>CM046881.1:445810561-448210561 GCA_025667525.1 Glebionis coronaria
ATCATTTGGAACCTTCATTAAAAATTCAGACTTTTTTACCTGATAAATAAAATTTTTGATATTTTCATCAACATTATATAGTATAACCTTTTTCAAACAATTTTTTTTAACAAACTTTTGTAACAACCTTATAAAATAACATTTTTCTTTTAAATTGAAAGATCTTTTTATTTATTTATTATTTTTATAATTTAATTTCACTATATTTTTTAAAATTTTGTGCTTTTTAATTTGATATCCATTTTGATATATTTTTATTAATTTTTAGTCTTTTTCAATTTTAGTGGGTTTTTTAATTCGATTTTTTATAACTTTACAATGAGTAAGAGATTAATATTTGTTACTCTCAAAATTCGTTATTAGGTACTCGCCGCCGCATTGCGCGGGTACCATTCTAGTTCTAGTTAATTAAGTTAGTTAAAAGATGATTAATTAAAAATTAACAAGTTAAAAAAAATTAGTCAAAATTTTATATCTTACAATGAGTTGATTTGACGTTTTAAAATCCGTGAAAAGTTAATAAGGTAGTTGATAAAACAATGATTTTTACACGACATAACAAAAATAAATTAAAAGTTAGTGGAAAGGAGTTTAAATCACAAGACTCTTTAAGAAAAATCAATTTAATTATATATTTCTTAATGGCCATATGTGTTGTTAACTCGTTTAGGAAGGTTATTTTTTACGTTCAATTCATGTCTGATTAGAGATTATTAGACTTCTTAAACAACAATAAAGCAATAAAGCGATAAACCAAAGAAACAATTTCGTTTGTGCCTGGTTGTTAGAGAGTACTTGATACACCCGGGTTTATGTGGGTCGGATCGAATGAGCCATTACTATCTATCTTAGAGTTAAGATTTTATTAGTATGATTTATAAATATCATGTCATTGTTATCATTGTAATCAATCAATCAAAATTAAATGAATCAATAAAATGTCTCTAGTTGGGAGCTAGCATCACGCTTAAAAGGGTGCCACTATCCCGATACTACCCGAGAGGGTCGTATCAATTGGTGCTTTCATTGAGAGCCCTCAATTCGTTGGAGGATTTTTGATCTAAGATTCCAATCAAAAAAAATATATTGTTCATCAGCGGGTACTGTTCATCAACGCTACTGTTCATCAGACGGGTACTGTCTATCCGACGATACTGTTCATCGTGTACTGTTCATCGGTACTGTTCATCCGAAAAAATAAATAATTTTTTTTTATTGTTTTTCGATTTGCTATGGCATCGAACAGCAGCGATCGGGACGCGCTATCTAAGCTCTTGCAAATGGGTACCGTGGTCGAATATCAAAGTGAGTTTAAGTGTCTTGTAAGTCGAGTAACAGGTATGTCTGAAAGTTTGCTTGCCTCATTTTACATTTCCGGACTTAAACTGAAGCTACAACTAGAACTATTGCGGTTGTACTCTAAGCTTACAACATTAGGAGAAACCTTCTACTTAGCTCGTATAGTAGAGACTCGTCTTGAGACAATTGTAGAGAAAGAGCAACCAATTGAAAAGAAGGCGTCTGATTCTTCTACAATAATAGAAGTTGCACCCACAAGTGCACAAGAATATTTATCAAAAGCAATTGTCCATGAAGGTTTAGTCAGTGATCCGGACGAGTGTTTAAAAGTAGTGGGTACACATTCATTGAGTTATGATAAGGCTACGCGGTCGGATTCCCAATTGGCATATTCTTCTTCGTGTCACCTTGAGGGCAAGGTGAAATTTGAAGGAGTGGGGAGTATTAGTGATTGGGCAGCGAAAAGTGGAAGAATGGTGTTGTGTTATGTCCAAGCTAACGGTAAGCGTAAGCGGAAAAAAGGTGTTAGACGCGGTAGTAAAAGGCACGAGAACTCGGAAAGTGAGAGACGGAGATCCTGGGCAGCGGAAGTTAGAAGGATGGTATTGTGCTATGTCCAAGCTAGCGGAAGGAGGAGGAGGAAAAAGGGTGTTGCTTGTGATAGCGGAAGACATGGTAACTGCGGTACTGAAAGACGTGGTTACAGTATGATTAGGATATGGGATCCCGAAATCAAGTGTCCTTTTGAAGGCATCACCTTGAGGGCAAGGTGGTTTCGAAGGAGTGGGGAATGATACACCCGGGTTTATGTGGGTCGGGTCGAATGGGCCATTGCTATCTATCTTAGGGTTAGGGTTTTATTAGTATGCTTTATAAATATCATGTCATTGTTATCATTGTAATCAATCGATCAAAATTAAATGAATCAATAAATGTCTCTAGTTTTCTAATTTTCTTCTTAAAGAGCTAGCATCACGCTTGAAAGGATGCCACTATTCTAATACTACCCGAAAGGATCGTATCAGTACTACTAATGTTATTTATTAGAACTGGGCCCGAACATACAAGAGCTTTTTATGGGCTCTTCTTTTTGTTTTATCCACAGATTATTTTTATACAGATAAGACATGAGTTTGGACACGCGCTTTGATTTTAGATGATAAAAATGGCTGGGACTGAGAACAATTTAAACAACTCTAGGCACCTTTGGTTGTACATCAGCCCAACCAAAACCGATTTTTATTTGAGTTTTAAATCTTTCGTAATTCAAACCAAAACTGATTCAAACTACAAAAAAGTTTAATGTAAACTTTTTTTTTAACATACATTTAATCAATGAATCACATACTTTTTTTTTCATCTAACAAAAAAAAATCTATTTTTTTAAAATTAAATATCTCACAAACCGTTAATCGTTACGTAAAATGAAACATACCATCGTGACGAGAATTAAATCATCTTTCTATCGAGGGGCACATGTATATATACTTTCGACGAATTTTTTTTCCTGAGAAAATCATATATGATTTGTATCACGAATCATATATGATTTTAGAACATCATATATGATCAGTGATATGAATCATCTATGATTTTCTCAGAAAAAAAGTTCGTCGAAAGTATGTGCATGTGCCATTGATAGAAAGATGATTTAATTCTTGTTATAATAGTGTATTTTTTGTCACTTGATGATTTACCATTTGTGAGATATTTAATTTTTAAGAATAAGGTGAAAAGTTGGTTTGAATGAATATAATTGGTTGATATGGTTTATGCTAAAAAGGAAGTCTACATTAATCTCAACTCACTAAATCTATAGTTCGGCTTCAGTCAAGTCCGAATTTAATTTGATTCAATTTGGTTTTAAATCGAAAATCAATTTTTACGTTCTATTTCAACTAAATGAATTAGTAAATAACAGAGTTGAGATCAATATACACCCTTAAAATAACATATACCCCGATCAATCAATAATAACCACTCTTTTTTTAAAAAACTCCCTTCCCACCAATTTGTTTAAAAATTAAATATCTCACAAACAGTAAATCGTCAAACGACAAAAAAAAAACCATGAAAACGAGAATTACATCACCTTTCTATCGAGTGGCACATGAATATACTTTCGATAATTTTCAATAATTTTTTGTTAATTTTTTTCTTAAGTCGTGTATGAGAAAATTATATAATTATATATGATTCGTGATATTAATCATACAATTATATATTATTCGTGATATGAATCATATAGTTATATATGATCTGTGATACGAATCATACATGATTTCTGAAAATCATATATGATTCGTGATACGAATCATATATGATTTTCTCACGCATTATTGAAAAAATAAATAGTAATAAATACATGTGCCCCTCGATAGATAGATAATTTAATTTTTGTCGTAATGGTATGTTTTGTTTTGCGTAACGATTGAGATATTTAATTTTTTAAAAAATAAGTTTGTTTGTTATATGAAAAAATATATGAAAACTGTAAAGGGACGCCACGAGCAATCACTCCGCTGTGGGGAAGTCATAACACTGGTGCCTCCAATGTTATGGTTATGGTACCTCCATAACTAGGTGACATGACACGCATGTATATGGCTTAGGCATTTAAACTAAGATAAGCAGATCAAAACATATACAACAAATACTAGGGGAAAGCAGTTGTCTGCCAACGGGGAATCCTAATAAGGAAAGAGAATGTCCATACTGAAGTACGAAATATCCGTACCTTATGTCCAGTGAACGAGGAAATATGAAAGGATGCAAAGTCCTACTCCGACCTCACTAATGTTACATGAATAAGGGATATGTATGAGTTGTCTGATTACTGAGTATGTTATCGGTTCTAGCATGTTCTTAACTTGTTTCATATGTTCTTGTCTTATTTTACTGTTTTAAATGATATACTGTATTATTCATGTATTTAATGTCTTCTGATTATATATTATCTTGTATTCTTGTATTATTATACTTGTAGTGTAATAATAAGTAACTTTATAAAAATAGCAGGTTTCCAAAAATAGAAAGTTTCCGAAAATAGAAAGTTTCCAAAAATAGAAAGTTTCCAAGAATAGAAAGTTTTCAAAAATAGACCAGTTTCTAAAAATAGTAAGTTTCCTGAAATAGAAAGTTTCTATAATTAGAAATAAGCTGGATTATTAAGCTAAAATATAAGCTAGCGTTTATTGGTTAAAAGTTATAAGTCATGGAATTAATAATATAGTTTATTAATTAAATACAATATGTTATGTCTGATTATTAGTTAATAATGATAGTACATATTTTATTAATTAATAACATATCATGGTTAATTAATGAACTATAGGTTATATAAATTTAATTAAGTCATGGTTTAATTAAATTAAGTCTAATTTAATACTTAGGTTATATATGTTTTATTAATTTAATAAAATAACCTAAGTCATGGAATTTATTAATTAATATAAGTTCATGTTTTAAATAATTAATTAATAAAACTATAGTATAAATAAATAACAAAATGTACTTAGGTTAAAACATGTATTAATCATTTAATAAAATAACCTAAGTCATGTTTTAATTAAATTAATTATTAAGTCATGAAATTAATTTAATTAACTTGTAAAAATAATTAGCAAAATATCCCGAGCCCGAAACCCGAGACAAAACCAAAACCCGAACACCAACCACTACCACAGTCGCGGCTGCTGCTGCGCTGTGGCTGGCCCTGCTGAGACCATGGTTCCCACAGGCTTAAGCCGATGGTTTCCCCTGCTTGCCTCGTGTTCCCCTGTTTGAGAAACATAGCCACCATCATGAGCCGGTGGTTCCCACTACGTGACATAAACACACATCGAGCCCCATGTGGGGTCTCGGCTGTGGCAAAAAGGGGACACCAAGAGCTTTCGCTCTCGTTGGGGCTGCCGAACCACAAACAAACCCCGTTACTTGTTCAATTAATTATTCTAACATGTTTTTATTAATTATTTATTTAAGATCAAAACCCATGTGTTCATAACTAATAAAAGAATTAAAAGAGACGAAGGTTTAAGCTTTACCGAATGCGTGAATGGAATGGAAAAGAACGCGGACACGAACACCAAATAAACCAAGGTCAAAAATCAACAACGATCTCTCTTTCTTCTCTTGTGGATGCCGCGGCTAAGGAGAACCAAAAAGGGGCTAGGGTTTTAATTTTTGTAAAATAAATGTGTTATGGGAAAACTCTGTAGTTTTATTCCCTTTAGTTAAAAATTAAAATGGGCTAGGGCCCTTTTCTCCTTCCTTGTCCGCGGCTATAACAAGCCAAAGGCAAACTCGTGCCTTTTCTTAGTTAACGTATTATTCGTGTACGCTCGTGTTTATTATTCGTTAGTTCATGCTTTAATGTTCGTTTTAGTTACACTTCGTGTATGTCGTGTTCTAATATTCGTGTTATAATTATTATACGTAATAATTATCGTGTATTTAAATGTTCGTGATTATAATTATTTTATAAATAATTATTTATCGTGCATAATTACATACGCAGTTTCTCGTAATTATTATTCGTGACACGTGTACATAACATAAATGGAAAGTTTTAATTGGTTCGTAGGTTTAGGTGATGTACTGTTCATGTTATTTATATGCGGGTTTTACAACTCTTAACCCCTAAAAAGAATAATTCATCCCCGAATTATAGATAACGTAAGCTGAAAGAAGAATATACCCGAACCAAAACTTGAAATGAGGGTAAGAATTCCGGATAGACTCCTCCGTCTCCCAAGTGGCTTCCCACTCGGAATGGTCCCTCCAAAGGAATTTGACGAATGGAATCGTCTTCTTCCTCATGACTCGCTCTTGACGATCAAGAACTCGTTCGGGCTCCTCAATGAAAGTAAGATCCTCACGAATCTGTTCGAGTGGATACTGAACCATGTGACGGGGATGATAATTGTACCCTCTTAGTAAGGACACATGAAAAATGTTATGAACGTGAGAAAGCTGCAGAGGTAACGCTAAACGATACGATACTTCACCGACTCGTTTGAGGATATCGAACGGTCCGATGAATCGAGGACTGAGTTTTCCTTTGATTCCAAAACGCCTAACTCCACTCGCCGGTTATACCTTGAGAAAGACATGATCTCCCACGTTGAAATTCAAATCTCTACGATGCTTGTCGGCATAACTCTTTTGACATGCACAAGCTTCTTGTAGTTTCGCCTTAGCTACAACGACTTTCTCGTTGGTCATCTCTATCATCTCCGGACCTTCAAGTGTTCGCTCACCAACCTGATCCCAACAGATTGGGGCATGACATTTCCTGGCATACAACATCTCAAACGGTGCACACTTGATGCTGGCATGCCAACTATTGTTGTATGTAAATTCTACCAAGCAGATATAGTCGTCCCAACTTCCTGTCCATTCTAAAGCACACGCTCGAAGCATGTCCTCTAATGTCTGAATGGTACGCTCCGATTGTCCGTCTGTCTGAGGATGAAAAGCCATGCTAAGCTTAAGTCTGGTGCCCCAAGCTTTCTGAAGACTCCTCCAAAATCGCGAAGTAAACCGAGGATCTGTGTCCGAGATGATACTGGATGGAGTACCATGAAGTCTCATGATCTCCTTCTGATATAAGTCAGCTAGTTTACTAACCGCGTCATCCTTGCGGATTGGTAAGAAATGAGCTGATTTGGTAAGTCGGTCGACGATCACCCAAATGGCATCATGCTTCCTCTTGGTCTGCGGAAGTCCGGTGACAAAGTCCATGGAGATCTTGTCCCACTTCCACTATGGAATGTCTAATGGTTGTAGTAGACCACTAGATCATTGATGCTCAATCTTAGCCTGCTGGCAGGTAAGATATTTGGAGACATAGGTAGCAACGTCCTGCTTCATACCACTCCACTAGAAATGTTGTTTGATTTCGTTGTACATCTTGGTGGAACCAGGATGAATAGAGAAAAGGGAGCTATGAGCTTCAGCCAATAACGCCTCCATGAGTGTAAGATCATCAGGAACACAAAGTCTAGTGCCCTGCCATAAGATAACGTCGTCATCTACCCGAAACTCCGTCTGCTGGTCTAGGTTCTGAATAATTGTCCAGATTTCACCATCATCTTTCTGAGCTTCCTTGATCCTAGAGAGTAAGTCAGGTTCAACTCTAAGATTAGCCCAGTAGACATGCTGTCCACGTACCATAATCTCAATATCCAGTCGCTCCAAGTCTCGTATAATCTCCTCCTCTATCTTAATGTTGTTGATCATACCCGACTTTCTACTAAGAGCATCTGCTGCTACATTCGCCTTGCAGGGATAATACTACAAATTAATGTCATAATCCTTCAATAGTTCTAACCACCTTCTTTGCCTCATGTTCAGTTCATGCTGAGTGAAGATGTATTTCAGGCTCTTGTGATCCGTGAAGATATCACATGATTCGCCATACAACTTAGGGGTGGCAATTTCTGACCCGACACGAAACCCGACCTGAAACTGACACGAAAATTAACAGGTACTTGTTGAGTATAATAAATTTTGGGTTAGGTTTGGGTCGACTATCTGACTCGTTTATTAAATAGGTTAGGTTTGGGTTGAAATTAAACTAAGCGGGTCGATCCGACAACCCGTTTAAGATTTTTTTTCTTATATTAAAAATGATTAATATTTTATCATACGTGTTAACTAGGTTAAACGGGTCGAACCTAAACCCATTTAACATGTTAACACGTGTAATGTGCCTATTTTTGTATATAAAACTTGTTAAATGGGTCAACCCGAAAACCGTTTAACCTATTCAACCCATGTAACTTATTTAACGCCAACCCAAATATATATATAGGTTAAATGGGTTAGGTTCGGGTTATGTGTAAATAGGTTAGGGTTGACATCGCTGACCTGATTATTTAAATGGGTCAGGTTTGGGTCGAGAATTTCTGACCCGCCAACCTGACAACCCAAACCAGCTAACCCGAACCCGACACGAGTTGCCACCCCTACATACAAGTAATGCCTCTAAATCTTCGGTGCAAACACAACTACTGCAAGTTCCAAGTCATGCGTAGGATAGTTCTCCTCGTAAGGCTTAAGCTGTCGTGATGCGTAAGCAATTGACTTTCCCATGTTGCATGAAAACACAGCCAAGACCCTTCCCTGAAGCATCACTATAGATCTGAAATCCACCTGTACCACATGGGAGAGTAAGAATAGGTGCAGATACAAGCCTCTGCTTTAGGTCTTCAAAGCTCTTCTCTCATTCTTCAGTTCAAACGAATTTCTCCCCTTTCAGCATCAGTTTGGTCAATGGCAGTGCTAAACAGGAAAAGTTCTCTACGAACCTACGGTAGTAACCAGCTAAGCCTAGAAAGCTGCGAACTTCAGTTGCCGACGTCGGTCTTGGCCACTTGGTAATAGCCTCAACCTTCGCAGGATACATGGTTATTCCTTCTACGGATACGATGTGGCCTAGAAACGCTACTTTACTCAAACAGAATTCACATTTAGAGAATTTAGCATACAGCTGCTTCTGGCGAAGTATCTATAATACTGTACGAAGATGGTCTTCATGATCTTCCTTTGATTTTGAGAAAATCAGAATATCATCAATGAATACGATAACAAACTTGTCCAGAAACTCATGGAAGATACGGTTCATCAAGTCCATGAAAACTGCTGGAGCATTGGTAAGGCCAAATGGCATGACTACGAATTTGTAGTGTCCATAACGTGTACATAAAGCAGTCTTGGCGATATCCTGCTCTTTCACTCGTAGCTGATGGTAGCCAGACCTCAGATCGATCTTAGAGAAATGTTTGGCACCTTGCAGTTGGTCAAACAGATCATCAATGCGTGGCAAAGGATATCGATTTCTGATGGTGATCTTTCTAACCTTGTGAGACCCCCAGAATCTGACATGGAACAACTAGGCAACGAGGGGGTAACACGTCATGGTACAAGAAAGAATGAAGCACAACTGACACAAAGCCGACGTAATAAAAACATGTACATTATATCATAAAATAATCAGAGTTTTTATACAAAGGTCTCAGAGTTTTATATGCGGAAAGATTTATTGTTTCATCATGATTTATAACAATTATTTACCAAAAATACAGAAAAATCTTTTGACGGTTTTTAATAAAAACAATCTTTTAAAAACATCACAGAAATCTCCAAGCTGCGATAATATCCTGCGGGCTCCATCCAAGCAAAGCTAAGTAATAATACCTGAGATTAAACATGTAAAATCGTCAACATAAAGTTGAGTGATATTCATAGGTTTAGCAGTAAAGGTGTGGAACACAAGCATACATTTGTAAACACGTAGTAGGGAAAATAGTTATATACGTCAACCATAGTCCGAACGTTATTATTATTGCTGTTCAGTTCATGAACCAAAGCTTAACTCAATGTAAGTTCCTCTAGGGAGTATTCAGCCTAAATACTCAAGTATAAAAAAATATTAGTGCGTCAAGGTAATCGGGACGGGGATAGTCAATCCCGATGGATCCACCCACGACATTCGCGCTTGGTAACATGATTAATTAACGGTTCATGATCAGGAGAGGAAACTCAAGGCTAGACTAAAAATCAATAATAATATCGAAATTCTAGAAAGCATACACCTTCTGGATAGCATACAAGTTCTGGATAGCATACAAGTTCTAGATAACATACAATTTTTAAATGGTTGTGTTCCATCATGTAAAATCTCACCCCGTGTTTAGAAACCATGTACAAGTAAAAAGGGGCTGTTAATGCAAAGCAATGCCTAAAAATATTGTTAGTGTTAATTAATCTTTCTTAGTTATGATCACAACAAACTACAAAGACATTTACTGTCAAACACAGTCATAAAACGAATTATCTAACAAACACTATCATCAAGGTAATAATCATTACACTAACATATCTTAATCATGCTTAGTGATCATAAAAGTGATTAGCCTTAAAACTCACTTTTGTCAAACGTAACAAAAGATTTTTAATAAACTTTATTTTTAAGAAAATGTTTTATTAAAATGAAAATATAAATTTGAATATGGCATATTCTAAATGCCATAAGAATATCCTTTGAAGGTTTAAACTGTAACACCCCACTTGGATAAGTGGACCGTTACATGTATTTATGGCGTGTCATCCAAGCATAAGGTAAATGTCCTAAAACATTAACTAACCATAACAGAAATACCGGAATCAAACATCGGTAATCCAACCTAAGCTCAAAACATGAAAAATAAAATACTGAAGGAAAGGACTAAACAATGTCCAAATAAACAGAATAATATAAGAAGTGCATAAAGTAAGAAGTCCGGATGGCTTCCATTCAATGCACATGCTCTTAGAATCCTAAAAGCGTCCTGGTGTACCTGCCGTTAGAACATGAAAGAACTACGGCTAAGCATAACGCTCAGTGAACAGATATAAAACATGATAAGGAATTACTGAAATGAAACAGATAATAAAATACTGGAGCTGTAAGGCTGATAAGTAAAGTTGCAGCAGAAATCTGTGTATAATCTGTAAAGTCTGATTAATAAATAATAAAGTTGAACTGTTATCTGTTAAATCTGAAAACATACATTTACTGAATTTTAATTGCCAGAGCTTATATAGGTCATGTGCTATAACAACGGTGCATGAATAACTGGAGGGGTGACCTCGTCATGCTGTAGAGGGGTGACCTCTAAATGCTGTAGAGGGGTGACCTCTAAATACTGTGCTGGGTGGAGGGATCAGCTCAAATGTGAAGGATTTAGAGCACACACCACATTCACCCTGATAATTGTAAACTGATAAGCCTAGGATGTATCTATACGCCCTAATAAAAATACTGATAAAATGGCCAAATTGAGCTGAGTGGGACGATGCAGGATATCACTCTCCTGCATGTGAGTCACGACACCGGTGCCTCTAGTGCCATGGTTACGGTACCTCCGTAACTAGTACATAAATTGGTCATGCTTCTATATAATGCTCATGCAATTTATTTAGTTATTAACATGATTACTGATAAGCTTAAACACATACTGGGAAAAATATTTGGCTGCAGACGGGGAATCCTAATCATGCATAGGAAAAGAAGTCCTTACTGAAAGGACAGAAAATCCGTACCTTATGTCCAGTAATCGGTGAAAAGACGAACCGCGTAAGGTATTACTTCGACTTCACGCAAGCTACATAATAAAGGACGTGTGTGAGTTGCTTGTGCATTAATAAGTTACTTGTTCTTAGTTTTTAGTTACTTGTTCATGGTTCATGGTGTATTTGTTCATGGTTCATCGTGTATTTGTTCATGGTTCATGCTTCATCGTGCATTTCCTTAATATTGTACGCTTCATGTGTTCTTGATTAATTTATTACATGTTTCTTGTGTTATTATGCTTGGTATTTCCATAATTAGTACTTTCTAAAATATCAGGTTTCTATATTTAGTAACTTTACAAAAATAGTAAGTTTTCATAAATCATAATAAGCTCGTTTAATAAACTTAGATAATTTACCTTATTCCTTGAATAAGCTGATAATATAAGTCATGGTTTAATACTTCAAATATTAATAAAGTCTTTTTTTATAATAGCTTTCATATGTCATATATTTATAAATAATTATTAATTAATAATATGTCATAGTTTATATTTAATCATTAATTAATAATATATCATGGATTTAATTTAATTATTAAATAATAACATGTCGTGGATTTATATTAATTATAAATTGAGCTTAAACTTAATAAGCTCTCTTTAATAAGTCGTGATATAATAAGCTAAATTAATTAAGCTTATTTTAGTATAACCTGAAATAATAATTAAGCCAATTTAATTAAGCCCAACTTAATTAAGTCTAAAATAAGCCGAATATTAATAAGTCAATTCAAATAAGCCGTAACTAAACCGATAAATAATTAACCGACTACTCGTTATTTAATTCATCGCATAATAATCTTTCGTCTTTTATATTGTAGTCTAGGTGCGGTGTAGATATTCAAACCATGTTTGTATAAGAACAAAAATATCATTAACTCATTAAGAAGTACTATTTCTTCATGAACCAAATTGACTAGTATAACTATCAGATATTTATGCATGAATATGTATTCTTTAACATCATGATTAAAACTTAACAAGACTAGTATGATACTCCATTTTGAAACCCTTCATAATGATCTGCGTTTGATAGCTATAGAAATGTATTATCGTTTAATATTTACCTTCAAGCGTAACAAGGACGGATCCAACTGAGCTCTAACTCGGACTTAAACATCATCCCTGCCGTAAACCAATATGTGTTATAAGAACACGAACGTATGCTCTAAACTTGACTGGTATGGTTACCGACACGAACAGAAGTACGAACGCCAAGTCGAACAGGATGACGAACGCCCGCATCATATCAAACACGTACATAAGCCGAGATCGATGATCGTAATCTTCCTTCCTCCTCGTGATTGGATTATATATTCTGATTAACAAAAGGGTGTATAATCACTATGGATATCTTGTGTTCTAATTTGGAACCTTTGTCACTCGCATAACTGCCGTCACATAGTATTCAAAATTCTAGGGTTATATGATCGTTTTATGGAATGATGAAAAGTATTCAAGAGACAATAAAAGCACGAGAAATGAGAAGAACACATATCTACATATGGAGATATTGATCATAAGCCCAAGAAATCAGGGATTATATTGGTTACAAAAAGAACGCCGGTGATTACGGAATTGTGACCAAATCCCGTTTGACTAAATAAATCAAACCGACCTGTGATTTGCTTGCTACAAATAAAAAGTTAGAAATATTTTGTTAGTTGCCTTGGGCCTTTTTAACTTGTAAGGATTATTAGGATTTATACACGGAGCCCATTTTATTTATCTATTTCGTGTTTTAACTTGGATTCTTGTGTGTGTCGTATATTCATGATTAGTACCTTCGTTTTATATCTTGTCGTGTAGTATTAATATACGTAAATACTTATCGTGCATTAACTAATTGTACGTAATACTTGTCGTGTAATAATTAAATAATAAAAGTTTTTATTTAACGGTATTTTTATGCGGGTTTTACATACTCAACCTCAGATATTTCAAATTCACTAAAAGACAAAAAGGAGCGGAGTCTAGTGCCCGCGGTTCCTTAAGTGCCTACGCGGTTCCATATCGATAAGGAACCGCCTGGGTAGATAAGGAACCGCCCCCAGATAGCCGTTGGCATTTGTCTTCTATAAATAGTGGATCAAATGTGCATTCTCATTAACCCTTTTTGGACATCTCTTTCAGCCTTCTTTCTCCTATCTAATCCTAGTCATTTGTAAATGATCACTTAATGTGTTAAGTATGTTTACTCATGATTATCCTCTTGATCTCCTTCTTTACCTTGTCCAAAGAGAAGATCACTTACACACTTGTGATGTGATTAAAGATGAAGCATTGATGAAGATCACCTTCTCCTAAAGATCTAGTCATGTTCATCATTTGTTTATTTGTGTCTTGTGTAGATCTAATGTATTTGTGAATACCTGGACTAGTTGGGTTCATCCAAGCTATATGTGAATACTTGGATTAGAGTTATGTAAATCCATTGCACATGTGTGTGCTTGGATTTGTGTTGTGTAGATCCAAGCTACATGTGTGTACTTGGATATGTTTAGTTGAGTTGTAATTAGTTGTGTTAGTTCTCAATAAATTATAAAGTGATGTGGTTGTATCTTGTGAGTTCCCACTAAACTATAAAGTGATATGTAGTTGTGTTGTGTGAAGTTCTCACTTAGTTTCAAAATGAAGAGTCGTGAATATTGGTTCTAGCTTTGGATTAGAACTCGACATCTAGCCTTGTGTCAGAAAATGGTGAAGTAGGCAACATTGTGAAGATTGGTTCTAGCTTTGGATTATAACTCGACATCTAGCCTTGTGTCGTAAAATGGTGAAGTGCGCGACGTTGTGTAGATTGGTCCTAGCTAAGATTAGGTCTCGACGTTTAGCTTAGTGTTAGAAAATAATGTAAGCGACGTTGTAAGGTGTACTCGAGGAGTGGAGTAGGAACGAGGATAGAGCCTCGTTGTCGAACCACTATAAATCTTGGTGTCTTCCTACTAGGTTGTTTCTTTCCTTACTCATTACTTATATTCATTATCATTATACTTACTACACATTGTTAATGCATTAGAATTGAACCTAACCATTATGCAACTAGCTTTCAAGTAAAAGATAGTTTTATGCACTCACCTAATTGAAAGGAATTTTAATTAGGAGATAAACCGATGAGAAACTATTCAACCCCCTCTCCTTCTAGTTTCTACAATTGGTATCAGAGCGATGGTGACACAAGATCTTTGAAGTATATTGTACTTTAAAACTTGGATCGATCCATTGTCTCCTCAAATTAGAAGGTTAAGGTGTACTAAAGTTTTTCTTTGGTCAAAACTATTTTTTGTTGAAACTAAGCCATTTAAATTGTTAATATTACATATTACTTAGATTAGTAGTATTAATGCATTTTAGATTTACTCTTGAAATGTATCTACTAGTTTGCATCTTTTCCTGTGTAGATACTCATGAAGATAAATCACTCTATTGATTGTGGATTGAGTTACTTACACTTGTAGAAGACTCATCTTCTTTGATTTGCAACATCACTGAATGATGATATCAAGATGGGTAGGAGTAATACTAGTCTTTGAAGACTTAGTAGTCACTATTAGTCATAGTTGGACTTTGCATTGGTTCTTTGAAAGCTCGGAATGCAATTTGTGGACAAGGTACGCTTTTGTTCTTCCACGCACCCTATTGATCATTCTTTTGATCATTAATTGACTATATGCTTGTTCTTGGCATCCTTGCCTTGACATTTATTTGTGGTTTGTGATTCTTTCCTTTTTCCATCTCAAACCTTCATTGCTTGGATACTACTCACTATGGAGATGTAGGGTGAGTTAGTAGAAGCTTAAAGTATCAAGCATAATTTCCATGGTTTGCACCCTTACGGTTAGTAGGCCCAATATCATGTGTAACTTGTGAAATTAAGCTCATCTCTAGGATGATTAGTGAATCCCTTGAGATACCAAACTACTTCATTAAGTTGTAGGTGGATTTTACACATTTGGGATTGAAATATTCCAAGGATATTGTTATTGTTAATTCTAGCAATAATTATCCGATCATGTGGGAGAGAAAGTGAATCTATACTTTGTCATGTTTTGAAATAGTATAAGACTACTCTTGAAAATGATCTTATTCTAAGCATCAAACTGCTTGGTATAATTCATTACCAAAGCCGTTTAGACTTCCGCCAAAAAGGCACATCTTAAACCACTATATATGACACAAGCTCTTCGCCTCCTCCATTTGAAGAATGTATTTTGTCTCTTGAGAAATGTTCTTAGTCTTGATTCACTTCCCTTGACGCCTCTCCCCTTTGCTTCTTTGCTACGAGTAGTCGTTTGTTCGTTTCGGTCTTTTCCTATCTCGATTCAACTCGTAATCCTTCAAAAGGCATTATTACCTAGTGTTGTGGTGGTCCAATGATATCCTAAAAGGTTTAAGATATATTTTTAAGTAATTTAAAATTTTTGGTTTTCAAATTTTTTTTTTCTTTGATAAAAACTGCCTACTATAGGCGGTTCCATAGCGCGGTTCCTTATCGATAAGGAACCGCGGACAGAATCTTCACAAAAGCGCCAGTTTTTATAAAATATTATTTTTCAAACAAACCCTTCTCTCTCTTTCTTTCTCATAGCCGACGAGTTCTTATTTTTCCACCATTGTTGCTTCTTCAAAAACCTTCAATCACTCAAATTAATTGATTCAAGTTCGTGGGTTTCACTCATCCAACATCCAAGATCAATTAATTGTAAGTTATTTCTTTCAATTTCATCTAACTTGTTCTAGGGCTCATACATTCATAATTGAGTATTTTTTAAATTGACATTGAATTAGAACCTTACTAGGAATAAGAGTTGACATAATATTGTTGCTATGATTCCTTAGGTTCATATTCATTAAGATTTCACTAAAGCCCATTTGTAGAACAAATCCGAATTTTGACTAAATAATTTAGTTGATTGATGGAATTGATATGAACCCATGAACAAGTTGGTAATGGTATTGTTAAATGCTTACCTAAAACCTTGTTTCAAAAAAAAAACCAATGTTCAAGTTCATTGTTAATCTTACATGGTCAATGTGTCATTATTAATGATGAACTAGGAACATTATGAATATGGGAATGATAAGGATTAAACCTTAATTTGTCAAGTGATTGATGAAACACTTTCTCATCTTTTTGTTTTTAGTTTATATGTAACATATGAGTAATTGGGGGAAATACTTTTGTGTTTATTTAGGTACTAATCATGCCTTCGAAATATCAACAAGACCACCAATACACTAGACAATACATGCAAAACCTTTCCGAAATGTGTGCTTCCTCTCAACTTACAAACACCTATTCCTCACTCCAAAAACGTTGCTTTCACGAAGGTAGAGTTGTCGAAGAGGATATTAAGGGATATATATATATACTCGATCAATGATCGGAGAAATTGGGTTTGATAGTTTGTTGGACATCAAAGAGGATATATATCTCGAATTTCTTTAGAGTTCTTTAGCACATAATCTCTCATTTATGATGATGATAAAGTATATGTTAGGTTCTTCCTTGAAGGTCGACTCATTAAACTCTCTCTTTAAGACTTTGGTCAAGCTCTTCGTGTTCCATTTGTGGGCACTTGTTAATTTATTGATAAATGGAAACTTGATTATCTTCTTGAACCATTCGACTGTGCTCCAGATGAAAATGAAGAGATTGACCTTGACTACATTCTTGATGTCATTTGTAAAGAGCGTAGTGGAAACGTTGTAAGAAGCCTCCACTCTACCAAGCGTCGAGTAAAACGCTACGAGGTTCTCTTAAGCAACCTAAATGATTGTATGGTCCGTTGGGCCGACATCCTTAGGGAGAATGTATTTTGTCTTGGCGGAAACCGGGATCTTATTCCGGCGTGTATGGCACACATGTTATGTTGCATCGCTACCAACGCCAAGTACAATCTCGCATACTACATCGCTCGACGAATCACTTATGCTCTTTCCAAACACAAAACAAACCTTCCCTATGCCATGCTCCTTACTCGCCTTCTTAAGAAGGTTGGTGAAGACTATCCTGACATCAACATTTCTCGCTTTCGTTCGGTCGAACGTGTCATGCTACCTATTCAAAAGGTACAACCACGAAAAGCTAGAAGTGATCGAGGTTCGAGAAAGTCAGATCCACAAGAGTCCGATGATGAGGACTTTGATATGTCACCAAGTGATGGTGGTGGCGTAGGCACAAGTGCTCATGTTGGTTCTTCGAGTAACTCCCACCCATCCATGGACACTTTCATGGAAGGGTTAGAAGAAATCATCCCTTCTCCTCACTATGCTACTAGTAGGCTTCCCAAAAACTTCGGTCTTGAGGATGTCTACCGAGCTAATCTTAAAACCCAAGGTGAGTTGTATGATCATCGAGTGGAGTCAAGAGGTTCGTTCAAGAACATAGCCAAATTGATCAAGGGACTTGGCAAGAAGAAGAAATGAAGCATTGGTTTATCAAGGTTAACATGTTTGTAAACATGTTTGAATTGTTGAACTATTTATTCTTATTTTTTTAGGTTGTTATGGTTGACTACTAATACTTTATGTTTGGATTATTAGTATTTGAATCCTAATAGTTGCATATCTTTGTGCATCTTATGTGTTTGTTAGCTTCCTAGATTTTGATTTATAGTTAACTTTGGTTTGCTTTTTACCTATGTGAAATCTAGGCTGACCAAAGCTTGAGGAAGTGCATTTTTCTGTCACCACTAGTCGCAGTTCCTTATCGAACCCGCGGTTCCTTAGCGATAATGAACCGCGGACCTACATATGGAACCGCCTGTCCCTGCTTAGACGAAATCTTTGCTTTACACTATTTTTCTTAATCTGTGTAAAACTTTGATAAATTTTTTGCAAAAACATGCACTTTCCTAAACTAGGGTACCTAATTTCATTATTCACCTAAAATGATTTTAACCCATTACTAGTTTGGATCATTGCCTTCTCTTCTTAAACCCTCTCATGTTGATTGTTTTCTTCATCCCTTCAACTCTTCTCTAAATCTTAACACACAACCATGGTGTCCACTAGAACATCCACTTCCTCCTCTAAAAGAAGCCTCAAAATTAAGATTAAGATACCTAACATTGGTTCTTCATCTTTTCACACTCCCAAAAATGAGATCTCTCCCATTCTCATTTCCTCTTCACCTTCACCACCCCTTGCTCCATGCAAGACAAACTCAACCCATGGTACTAACCATTCACATGGTTCTACCTCCTCTTCATTCCAATCAAGAATGAATGAGCTTTCTTCACCTTTCACCCCTAGTCCTCCTTTGGATGGGATTTCTCAACCACAACCTCTACAAAGTATCCCCTTTGTACTTGAGCCTTTGGTCACCTCTCCTTTCACTCCACCAAATTCTCCCATATCACCCTTGGACACTATGCCTCCACCACCTCCTCCACCCTCTAACACTAATGCTCCTATTTTGGGCATTCCTATTCCCCACTTCATGGGTGATCCTTACTTCTTTGGGTTTCTAGAAGCTCATGGTGTAAATTGCCCATGTTGTCTCTATAATAACTACATCATTCAAAACCTAAGGTTGGAGATGATTGGTCTTCATAGAAGGTTGCATGATTTCTTGCTTGCCTTGTTCTCCATGCCTCCTCCTAGGAGATGAATGATGATTTTCAAAATAACATGCTTTTTAAAAAGAAGGTCAAGCCAAAGAGATATATGAATTCAAGACCTAATTTTTAGCTATATTTGTAGTAGTTATTTGTCCTTTTATTTCTTGTATTTATTTTCTTTTCCCTCATGATTTTCTCATGTGGATGATTCATCGATTTAGTTTTTATGTGTTTTAATCTATGTGATCACATTAAACAACTTTAATTTATTTAAAATTGAACCTAAATTTATCACAACCTCTAAAAACTTGACTTAAAATTAGACCAAAATGCTATCTAAATATTTTGTCACCATTTGTCAAGACATTCTTTGTGAATGTGTTGCTTTTATGCAACCCTAGCATACTCTAGTGCTAAAAGAGGTAAAAATCCAAGATTTGCAAAATTTTGAAAATGTCTTATTTTTCTCCAAACTTTTGAAAATCAAGGTTTGCTTTCCACTGGACGCGGCTCCTTAGCCCCAAGGTGGCTCCATATCGATACGGAACCGCGGGCTATATTAAGGAACCGCGCATAGTAAAGCCGCTCTTGGCTTATTTTTGGTCTTTCTTCTTTGACCACTGTCTTGGTTAAGATTCTTTGTTTACCCAATTTGGCTAAACATTTCCTAAAACCTTTCTTTTTTCATTTCAAATCTTTGCTTTGTCTATTTTCTTTAAATTCTTCTCTTTTGGGAGTTCTTTTCTTCATCCCTCATAATGCCTAATTCTTCCTTTCCTAACCTTGACATTTCTTTGTCACAAACTTCTCAACCTAAAGCTTCTTCTTCTAAGCTTTCAAAGAAACCGAAAATCTTGGTTAAACCCGTTTGGATAAAAAAGAACAAGAATCCTAATGATTCTTCTTCTCCAAAATCCTCCAAGAATTCCTCTTTCTCTCCGATTCAATATTGGAATGAGACTTACTCTATAAATCCAATTACCAGAGAAAAGAAATTCTTCCACCACCACCAAAACCTTTCAACTCTCCTCAACTCAATGACCTATCTTCTTTCCCTAATCTCACTAGGCATTGTGAAAACATCTCTTATCCATTATCTCCTCTCCACCAATCTCTAATTTTGATGGACCTCCCTCATCTAACGACTTTGTTTTGCATCATGGTTCCTCGTGTGCTTGTTGTCGTTTTCAACAAATTGAACTTGCTCATATCTATGACAAGCTAAATTTCCTTGAATTCCTCCTCGCTCGACCTCCTCTCAAAGTTTTCGTTCCCGTGAACAAAACTTCGAATGATGCTTCGTCGTCTTTCTTTTTCCAACTAAGGCACATTTTGTACTTTAGTTGTTTGAGTCAATAAAACTTAAGCAATCTTGGAATATTATCACTATTAGAGTAGTTTATGCTTTGTGGTTTATTTTCCATATTTTTTGCTTTAAATATTCATATTGTGTGTATGAATATTTCTCTTGTATGTTATTTCATATTTATGTAATATGAATGTTATGTGTGTTATCTTTCCCACTAATTCTATGTCACACATTTGTTAAAGAGTTGATCATGGTTAAAACTTAAAATTAATTATGGGTGATTCCATAAATTCTAAATTTTAAACCATTGACATTTTAAATCATCTTTGATTGGTTTGGATGTTTCTTTTCTTCCTTTATTCCACCAGTTGAACTACGATGTTGTCAATACACACTCTTTGAACATACTTAGCAAATGCTTGCTTCTAATTTGAGATTTCTTTTCCTTCTCCCTCTCAAGTTAGTTAGTAGGTAGTGCACATACATACATTGGTGTTTCTTTTCTTTCTTCTAACCTTTGTGTAGCATGTCACCTTAGCTCATTTTCTTGGTGCCCAAAGCAAGGGGGAGTAAGCACCAAGAGGGAGCTACTAGCAAAAGTCCGGTTCTTTTCTTCTTCAAAGACTTGTGCTAACCTTTTTGCTTTGAAAAAGGGGGAGAAATGATAGTGATAAACTCGTTAATAATTCGAATAAACTTGTATTTTAGGTAAATGATTTTATAGTTTGTCATAATCAAAAAGGGGGAGATTGTTAATGCAAAGCAATGCCTAAAAACATTTTTAGTATTAACTAATATTTCTTAGTTTTGATCACGACAAATTACAAAGACATTTATTGTCAAACACAAACATAAAACGAATTATCTAACAAACACTATCATCAAGGTAATAATCATTACACTAACATATCTTAATCATGCTTAGTGATCATAAAAGTGATTAGCCTTAAAACTCACTTTTTTCAAATGTAACAAAAGATTTTTAATAAACTTTATTTTTAAGAAAATGCTTTATTAAAATGAAAATGTAAATTTGAATATGGCATATTCCAAATGCCATAAGAATACCCTTTGAAGGTTTAAACAACCTCAGATATTTCAAATTCACCAAAAGACAAAAAGGAGCGGAGTCTAGTACCCGCGGTTCCTTAAGTGCCTACGCGGTTCCATATCGATAAGGAACCGCCTGGGTAGATAAGGAACCACCCCCAGATAGCCGTTGGCATTTGTCTTCTATAAATAGTGGATCAAATCTGCATTCTCATTAACCCTTTTTGGACATCTCTTTCAGCCTTCTTTCTCCTATCTAATCCTAGTCATTTGTAAATGATCACTTAATATGTTAAGTATGTTTACTCATGATTATCCTCTTGATCTACTTCTTTACCTTGTCCAAAGAGAAGATCACTCACACACTTGTGATGTGATTAAAGATAATGCATTGATGAAGATCACCTTCTCCTAAAGATCTAGTCATGATCATCATTGTTTATTTGTGTCTTGTGTAGATCCAATATATTTGTGAATACTTGGACTAGTTGTGTTCATCCAAGCTATATGTGAATACTTAGATTAGAGTTGTGTAAATCCATTGCACATGTGTGTGCTTGGATTTGTATTGTGTAGATCCAAGCTACATGTGTGTACTTGGATATGTTTAGTTGATTTGTATTTAGTTGTGTTAGTTCTCACTAAAATATAAAGTGATGTGGTTGTGTCTTGTAAGTTCTCACTAAACTATAAAGTGACATGTAGTCGTGTTGTGTGAAGTTCTCACTTAGCTTCAAAGTGAAGAGTCGTGAAGATTGGTTCTAGCTTTGGATTAGAACTCGACATCTAGCCTTGTGTCGTAAAATGGTGAAGTGGGCGACGTTGTGTAGATTGGTCCTAGCTAAGATTAGGTCTCGACATTTAGCTTAGTGTCGGAAAATAATGTAAGCAACGTTGTAAGGTTTTCTCCGCTAAGAAGGGAGCTTGTGGATATAGTGGAAATCACGAGTAAGGTGTACTCGACGAGTGGAGTAGGAACGAGGATAAAGCCTCGTTGCCGAACCACTATAAATCTTGGTGTCTTCCTACTAGGTTGTTTCTTTCCTTACTCATTACTTATATTCATTATCATTGTACTTACTACACATTGTTAATGCATTAGAACTGAACCTAATCATTATACAAATAGCTTTCAAGTAAAAGATAGTTTTGTGCACTCACCTAATTGAAAGAAATTTTAACTAGGAGATAAACCGATGAGAAACTATTCAACCCCCCTTCTTGTTTCTACAGGGGCTATGAACTCACCTTAGCCACGAGGTAATTCAACCACAGTACTCAGCAACTGAGTAGAAACAATGGTAGTGAGACGATCACCGACAATATGGATGCCCGTGAAACACGAAAACCGCAACCTATCACAATAAGGTGCGCGTTAAGACTCGAACTCAAATATTGGTATATGCCAAATATAATATGACTCAAATGTTTTCAAAGTATCCGTATTTTAAAAACCAATGACACGAACCAAATGAATTCATACTAACTCGTTTATCCAACACTACTCGTTTAAACACTTGTATATAGGGATGAGCACGGTACCGGTACCGTACCAAACCGGTACCGAATTAGTGGTACCGAATTTTTCCCGAGTATAAATTAATGGTACCGGTACCGTACCGAACGGGATTCGGATATCGGTACCGGGAAATCAGGATTTTCCCGTTTTTTCGGGAATTTCCCGATTTGGTACCGGTCCCGTACCGAATTAGTGGTACCGAATTTTTTTTCACCTTATTTTGTGGTACCGGTACCGTACCGAACGGGATTCGGGTACCGGGAATCGGTACGGTTCCGGTTCGGTTTCGGGATTCGGGTCCAAATGCTCATCCCTACTTGTATACTTGAAATTGACCCGTCATAAGACGCCAAGTCAACGCAAGTCAAACTATCCTTTTACCTTACTCAGACCAGTAACTAAGTCATTTATATAATGACTAATCACTTGAGTAAGTCACCATGTCCGATAGTGAACACTCAAACTCACGCAACACAAGCATTGAACTATGTGTCCAAAATACAATCAGCAAGTACACTCCGAATGTACACACCGATCTACCCTATATAGACTTCTCTGTTTTAGATGAGACTTGGTGTCAAGGTCACTTATAACCTATATAAGACCCTGCCAAAAATTGAGCCAATGTTCATACTTTAAAACCCATCAGCTCGACACTTTACTCGACTCCAAATTTGGTACAGATTGAGTACTTGTTTTATAAAACCGTTTATACCACTTTAAAAGTATAATCTTGACAATCCGCCTTTTAAAACCACTACTAGACTCATCAAATTAAGTATATCGACTTTGAAAACCAGTAGTACCCATTATCTAACCAAGCCTAAAGTCCCCGAGAGTCGACCCAAAATCAGGCACAATTTCGGATTGTGCCGATTTGCGTCTCCCGATACACGAATACTAAAACTAGCATAACTTTTGACTCGTAATGAGTTAGAAGCTCTATCTTATACCAAAATGAGCGTCTCGGAAAAATATACAACAAAACCAAATAACCTCAGCCTATATTCAAACATAAACCCAAGTAAAATCTGTTCTAAGCTGATGTCCCAAATACACTTTTAGAAAATCATAACAAATCAACTTTCCCAACAATTCTAATCATTCCCATACCTCTAAAATCACCCTACTATCATACCCATCAACCAAACAAACTCCTAAACACATGTATGTAAAATTTTACCAAAATCAAAGATAAAAAATAAACCTTTTCAACATGAAAACATGAAGATCTTATGTGAAAATCTAATATTTCTGGTCGTTATTCTAGTCTCGATTATTACATATTTTGTAATTGCTTTATTGAGAAATTTGAATTATCGACTAACCAAGAAGGTTATGGCTTGAAACTTAGCATAACAATTTCGTTTAGATTATAACCATCAACGAATACGTTAGGTGTCGATATCATATTCTCAATTTATTATAAGAATGATTTTATTATATTTATCTTTTTTCTCGTGCTTTACATTTTGACGAGTGACGAGAACTACTAGTGACCGCGATACCGATCGATGCCCAAAATATTATATTTTATTATCGATAGTTTCGATATTTAATATTTTCTATTATTGTTGTTTAATTTTTATTTATAAATCCATTTTGTAGTTATGTTTTTATGGCTACTGATTTTTATGATGTAATAGTTAACTATTATGTATTGGACATTGTATGTGATCATGGACACTTGAAAACTTGATTGGTTAAGCCCTATGAGTAAAATAGTGAAACTAGTCAAATTTGAACATACTGTATTGACGGACTGAAAACACTTCAAAAAATCAGAACCATTAAAAAAGGTAAACCTGTAGGTTGTAGATAAAATCATTAAGAAATAGGATCAATTAGATAGTTTACCAATTCATTATAGTTTGGAAATGGCGGCCAAAACGGTAAAACCGAAATTGGCTGTGAATCATAATCATCACTTATATATGACAAAGTGGGTAATTAAGCTACGATAAGTCATTATTAAAGTAAAATGAACTTATGATAAGTAGCTTAAATGAGGTTATTGTCATTTAAATGTAAAGAACTCAACTAGATAATTTATGGTTCAGGCGATATGATTTACATAACGAGACATGTTGGGAAAATTGTAAGAATTAAGTTATATTTAATTAATGTAAAACGTGATAATTTTTATAAACACTGAAGTGGTAGGAGCCACTTTTTGAGAAAAAATAGACTCATTTATATTGATAATTAGAATACCCAAGACTCGACCATCCTGAAATATTAAGTCAACATCATTTTGGGACGTTTTATAACCAGTAATGCATATAAAGTGGATTTGGGACATAAAATCCCAACATACACTTATAATGGCTATTGGGCCATTATTAGACTTGAGTTTAATAATGTATTTGGAGATAAATACTGAGTTTGAAATGGACTTAAGTCAAATGAACTTGTTACGGGTCATAAGTGGACTAGTAATGGGCTTTGTTTATCAAGAAATGAATAACATTTTATAAATATGGATTTTTATTAAAAGTTTTATAAAGAGTTTTATAAAACTTATACAATGTCCAAAATCTAATAAAGATGCTATTTACACATTAAAATGTGATTTATTTATCGTCTCGAGCCTAAGACGCGTCTCATCATGTTAGGTCTCACTTGGTTATATGTCGACCGTTGGGGATCTCGCTATCGATCAATGATTGATTGTTATCTTGTGAAGTCGCGTATTGAATATTAAGCATTTTGTTCTCGATCGAAGTGTGATCTTTATTTTGTGAAGTAGTGTGTTGAGAATTAGGTGTTTGTTCCACGATAGACGTGTAATAGCTATGCCAGGTGAGTTTATAGCCTCGCTTTTAAATTCTTTAATTATTTTAGAAACGTGCGAGGGGGATAACATGCTTGTTTTACTAAAAATAAAAGAGTACAACGATAAGTTGCGGCAAACCAATTGAATGGTGCAACTAGAAGTTGTGAAAGCTCTATTTACTTGAAAAGTATTTATTAAAAATGAAGGGTACAACAAAAGTTGCTGTAAACCCATGAATGGGTGTAACCAGAAGTTGTGGTAAACCCTATTTATTCTAAAATAGAACACAAGGGACCCGATTGTATGCTTAGATGAAAGTTATTACATAAGTTACCTTTAGCCTTAAAAGACCCATTGAATCGTGAATTGTTAATCGAAAGAACGCTAATACTATGGATAGATCTAGCGGGGTGACGCCCAGTCCGGTCGTGACTAGCTATCACGTGTTGTAGTGAAGCACTAGTAATGAAACATCGGATTCATACGTATAAGAGAAATATACGCACTTGGCTAGGTGTGTTGGGCTGAAATAATATATGTTAACGTTCAATGTCATGAGGCTTATGTAATAACACCGATAATTATGTCCGTACAACATAATTGTCTTTCGATGAATTATTAACCATGAAAGGTTATTCTGAATACTTGTGTTCGATTTTTATACTTTAAACTCTATAGATTCACTCAACATATTTTGTTGACTTTATAGCATGTTTTATCTCAGGTCTATAGGGAAGGCGCTCGAGGAAGGTGGTTTCGTGAAGCTTGCTTAATTGAAATGACTTTGGCCCGCTTTTCAAAAACATATTCATTCAAAGAACTTTTTTCATTTATTATAGTTTGTAAACTTTAAATTATCTGGGACCATGTGTAAAGTTTTATCGCTAAATGAATGAATAGATGTTTTTATCAAAACGACTCGTTTTGAGCCGTTTTCTATGATTATGAGCTTGAATCATGTAAGTAACACCCAAGGACCCTTCCGCTGCTATGACCGAAATTGGGGATGTTACAGATTGGTATCAGAGCTCAAGTTATAGAGAACGAAAAGATTGTCTAAAATAAATTTTGAAATCTTTTAACTATAACAGTTGCAAGCGAAACCTCCGAGTTGCCAATAGACAAGAATGAGAGTATTTTTATATATATATATATATATATATATATATATATATATATATATATATATATATATATATATATATATATATATATATATATATATATATATATAGAATAATATATATATGTTGCTATCGATTATTTTTACTTGTGGATTACAAGTCATATTATCATTTATTTAATTATAAATGTTAAATAATTACATACGAGATATTTATATGACGTAGATTGTCACGAAGCCACTCTAGTTATTTTAACGCTAACGCTGAAGTTAATCATGCTATTCCCGAGGCTAACCAAGTTGTGGATATACATGATCCCAACGAAATGGTTAATATTCTTGATGATATTCTTTTGGTTACAAGGATTGTGATTCTTAGGTTCTCATTCTTGATTTAATAATCCGTTCATTTCGTTTAGCGAATTTAATCTGCATTTTCATTAATCATTGACATTCTACTATTTTGCTAGAAACATGTTTGTCTGAGATTATACTATTGGTTGTTAGGAATTGAAATTGATTGGTATGGTATTCATATGCCAACCAGGATTCCATATAATATCACTGATCATTTTCTGCTAAATCAGTTTCTCGTTTGTTTCGATCCTGATTTTATGCGTTGAGTTGGCGATGCTTAAATAAGGTGATCTATAATCGTCTTGTTGAAATGAATTGGCCATTTATTTGAACAAGAAAATTATAAATTGTTGAACCATAAATTTCTAAATCTTATTTGGATGAATTTGATCAATCCATGGAAATAATGATTTATAAACGTGTGGGCTTAAGCATATAGCATCCGCGCATTTAAACTCCTATTGACTCATAATTCGTTTGCTCGATTCATTCCTTTATTTTGCCCCTCTAATTCTATGATCGTGGGATGGTTGTATTGGGGCTATTCCAAAACCGCCAATTGAGGAGGATATCAAGCGTCTCTAAAAGACACTACAGAAATCATCTTCTAGTAGGACCGAGGAGCCTTCTTAGCCATGTGAATTACCTAGTAACTTTTGTGGATTAGTTTTTCAGTTGTAAGTATCTTTTCATAACTCACTAACTAAACTGTGACATCAGTTAGTAGGACTAGTCTTTTAAGTTGTATAGTATTAGACGATGACAATCTATAATGCTTAAAAAAACAACTTGTACTAGTTTGTGATTAATGGAATGACTATCTTTTGATTCCAAATTCTACATCATTCTATTATTTTCTTTCTTTGCTTTTCTCCTTTAAATTCATGTGGTAAAACGCAATCATTGAATGAATACTCATTATGATTTGATTTGCGTTGCACTAGAATCATGCAGTCAATGAAAGCTATGGTTGAAGCACGAATGCGCCTGATATGAGCAAAAACTCATATCAATTTATCAACAAATCACCCTAAAACACAATAAAAATACCTAAACTTTGTGCTATAAAGCGGAATTATGTGGTATGTTTTGTGTTTGTGCTCAAATAGGTAAGAAGGATGCATTTTCAAGCAAACAAGGAATAATCAAGCTTAATTGGAAGAAAAAGACAAAGAAGGATCAAAAGTGACAAGACTTTGAAGACAAAGGACCTATCTTGATAATCTGCCAAAGATGAAGGACCAAAGTGTAAATATGGAAAAGTCAAGATCATAGTCAAAATTGGTCAACTTTCAAGTCAATTCAGTCAAAGGATCAAATTTGCTCAATAATGAAGTTTGAATGACCAAATATGCCAAAGAAATGAAGTTACAAGCTCAAAAGTACATTCTGCCAAGTTCAAGGGTCATTTCTGCCAACTTTGGAAAGTATTTCAAGCTTGATCCGAGTGAATAAGTTTTCAGCCAATAAGAAGCCAAGAAAACATTACCATGGATTGCCACCTAAAATGCAATTAATTGTCCACTAGCCGCCATTCCATTAAATACCAAATCTCAACAGTGTAATCCCACTACTCATCCTTCAGCCAATAGAAAATCAGTATAAGGATAACAATCCGTGTGCTACCTCCACAACCAATGAAGACATGCCACGTGTCATCTTCTTCATCAACAAAATTGCCAGATTTGACTTGGAGCTAGAGGCTATTTCAAGGGAAGTTATAAACATGAAACTTGCTCAAAATCACAAGACGAATCCAATGGTCACAGTCAATTAGGCTAAAATCAACTCAATAAAGAATCCCCAAATCTGTTCTTCATCAACAAAAATCAATTGAGCTCATTTGTACACGTGGAAGCCTGGGATTGGTTCCAACACGTCACCAACCCCAACTGCTTTACTTCTCAAGTCTATAAATACCCTAGATAGCTCTCATTTCCGGGAGTTGTAGAAAAGTGTGAAAACACACACACTTTTAATATTCTTCCACCATTTCTAGATTTTAGCTCAACAACTCAAGTGTCTAACACACTCTTGAGTTTGTTAGTTAGTTTGTGACCAATTACCAGCTTTGTAGCAACTTTTCATTCAATAAAAATTCAAATTTCACTTTCCCGCCAATTCTCATTACCTTCTTACTGTTCATTACCTGCTTCATTGATCCTTCTTATTGCTGATGTTGTTTGTTATGATCATACCTTGATCATAATAAGCTAAGTTTGAAGATTGTAGCTGATTGTTCACCCAATTCAAAGTATAAGCAGATTTGATGAATTTTAGCCATGTTGATGATTGTAGCAGTTGAGTAGATTGTTGATTAGTGTTTTTTTCTAGTGCTAAGGTGGTGGTTAGCACTAGAATAGAGAGCTCAGCGCTCCTCTACTTCTCAAAGGTTGCTTCAAAAGGTGCAATCGCCTCTTGTTTTTGGTTCCTCTCAATTTTCAACTGCATGCTTAATTCCTAGCCTAATACTTGCTTGATTGCATGATAAAACGTGTTCTAGCTGTTATTGATTTGATTTCATTGAGTGTGTAGCTTAATTGTAGCTTAATATAGTTTATAGCTTGGTTACTAGTCCTGTTTCACTTTATCTCAGTCACAACAGCTTGCTATCCATTTTGTGTTCTTGTTGAGTTCATTGTTTGTAACTAGTCCTCACATACTTCATTTCAGCTTTAAAACTTAGTTGTTATCTGTTTTTACTCAGCTCAATCCTTTACTCAATAAGTCTTCACAAAAATTCCAAAACATCAGTTAAAGTGGTGTTTGGCATTAGCTAACATTTGATAATCAAGTGTTAGAAATTGGTTAACTTTGTTTCATTTCCAGTTTACAAGTGATATAAAGTAGTTTCAAGTCATTTCTAAGTCAAATTTTTTGTCAAAGAGGCAATTGGTTATGGAAAAGTGTGGGTCATTTTCAGTCAAGTTTTGTTCAGAAAAGTTGTCATTTTGATTTGCTTACCATTCTCTTGTTTCTTGATGAAATTCAATCAAACCAGCTCTCAAATCTCATTCATAATACGAAGTTTCAGATTCTATAAGGAAAGTGTACAGTATTCAGTATTCAAGTAGGAATAAGCAAAAGATTGAACCAATAAGCAAACTCATGTTTCTGTAAATGGAAAACTGATTTTTCATATCTCCTTATCTACTTCATTAACTGGTCTATTTTCTTTCATAAATTCATTCAGTAAGTTCTCCTGGTTGATTTTTGAGATTTTGAGCTTATTGAAAAATTTTGGTCAACAAAAGTCAACATAAGCACTCATTTTGCTTAATTGAAGTTTCTGAGCTTATTACTGGATGCTTTTTCATGAAACTTGATTTCCCATTCTTATTTTGAGCTTATTAATCATTTTCAGCATTAAAAATTAGTTGTGCAAGTCTAGATTTCCCTGTAGCTTATTGAGTGCTTATTAAAATCAGCTTATCAGCTTTTTAGTGAGTTTTAGCCAAAATCCTTGGATAGGTCTAGCTTAATTTCGATTTAAAGACGTTTGCAAGTAGTTTGGTTGAAAAATAAGCTCCAACGAGCTTATTTGAGTGTTAAACCTGTTCTTGATTAAAACTTTCCAAAAATTGCATCTTAGTCCTTGATGTTTTTAACTGTTTGAAATGATGGCTAATCTTGCAAGTTTTTAGGGTTTTCAACTTAACAGTCCTTTAACTTTGAAGTTTGTTAAAATTCAGTTAGTAAGTTTTGAGTTTGTTGAGAATTAGTTATTAGTTTGGATAATTTTCATTTCAAGTCCTCCTAGTTAACTGTTTTCACACTTTTAGCCCTCATACTTTTCAGCTTTACATTTTGAGCATTTACATTTCATAGAATTTACATTTTTAGTCCTTATAGTTTGTAAAATTTACATTTTGAATTTTAATTGAATAAATACTTGGTATTTGCACTATGTTTTACATATAAGTAGACGTTATTTTTTATTTTTGCAAGGCATTGTTTGAATTAGCAATAGAATATCCAAAAAAATATTAACAACCAAAAACAGTTAAAAACCCGATTTTGTTAGGACTTTCAAAGTGTTAAGAACTGAGAAAAACGAACTTCAACTATACACATGTTAAATGGCGCCGCTGCCGGTTCTTTGACTTTACGAGAGACTATCGATTGACGGTTTTCATTGGCTTTTGGGACCCGTTCACCTTGTGAACGTTATTTTTACGTATCATAAATAAAAAACAAATAAAAAAATAAAAAATATAAAAATATATAAAAACTAAAAAATTAACAAAACAATTCTTTTCCTAAAGAATTGACCAAACAAATTAAAAAATACAAAAAGCAATCTTTTTCCTAAGAGATTGCACCCAAAAATATATATTATTGGATTCTCTCGGTTTTTATGTACATATAGTATTTTCTCTTAAAAACTCATACATACAAAAATATTTTCCATATATTATTATAAATAAATACGTATACGTATAAGAACAACCAATCTACATATTTTCCATAAGTATTGCCAAGGCAATACACCGTGTTGAGGGGCGTTCCGGTCCTTGACACGTGTATCGATCAAACAAAATAAAGCAAGAATAGATAAATACTCTCAATAAGCAACAATTCGAAGAATACGAACATTTAAGTGAATAGAAAGGCGATGTGCTATAAAATGCCATCTAAGGGTCAATAGGTACTTAAGTGCTTCGCGCCACCTAACCCCCCGTTCACTTGTGAGTATTCTAATAAGGAAGGCTTCATTGGGGGTCTTGCACCCAAGTAGTACATACATATATATTATTTTCTTGTGGATATTTAATATTGAAACTCGAAGAGGATAATCCTTTTCTCTTCAAAGTCACACGAGAGCTTCTCTCTCATTCCTCGTATTGAGTTGCATGCTCACTCGCGGGCGTGCACAAATACCGATTGGTGTACAACCTCTTCCTCCGAAAAGGAAGAAAAAGAGAAAGAGTAAGACCACCATCGTCCATCAAGCCGATCACGAGAATCGTGCTTTGACTCCTCCACAACAAGAAGCCATGGCTGTTGATAATCGTTCTTTGATGGAACGTTTGCAAACCAATGTTCATGGATATGCTAGTGCTATTAGGATTCCCGACATTCCCGCAAATACATTTGAGCTAAAAACGGCTAAGATTACCTTGGTTTCACAAACACCTTTCTATGGTCACAAGAATGATAATCCTCATGATCACCTTAAGAGATTCCTTGCTCTTTGCAATACCCTTAAGTACAATGGAGTTCCACATGATGCTATCAAGTTGCTATTAGTGCCATTTTCACTAGAGGGAACCGCTAAGCATTGGTTAGACACCCAACCACCCGATAGTATCACCACATGGGATGGTTTCACCACTAAGTTTTTGAACAAGTTCTTTCCTCCATCTAAGACCATGGCTTTGAGGAACTTAATTATAGGCTTTCAACAAAAACCTAGTCAATCCTTTAGTGATGCTTGGGAGGAGTATAGAGAGTTATTGAGGCGATGCCCTAACCATGGATTGGATGAAGTTCACCAAATTAATACTTTCTATGATGGCCTTAAACCTCATCACCAAGATTCACTCAATGCTTCCGCGGGAGGGAATATTCTTCTTAAATCCATTCAAGAGGCCTTGGACATCATTGAGACTAAAGCAATGGTTCAAACAAACACTCAATTTGAAGAAAGGGTTCATGTTATTCAAAACACTTCTCAAACACCTTATGATAACCAATTCCTCAAATATCAACAAGAGATCCTTCAACAAATGACTAAAGGTCAACAAGAGATGATTCAAGCCATTAAGGGCATTTCATTGAACAATTCTTCAAATGATGTGAATGCCATTACTCTTTCTTGTGTAACTTGTGGAGGCCCCCATTCTTATGAACAATGTGACAAGGTGCAAGTTTATCAAGGGAAATGCTATGCTTACCAAGAGGAACATCGTGAATACTTCAAGCCAAATATCAATCCAAATAACCTTTCTTACAAGTCCCAAAATTACCTTACTCCACCGGGATTCCCACCCCAACCACCCACCCAAATTCAACAAAATCCTCCTCAAATTTTACCAAGGAATCAAGGGCAAAGACCACCTTACCAAGGGAATAACTACAAGGCACCCAATCATTTTCAACCTCAAGGAAATAACTTTTATCCACCAAACCAATGATTTAATGCACCACCTCCACCTTTTCCACAACAAGGTTTTTATCAAGGGAATGTGCAACCTAACCCCATGGATTTGATCCTTCAAAAGCTTACTTCTTATGAGAAACAAATGAAAGATGCTCAAGAGGAAAATAACAAGAAATTTTCTCTTCTTCAAAACCAAATTATGTATAATCAAAGACCACAAGGGGCTTTACCATCCAACACACAAACAAATCCAAGGGCAAATGTCAATGCTATTACAACAAGAAGTGGAAAGACAACAAAGGATCCTTCACCTCCTAAACCTCCTATTGTTCTACCCACTTTTGTTCCTACTTGTGACAAGCCTTCTACCTCTCATTCACCACCTCAAAATGCTCCCATTCACTCAAATACACCGTCTCAACCTATTATTACTTCTCCTCTACCTTCCACACTTTCCAATGAAGAAGCTAACAAAGACAAATCTTCCACTACAACACCTATTCCACCTACACCAAAACCTACTCTTCCATATCCTTCAAGGTTGAAAAAGGACAAATTAAAGAACAAGGATGACATCCAAGTCTCAAATCACTTAAGGATGTTCAAGCAACTCAACATCAACATATCCTTTGCGGAAGCTCTTGCTTATATGCTAAAGTTTGCTAAGATGTTCAAGGATTTACTCTCCAACAAAGAAAAATTGGTTGATTTGCCCAACACATCCCTTAATCAAAATTGTTCCGTCGTGCTACTTAAAACCTTACCAACAAAACTTGGAGATCCGGGGCGCTTCTTGATACCTTGTAATTTTCCCGGTGTTGAAAATTCTATGGCTTTGGCGGATCTAGGGGCAAGCATTAACCTCATGCCTTTATCGGTTTGGAAAAAACTCTCTCTTCCCGAGCTCACTCCCACTAGGATGACCCTTGAATTAGCCAACCGAACCATAGCTTACCCCGTAGGTATCGCGGAGGATGTGTTTGTAGGTGTGGATAAGTTTACATTTCCGGCCGACTTTGTAGTGGTTGATTATGACATGGATCCTAGAGTTCCTTTGATTGTTGGTAGACCGTTTTTGAGAACGGGTCGTACTTTTATAGATGTGGCGGAAGGAGAACTAATTATGAGAGTAGAGGATGAGAGAGTGGTGTTTAAGTTAGGGAAAGTTTGTGATAGGAAAGAGGTTAAGGAGTCTCGACCTTGTGAGACTATTAACATAGTTGATGTGCTAGATGAGGTGTGTGATGAAAACTTTCATGATGCTTGTAAGAGTACTAGTGATGAGATGCCCCATGTTGAAACCGTGGCCTCAATTTCTCCCTCTTTAACACCTTTTGGAGAGAGTGATTTTCTCTTGGAGGAATTTGAGTCAAACTTTCTTGGTGATGATGATTCTCCCATTAATTGGGAAGAAGATATTCTTACTATCCAAAAGTTGCTCAATGAGGACCCTATTCCTTCTCCTATTCCACAAGAAGTTACCATTGAGGATCCTTCCATAGTAAAACCTTCCATAGAGAGTCCACTTCCCATTGAACTTAAGGACCTTCCATCCCACTTAAAGTATGCTTTCTTAGAGGGAAAAGACCAACTACCTGTGATAATTGCTAAAGAGTTGAAAGAGGATGAGAAGGAGCAACTTATTGAAGTTCTTAAGAAACACAAGAAAGCCTTAGCATGGAAAATATCCGACATAAGGGGAATTGATCCACATTTTTGTACACACAAAATCCTTATGGAGGATGACTACAAACCCGCCATTCAAAGTCAACGAAGAGTTAACCCAAAAATCCATGAGGTCATTAAGAAGGAAGTGATTAAACTCTTAGATGCGGGTATGATATATCCCATTTCCGACTCTCCATGGGTTAGCCCGGTACATTGTGTTCCAAAAAAGGGTGGAATCACCGTGGTGCCTAATGAGAACAATGTGCTTATTCCTACGAGACTTGTCACCGGTTGGAGAGTTTGTATTGACTATAGAAAACTCAATGAGGCGACTAGAAAAGACCATTTCCCATTACCTTTTATGGATCAAATGCTTGAACGCTTAGCGGGAAATGAATACTATTGCTTTCTTGATGGCTTTTCGGGTTATTTCCAAATACCCATTGACCCTAAGGATCAAGAAAAGACCACATTCACTTGTCCCTACGGTACATTTGCTTACAAGAGGATGCCTTTTGGCTTATGTAATGCACCGGGAACGTTTCAAAGGTGCATGATGGCGATTTTCCATGACATGATAGAGCAAACTATGGAGGTTTGTATGAATGGTTTTTCCGTCTTTGGAAATTCATTTACCTCATGTCTCACCAATCTAGAGAGAATGCTTAAGCGTTGTGAGGAAACACGTTTAGTGCTTAATTGGGAGAAATGTCACTTTATGGTGAAAGAGGGAATTGTTTTAGGACACAAAATATCCAACAAGGGATTAGAAGTGGATCGAGCTAAAATTGATGTGATTGCTAAGCTTCCCCCACCCACCTCGGTTAAAGGTGTGAGGAGTTTCTTAGGTCATGCGGGATTTTATAGGCGCTTTATACAAGATTTTTCTAAGATAGCTAGACCGATGACTCACCTCTTGGAAAAAGAGGCTCCTTTCATTTTTAACCAAGATTGTTTGGACTCTTTTGAGACTCTTAAGGAGAAATTGACTAAGGCTCCCGTTTTGGTTTCTCCAAATTGGGAATTACCTTTTGAGTTTATGTGTGACGCTAGTGATTATGCGGTGGGGGCCGTCTTAGGACAAAGAGTTAATAAGCATTTTCAACCTATACACTATGCGAGTAAAACCATGACCGGTGCACAACTTCATTACACTACCACAGAAAAAGAGTTGCTTGCTATAGTTTATGCTTTTGAGAAATTTAGACCATACCTTGTGCTTTCCAAAACCATAGTGTATACGGATCATTCCGCTCTCAAGTATCTTATGACAAAACAAGATGCTAAGCCTAGGCTTTTGAGATGGGTTTTGTTGTTTCAAGAGTTTAAGATAGAAATTCGTGATAAGAAAAGGGCCGAGAATTTAGCGGCGGATCACTTGAGTAGACTTGAGCATCCTTTTCAAGGGGATTTTCCACATCAAGAAATCAATGAATCCTTTCCATTAGAGGAGCTCATGTCTATCTCTTCCCAAGAGGATGCCACTCCTTGGTTTGCGGATATCGCAAACTATCTTGCGGGCAATGTGCTTATTGAGGGTCTTACTTATCAACAAAAGAAGAAATTTCTTAAGGAAGTTAAGTACTACTTTTGGGATGATCCTTATCTTTTTAGGCAATGTGCGGACCAAATCATTAGACGGTGTGTAGATGGGCCCGAGGCATTTAAGATCTTAGAAGCGTGTCATAAAGGACCTACGGGTGGACATTTTGGGCCCAACTATACCGCCAAGAAAGTCTTTGATTCGGGTTATTATTGGCCTTCCATTTACAAAGATGCCCATGAAATGGTGAAATTTTGTGATGTGTGTCAAAGACAAAGAAAAATTACGCAACGTGATGAGATGCCACAAAATTTTATTCAAGAGTGTGAGATATTTGATGTATGGGGCATTAATTTCATGGGACCTTTTCCATCCTCAAAGGGAAACAAGTATATACTTGTGGCGGTGGATTATGTGTCCAAATGGGTGGAGGCTAAAGCCTTACCTACCAATGATGCTAGAGTTGTTGTGAAGTTCTTAAAGCAATTGTTTGCTAGATTTGGTGTACCTCAGGCCATCATAAGTGATCGTGGTACGCACTTTTGTAATGATCAATTCACGAGAGTTATGAAGAAATATGGAGTTAATCATAGACTTTCTACCGCGTATCACCCTCAAACCAATGGCCAAACCGAGGTCACAAATCGTGGTTTAAAGAGAATTTTAGAGAGAACGGTGGGAGAGCATCGAGCTTCTTGGTCGGATAAGCTTGATGATGCTTTGTGGGCTTTTAGGACGGCTTTTAAAACACCAATTAGTTGTACTCCTTATAGGCTTGTCTATGGAAAAGCGTGCCACCTCCCATTCGAGTTAGAACACAAGGCATCTTGGGCTCTCATGTGGGCTAACTTTGATTTAAACCAAGCCGGTTCACATAGGAAAGATCAACTCAATGAGATGGATGAATTGAGAGCCAATGCCTATGAAAATTCTTTGCTTTACAAGGAAAAGACTAAGAAATTGCATGATGCCAAGATCAAGAATCGTGAGTTCAAAGTTGGAGAGCCGGTTCTCCTCTTTAACTCAAGGTTGAAACTTTTTGCGGGCAAGCTTAAGTCGAGATGGTCCGGTCCATTCACTATTGCTCAAGTGTTTCCATATGGAACTATTGAGTTGTCACAACCCGATGGTCCAAATTTTAAAGTGAATGGTCACCGTGTGAAGCATTATTTTGGGGAGGACATTTCCGTTGAAATGGTCTAAGAGATCCCCATGTTCCCCATGAATTAATTCATTGAGGGACGAGTCGAGCTAGAGACTCATTAACTCAAGCATCGTATAACTAGGTTTAGAGTGTTGTAGGTTAGTAATAAAGGTATAGACTTGGAGATAAGTGTAGGGGAGACCTTCTTTTGTCTTCATGTTGTTTGTAGGGTTGCTCACTCATTTCATGCTTTGGAGCTTATAGAGGAGGACCTTGTATCCGGTTCACTTCGTTACTATTGTGATCTTTCATTGATACCTTGTGCTTAAACATGAATTCACTAATAGTCGTCCTTTCCTTAACTTGGGTTAAGCAAAGTCTATTCATTGTCAAAAGTGTAGGGGAAGTTTTTATACTTCCATGCTCTTAAACATTGAGGACAATGTTTAGCTTAAGTGTAGGGGGGTCTTCTATCGAAGTGACCTTACCTAGAACTTGTCATTGTCTTTCATGATAACTGGAAAAATCAAATTTTCAAACATTTTTCAAGTTTTTGATCTACTTTGGCCACCAAAAATATGCATTCATAATTTTTGCATCAATCATTTTTCATTTGCATAACACATTTGCATTGTATATTTCTTCTTTTATTTTTCATCAAAAATATATAAAAAAAGAAAAAATATAATAAAAACATGGTTTAACAAGTTTAGACTTCTTTGACATATTAGGCCCGCCATGGATATTTTGACTCAACCCGAGTTTGCTTATCTTAGCATTCTCTAGCTAGTATCCTTAACCATGTAGACTTTAATTGGTCTATTAGGCTAAACATCCACCAATCTTATTATTTGAGATTTTAAATTTGTGGAGAATAGGAAATGATAGAGTTGAAGCAAGTATAAAAGGGCTAGATAAACCTCATGATAATTACTTGTGGCTAAACCCTTCTCTTCTTTACCTCTATTTTCTTCGCATGTATATAATTGTTAATAAATAATCAAGAACGGTTTTAATCAGTTTGTAATCTCTTATGCATTTTTGTCTAATCATTCATGGTTGGTATAAGTACGTCTTAAGATTCTAAGTTAGAACGTTTTATGTGTACTAGACTTATGTCATGCTCAATATTTAGCGGGTGTTTTTCCTTTTATTCTTTTCAAATTTCTTAGTGAGGAATAAAGAAAAAGAAGAGCGGCTTATGAAAAAAAATGAGTGGCTAGAAAAAAAAAGAAAAAGAAAAAAAAAGAAAAGAAGAAAAAAAATATATATATACAAGACTCCCAAGAGGGGCAGTGTGGTGTTAATTATAGTGACTATTGAGTTCCAATATTACCTTGACGGGTTGCGGGGATTCAATAGATTGCTCCAATCCAATATTACCTTGACGGGTTGCGGGGTTGAAGATCCAAAGTCTCAAAAAGATGGCGGATGTAAATTATTGCGTGAGTTTTATTTTTCTTTCCTTAGCGAGTGTGTAGCTACTTATGAAAGCATGACATGAGGATTTTACACATAAGGCGAATGACTTATTACTCTTGAAACGGACTTGTATTAATTGTGAGCGGTTTTTCAAGTAATGGATGAGAGGATTACTTAGGATTAAAACCGTGCTTCCTTATTTTTGGATTTTACACTTCTTAGACTTCACATTTGAATAAATGACAAATTTGCCTTCAAGAAATTTGCTCAAATAATAACCGGTTCCACATTTAATTATCATGAATAAGTTGATGCACTTTTTACTTGTGAATACAATGATTCCATTTTTAAGCTTGGTATGGGGAAAGTGAAACTTGAGGGTGATAAATGTCCATGGTACCCAAGCCCTAATCAAAGTCATTGAATTCTTTATGATTTATTTCCATCAAAACCATTTCAAGAAAAACCAAAAAGATATATATAGCATTGTATTTTGTTCATTGCATTGTTAAAAATCAAAATCATGCATCATATAGTTTAGAGTAGTGTAGATGCATTTCATAATGGCCAAGGAGGATTAATTATAAGGAGAATGTAAATTTGTGCTTTAAAATATATAGTATTGCATGAGGACATGACAATGTTCAAGTATAGGGGATTTGATATGAGCAAAAACTCATATCAATTTATCAACAAATCACCCTAAAACACAATAAAAGTACCTAAACTTTGTGCTATAAAGCGGAATTATGTGGTATGTTTTGTGTTTGTGCTCAAATAGGTAAGAAGGATGCATTTTCAAGCAAACAAGGAAAAATCAAGCTTAATTGGAAGAAAAAGACAAAGAAGGATCAAAAGTGACAAGACTTTGAAGACAAAGGACCTATCTTGATAATCTGCCAAAGATGAAGGACCAAAGTGTAAATATGGAAAAGTCAAGATCATAGTCAAAATTGGTCAACTTTCAAGTCAATTCAGTCAAAGGATCAAATTTGCTCAATAATGAAGTTTGAATGACCAAATATGCCAAAGAAATGAAGTTACAAGCTCAAAAGTACATTCTGCCAAGTTCAAGGGTCATTTCTGCCAACTTTGGAAAGTATTTCAAGCTTGATCCGAGTGAATAAGTTTTTAGCCAATAAGAAGCCAAGAAAACATTACCACAGATTGCCACCTAAAATGCAATTAATTGTCCACTAGCCGCCATTCCATTAAATACCAAATCTCAATAGTGTAATCCCACTACTCATCCTTCAGCCAATAGAAAATCAGTATAAGGATAACAATCCGTGTGCTACCTCCACAACCAATGAAGACATGCCACGTGTCATCTTCTTCATCAACAAAATTGCCAGATTCGACTTAGCTAGAGGCTATTTCAAGGGAAGTTATAAACATGAAACTTGCTCAAAATCACAAGACGAATCCAATGGTCACAGTCAATTAGGCTAAAATAAACTCAATAAAGAATCTCCAAATCTGTTCTTCATCAACAAAAATCAATTGAGCTCATTTTTACACGTGGAAGCCTGGGATTGGTTCCAACACGTCACAACCCCAACTGCTTTACTTCTCAAGTCTATAAATACCCTAGATAGCTCTCATTTTCAGGAGTTGTAGAAAAGTGTGAAAACACACACACTTTTAATATTCTTCCACCATTTCTAGATTTTAGCTCAACAACTCAAGAGTCGATGATGTTTCAGTCATCTGTGACTATCCTGAAGTCTTATCGAAAGATTCGTCAGGGCTTCCGCTCCCAAGGTAAATATAATTCCAATCAACCTAATACACGGTGTTGCACCCGTGGCACGTGCGCCATATCGTTCTAAACTAAAGGAATTACATATGCGGTTGCAAGAGTTATTTGGTAAACATTTTATTCGACCGAGCTCGTCACCATGGAGAGATCCGGTATTATTCGTACGAAAAAAGGATGATGTATCGTTTCGTCGAGAACTGAATGTATTTTTGGTCATGAACCAACATCCTTTGCCGAGGATTGATGATTTATTCAATCAGCAATAAGTTTCTAATGTCTATTCGAATATTGATCTACGGTCTGGTTATCATCAACTTCGCATCCGCGAGGAAGATATTCCAATTACTGCATTTAGAAATCGTTATGGATATTATGAGTTCTAAGTAATGTTGTATGAACTGACCAATGCACCGGCAGTATACATGGATTTCATGAATCGCGCATGCAAGCTATATCTTGATGAATTTGTGATAATGTTCATTGATAAGTTCCGATTTATTGTAAAAAAATAAAGTAGAGCATGGTGAACATTTGGAGACTATCTTGAATTTGCTAAGGAATGAAAACTTGTATGCAAAATTTTCAAAATGTGATTTTTGGCTTGATTGCATGCAGTTTCTTAGCCATGTGATTGATAGCAGTGGAGTTCACGTCGAACTCGGAAAAAAAATATTCCTATCTGGAAGTGGGAGCTAATTACAATCGATTTCATTTTAAAGCTTTAGAAAACTATGTTTGGAATTGATCCGATTTGGGTAATTTTCGCCCGATTGAATAAATCTGCTCATTTCATTCCAATAATAAAATTATCGTGCAAACTAAGAATCGTTTGTTAGCCGCTCGTAGTAGACAGAAAAGTTATGATGATGTGAAGCGGAAACCTTTGGAGTTTGAGGTAGGTGGCAAAGTTATGCCAAAAGTATCACCATGAAAAGGTGTTATAAATTTTGAAAAACGTGGGAAGTTATGTCCCCGTTATATTGGGTCACTCGAGATAATATCAAGAGTGAGATCAGTGGCATACAAACTTGAATACCTCGAGAGATACAAGGAAATCATAATACTTTTCATATGTTGAACCTAAACCAATGTCTTATCGACTAAGATCTTATTATCCCTCTTGACAAAGTAAGATTCGACGATAAGTTGCATTTCATCGAAAAACCTTTCAAAATTATGGATAAAGAAGTTCAACAACTGATGCAAAGTCAAATTCTTATCTTTTTAAAGCCCGATGGAACTCAAGACGAGGACCAAAATACATTTATCTCTTTGATTTCAACGAGCGATCGAGGAAGAACGCAAGTTGATCTTCAGAGACGAAGATCCCTGTTAGGTGGTGATGATGTGACAATCTAATATTTCTGGTCGTTATTCTAATCTCGATTATTACATATTTTGTAATTGCTTTATTGAGAAATTTGAATTATCGGCTAACCAAGAAGGTTATGGCTTGAAACTTAGCGTAAAAATTTCGTTTAGATTATAACCGTCAACGAATACGTTAGGTGTCGATATCATATTCTCAATTTATTATAAGAATGATTTTATTATATTTATCTTTTTTTCTCGTGCTTTACATTTTGACGAGTGACGAGAACTACTAGTGACCGTGATACCGACGGATGCCCAAAATATTATATTTTATTATCGATAGTTTCAATATTTAATATTTTCTATTATTGTCGTTTAATTTTTATTTATAAATCCATTTTGTAGTTATTTTTTTATGATTTTCTACTGATTTTTATGATGTAATAGTTAACTATTATGTATTGGACATTGTATATGATCATGGACACTTGAAAACTTGATTGGTTAAGCCCTATGAGTAAAATAGCGAAACTAGTCAAATTTGAACATACTGTATTAACGGACTGAAAACACTTCTAAGAAATCAGAACCATTAAAAAGGTAAACCTGTAGGTTGTAGATAAAATCATGAAGAAATAGGATCAATCAGATAGTTTACCAATTCATTATAGTTTGGAAATGGCGGCCAAAACGGTAAAACCGAAATTTGTTGTGAATCATAATCATCACTTATATATGACAAAGTGGGTAAGTAAGCTACGATAAGTCATTATTAAAGTAAAATGAACTTATGATAAGTAGCTTAAATGAGGTTATTGTCATTTAAATGTAAAGAACTCAGCTAGATGATTTATGGTTCAGGCGATATGATTTACATAACGAGACATGTTGGGAAAATTGTAAGAATTGGGTTATATTTAGTTAATGTAAAACGTGATAATTTTTATAAACACTGAAGTGGTAGGAGCCACTTTTTGAGAAAAAATAGACTCATTTATATTGATAATTATAATACCCAAGACTCGACCATCGTGAAATATTAAGTCAACATCATTTTGGGACGTTTTATAACCAGTAATACATATAAAGTGGATTTGGGACATAAAATCCCAACATACGCTTATAATGGCTATTAGACCATTATTGGACTTGAGTTTAATAATGTATTTGGAGATAAATACTGAGTTTGAAATGGACTTAAGTCAAATGAACTTGTTACGGGTCATAAGTGGACTAGTAATGGGCTTTGTTTATCAAGAAATGAATAACATATTATAAATATGGATTTTTATTAAAAGTTTTATAAAGAGTTTTATAAAACTTATACAATGTCCAAAATCTAATAAAGATTCTATTTACACATTATAATGTGAATTATTTATCGTCTCGAGCCTAAGACATGTCTCATCATGTTAGGTCTCACTTGGTTATATGTCGACTGTTGGGGATCTCGCTATCGATCAATGATTGATTGTTATCTTGTGAAGTCGCGTGTTGAATATTAAGCATTTTGTTCTCGATCAACGGGTGATCTTTATTTTGTGAAGTAGTGTGTTGAGAATTGGGTGTTTGTTCCACGATAGACGTGTAATAGCTATGCCAGGTGAGTTTATAGCCTCGCTTTTAAATTCTTTAATTATTTTAGAAACGTGCGAGGGGGATAACATGCTTGTTTTACTAAAAATAAAAGAGTACAACGATAAGTTGCGGCAAACCAATTGAATGGTACAACTAGAAGTTGTGAAAGCTCTATTTACTTGAAAAGTATTTATTGAAAATGAAGGGTACAACAAAAGTTGCTGTAAACCCATGAATGGGTGCAACCAGAAGTTGTGGTAAACCCTATTTATTCTAAAACAGAACACAAGGGACTCGATTGTATGCTTAGATGAAAGTTATTACATAAGTTACCTTTAGCCTTAAAAGACCCATTGAATCGTGAATTGTTAATCGAAAGAACGCTAATACTATGGATAGATCTATCGGGGTGACGCCCAGTCCGGTCGCGACTAGCTATCACGTGGTGTAGTGAAGCACTAGTAATGAAACATCAGATTCATACGTATAAGAGAAATATACGCACTTGGCTAGGTGTGTTGGGCTGAAATAATATATGTTAACGTTCAATGTCATGAGGCTTATGTAATAACACCGATAATTATGTCCGTACAACATAATTGTCTTTCGATGAATTATTAACCATGAAAGGTTATTCTGAATACTTGTGTTCGATTTTTATACTTTAAACTCTATAGATTCACTCAACATATTTTGTTGACTTTATAGCATGTTTTATCTCAGGTCCATAGGGAAGGCGCTCGAGGAAGGTGGTTTCGTGAAGCTTGCTTAATTGAAATGACTTTGGTCCGCTTTTCAAAAACATATTCATTCAAAGAACTTTTTTCATTTATTATAGTTTGTAAACTTTAAATTATCTGGGACCATGTGTAAAGTTTTATCGCTGAATAAATGAATAGATGTTTTTATCAAAACGACTCGTTTTGAGCCGTTTTCTATGATTATGAGCTTGAATCATGTAAGTAACACACAAGGACCCTTCCGCTGCTATGACCGAAATTGGGGATGTTACATCTTGGCATAAACCACACATGCAAGATGATCAAAACCCGCACAACCATCAAAATCATAAAAGTATAGATACTTGATGCATGTGTATAATTTTGGTATCAAAAGAACCACAAGAACATTTTAGAGATGGGTCTAATTTTTGTTTTAATGGATTCAAGTTAAAAATTGGTGATTAAGGGGTGTTTTTGGGTGGTATCTCATGGCAAAGGGAGGGAGGAAGAAAGGAGTGGTGTTGTTTTTTAGTACATTATGTTTACTGTGTGTTTTGTTTTAAGAAAAACCAATATATATGATAGGTAGTGGAGGGGTTAGTTTTGCAAACTTTGAAACTTGTGGATTTAAAAACAATTTACTAGTTTAAAAGGGTAGAAAATGGTTATCCGTAAATATTAAAAATATTTACGGGGTCTCGGGTTTCGTAAAAATACTTTTCAAAAGTTAAAATGCATCATAAATATGATATTATGGTTTCCCGACACAATTTATTACGTAATTAAAACGAAATCGTTGAAATTATAAATTATCAAAACAATCGATAATAAAATGTAAAATTTTGGGCATCCGTCGGTATCGCGATCACTAGTTTTTCTCGTTGTTCATTGATTTTGAATAAACTCGTTGTAAAACGCACGCGGGTGATTTTAAATCAAAAACTTTGATTTAAATAAACATGGAAAAATAAAATAAAATTTTTATAATTCCAGATAAAGTATTTATCAATATTCAGAAAATACTTGAAAAGTATAATTTATTAAAATTATCATGATCTCAGGATTTACATATAAGAATACTAGAAAACGTACTATGTTGGAAAATTCAATAAACACAAATAAAAGAATAAAATAATGTTGAGAAAGTACGGGTTCTTACAAAGCTCACGATAATCAATGTAGACACGCATATTGCCATCCTTCTTCTTCACGAATAACACCGGTGCACCCCATGGAGATGCACTAGGGCGGATGAAACCTCGTTCAAAAAGTTCCTGTAGCTGTTCCTTTAACTCCTTAAGCTCGATGGGAGCCATGCGGTAAAGATCCTTGGAAATTGGCTCAGCTCCTGGGATGAGCTCAATATTAAACTCTACCTCACGAGCAGGTGTATGCCCGGAAGTTCTTCAAAAAACACGTCGGGAAATTCTAACACGATAGGTTGATTCTGAATGGATGGGGATTCAGCCTCCATATCATGAACAGTAGCTAAGAAGCCCTCGCAACCATGTGACAGTAAGACATGTGCTTGTAAGGCTGAAATTAATTGTACAGACCTTCCTGGTATAAAACCGTTGTGAATGTACTCTGGCGCGTTTACATCACCGAAAATGACCCGATATGAATGGCAATCAATGGTGTCATGGTGTTTGGATAGCCAGTCCATGCCTAATATCATGTCGAATTCACACATGTCCAAAGGAAGTGCGTTGACTGAACGGATTCTGTCATCAAACTTAAGGGGAAGATCTCTGTACCCATGTGTGATGCGTACAAAGTCTCTTAAGGGCATGCAAATGTCTAAGACATTCTCTAGTGGTAATAACTAGATTTTACTTAGTTAAAAATAAGTTCTTTGGATTGGTCCAATCAAATTGATCACGGATTAAATGTGTGACTCAGTCGTCTTCGGTGCATAAAATAAAAGGTTGTCATTGTGTAACAAAATAAAAATGCACTTTAAAGTAAATGGCAAATTAATAAAAGGATAAACTAATAAAGACTTAAACGAAATATAGATAAAAGCTTGAAAAGATTAAACTAAAAAAAATAAAACTTTAAAAATAAATGACGAAAAATTAAAACTCGACAAAAAGTAAAATTTGCAAACTTAAAAATAAAACTAAGACAAAACAAGTTTAAAATAATTCTAAGTAAAAATGGCGGGAAAAGTTAAATTTGAATTTAAAAATAAAAACAGGAAATAAAAACTAAAAAATCTAATCCGATCGCACTCCCGATCGCACACTAGATCGCACTCCCGATCGCACTCTGGATCGCACTCCCGATCGCATTCCCGATCGCACTCCCCATCGCACTCTGGATCGCACTCTGGATCGCACTCCCGATCGCACTCCCGACGCACTCTGGATCACACTCTGGATCGCACTCTGGATCGCACTCTGTGATCGCACTCAGTGATCGCACTCAGTGATCGCACTCAGTGATCGCACTCAGTGATCACACTCAGTCATCACACTCAGTCATCACACTGAGTCATCACACTCAGTGATCTTACTCAGTGATCTTACTCAGTGATAACACTCAGTGATCTTAATGAGTGATCGTAGTTTGGATCGCAAGTAGAAACCCCCGGGGTTGATGCGATCACAAAACTAGATCGGAACAAGTAAAACTCTTAGAACTTACGATGGAGTGAAAAAGGAAAATAAGCTATAACCAAATAAGCACTTTAATAATAAGCAATTACCAAAACATAATTAAAACAATAATAAGAAGAACTAAATAAGCACAAATTTAAAAACTTTTAAAACACTAAATAAACAAGATTTATAAAATAACTTTAAAAAGATTAAACTTTTGAAAACACTTAAAAGAAAATAAGCTAATCAAGAAATAAGCTAAAAACACAATAAGGAAAGAACATTAATTGCATGAAAATGATAAGAACAATGGAAAAATAAGAACTTTTATCAAATAAACAACAAGATTAACCAATCTTCAAGATTAATAAAACAAAACAAGATATTTAAAAACAAGGAAGAATGAGATGATTATGAAAAGCTTGATTAAGAATTAAGATCCAACAACACAAATTCAAGACTTACTTGAAATAACTTGAAAACAAAGACAAGTATGTAAACGACAATATGAAAAGTGCATGAAAAATAAAGTGGAGAACTAATTTGTCAAATTAGCTAACACCTCACAAGTGAGGTTAAGCTCTCTATTTATAGGAGGAGGGGAGGAGTAAGTTGCTTCCTTCTTTCTTTCTTTTGTCTTCTCGTCTTTTGTCTTTGACAATAAACTCGTTATTCTCGACTTTGTCTCGGGATTTGTCGATAAATAAAATGAACTCTTCTTCTAATTTCTTCATTAATTAGATTTGGTTCTTCGACTTCGTTAAACTTCCGCCTTTAGACTTTTTCTTCGATAAATCTTTAGAATAGTCCTTTGACTTCCGTTCTTTTTGCACTCTTGATCTTTTGACTTCGTCTTTTGTCTTTTTCTTTGATAAAAGCCCGTGAAAGCCCATATTTTCTTCCCTTTTCACATTTTGATCCTAAACACAATAAAAACACAAACCACGCATAATTCCGACATTTACGACACCAAATACACGTTTTGGCTTGGTTATTATTATAATTAAGTGGTAAAAGGATAAGTGTTTTCACACTTATTAAAGCCCCTACACTTGACCATTGCAATGCCCTCATGCAATGCATTAGTTATAAAGCAAGCTTTACATTTTCCATCATAATTATCCTATCTTGGCCTTTATTTGAACACAAGACATTAAGGGAATGTAAAAACATAGAAGATAACAAAATATTTAAAAGAAGAAAACAAGTAAAGAGATCGAAGACTTACATTAGGGATTTGGATTGTCATGAATGTTTATCACCCTCAAGTTTCACGTTCCCCATGCCAAGCTTAGAAACGAGATTATTGTTATTACAAGTTAGCACAACTAACACTTATTCATGCGGTTTAATTAATCACTTAGACTCCCTTATTCCTAGGTGTATCTCTTATATTTTAGTTTTGTCTTTGAATGATCACGAGGATGCATTGTTTGACTTATTTCGATAGTTTATTTAGGCCGAAAATAAAGTAGGACGATTTAATCAATAGTTAACTAAAGGACAAAATATTTTAAAACTGCTTCTCGGGACCTCATAAAGTTCATATCTTGGCATAACTCGCTTCACGATTTGAGACCTTTCTTGGACCGATATTTGGTATTGACTTCATACTTCAAATCTTGAGAGACGTTCATGAAATAACGGTCTTCTCTTCATACTAGGAATTTCTTCACTTGAAGTTTTGAGAGATTCTTCATACTTGGACCACGACTTCTTCATTTTTCTCCAACCTTTATTTGGGATTTTGATATACAACGATGCGCCTCCTTTTAGGACTTGGATCTATTTATCCTCATACCTTGCTAGGGTCTTTTCGGATATACTTCTCCATGATCTTTAGGGGAGTATTTACTTTTCGTCGTGTGTCTCGATCCTTCATATTGATTTTTGATAAATGATTCTTCACATCATTTGGGATCTTTAGCAACAAAATATAGCCCTCATGCCTTGTTAGGGCCTTTTTGGACTCGCCAATCTTCGCATACCGCTTCAATAAGTTATGCCTTGGCTATGAACTCTAATCAATACCGAGCAACTTTTAAATGATCTTGTGCTAGAAGCTAAGTAACTTTTAAAATCGTACGACCTTACTTATTGCAATTAAATTTATTAACAAGCGATGGGAGAAGAAGCTTATAATTAACTCACATAAATTCATGAAAGAATACCAAACTTATAATTGACTCTATCATCTCTCGTTCTCCACAATTTAAAATCTCAAGGAATTAGACTCGTGGATGCTTAGCCTATTAAATCAAAGTTTTGGGTTTTCAAGTCATCTATAGGATCTTGCAACTTCTTAGACTCTTTCAAGTTTATAATTCGCATTTTAAAGTTCCCTTGATAAACGACTTTCTAGGATCAATTATAGGAACTTGCGAAAAGTTCTTGTTCTTCACCCGTAAGAGTTAAGACTTTCGCGTTTTAAACTTCCCTATATAAAATCCTAGCAAAACTTGACTTAAACACGTTAAGGATACTAGCTAGAGTAAACTTAGATAAGTAAACTCGGGTTGAGTCAAAAGATTCATGACGGGCCTAATATATCAAAGACATCTAAACTTATTAAAACCATTTTATTGAAATTTATTCTAATGAAAGAAAATAACGATAACAAAGGAAATACAACAAGGCCAAAATAGATCAAAAAATTTGAAAAATGTCGAAAAATCAATTTTCCGGTCAAAATGAGGACAAATACATGGAAAAGCCCACTTAACTTCGATAGAAGTCCCCCTACACTTGATATAAACATTGTCCTCAATGTTTAAGCATGTGGGAGTAAACTCCCCTACACCTAGGACATTGTGCATGTTGTTTAAATCTTGCTAAGGAACAGACAACTAAAGTGATTCCTATTTTAATATTGAAGAATATAAAATAGTGAATCAAAAGAGTTTAGGATAGAACCGGGAAGACGGGTACACGGAATCACGGGTCGTCAAAAGTCATCAAAAGTGAATCTTTGAAGCTTGAATCCCTGTACAACATAAGAAAGAAAACAACAAACACATACTAGGGTCTCCCCCTACACTTATTATAAAAAAAACGGATAAAAAGATATATATACTGTAGGTTGCCTCCCGAGAAGCGCTTGTTTTTGTTAACCGAGTCGTGAGCCTGACTCGACCTTGATTAGAATGGTAATAACCTTGAAGAACATCCACCGGGATCAAATACATGGTTTTCGTCCATCAAGTAGCACAAGCTTAAGGCGAACAAGGGAAGCCAAAGAAGAGTAGGCAAGGTTCCCTTAAGCAGTTGTTGAGCACGGTGGTAGAAAGTATGATGAAGTGCGGGCATTATCTCCATTGTTTCCAAAAATCTTTCCTTTTATTTCATCAGATGGATATTGAGATGGCTTAAAAATTTCAATACCAGGATCGAACACCTTTTCCTTTAGGGGAAAATAAGACTCAGGCTTAGTAGAACTTGAAGAAGATCCGCTCATAAATCTCACAATCTCATCCTCAGAAGGTGGATAGAGAGGTGTCAAGACATAGGTACTACAGATATCGATGTCGTCCGGCTTCTTCTCCTTTGAAACGGGTTTCATAACATCCGAAGGAGGATAAAGACCAAAATCAAAGTCCAAAGGAGGAGAATCATTCTCATTGGAGAAGTATGTATTGAGAAAAGTAGCAAAATCTTCCTTAAATGAGTAGTCATCCAAAGTAGGATCAAGCATTGTTGGTGGAGGATCTTCACCAAAAGTAGGAGCAAAATCATCATTTGAAGAATCACTCGAAAGAGTATCAATATCATCAAAATCATCATATGTTGGCATGTCTTTATACTCTGAAGTAAAATCATCATAATCGTCCATATCGAAACTAGAATCATCATCATAGATTGGTGGAGCATCATATATTAGTGGGGCATCCAAATTGGAGAGAGATCTTCAGAATCTTCCACATTCTCTTGAAAAAGTGGTTTATCATATATAGGCTCGAAAAGAGGGTTGTTGTAGACGACAAAATCATCAAGCTTTGTACTTTCACAAGTAGTTGTATCAAGCTCGTCTTGAATCACATCAATCATATTCGCCGATTCTCTTCCATTGGATTTGTTTGTGATCTTCCCCATCTTAAACACTTGTTGATCATTCCCGACCCTTAAAATGAGTTCACCTTCGACAACATCGACTAAAGTTTTTCCAGTTCTTAAGAATGGCCGACCAAGTATTAACGGAATACGAGTGTCCATTTTATAATCAACAACAACAAAATTGACCTGAAATGTGAAGGTACCAACTTTAACAAACACATCTTCGGCAATACCAACGGGGTAAGCGAGCGTTCGTTTTGCTAGCTCAAGAGTCATCTTTGTTGGTGTAAGGTCGTGTAATGATAACTTTTTCCAAACACTTAAAGGCATCAAATTTATACTTGCCCCGAGATCGGCTAAGGTAGTAAATTCTTCGGTTTGGTTAAAAGTACATGGTAGCACAAAACGACCGGGATCTCCAAGTTTCTCCGGAAGTTCTTTAAGAAGGACTGCAGAACAATTCTCATTTAATCGAGTATTAACAAACTCGGCCATCTTCTCCTTCTTACTAAGCAATTACTTGAATGCTTTCACAAATTTCGGCATTTAGACAAGTGCTTCAACGAGGCTAATGTTAAAGTTCATTTGTGTAATCATCTTCAAAAAGTAAGTAACTTGAGCATCCTCTTTAGTGAGCACTTTGCACTTGTATAACTGAGAAGGATAAGGGATATTAGGATTAGTTGGTGTAGGTGTAGAAGGTGAAGGTATGGTAGGTGTAGATTTAGATGTTGAGGATTGAGAGGGTGAAAGTTTGGATGGTGAAGGGTTTTTCTTTGATACTTCTTCCGTAAGAGGTGGAGACGGTAATGTAGAACTAGTACTAGGCGTGGAAGTAGGAGGAATAAATGGGGGTGGAGGGGGGGGGGGGGGGTGTAGATGGAGTAACTGGGGGAGGGGTAGATGGTCCTACTAGAGTTGCTCCACTAAGTGTAGTAATAGCACTCACATTCGCTCTTGGGCTGGTCACGGTATTCGACGGTAGAGAGCCCGGAGTAGAGGGTTGAGTGTTTTGGAAGAAACTAGCCATCATATTCCTCAAATCATTCGTTTGATTGCTTAAAGAAGTTTGCATATCATTTCTAAGCTCAGTTCGAATGTCATTCCCTTGTTTAGTGATATCACCTTTCAAGTTAATAATTTGGCTTTGAAGGTTTTTCACCACCTCTCCTTAGGTCCTCATGAAAGTTTCAACATCTTGATTAAATGTCGTGGATTGAGAGAGGGGTGGAACTTGGTGAGCGGGTGGGTGATATGGATTAGAAGCTCGGGGTGGGTTTGGATTGCTTCTATTAAAGTTGTTTGGGTTGTGGTTTTGAGGAGAATAACCGGGTGAAAGAAAGTTGTTGGAACAATAACTTAGCAAGTTACGATCACCTTGCGGTCGGGCTTGATAGCCTTCCGTGTAATAGTTACCGTTAGCCACATACACGTTTTCTGGATTTTCATAAGTAGAAGGACAATCAGTGTATGAATGAGGACCGCCGCAAATCTCACAAGAAAGTGCTACAGCTTTTACTTGTTGTAGTTGATTCGTAGCCATGAGTTGGATATTTTTGTTAATTTCGGCCATCATGCGGGTTAGTTCGGTCATCTCGGGGTTTGATGAAGTAGAAGAAACATTGACTCTCGGGTTATTCCTTGAAGATGCGGATGAATCCCAATTTTTGTGATGAGTGGTCATGTTCTCTATAAGCTCTCTACACTCCTCGGGTCTTCTTTTCATAAATGTGCCACCGGCGGCTGCATTAATCGTATCACGATCACGAAAAGTTAAACCGTTGTAAAAAGTATCAATCAAGGTGACAGGGAGCATATTATGATTAGGACATCGATCGATCAAAACATTATAACGTTCCCAAGCATCAAAAAGTGATTCATCAGGTTCTTGTGTGAAACCAGTGATTTGATTCCGAAGGCTCGTTGCCATGGATGGTGGAAAGTAGCGCGACATAAATCGTTGAGTCATCTCGTCCCATGTATGAATTGAATTCTTAGGAAGACGATCAAACCATTTTTCGGCATGGTGGGATAAAGTGTGTGGAAATAGATGAAGGCGAAGAAAATCCATGGTAACACCGGGCAATTTCATGCTTTGAGTGACGGTAATGAATTTGTCGAGGTGTTTGTTGGCATCATCATCCGGTAATCCACGAAATGGACAAGTATTTTGAACTTGTTGGATCATGTGATGCTTCAACGAAAATTCAGGAGCCGTGATTTGCATCGGCGCAATCGGTCCTCCACGTCCATTCATTGTTGGTTGACACAGCTCCTCCATCGTGCGAAGGTCGGGTTGAGGGACATGGTTGTTATTATTCAAATTGGGGTGAGGTGGGTTATTATTGTTGTGCACACCGGCCATATCCAGGTCTTCAAGAGTCTCGGGCTCAGAATAAGACGAAGATCGAGTACACATACACTAAAAATGAAATACAATATTTTTGGTTTTTTATCTTTTTTATTTTTTTGTATTTTTGAATTTTTTTATATTTTTTAGGATTTTTGAAAATTTTTGACACGAAAAATAACGTTCACGAGTGAACGTATCCCAAAATCCGACGCGTATCTCACAAAAAACCGTTAATCCTCACGAAAAGAGCCGGCAGCGGCGCCATTTTAATAACTAGATTTTACTTAGTTAAAAATAAGTTCTTTGGATTGGTCTAATCGAATTGATCACGGATTAAATGTGTGACTCAGTCGTCTTTGGTGGATAAAATAAAAGGTTGTCGTTGTGTAACAAAGTAAAAATGCACTTTAAAGTAAATGGCAAATTAATAAAAGGATAAACTAATAAAGACTTAAACGAAATATAGATAAAAGCTTGAAAAGATTAAACTAAAAAAAATAAAACTTTAAAAATAAATGACGAAAAATTAAAACTCGACAAAAAGTAAAATTTGCAAGCTTAAAAATAAAACTAAGACAAAACAAGTTTAAAATAATTCTAAGTAAAAATGGCGGGAAAAGTTAAATTTGAATTTAAAAATAAAAACAAGAAATAAAAACTGAAAAATGTAATCCGATCACACTCCCGATCGCACTCCCGATCGCACTCCCGATCGTACTCTGGATCGCACTCCCCATCGCACTCTGGATCGCACTCTCCCGATCGCACTCCCGATCGCACTCTGGATTGCACTCCCGATCGCACTCCCGATCACACTCTGGATCGCACTCCCGATCGCACTTTGGATCGCACTCTATGATCGCACTCAGTGATCGCACTCAGTGATCGCACTCAGTCATCACACTCAGTCATCACACTCAGTGATCTTACTCAGTGATCTTAGTCAGTGATCATACTCAGTGATCTTAATGAGTGATCGTAGTTTAGATCGCAAGTAGAAACCCCCGGGTTGATGCGATCACGAAACTAGATCGGAACAAGTAAAACTCTTAGAACTTACGATGGAGTGAAAAAGGAAAATAAGCTATAACCAAATAAGCACTTTAATAATAAGCAATTACCAAAACATAATTAAAACAATAATAAGAAGAACTAAATAAGCACAAATTTAAAAACTTTTAAAACACTAAATAAACAAGATTTATAAAATAACTTTAAAAAGATTAAACTTTTAAAAACACTTAAAAGAAAATAAGGTAAACAAGAAATAAGCTAAAAACACAATAAGGAAAGAACATTAATTGCATGAAAATGATAAGAACAATGGAAAAATAAGAACTTTTATCAAATAAACAACAAGATTAACCAATCTTCAAGATTAATCAAATAAAACAAGATATTTAAAAACAAGAAAGGAAGAATGAGATGATTATGAAAAGCTTGATTAAGAATTAAGATTCAACAACACAAATTAAAGACTTACTTGAAATAACTTGAAATCAAAGACAAGTTTGTAAATGACAATATGAAAAGTGCATGAAAAATAAAGTGGAGAACTAATTTGTCAAATTAGCTAACACCTCACAAATGAGGTTAAGTTCTCTATTTATAGGAGGAGGGCAGGAGTAAGTTGCTTCCTTCTTTCTTTCTTTTGTCTTCTTGTCTTTCGTCTTTGACAATAAACTCGTTATTCTCGACTTTGTCTCGGGATTTGTCGATAAATAAAATGAACTCTTCTTCTAATTTCTTCATTAATTAGATTTGGTTCTTCGACTTCGTTAAACTTCCGCTTTTAGACTTTTTCTTCGATAAATCTTTAGAATAGGCCTTTGAATTCCGTTCTTTTTGCACTCTTGATCTTTTGACTTCGTCTTTTGTCTTTTTCTTTGATAAAAGCCCGTGAAAGCCCATGTTTTCTTCCCTTTTCACATTTTGATCCTAAAACACAATAAAAACACAAACCACACATAATTCCGACATTTATGACACTAAATATACGTTTTGGCTTGGTTATTATTATAATTAAGTGGTAAAAGGATAAGTGTTTTTACACTTATTAAGTGTAGAGATGGCAACGGGTAAGAAAAAACCCATAACCCACGGGTACCCACACGTAAATGGGTGGGTATTTTCGTCATTTTACACCCACGGGTAGGTCGTGGGTATAAATCAAAACCCATTAATGGGTGGCGGGTGGGTGACGGTTATGCTATACCCGTCATGGGTAAACCCATGATACCCATCACGGGCAAACCTATGAACCCATTTCATATACGCACATGTGTATCCATCAATATAATTATGGGTGTTCTTAAATCCCATTTAAAATAAGTTGAAATTCATTATACCTCTTAAATAGTTGTACTTAGATAGTTGTGACTTGTGAGACTATTATAAACTATAATGGCTATCGTTGTCAAGAAAACACATTAAACTAAAAAATACTATTCGATTTACTAGACTAAAAAGTGAAGATCAAATATCAGATCATCAAATATATATACATAGATAATCTAGTTCGTCTCTTCTTGTGCTACCAAACATCAATTCGTCCATACTAATACATATATGATACTAATGTTTTATACTTCTAGCATATTTTGTTCACTCTACAAGGTACACGACACACCTCTAGTCCTCAAACACATCTAAATCATTATTCACTTATTCTAGTTTCGTTGTTTTATTGATATTGTCTTTAACCCAGTTTCTTGAAACGCACTTACATAATTGTTTTTCATATAAGATTGTGTGATTTTGTTTTATTGCATTAACCCATGGGTTTACTCACGGGTCACAAATACCCACGGGTATGGGTATGGGTATCAAATTATACCTACTAATGGGTAACGGGTAGGTGGTGGGTATGAAATTATTTACGTGGGTGGGTGACGGGTTTGAGATACCCGTACCCATTACCCACGGGTTCTATCCCTAATTAAGTGGCATAGGGGATATCCTAACACGCTTGGCATAAGCAGTGGATATGACCGAATGAGTGGCACCCGTGTCAAATAAAACGCATGCAGCTTGGCCATACATAAACAAGATTCCAGTCATGGTACTTGATGACTTGTTGGCTTGGTCACGTGTTGTAGTGTACACACGTCCAGTAGTCGGAGGTGGGTTGGAGTCAGCATGCCCAGAGGTGCCCTCAATCTCACCCTTACGGCAGTCCTTCATGCGATGGCTTGGCTGGCCACACTTGAAGCAAGCATCGCTAGCACGGCGATACGGCCCTGGGTGTCTGCAGCTGCACGTGGTGCAAATCGGGTGAGTATACCCTCCAACAGGTGCCCTAGCTGGTTGGGAGCCTGTTTCAGAAAGTATACGTGAGACATGATTATCGGGTACAAACAGAACAATGCAAAAAATTTAAGAGGTAATACTAGATGTAGCTGCATGGTTGGGTTGTGAACCTCTGCGGTCGTGCTCCCGTCCGTTTCTAGTATTCCTGGTAGTAGATGCTGAAGTGTCAGAATTTATGAATCATAAAGCACATAACAAAGAAATGAGTAATTTAGGGACCTGCTGCTGTTGGAGTTGTTGGCGTTGTTACGGTAATTGTCATTACCGCCACGGCTATCCGAAGCAGAACGGTCCTGAGTCTGACTGTTACCCTTAGGCTAGTTCCAATGCTGAGTGGCCGGTTAGGACCGGTCCCCAGTCTTCTGCCTGAAAGATGCAATTGTAAAGAGAATGATAAATATTCAGATTATACTAAAATAAATGAAATGATCACCGTTGATGACGAATATACCTCTTGTCGGGTCTTTCTACCTCTCCAAACTCGTCCCTCTCTTGCAACATCTCTAACTTGCGGTTGCATCTGCCACCTGTGCCACAGTATTAAATGTAGCACACACCAAGTTATTGGCGACAGATGTACGAAGAGCCCAACGAAAGTGATACACCTGCTCCTCTGCAGTCCTGGCTGTTGCGCCAAGGAATCCAGCCAGTCGAAGAAACCTCTGCATAAACTCATTGCTATTTTCTTCAGATCCCTGCCTAATACCATGATAATCCCTCTTGAGCTTATCCTGCTCAGCTTTCGGGAAGACTTGCCCCATAACCAACTCCTTAAATTGTGCCTAAGTCAAGCCAGTTACCCATTCGTCACCTCCATTTGAAAGCTTAAGTGCCTTCCACCATGCAAGCACGTCTCTTTCAAACTTGTAGCAAGCTATCCTTGCCTTAAAGACAGGGTCGCATCCCATAGCGTCAAAGATCTTCTTAATGTGAGCTATCCAGCTCTCAGCCTCAGTGGGGCTGTCAGTCTGCTCGAAAGATTTCGGACGATGCTTATTAAATCGCTCCAGCCATGTGATCAGGGTAGCTGGAGGTAGAGGATTCTGATTCTGGTGAGAGTGATGATTGTTAGCGGCTTGCACCTCGGCCCGAATCTCATTCCTCAGTTGAGGAAGAAGAGCTTGCATAGCAACTTGGACTAGTGCATTGAGTTGTTCTTGTTCAAGTGTGAGAAACATCTGACTGTATAAAAAAGTGCAATGATTAATCTGATTAACATAATATAAACATGAAAAAATTTTATGCATATAAACATGGAATTTTTTTATGCATGAAATAGTGTATAAAGGCATGGCCAACGAAAATGACATGGGTTTGGGTGAACGCCTATGGGTCGGTTCACCAAATAAAATGACATGACAAGGATGAACGCCTATGGGTCGGTTTATCAAAACAAAACGATTCGATTAAAAGCACATGCGACTAAATATGGCCAGTCCTGTACCAACCATTACTTAGTCAAAATTCCTACGACAATGATACATGAAACAAATGCATGAAAACAAACTGTTAGTTTTAGGGAGACCATTGTGATTACCCACTAATCACAGGTCATGTTTTTAGAGCCTACAGGTCGAAACCTTGGCTCTGATACCACAATTGTAACATCCTATTTTGATAAATGGATTATCATAGAATAATTATGACGTGTCATCAAAGCATGCAAGGTAAATGTCCAAAAACATTAAATGACCATAAAAGGAAATACCAGAAATAAACATCGGTAGTCTATCATAAGCTCACACACATGAATATAAGTATTGAAATAGAAAAGGACTAAACAATGTCCAAAGAAATGAAGTAATGTAATGTATGAAAAAATGCATAAAGTAATGAAGGCTAGATAGCTTCCATCCGTATGCACATACTCTTAAGTCCTAGTTGCGTCCCTGAGTACCTGCTGTTTTGGGAACATGAAAGAAAAACGGCTGAGCAAAACGCCCAGTGAACGAATATACAAGCATAACATGAAGTGACATAAGCATAATAAGACTAATATCAACAGAAATGTATAAGTTCTGGATAACCTGGAACATGTTCATAAAACTGGTTTTCTAGTTTGAAAAGACTTATATTTTTATATGAAAACTGTATTAATTAGCCAATAGCCTATATAGGTCATGAGGTTCCACCGTGCATGAATACTTGGAGGGGAGACCTCATCATGCAATTAGAGGGGATGCCTCTAATTAATTAGTCTGGGTAGGAGGGATCAACTCCTTGTGAAGGATGCAAGGCACACACCGCATTCACCATGAAAATCCTGTAAAACATGTAACTAGGATGCACCCATACGCCCCACATGATAATATAAATATATGGCCAAAATTGTAAAGGGACGCCACGAGTAATCACTCCGCCGTGGGAAAGTCATAACGCTAGTGCCTCTAGTGTTATGGCTATGGTACCTCCATAACTAGGTGACATGGCATGCATGTATATGGCTTAGGCATTTAAACTAACATAAGCAGATCAAAACATATAAAACAAATACTAAGGGAAAATAGTTGGCTGCAAACGAGGAATCCTAATAAGGAAAGAGAATGTTCATATTGATGGACGAAATATCCGTACCTTATGTCCAGTGAACGAGGAAAGCTGAAAGGATGCAAAGTCCTATTCCAACCTCACTAATGCTACATAAATAAGGGACATGTATAAGTTGTCTGATTACTGAGTATGTTACTATTTCTAGCATGTTCTTAACTTGTTTCATATGTTCTTGTCTTATTTTACTATTTTAAATGATATACTGCATTATTCATGTCTTCTGATTATATATTATCTTGTATTCTTGTATTATTATACTTGTAGTGTAATAATAAGTAACTTTCTAAAAATAGCAGGTTTCCAAAAATAGAAAATTTCCAAAAATAGAAAGTTTCCAAAAATAGAAAGTTTCAAAAAATTAAAAGTTTCCAAGAATAGAAAGCTTTCAAAAAATAGATCAATGTCTAAAAATAGAATGTTTCTAAAAATAGTAAGTTTCCTGAAATAGAAAGTTTCCATAATTAGAAATAAGCTGGATTAATAAGCAAAAATATAAGCTAGCGTTTATTGGTTAAAAGTTATAAGTCATGGAATTAATAGTATAGTTTATTAATTAAATTATATGTCTGATTATTAATTAATAATGATAGTACATGTTTTATTAATTAATAACATATCATGGTTAATTAATAAACTATAGGTTATAAAAATTTAATTAAGTCATGGTTTAATTAAATTAAGACTAATTTAATACTTAGGTTATATATGTTTTATTAACTTAATAAAATAACCTAAGTCATGAAATTTATTAATTAATTATAAGTTCATGTTTTAAATAATTAATTAATAAAACTATAGTCTAAATAAATAACAAAATGTACTTAGGTTAAAACATGTATTAATCATTTAATAAATTAACCTAAGTCATGTTTTAATTAAATTAATTATTAAGTCATGAAATTAATTTAATTAACTTGTGAAAATAGTTAGCAAAATATCTCGAGCCCGAAACCCGAGACAAAACCAAAGCCCGAACACCAACCACCACCCACAACCGCGGCTGTGGTGGTGGCCGGTGGCTACGCAACCAACTGAGGCAGCCATGGCTGCTGCTGCGCCGTGACTGTCCCCTGCCGAGACCATGGTTCCCACCGGCTTAAGCAGGTGGTTTCCCCTGCTTTGCTCGCGTCCCCCCTATTCGAGCAACATAGCCACCGACATGAGCCGGTGGTCCTCACTGCGTGACACAAACACACACCGAGCCCTATGAGAGGTCTCGGTTGTGGGAAAAAGGGGACACCAAGAGCTTTAGCTCTCGGTTGGGGCTGCCGAACCACAAACAAACCACACAAACCCCATTACTTGTTCAATTAATTATTCTAACAGGTTTTTATTAATTATTTATTTAAGATCAAAACCCATGTGTTCATAATTATTAAAAGAATTAAAAGAGACGAAGGTTTAAGCTTTACCGAATGCGTGAATGGAATGGAAAAGAACACGAACACGAACACCAAATAAACCAAGGTCAAAAATCAACAATGATCTCTCCCTCTTCTCTTGTGGATGCCGCGACTAAGGAGAACCAAAAAGGGGCTAGGGTTTTAAATTTTGTAAAATAAATGTGTTATGGTAAAACTCTGTAGTTTTATTCCCTTTAGTTAAAAATTAAAATGGGCTTGGGCCCTTTTCTCCTTCTTTGTCCGCGGCTACAACAAGCCCAAAGGCAAACCCGTGTCTTTTCTTAGTTAACGTATTATTCGTGTATGCTCGTGTTTATTATTCGTTAGTTCGTGCTTTAATGTTTGTTTTAGTTACACTTCGTGTATGTCGTGTTCTAATATTCGTGTTATAATTATTATACTTAATAATTATCGTGTATCTAAATGTTCGTGATTATAATTATTTTATAAATAATTATTTATCGTGCATAATTACATACGTAGTTTCTCGTAATTATTATTTGTGACACGTGTACATAACATAAATGGAAAGTTTTAATGGGTTTGTAGGTTTACGTGATGTACTGTTCATGGTACTTATATGCGGGTTTTACAAAAACACTTATTGTGATAATCGGATTAAATAATTCAGATTAATTTTTGTTTATGTATAGGCTTATTTTAATATTATTGAAAAGCCCTTATACTTTAGTAGTATTTGTTTTTATTTAAGTTTATTTAGATACTAAACTCTATTTAGATACTAAGGGACTAATTTTTCAATTTGAATATCAATGGGCTAATTCTCGACACTCATCGATTTTTTTAAAACATTAATACATCTTAAACTGTTAATCCTTAAGCGAAAAAAATATATCATTATGACATACACTTAATTATGTTTTTACAGATATGCACAAAGATATACTTTCAACAATTTCTTTTCAGTCTTTTTCACATTTTTCATTTTTTCGTTGTTAAAACTTGGATAAGTCACATATGAGATAACACTAGTTTGAATATTCATGTGGTATAATACTAATATCATATGGTATTTAACGATAAGAAGTGATTTGAAACTAATATCATATGTAATTTAAAAATAATATATTAAATATGACTTAACAAATAACAATAATATGTGTTTTAACACCAATATCATATGTGATTTAGTATAATATCACATGTAAGTTTTCTATGTAAGTTTTAACAATAAATAAGACCTAGATGATCTAAACAATGGGTGTTGATATAATTTTTTCACAGTACATGTGACAATGGGTGAATCCTCCGTCGTTTTCTTAGTTTAAAAATGGTGATTATTAGTGATAGATTGTGAATGATTGAGGTATAATTGAGTTAAAAGATGTGTCTTTTGAGATGATTTTATCCGAAAAGTGGGTATTTGAGTTAAGGGCAAATAGCATAAAAAGTTACTCATTTTATGTCAAAATTTAGTTAAAGGTACTCAACTTTTTTTTTCTCAATTTAAGGTACTGATCTTTTTTTTGTTGCAATGTTGGGATAATTAACAACTTGTTGCAATGTTGGGATAATTAACAAATTTAAGGTTATATATTAACGATCGTTTACTTTATTATTGCATCTTTAGTCCTTTATATTAACGACACTTTGTAATCAACTCAAAAATCAATTTTTTACAGTTTTAGACCGTTTTCTATTTTCGTCATAGTTTTATCATTTTCGTTCGGTTTTTAACGGTTTAGTTCGTTTTTTTTCTTTTTCGTCCATTTTACTGTTTTCGACCTTTTTAGCGTGTTTGATATCGTTTTCGACGGTTTTTTTTAATACTATTTTCGTCATTTTCTAGCCGTTATCGCCTGTTTTTTAAGGAAAGAAAAAAAAACGAACAAAAACGGTCATAAACTGTAAAAAGAGTAAAAATGATTAAAAAACGGAGGAAAACAGTGAAAAGCCAGAAAAGGGACACAAACGGTGAGAAGAACTCGAAAAAGTACAAAACGGATGAAACGGTCAGAATCGGTAAATTAAGGACGTATGTTGTAAAATTGGAACGAAAAGATTAAAAACCGAACGAAAATGGTAAAAATCAAACGAACTTTGAGTTTTAGACGGTAAAAACCGTCTAAACCTGTAAAAAAAACGAATTTTGATTTTATTATAAAGTGTCATTAATAAAAAGGACTAACAATGCAATAATAAAGTAAACGAACGTTAATATGTAACTTTTAAATTTGTTAATTTCCCAATATTGCAACAAGAAAAAATATTGATACCTTAAATTAAGAAGAAAAAAAAATTGAGTACCTTTAATTTAATAAGTACCCTTTTATACTATTTACCCTTAAGTTAAAGAGTGATGAAATATGGTGGTTTGTTATTACATAATCAAACAGTAACACAATTACATAAAGATCACATTGTACATGAATTTAATGAACAATCCTTGAACTTTACAGACTTTGACATTGTAGGCTATTTGGCAATGTAGTTAATTGTGTGATCAGTTGCTACATTTTCTTAAACCCGAGCTTAGGTGACCTCCTTTACAAAGACCCATTGATTAGACTGCTCAAGGAACAAAAGTTACGTTCATTTTGAAGTTTCCCATTGACAAGATGATCAACAACTATCCTTCAACTTAAGGAACTCAGTACACCTCTAAATCTGCTTCAATATTTCAGAAATAAAAATATAAAAAATACAGTTATTTCGTTCGCCAAATTAAATAATATAGCTGACGTCAACTTGAGTTGATTACATAATATGATGTAAACCAGATGGTCCTTACGGTGTACTTGGGCAAATCATCTTGTGCTGAATGTTTCCAGGTAAACAGAACACCGACACCTAATAGCAGGAAAATGGTTCAAATGTTAGAATGCGACTTTGATTGTAAAACATGAGATCTATGTATTTTAGTTAGATTTCATCATCTTATATTTTAAAATTCTTCTAACACTATTTGTGAGAAGAAATATTACCTTTTGGATTCGCAGTCCAGTTTCAACCAGTGTTGGCATGTTAGACTCCACGTCTAGCGTAAATGGCAGCTAAGTTACTGCAGAGAACCAAGTCTAAATTTCAATACATACATAAAGTTAACCAAATAGATTATATATGAGAATCAACTACCAAAAACTAGAGTCAGTTGGCCACCAAGGGAAACCTTGGGGAGGTATTCTTGGAGAGGTCTCAGGTTCGAGTCTCACCAAAGACCTTCAGGGGCCCGAATTTAATAGAAGCAGGAGTGGAGTTTATCCCCTAAGGAGAAGGTTCGAGGCTTGCATACTGCCCAATTGGATGTCACTGCAAGCTCGAATCACTAACTACTAACTTACCGTTAAAAAAAAAAAAACTACCAAAAACTAGAGAATCTAATCCATGTTTGTTTAATGTTTACAATACGCTTTACGTGTTACAAAATAAAAACTACTACATAAAACATGAGTATCTTGCAACAAACAAAAAATGAACTGATTGTGAGTTACATTGCACTGTTAAGCAGAACACCAATTATAAGATATGCAATCCTTAAACTAGGAAATTGGATAAGATACTTAAGAAAACACAATTAACCCAACTCAAGATCTATTCTATATATCTTCAACTAGTTTAAAAACCCGTCTAACGTCGGGTATAGCTTAATGAGTGATTTTATAAGAAATAACATAAATGTTAGTATTAAAAGAGACTAAACGGAATGTGATAAAAGATGGAAAAATGATAAAAAAAAACATGAATTATTCGATAAACGTTATATTATATAATAATCATAATTATAGAGTTTCATTTATGTTGGTCTTCAAAAGTAACATATCTGAGAGCGAATAAAGTCAAAAGCCAATGACTATGCTGTGAACACCGAACAATTGAATGTAAAAGCAATTAAAGGAAAATTGTGAAAAAAATGTAGTTGTAATTATAATTTACAAAATAATGGAAAAAAACATTTGAAAATATATATTACTCATACCATTAGGACCTTGTTCGTAGACCATTAACACTTATTTGTAGACAACATATTTGTAGTTGTTTTAGATACGTAAATTTTCGGATCACAAACTACAACCTTATCAACCCATCGCAGCTAGGCGCAAACCATGGCATACCAGCCACTAATTCCTAGCTATCTCCTTCATCAACCAAGGATATATGTCTTCATCTAGTTTAATGCTCAGCCTCTTTAGCTGGCTGCTTAGGTCACCTACATCCTCTTTTACCTTGGAGCCCAACGCATCAACATCCACTACAAATTTGTTCTTTCCCTCCTCAAAGGCCCCCATGGAAATCTGGTTGGAGGCCTTTAGCTGGGTGAGTTGGGCACGCTCCTTTTCTAGATCAGAGGGAAGTTTTTCCTTCTCTTCTGTTAGGGAGCAGACGATCGAAGTGTCTTGTCGCCCTCTTTAGGCCTCTTGGGTGATCCTTTCTTCTATTTCCCCTAGGGCAAGGGACTTTTCCTCAGCAATCTGCCTAAGTTTCTCCTCAGTAGTTCGGACTTGGGCGGATAGCTCTAGGTTCCTCTTCTTCAGATGTGACATCAGTGTCACATGCTGCGCTGATAAGTAGCTAACTTCGTCTACTAGAATGGAGTCGCTGATCCCCTCTAGAATTTCAGCTTGGCCAGGGGGCACGAGGTTGTCCAAACAGCTTGAGCAGACAAAAGCGCTAGTTAACTCTGAAGATGCAGGCAATTCCCAGTCAGGAGAAAAGATGGGGTCTTGAGGAAACCCGCTTTCCCCTGCTGATGATGTCTCCTTTTGGGGGGACGGCGTGGTATCCGCTTTCATAGAGAACTTCTTCTGGTCATCACTGCTACATGAGACACGTAGTTAGAAAGGTATGAGAAGAGGTGTGGATAATAGCCTTGGGACAAGGACAAATGTTTACCTCAAGTTAATGGTGGCAGGTGGAGTATGTAGAGGAGTCCTCGCAAGATTCTCCTCAAATTCTTCTTCGGTCGCACGCGCCTCTATCCATGAGGGCCTGACCCCTGTACGAGCGGCTTTGCGCGGTGATAATGGGGGATCCTTTGCCTCTTACCCAAGGCGGAGTTCTCCTCTTCTTCAAACTCCTCCATGGCCTTCTCAACGTCCTCGGTAAGATTATCCGACAATAGCGAAGAGCTGAGGAAGGGCGGTGGCTGCTGTTGTAGTGGTGGTTGTTGTTGTGCTTGTTGTATTGGTGGCGGTGATGGCTAGTATGCGCCGGTATCCTCATGCTCTTATGTGACGGACGCCTCCCCTACTTCCATGTCCATGGTGTTCTTCTATGCACGTTCCTGGATCGACTCTTCATTTTCCATCTCAGGATGAGAGTACACTATCAGATCTTTGGGAAACACATCACGAACAAGGTTGAGAATATCCATTGCTGCAATCACACAACCAGACAAACAGGGGAATATACTTTAGTTTTTGGCAAAAGATGGTACTTAAGTAATGATATGAAGAACACGGGAGGAACCACTAACCCTGGCCAGTCTGGGTGCAGAAGACAGGTACTTGATGTGCGCCGCAGATGACTGCGCGGATCAGACCAAGAATTACCAACAACGTCTCAAGATAAGGTTGCACAGGGATGCGGTTGTTGTTTAAGGTCTCCGCATCCTCAGAGTTATAGGTATTGGGGCTAGGCATTGGGTCATTCCTCACCATTCCAAGGGTCAAAAAAGGAAAGTGGAAAGGGAAGGCAACTTCATCGATCCAAAAGAACCTATCGTTCCAGTCCCTTAGGGAGTCTATTTTCCCATCATAGCATTGCATCCCACTCTTTCCCTTAGCGAATGAGACCCAACCATCAGCTAGTTGTCGTTGGTAGAAGACTCGGAAAAAGTCTACGATGGGCTCAATATCTAGTGTACGGCAATTTATTTTGAAATTTGAAATTTTGGCCGCCCCTATGCAATGCAATTAGGAGACATGAGTCTCGTAATGCATTGGTACGCTAACAAGAAAACATGACATGAGTATGCGCTGGTTTGCGTAGTCAAAGAACTGGGTATAAACTCCTATCTTTCCTACTGGGGCCTAGCTTATATTATGTCAGGGATTAGGAATTTCTGGGTGTAAATAATTTGGTATGAAGTAATCCGTTGTGAATTGATCTAGCTCACCTATGGTCAAGGTTGACGTGATATCGGATAACTTCTTCACCATGGTGGCGTGTATTAACTTAAGTGGTCGTACAAGTGACCTTCACAGAGATCTGTCGAATGATGGAAGGATTTATAAACGATAATGGAAGATTCAGAATTTGATAATGGATGAAACAATCAATCGGAGCCATAGAGGGTGTATATATAGCCCTCTAACAATACTATTCCCTGCCTGGATGAGTGCCACGTGTTACCTACTTGCCGGATCCAACAGTGGGATATGAAGAGGTAACTATGACGTGGCAGACGCTTTTCCTGGGTTTCGAAGAGGTTAGGTGACAGGGGGATGAATGTTTTCTTGGCGGGAGTGTTTGAATTACTTATATGGTTTATGCGCGTTTTGGTTTTTCGAGCACTTTGACGATTGTAGTCTAGTATCCGCGGTTAGCACTTGCGACCACTAGACTGGGGGGACATGATGACGTATAGTCCCTAGTCAGGCTGGATAGTTCGACTCACAGGTACTAGCCATATCCACCAGGAATGGATTAGTACTTGTGCAATGCGCGCACAACCCAGGAGGCCCAATAAGTCGCTGACGCACATACGGTTTGTTACTTAACAGTGTCTTCGTCGCACTGCGACATGATCAGATGAGAATATAATATATCTTATAATTATATTCGCCTAAGGAAGGAGGATATAAAATTACCCTAGTTATGCGATAAAGATCAGTCTATTTTGAAACATTATCCTTCCCTTAGGCACAAGAATAGGGAGTCCATCCAGGACTCTCTCGGGTATAAAAGGAACCCCCATGATTCCACAAAGGTATGATACATACAATATCCTAAACACTATTCACTCAAATCGATTACTTACTCTCACGTCGGAGTCTAATCGTAGGTCACAAACCCACGGTAAGCCTAACGGTGTATGTTTAGTGCGCAGGGTCTACAAAGCAAGTTTCACTTGGCGCAAGAGCCAGAGTCCGCAAGTCCCCGAATTAAGCCTAATTCGGGTCAAGATCGGTCCATCCAACTTTTGTATCAACAATTAGGTAACATGTTTAACATTATAGGAGGGTTATCGTTACTAATAAATGTTCACACATCGTTCTTGTACTCATGGGATATTAAGAGATTAAAATTTTAAATAAAAACAAGGGTGACATTAGTCATTTTAAACACGAAAAACAGGAAGGAATACTATCTAATCTTGTTTCTGTTTATGTTTAGTATATGAACTGAGTACAAATTCAGAATTATCAAATAACTAAAAGGGTGCTCGAGTTTATATACGTCTCCACACCATACTTAAAGGCTTAAATTAACAATTGACGAATTTTGAGATTGTCTGTAAGAAGTTTTAACCGTTTAATTAATAATCTTTTGCATCATGCAAGATGAATAAAGCAAAAAAAAGAATTATGCTTATAAACATAATAAGTAACTATCTTGTTCTGCATGAAATCCGCAACCAAACACCTAATTATCCAGCATAAAAATCAGACACTTTCCGATATCACAATCACATTTTTTTATTTGAAAGGTTGAAAATCATATAGTGGCACATTATTTCTGGATGTATCCCACTCCAATTATCTATGAAAATAGTCACGTTTGCATTGACATTTTTGAAAAGTTGAAATTTGATAAGGTGGAAAACCTTAAAGCATAATATGTGTAGCAGATGTCACTTCAAGATCTTGTCGCTCATCCTTAACAACAACAAGATCTTTAGCAAACATTATGCTTATATTATTGATTCTTTCTTGGAGGACTTGTTTTACTTTTTCCACATCCTCATGTGTGCTAACATTTCTTTTTTTTTGATTTGTCATTAGCAAGTTCGTAAAGACTGTTGGGAATAAGATTAATAAGACAAAACATAAAATAATGAAACAAGATGAATTATATGCAAATATCAAGAATTACAAGAATATGGAGACCATCTACACAAGGAAGAGAACTAAAGTGTAAAAGATGGAAGGACGCCTAGTGTAATTAGATTTCTTGTAAAGAGGGCTATGTGTAGTATATAAACACAAACCCGACATAGGTATATTCATTCAATTATTCACAATATAAACCTAAAGTTTCTTCGTGTTCTAGGCATGGGATTCAATGTATACACGCCTAGGGTTATTTGTTTTCATCATTTGATATTAATAAAAGTAACCGTTGGGAGGAATTTGTCTTGTTGTTTATTAACACCTTGTTTATGTGTCGTGTTCTTATTCCGCTATGTTTATCATATGAACATGATGCATATCCTAGTAGCTCAAAGATCCGCGAATCTAAGGATTCCACAATTAGTATCAGAGCTGGTGGCTTACGATACTAGGATCTAACAAGGTGTTCGAGTTGAAGAATGGTGAAAAATCATAAAAATATGTATATGGTTTCATGGTCGAATTTTTCTGCACAGTGATTTCAAACAACGACATCTCATTCTTTAACCGTTGAATCTTCGTGAAATTCGTGTTGTAGGTTCCCGACACATGTGTCTATGATATCACCGGAGAGATTGATCGGTTATGAGTAAGTTATTGATTGTCGAAGTTCACTGCAGAAAAAGGTTTTGAATTCCTGTTTTTTATTAAATAAGATTTAGGGTTTCTTCCCCTAAACCCTAGATCGGTTTTCAAAACAGAAAAGAGATGTTTTTATGGTAATGGTGTTGGTGATACATCTTGGTTAAAGCTGTAATGTTTTAGAAGATTTAGTTTTTAGGGTTTTTGATAATAAACCCTAGATCAGATTTTAAAATAGAAAAGGTTGTTGTTGATGTTTATGATTACACGTGATTGAATATATGTTGATCGATTCTAGTTAGGGTTTTTATAGTAAATCCTAGATCTTAAAAAAAGAATCTGAAAGATCGACCAAGTGTTAATGTTGTTGTTGTGTTCGAAGTGTTATTGATGCCAAGAGAATGGGACGATACCACAGGTGTTTCGTGTTTGATGTTGTGATTTAATAAAGAATTCGTTTTTAGTGTTTCAAGAACCCTAGATCTGGTTACTAGTTTGATGATCGTTGAAAGATAAGAAAGAGGTAACAATATGTGATAAGGAACGTGTGATTTGTACCAAATTATTATAAGAATCTATAGGGTCCACGTTTGGTAGTATTCCTTTGTGGTCCAAAAAGATGCGAAGATGAAAAAGAGGCAAATATTGAAAAGCAAGATGTTGACATATCGTGATCCCAAGAATGTGCAGTTGTGTCACGAGATGGTTTAATTCACAAGACATTGTGATTTCAGTGTCATATATTTACGTGGCTATATGTTTAATGTTAACCAAAAAAATCGTTCACATTAGTTTTTAAGGTAAATGGTGTGGTCAACAAAGGTGTGCCTACTGATTGTATGAACGAAGATTGATTGGTTACAAGGTTTTGTATGGTCCATGATGTAAAGGGATGTGAGCTTTGACTTGGAGATTTGATATTCACCCAAGCATAACAGCCAATGCATTCATGTGAGTACTGTTTTAAATTTTTGAATAATGGTTAAGTTTGTACTTATGTGGTCCAAGTATGTCCGTATATATGTATGATACAAAAAGGAACGTAGAAAGTGAGTTGGTTCAAGACAAGTTGGTAGTATTTTTCAAAGAATAAAGGTTGTTGGGTTTCAAGACACAAAGGAAGTGATTTAAAGAAAGTACACGAATAGTGCAAGATATACCTTATGTTATTTGTTGAAGAACTAGTGATGTATTCAGAGGGTATAAGCTTGGGAGATTACAGTTCTTCAACAAATTAGTTATATATTTTTTTCTTCAATAGTAATCTACAATTAGAGTCTACATAGTCCATGATTCATCTACACGCATCACTCAAGGGGAAGTGTTTACTAGTTGCTTATCTTCAAAAGACCCCTATGGGATGAGACAAAAAGGGGAAGAAGATTTAGAGATCAAGGTATCCAACTTATTTTATGTGGTGATATGTTTTATAAGAAATCTTAGTTTATGGGGAAGCTTGTTTTTATTCGTGGAAGATCAAGATTTTAAGCTTGGTTTTGTCATCATCAAATAGGGGAAGATTGTTGGTAATAAGATTTGATGAGACAAAACATACAATAATGAAACAAGAGGACTAATAAGTGTGAAAACACTTATCCTTTTACCACTTATTTCCAATAATAACAAGACCAAAACGTGTATTTTATGTCGTAAAAGTCAGAATTATGCGTGGTTTGTGTTTTTATTGTGTTGTAAGACCAAAAGATGAAAAAGGAAGAAAACACGGGCTTTCACGGGCTTTTATCAAAGAAAACGAGAAAAGACGAAGTCAAAAGATCAAGAGTGCAAAAAGAACGGAAGTCCAAGGCCTATTCTGAAGATTTATCGAAGAAGAAGTCTAAAGACGGAAGTTTAATGAAGTCGAAGAACTCAAGTCTAATTATAGAAGAAAATTAGAACACGAGTTCTATTTACATCGACAAATCCCGAGACGACGTCGAGAAAGACAAAGAATTTAAATCGAGTCGAGAAGAAAGAAAGAAAGAAGGAAGCACATGCACCTCCCCATCTCCTATAAATTCCCTCCTAATGACACATTAGGAGGGTGTTAGCTAGTTTATTTCCTTTTTGTAGTTTTTTATTTTAGAGAGAGAAAGTGTTTAACTTTCTCTCACTAAAACTTCATCTTTTCTTTCTTTCATGTTAAAGTTTTAATTTAATCTTGTATTATGAAATCTTTAATCTACAAGTTCAAGTTTAATCTTTTAATCTTAATCTCCTTCTACCTTTCTTTATTTTTGAGTTTTTTTGATCCGTTATAATCTTTGATTTTGCTAAATTTGATGTTTATGTGATTAAATAGTTTATCTTTTTAATCCTTTATAAGTTTTTATACGATTAAGCTTAAGGCTTGTTATGCTTTTTAGCTTATTTAGTATTTAGCTTATTTAGTATTTAGCTTATTTACCTTTATTAAGTTTTCTTAAAAGTTTAGTGTTTTTAAAAGTTTGATTCATAAAGTTTGCTTATTTCGTATTTTAAAAGTTTTCAAATTCATGCTTATTGAGTTAGTTAAGTTTCGGTTAAGTGTTCTTTTTTAGAAGTGCTTATTGAGTTTTTAGCTTATCTCTTTTTTCGGATTAATTTGTGCTCCATCGCAATCATAGGGTTTCTACATTGCGACGTTACATTCCGACAGTTTCTGTGTGATCGCAATAACCTTTAGGGTTTTACTTTGCGATCAAGTGTATTCAGTTCCTTTATTCCGATCGCTCATTGCGATCGTATATTGCGACGGGTCTTAAGGTTATATTAAGACGAAAATCTGCCAAATTTTTGTTAGCCACATTCCGACAGATGGTGTATTCCGATAGACTTGTATTGCGACAGATGTGATTCCGACAGCTTTACTTTTGACATATTCCGATACTTACCTTAGTATTCCGACAGAATTGACATTCAGATAGAAGTTATATTCCAATAGAACTGGTTACCATTATTCCGATAGAATTGGTCACTAATATTCCGATGGTTTTGTTTTCTCTACATTCCAACATAATCCATTTGTTACATTCTGATGGTTTAAGTTTTTAAGTTTTACAAAGTGTTTTTCTAGTAATTTTTAAAGCTTTCATTTTACTCAACGACATTTATATATATTTGCTTTTAGTTTAAAATAGATAATCAAACAAACCAGTTTCTTTTCCACCAAGAACAACTGAGTCGCACTTTAAGCAAATAATCAATTCGAAAAGATCACACGATAACTTTTTATACTTGGCTAAAACCCAGTTATTAAATGGCGTCGCTGCCGGCTCTTTTCGTTACGATTAATGGTTTTTAGTGAGAGATGCCTTGGATTTTGGGATCCGTTCACTCGTGAACGTTATTTTCCTTGCTAAAAATTGTAAAAGTCCAAAAAAAAAAAAAAATTCAAAAATACAAAAACATTAAAAAATCATAAAAAGCATTTCTTTTCCAAAGTTTTGCACCAAAAAGATTTTACTTTTTACAAGTATATATATATATTCTCTGTTTCTTTGGTATATTTCTCTTTTGCAAGTGTTTGCGTACTAGATCTTCATCTTATTCTGAGCCCGAGACTCGTGAAGATTTAGATATGGCTGGCGTGCATAACAATAATAACAACCCACCTCTACCCAATTTGAATAACAATAACAACAACAACAATGTTCCCCCACCCGACTTACGAACAATGGAGGAGCTTTGTCAACCAACCATGAACGGACGCGGAGGACCGATTGCGCCGATGCAAATCACGGCTCCTGAATTTTCGTTGAAGCATCACATGATCCAGCAAGTTCAAAATGCTTGTCCTTTTCGCGGATTACCAGATGATGATGCCAACAAACATCTCAACAAGTTCATTACCGTCACCTAAAGCATGAAACTTCCCGGTGTTACTATGGATTTCCTTCGCCTACATCTCTTCCCACACACTTTATCCCACCATGCCGAGAAATGGTCTGACCGTCTCCCTAAAAATTCTATTCATACATGGGATGAGATGACTCAACGCTTTTTGTCGCGCTTCTTTCCACCTTCCATGGTCACTAGCCTTCGGAACCAAATTAGTAGATTCACTCAAGAAAATGATGAATCACTTTTCGATGCTTAGGAATGCTACAATGTTTTGATCGACCGTTGTCCAAATCATAACATGCTCCCCGTCACTCTCATTGATACTTTCTACAACGATCTCACTTTTCGTGATCGTGATACGATTAATGTTACCGCCGGTGGTACTTTTATGAAAAGGAGACCGAAGGAGTGTAGAGAGTTGATTGAAAACATGACTACTCACCACAAGAATTGGGATTCATCCGCATCCTCCAGATCAAACCCGAGAGTCAATGTTTCTTCTACTTCTTCCAACCCCGATATGATCGAAATGACCCGTGCAATGGTTGAAATGAGTAAAAATATGCAACTTTTGGTTACTAACCAAAATCAACAAGCTAAAGCTGTTACTATTTCTTGTGAAACGTGCGACGGTCCTTATTCTTACAATGATTGCCCTTCTACCCAAAGCAATCTTTGTGAAAACGTTAATGCGGCATACGGTAACTATTCCACGGGATGCTATCAGGCTCGCCCTCAAGGAGACCGTAACTTGCTAAGTTATCGTTCCAACAAGTTTCTATCTCCACCCGGTTTTCCTCCTCAAAACCACAACCAAAACAATTTCAACCACAACAATCAAAGCCAACCTCGAGCTACCAATCAATATCAATCCCAAAGGAACCCATATCCACCTCAAGGAAATAATCAAGCTTACCAAGCCCCACCTCTCAATCAACCCACGACATTGAACCAAGACCTCGAAACTTACATGAGGACCAATAGAGAGATGGTGACGAATCTTCAAAGAAAATTCATTAACTTGAAGGGTGACATGGCGAAACAAGGGAACGATATTCGAGCCGAGCAAAGGAATGACATGGCAAAACAAGGGAATGATCTTCGAGCCGATATGAGAAACTCTATGAGCAGTCAAACGAATGACTTAAGGGATATGATGGCTAGTTTTTTCCCAAGTAATCAAGCCTCTGGTTCGGGTTCTCTTCCGAGTAACACCATTGCTAACCCACGAGGGGAGATGAAAGCAATCACCACTCGAAGTGGAAAAGGTTATAAGGAACCCGAGATTCATACACCTACTCCCGTGATTGTGACTAAGGAAAAAGTACAACTTTCCCCAACTCCTTTACCTTCCAACCCCACCCCTCCACCACCTAAGGATATGAGTGAGAATTCCATTCCAAAGCCTTCATCTTGACCCAATATACCTTATCCCTCAAGGTTGAGGAAAGAGAAGTTGAAGAACAAGGATGATATTCAGGTTTCTAACTTCCTTAAAATGTTTAAACAACTGAATTTCAACATCTCCTTTGCCGAGGCTCTCGCTCACATGCCAAAATATGCTAAGATGTTTAAAGATCTTCTCAGTGATAAGGAGAAACTCCTTGATATCGCCCAGACCCAACTTAATGAGAATTGCTCTGCAGTGCTCTTAAGGAAATTACCAACCAAACTTGGTGATCCGGGTTGTTTCCTCATTCCTTGCAACTTCCACGGGGTAGAGAATTGTATGGCCCTAGCCGATCTAGGTGCTAGTATAAACTTAATTCCATTAAGTGTTTGGAAACAATTATCTCTACTCGAGCTAGTCCCCACACGAATGACATTGGAATTAGCTAACCGTACGGTTGCTTATCCGGTGGGGATAGCCGAAGATGTCTTCGTTGGTGTCGACAAATTCACCTTTCCAGCGGATTGTGTTGTCGTTGACTACGAGATGGACCCCCGTGTTCCATTAATCGTTGGACGTCCATTCTTGAGGACTGGTCGCACTCTCACTGATGTAGCCGCGGGCCAATTAATCATGAGAGTTGGTGACGATAAAATCGTCTTCAACATGGGTAAACTTTCTAAATCTCATGAAAACATGAGCGTTAATTTCATTGACGTTCTTGATGAGGCTTGTGAAGAACATTTCAAAGACGCTTGTAAAAGTGGTTCTTCTTCTCTACCCATTGTTGAGACCGTTGCCTCTATTGCTCCATCACTAACTCCATTTGGAGAAAGTGATTTCCTTTTGAAGGAATTTGAAGCAACTTTAGGGGATGTGGACTTACAATATGACGATTCACCCACCGATTGGGAAGAAGACATTCGTAGTATTGAGAAACTTCTCAATGAGGACCATATTTCTCCACCATCTCCTAAGGATATCTCTATCAATGAACCGAATTTGTCTACGCCTTCCATCGACAATCCTCTGGATTTTCATCTTAAGGATTTACCATCTCATCTCAAATACGTGTTCCTTGAAGACAATAAGAAGTTACCCGTCATCATCGCAAAGGACTTGAAAGAAGAAGAAAAATCTCGACTTATCGACGTGCTGAAGAATCATAAGAAAGCAATTGCTTGGAAAATTTCCGATATCCGCGGAATTGATCCGAACTTTTGTACTCATAAAATTCTCATGGAAGATGACTTTAAACCCACAATCCAAAGCCAAAGAAGGGTTAATCCTAAAATTCATGACGTCATCAAGAAAGAAGTTATCAAACTTCTAGATGCCGGAATGATTTACCCTGTTTCGGATTCGCCATGGGTTAGTCCCGTCCATTGTGTGCCTAAGAAAGGCGGAATAACCGTTGTTCCCAATGAAAACAACGAGTTGATTCCTACTCGACTTGTCACGAGTTAGCGCGTTTGCATAGACTATCGCAAGCTCAATGATGCCACTCGCAAGGATCATTTTCCTCTTCCTTTCATGGATCAAATGCTCGAGCGTTTAGCAGGTAATGACTATTATTGCTTCTTAGACAGTTTCTCCGGTTATTTTTAAATACCCATCGATCCCCAAGATCAAGAGAAAACAACATTCACTTGTCCCTACGGCACATTTGCTTATAAAAGAATGCCTTTTGGCTTATGCAATGCTCCCGGGACTTTCCAAAGGTGCATGTTGGCTATCTTCCATGACATGGTTAAGCAAACCATGGAAGTCTTCATGGATGATTTCTCGGTCTATGGTGATTCTTTCTCTTCTTGCCTTGCCAATTTAGAACGCATGCTTAAGCGGTGTGAAGATGTAACAACCCAAAACCATGGTCATTATTTAATTATATTTTTATGTATATTTTTGAAATTTTTGACGAGGTTGATTATTATGACGGTTGGTAATTTGGTTTGGATGATGTTGAAATTTTATTTTTACGTTTGACGAGTTGCGAGGATCATTCGTGATGACGATATCGACGGATGCCCGAGAAATTTTACCTTTTATTTTAAACATGTCGATGTTTAATATTTTGACGTTTTTATTTATTTTATGTCGTATTGAGTCGTGCCGGGACTATATAATATATCATTTTGAGTGCGTTTTAAGTTTTGAGAAGCATTTTTATGAAACCCGAGACCCGTAAAAATTTTCAAAAGTGACTAATAGTCATTTCTCGCTTTTTAACAAAATATTTGCACTTTGGTCCAAAAGAATCACAATTGGAAAAAACTACCCTAAACTTTTTCCATATAAAAGGAAAATTTAATAAACAAAAACACACAAACACATTCCACTAGCAAAAATTTTCTCTCTCTCCCTCTTTTTCCTCTCATTGCCGTCAACCCCAATAAGAACAAACACCCACAAATTTTGATTTATAGTTTGAATCCATCTAAACTAATCAAAGACCCATTCCTAGTTTTTGATTCTCTACACATTGGTATGAAAATTTCCCACATGCATTAACATTTTTATAAAACTCATTTTTGGATGAAATTCTTGATGTTTGATCTTAAATTCTTGTTGTATGTAGGTGTTTATGTTCATATGTATATGTTTTATTGATTGCATGTTGATATTTTTGAGTTTGGTTTTTATGATTTGATCATCTAGGATCATTTAAGGTGTTATGATATGAACTAGTGATGTAAGAATGCTTATAGTGGTAAAAATGAGGTTAAAATGTGGTGAAAAATTAATTTTGGGTGATATTAAAAATGTATTTTAAGGCAGATTATTAAAAGTAATTTTATGTAAATATGAGTTTGAGTTTGAGATGAACTAGTTAGATATTGTTGTAGAGGATGTTTTTACCTTCGTTTTGGTATAAGGTAGGACTTGTTGCTCCAAACGAGCGAAAAGTTATGTTAGTTTGATTATTTCGTGTACCGGGAGACGAGTACCGAAATAATATATAATTGTTGTCGATATTTGGATCGAATTTCGGGGACTATAAAATGGATTTTTGAAATATGTCAAGGACTGATTTTTAAGGTTAAGTATGAGGATGTCGAGTTATTTTCAAAGTTGAGTGTTTGTTTCATAAACGGGAAAAAATAAATGTGTTAAAAGACTATAAGTATTGTTGACGTAAAACTGTCCGGTTTTTGTAGTTCACAGATGAGTCGGGCAGGGAACTTTAAAAGTAAAATCTTTTGATGAGTTTTTAACAGGGCTTTCTGACGTGTTTAAGTGGGGTAAATGAGCTTGTATATTTGGTGTGTACCGGCAGATTTTATCGACGGAGTTAACTAATAGTAAATATATAGAATCGAATAAAAGGGCACTTATATTATTTTTATTCTGGATTGATTTTGATTTTGTGACTTTGAGTTTGATATTACTAAGTATGGATGTTACTCGAGTTATTATTGATGAACGCGCCTTATTTGATAGGTTGCGGTTTTTGTGTTTACCGGGCATCAACTATCGTCGAAGATCGTTTTACTACTGCTATTACTACAGGTGAGTCTATAGCCTCGCTTTCTACTTGTTTTAATGATTTTAAAACCCGGGAGGGGGATACATGCTATTTGAAGTAAAATGAACACATGTCATAAGTAATTGTTGGACCCGATGTTGCCTTTGATGAAATGAATTGTATAAGTACCTAATTGCATAAGACCCTAAATTCATGAGCCGTTAACTATCTTCTGACTTGATGTTGCGAGTTGGGAATAGCCGCTTATTCTAATAATAGTACTATTAGGCTGACAACCCTATCTGAGACCAGGGCTTTACGTTGAGTAACCCGCTGGGAAGGATAATTTTACGTGAATGAGAATTGGTATTCTTGCAATTAATACCCTAGTAGGGGCACTGGTAATTTTTCTAGTCATGCTGGCATTTGGCGTGGGTGACTAAGTTAAGGGGTCGGTGTCATGAGCTTAATACAATTCGATAACTATTGATATATTATACCTGATTGATAAATTGTATGGCCACAATTCTATTAAACAATTGTTGATGATTTTTACGATGTGTTCAATTATGATTTTGTAAAACCTATAGACTTGCTCAACCTTTGTGTTGATGATTTTAAGCATGTATTTCAGGTACTTGAAGTTGTTGATTGCGGAGCTTGCTGGAGAAGGATTGCGGAATTGCTTTTGTAGTAATTTGGTCTAAAACAAGATATCTTTCCCTATTGTCATAAACATTTAGGAAATGGTCAAATATTTTGGTAAAAGGTTTGTTGTTTGATTAAGATCCTAGGGAAACCTGTACGCTACTCTGATATATTTTAAACTGATGATTTTATTTATTTTTATTTTTTTGGGATTGAAGGTTTTAGACATCGATTTAAATTATTTCCATATTTATTCTTAAATATAATGTTTTTGGGTCATTTAAAGAGTTTTGAAATAAAGTTTGTAAATAACACCCAATTGTGTATTTTCCGCTGCGCAATGTAAATTGGGGGTGTTAAAGATTCGTAACCAGAGCTTTTTAGTTATAGCGAATTAGGTCGATTTTTGAAAAATGTCCTAAACTATAACTTTGGTGTCGAAAGTATTTTATAAAAGCAACGCAACTTCTCTGCAAGGCTCCAGTAAGATTATTTATTTTTTTATTACGCTTTGTTATTATAGATGTATCCCTTATAACTGTTGTAAATTCTTGAGTACTTATTAAGTAAATACTGCAATGAGGTATTGGTATTAATGAAAGGACGTGGAGTGCTGTCACCATAATTTCATCATAATTTCATTTTTTTATGAATATTGTATAATTATCATTTGCATTGCATTTTATTGCATCGCATACATATATATTTGGCATACGTAATTCATTTGCATTTGCATGATTATGCATTGCATATATATTTTTGAATAATGACCTTATGTACTTTTGAATTTTCTGTGATTTCAGAAAATGTCTGACATACCATATTACGTCAAGAAAGGGGGATTTGCTGTAGGTCAATGGAGTTTGCAGAATCAGTATCTAGGTGATCGTAAGATTTCAGGTGGATGGTTAGATTACGAGGATGATACGAATGATAAGAAAAATGTTGTAGAATCTGATAGTGATAATTATTTGACTGAGAGTGAGGTTGGAAGAACTGAGGTTAGAACAAAAGTGAGAAGTTATGGGACTAATTTTGTGAAGTATCAGAAAGAGATAGATAGGCTTCGCAGGTTAAGTGAATATGTAGATCAGGTTGGGCCGTATCTTGAGCCACATTGGAAGTTTCAGGATAGTGAAGTGTATGCTAATACTCATTATATGATAGATCCGTTGTGCCAAGGAGGAGTTTTGAAGTATGGATTTAGGAACCCACCGTGTTTAGATTCAAAAGGGAGGTGCTGCAAGTTAGGACTAGATGAAGATGAAGCAGGAACGAGTCAAGTTGGAGAAAGTGATGGACCACAACCTATGGAGTGATGTAGTGATGGATTGTTGTTGTATTTCAGTTTATTTAGTTTTGTGTTGTATTTAGATTATCTAGATGTTGTGAGGTAGTATTGTGATGGATTATTATTATTGTTGTTAATTGTTTAGGATGGTAAGGGTAAGTGACATTAGCGACAAGGTTTTGTTGCGTCTTGGATTTATGGATGATATCTACTATTACCCTTTAGTATTTTGATGTGTCTTTGTTATCTTCTTTTATTTTGAGATAATTGTGGAATTTAGGTAGTGTTGTGTTGTTGGCGTATGTAGTATTCATGTTATATCTTGATGAAAAGATCCTATTCTTTCTATCTCGATGTGTATACTCATTAAGTCTCTTTCGTATGTGATAACAATTGAAAGAGTTGAGTGAGATATGTTTCTGTCATTAACAGGGATTCCTGTGTGTGTGACAAAGTATCTTGAAATATGTCTCCAAAGGTTGCCAACCATTAGGGTAGATTATATGATTGTGGGAATAGTTGTTAGATTGTTTGAAGCTGATAGTGCTGAGAAGAGACGAGATGCTGCTGAAACTGAAAATATTGCTGAAACTGAAGATGCTGCTGAGATTGAAGATGCTGTTGTTCCAGTTAGAGATGCTGCTGTTATTCTGCAAGGTTTTAAAAGGATGTATGTGTGTTGAATTATTAGGAATGAGAAGAGATGCAGTGAAGAGTGCCGTACGACTATTGATGGTAATGGGAAAGGTGCAACTATATGGATAAGTTCGAGTAACTGATGGATGTTTAATATATTGATAGTCATTTGGGAATGTTCAACTAAACGTAGAGAGATGGTAATTTAAATATTGATCGTGACTTGAAGTTAAGTGTGGCCGAAAAGGGTAAAGGAACGGTATTGTTGTGAATGACAATAAGGAATAGGAATTTATTTCCTCTAAGAGAAGGTAAACTTGGAAGTTAATAGTCTAAGATAAGAAGAGATGGTATTCAAGCAGTTGATATAAATCGGTTAAGCAGAAGGAAGTATGATGTGTAGATCATATGTATTTTATACCACTTAAGTAATTATCTATTTACTTGATGTAAGTACGGACTAGCTGGAGGTCGAGCTGCTGAAGGAATGACAAGGAATGTGGTATAAAAATTGGTATTTCTGTGGTAATGAAATGTTTTCATTTCGGTGAAGGAGATTGAATAAATGAATTATTCAGATAACGGAAAATCAATATGAAGGGAATGTTGCTGCTATTACAGCCTATATTTTGGAAATGCTGATAAGATTTGAGATTTAGATGTAGTAATTTGTATATTCTTATCTGGTAATCATTGAGTTAGAATTCTATTGAAATTCTGAAGGTGTTATTGATGGTGCATTAGATTCTGAAGGCGTTAATGAGGATATATTGAGATTTGAAGATGTTAGATTTTAGCAGAACTGAGGGCGAGAAATCAACGAGAATTTGCGATTGGTTGAAATGAGAAATTCACCGACGGAAGAATAATTTATATATATATTAAGGAAATATTTTCTGAGCTTATGGAATTAAGAAGTATAGCGCAATTAACTGAAATAGAGTTGTGAGAAAGTTAACCGGGATAAGGATGAATATCCTATGGTATGATAAATAAAGGTGGAAAGAATTAAATTGGAGTGTTGTTGGACATTGAGTACTGATTTCAGGGAGTAATCAGTGGAATATCTATTTGACGATTTTATTGGTCAATGATGAGAAGGTATGTAGTAGGAAACTACAATAAGTCAAATTTTCTGTGCGCTTTACTAGTAGTAGTCGGAAAAGAATGAGAAGATGAGTTAGTACTTGAGGATATTATGTGATTGTTCTGCGGAATGGTAGAGTTCACTGTCGTCTTGGGAAAAGGGAAGCTTTGTGTTAGCTTGGTGATAGGAGTTATGCAATCTGATTGTATATTTTATTATATGGCATTGTCAGGAAGTTGAGGATGGTAATATGTTTGATTGTAAGGATTGGCAGATGAGACAATAAGGATAATCTGATTTGACTGGAAGGGTAAGTCATCAGAGAAGTAACAACGGAAGAAAGTAAAGAAGCTGGATATTTTGTAAATAAGATGGTTGCGGTGGGGTTGAACAAACTGAGCACCAGGTATCGGTGTCCATTAATGATTGTGAGTGATCAGTGTGATGAATAGATGATTGAAGGAAATAAAAGTATTCTCTAACAATTGGAAAATTGTTTTTTAAAAAAAGGAATGGTGTGTAAAATTCTTTGGATAAGAAATTTTAGTTGGAGTATTATAGATGTTTTAGAATGTGCAATCTATGGCTGAAGTGACCATGAAAATCTGACTAGATTGAAACGATTGAGGCTTTGTCGATACCGACGAAACCGAATGAAGCTTGCCAATTCCTTTGTGTAAGCTGAGTATTATCGGAGGTTTATCAGGAGGTTTTCACTGATTGTTGAACCAAGGATACATCTGACAAAGAAGAACTTAAATATATGAACGGAGGTAGATGTATGAATGGAAAATATATTTAAGTTGTGGTTGTGAGATCTGATTTTGTAGTTGAGGAAGTTGTTTATGAACGCTGAGGATAGATTGAAGTTCTGTGCTTGTATAATTAGTATTGGAGGAATCTGGAGGAATTATAAAGCTATAATGATGATATTTTGATAATATGAAGTGGAAAGGAAAGCAATAGTAGTGTGTTGACTTGAATAAAGAAGTATAACGGGATTTATATAATCATGAGATTGGACATTGTGGTATTTATTTTGGGATTGAAAAGTATTACTTGTATGGAATCTAGTATGAAGAAAATAAGAATAAGAAGGACTTGTGTATAAATGCCATTCGGGGATTTTAAAGGAAGAGGAATTAAGGATTACTTAATGATGACTGAGAAATAATAATCGGTAAATTTTAAACGGGATATGTTATAGTTGTGTATTATGAAGTGTGTTTCAGATTATGAAGGATAAGTGTGGATACTTTCACTATCGACTAGTGAGTATTTAGTAAGAAGGAGAAGGAAAAAGAGCTTATAAAGTTTCTGAAGTAATTGAGAATTGACTCTTAAGTTTTGAGATAATTGGAATATTGGTAGCAACAAGTAGAATGGATGGAATGGAAAGAACTTTAGAGTTGAATTGATAAACTACTGGAAAAAGGGATATCAAAGAAAGAAGATCAACAGATTGTTGGAAATTTTGAAATAGAATGGTAATAGAAATGAGAAAGTAGAAATGTATGTTTTTGTGGGACAAAAACAAAAACAAAAACGGTTATTGTGGTTATCTAATTTTTCTCCAATTAGATCAGAGAGTGTGTTAAGAATGCAAGGACCAGTGGTGAATGAATTGTTCAGAGTAAAAAGAGAATTTAATTATTCCTAGAGTGCTGAGAGTGTCGCATGTAGTATTGAAGAGATTTTACAAATTGAAGTATTGATACAAAATGGTTGGAATAAAATATATTAGGATATCAGGAAGTGATTTGAACATTATATATTTCAGATTTGAATAGATGAGGCTAACGGAGTTATTTAAACAATAATATGATATGAGGAAGATGTAATAATGTATTATGGAAGGTACAGTAATTCAGCGTAGAGGTTGATAGAAATATTGAAGGTGGAAAATGAGTATGGGAAGTATATAAGTGACTGATTAGAATTATGGATAAACTCATTGTATTTAGTTGAGTGTAACCTCAGGACATAGAGGCAGAGTAATTTTCGAATATTGGGAATCATGGGGATAAAGTATGAGTATTGGATAAGGTTTGAACATATTATTTGTAACCCAGAGATTGCGATTGACTTTTGGATATTAGAGATTTCTACAGGAAGTGAGAAGAATTGAGTAAGAAGGAATATTGCGTATTTTTGGAAAGCAAGGGACAGGGTGAAAGGATGAATTGAACGATGGCAATAGAAACTTGGGATGATGATATCTTAATATTTCACTATGAGGACTAATGGAAATTAGTGAAGATGATATCTTTATGCGATAATAATTGTCATATCAGTAGTTAAGAGGTCTAATTTAAGAACATACATAGTTGTGGTATATATATGTTGTCAGAGTATTGTGGTATATGTATGTTTTCTGAATTGTGGATGTATGATGTCAGAGTATTGGGGCAGGAATGAAACTGAGAAAGTGACGCAGAAAGAGTATGAATGATGAAGGAACATTAGCATAATAGAAGGTGAAGTTGAAAGTTGAAGTGTAGTAATAGATGTGGATCTGGTGATAACATAAGATTTGAGTTGGACTGGTGTGAAAGACGTGAGTATCTCTTGAGGATAAGAGGTCACGTTGACTCTAGAAGTGAGGAAGTGCGAGTGTGAGACGGGTTGAGCGCCGGGACGTCGCTCTCTTTTAGGAGGGTAGGATGTAACAACCCAAAACCATAGTCATTATTTAATTATATTTTTACGTATATTTTTGAAATTTTTGACAAGGTTGATTATTATGACGGTTGGTAATTTGATTTGGATGATGTTGAAATTTTATTTTTACGTTTGACGAGTTGCGAGGATTATTAGTGATGACGATATCGACAGATGCCCGAGAAATTTTACCTTTTATTTTAAACATGTCGATGTTTAATATTTTGACGTTTTTTATTTTTTTTATGTCGTATTAAGTCGTGCCGGGACTATATAATATATCATTTTGAGTGCGTTTTAAGTTTTGAGAAGCATTTTTATGAAACCCGAGACCTGTAAAAATTTTCAAAAGTGACTAATTGTCATTTCCCGCTTTTTAACAAAGTATTTGCACTTTGGTCCAAAAGAATCACAATTGGCAAAAACTACCCTAAACTTTTTCCATATAAAAGGAAAATTTAATAAACAAAAACACACAAACACATTCCACTAACAAAAATTTTCTCTCTCTCCCTCTTTTTCCTCTCTTTGCCGTCAACCCCAACAAGAACAAACACCCTCAAATTTTGATTTCTAGTTTGAATCCATCTAAACTAATCAAAGACCCTTTCCTAGTTTTTGATTCTCTACACATTGGTACAAAAATTTCCCACATGCATTAACATTTTTATAAAACCCATTTTTGGATGAAATTCTTAATGTTTGATCTTAAATTCTTGTTGTATGTAGGTGTTTATGTTCATATGTATATGTTTTATTGATTGCATGTTGATATTTTTGAGTTTGGTTTTTATGATTTGATCATCTAGGATCATTTAAGGTGTTATGATATGAACTAGTGATGTAGGAATGCTTATAGTGGTAAAAATGAGGTAAAAATGTGGTGAAAAATTAATTTTGGGTGATATTTAAAAATGTATTTTTAGGCAGATTATTAAAAGTAATTTTCTGAAAATATGAGTCTGAGTTTGAGATGAACTAGTTAGATATTGTTGTAGAGGATGTTTTTACCTTCGTTTTGGTATAAGGTAGGACTTGTAGCTCCAAACGAGCGAAAAGTTATGTTAGTTTGATTATTTCGTGTACCGGGAGACGAGTACCGACATCATATATAATTGTTGTCGATATTTGGATCGAATCTCGGGGACTATAAAATGGATTTTTGAAATATGTCAAGGACTGATTTTTAAGGTTAAGTATGAGGACGTCGAGTTATTTTCAAAGTTGAGTGTTGGTTTCATAAACGGGGAAAAATAAATGTGTTAAAAGACTATAAGTATTGTTGACGTAAAACTGTCCGGTTTTTGTAGTTCAAAGATGAGTCGGGCAGAGAATTTTAAAAGTAAAATCTTTTGATGAGTTTTTAACAGGGCTTTCTATATATAGTAAGTGAAGTTACTGATTAGTATCATAAAAATTTGACGTGTTTAAGTGGGGTAAATGAGCTTGTACATTTGGTGTGTACCGGCAGATTTTTATCGACGGAGTTAACTAATAGTAAATATATAGAATGGAATAAAAGGGCACTTGTATTATTTTTATTTTGGATTGATTTTGATTTTGTGACTTTGAGTTTGATATTACTAAGTATGGATGTTACTCGAGTTATTATTGATGAACGCGCCTTATTTGATAGGTTGCGGTTTTTGTTGGAAATACGTTTTACGTATTTAAGAAGGACCAGTCACTCCAACGATAGTCCATGTAATAGCTCGTAGTTTAGTTAACTTTCTTCATTTATCAAACAAGTCCAAGCCAAGCCTACAACATGTGTAGGCCGGCCCAAAGATGTAAGCCCAAGCCCATTACAAGGCTTGGGTATATAAACCCTCTCCTTTGATGGAGAGGGTGTGGTTATTCATATTTTTCACATAGTAAACTCTTGTTTCTCTCTCTAGAAGTGTGTTTAATCCACCATCTCTCTATCTCTTTCTCTCTCTAAAAACATAAGCAAGATTTACAATCCTACAAATGGTATCAGAGCCATGGGATGATTGTATTGTTCATGTGTTTGTGTTCTTGATTCATACGCCACTTTTGATCCATTTTCACACGTCCAAAATTTTTTTTTTTTTTTGTGTTTTTGATGGTTTTTTCTTGATACAAATCTTCTACATAGTTGTGGTAGGGATTTGGTATAGTTACTTTGGCTAAAAACACAAAATTTTTGGGTGTTTTGATCATTTTTTGGCTTAAAATCACGAATTGGTTGAGTTTTGTCCGAGAAAAGTGGGAATTATTCCGATCAGGTCATCGGAAAAGGGTTTATAGTACATTCCGATCAGTGTAATCGGAATAGGGTTTAGGATTCTGATTTTGGGTACATTCCGATTGGTATTCAGATTTGGTATTCCGATCAAGGTATTCCGATTGGTATTCAGATTTGGTATTCAGATTAGGTACATTCCGATTAGGTACATTCCGATTGGTATTCAGATTTGGTATTCCGATCAAGGTATTCCGATTTGGTTTATTCCGATTAGGCACATTCCGATCAGGGTTATTCCGATTAGGGTTTATTCTGATTTGGGAGATTCCGATCAAGGTATTCCGACTGATATTCCGATCACTATTCCGATCAACATTCCGATAACAAAAATTATTCCTTAAAAAATTTCGAATCGTGTGTAATTTTGACTTGGAATTTTTGGTTTATCGAGGACATATTTTAGGGGATTTTAACATTGTTTCTCGACTTCAACTCACAACAACAAACACATTTACTTTCTTTCATTGATCGATCAACGTTTGTAAATCTTAACTTATTGAAATGGAGTATACATCTCTTACAGATAAGTCCATCCTCTCGGGTACGGATAATCGTCCACCAATGTTGGTGAAGACTATGTATGAGGAATGGGCTTCCCGAATGGAACTTTATATGTTGAACAAGGAGAATGGACATCTTATTTGGGCATCGGTGCTAAATGCACCATTAGATTATGGTACCGTGACGGAAGGTACGACTACTCGTCCTCGCACAACGGGTGAGTTGGCTGGAGATATGAAGATTCAAGATAAATGTGATAAGTATGCCACAAACATCATTCTCCAAGCCCTTCCTCCAGATGTCTACAAACTCATCAGCAAACATAAAGTTGCCAAAGAGTTATGGGATGGAATTCGTGTTCTAATGCAAGGCACCTCGTTAACCAAATAAGAACGAGAGTGTAAGCTTTATGATACTTTTGATAAGTTTGCCTATGTGCCAGGGGAGACTCTCAATGATTACTATCTGAGATTTACCCTATTGTTGAATGAGCTCAATATCTATGGCATGACAATTCCTACCTTTTAATTGAACACCAAGTATTTGAACACTCTTCCTTCAGAATGGAAAAAATACGTGACGGATGTTAAATTGGCTAAGGACTTGCATAACACCAATGTGGATCAACTTCAAGCTTTTCTTCAACAACACGAATGCCATGTGATCGAGGCTCGGTTGTCTACACCTCAAGTTCATGATCCACTTGCAATGTATGCTTCTCAACAAAACATGGCTTACACTTATCAACAACCGTCATACTTACAGCAGCCACCCCCACACACCTATCAGCAACCACAGCAACCATCTTATCAACCACCAATGATACCACAGCAATCATTTCAACAAGGTGTTCATCAACAATCTTTTCCGTAGCAACCATCATATCAGACATCACCATCACAAACCAACACTTCTCCAATGGGCTATACTCCTCAGCAAGGATATTTTCCAATAGAAGCACAACCAGCACAGGCTTTCTACTCTAATGAACTTCCACCAATCCAAGCACCGGTCTTTACTCCAAATGATACGCCAGCTGATGTTCTAAACCATCTCACAGCCTACTTGTCAAAACTTGTTGCAACTAGAGGATTTCCACCAACAAACAATCAGCTCCGCACCTCATCAAATCCTCGACAACAAGCTACTGTTCAAGATGGTCAAGTAACAGTGCAACCTATTCAGGGTAGGCAAAATTCATATGGACCTCCTACAAGGACTGGGAACAATCAAGCTGTGAATTCTCAAGCTAGTGGAAATGGAAGTAGTATTGGTCCTAAAAAGGTTGTGACTTGCTACAATTACCGAGGACAAGGTCATATGGCTAGGGAATGCACTCAAGCGAAAAGGAGGAGGGATGATGCATGGTTTCGTGAGAAGATATATTTGGTTGATGCTCAGTCTAAGGGGAAGATTTTGGATTCAGAGGAGTTAGCATTTCTTGAAGACCCAGGGGCAGCAGATACTGAAGGCATTGCAGTCGTTTCTACTTCTAATGCAGCTTATCAAGCAGATGATCTTGACGCATATGATTCAGATTGTGATGACATTCACTCTGCCCAAGCTGATCTCGTTGCTAATCTCACTCACTACGGTTCTGATGTCGTCAGTGAGGTACCAACCACATCTAATAATATTGATGATTACCAACATCAAGTTGGGCATGAAAATGACAACCTCGAACAGCATTCGGGAACTAGTAACTCAAATGATGTGGTACCCAATCCTACACATTTGAGTGAACCTCAACCAAATGCTACGACGGGTATGGAATCTTATGCTCAACATGATTTGGTCATGGTACCTAAACATATTATTGATCAAATGCATATGGCCCTCAGACAATCCGTAGATACCAATTCCACCCTAACTGCTGAGCTTGTGTTGCATAAAGAAAAGGTCAAAGCTTTTGAAATGGTCCCTCAAGCAGAGAAAATAACATGTTCTGAATTTGACCAATTTTGTTTTGAAAAGATTGAACACTTGAAAGAAATAGAATCATTAAAAGCTAATCTTTCCAATGAATTAAAAGCAAAAGAGTCGGTTGTCAATGATTTTCAGAAACTTAAAATGGATTTCGAAACTCTCGAGTCTAAAAAGTTTGAATCGGAAATTAATGCTACCAAACTTCTTAAATTCAAAGAACAACAGCTTTTAAAACAATACGCTTCCACAGAAAAGGTTCATCTTTTAACTAAATCATTTAAAGACCTCGAACTTAAGCGTCTTCAAGATTTACCACCTAATCCCGGTTATGCAAAACAAGCTCAGGAATATATTCTCGGTCTTTATGATATGACCATAATTGGCAAATCAAAAGAAGCACCGTTTGTTCGTAGTTCTCAGGAGACCCAGTCACTTATGGAAGAAACTCATTCTAAAATGCTTTCAAAATTCCATACGATTGATTATGACAAGTTTAATAAAGATCAACTTTCTAAAAAGACAAGTATTCGCCTACAAAAGGAATTAGCTGAACTAACAGTTCTTGTGCCCCCAACTTTGTCAAATGAAAATCTTCCTAGTACGTCTCCTACACTTGTCAAAACGGATTTAACAAAGTTAATTCCACCGGCAAGTAAGGTGTCAGATAGTTTAAATACTGTGCACCGACACTTGGCCGATTTTGATAAGGTCATTTTGGAACGTATGACGGCTTCGGCCATAACGGAAGGTGAATGGAACTTTGAGCACACTAGAGCTGCGTTCCGAGACGAAATATTTCCGTTTGTAAAGAATGTTAAAGCTTGTCTTAGTAAGATTGATCAAGATTTGTATTTGGAAATAGAAGAAGTTAAACGTGTTTTCAATGAAATGGATGATGCTTATGAAAACAGTTTACTTGAAATAGAACGGGTTTCACGCCAAAATGATCAGCTTCTGAAGCAAGTGATGTCTCATGATATTGTTTCCGTCTGTGTGAATAAATGTGTTGATAATGATTCTATTGTGCATACTGTTGAATCTGTGGATAATGTGGTAAATAGTACTTGTCACGAATCTGACACTGATTTTTTAAAGCTTCAAGATTCATATTCTTCGCTTTCAAAACGTTTTGATGAGATTCAAACACATTGTATTTCGCTTGAATGCAAGCAACAATTTATTCAAGAAATCTTTGAAACATCATTCGAAGGTGTTAATATCGATGATGCAAACTTTGAAAAGAATTTTCGATTGAATTTACAATCAAAACAGCGTCAGCCAAGTGACAAGGTTGCTAAGTCTTTGCCGATAGCCATAGAGAAATCTAAGGAGAATAACTGTGTGAACGTACTTGAGGCCGCTGAGAATCTTAAACTTGATCTAGATAATCGAGTTTCCAAGATTTTGTCCAAAGTTGATAACTTAAAACAGAAAAATACACGACTCTTCGATTCAGTAAAGCCCGCATGTGCTAATACCACTGCACAGAATCAATCATTGATTGAACAATTGAATCGAAAGTCGGTGGAAATATCTGATTTGAGGGAACAAATTTGTGATAAAAATCTGGCTTTGGCTGAGTTAAAGGAAACACTTCGTACTCTAAAAGGTAAGAATGTTGTGGATAACGCAGCCACTGTCTCAGCACCGTCCTCTAGTGCAATCAAAAGGAACCTTATAGCCGTCACACCACTTAACAAGGGCCCTAGGACGAAACCATCTCAAACTTTGGTCACTAAAGTTAAGGCGAAATCAAAACCAGCTTCTAATATTCCCGTGTTGCCTTCTACAGGAGTAAGCACCACTACTAAGGCTCAAAGATCTAAGCTTAAGAGAAACAAGAAGAATGATAGGATCTTGCCCCCATCTAGTAGTCAAGTGAAGAAGAAAGTAGAAGCCCATCCTAGGAATGTTATTTCTGTTTTGTATAAAAAGAATCATGTAGCTAAACCTAAAGGCTCTGCGAGTGTGCAGCGTTCTAAGCCTACTTTGAATTCTAATTTGAAATGTTGGAATTGCAATGAATGTATGTTTTCTAGTCGTCATGATTCTTGCCTTATTGACCATGTGAATGAGATGTATGCCCGGAAACATGGATTAGAATGGAAACCGACTGGGAAAGTGTTAACCCAAGTTGGTTGGGTGTGGCGCCCCACTGGTAGAACTTTCACTATAGTAGGAAATACGTGCCCTTTAACTAGGATCACTCCCACTAAAACGAAGAAAGCGTGCCCTTTAACTAGGAGTACCAAGGCTACCAAAACACAAGCGTGTCCTTTAACTAGGAACACCAACACTACTGTAGGAAACAAGTGCCCTTTAAATAGGTCTACTCCCACTGTAGTGCCTGCTAATAATCCAAAACCTAAGAAATTTGGTACAGTAAAACCTGTTAGTGCTAAAACTCACAGTAGAAAACGCAGGAAATCTAAGGATAACACAAATGTTAGCAATTCTGATAATATCTTATCTGCATCTGCTAACACTCCGGAACCAATAGTTTCGAATGCATTGTCTACTGTTGTTGTTGAAAACAGGTGGTCCAAATTGTTCTCTGGTATTTGGACTCTGGTTGCTCCAATCATATGACCGGAGATCGCTCTCAGCTCAGAAATTTCGTCAGCAAGTTTCTTGGTACGATTAGATTTGGAAATGATCATATTGCAAAGATAATGGGTTATGGTGAATATCATATTGGGAATGTTATAATTTCAAGAGTGTATTACGTGGAAGGTCTTGGTCACAACTTATTTTCTGTGGGACAATTTTGTGATGCAAACCTAGAAGTTGCTTTTCGAGAGCATACCTGCTTCATTCGTAATTTGGAAGGGGTTGATTTATTGAAAGGTACTCGAGGGAATAATTTGTACACTTTGTCTCTACAAGACATGATGGCCGCTTCTCCCGTATGTCTTCTCTCCAAAGCATCGAAGACTAAGTCATGGTTATGGCATCGACGGTTCTCTCATCTTAACTTTGACGCTATTAATCACTTGGCGAAAAACGAACTTGTTCGTGGTCTTCCTAAACTATCATTTCACAAGGATCATTTGTGTTCCGCATGTACAATGGGGAAAAGCACTAGGAAATCTTACAAACCCAAGACGGAAGACACCAACCAAGAGAAACTTTATCTTTTGCATATGGATCTTTGTGGGCCAATGCGTGTTGAATGTCTTAGTGGCAAAAAGTACATCCTCGTCATTGTCGATGATTACTCTCGGTTTACATGGGTGAAATTTCTTAAAGCCAAAAATGAGGCACCTAAATTCATCATCGGATTTCTCAAGATGATTCAAGTGCGTCTCAACACTACTGTCCGACGCATTCGTACAGATAATGGAACCGAATTTGTGAATCAAATCTTGCGTGATTATTATGAAGAAGTTGGCATCTCTCATGAAACATCCGTTGCACACACTCCACAACAAAACAGTGTCGTTGAAAGGCGAAATCGCACACTTATGGAAGCTGCTCGAACGATGTTAATTTACGCAAAGGCTCCATTGTTTTTATGGGCAGAAGCAGTATCTACAACAGTGTACACCCAAAACCGGTCACTAATTCGTAAACGCCATGGTAAAACACCTTATGAGCTACTCCATGGAAAAGTACCAGATTTATCATATCTTCATGTATTTGGTTCTCTTTGCTATCCAAATAATGATGGTGATAATTTGGGAAAACTTCAACCAAAGGCTGATATTGGTATTTTCATTGGTTACGCACCCGCAAAGAAGGCATACCGAATCGACAACCGTAACTCTCGCAAGATCCTTGAAACTATGAATGTTGATTTTAATGAGCTGACAGCAATGGCTTCTGAGCAAAGCAGCTCTGAACCCGCACTTCATGAAATGGGACCCAGTAACATTAGTTCTGGTCTTGTCCCAAATAACCCCACTTCATCATCATTTATACCACCTACCAGGAATGAATGGGATAAGTTGTTTCAACCGTTCTTTGATGAATTCTTTACTCCTCCAAGTATTGTTGCTCCAGAACCTGAGGTAATACCTCCGGTAACTGAAGTTGTCGCTCCAGCAACCGAAGCACAATCAGACACATCTGCACCAACAATTGGTCAAGATATACCAACAACGAGTAATTCTCAACCAACACAAGTAACAACTACCCATGTCATGCCTATTGATGATGAAGAGGATGACGATGATCACGATCTGGAATTCGCTCAAATGCGTGAATTTCCATTCTTTGGTGTACCTATTCCCGATCCTAATCAAGCCAGGTCGTCCACCTCAGAGGAAGTTCCTAGTACAGTATACTCCAATCCACGGATTCGTGAACATGACAGCAAGTGGACAAAGGATCATCCTATAGATTCTATTATTGGTGACCCTAATCGTCCGGTATCCACACGAAGTCAGTTACAAGAAAGTGCATTGTTTTGTCACTTTGATGCTTTTCTCTCTGAAGTTGAACCTAAGACATGGCAACAAGCTTTTACTCAATCCTGTTGGATAGAAGCTATGCAAGAAGAACTTAATGAATTTATACGTCTTGATGTATGGGAACTTGTCCCATGCCCGGATCAAGTGCAGTTACTCACTTTGAAATGGGTTTACAAGGTGAAACTCGATGAGTTAGGAGGAATATTGAAGAACAAAGCTCGTTTAGTAGCTCGTGGATACAAGCAATTATTGGGCATCGACTTTATGGAATCCTTTGCACCTGTTGCCCGTTTGGAAGCTATTAGACTATTCCTCGCTTATGCAGCCCATATGAATATGATCGTCTATCAGATGGATGTGAAGACGGCATTTCTTAATGGAGAAATCAAGGAAGAGGTCTATGTTCAACAGCCGGATGGTTTTGTGAATCCTAAATATCATAATCATGTGTACAAGCTTAAGAAGGCTCTCTATGGGTTGAAGCAAGCTCCTCGTGCATGGTATGATCTATTATCACAATTCCTCATTACGCAAGGCTTCGCAAAAGGCAAGGTGGATCCCACGCTGTTCATTCAGAAACGAGGTAAAGATATGATTATGGTCCAAATATATGTTGATGATATTATATTTGCTGCCTCGACCCAAACCTTATCCGACGAGTTTGGGACACTCATGTCTTCCAAGTTTAAGATGACAATGATGGGCAAGGTGTCATTCTTCTTAGGTCTTCAGATATCTCAGAGTCCCAGAGGCATCTTTATCAATCAATGCAAGTATGCCCTTGAATCGCTTAAGAAATATAAGATGGAATCTTGCGACCCCGTGGACACTCCAATGGTGGAAAAAACTAAGCTTGATGCAGATCCACATGGAATTGCCGTTGATCCGACACTTTATCGTGGAATGATCGGTACCCTTCTGTATATCACAGCTAGTCGACCTGATCTCAGTTTGCAATCTGTATGTGTGCTCAGTATCAAACTCGACCTACTGAGTTACACTTGGCTACTGTGAAACGGATCTTTCGATATCTTAAAGGAACCATTAATCGGGGACTTTGGTATTCGAAGGACTCTTCTATTGCCCTAACGGCATATGCAGATGCGGATCACGCGGGTTGTTAAGATACAAGGCGTAGCACGAGTGGAACTTTGCAACTACTAGGAGATCGACTAATCAGTTGGGCATCGAAAAGGCAGGAAAGCGCTGCAATTTCAAGTACGGAAGCAGAATACATAGCTATGTCCGGTTGCTATGCTCAAATTCTCTGGATGAGATCGCAATTAACCGACTATGGACTAGGTTTCAACAAAATTCCGATGCACTGTGATAACAAGAGTGAAATTGCCTTATGCTGCAACAATGTTCAGTTCTCCCGGTCGAAGCATATTGACATTCGCTACCACTTCATCAAGGAGCAAGTGGAAAATGGAGTGATCGAGCTCTACTTTGTCCGATCTGAGTATCAACTGGCGGATATTTTTACGAAGGCTTTAGATCGCGCTCGAATTGAATTTTTAGCCGACAAGCTAGGAATGAGAACCTTCTCGCCTGAGACTCTAAAGGAACTGGCAGATGAAGCGAAAGAATAGTGGTGGTAAAACTATTCTCCGTATCCTTGGTGATCATTTGTATATATTGTTTATATTTTTATCCACAAAAGCAAAATTTAAAAATATAAAACCATATAAAAACCATAAAAATTGAAAAATCTAGAAAAATCCAAAAATATTTTTACTTTATTTTTCAAAGGCATGTCTTTTGGTACGATAATATTTACGGCTTTAGAAATATTGATTAATATCGACACGGCGCCATAAATAGAGTTCGTACAAAAGTTGTAAATATTTCATAAAACATGCCAAAATGGCTTGTAGTTATTTCAGACTGCAACCCGGTTTTCATATTAAAGTCAAGTATTTCTTATGAAAACTTTGGCTCACAACGGGAATTAATTTTCTCGGGCAAGGTTTATTTTAAAACTTTGTAAGGGATCAAGTTTACTTTATAACTTGGTCTAACACAAATCTATGTACGCGTCAGTGCATTTATTTGTTAAAACAAGAGAAGTCTTGTTTTTATGAAGCTATCATCTCTACAACCATAGCTATCTATAATTGGTATCTACATTCTCGACGATGCGACTACTCAACTAACGACTACAGCTCTTTCAATAGAACACGGGTCAACAATTGAGGGGGAGCAATTGTCAAGCATTCAGAATCTTCGATGCCGAACGTGCCAAGTTCACTAGTTGGTGTCAAGACAACAATACCAATCGTATACGTGGTGTCAAGAGATGACTTCAGATGTGACGAGGCGACCAACATATGCTGAAAAGAACCATTTGATCTTATCATATGATTTTCTCATCAATCAGGTCCAACCTTGTCAATACTTTTCTAATATGGTGAATATGTGATCATGTTACAAATCGGTATCATATCTCATACATTTGGTATCATGAAGATAAAATGGACTTGCATTTTTCTTCCCAAAACCTTTGTTAAAACTTCATTAAATCAATTGATATTAAAAACATCGATTGGGTTAATATTTTTAATATGGGGGAGAAAATGTGATTTAATATGGGATATTATCACAAATGGTTTGACTTAATGTGCTGGCTCATCTCAACATGTGCGAAATGTTTTCGAATATCGTGGTATATGTTAAGGGGGAGCAAAATGGATTTTCATATCAAAAATGGATTTCATGGTGATTTATACTTACCCACAACCCACTTATTTCACGACGATGAAGATTGTGGTGACATAAGGATGGTAGGATAGGTTAAGTCCTATGATTCTTCCAGAACCGGAGGAATCTTCCCAAGGACATTCCATAGCTAGAAATAGTAGTCCTTAGGAAAGATGGAGAAAGATTGTGAACGTAGCTGAATGCCGACCAAGTACTTAAGTTAGCACTGGAACAATCACAACAAGGTGCTAGTTATGACGTATTGGTAAGCATTGAAGGGGTTGAAGAATGAAAAAGAATTGTAAAGATAAAAGGTGTAAAGAAAGAAGCCCTCCTTACAACTTTAGGTAGAAACCGGGTCAACTTATGCTATTGAGATCATTTTAATGATTCTCGATATTGAAGACAGACATCATGGACCCAGTGATGCAATGCACAACCCATCCCAGCTAACTCAGATATCTCTCAAAAGATATTTGTTTTAATCACACGGAGATCAACATGTTATCTATTGATTTATTCACTCCGAATAAATTGGTATTGAAAAGGTGGCACTCCTCTCCAGCCTCCGATCACTAAAATCCAAAGTGCACGATCGAGTCTAGAGCCATTTGAGATCATCAAATATCTCATTAGGACACACTTTCATATTTCCTTGCTTCTTCACACACTGTGAAAAGTAAGAAAGATCTTAAGAGTCCTACACAAAATCTTCATGATCTTGCTTGAACATCCGAGTAATACGAAAGTATTTACAATGAAGATGGAAATCCTTCTTGAGCGAATATCAAAAAGCTCATGGTAGGTGACTTGTGCGATTCTTTATGAATCAAACTTGTGATAACTGGAAAGCAACAACTGTTTAATTCTTAACTGAATTTAAACACGTTCCAAGCCTCTACGCAATATCTTATTGATCTTGCCAGAACACTCAGAGTGATACCTTAGAGTTCACAGTGATGAGTGGAAATCCTTCTAGTGTTAACCTCAAACAGCACTTGGTAGGTAACTTGCAAGATTCTATACGAATCAAGCTCGTGATAACTGGAAAGCAACGATGGTGCGGTTCTTAATTGAATTTCACTTGTTTCAGGAACATGAATTGACGGCTTCAAATCATGCGGATATTATTATCTAAATGATTCACTCTTTATGTTCGCAGTCAGCTTTGGACGGTCGAATAAAGAGGACGGGTTTACCCGCGAAATCCTGTCAGGAAGTTACTTAATTGAAACTATCCGTCACGGGTACGATATCTAATATTGTCCAACGGTCTTCACCGACCGGAGGTAAAATGCTAACGATTTAGAATGAAATGTTCAAAGCCATTTCGTTCGTGTCTACTTATGTTGCGGAATTTGAAGACGGTGGCGTTGCGGAATCCAAGAAGAAGTCGTCCTCGCATGCTTATACTTTATGCACTTAATATCTCATCTAATTCAAGAAAGCCTAAAAGTTAAGTCTTCCGCTGTATTGAACTCTGAAGCTTTTAAGAATTACAAAAAGTATAAGTATGTGGGACATGGTGTCACGAAGAGGCGAAGATCACAAGTGATGGATGCATGAGATCAAGGCAAGAGATTAATGCTCAAGATTGATATCAAAGATCACATCAGTATGTTCACCAGAAAAGAAAAAGAAAAAGAAAGACGACGACTACGAGCTCAAGACAAAGCATAGTATGCTAGGTTTATTTCACTATTGTAACTCGGGTAACGCCCTTGTTTGGAGTGACCTCCCTTAGGGGGAGATTGTTGGAAATACATTTTACGTATTTAAGAAGGATCAGTCACTCCAACGATAGTCTATGTAATAGCTCGTAGTTTAGTTAACTTTCTTCATTTATCAAACAAGTCCAAGCCAAGCCTACAACATGTGTAGGCCGGCCCAAAGATGTAAGCCCAAGCCCATTACAAGGCTTGGGTATATAAACCCTCTCCTTTGATGGAGAAGGTGTTGGTTATTCATATTTTTCACATAGTAAACTCTTGTTTCTCTCTCTAGAAGTGTGTTTAATCCACCATCTCTCTATCTCTTTCTTTCTCTAAAAACATAAGCAAGATTTACAATCCTACAGTTTTTGTGTTTACCGGGCATCAACTATCGTCGAAGATCGTCTTACTACTGCTATTACTACAGGTAAGTCTATAGCCTCGCTTTCTACTTGTTTTAATGATTTTAAAACCCGCGAGGGGGATACATGCTATTTGAAGTAAAATGAACACATGTCATAAGTAATTGTTGGACCCAATGTTGCCTTTGATGAAATGAATTGTATAAGTACCTAATTGCATAAGACCCTAAATTCATGAGCCGTTAACTATCTTCTGACTTGATGTTGCGAGTTGGGAATAGCCGCTTATTCTAATAATAGTACTATTGGGCTGACAACCCTATCTGAGACCAGGGCTTTACGTTGAGTAACCCGCTGGGAAGGATAATTTTACGTGAATGAGAATTGGTATTCTTGCAATTAATACCCTAGTAGGGGCACTAGTAATTTTTCTAGTCATGCTGGCATTTGGCGTGGGTGACTAAGTTAAGGGGTCGGTGTCATGAGCTTAATACAATCCGATAACTATTGATATATTATACCTGATTGATAGATTGTATGGCCACAATTCTATTAAACAATTGTTGATGATTTTTACGATGTGTTCAATTATGATTTTGTAAAACCTATAGACTTGCTCAACCTTTGTGTTGATGATTTTAAGCATGTATTTCAGGTACTTAAAGTTGTTGATTGCGGAGCTTGCTGGAGAAGGATTGCGGAATTGCTTTTGTAGTAATTTGGTCTAAAACAGGATTTCTTTCCCTATTGTCATAAACATTTAGGAAATGGTCCAATATTTTGGTAAAAGGTTTGTTGTTTGATTAAGATCCTAGGGGAACCTATACGCTACTCTGATATATTTTAAACTGATGATTTTATTTATTTATTTTTGTTTTTTTGGGATTGAAGGTTTTAGACATCGGTTTAATTATTTCCATATTTATTCTTAAATATACTGTTTTTGGGTCATTTAAAGAGTTGTGAAATAAAGTTTGTAAATAACACCCAATTGTGTATTTTCCGCTGCGCAATGTAAATAGGGGGTGTTAAAGAAGACACTCGCCTTGTTCTAAATTGGGAAAAATGCCATTTCATGGTAAAAGAAGGCGTTGTGCTTGGACATAAAATCTCAAAAGCCGGTCTTGATGTGGACCCTGCTAAAGTTGATGTCATAGCCAAATTACCTCCACCTTCAACCGTGAAGGGTGTGAGAAGTTTCCTTGGTCATGCGGGCTTCTATCGCCGATTCATTCAAGATTTTTATAAAATCGCTCGCCCGATGACCCACCTCTTGGAAAAATATACTCCTTTTATCTTTTCTAAAGAGTGTCTTGAATCCTTCAATCTTCTTAAGGATAAGCTAACTAAGGCACCGGTCTTGGTTACTCCTAATTGGGAGCTACCTTTTGAATTGATGTGCGATGCTAGCGACTTTGCTATTGGAACGGTTTTGGGGCAAAGAGTGATCAAACACTTCCAACCAATCCATTATGCTAGCAAGACAATGATAGGGGCTCAGTTGCATTACACCACTATTGAAAAAGAGCTTTTAGCTGTAGTGTATGCTTTTGAGAAGTTCTGCCCCTATCTTGTTCTTTCCACCACCATTGTCTATGCCGACCATTCCGCGTTGAACTACTTGTTAACTAAGCAAGATTCTAAGCCAATACTTCTTCGTTGGGTTTTGCTTCTTCAAGAATTTAAAATCAAAATTCGTGACAAGAAGGGAGCCGAAAACCTAGCCGCGGATCATCTCAGTAGACTTGAAGATCCTTATCAAGGGGATCATCCGAATCAAGAGATCAACGACTCTTTTCCCCTTGAGGCCTTAATGTCAATCAATTTCAATCTGGATGACACCCCTTGGTTTGCGGACATTCCAAACTACTTAGCGGGTGGTATTCTCATCAAAGGATAACATCCCAACAAAAGAAGAAGTTCTTTAAAGATGTTAAGACTTACTTTTGGGATGACCCTTATCTTTTCAAACAATGTGTTGATCTGATTATCCGTCGGTGTGTTGATGGACCCGCAGCTTTAGACATTCTCGAAGCTTGCCATAAAGGACCCACCGGTGGTCACTTTGGTCCCAACTACACCGCCAAGAAAGTATTTGACTCGGGATTCTATTGGCCCACCATTTATCGTGATGCTCACGAGATGGTTAAAAATTGTGATGCTTGCCAACGCCAAGGCAAGATCACACATAAAGATGAGATGCCTCAAAATTTCATACAAGAATGTGAAATCTTTGATGTATGGGGCATCGACTTTATGGGGCTATTTCCATCATCTAAAGGGAACAAATACATCCTCGTAGCCGTTGACTACGTATCTAAATGGGTTGAAGCAAAGGCTCTCCCTACGAACGATGCGAGGGTGGTTGTGAACTTTTTGAAGCGGCTTTTTGCTCGATTCTGTGTTCCTCGTGCTATCATTAGTGACCACGAGACTCATTTTTGCAATGATCAATTTGCTCGAGTCATGGCTAAGTATGGTGTCAATCACCGTCTTTCCACCGCTTATCATCCCCAAACCAATGGTCAAGCCGAGATATCACCGTGGATTGAAAAGGATTTTAGAGCGAACTGTGGGAGAGCTTCGTGCCTCATGGGCCGATAAGTTAGATGATGCTTTGTGGGCTTTCCGTACCGCATATAAGACGCCGATTGGTTGCACTCCATATCATCTTGTGTACGGGAAAGCATGCCACCTCCCTATTGAGCTGGAACATAAGGCGTACTGGGCCTTGAAGTGGGCTAACTTCGACATCAACAAAGCCGGTGATCTTCGGAAGATTCAACTCAATGAGCTAAATGAACTAAGGAATGAAGCTTATGAGAACTCATTGATCTGCAAGGAGAAGACCAAGATCATTCATGATACCAGGATAAAATACCGAGAGTTCCACATCGGTGATCAACTCTTACTCTTTAACTCTCGGTTGAAGATCTTCTCGGGCAAGTTGAAGAGCCGTTGGTCTGGTCCATTCACCGTCGCCAAAGTTTTCCCCTATGGCACCATTGAGCTAGCTCAACCAAATGGGCCTAATTTCAAAGTGAATGGCCAACGCGTGAAGTTGTACTTTGGTGAGGACATCTCTCATGAGATGATTCCATCCCTCACCACGTTTCCCTTGAATTAGTTCTGGGTCAAGTCAGGCTCATGACTCGGTTATCAAAAACAAGCGCTTCTCGGGAGGTAACCCGTTGATCTATCCTTTACTATTTTCATAATAAGTGTAGGGGGAGCCCCGTATGTGTTTGTTGTCCTGTTTCTTATTCTTTGCAGGGATTAAAGCTTCAAAGAGCACTTTTGCTGACATTTGACGAACCGTGATCCCGTGTACCCGTCTTCCTGGTTCTATCCTAAACTATCGTGATTTAATTTTTCATATCTTATATGTTCACATTGAAATCACTATAGTTGTACTTTCCTTAACAAGATTTAAACAACGTGCACAATGTCCTAAGTGTAGGAGAGTTTACTCCCACATGCTTAAACATTGAGGACAATGTTTATATCAAGTGTAAGGGGGACTTCTATCGAAGTAAGTGGGCTTTTCCATGAATTTGTCCTTATTTTAACCGGGAAATCTAATTTTTCGACATTTTTCAAAATTTTTAATCTATTTTGGCCTAGTTGTATAGTAGTATTTTCCTTTGTTAGCGTTATTTACTTCCTTTGCTAAAAATAAAGTTTAATAAAGTGGTTTTAAATTTTTCAAAGTCGTGAATATTTTGACTCAACCCGGGTTTACTTATCTAAGTTTACTCTAGCTAGTATCCTTTTTTCTCTTAACGTGTTTAAGTCAAGTTTTGCTAGACTTTTATATAGGGAGCTTTAAAACGCGAAAGTCTTAACTCTCACGAGTTAAGAACAAGAACTTTTCGCAAGTTCCTATAATTGATCCAAGAAAGTCGTTTATCAGGGGAACTTTAAAATGCAAATTCTAAACTTGAAAAAGTCTAAGAAGATGCAAGATCCTATAGATGACTTGAAAACCCAAAACTTTGATTTAACAGGCTAAGCATCCACGAGTCTCATTCCTTGAGATTTTAAATTGTGGAGAACGAGAGATGATAGAGTCAATTATAAGTTTGGTATTCTTTCATGAATTTATGTGAGTTGATTATAAGCTTTTTCTCCCATCGCTTGTTAACAAATATATTTGCAATAAATAAGTTTGTACGATTTGAAAAGTTACTTAGCTTCTTGCACAAGATCGTTTAAAAGTTGCTCGGTATTAATTAGAGTTCATAGCCAAGGCATAACTTATTGAAGCTGGATGCAAAGATTGGCGAGTCCGAAAAGGCCTTAACAAGGCATGAGGGCTACATTTTGTTGCTAAAGATCCAAAAGTGATGTGAAGAATCATTTATCAAAAAATCAATATGAAGGATCGAGACACACGACGAAAAGCAAATACTCCCAAAAGATCATGGAGAAGTCTATCCGAAAAGACCCTAGCAAGGTATGAGGATAAATAGATCCAATTCCTAAAAGGAGGCGGATCGTCGTATATCAAAGTCCAAAATAAAGATTGGAGAAAAATGAAGAAGTCGTGGTCCAAGTATGAAGAATCTCTCAAAAACTTCAAGTGAAGAAATTCCTATTATGAAGAGAAGACCATAATTTCAAGAACGTCTCTCAAGGTTTGAAGTATGAAGTCTCTGCCAAATATCGGTCCGAGAAAGGTCTCAAATCGTGAAGCGAGTTATGCCAAGATATGAACTTTAAGAGGTCCCTAGAAGCAGTTTTAAAAGATTTTGTCCTTTAGCAAACTATTGATTAAATCGTCCCACTTTATTTTCAGCCTAAATAACTATCGAAATAAGTCAACAATGCATCCTCGTGATCAATGAAGACACCAATAAAATATTAGAGACACGCCTAGGAATAAGGGAGTCTAAGTAAATAATTGGGCCACATGAGTTTGTGTTAGTTTGCTAACTTATAATAACAATGATCTCGTTTTTAAGCTTGGTTTGGGGAACGTGAAACTTGAGGATGATAAACATTCATGACAGCCAAAACCCCAATGTAAGTCTTTGATTTCTTTACATGTTTTGTATATATTTCTATCTTTTTAATTTTCTTAGTGTTTAGTATTTAGTAAAGGCCAAGGTGGGTTATTTATGATGAGAAATGTAAACCGTTTTGAAATTAATGCATTGCATGAGGGCATCACAATGGTCAAGTGTAGGGGATTTAATAAGTGTGAAAACACTTATCCTTTTACCACTTATTTCCAATAATAACAAGACCAAAACGTGTATTTTATGTCGTAAAAGTCGAAATTATGCGTGGTTTATGTTTTTATTGTGTTGTAGGACCAAAAGATGAAAAAGGAAGAAAACACGGGCTTTCACGGGCTTTTATCGAAGAAAAAGAGAAAAGACGAAGTCAAAAGATCAAGAGTGCAAAAAGAACGGAAGTCCAAGGCCTATTCTTAAGATTTATCGAAGAAGAAGTCTAAAGACGGAAGTTTAATGAAGTCGAAGAACTCAAGTCTAATTATAGAAGAAAATTAGAAGACGAGTTCTATTTTCATCGACAAATCCCGAGACGACGTCGAGAAAGAAAAAGAATTTAAATCGAGTCGAGAAGAAAGAAAGAAAAAAGGAAGCACATGTACCTCCCCATCTCCTATAAATACCCTCCTAATGACACATTAGGAGGGTGTTAGCTAGTTTATTTCCTTTTTGTAGTTTTTCATTTTAGAGAGAGAAAGTGTTTAACTTTCTCTCACTAAAACTTCATCTTTTCTTTCTTTCATGTTAAAGTTTTAATTTAATCTTGTATTTTGAAATCTTTAATCTACAAGTTCAAGTTTAATCTTTTAATCTTAATCTCCTTCTAGCTTTCTTTATTTTTGAGTTGTTTTTGATCCGTTATAATCTTTGATTTTGCTTAAATTTGATGTTTATGTGATTAAAAAGTTTATCTTTTTAATCCTTTATAAGTTTTTATACGATTAAGCTTAAGGCTTGTTATGCTTTTTGGCTTATTTAGTATTTAGCTTATTTACCTTTTTTAAGTTTTCTTAAAAGTTTAGTGTTTTTAAAAGTTTGATTCATAATGTTTTCTTATTTCGTATTTTAAAAGTTTTCAAATTCATGCTTATTGAGTTGGTTAAGTTTCGGTTAAGTGTTCTTTTTTAGAAGTGCTTATTGAGATTTTAGCTTATCTCCCTTTTCGGATTAATTTGTGCTCCATCGCAATCATTGGGTTTCTACATTGCGACGTTACATTCCGACGGTTTCAGTGTGATCGCAATAACCTTTAGGGTTTTACTTTGCGATCAAGTGTATTCAGTTCCCTTATTCCGATCGTGATTGCGATCGCTCATTGCGATCGTATATTGCGACGGGTCTTAAGGTTATATTAAGACGAAACTCTGCCAAATTTTTGTTAGCCACATCCCGACAGATGGTGTATTCCGATAGACTTGTATTGCGACATATGTGATTCCGACAGCTTTAACTTTTGACATATTCCGATACTTACCTTAGTATTCCGACAGAATTGACATTCAGATAGAAGTTATATTCCGATAGAATTGGTTACCATTATTCCGATAGAATTGGTCACTAATATTCCGATGGTTTTGTTTTCTCTACACTCCGACAGAATCCATTTGTTACATTCTGATGGTTTAAGTTTTTAAGTTTTACAAAGTGTTTTTCTAGTAATTTTTAGTTTAATTTTTAAAGCTTTCATTTTACTCAACCGACATTTACATATTTGCATTTAGTTTAAAATAGATAATCAAACAAACCATTTTCTTTTCCACCAAGAACAATTGAGTCGCACTTTCAGCCAGTAATCAATTCGAAAAGATCGGACGATAACTTTTTATACTTGGCTAAAACCCAGTTATTAAGGACTTATATGCAAATATCAAGAATTACAAGAATATGGAGACCATCTACACAAGGAAGAGGACTAAAGTGCAAAAGATGGAAGGACTCCTAGTGTAATTAGATTTCTTGTAAAGAGGGCTATGTGTGGTATATAAAAACACACCCTGCATAGGTTTATTCATTTAATTGTTCACAATGTAAACCTAAAGTGTCTTCGTGTTCTAGGCGTGGGATTCAATGTATACACACCTAGGGTTATTTCTTTTAATCGTTTGATATTAATACAAGTAATCGTTGGGAAGAATTTGTCTTCTTGTTTATTAACACCTTGTTTATGTGTCATATTCTTTCTCCACCATGTTTATAATATGAACATGATGCATATCCTAGTAGCTCAAAGATCCATGAATCTAAAGATTCCACAAAGACCCCTTAATTCACCTTCATGTTGTTGGAAATTTAGTGCAATTGTGGGATCGAGTCATACTTGTAAATGGGTTTGGAGGTACGGAGTGTACACCATTAAGTCCCTGACCTCCCTGGACTCAATATAGTGGTTGAAAGTTCATCAGTAAGAAGCTGCTCCTGGTTAGGAAGTTGCTCCTGGTGAGGAAGTTGCTCCTGGTTAGGATGTTGCTCCTGGTTAGGACGTTGCTCCTGGTGATGCATAAAGTCTTTGTAACCTCTTTGACCAATCAATGAGGGTTGAATATTGACTTGATGACCAGGTTTATGGTCATGTAACCACTATGCTTTCATGTAGGTAATTATGAGCTTAATTGGCCAATTAATTCTCTTAAATACCATTGACTATGAGTTACATCCTTCTAGGACTAGATCACTATAAATAGTGATCATATTTGCATGATGAAAGAAAAAGAAACAAAAAACACTTACACGCACAGAGTTCTTGATTTGTGCCTAAAACAAGAACTAACTCTTGGTTTTATCCCAAGGAGGTATTCGTGTTAACCCAGGCATAGGGTCGAATAATCTTCTTTGGAAAGTGATTACACGACTTCAAGAGATATCCGGTAACCATTCATTGGTACGTAGTTAGGCTATTGATTATCTTCACCCTGTTGGAACGAAGTAAACCCCAACAATCAAAGAAGATTATTTTGTGATAATCAATGGCGGCGACAATGAAGCATATGGTGGCTAACTTCTCCAAACTGGACAAGTTTGAAGGGGTTGATTTTAGGAGATGGCAGAAGAAGATGCACTTTCTTCTTTCTACCATGAACGTGGTGTACGTGCTGACCACTCCCATTCCTGATGGTGGTGATGATGCTACTTTGGAGGAACTGAGGAAAAGGAGCAAATGGGAGAATGATGATTATGTGTGTCGCGGCATAATTCTCAATGGTATGTCTGATTCTTTATTTGATATTTACCAAAATGTTGAATCTGCTAAAGAACTATGGGATTCCTTGGAAGCCAAATATATGGCTGAGGATGCATCAAGTAAGAAGTTCCTTGTGAGTGATTCCACAAATTACAAAATGACTGATTCAAGACCAGTCATAGAACAATACAATGAACTTCTTGGAATACTTGGCAGATTTACACAACATAAAATGAACATGGATGAGACCATTCAGTTCCTCGTGTGTCATTGACAAACTACCTCCTTCTTGGAAAGATTTCAAGCACACCTTGAAACATAAGAAGGAGGAGTTAACCCTTGTTAAGTTGGGCAGTCGTTTGCGCATTGAGGAATCCCTTAGGGTGCATGAAAGTGATAAGCCAAAGAGAAACAATGTTGCTGGTTCATCTGTTGTCAATATGGTGGAGCATAACAACTCCACCAGGTATAATGACAACAAAGGCAAACGTAAGCATCAAGATAACACCAAAGCTAATCCTAACAAGAAGTCATCAGTGGCTTGTTGGAAGTATAGGAAACCTGGACACTTCAAAAGGGATTGCAAAGGTGTTAGCATTGGCAACCAAGCTAATGGATCAGGTACAAAAGGTCAGAATATGTTTAATGAATCTCTCTAGATTTATTATGTTACATATGTATCTGAAGCTTACTTTGTGCAGGATGATGATGTTGCGTGGTGGGTTGAGTCTGGAGCAACAATACATGTGTGTAAAGATAGATGCTGGTTCAAGACTTATGAGTCAATGAATGATGGATCTATTCTTCACATGGGAAATGAGTCAACAGCCCTAGTGCATGGACGTGGTTGTGTAGATCTTAAATTTAGTTCTGGAAAGATTGTTTCTTTGTTTAATGTTTTGCATGTTCCTAATAATAGGAAGAACTTGGTTTCTAGTAGTGTTTTGAATAATTGTGGTTATAAACAAGTGATTGAATCTAATAAATTTGTTTTATCGAAACATGGTGTGTTTATTGGTTTTGGCTATTTGAGTAATCAAATGTTCAGGCTTAATATTGATTCTAGTATAAATGTTGATTCTGTCCTGATGACTACCACTAAACTGAATGATTCATCACTATGGCATGCTAGACTAGGCCATTCCTACTATAAGAGGATGCAAGATATGTCTAAGGATGGGTTAATTCCAGCTTTTGACATGGACACTGATAAGTGTCAGACTTGTATGCTGAACAAAATTACTAAGAAACCATTTCAGGATGTAAAACGTGAAACTACAGTTTTGGAGCTAATCCATAGTGACCTATGTGATTTGCATGCTACTCCCTCATTAGGGAATAAGAAATACTTGGTAACATTTATTGATGATGCTTCTAGGTTTTGCTATGTTTATTTGTTACATACTAAGGATGAAGCATTAGATAAATTTAAAGTATTTAAAACTGAAGTTGAATTACAACAAGGAGTCCAAATCAAAAGATTTAGGACTGATAGGGGAGGTGAGTACATGGATACTTTGTACTTTCAGTCTGTTGGAATAATCCACGAGACAACTTCCCCCTATACTCCACAACAAAATGGTATATCTGAAAGAAAAAATAGAGTATTAAAAGAGCTGGTTAACTCCATGTTGTCCTACTCAGGACTGAGTCAAGGGTTTTGGGGAGAAGCTATGTTAACAGCTTGCTATTTATTAAATAGGGTTCCTAATAAAAGGAACATGATTACCCCTTATGAACTTTGGACGAAAAGGAAACCAAACTTCAACTACCTCAAAGTTTGGGGTTGTAGGGCTGTTGTAAGACTCCCTGATCCAAAGGTGAAAACCTTGGGTGAAAGAGGCATTGAATGCATCTTTGTTGGATATGCTGAGCATTCCAAGGCTTATAGGTTCTATGTTATTGAACCTAATGATTCAGTTTCAATAAACTCAATCATTGAATCAAGGGATGCTAACTTTGATGAGACTAGGTTCTCATCAGTCCCTAGACCAAGCCTTAGGACTCCTACTAGAGCTGAGGAAATTGGTGCTTTAGTGGAACCTGAAAGGGTCACTAATGAGGTTATGGTTCAGCAACCTGAGCTTGAGCTTAGAAGAAGCACAAGGCAAAGGACTCCAAAGAATTTTGGGCCTGAATTTCAACTATACCTAGTTGAAGGAACAAGGGATGAGGTCTCTGACCAGTACTACTATTGCTTTAATGTTGAGGATGATCCCAAAACATTTGATGAATCAATGAAGTCCTAGGATGTTGCTTTCTGGAAAGAAGCAATCAATGATGAGATAGATTCCATCATGGGCAACAACACTTGGGTGTTGGTTGATCTACCTCCAGGTTACAATCCACTTGGATGCAAATGGATCTTCAAAAGAAAGATGAAGGTAGATGGAACTATTGAAAAGTTCAAAGCAAGGTTAGTCATTCAAGGCTTCAGACAAAAGTCAAGAATAGACTACTTTGATACTTATGCTCCTGTAGCACGCATAAGTACCATAAGAATGTTGATTGCCTTGGCAAGCATTCAAAATCTGATTATTCATCAGATGGATGTGAAGACAACATTCTTGAATGGTGATTTAGATGAGGAGGTTTATATGAACCAACCTTAAGGTTTCATCATGCCTGGTCATGAAGGTAAGGTGTGTAAACTGATTAAGTCCTTATATAGACTCAAACAAGCACCTAAGCAATGGCATCAAAAGTTTGATGAAGTGGTTTTGTCTAATGGTTATTTACTTAACCAAGCTGACAAATGTGTATATAGCAAATTTGATGAATCTGGTAAAGGAGTCATCATTTTCCTATATGTTGATGACATGTGAATCTTTGGTACTGACCAAGTTCAGGTTGATTTAACCAAAGAGTTTTTGTCATCAAGGTTCTCTATGAAAGACACGGGGAAGGCTGATGTTATCCTTGGCATAAGGATTAAACATGAAAGTGATGGTATTGTAATTTCTCAGTATCATTATATTGATAAGGTCCTGAAGAAATTCAATCACTTTGATTGTACTCTAGTGAGTACACCTATGGATATAAGTGAGAAACTAATGCCTAACAATGGTCAGGCTGTCTCCCAACTTCAGTATTCTAGGGTGATTGGTTGCTTGATGTATGCCATGACTAGTACTAGGCCTGATATTGCTTTTGCAGTGGGTAAACTGAGTAGGTACACTAGTAATCCTAGTACTCAGCATTGGCAAGCAATTCAGCGGGTACTAAAGTATTTGAAAGGAACAATGGATTATTGTTTGTCATATACTACATATCCTTCAGTGTTGGAAGGTTACACTGATGCAAGTTGGATCAGCAATACTGAGGATAATTCATCCACAAGTGGCTGGGTATTCCTTCTTGGTGGTGGTGGAATTTCTTGGGCATCCAAGAAGCAAACTTGGATTACTGGTTCAACAATGGAATCTGAATTTGTGGCTCTAGCAGCTGCTGGTAAAGAGGCTGAATGGTTGAGAAACTTGCTTCTTGAGATTCCATTGTGGGTCAAACCTATGGCACCCATATCTATCCGTTGTGATAGTGCAGCTACATTGGCTAAGGCTTATAGCCAAATGTACAATGGTAAGTCTAGACACTTAGGTGTTAGACATAGCATGATTCGTGAGCTAATCATGAATGGGGTGATATCAATAGAGTTTGTGAGGTCTCAACAAAACTTAGCTGATCACTTGACGAAGGGATTGGCTAGAGACTTGGTTATAAAGTCTACTAAAGGGATGGGTTTAAAGTCCAAACTAGTCACTGAATGCTAGGACACCTAACTCCCTCCTGAGGAAACTTGGGAGCTGAGTTCATTGTGGAAAGCTGAACATTCAAGGGACTGAAGCACATGTATATCATCCCAAGGATGTGCTTGTACCTGCTGAAAGGAGGATGAAGTTATAAACTTCTTAATGGTTAATTTCTTTGAAAAAGTGCTTAAGCAAGAGCATGAACTAAAGAGGAACCACCTATGTAAATGTTAAGGTTTCGCCGCCTCAAGGAGCATGGACTTTTGCTCTTACAACATTTATGAATTGGATATGAACACATGGCTTGTATGGTGTCAGGAGCGTTTTAAGTGTTTGAAAACTTGTGTGTATTATATCTTCAGGTATTCAAAGTAGTTGAAGGGTTCAATTCTTAGAACACCGTGATTCTCGAATATTTGAAGTGATGTACTAATATGGAAATTCAATCCTCAGGAAATTTTCATTTATGCACTGGTTTTGTTAAAGTTGATTTTCATGCAAAAGGAATTGTACTAAATTGGGGAGGATAATTGTTGGGGTTTACTTCGTTCCAACAGGGTGAAGATAATCAATAGCCTAACTACGTACCAATGAATGGTTACCGGATATCTCTTGAAGTTGTGTAATCACTTTCCAAAGAAGATTATTCTACCCTATGCCTGGGTTAACACGAATACCTCCTTGGGATAAAACCAAGAGTTAGTTCTTGTTTTAGGCACAAATCAAGAACTCTATGCGAGTAAGTGTTTCTTGTTTCTTTTTCTTTCATCATGCAAATATGATCACTATTTATAGTGATCCTAGTCCTAGAAGGATGTAACTCATAGTCAATGGTATTTAAGAGTATTAATCGGCCAATTAAGCTCATAATTACCTACATGAAAGCATAGTGGTTACATGACCATAAATGTAACACCCCCAAATTTATACAACTCAGTTCAGCGGAAGACTAGTTGGTGTTACGGGATAGCACATTACTCACATCATAGACAACGCATAAAAATCGCGTCGTTTATTTATAAAGCATTTCCATTAATAAATATCAAGGTTACATAGGTCCCAAGTCTTTATATTTCATACAAAGTTTTACAAAGTATTTGAATGGAAAATATTGTTTAAGTGCGGGCCATGAATTCTTGTCTTCTTCCCGAGAATTACCTCCAAGTACTTGAGACAAAACATGTTAAAAGAAAAGGTCAGCGATAACGCCGAGTGAATTCATAGAGTTTAATAAATTCCATCAATATAATATCAGTATAAAAGTATTACTGAAAATCATTTTGTACGAATCGTTTTGATAGGACATAAAATAGCCAAAGTCATTTTATACAAATCTTCATCAAAATCATAATATAGGCGTTTGCCTTAAAAATCATTATACGAGCCAATGTCGTAAAAACACCATACAATACGTCTTATGACGTTGTATGAAAATAAAAACCGTTATATGAATATGGTTATGAAAACCAAAATACAAACATAATATCAATAGTATGACCCTGTATTGCTAGTCAGGCAATACGTCGTAATTCTGAGCGTCTAGTAGTATTTCGTTAGTTTTGGATTATTATAAGCCGCATGACATTGTTACCTTACTAAACCAAAAACGGGTAGCTAACCCGATACCAATTTTGCCCATCTAAAGTAGCGTGTCGTCACAAAGGTCACGCTATGGAAATCTTCTCATACATAAATTTGCTTACCAATCAATGTGGCACGACGGGGATCAACCGTCAAGGCGCGAACTGGGGTGATCGTCCCCAAATATTACTATTAAATGCATAAGCGTCTACCAAATCCCGGTAGTTCACAATTCATGCTAATGGGACTTTTAGTGACATAACCTAACTTTAATAATCCATTTAATTTCATCTATCGGGTCCTTTAATCATTTATCGGGTCATACAATCGGGTCATTCAATCATTCGGGTCCAAAATCAATAAACAACAATCGGGACAAATGGTGTCCTATTTTATAAAAACTAACATGTTATCTCCCTCGCGGGTTTATAAAACATTTCATAAAAACCTTTGAAAGAGTGCAAGGCTATGAACTCACGTTGATGTGGGAAGGCGGGTTATCGGCAATTCGGACGTACGGTACGTGCTTCAATCACGGAAACCTAGACAAATAATACTCGTCTTAGACTCATGTCCAATGACTTTATAAAAATACCAATTATGTATACATATGATGATTATATATATGATGATCAAGTGGGTTTACACATTCTCGTTTACTCATTTTAGAGTTATGTGTTGATAACTTTTATACTAGTTTTCTCGTTTTACCTATTTACGTGTTTTAGGTCCAATAGGCCTATTATAAGTATTTTAACTTGTTTTAATCCCTTTTATATCTATATTATCAGTACTTAAACTTTACAAGTTGGGCCCAAATGGGTTAAGCCCAATAAGTTCTTTTTATAAGTTTTTATTCTATTTAGTCCAATATGTTTATTTAACTCGTTAATGTCCGTATGTCCTATAGTTCGGGTTTTTATCGGTTTTAACTTGTTATACATGTCTATATATCAGTATATAAGTTTTATAAAGTTTTCATTAGACGGGTCCAACCATCTAAGTTATATTTAGCAAAAACGTTAATTTTACGGCAATAGCCGAAAAAGTCGTAAAAATCATGTTTATAGTTTTATCACTTATAAAACTTAACAAGTTACCATTTTTATAAAAATGTCCACTTATTTAACCTTTTATATACTTATATAAATAAAATCCATAAGTTAGTGGGTTTTCATTTATATTTTATACTATTAAATTTTGAGTGCTTATATAATAGTATTATACATTATTTTCCAAAATCTGATTTTTATCTTCACTTTCACCAAAACTGCCATATCTTGAGTTCTATATGGAGATAGAAGCTCAAATTTTTATCACATAAACTACATGATATGTGCTACATTTAACTCTCTTATAGATACTGTTGAATCATCCTTTAAGTACTTTCTAAAAATCGTCCAAAACAGTAACCTCAGATTTATACCCTAAACTTGTTTTGATCATATCTCACTCATTATTTAGATTCCATTGCATGGCCAACTCTCACATGTGTACAAGACATTTAGCTTACTGTAAATCCATTCTACTTCATCATTTTATCAGTTTACCATATGGTTCTTTACTGTTTTATACAGCCATCAAATTTAACCAAGATTTTAACCTTGTTTCTTATGGTTTTTCACCTTTTTAATCATGTTTATCAACAACAAATCCCCACATAACATTTTTATCATCATATAATCATCATAAATATATACAATAGGAAATAAAATACATGTTTATATAATCAAAATAACAAGAAGATGAGGAGGACAATCTTTATACCACCATGATGATGTAGGTTGATCAAAACATGGATTTTTGATGGAGAAACTTGTTTTGCACCAAGACCATCTTCAAGACCACCATGCTCCATGAACTCCTTGTGGAAAATCAGCCTTGATACTCCATGGAAACTCGTCCTTGGATGTTATAATCACCACCATTCAAGAGAGCTTCAAGAGAGCTTCAACATATGTGTAAATAACACATGATTTTGTGGTTGGAATTGATCAAATGAGGGTGTTGGATGGTGAATATGGGACGGCACATAGAGGGAGAGATGAGAGGATTTGTGTGTGAGTTGCATGGTGAAATGGAGTGAGTGGTAAGTAGCTAGTTGTTTTGAAGTGATAAAGCTTAATGTATAAGCTAAGGTGACAAGTGTAAGGCTTGTTAGCTACACTTGACACCTCATGGTGTTAAGTAGCTAACTTAGGCCGGTTTGGGAGTGGGGTGGGACAAGTGTCCCACTTGTCTCATCCCATTTATTTACGGGTATTCCTCGATTCTAGTTTCCTCGATTTGCGTGCCCTCGGGTCGTTTTACGAAAAACGTTTTTATAAATTATGAATCAACGTCACAAAACGAATCCAATAAAAATTGTTTCATCAAAAACGGAGTTCGAAAACGTAAATACGTAATCCTAAGGTTTCCGGTTTAGTCGTAAAGGACGTTAAAATAAAATCGTAAGTCCTAATCTCTTCTCGTAAATTTGTGAGTTTATGAACTAACACAAATTTAAAACTCCAAAATAATATTCACGGATAAATTTATTTTCTGAAATGTCGGACTGTCACCAAATACGGTTTATGTAAACGTAAGCACGTAACGTTGAATCCTCCGGTTTAGACGTAGTCGATGCTACTCCAAGACGTAAATTCAAATTTCTTCCCAAAAATATGTGAGTTCATATTGTAACATTAAAATAATATTTTCAAGTAATATTTGAGAATAAAATATCAATCGTAAATTGACGGATTGTCACAGCATTTACCCCTAAACAGGATCTTTGTCCTCAAAGATCATCTTACCTTACTACTCGCTTCTTATAGAGTTAAAGCCATGTGGGTATTTCCTCCACATTCGGTCTTTTCTCACAAGTGCAATTCGTTACAATACGCGAGTTTCATCAAACATAACTACGGGAATAAGATCAGGCTTAATGTTGACTTACTTTCTCTATCCATGATGTTCACGGGTTTCTGATGAATGCAACTTTTCGCCGATCTAAACTCTACTAAGAATAATCAGATTCTCACTTGATAGATATTCCATCAAGTTCGATATACGAAACATAATTCACGTAGTCTTTGAAGTCCTAGGGTAGATCCAGCTTATATGCCTTTCAAACCAATCTTTTATACCATCTCAATGGTCCCATACAACGGGGACTTATATCCCATGATTTGTCAGATCATGAATTCATTTTTCCAAGTTTAAAAATTGTGGCATAACTTTGCTACCCATTTGGCACTTTAAGATCTACATTTCACATTCACATAACCTCTTGCCCACTATCGGCTGTCAGTAATCAAATCTTAATTTCAACAATCATTTCAGATCTCGCGGGTCGGGTATTTTGTAAGATTAGGTTCGCCATCATAGGAAACCTTAAACCTAAAAGACATGTCCAACTCACAATGGGTGTATGTCGGATGTCTTCATCTCAACTCTTGCTTACAGAAGCTCTAATATAGATCCTAACAAGATTAGATCTCGATCCTAATACGATGATTATCAATGATAATCTTTCCAAAGGAAAACGACTATACGGTTCATTACCAAAGGTCAATCATTCAAACATAAAACAACACTTATATTACTTTGTATCGTTACTTTACCTCGTCCCTTCGATTGGGGTGGTAGATAGTACTCTCATCAAGGTCCGTTCTCAATGATTTCTGAGCAAATCTCTAGAAATTCGATGCGAAGCGAGGATCTTGATAAAGATGTTCGATACATGCACACTATGTTTACATAACTCTTTTGCATTTATCATTAACGGGAATGATATTAGCAGATTTGGTCAGTCTGTCGACGATGACCCAAATCGAATCAAATTCAGATGATGACCTTTGCAATAGCTAAACGTTTATTAATATATGAGGCGATGTCTGCCTTCATAATTTGCCATCAGTACAACTTCTTCAGACAAAGATACTTTTAGTCAGAAATGACATACATATAATACTTATACTTACAAATTCCAACATAACTATATCTCATAATCCTCCATATTTAGACAATCACATGTGGTCTTTTATACATTTAACGCCATCGGCTTCTTAATTCTAATGGTTCACACTAGCCGTGAAACCTTTTTATCATCTATATTATCCTTCTTACAAGCATTGTTTATTTTTTTATTGTTCGGCACTTTATTTTGCACCTTCATTATTAAGGAACATGTCCTAATTGTTTCTTTATCCTTTTTATATAATATGTCAGTATCTATATTATTCTCATGATGATGTAATTATTATGTCCACAATTCACTCAGATATTCTTTCTATATTATGCGTTAGTAATTACGTTCACCTTCCTGATGAAATAAATATCACAACCGTATTTATTCAAAATTCTTTCTTCATATCTTTTATGTTTCAGTTTCGTCTTTACTATCATTTTTATCCGTTTTACTCAATCCGTCGTCTAAAGTGTCGATAATTATTATAATTAATTAAATAATAATTATTATAACAAATTAAATATTAAGTATTCAATTTTTATGAAACGTAGACGTAAAAATTTTAAATTTCTTAGTTCGACCAATTATATAAAAATGTTCAAAAATAAATTTGAATTTAATTAACAAATTTTCAGTTGATTTATCGAAAATAATTAATAAGATTCGTAAATGTTCGAAGAAAAAAAAAATCTTTGTTTATACTTTGGTCAAGTTTTCTTAGTTTGAAAAGCAAAAATTGTCGTTTTAAGTTTTCAAGTTATGGTATAAATGGTTTTACTCAGTCCTCTTGAGTTATCTCGAGGTATACACAAACATTTACCCCTAAACAGAAGTTTAGTTAAATGGTTTGTGTATAAGGGAATAATCCCTTAAAATCCTTTGTTAAAACATTCGTCAAAACATATTTCCAATTCTTTTTGGTAAAATCCAAAGTCTTAAAAGGGCTCTTAATTTTTGAAGAGTCTATATGCATACATCTTACCATTATTAATCCAACGGTCATTTTATGTAAAGGATTAAGTCCTTAATCACATGTTAAATATTCAAGATACAGGTTTTAATTGTTCGGCCAATTCAGGGCAATCTATAATTAATTATTAACTCCTTCTTATACTTACAAACAAGCAAATGGTCCTTAATGATCACAAGCATGAATTTATCAAATTACAGCCCACACACGTGATTCACCAAATTTATGAATTCTACATGTGTATTAGTCAATCCAAACGACATAACATGAAACTCGTAATGTTCATTACAAGTACAGGATGTAGTGATTGGAATAGATAATCCTTTTGGCAGATGCGAAGTTGATGATAACCATGCTGAGGATCAAAAACCTTGTAAATGATCGAACAAATCTTCCATTTCGAGTTATGGATATTGTTTTCGATTGTCAATTTACTCAGTTCACAGTAATCTATAAATATAAGGAATGATAACACCATAGCTCTTCATGATGACAGGCTTGGTAGAATAAAATCTTTCTCCGACAACTCTCTCAGTTGTACGGTAATTCCTTAAATTCAGATGGTGCTGACGTACAGTGCACAAGCCACAGGTGCAGCACCGGAAATATAATCAATACCAATTTCAACTTGCCTTAATGGCGAAAGTCTAGGTAATTTACCAACAAATACCTCCTAAAGTTTCAGATAAGATAAACATCTTTTAATAAATACATATCAGGTTCTTCTATATTACAATATCTATAACTAGTTCACAACCATTCACGGTGTAATATTAAGTCTAAATACAGGATATGGTCATCCATCAAGAATTATTTAGATCACTTTTGATAATCAACATCTTATCATTTAGGAGAAGTCTACTCGAGTTCCCATCAATTAAGACAATGTCGTTATGTCATAATCAATCAATCCATTCTACGGGCACTATCAACTTTCCAGTTGCATTGCCGTTGATAAGATGTGAATTTCTCAAAAGACTAACAATAATTCATAATCCTTCACAATTTCAAGGATATATGGATACACAACTACTATTAAAAGAGTAAGGTCAACGCATAATCTATGCGAGAGAATTTCAAATCAGATATGGATGAAAACATTTAATGAATATGAATATATCCCATGTTTTCATAATTTGAGTACGCATTCGAAAGCTCCTCGGATCGTTACCCAGGTCATTCAAATGAAATCAAATCATAAGAAATGATAAGAACGTCAATACATCCAGTCGGGTATCAACACTCGGTAATCAGATACTTTTCCTAAGAATCTCACTACGGGAGAATTGGTCAAGAAAGAATTGTCAATTGTCAAATAAGACAATTTCCACAGATGAGTAAATTCGACTCAGAAGAATAGATGCTACAGGCACATATGTAGGTGTCCCTAACACTATGTCCTTATTTTTCACTTCTTGCAGATCTCATAAAATTTATTCTTTCACAATCTTCAAAGAAAATGTAGTGTTTATTCATTAGTTTTATGGTGACTACTAATCAGCCTTGCATGGTCCATTCCAAATTGTATGTAGGCACACAACTATATACAATTTCAAGATTAACGATGCAATACTCAGTTCGTCAAAATTTTATAATTATGTTTATAATAAAAACATTTTCATGCTTAATTCTTAAATAAGGATCAAGAATAAATTTACAAAGATTTTCTTTGTTATGTAAACAGTTAAGTTTTCCAAGGCATTTCATAAACAACTTCATTTTGATATCAATCACTTATAAATCTCACTTTGAATAATCCTTATAGTGATGAAAATTCAATTTTTCTCAAAGGATACCATTTTAACTTTATAAAAATAATGAGTGATCTACACAAGAGTGATGAAGAGTTGTTCACCGAGAACTAACTACAATCCGATAAGAAATGAGCTTAGCCAAATAATCATGAGGTTCATGATCTCGATGGCACTCAAAAGAATAATCCAGAACGTAACTCAAATCGAGATGAGAACTTGTTCAACGGTTGCATCACTAATGCGAACACTAGGATGAAGCAAGAAAAGATAGATATCATCGATACATGTAGAATTTAGCAATCAAAGGTAGTCTTTTTATTAATCACAAACAAGTCAAAATTGTACCGTAACACATTACGTGTCACTATGTCATACAATTCTCAGAACTCATCCTACCAACTGATATCTCAGTTAAGTTAGGGATTTTTAAAAGATACCACAATGAATACTAATCTACAAGAGTCATTAGGTGTTCCACATGTCCCAGAAGATCCATCGGTCTCAATTCAGAAGAAGATTTCTTCAATTTATTTCTTGGACACTGGGCATCCTCGTCAGTGGACAATGGTCTAGGAACAACCCTTAACACGAATCAACAATCAATTAAATCCTTATAATTCAATCACAGCACATAACGATTTCCTCTAATCAATCTCATATTCCATACGGGTTAAATTTTACTTTATTCAAGTTTTAACCAATCTTATACTCAATTCAATATCCTACCTCATATTCCAATACTTTCAATCTTATTTTCAGACCTTGAAAGGGCAATAAAGCTCGATATGAACAACACTTAATTCCAATCCTATAGCCCTTACAACAACAATTATCAAATGAGTCACTAGTATGAGATTACTCATACATTCAATTAGACTTCTCGGAAAGGTACTAGTGGCATGAGGCTTTTGGGTAATGGTTCCAATGACAGCCTCAAGTGCAACATTCACCCTTTCGATTTCAATTTAAGAATTGGATGACAACGAATCAGATGACATCTTTCTAGGTGGTAACGTTTTGTCAAACTCCACTCTATAAGGAAAGATCGTCATGACATCGATATCAGATGTAATCTCGCCAATTCCTTTTTCAATATCACAATAAACTAATATCTACATTTCTACGAATATGAACCATTTGTTGGGATCATAAATATCCACAACTTGGTTTAGATCTAGGATAGCTAGAATTCCTACGAGAATAGCTTCGATTAATTTACTAGGGGATTTAGGGTTACTTGTGACAATCGACGTCGTATAAATACCTCGTATAAAAATCAAAATAATCATCAAACAATCATGTAATAAAATTACATCATATATATATATATATAATCCAAATTATATATATATTGAAATAACACTTCTCAGTCTTGGCCTTGTCGGTAACTCGGGAATTCTTCGGCACCGTTATAGTCAAAAGATTTTTAGACATTTTTAGAAAAATGTTTATAGTTAAAAGATTTTGAAATGTTTTATTCAAAACCTTTGGTTTTAAAAATCTTTCGTTCTCTATAACGAGAGCTCTGGTACCAAACTGTAACACCCCCAAATTTATACAACTCAGTTCAGCGGAAGACTAGTTGGTGTTACGGGATAGCACATTACTCACATCATAGACAACACATAAAAATCGCGTCGTTTATTTATAAAGCATTTCCATTCATAAATATCAAGGTTACATAGGTCCCAAGTCTTTATATTTCATACAAAGTTTTACAAAGTATTTGAATGGAAAATATTGTTTAAGTGCGGGCCATGAATTCTTGTCGTCTTCCCGAGAATTACCTCCAAGTACCTGAGACAAAACATGTTAAAAGAAAAGGTCAGCGATAACGCCGAGTGAATTCATAGAGTTTAATAAATTCCATCAATATAATATCAGTATAAAAGTATTACTGAAAATCATTTTGTACGAATCGTTTTGATAGGCCATAAAATAGCCAAAGTCATTTTATACAAATCTTCATCAAAATCATAATATAGGCGTTTGCCTTAAAAATCATTATACGAGCCAATGTCGTAAAAACACCATACAATACGTCTTATGACGTTGTATGAAAATAAAAACCGTTATATGAATATGGTTATGAAAACCAAAATACAAACATAATATCAATAGTATGACCCTGTATTGCTAGTCAGGCAATACGTCGTAATTCTGAGCGTCTAGTAGTATTTCGTTAGTTTTGGATTATTATAAGCCGCATGACATTGTTACCTTACTAAACCAAAAACGGGTAGCTAACCCGATACCAATTTTGCCCATCTAAAGTTGCGTGTCGTCACAAAGGTCACGCTATGGAAATCTTCTCATACATAAATTCGCTTACCAATCAATGTGGCACGACGGGGATCAACCGTCAAGGCGCGAACTGGGGTGATCGTCCCCAAATAGTACTATTAAATGCATAAGCGTCTACCAAATCCCGGTAGTTCAAAATTCATGCTAATGGGACTTTTAGTGACATAACCTAACTTTAATAATCCATTTAATTTCATCTATCGGGTCCTTTAATCATTTATCGGGTCATACAATCGGGTCATTCAATCATTCGGGTCCAAAATCAATAAACAACAATCGGGACAAATGGTGTCCTATTTTATAAAAACTAACATGTTATCTCCCTCGCGGGTTTATAAAACATTTCATAAAAACCTTTGAAAGAGTGCGAGGCTATGAACTCACGTTGATGTGGGAAGGCGGGTTATCGGCAATTCGGACGTACGGTACGTGCTTCAATCACGGAAACCTAGACAAATAATACTCGTCTTAGACTCATGTCCAATGACTTTATAAAAATACCAATTATGTATACATATGATGATTATATATATGATGATCAAGTGGGTTTACACATTCTCGTTTACTCATTTTAGAGTTATGTGTTGATAACTTTTATACTAGTTTTCTCGTTTTACCTATTTACGTGTTTTAGGTCCAATAGGCCTATTATAAGTATTTTAACTTGTTTTAATCCCTTTTATACCTATATTATCAGTACTTAAACTTTACAAGTTGGGCCCAAATGGGTTAAGCCCAATAAGTTCTTTTTACAAGTTTTTATTCTATTTAGTCCAATATGTTTATTTAACTCGTTAATGTCCGTATGTCCTATAGTTAGGGTTTTTATCGGTTTTTACTTGTTATACATGTCTATATATCAGTATATAAGTTTTATAAAGTTTTCATTAGACGGGTCCAACCATCAAAGTTTTATTTAGCAAAAACGTTAATTTTACGGCAATAGCCGAAAAAGTCGTAAAAATCATGTTTATAGTTTTATCACTTATAAAACTTAACAAGTTACCATTTTTATAAAAATGTCCACTTATTTAACCTTTTATATACTTATATAAATAAAATCCATAAGTTAGTGGGTTTTCATTTATATTTTATACTATTAAATTTTGAGTGCTTATATAATAGTATTATACATTATTTTCCAAAATCTGATTTTTATCTTCACTTTCACCAAAACTGCCATATCTTGAGTTCTATATGGAGATAAAAGCTCAAATTTTTATCACATAAACTACATGATATGTGCTACATTTAACTCTTCTATAGCTACTGTTGAATCATCCTTTAAGTATTTTCTAAAAATCGTCCAAAACAGTAACCTCAGATTTATACCCTAAACTTGTTTTGATCATATCTCACTCATTATTTAGATTCCATTGCATGGCCAACTCTCACATGTGTACAATACATTTAGCTTACTGTAAATACATTCTACTTCATCATTTTATCAGTTTACCATATGGTTCTTTACTGTTTTATACAGCCATCAAATTTAACCAAGATTTTAACCTTGTTTCTTATGGTTTTTCACCTTTTTAATCATGTTTATCAACAACAAATCCCCACATAACATTTTTATCATCATATAATCATCATAAATATATACAATAGGAAATAAAATACATGTTTACATAATCAAAATAACAAGAAGATCAGGAGGACAATCTTTATACCACCATGATGATGTAGGTTGATCAAAACATGGATTTTTGATGGAGAAACTTGTGTTGCACCAAGACCATCTTCAAGACCACCGTGCTCCATGAACTCCTTGTGGAAAATCAGCCTTGATACTCCATGGAAACTCCTCCTTGGATGTTATAATCACTACCATTCAAGAGAGCTTCAAGAGAGCTTCAACATATGTGTAAATAACACATGATTTTGTGGTTGGAATTGATCAAATGAGGGTGTTGGATGGTGAATATGGGACGGCACATAGAGGGAGAGATGAGAGGATTTGTGTGTGAGTTGCATGGTGAAATGGAGTGAGTGGTAAGTAGCTAGTTGTTTTGAAGTGATAAAGCTTAATGTATAAGCTAAGGTGACAATTGTAAGGCTTGTTAGCTACACTTGACACCTCATGGTGTTAAGTAGCTAACTTAGGCCGGTTTTGGGAGTGGGGTGGGACAAGTGTCCCACTTGTCTCATCCCATTTATTTACGGGTATTCCTAGATTCTAGTTTCCTCGATTTGCGTGCCCTCGGGTCGTTTTACGAAAAACGTTTTTATAAATTATGAATCAACGTCACAAAACGAATCCAATAAAAATTGTTTCATCAAAAACGGAGTTCGAAAACGTAAATACGTAATCCTAAGGTTTCCGGTTTAGTCGTAAAGGACGTTAAAATAAAATCGTAAGTCCTAATCTCTTCTCGTAAATTTGTGAGTTTATGAACTAACACAAATTTAAAACTCCAAAATAATATTCACGGATAAATTTATTTTCTGAAATGTCGGACTGTTACCAAATACGGTGTATGTAAACGTAAGCACGTAACGTTGAATCCTCCGGTTTAGACGTAGTCGATGCTACTCCAAGACGTAAATTCAAATTTCTTCCCAAAAATATGTGAGTTCATATTGTAACATTAAAATAATATTTTCAAGTAATATTTGAGAATAAAATATCAATCGTAAATTGACGGATTGTCACAATAAACCTGGTCATCAAGTCAATATTCAACCCTTATTGATTGGTCAAAGAGGTTACAAAGACTTTGTGCATCACCAGGAGCAACGTCCCAACCAGGAGCAACATCCTAACCAGGAGCAACTTCCTCACCAGGAGCAACTTCCTAACCAGGAGCAGCTTCCTACTGATGAACTTTCAACCACTATATTGAGTCCAAGGAGGTCAGGGACTTAATGGGTGTACACTTCGTACCTCCAAACCCATTTACAAGTATGACTCGATCCCACAATTGCACTAAATTTCCAACACATGTACTTCTAGATCTTCACTACTGACAAGATTAGTCAAGATGCATGGAACCCCGAGGTTAGTTACAATATTGCAGTCACATTTATAACTAAGAACACAAAATCACAAAACACCTATGTTAAATCGTCACGTATATAAAAACTTTCATGAATGAGACATTATTTTTCGATAAAACTTCAAAAAAATGCATAAGATGACCATATTATCATATTAAGTATACAAAATTATACATGTTCTCTTTTTGTTCCATTGGAACATAATGTTTTCTTAAAACATTCACATGTTGGACACCAAACAACCATATATATCAGGTTACCTTCACTCAAGTACTCCTAGATGCCATATCGTCCTTCCTATTTTTACAATCAACTTGCATTTTCTTTCCTAAAAATCACAAAAGATTCATGATTAAAAGGACACATATTATGTAAATTATAAAGACAATATGTATTCCAGAGCATGATCTTAATGATTACCTCTCTACGCTTAAATGCTTATTCCCTCTTACGCTTGTTCTGCGCATTAAAAAAATGTGCGTAACAAACATAAAGTAATATATCAAAGGATTATTACTTGGACATTTGCGAGACATTTAAGTTTATTGTGCCACTTTAATCCATAACATAAGAAACTAGAGAGATACAGAAAAGAAAATAAAGAGAAGTGGGAGAGAGAAAGTAGAGAGAGAAATGAGAGGATTTGGTTGAAACAACTATGTGAAATAATGAAGCAACAACCCCTCTTCTACACATGGAAGAGGGTATTTATATGCTACAGCCGATTGGCTTTCCATGGGCTCGTGGGCTTTCATCCTTGGGCCGGGCTTGTCTTATCTTGGGCTTAAAGCCCCTAACTTAGACAATATTAGCTTGAAGTCCAAGCCCGGTTATCCGGACCAGCCTAATACATACAAGACCTTTAACGACTAAGATGACCTATTACATTCTTGTTTGACTATATAAAATTTAAGGCTAACAATCTCCCTTAATGTATCGGTCATCTTAAAACACTTAAAATGCTTGACAGAATACATTCTTGTAGAGGTTATCTTTTTATGTCTTGTATCTTTATCTTGATCTTATGTGTAACGACTTTGCTCCTTCATGATTTGTTGAGTGCTTTAAATCTTCGATCTATCCTTGAGTATCTTGATTATCGCCATCTTGTGCTCTTGTGACTTCTAAATCAACATGTTCATACTACATTGATATCTCAAAAGGCTAACAATCTCTCATAAAGTATGTAGTCCTTGTTTGAGCTTTAAGTATCCATCAGAGTTGCAGAAGACTTTAACTTTTGGTGTGAACATGTTCAGACGAATCCAGTTAGTACATAGCTACGCCACCTTCTTGATATGCATCAACATATATAGACACAGACGAATGGCTTCGAACATTTCATCCTAATTCAGTAGCGTTTTAGCTCTGGTCGGTGAAGACCGTTAGACGGTATCAGATACCATACCTATGATAGGGTAGACTCAATTCAGAACCTCCTTGACACGGTTTCCCATCGGTACTAGCCAGTTCTCTTTACTCGACCGTATCAAAGCAGACTGCAATCGTAAAGAGTGAATCATAAGGAATAGTTATGAATCTGATTAGAGTCTTCAATTTAGATTCCCAAAACAAGTTTGATTCTAATAAAAATCGCACCATTGTTGCTTTCCGGTTTGTCACAAGCTCGATTCATAAAGAATCTTGCGAGTCACCCATCGCAGTGTTGTTTGAGGTTGACACCGAAAGAATTTCCATTCGTCACTGTGAGTACTAAAGAGTGTCACTCTGAATGTTTTGGTAAGCTATATATACATCTAGTGAATCTATAATAATATTCGTTAAGTCATAATTATAGTACAAATGCCTTTTAAAAATTCATGAACACAGAGTGTCCAGTTTGAAGCCTGAATTTATGCTCTAGAAGTTACACACAAGTTGACGACCTTAAACACCTCTAATTGCTCCGAAATTCGATACGAGACTCACAAAACATATGAACTTACTCTATAGTTAATACCAAATAAAAATAACATGTTTAAGTATTTTAAATAAATTCAAAACTCATTTTAATTTTTGTCGATTAATTTACAGTTTTGACAATGAATCCTGTAAAATTATTTTGACATACCAAACGACCGATTTAGACTTTCAAACCATTTCTATTAGAAAGTATACTCTTTTTACTTCAGTTTGCATATATAGAAGTTGACCTAACTCTTCTCTATCATGGAGATATCATCAAAACAATTTGGTTAATTTTCTGCCTAAACCCTAATCCGATTTTAACATTCATTTACCCTAATCTTTCACGATTAATTGCACAAATCATTAACTAAATTTAATTTATGAAGCCATAACATTAGTTACAGATTTTAAAACCCTAAATCAATAAAGCGTAATTAAACCTAATTATTTAGGCCTAATCCGCCACTTATAATTGTTACGATAATTAATTAAAGAAGAATCGAACATAGTTTAGTTATTTACTTTAAACCCTAATTGATTTTGGCTTTTTCCTCTTTGTTGTAAATGGATCGACTGATTTTGAGGTGTGGGAGGGAGAGAAAATTGTTTAGGGGTATGAGGGATTTGTATTTATAGTTAAACTAGCTAATGTTTCCTACTTGGGCTGAAATTGGATTCACTTACCCTACCTTTCCCATAGTCGGCCAACACCAAGCCCTAACCGACCCACTTATTTTTTTCTATTTATTTTTATTTACTTTGTATTTAATTACCTCTCAATTATCTCTAAGTAAAAACCTTAAAGTCTTACAATAAACTTCCGACTTTTTAACTACTTTTCAAGCGAACATTCTTTTTCAAAATTTTATAAATATGGAAACTTTTCTACAAACCTTTAAAACAAATAAAATACATATTGAATATATATATATATATATATATATATATATATATATATATATATATAATATTACACGTTCACAAAAAATACGTAAACAGTACACAAACTATCACAAAACACTCATGTGATCTCATTTTATCATATTTAATTTCCACAAGCACCATATTACCAAATCATGTACTTCAACTCTATATTATCAAACAAAAATTAGCACATAAAACACATGAAAAACCATGCATAAGACTTATCATATAACCTCTAAATGACTTGATCAACTGGCTAAAACCACCTGTCACACTATACAAGTATATATGTATCTATACACGTATATACATATTTACGTATCTATACACGTATATACGTATCTAGACATGTATCTATCTATGTATATATGTATATATATATATATATATATATATATATATATATATATATATATATATATATATATATATATATATATATATATATATATATATATATATATATATATATATATATATATATATATATATATATATATATATATATATATATATATATATATATATATATATATATATATATATATATATATATATATATATATATATATATATATATATATATATAACCCGACGGGTGGGCATGACTTATAATTATCATTTACATTTTTTGTTAGCTAAACATACGTTCCAAATTTGTTGTCCCTCAACAAGAGTATATAGTTTAAAAAAGTGTATTTATTACAGATTTTCATCACTTACTATTGTTGAATGACTATTTTACCCTTATCGGATTAATTAAAATATTCTTTGAGATTTTGTACTTGTAGTTTCAAACAAAAGTAATATGATAAATTTGATCAAACTTACTCCTCGTAAAACATGATTAATTTTTTAAGACCGAGGGAGTATTATTCACAAAGTTATTGATACGGAAAAAAAAATAGAAAACTTACCATCTTTAAACGATATTTGCGCAAATAACAAGCTACTTGAAGAAGACACTTTTTCGGAGGATAAACAATCCCACTTTTAAATCACAAAATCTTCTGGAATGATTATACATTTAGTTGTTCTTTATAAAGACGTACTCCGATCACATAATAAAGTTAACATTTAAAAGACTCTGAACTGGTTTTGTTACTGACTAGTATAGTTTGTTGTTTCAGACGCTGGTGCAACTTGTTGAGCTTTGTGTTTTCTTTCTTCAACAAAGCGTATGAAATAAATATTATTGAAAGAGACTGGTATGACATAGACCAAAAAAGAGATGTTAAAACTGTGCCTATGTTAAACTGTACGATAAGCTGACGGATTTTGAAATGCAAGTTAAAAAGCTATGTTACTTGTTCCAGTTTTTCGACAAATAATATCCGGATGGGTCAAAATAAGACAATAAATTGATAGGTAATATAAACCCGCAAAAAGGCTCAAAGGCCGAAATATTTGAAATTATATTTCAACTCGATACAATAAGCCACATTCCCCTCCTTCAACCATCGTGCATCAATTCCACCACCATCAACACTTTACAGTTTTTAAATAAAGAGAATCACTACCAGAGTAAAGCAAAGGAAGATAATATGCGACAAAAAACTATGGCAGCTAAGTTGTTGGCGACAATTTCGACCATTTTACCACTTACCCATGCAACCTCCTAATAGATACTATTCATTATACATTTTGTAATAGAATGTAACTGAGAAGTTACCAATGTTGACAAGCAGACAGGTAAAGGTACTTACTGTGCAGCGATAGACATTGTAGTTCTTGTTTAACAATAGATTATATATACTAGGTCTCGATGCCTGCGCTCCGTTGTGGCGAAGTGCGGGATTATTTTGGAACGTTTTAAAAGGGCATATAATGCAATCAAGTTTGAGAGAATATTCATACAACTATTTTAGTATTATTTAGTTTTTTTAATTTTGTTTACACAACTGACACACAACACTGTATGGTATGAACATGGAACGATAACGAAAAGCATTTAAGGAAACTTTTTACATTGCAAAGTAATGTAAGCAATCTGATGACATATGCAACACATATTTATGGGAAAAGTGCACAGATTTTCATATATCCTATTCATAGCATAAATCAGAAAAAAATACTATAAGTAGTTGCGATTGTCGTTCTTCAAGCCAGTGAATGAGGCCGAGGAAATGTTCTTGCATGGCGACTTTCTGCAAGGACACATGAACCTTTGTAGCTATTTCACACAATCACATTTATTTGAATTCCTAACATTAGAAATATAGTGAGTTAGTACATGCTGCAATAGATAGAGTTAATTAAAAAAAAGAAATTTAGAATTTGACCTTAACTTTCAGTTTCGGTATAATAACTCTAACTAATGTAAGTGTAGTTGACCGCTAGTTCTATATATCCTTTGAAAGCATTTGTTGGGTCCTTTAGTTGTAGATCTTTCAGCCTGTTAAGGATGGTGAACGACTTTTGTAATCACAAGTCTATTTACAGAGAGACTAATGAACACAAAGTATTTTTGCGGAATACAAACACTAAGAACAAGAAGAAACACAATAACTAGATAAATAACTTGATCCTTTCTAAGTATTTCTACTATATTTATATGAAATGAAAACTGGTGAAGGTCTGTCTAACCCTTCTACCAATGAGTTCCTTTTATACTACAAGGAAACCTTAACTACATAAATTATAAAACGTGTAAGGTTGATATGCATATCTTTTCCTAAGATATCTCATGCATATCCTAACAAACTACAACAAATACTATTGTTTGACTTTACTACTAGATTGGGAGCACGTGTTGCTCCTACTACTACCAGGACCAGGAGGAACTACATACCTCCTAGTTAACCTATTACAAATCACCTATTACATAGGTCCTAACAATCCTCCCCTAAACTTGAATTTGACTGGTTGAGTTCAAGTTTCTTGGTAGATCTTATAGAAACAAATTGGGGATTAAAATTACATATCCATAGAAGCAAGAGAACCATCATCAGCTAAAACACAAAGTAAGCTGCAACTAAGAACTCTAAGAAGCTTCTTGAAAGCTTGGAAAATAGTTGCACCTAATGAATCCTTACAGCAACATGAGCAGATTTTATAAGCCTTTACCAAGTAGCTGCTCGCTCTTGGGCTAGCTAGTCTTTGTGGTGGAATCAAGCAGCACCCTGGGTGACCAGAACCCAACCCAACTCTTTGAACGTAAATCAATGGTGAGTGGGAGTACCCTGATGATTTTGGGCAAACCATCACAGCCATCAACGGAGTTGATGAATGTCTTTACCAGAAGTCGTACCCTCCTGGATTAGCCAACTCGTAGCAATGAAGCATCGGTGAGCTGAAAACCCTATAGCTTTGAGCAAGCTATTACAGCTATCAACGGATTTGAGTAAAGTCTTTACCAAGAGCCTTACCCCCTTGGACTAGCCACTCTTTAGTCTAGGACCAAGGCGAGTGAAGACCATCTAATTTTGGGTAAATTGGCAATCATTAACGGATTAGATAATCACACCAGAGTCGTATCCTCATGGTAAATCAACTCTTTCTTGTCTATGAGACATGGTGAGTTGAACACCATTTGTTGTGTGGAAGGATTCCAACACCAGAAGTACACTTCAAAAGAGCCCATGTGTGAAAAGTTTTCAAAATGGAAAAGTATAAGCATATATTATATTATTTACATGCTTCTAAATTCCCATTGTATGTTTCAAGTATAAGCAGATATTATATAAAAGTATGTTTTTTTTTTGTTTTTTTTTGAAAAGAATGAGATTGTTAGTCACCAATCACTATACATATTGGTGAAAAGAATGCAAAAAGAGCAAAAGAATGTATAGGATAAGCATACCAAATACTAACCAGAAGCAACAACCTTGTCTACAAGAAGTCGCGCCTGAATAGATTCAACTAATGTGGTGGCCATAGCAGACTCATTACCAGAAGGAGCATTTGACACCACCAGGTGACACTCCAACATAGCTTCCATAGTATCAATGGTAAAAGGATACTCCATATCCACAAGCATAAACACCCTAACACCAGAGTCTAACTCCAACACAGGCACAACACACCCAGCATACAACTTCCACCGAGAGATAACCCATCGAGGTTGTTCCTTTCATACCCTAACACTAGGAGTACCAGGAGGAAAATCCAACATAATCTTCAAGTCCCCCCCAAAGGACCAAACCAGGCCATGTAGGGACAGCACTCGGAGTTTCAGGGCAACAACATCAACCAACCCATAAAGAACCATAAGATCCTGATGATCTACCCAATATAAGATACTTTGTAGACCTGAGAAGTATTTTTGGTGGCTATCACTTGTCTTGATCATATGAGTAAAAGTGCCAGCAACAATGGGAGACGGTTGAATTTCCCAATACACAATCCTTCCACGACCAAGTGGAATATCATCATCGCTGTCCGAAGCAGCATCAATCAAGTGTGTAGGGTCCCTCTTCTCCCAAGGAACAGCCTCGCCACGGCGAGCCTTGTTCGGCGAATAGACCGGCGAGGCGTAGGCTAAGAAGGAGAAGGTTCCTCATTGACCTTGGCCAAAGGGGCAACATTACCAAGTGGAGTAGTAGTAGCACCAGAAGGGGAAATCTGACTATCATCCTGAGTAGTTAAATCAACAAGCATGGGAGTGGTAGCAGCTTCATCAACAATAGGTGTAGGGGTTGTCTTAGAAGTTGGTGGAGGATTAGGATCAACAAAAAAGGTAGTAGTAGCTTCAACATAGGATGAAGGGGATGCAGCAATATATAGAGAGGAACTAGATGGACCAGCAGAAGTACCCTCATCAACAACTTGGGTAGTAGAGGTACCCTCATCATGTGCACCGGAGGGAGGAGCTGGAGCATCTCTATGATTGGGGGTTGGAGCAATAGTAGCAGGTGGGTGAAATGTGGCATTAGCAGGCCTTCTGACATCTCCTTGCTTCAGTTGGATCATTTTGTTGTACAAAATCTTAAGCTCTTCATTAGACATCTCCTTAACCCTCTTCATTGTCCATCCATAAGTGAAGTAAGCTCCAGATTGATTCTTCACATACTTTTGCATGATCTTCTTCTGTTCAGCATAGGAAAGTGGTATGTTTCGGTGAATTTCACGAAGTTGAGCAGCCAAACTTTCCTGTTGCCTTTGAACTAGAGACATAGCCCTGTGAGCACAGTTCCCTTGATTCACATCCGCACCCAAGATGTTAGTGAACTGAGAGACATCAGAGGTGAGGATGGTAACCACATCTATCTAATCGACGTTGTCCAAAAACATAGCATTGTGCTTCACTTGGTCATGGTGTTGTTTCTTTAAAGATTCATCATCATCTGCATCCTCAGCCCTAGCCGCAGCTTCGGCCTCTTGTTCATACTCCTCATGTAATGTCTGTGCAGCCTCCTCTCCCAACCTTTCTTCCTCCAGTTGCATGTGGGTTCTCTTTCTAGGAGGGGAGGGTGCATCAGTCATTGGGGCTTTCCCCTTGTCAGGATTAAAGGGACCAGGAGTTGAAGTTGAAGGACCAAGAGTGTCAGTCCTTGGCATAAAACCAGCAGCAGATGTAGGAATACTAGAAGCACTAGGAGGAGCAGGGATGTCCTTACTAGGCTTGGCTTCAAAGGTGGCTTTAGCCAAAATAGTAAGACCATCTTCCTCGTCTTCATCAGAATCAGACAGTACGAGCTTCTTCTTTTGTCGCTTCATGAGTTTCTCCAAAGTCTTTACCCACTCAGCCAAAGGGAGCACAAAGTCCCTAGTGAGCTTGTGGTGCTTGTTGATCTCTCCCTCTAAATATAGAATCTTGGCATAATACATGTGCACCAAAGAAAGTAAAGAAGTGAGAGTAACTGGTTCCTCAACTTCCCTACCAAGAGACCTTAGCTTTGGGATGCATCATTGGGACCAGAAGCAAAGGACTAGTCAACATTAGGAGCAATAGGCTCTGGCACAAAAGATCTAGAAGGCTCCTTAGTAGAAGGGTAAACAGGACTATGAGTTAGAGAATCAAGAAAGGGAGACACATGCTGGAAAGCATAAGAAGTAGCCTTCGAGGTCGATGGAATTTCTACCACCACCTCCTGAGCAGGATCCTCAACCTTCACATGAGGTTCCCCAACAACAAGATCCTCCTCCTCCATAGGATCATCAACCAATGGAGGTTCCTCCTCAGCTTGCTCAGCCGGATGAACCTCATTGGGACCCCCCTTAGGCAATGCCCAACATAGCATCAGTTAGAGGAAAGTCATGACCAAGGTAAGGAAGTTTCATGTTAGCATAGACTTTGGGAATAAGTCTAACTGGTACATACTCCTTCTTATTCCTAGGAACACACATGAGTATCTGCTGAATAAACCTAGGGTACATAAGAAATTTCTTTTTCAAACCACCAAGATTTCCCACCATACCATCCAGAATATACCAAGAGAAGTTAAACCTACGACCCTGGGCCAAGAAAATCAAACCAGTAGCAAGGGAGATAGGAAATGCATCTCAACTCCCAACTTTAGGACTCAAACAATGAATCAAGAAGTGAATGAGGAGCTTCCATTGGGGTGAAAAATTATTTTTCTAAAAACTGAATCTACCCTCATGGATATACCCAATGGCAGCCATCCCATCCAAGACCTCGTCATTGGAGAGTTCAATAACTCCATCAGCATCTTGAAGATGCAAGGCATACCTAATAGAGGCTTTAGACATCACGTATGGATGACCATCAATGGTGGCATAAATCTCCAAAGGATGACCCAAAACTTCTCGAGTTTCAGAAGTAACCCAAAACTGTTGAATGACTGAGTCATACACAGTAGGGCAAACAGTGAGAGCATACCTGATATGAGAAGCCTCTATGAATTCCAAGATGTCCATGAAATCTTCTTGCCGTGGGCCCTCACCAAGATAGGCTACCTTGTTATGATCAGACTTGCATTGAAGAGCAGCCATGGATGAGAATGTAGGATGATGATTAAGGGTAGGATCATGTGTGTGTGTGTTTAAGTTTTGATAATTGAGTCAAATGATCCCATTGACCATAAATAATGCATTAGAGAAACTTTTCATTGACCCCTAATTATGGGGGTTGCCTTTCCAAGTTAGAGCATTAATTGTTAGTAACCACTTGCCTGTTAATCCATTAATATCCAATTCCAGTTACCAAAAAAGATAAATGGATGCACCAGAAGTAACGTATGTTGACCGAAAGTCAAAGCGACTAGAAGTCAACACTAGTATCATCGAGTGGTAAACAAAAGTCAACAGAATGAACAGTGACCCCGAAGAAACACTAGGATCCAAACACAAACTGATAAGGATGACGATTGACCCACTAGGAGCAGAAGAGAGCCACTAGGAGTAACCAAATCCTTCCACCAGAAGTAACACACACAACAAGAACCCATATAACATGAAGAAAGAAGCTACCAAAAGTAAGAATATACAAGTATACATGTACAACAAGCCTCCCCTTAGGCTTTGCCTCCCCTCAATCCTAGACCTTAAGGATTGACCATACCAATGTGAACCACCAGGTGGTTACACTGTGGTCCATAAAATGCTTTAGTCAACAAATCAGCAATATTATCATCCGTATGTACCGTTAGAACCTGTATTAGCTTCTTTTCATTTGCATCCCGTATAAAATGGTGTTGAATCTCTATATGCTTGGTTCTTTTATGAAACACGGGATTCTTCATAATGCATATAGTGCTTTGATTGTCAATGAAGATTTTGGTGTTCATAAAGTTGAACCCATAGTCTAACATTTGGTTTTGTATCCACAAGACTTGTCTACAACAACTAGCAGCAGCTACATATTCAGCTTCTGTTGAGGAAGTAGCTACTATGGTTTGTTTCTTACCTTGCCATGAAATAAGCCTACGTCCCAAAAACTGACAACCACCAGTAGTTGACTTTCTATCATTATTAGCACCTACATAGTCACTATCACTATAGGCTTCAAGAACAAAAGGGGATTCCCTTAGATACCATAAGCCTAGCTTGGGTTGTGCCTTAATATACTTGAAGATTTTCTTGACAACATTCAAATTTGATACGGTAGGTGCCACCTGATGTCTAGAACAAGCACTAACAACAAACATAATGTTTGGGCGTGACGCAGTCAAGTTCATGAGTGAGCCTATCATAGACATGTACAAATGAACATTAACAGGAAGATCTGGCTCATTCTTGAGTTTGACTTTAGTTACCTCATAAGGTGTTTTTGCTGGTCTAAGAGGTTCCACATCAAACTTCTAAATAATGTCATGAACATATTTATCTTGACTAATGAAGATACCATCCTGCTGCTGCTTGACTTGGAGTCCAATGAAAAATGTTAGTTCACCCCTGGCACTCATCTGAAATTCTCCCTTCATCAAATGTTCAAACTCATCACACCATTCCTTCTTTGTAGAACCAAATATGATATCATCCACATACACCTGAAATAGGATGATGTCTTTGGCATTCTTCTTAAGAAATAATGTTTTGTCAATAGTGCCTCTTCGATAGCCATGCTTCAACAAGAAAGTAGAGAGACGCTCATACCAGGCTCGAGGAGCTTGATGTAGACCATAAAGGGCTTTGACAACCTTGTAGACCTTCTTAGGATGAAGAGGATCCACAAAGCCCTTAGGTTGAGTGACATATACTTCTTCTTCAATCTTTCCATACAGAAATGCACTCTTGGCATCCATTTGAAATACGGTAAAGCCAATATAAGAAGCAAAAGCCATAAATAGACGTATGGCTTCAATTCGTGCAAAAGGAGCAAAAACTTCATCATAGTCAATTCCTTCAAGTTGAGTATGGCCCTGTGCTACTAGTCTTGCTTTATTCCTAACCACAATACTCCTAGCATCTTTATTGTTTTTGAGAATCCATTTGGTACCAATTGTTGTCTTTCCTTCCGGTAAGTCAACTAAGATCCAAAAATTCTGGAACAAGAATTGTTTCATCTCCTCTTGCATAGCTTCTACCCAACTTTGATCCTCAAGAGCATGTGAGACAGACCTAGGTTCCACCTGTGATAGAAAACAAGCAAACAAATAGTGAAGATAATCTGTGTGATTATTTTGCTTTTGCTCTTCAATGTAGCTCATAAGAGCATGTTGACCAGAAGTTGTTTTCTTATGCATGCCGCGAGTCTTGAGAGTAGAACTAGGATCTCCTAAGATTTGAGTTATAGGATGCACTTTATGGATCTGCTGAATAGTTGTAGGAGCTACTTCTACTTCTGTTGCCAAGTTATTGAGATCCCCAACAATGCCATCATCATATGAAGCAGAGTCGAAGATGCCTGTCATTGGTTGCTTATGAATATCATCCAACTTAGTAATAGACTTCTTATTATAGTTTCCTAGGTTAGAAGGACCAGAGAATCTAGTTGTGGAAGTTGGATCACTAATTGGACTTCCAATAGGAGTAGAACCTTCACCAAGAGTAACAATAGGCTCATTAGGAGGAGCTGGTACATCAGGAGTATCCATATGAAACTCAAAGCCTCCTTAAGTAGATGCAGTAGTAGCATCTTATTGTTGCATAAGCAGTGTATCAAGAGCTCCTTGTGAGTTAGTAAAGTCTGGTGAAGTAGCACCAACAGGAATAGGAGAGGTGTCGGGAGCGACTGTTGTGGAATAGGATGGTATAACAAAAATGTCATCATCCTCATCTGAGTTCGAAAAGCTAGAAGCAGCACCTGCATTAGAAGACATAAAACTTGTGGACCTACATTTTGGTTAGTTTTGAAACGAAATATCACAATGAGTCGCTGAGATAGTCAAGATCAAAATACCATTCAAGACCTTTGCCTTGAATGTTTGTCTTCTCCTTAAAATACGTTAGATTAATAGTTTCAATGACATGTTTGGTAGTGAGATTGTAGACCCGATAGGCTCTTGAGTGAGCTGAATAAGCTACAATAAAGCCTTCATCAGCCTTGCCATCAAATTTCCCCAAATAGTCACTAGTGTTGTGAATGGTGACAAGACAGCCAAAAGGTTTCAAATGAGTAATGCTTGGGACTTTAGCTGTGTGTAGATCATAGGGAGTCTTCTTGTGTGGATTGGTAATGGAGATCCTATTCAACACATAACACTCAGTGTTGAACGCTTCTGTCCAAAACATAGTCGGAAGCTTGGAATCAGCAAGCATGGTTCTTGTAGCTTCTATAAGAGTCATGTTCTTCCTTTCTACAACACCATTTTGTTGAGGAGTCTTGGCAACACTGTAGTCCCTTTTTATACCTTTGGAATTGCAAAGTGCTATAAGGTCTGCATTTTTGAACTCAGTCCCATTGTCACATCTAATACCTTTTACCTTATTGGGCAGCTGATTTTCAATGAGTGCAATGAGGTCTTTGAGAACTGGGTAGGTCTCACTTTTAGCAGCTAGGAAGAACACTCATGAAAATCTGCTAAACCCATCAGTTACCACTAGGCTGTAGTGTTTATGGTCAATGCTCCTAATGGAGATAGGACCAAAAAGATCCATATGGAGTAACTACAAAGGTTCAGTTATTAGACTAAGGACAGTAATGCCTTTGAAGCATGCATTGTGCTGTTTGCCTTTGCTGCAAGCAAGGCAATTGATGTCATTCTTAAAAGTTTTGGGAGGTAAACTAGAGACTAGGTTCATATTTTCTAGCTTGTGGATGGTCTTAAAGTTTACATGCCCCATCCTTCTATGCCATTTTGTGGCTTCATCTTCTGATGCTTTGGCAACAAAGCAAGCTAGTTGACCAGTAGGATTAACTTCATCCAACTTGATGTTGTAGAGATTATGTCTTCTTGGAATTTTGAGTAGTACTTGGGAGTCATACGGGAGCTTAAAGTCTTTGGACAACACCAAGCAATCAGTATCTGTAAAGAGGACAAACTGCTTCTTGTCACAAATATGAGAGACAGAGATCAAGTTGAAGTGTTGTAGTGCTTACACATAGTAAACCTACTCAAAATTAAGATTAGGAGTCTGTATAGTTCCTTTTCTAGAGATCCTCCCTTCACCGCCACCAAAGTATACTTTCCCGCCTTAAAATGGTACAAAATTAGTCAAAAGGCCTTTGTTCCTTGTCATGCTCCTAGAGCAACCACTATCTACAATTCCAAGAGATGGATCTTGGTATAGATTAATCTACAACAAAAGAAAAATATGTGACAATTAGTGTCTTAAGAGGACCTAAACTATTCCTGGCTTGAGTCTGCCTTGTGGATCATTATAGGATAGCCATGGAGATTGATGAGATCCACTGTTGTTCTTGTGCTTCCTGGGCATCATATGGGATTCATTTTGTGTCCAAGAACAACCTGGTGAGGGCTTAACAGCATAACCCGAATTTTCGAATCCAAAATGCATTTGGTCTATAGTAAGAGCATAATTCTGATGAAAATTTTGAAAATAATTTCTGGTTGTTCTGTTAGTGGTACAGGTATTACTTCTCCAAGTAGCAGAAGCTGAAGTAGAGGTCCTCCTAGTAGAAGGAAAATATTGGACACATGGGTTTAGCCTTCTAGAAGCAAAACTCACACCAGTATGAGCAGCTCCTGGTGGACCAGGAGCACCATAAGAAAGATAGCCAGTAGGCTTTTGATTATAAAAATCACAATATTTTAATCAAATGAAATTTTCTACCAAAGAACATGTTTTAAATGACCTTTTATTCAAATGACATTGTTTTGTACTGCTATTCTTATTACAAACAATTCTAGGAGAAACAACATTCCTATAAAACATAAGACTAGAATAAAAAACAATGGAAGTAGATGGAGTAGCAACTCGTTCATTGCTCATCCTAGCACTAGAAGCAGCAGTGTCATTTGGCTTGGGATCGAAGGACTTGACTCTTCACTTGAACCACATGATGCATAATCACTAGCCTTGTCACTGAAAGTATAAGAGACAAAGTCAGTAGTGTTTGTAGAACTTTTAGGAGACTCATGAATCTGTGATTCATCCAAGTCTTTATGCATTGATGTAGGCATAAATGTGCCTGTAAGAGGTGGAGGAACAACATGCATTGCTACAGCTGGTTTAAACCTATTGTAACTAGATATTCCTTCCTCCTCTTTGTCAGGATCAAAGACACTAGAAAAAGATAAGTCAAAAACATCAACTGGGCCTATATAGTTTTCAGATCCTAACCCTCGTTTTGTTCTTCCAGACATACTGTTGTCTATTAGTTTGGAAAGATTCTTGGGTTCTCTTTGTCATTAATCCAATTTTAATAAAGTAACATCTATTTTCACTTGCATTTCTTGTTTTGCTTGAATACTCTCAATATTAAGTTTTTCAGTGTACTTAAGCAAGTTAGTGGTATTCTCTAAGTCAATACTTAACACCCTAATCCTATCCTTATACACTAGTTGAGCATTTTGTAACCACTTCTTTTGCTGTTCAAAAGTTTTGAGAGAACTCTTATAAGCTTGAACTTCTAAAACATACTTGTCATTTTGAGCATTTAGTTAATTGCATTGTGTTAAGAGGTCAGAATATTTATCATCACAACCAAGAGGGAAATTTTGTACCTGATGAGAGATTCCCATTAGAGCAAATTCCTTCGCTTCCTCTGCCTCAGATATGTGACCAGCAATCATAGCAAACACATCAGTAGCAGACTTAACTATTTCCAATGCTGGAGTCTCATGATCATTTTAGTTTACCATGGTATCAACAAATACCAAAGCTTTCTTTTCCTCTTTAAGCTCTTGAACCTTGAAAGTTGAATACATGTTCTTCTCCTGGTCATTTCTACTAGGGCATTCCCTAGTAAAATGTCCTTGCTGATGACAGTTGTAGCATTTCACTTTGCTCCTATCAAACTTGGCTGGCTCCCTTAGGTTGTAGCTGAATTTTCTACCAACCTTCTTCTCAAACTTATGAACTCGGAGAGTAAGCATAGCCATCTGACAGTTGAGGTCCATTTCATCTAAGACAAGCTTATCAACCTGTTTGAAGTCATCAAAAGCTAGCTGTTGTTGTGGATCAACATCAGCAACAAAGGAATGAAGAACAGTTTCTACCATGCTACTAGTCTTGACTTTTGATTCATGAGTAGGAGTATGTTGTGAGGACAAATTATAGCTTGGGCTACTGGTATAGAGCATTGGATTGGATCCCGTGGAACTCACAAAAGCAAAATTAGTAGGAATGGAGTAGGAATCACTTGGGTATCCTCTCACATGAGGCTCAAATATTTTGAGTTTGTAAAATAAGTCATTAAATAAGAGATACTCAAGTCCTCCTTTTGCTTTTAAAGATATGACTACCTGGTTCCATGAATGAAGCAGGGCTCTAAGAAACTTGTCATTTATGTCTTCATTTTCTGGTTTGGACCTGAGTTGATTCAGTTGACTAAGAATCTTTTGAAACCTGTCATAGCCTTGATGAAGACATTCTATCTCAAAAAACTTGAATTCTGTAAATTCATCTCTCAGCAATGATCTTCGCATCTTCTAGGGTTCCTCATTTCCTCCAAATCTTGCCTTGACGCCATTCCAAATTTCCTTAGCATCATCCAAGTGATAGAAATCACCCATATGATCATCAGGAAGAGACTGAAGCAAAATAGTTTTTGCTTTGATTTCCTATTGTGCAGCTGTGATTTCTTCATGAGTTTTAGGATCTAGAATGGTGGTATTACCATTCTTGTCCCTACCAGTAGTCTTCTTGCTGTTGCCATTCTAAACAATCTTCCACAAGTCTAGATCAGTGTTGGTGATCCAGCACTCCATCTTCATGGCCCATCTTTCATACTCTTCCTTCTTTAGGAGTGGAAATTTCCCATTTGTGTTTGAGACAGTAGCAATGATTTGCTGTGTTTGTTGTGTTGTATTGGTGCTTGGTTGACTTGTGTCAGTTGAACTAGAAGCAGACATGATTTAGTGAGTTTAAAGAAAAGTTTTAGAAAAATGATTCTTCTTGTACAGAGACTCTCCTAGGCTCTGATACCACTTATTGGGTCCTTTAGTTGTAGATCTTTCAGCCTGTTAAGGATGGTGAACGACTTCTGTAATCACAAGTCTATTCACAGATAGACTTTAATGAACACAAAGCATTTGTGTGGAATACAAACACTAAGAACAAGATGAAACACAATAACTATATAAATAACTTGATCCTTTCTAAGGATTTCTACTATATTGATATGAAATGAAAACTGGTGAAGGTCTGTCTAACCTTTCTGCCAGTGGGTTCCTTTTATACTACAAGGAAACCCTAACTATATTGATCATAAAACGTGTAATAGTTGATATGCATATCCATTCCTAAGATATCTCATGCATATCCTAACAAACTACTACATATACTACTGGTTGACTTTACTACTAGACTAGGAGCACGTGTTGCTCCTACTACTACTAGGACCAGGAGGAACTACATACCTCCTAGTTAACCAATTAGAAATCACCTATTACATAGGTCCTAACAGCATTATCATATTGGTGTATCACACAACATATGTGTGTTCTTTCCACTTTAGGGATGGATAAAACGCTGGCACCAGGAGACTTGCCTATCCTATTTTATAGATGTAAAGTGAATATTTTTAGTATGTAAACCATCTAAAATTGTGTGACGACAAATGAATATATTAAATAATTTGATTTAAAGGGAAGCAGTACAAATACGGACTCACGTCTTTTATCAGATAGGTAGGCAGAAACCATCACCAGAAAAATATACGCCAAGTCCAACCCGTTGGAGAGATCATCACCGTATATGTGTTTATTTATCATATAAATCTTTGTATGTCCAGGCTTTCTAGCATTTAGACAGTGGCATATATGTCTGCACATATATCATATACACAGTGGCATATAAAGACTTATTTTCTACAACCAAGCGTTGTGTAGCATTTACTCAGTCGCATATATGTTTCTCTGTCTTGTCTCACAATAAACACACAAACCAAACACACACGGTTTTGGTGCAAACCCGTTTTCATTGTTCTAGAGGAGAATGTCATTTACATATAAACAATGATTTTCCTCTATTACTTATTAAAAAACCGTATTTGATGCCCTCACAAACGCTGCCGTCTCTTACAGAAAAACACACACAAAATCAAGTAATAGAACCATCATATAAGCCTAAACAACAAACACCATCTTCAGTTTAGACTTCAGGAGGCTCAGATCTGTAGGAGAAAAAGGTATGAAACAAAGACGATAAAACCGCCATGGCTGCAAAACATTGAAAATGAATCACCCCGCCAAGATACGGCCAATGTCAAACTTTGTTCAAATTCATTACCTCGAAATTTAATGGTTTATATCATCCCTGCCCCTTATATGATACTCTGTAAGATGACACGATCATACTTAACCAAGGGTATATAAGGTTATAAAACATAATCTGAAATCAAATACGCCATACGAGTAAGGATTGATGGAGCCATGTTTTAATTATAATGCACCATGTCTTTGCTGATACACGTTGTGAAATAAGTGTGATGTAGTATATATTAGTTTATTTGAACCTTGACCAATTCTTGAGGTTGGAAAGACGAAAGTTTGTGGGAACAATATAGACTGAATATTGGTTTCCTGTGATGCGTATTAACCACTGTGGGTTTTTAATGCTATATTTATGTAATATAATATCATACCTATTTTGGAAAGAATATAGAAGGAATAATAATGGAGTGTGTGAACAACTGTGTTTTTAATCTACTTTTGGAAAAATCTGTATATACCTATCAAACTTGTGATGGATCTATTTTTGGATATAAAAAAAGGCAGAATAATGGAGCATGGGAACAGTGTCTGCCTGGTGGTAATTTTTTTTTGTATCAACTTTTGGAAAGGTGCTCGCAGAACTGTGTAATTTGAGATGTGGCAAATGTTTCTATTGATAGAGGTGGTGTTAGTGCGTTACACCAGACAATCCAATTCAGGAGGGCATGGTATATAAATGGGAGCTAACAACATTGTTTTTCACTCACTCTCTCATATATTTCTAGGTGAGTTAGTAAAAGAAACTTGAAAATGGCATACCGGCCCAGATGTGCTGCTATGGAGGAAGAATCCCAATCAGACAACTCGGCGGATATGTTTGTTTGCCACTTGTGGAATGAGATGCAAGGGGAGATGGCCTGGAAACAGAAGCTGGAACAGAAGTGGCGGTAGTTGAATAGCGCCATTGTTGACAGGACACACCTTGTCCAAGATTAATGGACCGTTGAACAGGAACCCGTGGTCAACAATATTTTGGCTTTCTTACAGACTCTACAAGTTGCAGACTGTGCTTTCCGCGACCATCTTGCGACTGAAGCAGCCGTGGCTGGAAACCACATCAAGCGGATGCAAAGGTTCATCGAAAGGTTGCAAGGCAACGGGTCCGAGTGAAATGGGGTCGTGAATGTGCCAAAATGTTTTGAAAATAAACGGTTTGTGTCAGTCTGTGTCAAAAGTGCTAAACTTACCAGTTATTTCTAACCTTTCTAGTGTCATTGTGTTTGTGACATTTCATACTGACAGTCATGTCGTTGGACTGTCAGGGATGTGTATCATTTGGTTTCAATAATATATTGTTACGTGTAGTTTATGTGTTGTAGGTCTTTCTAGTATTTCGTTTTATGTACTCGTATGTTTGCTTTGTTCAAATGTTTTGTTTTTTGGGGGTCATTTGTTTGTATGAATACAAAGTTTGTAGAGGACAACCTGTAAGAAAGTGAAGAACTGAGTTCCTAAAAACTCGTAGGAGAGAGACATACCTGGTTCATGGTTATGTATTCCACATGCGTTCCTGCTAGGGACAGGTAAAAGAAACTTTTAGGACAGACAGAGAGATATGAAAGACCTCTTATGTCTATTTGCAGTTTTAGCCTCAGCCAAGCCCAAAAATGGAACATTAACCTGCAACAAATGCTGTTGCAATCTATTAAAATCGGATGGTTGAATAACTGAATACTGGTATACAATCACTTCTGATCCGTTTTTACACCAGCTAAACAATGACTTCTGTAGCAGGTTGGGTATTTGGAAATTGTTTTAACAACAACCAAACGGCCCTTCTGTCGCATGTATTTTGTTGCCTGCTTGCTAAGGGTTATATTTGTATGTGGTTGTAGCTTGAAAGGAAAACATAATACCTCTTTTTCAACGGTGGTTTCTGAGCATTAATCAACAACATGTCTCCTTGTGTTATGGAAAAAAGCTGGAAAGTACAGACCCGATATCCTTGAAGGGTATATTCTTTGAAAACCAATCTGTGAAATAAATTGGTTCATATTTTCAATTTCGAATAACTGCCACAACCCTAAGTTTACGAGAACCTTCACACACGGTTCAAACAGCCATAATGACACCCTTTTTATAGAAGCTTTGATTATCGCTTTCAAAAGGGGCAGGAGCCCTCATCAGTGAAAAACCAAATACTAAATCCAAAGTATATGAATCAGCATACACATTTTAGCAACATGTAACATAGCAGGCTCAGACAGGGCGTCCTTCAAGTAAAACCGGACACATACAGCATGGCTGCATCCTCAAAAGTTTTCACTGCCAAGGTCTATGGAGTGTCGGGTTTAACATGGGCTGTTCAAAGTCATCACAGCCTAGAGAATCGCAACCAACTCGGTTAGTTTTCGGTATATATTTCTATTTCTCATATAGATATTTCTCTGTACGGCCTGTGTAGCATTTACACACTGGCATATATGTTTCTCTGTCTTATGTGACAATAAACACACATACCAAACACACACTGTTTTGGTGCAGACCCGTTTTTAGTGATCCAGAAGAGAATGGCGTTTACATAAAAACAATTTTTTTCGCCTGTTACTTACTAAAAAACCGTATTCTAGCCCGTCACAAACGCTGGCTTTTCTTACAGAAAAAACACACACAAAATCAAGTAATAGAACCATCATATACGCCTAAAGAACAAACACTATCTTTAGTTTAGACTTTAGGAGGCTCAGATCTGTAAGAGAAAAAGGTATGAAACAAAGACGATAAAACTGCCATGGCTGCAAAACATTGAAAATGAATCACCCTGCCAAACTACGGCCAATGTCAAACTTTGTTCAAATTCATTGACTCGAAATTTATTGCTTTATATCATCACTTCCCCATATATAATACTCTGTAAGATGACACCGTCATACTTAACCAAGGGTATATAAGGTTATAAAACATAAGCTGAAATCAAATACGACATACGGGCCGTATATAAAAGAGGAGATTCACGTTTCCATAGAAACAGTGGTTCTACATTCATTAGTCAATATATTAGAGAGAAGAATCATGTTTCCATAGGAACAGTCATTCTCCTGACATACATATTAAACTAACATTTCTTTGTACTCTCACAAATCCACCGTTCTCTCACAAACACGCAGAAAATCAAATAATAGAACCATCATATAAGCCTAAACAACAGATAGCATATTTAATTTAGACTTTTGGGGCACAGATCTATAACATAAAAAGATATGAAACAAATAGGATAAAATAGTCATGGCTGCAAAACAGTGAAAAATGAATTACCCCGCCAAGATACTGTTGATGTCACACTTTGTTCAAGTTCAATTGTTTGAAATTTATTTGTTTATATCATCAATGTCCCATATATAATACTTTGTATACTCCATCCACAGTACCCCACGTGCATATGTGCGTTGAAGACCAGCGAAAGAGTAGGGTTGAGCACGATAGACCCAAAACCGACCGGGACCAGAAAACTAAACTGAATAATTTCGATCGGTCCTCGGTACGGGTTTTTGACCAATTCGGTCTACGGTCCTGTCGGTCCGGTTCGGTCTTAGCAAAATCTCGTTGATATTGGCTAATAGGACACGACCAGACCGAGAACCGAACTGGACCGAACCAACCCGGACCAGACTGGACCATTTAGGTCTGGTCTCGGTCCGGGGTTTGGGACCATTTCGGTCCTCGGTCCGGTCCGGTCTTGGCCGGTCCGGTCCGGTCCCGTACCGATGCTCAACCCTACGAGAGAGTCCTATTATATGGAACGAAATTCGTGTTATCGAGGTCCTACCCTCTTTTTATGACACATATACCACTGGCCATGCGACGATAATGTACATGCCCACCATCGTCGAAGAAGGTACGATCCTTGTATCTGTTTGGGACTTTTTTTCTACACACGTCATCTTGCATGCACGGGGAATTCATGTTTGCTGCCCCGGATGGGCCATGTAGCATTAGGTCCGACACAACTGCGAATGTAGTAGGGTCGGGTACAGGGCCTGCCAATTTGGCTGAAATGTATGCATGAAGGTGGGTTGGGTCTATACTTTTTTCTTTATCGTCCAGCCACAAAAGGGTGTGAGAGTGTGGGAGTCCGTGTTTTTGAAGCTCGATGGTGTACAGGGCTGTAAAACAAACATACAACAAATTTGAGGGTTGAAAATGTGGGCAAAGGGGGAAAAAGGAAACCTGAAAAAATCGTACCATACCTCCCGTTATAGTACCTAAAAATCTCGATTCCTTAAAAATGTTTGCATATACCTTGACTTTCTCTTTAAGAATGCGACACGTGACGCCAGGTGTATCAGGGGTCGACAAAAATGGGAATTGGGCCATTAATCGTTCTATTTCATACCAGTTTACATTACATGTTAATGTAATAAACCACTGCGGGTTTCCAAGAGCACGACACAGGGTAATTATGTGAAGGTAGTGGCTATACATGTATCGTGGTCCCCCGGTGAAAGACATAGGAAAAAGAATCCCCTGGCTACATTGCACCCCCTCCCGGTCGCCTCTGTTCAAAGAAGCATACAATCCAGAAAGGTAGTTGTAACACCCCAAAATGTGATATGCGGAAGCAGTGAAGCTCGGGGGCTGTTACGTCATTGTATCATAGTTCAAGGTACAAGAGAACGACTCTAAATGAGACGTTTTATAAAAATACCTCGTTGAATTTAAATTAAAAGCATCACAGTACAAAAGGTCTCAGTTTCAAAGATAGTGCAGCGGAATGTAAAAGTTTTAAGCATCAACGAGATTATAGTTCAAAAGCATAAGTAAATAAATGTCCGAAGATAGCCATGAAATGCATGCGGACTCCAAGTACTTCACACAGCATGTACAACACATCATCAATTACCTGAGATAAATGCTAAATTGGGTCAACATAAAGTTGGTGAGAATATAGGTTTCAAGTAAAAATTCACAGTCATTCAATTTCAGATTTCGTTTCATGTACACATGCAACTATAGGAGATATAGAGCCAAGTGTAGGATAAATTGGGTGTTCACAATATTTATGATAGCTAAGCTCGTGACATCGAAACTAGTGATCCAGTGCATACAGTAGATTGCATACATAAATTTTGCCCCAATGGAGTACCTAGCCAAGATAACTCCGTTCATACAAATGGTACACACTCGTCCGGCGTCAGAATGCCGGAGTGGAGGTTGTCAACCCTCAATAGATCTATCCGTAAAATAAGAGCTTACTCCAGCAGAGTAACTAAAGATTCACGATAGTGGGGACTATGGCTAAAGCAACTTAAGCTATCTCATAAATAGTGTTCACAAAGCGTTCACAGAAATCAAGTTTTACTTGCGTCCAGAAGCAAGCATCAAAGCATTTATCACATCCCAAAACATTAAACATAGAAAGCAGTTTAATAGGGATCTATAAACTCACCTTAAGCAACGATTCAAACCGCACAAGTAAGATCAAATAGTAGCGAGCAACTCTAGCAACAACCTAAATATTCTACTATAGTTTAGGCGCTAGCAAATAAGTCACAATAGTTCATCACGTACGTTACTCATCGATCAAGTATATATTTTGTTGTTAAAATCGTGACATGTAAATGTTATATCGTTATAAACATTATAGTATATATATACTTAGGCAAAAATATTTATTTTTGACTCGACGAAATTTCGACAGCCTTTCGGCGTAAATTTTAATTTACCAAAATTTATCTTAACAAATTTTCCTACGTGAATTCTAAGGAAAATTCGGCAGCCTTTCGGTGTCACGTAAAAATTTGCCATTTTTAGTAAATACTCAAACCTCGTCCTAAAACCCCTATTTTCAACAATTTCTCAATCGCCAACAATTCAACAATTCATTTTTCACAATCGTAACAATTTCCACTTCCAACATTCAAAATTTCAATAGTACAACAAGTATTCACATTTCGAGCTAATACGCTTTTACAAAACAAGTCCAACATTCATACATACCATTTAGTAACCATTTCGACACTTAAAACAACTCCGTTTAACTCGAAAATGTCGTTTCGACCACTTTAAAAATCTGGACAGCAACCACTTATAGTGTTGTTCTCCAAAAATTAAGTTTTCCGACAACGAAATTTAAACGACCACAACTTACTCATTTTAACTCCGTTTTTAGCCCATAATATATCGAAACGAAGGTATTCACTTATATTTTCATAATATCGTAGTAAACTAGTGTCAAAACAATTTTTACGACTCTCTACGCCTCTTACAAAAGTCGGACAGATTGTACGTTTTCCGTAAAAACTCGTTTTCGACCGTTTTCAAGCGTAACCACTAGTAGTAACACTACTAGTTTCTTCTAATTCATATACATCAACAAAATCAAAGATTTTTCTTCAAGTTTACAAATCCAAAATATATATACTTATATTTTTCACAAATCTTTCAATTAACCCATTTTCATGTATGGATCTAATAGATCCACACTTAATTTCCACAAATCTTAAAATATTTCATGACCAAAAATAGTTTTCATTATTTTATTTCATAAAAATACTTGATGAGTAACATGCATGCATAGATCTACAAAGATCATGCATGGAAAAATGAAGAGATGAAAAGGTTTAAGAAATGACCTTGTGTAACGATCCTACGTAATCACAACGACCCGATCTACAATATAACCCAATAATAATCAACAAGAATTCTACCCTAAATCTTCAACCCAAAAACTACTCAAATCGTCAAACCAAGAAAGTCCATTCTTCTTTATGCTTATACAAGCTCTAGGGTGTATTTGTTTTATGTTAAATCTTGGTAAAATGAAGCTTTTTAGAAATCAACAATGGTGGAAATGTATATGTGTTTGTGCCGTGTGTTTAGAGAGAGAGAGAGGAAGAGATGTGTGTGTTTTTTTTGTTTGAGGTGAAGTGAATAAGTGTAAGTATGTGAAGTTTATTTGTGGTATAAGGTTAAACAAATGTAAGATGTGTAAGTTAAGCTCAATTTGGAAAAGAGTGAAGTTGTAGGATTGTAAATCTTGCTTATGTTTTTAGAGAGAGAAAGAGATAGAGAGATGGTGGATTACACACACTTAGAGAGAGAAAGAAATGTTTACTATGTGAAAAAATATGAATAACCACACCCTCTCCATCAAAGGAGAGGGTTTATATACCCAAGCCCTTGTCATGGGCTTGGGCTTACATTTGGGCCGGCCTACACATGTTGTAGGCTAGGCTTGGTGTTGTTTGTTAAGTAAAGACATGTAACTAAACTACGAGCTATTACATGGACTACCGTTGGAGTGACCGATCCTTCTTAATACGTAAAACGCATTTCCAACAATCTCCCCCTAAGGGAGGTCACTCCAAACAAGGGCTTTACCCAAGTTACAATAATAAAATAAACCTAGCATACTATGCTTGTCTTGAGCTCGTAGTCTTCGTCTTTCTTTTTCTTTTTCTTTTCTGGTGAACATGCTGATGTGATCTTTGATATCAATCTTGAGCATTAATCTCTTGCCTTGATCTCATGCATCCATCACTTGTGATCTTCGCCTCTTCGTGACACCATGTCCCACATACTTATACCTTTTGTAATTCTAGAAAGCTTCAGAGTTCAATACAGCGGAAGACTTAACTTTTAGGCTTTCTTGAATTAGATGAGGTATTAAGTGCATAAAGTATAAGCATGCGGGGACGACTTCTTCTTGGATTCCGCAACGCCACCGTCTTCAAATGCCGCAACATAAGTAGACACGAACGAAATGGCTTTGAACATTTCATTCTAAATCGGTAGCATTTTACCTCCGGTCGGTGAAGACCGTTGGACGATATTAGATATCGTACCCGTGACGGATAGTTTCAATTAAGTAACTTCCTGACAGGATTTCGCGGGTAAACCCGTTCTCTTTATTCGACCGTCCAAAGCTGACTGCGAACATAAAGAGTGAATCATTTGGATAATAATATCCGCATGATTTGAAGCCGTCAATTCATGTTCCTGGAACAAGTGAAATTCAATTAAGAACCGCACCATCGTTGCTTTCCAGTTGTCATGAGCTTGATTCGTATAGAATCTCGCAGGTTACCTACCAAGTGCTGTTTGAGGTTAACACTAGAAGGACTTCCACTCATCACTGTGAACACTAAGGTATCACTCTGAGTGTTCTGGCAAGATCACTAAGATATTGCATAGAGGCCTGGAACATGTTTAAATTCATTTAAGAATTAAACCACTGTTGCTTTCCAGTTATCACAAGCTTGATTCATAAAGAATCGCACAAGTTACCTACCATGAGCTTTTTGATATTCGCTCAAGAAGGATTTCCATCTTCATTGTAAATACTCTCGTATTACTCAGATGTTCAGGCAAGATCATGAATATTTTGCGTAGGACTCTTAAAATCTTTCTTACTTTTCACAGTGTGTGAAGAAGCAAGGAAATATGAAAGTGTGTCCTAATGAGATATTTGATGATCTCAAATGGCTCTAGACTCGATCGTGCATTTTGGATTTTAGTGATCGGAGGCTGGAGAGGAGTGCCACCTTTTCAATACCAATTTATTCGGAGTGAATAAATCAATAGATAATGTGTTGTCTCCGTGTGATTAAAACAGATATCTTTTAAGAGATATCTGAGTTAGCTGGGATGGGTTGTGCATTGCATCACTGGGTCCATGATGTTTGTCTTCAATATCAAGAATCATTACAATGATCTCAATAGCATATGTGTTGACCCGGTTTCTGCCTAAGTTGTAAGGAGGGCTTCTTTCTTTACACCCTTTATCTTTACAGTTCTTTTTCATTCTTCAACCCCTTCAATGCTTACCAATACGTCATAACTAACACCTTGTTGTGATTGTTCCAGTGCTAACTTAAGTACTTGGTCGGCATTCAGCTACGTTCACAATCTTTCTCCATTTTTCCTAAGGACTACTATTTCTAGCTATGGAATGTCCTTGGGAAGATTCCTCCGGTTCTGGAAGAATCATAGGGCTTAACCTATCCTACCATCTTTATGTCACCACAATCTTCATCGTCGTGAAATAAATGGGTTGTGGGTAAGTATAAATCACCATGAAATCCATTTTTGATATGCAAATCCATTTTGCTCCCCTTAACATATGCCACGATATTCGAAAACATTTCGCACATGTCGGGATGAGCCAGCACATTAAGTCAAACCATTTGTGATAATATCCCATATTAAATCACATTTTCTCCCCCATATTAAAAATATTAACCCAATCGATGTTTTTAATATCAATTGATTTAATGAAGTTTTAACAAAGGTTTTGGGAAGAAAAATGCAAGTCCATTTTATCTTCATGATATCAAACGTATGAGATATGATACCGATTTGTAACATGATCACATATTCACCATATTAGAAAAATTGACAAGGTTGGACCTGATAGATGAGAACATCATATGATAAGATCAAATGGTTCTTGTCAGCATATGTTGGTCTCCTCGTCACGTCAGAAGTCATCTCTTGACACCACGTGTACGATTGGTATTGTTGTCTTGACACCAGTTAGTGAGCTTGGCACGTTCGTCATCGAGGATTCTGAATGCTTGACAATTGCTCCCCCTCAATTGTTGACCCGTGTTCTATCGAAAGAGCTGTAGTCGTCGGTTGAGTAGTCGCATCGTCGAGTATGTAGATACCAATTGTAGATATCATGGTTGTAGAGATGATAGCTTCATAAAAACAAGACTTCTCTTGTTTTAACAAATAAATGCATTGAGGCGTACATATATTTGTGTTGGACCAAGTTATAAAGTAAACTTCATCCCTTACAAGGTTTTTAAGTAAACCTTGCCCGAGAAAATTAATTCCCGTTGTTAGCCAAAGCTTTCATAAGAAATACTTGACTTTAATATGAAAACCGGGTTGCAGTCTGAAATAACTACAAGCCATTTAGGCATGTTTTATGAAATATTTACAACTTTTGTACGAACTCTATTTATGGCGCCGTGTCAATATTAATCAACATTTCTAAGGTCGTAAATATTATCGTACCAAAAGACATGCCTTTGAAAAATAAAGTAAAAATATTTTTGGATTTTTGTAGATTTTTCAATTTTTATGGTTTTTATATGGTTTTATATTTTTGTATTTTGCTTTTGTGGATAAAAATATAAACAATATATACAAATGATCACCAAGGATACGGAGAATAGTTTTACCACCACTATTCTTTCGCTTCATCTGCCAGTTCCTTTAGAGTCTCAGGCGAGAAAGTTCTCATTCCGAGCTTGTCGGCCAAAAATTCAATTCGAGCGCGATCTAAAGCCTTCGTGAAAATATCCGCCAATTGATACTCAGATCGGACAAAGTAAAGCTCGATCACTCCATTTTCCACTTGCTCCTTGATGAAGTGGTAGCGAATGTCAATATGCTTCGACCGGGAGAATTGAACATTGTTGCAGCATAAGGCAATTGCACTCTTGTTGTCGCAGTACATCGGAATTTTGTTGAAACCTAGTACATAGTCGGTTAATTGCGATCTCATCCAGAGAATTTGAGCACAGCAACCGGACATAGCTATGTATTCTGCTTCCGTACTTGAAATTGCAGCGCTTTTCTGCCTTTTCGATGCCCAACTGATTATTCGATCTCCTAGTAGTTGCAAAGTTCCACTCGTGCTACGCCTTGTATCTTGACAACCCGCGTGATCCGCATCTGCATATACTGTTAGGGCAATAGAAGAGTCCTTCGAATACCAAAGTCCCCGATTAATGGTTCCTTTAAGATATTGAAAGATCTGTTTCACAGTAGCCAAGTGTAACTCAGTAGGTCGAGTTTGATACCGAGCACACATACAGATTGCAAACTGAAGATCAGGTCGACAAGCTGTGATATACAGAAGAGTACCGATCATTCCACGATAAAGTGTCGGATCAACGACAATTCCATGTGGATCTGCATCAAGCTTAGTTTTTTCCACCATTGGAGTGTCCACGGGGTCGCAAGATTCCGTCTTATATTTCTTAAGCGATTCAAGGGCATACTTGGATTGATTGATAAAGATACCTCTGGGACTTTGAGATATCTGAAGACCTAAGAAGAATGATACCTTTCCCATCATTGACATCTTAAACTTGGAAGACATGAGTGTCCCAAACTCATCCGATAAGGTTTGGGTTGAGGCAACAAATATAATATCATCAACATATATTTGTACCATAATCATATCTTTACCTCGTTTGTGAATGAACAGCGTGGGATCCACCTTGCCTTTTGCAAAGCCTAGCGTAATGAGGAATTGTGATAATAGATCATTCCATGCGCGAGGAGCTTGCTTCAACCCATAGAGAGCCTTCTTAAGCTTATACACATGATTAGGATATTTAGGATTCACAAAACCATCTGGCTGTTGAACGTAGACCTCTTCCTTGATTTCTCCATTAAGAAATGCCGTCTTCACATCCATCTGATAGACGATCATATTCATATGGGATGCATAACCAAGGAATAGTCTAATAGCTTCCAAACGGGCAACAGGTGCAAAGGATTCCATAAAGTCGATGCCCAATAATTACTTGTATCCACAAGCTACTAAACGAGCTTTGTTCTTCAATATTCCGCCTAACTCATCGAGTTTCACCTTGTAAACCCTTCTCAAAGTGAGTAACTGCACTTGATCCGGGCATGGGACAAGTTCCCATACATCAAGACGTATAAATTCATTAAGTTCTTCTTGCATAGCTTATATCCAACAGGATTGAGTAAAAGCTTGTTGCCATGTCTTAGGTTCAACTTCAGAGAGAAAAGCATCAAAGTGACAAAACAATGCACTTTCTTGTAACTGACTTCGTGTGGATACCGGACGATTAGGGTCACCAATAATAGAACCTATAGGATGATCCTTTGTCCACTTGCTGTCATGTTCACGAATCCGTGGATTGGAGTAAATCGTAGTAGGAGCTACTTCTGAGGTGGACGACCCGGCTTGATTAGGGACGGGAATTGGTACACCAAAGAATGGAAGTTCACGCATTTGAGCGAATTCCAAATCGTGATCATCGTCATCCTCTTCATCATCAATAGGCATGACATGGGTAGTTGTTACTTGTGTTGGTTGAGAATTACTCGTTGTTGGTATATCTTGACCAATTGTTGGTGCAGGTGTGTCTGATTGTGCAACGGTTGCTGGAGCGACAACTTCGGTTACCGGAGCTATTACCTCAGGTTCTGGAGCAACAATACTTGGAGGAGTAAAGAATTCATCAAAGAACGGTTGAAACAACTTATCCCATTCATTCCTGGTAGGTGGTATAAATGATGATGAAGTAGGGTTGTTTGGGACAAGACCAGAACTAATGTTACTGGGTCCCATTTCATGAAGTGCGGGTTCAGAGCTGTTTTGCTCAGAAGCCATTGCTGTCAGCTCATCAAAATCAACATTCATAGTTTCGAGGATCTTGCGAGAGTTACGGTTGTAGATTTGGTATGCCTTCTTTGCGGGTGCATAACCAATGAAAATACCAATATCAGCCTTTGGTTGAAGTTTTCCCAAATTGTCACCATCATTATTTGGATAGCAAAGAGAACCAAATACATGAAGATATGATAAATCTGGTACTTTTCCATGGAGAAGCTCATAAGGTGTTTTACCATGGCGTTTACGAATTAGTGACCGGTTTTGGGTGTAAACTGCTGTAGATACTGCTTCTGCCCATAAAAACAATGGAGCCTTTGCGTAAATTAACATCGTTCGAGCAGCTTCCATAAGTGTGCGATTTCGCCTTTCAACGAAACCGTTTTGTGTTTGGAGTGCGTGCAACGGATGTTTCATGAGATATGCCAACTTCTTCATAATAATCACGCAAGATTTGATTCACAAATTCGGTTTCATTATCTGTACGAATGCGTCGAACAATAGTGTTGAGACGCACTTGAATCATCTTGAGAAATCCGATGATGAATTTAGGTGCCTCATTTTTTGCTTTAAGAAATTTCACCCATGTAAACCAAGAGTAATCATCGACAACTACGAGGATGTACTTTTTGCCACTAAGACTTTCAACACGCATTGGCCCACAAAGATCCATATGCAAAAGATAAAGTTTCTCTTGGTTGGTGTCTTCCGTCTTGGGTTTGTAAGATTTCTTAGTGCTTTTCCCCATTGTACACGTAGAACACAAATGATCCTTGTGAAATGATAGTTTAGGAAGACCACGAACAAGTTCGTTTTTCGCCAAGTGATTAATAGCGTCAAAGTTAAGATGAGATAACCGTCGATGCCATAAACATGACTTAGTCTTCGATGCTTTGGAGAGAAGACATACGGGAGAAGCGTCCATCATGTCTTGTAGAGACAAAGTGTACAAATTATTCCCTCGAGTACCTTTCAATAAATCAACCCCTTCCAAATTACGAATAAAGCAGGTATGCTCTCGAAAAGCAACTTCTAGGTTTGCATCACAAAATTGTCCCACAGAAAATAAGTTGTGACCAAGACCTTCCACGTAGTACACTCTTAAAATTATAACATTCCCAATATGATATTCACCATAACCCATTATCTTTGCAATATGATCATTTCAAAATCTAACCGTACCAAGAAACTTGCTGACGGAATTTCTGAGTTGAGAGCTATCTCCGGTCATATGCTTGGAGCAACCAGAGTCCAAATACCAGAGAACAATTTGGACCACCTGTTTTCAACAACAACAGTAGACAATGCATTGGAAACTATTGGTTCCTACTATAGTTAAAGTTCTACCAGTAGGGCGCCACATCCAGCCAACTTGGGTTAACACTTTCCCAGTCGGTTTCCATTCTAATCCATTTTTCCGGGCATGCATCTCATTCACATGGTCAATAAGACAAGAATCATGACGACTAGAAAACATACATTCATTGCAATTCCAACATTTCAAATTAGAATTCACAGTAGGCTTAGAACACTGCACAACCGCAGAGCCTTTAGGTTTAGCTACATGATTCTTTTTATTCAAAGCAGAAATAACATTCCTAGGATGGGCTTCTACTTTCTTCTTCACTTGACTACTAGATGGGGACAAGATCCTATCATTCTTCTTGTTTCTCTTAAGCTTAGATCTTTGAGCCTTAGTAGTGGTGCTTACTCCTGTAGAAGGCAACACGGGAATATTAGAAGCTGGTTTTGATTCCGCCTTATCTTTAGTGACCAAAGTTTGAGATGGTTTAGTCCTAGGGCCCTTGTTAAGTGGTGTGACGGCTATTAGGTTCCTTTTGATTGCACTAGAGGACGACACTGAGACCGTTGCTGCGTTATCCACAACATTCTTACCTTTTACAGTACGAAGTGTTTCCTTTAACTCAGCCAAAGCCAGATTTTTATCACAAATTTGTTCCCTCAAATCAGATATTTCCACCGACTTTCTATTCAATTGTTCAATCAATGATTGATTTTGTGCAGTGGTATGAGCACATGCTGGCTGTACTGAATCGAAAAGTCGTGTATTTTTCTGTTTTAAGTTATCAACTTTGGACAAAATCTTAGAAACTCGATTATCTAAATCAAGTTTAAAATTCTCAGCGGCCTCAAGTACGTTCACACAGTGAAGCTCCTTATATTTCTCTATGTCTATCGGCAAAGATTTAGCAACCTAGTCACTTGGCTGACGCTGTTTTGATTGTAAATTCAATCGAAAATTCTTTTCAAAGTTTGCATCATCGATATTAACACCTTCGAATGACGTTTCAAAGATTTCTTGAATAAATTGTTGCTTGCATTCAAGCGAAATACAATGTGTTTGAACCTCATCAAAACGTTTTAAAAGCGAAGAATATGAATCTTGAAGCTTTAAAAATTCAGCGTCAGATTCGTGACAAGTACTATCTACCACATTATCCACAGTTTCAATATTATGCACAGTAGAATCATTATCAACACATTTATTCACACAGACGGAGACAATATCATGAGACATCACTTGCTTCAGAAGCTGATCATTTTGACGTGAAACTCGTTCAATTTCAAGTAAACTGTTTTCATAAGCATCATCCATTTCATTGAAAACACGTTTAACTTCTTCTATTTCCAAATACAAATCTTGATCAAGATTACTAAGACAAGCTTTAACATTCTTTACAAACAGAATAATTTCATCTCGGAACGCAGCTCTAGTGTGCTCAAAGTTCCATTCACCTTCCGTTATGGCCGAAGCCGTCGTACGTTCCAAAATGACCTTGTCAAAATCGGCTAAGTGTTGGTGTACCGCATTTAAGTTAATGGATGGCTTACTTACCGGTGGAATTAACTTCGTTAAATCCTTTTTGACAAGTGTAGGAGACGTACTAGGAGGGTTTTCATTTGACAAACTTTGTGGCACAAGAACTGTCAATTCAGCTAATTCCTTCTGTAAGCGAATGCGGGTCTTTTTAGAAAATTGATCTTTGTTATGTTGATCATAATCAATTGTATGGAATTTTGAAAGCATTTTAGAATGAGTTTCATCCGCAAGTGATTGTGTCGTGTCAAAACTACGAACAAAAGGTGCTTCTTTCATTTTGCCAATTATGGTCATATCATAAAGACCGGGAATATATTCCTGAGCTTGTTTTGCATAACCGGGATTAGGTGGTAAATCTTGAAGACGCTTAAGTTCGAATTCTTTAAATGATTTAGTTAAAAGATGAACCTTTTCTATGGAAGCATATTGTTTTAAAAGCTGTTGTTCCTTGAATTTAAGAAGTTTGGTAGCATTAATTTCTGATTCAACCTTTTTAGACTCGAGAGTTTCGAATCCATTTTAAGTTTTTGAAAATCATTGACAACCGACCCCTTTTCTTTTAATTCATTGGAAAGATTAGCTTTTAATGATTTTATTTCTTTCAAGTGTTCAATCTTTTCAAAACGAAATTGGTCAAATTCAGAACATGTTATTTTCTCTGCTTGAGGGACCATTTCAAAAGCTTTGACCTTTTCTTTATGCAACGCAAGCTCAGCAGTTAGGGTGGAATTCGTATCTACGGATTGTCTGAGGGCCATATGCATTTGATCAATAATATGTTTAGGTACCATGACCAAATCATTTTGAGCATAAGATGCCATACCCGTCGTAGCATTTGGTTGAGGTTCACTCAAATGTGTAGGATTGGGTACCACATCATTTGAGTTACTAGTTCCCGAATGCTGTTCGAGGTTGTCATTTTCATGCCCAACTTGATGTTGGTTATCATCAATATTATTAGATGTGGTTGGTACCTCACTGACGACATCAGAACCGTAGTGAGTGAGATTAGCAACGAGAGCAGCTTGGGCAGAGTGAATGTCATCACAATCCGAATCATATGCGTCAAGATCATCTGCTTGATAAGCTACATTAGAAGTAGAAACGACTGCAATGACTTCAGTATCTGCTGCCCCTGGGTGTGCAAGAAATGCTAACTCCTCTGAATCCAAAATCTTCCCCTTAGACTGAGCATCAACCAAATACATCTTCTCACGAAACCATGCATCATCCCTCCTCCTTTCCGGCTGAGTGCATTCCCTAGCCATATGACCTTGTCCTCGGCAATTGTAGCAAGTCACAACCTTCTTAGGACCAGTAGGACTCCCATTTCCACTAGCTTGAGAATTCACAGCTTGATTGTTCCCAGTCCTTGTAGGAGGTCCATATGAATTTGGCCTTCCCTGAATTGGTTGCACCATCACTTGACCATCTTGAACAGTGGCTTGTTGTCTAGGATTTGATGAGGTGCGGAGCTGATTGTTTGTTGGTGGAAATCCTCTAGTTGCAACAAGTTTTGACAAGTAGACTATGAGATGGTTTAGAACATCAGCTGGCGTATCATTTGGAGTAAAGACCGGTGCTTGGATTGGTGAAAGTTCATTAGAGTAAAAAGCCTATGCTGGTTGTGCTTCTATTGGAAAATATCCTTGCTGAGGAGTATAGCCCATTGGAGAAGTGTTGGCTTGTGATGGTGATGTTTGATATGATGGTTGCTGCGGAAAAGATTGTTGATGAACACCTTGTTGAAATGCTTGCTGTGGCATCACTGGTGGTTGATAAGATGGTTGCTGATAGGTGTGTGGTGGTGGTTGCTGCAAGTATGATGGTTGTTGATAAGTATAAGCCATGTTTTGTTGAGAAGCATACATTGCAAGTGGATCATGAACTTGAGGTGTAGACAACCGAGCCTCGATCATATGGCATTCGTGTTGTTGAAGAAAGGCTTGAAGTTGATCCACATTGGTGTTATGCAAGTCCTTAGCCAATTTAACATCCGTCACGTATTTTTTCCATTCTGAAGGAAGAGTGTTCAAATACTTGGTGTTCAATTGAAAGGTAGGAATTGTCATGCCATAGATATTGAGCTCATTCAACAATAGGGTAAATCTCAGATAGTAATCATTGAGAGTCTCCCCTGGCACATAGGCAAACTTATCAAAAGTATCATAAAGCTTACACTCTCGTTCTTGTTTAGTTAACGAGGTGCCTTGCATTAGAACCCGAATTCTATCCCATAACTCTTTGGCAACTTTGTGTTTGCTGACAAGTTTGTAGACATCTGGTGGAAGGGCTTGGAGAATGATGTTTGTAGCATACTTATCACATTTATCTTGAATCTTCATATCTCCAGTCAACTCACCCGTTGTGCGAGGACGAGTAGTCGTACCTTCCGTCATTGTACCATAATCTAATGGTCCATTGAGCACCGATGCCCAAATTAGATGTCCATTCTCCTTGTTCAACATATAAAGTTCCATTCGGGAAGCCCATTCCTCATACATAGTCTTCACCAACATTGGTGGACGATTATCCGTACCCGAGAGGATGGACTTATCCGTAAGAGATGAGTACTCCATTTCAATAAGTTAAGATTTACAAACGTTGATCGATCAATGAAAGAAAGTAAATGTGTTTGTTGTTGTGAGTTGAAGTCGAGAAACAATGTTAAAATCCCCTAAAATATGTTCTTAATAAACCAAAAATTCCAAGTCAAAATTACACACGATTGTTCGAAATTTTTAATGGAAAAATTTGTGATTATCGGAATGTTGATCGGAATAGTGATCGGAATGCTGATCGGAATGTCTTATCGGAATACCTTGATCGGAATACCAAATTGGAATACCTGATCGGAATGTCTTATCGGAATAAACCAAATCGGAATACCTTGATCGGAATGCCAAATCTGAATACCAAATCGGAATGTACCTAATCGGAATAAACCAAATCGGAATACCTTGATCGGAATACCAAATCTGAATACCTAATCGGAATACCTAATCGGAATACCTAATCGGAATGCCTAATCGGAATACCTGATCGGAATGTACCCAAAATCGGAATCCTAAACCCTATTCCGATTACATTGATCGGAATGTACTATAAACCCTTTTTCGATGACCTGATCGGAATGTACCCAAAATCGGAATCCTAAACCCTATTCCGATTACACTGATCGGAATGTACTATAAACCCTTTTCCGATCACCTGATCGGAATAATTCCCACTTTTCTCGGACAAAACTCAACCAATTCGTGATTTTAAGCCAAAAAATGATCAAAACACCCAAAAATTTTGTGTTTTTAGCCAAAGTAACTATACCAAATCCCTACCACAACTATGTAGAAGATTTGTATCAAGAAAAAACCATCAAAAACACAAAAAAAAATTTGGACGTGTGAAAATGGATCACAAATGGCGTATGAATCAAGAACACAAACACATGAACAATACAATCATCCCATGGCTCTTGATACCATTTGTAGGATTGTAAATCTTGCTTATGTTTTTAGAGAGAGAAAGAGATAGAGAGAACATACTTAGAGAGAGAAAGAAATGTTTACTATGTGAAAAAATATGAATAACCACACCCTCTCCATCAAAGGAGAGGGTTTATATACCCAAGCCCTTGTCATGGGCTTGGGCTTACATTTGGGCCGGCCTACACATGTTGTAGGCTAGGCTTGGTGTTGTTTTTTAAGTAAAGACATGTAACTAAACTACGAGCTATTACATGGACTACCGTTGGAGTGACCGATCCTTCTTAATACGTAAAACGTATTTCCAACAGAAGTGTTGGTGTATCTTGCATGTGGAGCTTGTTTTGGCCGGTTATGGGGGTCCCAATGGGGGTAAATTTTTAAAAATTTTTACTATGGTAATTAGTTAAAAGGTTTAAGGTAAAAAGGTTAGTTAGTTTTAGGTAAATATCAAAAAGTATATAGTTAAGTTAAAAATTACGTAAAACTTAAAAATTTGACGAAATATATTAAATTTACGATTTTTCGACGAAAACTGACATTTATGATTGGTAAAGTATTTTATGCATGTTAACGACGGTTAAACGTAAAAACGACGTAAAATACGAAAACGCGATACGTTAATTAAATATTCACAGTAAATACGATTTATTACTATAAATAGAAAAATACTAAAATACAGGCATATATAAATATATACAGAAATATTTAAACACGCTGTTCATGAAAAATACGATCACGCTGTTAAAAACTAAACAGTTAAGCACATAATTCACAGATAACGAATAATCTCATGGATTATCGTCAATTCATTGACCGTCTCAGCACTTTGGTCAGGTTCACAGAAAATGTTCAGAATAATGACTGAGCTCAGAGTCAGGTCATTACTCGTCAGCAAACAGTTTTTCAGAAAACGCGGGATAACCTCCCGGTTCCAACACAGTTAAATCACATAGTTGACTAAATAAAAAGTCAAAGGGTAAAATAGTCATTTTACAAAGTAGAGAAAATTACCAGGTGTTACATCATCCCCTTGATAGAGAAGCTTTGTCCTCAAAGCTTAGGAGTGTCACGGTTTCTAGAATTGTCAAAGAGTTGCGGATATTTCTTGCGAAATTGATCCTCACGCTTCCAAGTGAATTCAGGTCCACGTTTAGAATTCCACCTCACCTTGATGATAGGAATACGACTCTGTTTCAATCGTTTGACCTCACGGTCCATGATTTCAACAGGTTCCTCGACAAATTGCATCTTGTATTGGCGAATTTCAGTCGGTGTCGTAGGAGCAGTCCACTCCCTAATTGATTCAATCTTGGCAGGATCAACATGAATCCCCTTGCTATCTATAACGTGACCTAGAAATTGTACTCTTGGCAACCAAAGATCACACTTCGAGAACTTAGCGTACAATTCCTCCTTCTTAAGCAATTCCAATATTATCTTAAGATGTTCCTCATGTTCCTTCTCATTCCTTGAGTAAATCAGTATGTCATCGATGAACACAATGACAAACTTGTCCAAATACGGTTTACACACTCGGTTAATGAGGTCCATAAACACAGCAGGTGCGTTTGTCAATCCGAACGGCATCACTTGGAACTTATAGTGTCCATATCTAGTCCTAAAAGCAGTCTTTGCAACATCTTCCTCACAGACTCTTAATTGGTGATAACCAGACCTAAGGTCAATCTTCGAGTAAACGCTCGATCCTTGCAACTGATCAAACAGATCATCGATCCTAGGTAACGGGTAACGGTTCTTGATGGTAAGATTGTTCAACTCACGATAGTCGATACACATCCGAAAACTCCGATCCTTCTTCTTCACAAATAAGACTGGAGCTCCCCAAGGTGAAGAACTCGGTCTTATGAATCCCTTATCAGTCAACTCTTGTAGTTGCGTCGCTAGTTCTTGCAATTCCGACGGTGCTAAACGATAAGGCGCTCGAGCAACAGGTGCAGCTCCCGGTATTAAATCGATCTGGAATTCAACTTGTCTAGCCGGCGGTAATCCAGGCAGATCTTCAGGAAAGACTTCCGGAAAATCCCGTACAATAGGTACATCTTCCAACCGTTTTTCTTCCGTCTGCTTTTCAGTAACACAGGCTAAAAATACGTGGCAACCTTCCGACAACAACTTCTGAGCCTTGACACGCGAGATAATGTTCAGTCGTGACTTCCCTTTTCCGTCACTTGTATCCCCTTGTACCTCCAAAACTTCATCACCAAATGGTAAACGAACGATCTTCTCGTCACATACAATCGTAGCACGATATCTCGACAACCAATCCATCCCGGCAATCACGTCAAAACTCCCTAACTCAACAGGCATAAGGTCTATTACGAAAGGATGACCTAGAAGATTTAAAGTGCATCCACGAAGTATAGTGTCGGCTTCTATCAACTTCCCATTAGCTAACTCAATAGTGTACTTAGTGTCTAAGGGCGAAGGGGTCACATCAAGTAAAACACTAAAAGCAGTCGACACAAAACTCCTATCGGCTCCAGTATCAAATAAAATAGAAGCATAACGACCATTGAGAAGAAACGTACCCGTCACGACGTCGGGGTTTTGTTGCGCTTCTCCTCCTCCTATCACATAGACCCTACCACGAGCTTCCCCAGCTTTAGCATTCTTTCCTTGGTCCTTGTCCTTGTTCTTTTTCTTTGGGCACTCATTGCTGTAGTGTCCCTTCTGCTGACATTCAAAGCAAGTGACGTTGGCTTTCGTGTTGGGTGGTGACTTACAATCCCTAGCAATGTGTCCAGTTTTCTTGCAGTTGTGACACTGTACATTGCATTGTCCATTATGGTGACGCTTGCATCGATTGCACAGAGGTAGCGTCCTATTGTACACTCCCTTTTCCCCAGTACCAGCAGTGTACGCTTTCATAGTGTCTTGCCTCTTATTCAAATATTTCCCATGGTTGTTCCTTTGGTTATTACCCCACTTTCTCTTGTTGTCCGCGGCATACCCAGCATTTGCTCGAACAACTTGGTCCATCAGACTGTGAGCCATCCTTATAGCATCACTAACTTTTGTCGGTCCAGACGATGTCACATTCCCTTGAACTCTACCCGGTAAACCCCAAATATAGCGCTCAACCTTCTTTTCTTCATCCGGAACCATTCCAGGACATAACAAACACAATTCTTGAAACGTCCTTGTGTACGTCCCAATGTCATTGTTCTTCACAGTCAAGTTCCACAGTTCGATTTCCATTTTCTGAATCTTATTACGAGGACAGTACTCCTTAGTCAACAACTTCTTAAGTTCCTCCCAACTTATTCCATACGCCTCCTCGGCTCCAACCGTCTGCACATGTGTGTTCCACCAGGTCAACGCTCCAGCAGCTAAAGTACAAGTAGAATAAGTCACTTGGTTTTCAACAGCACATCCACTAACACAGAACACAGCTTCCATCTTTTCGACCCAACGAGCTAATCCGACAGCTCCTTCAGTACCATTAAAAGTCAAAGGGTCACAGCTCCTAAAGTCCTTGTAAGTACACGACTTAGGCGGTCGATTGTCAACATTATTCGGTGGTGCTTCGTTCACGTTGTTGTTAGCTTGAACGTTTGCCAGTGCAGCAGTCACTCGTTGCGTAATCAGTGCTTCCAATTGAGCGTCAGTCATTCCGTTACGTATGTTCACCATTGTTTCTCTGCGTTAAGACAACAATGCAATTAAGGTTCAAGCATGAATATACACGTTATATATTTCATATGCTAAAATAGAATGCAGAATTTAACAGTACAACAAACATAGAAAGGATAGTCACTGGTCAAAGTCATAAAGTTAAATTCCCATTCATAATCAAAATATCAAGTACATAGTCATAAAATAAGAGTAGACGACGACATAACCTGCAACAACCAAAATGCGTATTAAAGCAGTTGTAGGGTATGCATGAAATAATCATGTATAGAAATTAAAGTATGCCAATAAGCGAGATGCATATGTATATAATACATATTACGTATTACATAATATATATTACATATTACTTATAATGTTATCCTACGTAATACCTTACGTAGTACACATATATATACAGAGTAACAAGTAGCCACATTGGTTATAGTCTAGGCCTAAGATGCAAACCTAGTTCTCTATAACCAAGGCTCTGATACCAATTCTGTAACACCCCAAAATGTGATATGTGGAAGCGGTGAAGCGCGGGGGCTGTTACGTCATTATATCATAGTTCAAGGTACAAGAGAACGACTCTAAATGAGACGTTTTATAAAAATACCTCGTTGAATTTAAATTAAAAGCATCACAGTACAAAAGGTCTCAGTTTCAAAGATAGTGCAGCAGAATGTAAAAGTTTTAAACATCAACGAGATAATAGTTCAAAAGCATAAGTAAATAAATGTCCGAAGATAGCCATGAAATGCATGCGGACTCCAAGTACTTCACACAGCAGGTACAACACATCATCAATTACCTGAGATAAATGCTAAATTGGGTCAACATAAAGTTGGTGAGAATATAGGTTTCAAGTAAAAATTCACAATCATTCAATTTCAGATTTCGTTTCATGTACACATGCAACTATAGGAGATATAGAGCCAAGTGTAGGATAAATTGGGTGTTCACAATATTTATGATAGCTAAGCGCGTGACATCGAAACTAGTGATCCAGTGCATACGGTAGATTGCATACATAAATTTTGCCCCAATGGAGTACCTAGCCAAGATAACAACGTTCATACAAATGGTACACACTCGTCCGGCGTCAGAATGCCCGAGTGGAGGTTGTCAACCCTCAATAGATCTATTCGTAACATAAGAGCTTACTCCAGCAGAGTAACTAACGATTCATGATAGTGGGGACTATGGCTAAAGCAACTTAAGCTATCTCATAAATAGTGTTCACAAAGCGTTCACAGAAATCAAGTTTTATTTGCGTCCAGAAGCAAGCATCAAAGCATTTATCACATCCCAAAACATTAAACATAGAAAGCAGTTTAATAGGGATCTATAAACTCACCTTAAGCAACGATTCAAACCGCACAAGTAAGATCGAATAGTAGCGAGCAACTCTAGCAACAACCTAAATATAATACTATAGTTTACGCGCTAGCAAATAAGTCACAATAGTTCATCACGTACGTTACTCATCGATCAAGTATATATTTTGTTGTTAAAATCGTGACTTGTAAATGTTATATCGTTATAAACATTATAGTATATATATATACTTAGGCAAAAATATTTATTTTTGACTCGACGAAATTTCGACAGCCTTTCGGCGTAAATTTTAATTTACCAAAATTTATCTTAACAAATTTTCCTACGTGAATTCTAACGAAAATTCGGCAGCCTTTCGGCGTCACGTAAAAATTTGCCATTTTTAGTAAATACTCAAACCTCGTCCTAAAACCCCTATTTTCAACAATTTCTCAATCGCCAACAATTCAACAATTCATTTTTCACAATCGTAACAATTTCCACTTCCAACGTTCAAACTTTCAATAGTACAACAAGTATTCACATTTCGAGCTAATACGCTTTTACAAAACAAGTCCAACATTCATACATACCATTTAGTAACCATTTCGACACTAAAAACAACTCCGTTTAACTCGAAAATGTCGTTTGGACCACTTTAAAAATCTGGACAGCAACCACTTATAGTGTTGTTCTCCAAAAATTAAGTTTTCCGACAACGAAATTTAAACGACCACAACTTACTCATTTTAACTCCGTTTTAGCCCATAATATATCGAAACGAAGGTATCCACTTATATTTTCATAATATCGTAGTAAACTAGTGTCAAAACAATTATTACGACTCTCTACGCCTCTTACAAAAGTCGGACAGATTGTACGTTTTCCGTAAAAACTCGTTTTCGACCGTTTTCAAGCGTAACCACTAGTAGTAACACTACTAGTTTCTTCTAATTTTTCATATACATCAACAAAATCAAAGATTTTTCTTCAAGTTTACAAATCCAAAATATATATACTTATATTTTTCACAAATCTTTCAATTAACCCATTTTTATGTATGGATCTAATAGATCCACACTTAATTTCCACAAATCTTAAAATATTTCATGACCAAAAATAGTTTTCATCATTTTATTGCATAAAAATACTTGATGAGTAACATGCATGCATAGATCTACAAAGATCATGCATGGAAAAATGAAAAGATGAAAAGGTTTAAGAAATGACCTTGTGTAACGATCCTACGTAACCACAACGACCCGATCTACAATATAACCCACTAATATTCAACAAGACCCTAAATCTTCAACCCAAAAACTACTCAAATCGTCAAACCAAGAAAGTCCATTCTTCTTTATGCTTATACAAGCTCTAGGGTGTATTTGTTTTGTGTTAAATCTTGATAAAATGAAGCTTTTTAGAAATCAACAATGGTGGAAATGTATATGTGTTTGTGCCGTGTGTTTAGAGAGAGAGAGAGGAAGAGATGTGTGTGTTTTTTTTTGTTTGAGGTGAAGTGAATAAGTGTAAGTATGTGAAGTTTATTTGTGGTATAAGGTTAAACAAAATGTAAGATGTGTAAGTTAAGCTCAATTTGGCAAAGAGTGAAGTGTTGGTGTATCTTGCATGTGGAGCTTGTTTTGGCCGGTTATGGGGGTCCCAATGGGGGTAAATTTTTCACAATTTTTACTATGGTAATTAGTTAAAAGGTTTAAGGTAAAAAGGTTAGTTAGTTTTAGGTAAATATCAAAAAGTATATAGTTAAGTTAAAAATTACGTAAAACTTAAAAATTTGACGAAATATATTAAATTTACGATTTTTCGACGAAAACTGACATTTTATGATTGGTAAAGTATTTTATGCATGTTAACGACGGTTAAACGTAAAAACGACGTAAAATACGAAAATGCGATACGTTAATTAAATATTCACAGTAAATACGATTTATTACTATAAATAGCAAAATACTAAAATACAGGCATATATAAATATATACATAAATATTTAAACACGCTGTTCATGAAAAATACGATCACGCTGTTAAAAACTAAACAGTTAAGCACATAATTCAGATAACGAATAATCTCATGGATTATCGTCAATTCATTGACCGTCTCAGCACTTTGGTCAGGTTCACAGAAAATGTTCAGAATAATGACTGAGCTCAGAGTCAGGCCATTACTCGTCAGCAAACAATTTTTTAGAAAACGCGGGATAACCTCCCGGTTCCAACACAGTTAAATCACATAGTTGACTAAATAAAAAGTCAAAGGGTAAAATAGTCATTTTACAAAGTAGGGAAAATTACCAGGTGTTACAGTAGTCACACCGGATCTCGCTTTGGCCAGTTCTAACCCAATCCAACCTAGCTGGTTACAAAGCACAAAATACAGTTACAACATATTGTTGGAATAGACAGTCAGTTCTAAATATCAAACCATAATCACACGCTGGTTGGTGCACTGGTAGTATATAAGACAACATTTGAATGACCAGCAGATACGTAAGCCGACTACTGATGATGAAAATTGACCATGTAGAAACATGAAGTAAATAAGAAATTATTGAGACAGTTGTTTTAGTATGGTAGCTGGAAAATCAGCTAATAGTTGACTGTCATTTGAGGACCAACATATCATTTTGGGAAAAGGCGACACAGATAAGCCTCAGGTTGAAGGAGAAAACCTGAAGCTGAATGATTTGCACTACCATGCTCTAGATGCCGGAAAATCCGGTAAAAAGTTAGGATATTATCTCGAATGATTGTTATAGTTTTTCTACAGACAACACTAGGACCCTCTTGGTTTATATGGAAACAGCTTCAGATGTCGAACTGTTTATTGCCACAAAAATATCCCATTTTCTGGAAAAGAACGGCGATAAGTCCTATCATTTTCCTTCGGTTCCCAGGTTGATATATGATATTGTGAAGGGGTATCAACCTGACAATGTGTCAATAAAAGGTAAGTGCGTTGACAAATCCCGGAAGATCAAAGGGAATGCCGGAAACATAAACATAGGCAGCGTATTCGTGGGGATATATTAAGAAGCGAGATATACGAATTACTAAAAACATCAGCCGCCGATTAAAACTCAGCTACAATTTTTAGCTGCGCATCTGTTGAGCGGTTCCTGGTGGGTGACAAATAGATTTCAGCATCTTATTCGAGAACGGGACACTATAGATTCAGATATGGCACCACTAAAGGCAAACCATACAGGAGGCCATGGCTGCAGCCCCGAGAGGCTGCCCAACCAAGATACGTGCACTCTCAGACTTACCCCGTACCGTAAAAACTCATCATAGCCTCAGATAGGTCACCATTGGATATTAGCATACGTGCGCTATGGCTGTAAACATACAAAGTTTTCCCCGCCAAGAGGCGCAACCCAGAACCTCCTCTAATTCGTTTACCGAGGTTCAATTTTTATCATCACCTACCCGATTAAAACTCAGGTACAATTTTCCGCTACGCATTTGTGGAACGTTTGCTACTGGCTGAAAATTAGATTTCAACATCTTTTTTGGGAGCGTGACATTATAGGCTCAGATACGACACCATTAAGGGCAAACCGTACAGGCACGACATAGCTGCAGCCCCAAGAGGCTGCCCGCCAAGATACGTATAGTCTCAGCCTTACCTCGTGCCGTCAAAGCTCATCATAGCCTCAGATAAGTGACCATCGGATATTAGCATATGTGTGCTCTGGCTGCACACATAGAAAGTTTGCCACGCCAAGAAGCGCACAATCAAAACCCTCCTCTAGCCCGCTCATGGACATTCGAATTCGATCATCACCGACATTTAGGGCCATTAAAAAAATACATCAGCACAACCACATATATGTTACTTTAATAGGCGCCATATATCCGGCAACAACCAAAAATTTATCACATGTATGCCGGCAACCTTAAAATGTTGCCTGGACAAAACCAACCAAAAGTATCAAACTGGCGTATAGAAAGAACCTGCCAACCAACAACACTCCACAACAGTGCTGGTAATTATAATATTAGGCAAAACCAAACGACATTATCAACGGCAGTACGAAACATACAAAAGCGAAAGAACAACTATATAACCAAATACATCACTTTCACAAACAGATCATAACCAAGTGCATAAATCAAAACAAGTAAGTAAGAAGCCATAAGAATACGGGAGCTTACAACCGTTTGTGAAAAGGATCACCAAAAAAATAGGAAAGATGAGCAACCAATGGATAAGCGCAGCCACTCCACAAATGATGCAAACCAAGATCAATTGGGTTGCTGATGAGGCTATATATATGGATGCAACACCCACCAAATCAAGGGACACCATCGTGACGCCAATTAGGCAACCAACGGTTATGATGCGTTCACTGTAGCCACTACATAAGCAGACAATCGCAATTAAGCAACAGTTAATCACCAAAGGGAAAAATTAAAAAAGCCAACATAGTTATTAATAACAATTTTTGAAAGGCCAAGCGATTGATTAATGGTTAAGGGGGGAAGAGGGTAAACGCCAAACCACAATCAATGCACACACGGATCTTAATCGGGTCTGCATCTAAACCGTGTGTGTTTAGTGTGTGTTTATTGTGAGAGAACGGTGGGTTTGTGAGGGAAGAAAGAAATATTAGTTTAATATCTATGTGAGGAGAATCACTGTTTCTATAGAAATGTGATTCTCCTCTTATATATATATATATATTTAAATATATATATATATATATATATATATATATATATATATATATATATATATATATATATATATATATATATATATATATATATATATATATATATATATTAGTCTCATTAAAGGTTAAAATTAAACTTTGATTCTTTTTAAACACAAATTAAATTTTGATTAAATAAATGGAAATTAGAAAGAAGACTTTGGAGTCATCATTACCATGTAATACCCAAACGTGAGTCACATACACATGGTTCTATTATATTTGCGACCCATGCATCAAGTTATTATTTGTATTCATAATAGTATCAATCTTTTTTTATATTCTCGCACGTGACTTTCCATTTTTCTTGTCTTTAATTCAGTTATGCTCCTTAATGTCGATGAAGTGCATTGGACTATTAGATAGTATATAAAATAAAAGTTTTGTTTATCATCAAGCTTAATTATATAATACTAGTCTCGTACCCGTGCAATTCAGCAGCGGGTACCAGATGACTATTCTTTTACAAATAAATGTTACATTTTTATCTACTAACTTCGTATTCAAACTAAAATTAAAATTATAAAAAAACTAAATTTAAATAAATAAACTCATTAAAAATGAAAAAAAGTTAAAATTTAATCAAAATATATCAAAATAAATATTGAATTAAAAAGCGCGATATTTTAGAAAAAATATAGTGAAATTAAATTATAAAAAGAAATAAAAACAGGAAAGATGAGCAACCAATAGAAAAGCGCAGCCACTCCACAAATGATGCAAACCAAGATCAATTGGGTTGCTGATGAGGCAATATATATGGATGCAACACCCACCAAATCAAGGGACACCATCATGACACCAATTAGGAAACCAACGGTTATGATGCGTTCACTGTAGCCACTACAGAAGCAGACAATCGCAATTAAGCAATGGTTAATCACCAAAGGGCAAAATTAAAAAAGCCAACATAATTATTAATAACAATTTTTGAAAGGCCAAACGATTGATTAATGGTTAAGGGGGGAATAGGGTAAACTCCAAACCACAATCAATGCACACACGGATCTTAATCGGGTCGGCATCTAAACCGTGTGTGTATAGTGTGTGTTTATTGTCAGAGAACGGTGGGTTTGTGAGGGAAGAAAGAAATGTTAGTTTAATATCTATGTGAGGAGAATCACTGTTTCTATAGAAATATGATTCTCCTCTTTTATATATATATACCTAAATATATATATTGAATTAAAAAGCGCGATATTTTAGAAAAATATAGTGAAATTAGATTATAGAAAAAAAATAAAAAAAAATTCAATTTAAATATAATTTTATTTTAATATTTTGTTATTAAAATTGTTATAAAAATTTGTTATAAAAGGGATAAATGAATAAGATTAATTTTTTAATTAAGAAATATTAGAAGTTAAATGTTTTTAAGACTCTTTTAAATGAAATACTTAATAAAATAGTATAGATATAGATAAGAAATTTTGTTTAGTTCGATTACTCCAGTACCTTTTGTGATACATCACCTCGTTCAGCTCCACATCCACTCAATAGGTGCAACTCTTCGTCAAATTAAAACGATTGTTGTAACACCTCATTTGGATAAATGGACCGGTACGTAATAATTATGACATGTCATCAAAGCATGCAAGGTAAATGTCTAAAACATTAAATGACCATAAAGGAAAAACCGGAATCAAACATCGGTTCCCATACATAAGCCCAAAACAGAAATAAGTAAATGGAATAAGAAGGACAAAACAAGTGTCCACGCAAGCATAAGTATATGAGGCAAAGGAGAAGAAGTCTAAGGCAACTTCCATCCTATACACGTCATCCAAATGCTCCAGGCTGTCTTTGGATACATGCCGTTTGGGACATGGAAAGGAAAATGTACGACTGAGAATTACGCTCACTGAACGGATATAATGACAATTAAATGATAACATAAACATAAGTAAAGAATGAAATGAAAGTATGACATGATAGTGCAGCGGAATAATATAAGTCCTGGAAAACCTTGTTTAAGCTCAGAAGACCGGTTTTATATTCCTAAAAAGACTTATGTTTAGTTTATTCTGAAAAACTGTATTTAAAATATGTCTGGAGCTCATATAGGTCATGCTATATCAACATGCATGAATAATTAGAGGGGTGACCTCATCATGAAATTAGAGAGGTTGCCTATAATTACAATAAGTTTTGTGGAGGGATCATCTCTTGTAACGGATGCTAGGCACACACCGCAGTTACCATGAAATCTTACTAAACTTGTCCTAGGATGCACCCATTCGCCCCACATGATAATTATAAAATAGGCCAAATAACTGAAAGGGACGCTGCGAGCAATCACTCTCACCGCAGAAGAGTCATAACACCGGTGCCTCCAGTTATATGGTTATGGAACCCCCATAACTAGGTGAAACTAGCATGCATGTATATAGCTCACACAATCTAAAAAAACATAACATATACTGAATGTGTTTATGACACGTAAACTACTGGAGAAAACAAATGGCTGCAAATGGGAAATCCTAATATAGGAAAGAATGACCTTATTGAAGGACGGAATATCCGTACCTTATGTCCAGTAAATGAAGATGAAAACGAATGCGGAAGGTCACTCCGACTTCACGATAACTACATAATAAAAGGGGCGTGTATGTGTTGCCTGATTAACTTATACTTAACTGATTATTAGTTTACTTGATGTGTTCTTAACTTGTTTTACTTGTTCTTGTTCTTGTCTTTTTTTAAGTGTTCTAAACTTATGTCATTGATCAATGTTAATCATGTGTTTTCTTAATGTTTCATGTATTCTGATTAGTGTATTTCATGTTCTCATGTGTTATTATACTTGTTATATCATAACGAGTAACTTTCTGAAAATAGCAGGTTTCCAAAAATAGAAAGCTTTCCAAAAATAGTAAGTTTCCAAAAATAGTAAGTTTCTATATATAGAAATAAACTTGATTAACAAGTATATAAAATATAAGCTATAGCTTTAATAAGCATAAAATATAAGTCATGATCATATAGTAAAGTTTATAAAATACATACTTTAGGCTAAAATAAGAATTATTAATTAATAATATATTGCATGGTTTTATTAAGGATTATTAATTAATAAAATGACATGGAGGGGTGTCCTCGTCATGCTATAGAGGGGTGACCTCTAAATAACTGTGCTGGGTGGAGGGATCAGCTCCAATGTGAAGGATGTAGAGCACACACCACATTCACCTGCTAAACTGTAACTATATCCTAGGATGCATCCATACGCCCCACTAATAGTAATACTGATAAAATGGCCAAGCTGAGCTGAGTGGGACGATGCAGGATATCACTCTCCCGCATGTGAGTCACGACACCGGTGCCTCTAGTGCCGTGGTTACGGTACCTCCGTAACTAGTACATAAACTAATCATGCTTGTATATAAGGCTCAGGCAATTTATTTTATTATAAACATAATTTCTGATAACTTTAAACATATACTGGGGAGAACATTTGGCTGCAGACGGGGAATCCTAATCATGCATAAGAAAGGAAGTCCTTACTGAAAGGACGGGAATCCGTACCTTTAGTCCAGTAACTGACTGAATGGAAGACTGAACGAATACTACTCGGGCTTCACGCGTGCTACATAATTAAAAGACGCGAATCAGTTAACTGATATCCGTTATCGAATTTTACTGGTCTTGTTGGTTTCTTATTTATTTATTTCAGATATTCCATACGTAAAATTACGACTAAATCTGATCATTAAAATAATTTATTTTAATGTATTAATGTTATACTAATAGCTACGTACAACGTTTATCTAACGGTAAATAATTCTATAATAAGTATCTCTCTAACATAGAAGTTCCTTAATTTAGAAAGTTCTTAAATAGTTTAATTCGTTTTTTCTAAAATATACCCTTTTAAAATATTAACGAAAATAATTTAATTTAATACACATAAAATATATATATATATTAAATAATTATAAAACAACTTAATTTAAATTAAAAAGGTATAACATAAAAATGTTTATTTTATCATTTATAAAAACGTCCCGAGCTTACCGACTAACAATTTAAACATATACACCAAATCTGTCCGAAACAATTAGTGACAGAATTTCGTGTCACCAAAAACTGTCGCTAAAGCTGTTTATTTAAAAACTGTCTAAACCCTAACAGTTTTGCGACAGAACAAACTGTCGCTAAACTGTCGCTAAAGTTAATTAACTTTCTTGTTTTTCTGTCTATTTTTTTTTCCCACTGCTCTAAGTGCCTCGTTCCCACTGTTTACCAAACAGTTCCCCCCGCTTGTTCTATTTTACAACCAAACGCACCCTTATTTTGTACGCAGCCCCCAAACGCCCCCCTCTGGTCAAGACTGGCCCTAGCCGCCCCTGTGTGGGTCACGGCTGGGCAGAAAGGGAAGTCACTCACCGAGGCTGTGGAGTCCCGGTTCCACGAACATAACCCAACAGCCCCGACTTGGGCTGTTTTCTCTCGGCCGGCCAAAACATGGCAGGTCTCGGTTTCTTTTACCAAAACAACCCGACACCCTTGGTTTGTACATACCCGCTGTTGGTCTGCGGTTGTTGGTGATCCGAAAGCAAGTACCACCGAGACATGTCCATGTCTCGGTTCCCATAAGATTACCCAAGACGAACCCTAACTATGATTTTATGTGATGTTCTCTTTGTTTTTAATAATCAAATCGTGACTATAAAGGGTTGAGCTAGAGATTGATTACCTTAATAGCTTGATCACGGAAGGAAAGAACACAAAGATTGCTAGATCAACAAGGCTCGGTCTCTTTTTTTTTTTTTTTTTTCCTTCTTCCCGGCGGCAACAAACACAAACCCTAATTCTATATATATATATATATTTTTTTTTTTGTTTACTGATATGGAAAAGGGGTAACCCTCCGTTGGTTTTGTGTAGTCAACATGGGCTAAGGCCCAAAATTCTCTCTTTTTGTTCTTGTCAAAACCGGCCCTTGTTATTATTTATTTATTTATATATATATATATATTTTTTTTTTTTTAAACTAGTACAATAATAATATTTCTTGTTATAAAATATTTCTTGTAATATTTTCTCGTTGTTCTATTGACAATTTATACGTAATTGGTCTAAATAAATAGCCTGCGTATAAAAATATAAACCGCGTATTTATAACTTCTCGATTTAAAAATACGGGTTTTACAATTCTTCCCCTCTAAAAGAAATAATTCGTCCCCGAATTAAAATACGGCCGTACTGGGTTTTACAATTCTTCCCCTCTAAAAGAAGAATTCGTCCCCGAATTACAAGGTATTAAAGCTGGCTGAAGTAAAAGCTGAAATGCTGGTAAACTGAACGACATAAAAGCTGAAAGGACATACCCGAATCAGAACTGAAAGTGAGGATAAGAAGTCCGTATAGACTCCTCCGTTTCCCAAGTGGCCTCCCGCTCGGTATGGTTCCTCCACAGGATCTTGACGAAAGGAATGGTCTTCCTTCTCATGACTCGATCTTGGCGATCTAAAACCGCTTCGGGTTCCTCAATATAGGATAAATCCTCCCGAATCTGATCGAGTGGATAATTCACTTTGTGAAGCTCGTGGTAGTTGTATCCCCTGAGTAATGAGACATGAAACACTTTGTGGACGTGTGAAAGCTGAGGCGGCAGCGCCAACCGATACGATACTTCCCCGACGCGTTCAAGGATTTCAAATGGTCCGATGTAGCGAGGGCTAAGTTTGCCTTTGAGGCCGAAACGTCTGACACCGCGTGCGGGTGATACTTTGAGGAACACACGATCTCCAGTCTGAAATGATAGATCTCTGCGATGTCTGTCGGCGTAACTCTTCTGGCGAGTACGCGCTTCTTGCAGTTTTGCCCTAGCGATGGCGACCTTTTCATTGGTCATTTCTATCAATTCTAGTCCCTCAATCAAGCGTTCTCCAACCTGATCCCAACAAATCGGAGCACGGCATTTTCTGCCGTATAACATCTCGAATGGAGCACGCTTGATACTAGCATGCCAACTGTTGTTGTAGGCGAACTCGACCAAGCAAATATAGTCATCCCAGTGTCCTGTCCATTCTAATGCACAGGCGCGTAGCATGTCCTCTAAGGTCTGGATAGTACGCTCTGACTGACCGTCCGTCTGAGGGTGGAAAGCTGTGCTGAGCTTGAGCCTAGTTCCCCAAGCTTTATGCAAGCCTCTCCAGAAATGAGAAGTGAACCGTGGATCTCTATCTGATATAATTTCGGAGGGTGTACCATGTAACCGTACAATCTCCTCGGTGAATAGTTTCGCTAATTTACTGACTGCGAAATCTTTACGAATAGGAATGAAATGTGCTGACTTGGTCAAACGATCGACAACTACCCAGATTGCATCATGTCGCCGCTGAGTCTGTGGTAAACCGGTAACAAAATCCATAGAAATCTTGTCCCATTTCCACATTGGAATTTCTAATGGCTGGAGTAACCCGCTGGTACGCTGATGTTCTATCTTAACCTGCTGGCAGGTCAGACACTTAGACACAAATGTTGCGACATCCTGCTTCATGCCGCTCCACCAGAAATGCTGCTTAAGATCATGGTACATTTTTGTGGAACCCGGGTGGATGGAGAACGGAGAGCTGTGAGCCTCAGTCATTAAGGCTTCTCTAAGAGCAGGATCTTCTGGAACGCAAAGTTTGGTACCCTGCCATACTATACCATCGTCATCAATGCGAAATTCGGTCTGACGGTCAATGTTCTGGACAATTGCCCAGATTTCACCATCATCCTTTTGAGCGGCTTTAATCCTAGAGAGTAAATCTGGTTCTACTCTCAAACTAGCCCAGTATCCCCTTTGTCCGCGTACTAAGAGCTCAATATCATAACGCTCTAAGTCCCGAATAATTTCTTCCTGAACTTTGATGCCATTTACCATACCTGACTTTCTGCTAAGGGCATCTGCTACTACGTTTGCTTTGCCTGGGTGATACTGAATATTAGTGTCATAGTCTTTTAGCAGTTCTAACCATCGCCTCTGTCTCATGTTCAGCTCTCGCTGTGTAAATATATACTTGAGACTTTTGTGATCGGTGAAGATATCACACGACTCACCGTATAAATAATGCCTCCAGATTTTAAGGGCGAAGACAACTGCTGCGAGCTCTAGATCATGAGTAGGATAATTTTTCTCATACGGCTTTAGTTGACGCGAAGCATAAGCGATGACTTTCCCATGCTGCATAAGAACACAGCCTAAGCCTTTTCCCGATGCGTCGCTGTATATCTGATAACCACCTGTACCGGATGGGAGAGTAAGTATCGGTGCTGAGATCAATCGATGCTTGAGTTCCTCAAAACTCTTTTCTCTCTCCTCGGTCCATATAAACTTCTCACCCTTTCGCATAAGTTGGGTCAATGGTAACGCCAAACGTGAGAAGTTTTCCACGAACCTGCGGTAGTAACCTGCCAACCCAAGAAAACTACGTATCTCTGTGACAGATGTCGGTCTTGGCCATTTGGTGATTGCCTCCACCTTTGCAGGGTCCATAGTTATTCCTTCTGCAGACACAATATGGCCTAGAAACGCCACTGTATTCAGCCAAAACTCGCACTTCGAAAATTTAGCGTATAGTTTTTCTTGTCTGAGAATCTGCAAAACCGTACGGAGGTGGTTCTCATGTTCCTCTTTGGATTTGGAGAAAATAAGGATATCATCGATGAATACGATCACAAACTTGTCTAAAAATTCGTGGAAGACTCTGTTCATTAAGTCCATAAATACTGCGGGCGCATTCGTGAGACCGAATGGCATGACAACAAACTCGTAATGACCGTACCTCGTGCGAAAAGCAGTTTTGGATATATCCTGCTCTTTTACACGCAACTGATGGTAACCTGACCGTAGATCGATTTTTGAAAAGTGCTTGGCACCCTGAAGCTGATCGAATAAATCGTCAATACGAGGAAGTGGATAACGGTTACGAATAGTGAGCTTATTCAACTCACGGTAGTCAATACACAAACGCATACTACCATCCTTCTTCTTGACAAACAAAACGGGAGCGCCCCAAGGTGACACGCTTGGACGGATGAAACCCCTTTCGAGAAGTTCCTGAAGTTGATCCTTCAGTTCCTTAAGCTCTACAGGAGCCATACGGTAAGGAGCTTTAGATACTGGTTCTGCACCTGGAACGAGATCGATACCAAATTCTACCTCTCGCATGGGAGGTAAACCTGGAAGTTCCTCTGGAAAAACATCCGGAAAATCTGACACAACTGGCTGATCATGAATTGAAGGTGTCTCAGAAGTCGTGTCATGGACTGTAGCTAGGAAACCCTCGCAACCATGATATAACAAGGTACGAGCCTGTAAAGCTGAAATGATCTGAACATGTTTTCCTGGTAAGAAGCCTCGGTGAATATATTCTGGTGCCTGGACTTCTCCAAAGATGACCCGGTGAGCATGACAATCTATGGTGGCATGATGAACCGCCAACCAATCCATACCCAGAATAATATCGAATTCACACATATCTAAAGGAAGAGCACTGACTGGACGGATTTTATCATCAAACTCAAGAGGGAGATCCTTATATACTTGGGTAATGAGTACGGAGTCTCGCATGGGGGTAGATATACTAAGTGCACTGTCTAGTGGCGTAGGGGTCATGTTTATTCTAACAACATATGAAGTAGATATAACCGAGTGCGTGGCGCCTGTATCGAAAAGCACGCATGCAGACTGTCCGTGTATAAACAAAATGCCAGTAATGGTACCTGCGGTCTTATTTGCTTGATCACGGGTAGTAGTGTAGACACGACCAGTGGTTGGTGGTAGTGGTGGTGGCGGAGGTAACATCTGAGGAGTCTGGCCTGAGGTACCAGCAGCAGTATTCCCGCTCTTGCAATCTCTCTTCAGATGGCCCGGTTGGCCACACTGGAAGCAACCACTCATACCACGACGGCACGGTCCCGTGTGCTTCTTTCCACAAGTGACGCAAGTGGGATAAGTGTGCACGGCAGAAGCAGCTCTGGTTTGCTGAGAACCTGATTCACGATGATAAACACGTGTCATGATGCTGATATTTTAAACTGAAATGAGGCTGTTTGACTGAAATTTAAAATTACCAGAATTTGCCGGTCGGGCAACCTGTTGACCCCTGTTGTTTTGGTCACGCCCCTGTCCAGCATCTCTGTTGGAATTACACATAAATTTAAGATCTGTTTTACACGATAGTTTAGTATTTCTTGGAGCTTAAAGGCTCACCTGTAGCTGCCAGAGGAGTTGGAGCTGCCACGGTAATTATCACCGCCGTTCCTCCTATCTGACCGATTACGGTCATATGACTGACCGTGGTTCCTGTAGTTCTGATGCGGAGTAGCCGATTGGGATCGGTCTCCTCCTCTGTGTCTGTAAGATTTTAATAGCATATAAGTTGCCAAGCAATAATGGCTAAATTGTTTAAGTCTGTGGGGTGAGATGTACCTCTTCTCCGGGCGCTCTAAATTCTCGAGCTCGTCCCTCTCAAAAAGCATCTCGATGTCCCGAGCTGCATTAGCTACTTGTGACACATTAGTGAATGTGGCACTCATCAATCTATCTACAGTCCTAGTGTGAAGAGCCCAGCGAAATTGCTTCACTTGCTCCTCTACGGTACCCGCAGCCTCTCCTAAGAATCCAGCCATCCTGAGGTATCGGTGCATGAACTCTATGCTGTTCTCGCCATTATTCTGACGAATAACGTGAAAGTCCCTCTTCATCTTAGCTTGCTCCGCATGCGGGAAAAACTGGTCATAGAACATCGTCTTGAAACGTGCCCATGTCAAAGTAAGCTCCCAAGCATCTCCCCCATTGGACAGTTTCTGAGACCTCCACCAATGTAGAGCAGGACCCTCCAGCTTGTAAACTGCAAGCCTAACCTTGAAAACATCACCACAACCCATAGCTCCAAAAATTTTCTCTATATGGTAGATCCAGTCTTCTGCATCAGTTGGAGCTACAGTTTGCTCAAACAGTCGGGGCTTCTGCTTGTTGAACAGATCCAGCCAAGCGGGTAACGTAGTAGGTGGTGGAGCAGGAGGGTTGTTATTCTGCTGAGGTCCATTCTGATATTCAACTCGGATCTCGTCACGAATTTGGGGTAACATGGCCTGTATAGCAGCCTGAACAGCAGCAGCAATATCAGCTGCATTAGGATCATTCTCGGTTTCGCGTCTGGGTGGCATCTGAAATATAAGAGGATGAGTTGATAAAACCGTAAGAACCTGAGGTAATAAATCTGAATATGCTTAGTGTGATTCATGAAGGTATAGTTAACAAAACATGACATGAATACTAGTGAACGCCTAAGGTCAGTTCACAAAATGAAAATTTCTGAAACATAAATCTGACATGAGTAAGGATGGACGCCTATGGTCAGTTCATCCATACAAAATTTAAGCGACAAGGGTGAACGCCTATGGTCAGTTCACCAAAACGAAATGTTCTTGAAAAGCACATGCGATTAAGTATGGCCAGTCCTGTACCAACCGTTTACTTAATCAAAATTTTAAAAAAAATCCGACTGATAAAATTCATGAGTAGCATGGAAAATAACGACGCCAAAATACAAGAAATTCTTGGTGACTACCCACTAGTCACAGGTCAAGTTTTAGAGCCTACAGGTCGAACCAGGCTCTGATACCATAATTGTAACACCCCACTTGGAAAATGGACCGTTACGTGTACTTATGGCGTGTCATCAAAGCATGCAAGGCAATGTATTAAACATTAAATGACCAAACGGAAAATACCGGAATCAAACATCGGTAGTCCAACATAAGCTCCAAAGTATAAAGACTAAGTACAGAAAGAAAAAGGACGAAACAATGTCCAACAACCAAAGAGAAGTAATGTAATGTATGCATAAAATAAAGGAGTCTGGATAGCTCCCATCCAATGCACGTACTCTCTTAGCAGTCCTAAGATCGTCCCTGTGTACCTGCCGTTTGGAAACATGAAAGGAAACTACGGCTGAGCATAACGCTCAGTGGACGGATATAGCATGAATAAGATGTACTGAAAGTAAATGGAATGGAAGACTACAATGACACTATAACTGATATGACATGAGCTACAATTCTGCAAAACTTTGATAAACCTTTTCATATAAACTGAAACTGAAATATAACTTATTAATTCTGAAAACATGCATTTTCTGTATTTTAATTTGCCAAGAGCTTATATAGGTCATGTATTAAATCAACTGCTGCATGAATACATGGAGGGGTGTCCTCGTCATGCTATAGAGGGGTGACCTCTAAATAACTGTGCTGGGTGGAGGGATCAGCTCCAATGTGAAGGATGTAGAGCACACACCACATTCACCTGCTAAACTGTAACTATATCCTAGGATGCATCCATACGCCCCACTAATAGTAATACTGATAAAATGGCCAAGCTGAGCTGAGTGGGACGATGCAGGATATCACTCTCCCGCATGTGAGTCACGACACCGGTGCCTCTAGTGCCGTGGTTACGGTACCTCCGTAACTAGTACATAAACTAATCATGCTTGTATATAAGGCTCAGGCAATTTATTTTATTATAAACATAATTTCTGATAACTTTAAACATATACTGGGGAGAACATTTGGCTGCAGACGGGGAATCCTAATCATGCATAAGAAAGGAAGTCCTTACTGAAAGGACGGGAATCCGTACCTTTAGTCCAGTAACTGACTGAATGGAAGACTGAACGAATACTACTCGGGCTTCACGCGTGCTACATAATTAAAAGACGCGAATCAGTTAACTGATATCCGTTATCGAATTTTACTGGTCTTGTTGGTTTCTTATTTATTTATTTTAGATATTCCATACGTAAAATTACGACTAAATCTGATCATTAAAATAATTTATTTTAATGTATTAATGTTATACTAATAGCTACGTACAACGTTTATCTAACGGTAAATAATTCTATAATAAGTATCTCTCTAACATAGAAGTTCCTTAATTTAGAAAGTTCTTAAATAGTTTAATTCGTTTTTTCTAAAATATACCCTTTTAAAATATTAACGAAAATAATTTAATTTAATACACATAAAATATATATATATATTAAATAATTATAAAACAACTTAATTTAAATTAAAAAGGTATAACATAAAAATGTTTATTTTATCATTTATAAAAACGTCCCGAGCTTACCGACTAACAATTTAAACATATACACCAAATCTGTCCGAAACAATTAGTGACAGAATTTCGTGTCACCAAAAACTGTCGCTAAAGCTGTTTATTTAAAAACTGTCTAAACCCTAACAGTTTTGCGACAGAACAAACTGTCGCTAAACTGTCGCTAAAGTTAATTAACTTTCTTGTTTTTCTGTCTATTTTTTTTTCCCACTGCTCTAAGTGCCTCGTTCCCACTGTTTACCAAACAGTTCCCCCCGCTTGTTCTATTTTACAACCAAACGCACCCTTATTTTGTACGCAGCCCCCAAACGCCCCCCTCTGGTCAAGACTGGCCCTAGCCTCCCCTGTGTGGGTCACGGCTGGGCAGAAAGGGAAGTCACTCACCGAGGCTGTGGAGTCCCGGTTCCACGAACATAACCCAACAGCCCCGACTTGGGCTGTTTTCTCTCGGCCGGCCAAAACATGGCAGGTCTCGGTTTCTTTTACCAAAACAACCCGACACCCTTGGTTTGTACATACCCGCTGTTGGTCTGCGGTTGTTGGTGATCCGAAAGCAAGTACCACCGAGACATGTCCATGTCTCGGTTCCCATAAGATTACCCAAGACGAACCCTAACTATGATTTTATGTGATGTTCTCTTTGTTTTTAATAATCAAATCGTGACTATAAAGGGTTGAGCTAGAGATTGATTACCTTAATAGCTTGATCACGGAAGGAAAGAACACAAAGATTGCTAGATCAACAAGGCTCGGTCTCTTTTTTTTTTTTTTTTTTCCTTCTTCCCGGCGGCAACAAACACAAACCCTAATTCTATATATATATATTTTTTTTTGTTTACTGATATGGAAAAGGGGTAACCCTCCGTTGGTTTTGTGTAGTCAACATGGGCTAAGGCCCAAAATTCTCTCTTTTTGTTCTTGTCAAAACCGGCCCTTGTTATTATTTATTTATTTATATATATATATATATTTTTTTTTTTTAAACTAGTACAATAATAATATTTCTTGTTATAAAATATTTCTTGTAATATTTTCTCGTTGTTCTATTGACAATTTATACGTAATTGGTCTAAATAAATAGCCTGCGTATAAAAATATAAACCGCGTATTTATAACTTCTCGATTTAAAAATACGGGTTTTACATATACCCTTCCTAGAATGTTAGGAATGTTAGTTGTTGATTCCTGTTTCATTCAATTATTCCATCTTTCTCTAATCCTCTCCTTTCTCTCTCTAACTCTCTTTCTAGTTCTTCATCTCTCTCCCTCTCTTTAGATCTTTACAACACATTAACAATCCTAAGAAATCGTGGACCTACAATTGGCATCAAGAGCCATGGTTGATTGGTTTGTTCTTGTGTTTGTTCATCATTTATATTGGTGGATTTTGATCTAAAATCATTCGATCCAAAATTCTTTTTGTGTTTTTTATGGTTTAATCTTCCTAAGATCATCTACATAGTGGTGGTAGTGATTTTGGATATTTGTTTTGGTCAAAAACACGAAAAAGTTGGAATTTTTGGATTGATTTTTGGGTAAAAATTACGTGTTTGAAATTTTTTGGGTATAATTCGGAATAAGAGGTGATAGGTGTGAAAACACCCATCCTTTCATCACTTAATTACAATAATAACCAAGCCAAAACATGTATTTTTGTCGTAATTGTCGGAATTATGCGTATTTTGTGTTTTTGTTGTGATTTAGGACCAAAATGTGAAAAGGGAGGAAAATACGGGCTTTCATGGGCTTTTATCGAAGAAAAAGACAAAAGACGAAGTCAAGAGATCAAGAGTGCAAAAAGAACGGAAGTCCAAGACCTATTCTGAAGATTTATCGAAGAACAAGTCTAAAGACGGAAGTTTAATAAAGCCGATAAACTCAACTCTAATAAATGAAGAAATTATAAGACGAGTTTAAATAATACCGAGACAAAGTCGAAAAAAGTCGAAGAATTAAGAATACGAAAAGACGAGAAAGAAAGAAAGAAGGAAGCAACACACGCTTAACCTCCCTAATCACTATAAATACCACCCATTTCACCACATTTCATTTTGTTAGCTAATTTAACAATTAGTCTTTCCATCTTTACTTATTTGCACCATTTCCATGTCATTTTACTAAATTGTTCTTTAAATTCATGTTTTAAATTTCGTGCACTTTGATTCCAAGTAAGTTAATTTCATTGTTAATCTTTATTTTTCTTTAATTAAGCTTTATTTTATCATTCTCATCCTACTTTTCTTGTTTTTGATTTGTTACAAATTCGGATTAAGCAATCTTTTGCTTAATCTCTTTGCTTATTTGATTAAAAAGTTTGTCTTTTCTTTTCCATCTAAGCTTTCATACGAAATAAGCTATAAGTTTGACAATCTTATTGGCTTATTTTATATTTAGCTTATTTGTTTTTAAGGTTTTTTTAAAAGTTTTTTTTTTAAATCCGTTTTATAAAGTTTTCGTATTTTGTGTCTTGTAAGTTTTTTAGATTTGTTGCTTATTATCTCATCTTATCATCATTTCAGTTAAGTTTTAGAGTAAGTGCTTATTAGTATTAGCTTATTTGCTTTGCTTATTACGAATTGTACTTCCATCGGAATGAGAGTTCCCACACTGCGACGGCTAAACCATATTCCGATAGTGACAATCGGTTGAGGGTTTTGCATGCCGACAGAAGGATTGCGATCAGCATTCCGATTGGTTCTTTCCCCCTTATTCCGATCAAGATTCCGATCGCACATTGCAATCTGGGTTGCGACGGCTCTTAAGGCTAGATTGAAACGAAGTGCTGCCCAAATTTCACTAGTCATATTCCGATAGTTTTGCATTCCGACAGGTGATTCCGATCTGACATTCTGATCTAAGATTCCGATAGGATTGTTCAACATTCCGATAGGCGAAGTGTTATTCCGACAGGTTTCATTTCAATCATTCCGACGGATCACATTCTGATAGACTCATTCCGATACCTATATTCCGATCTAGATTCCGATGGTTTATGGTGACAGCATTCCGATCTGGATTCCGATGGTTTTGGGTTTTGAATTATATTTTGCTTTGTTTTATTTTTAAGTTACAATTTTATTACTTTGTCAAATTTAATTTTCGTCACGCTTTAATTTTAAGTCATTTAATCAATTTACTTTCAAAGTTTTAATATTGCACCATTTACATTTTAATTTGTTTTAGTTTTAAATTACCGTCATTTACTTTAATGTTTTGAAATTTACTTTACTACAACGACAAATCTTTGTTTCCCACCAAAAGACGACTGAGTCGCACTTTCTACTATTGTGAATTCGAAAAGATCGGACGATAATATTTTATACTAGGTAAAAGCCATGTATTAAATGGCGCCGCTGCCGACTCTTTTCGTTAAGATTAACGGTTTTCTATGAGAGACGCGTTGAATTTTGGGATCCGTTCACCCGTGAACGTTATTTTTCGTGCTAAAAAATTTCCAAAAATCATAAAAATTAAGTATTGTTAAAAATCCATAAAAATAAAATTTTCAAAAATCCAAAAAGATTTTTTTTTTACAATTGTATATATATTCTCTATTTTCTTTGGTATCTTTTTCTTTTTCTTTTTCAGGTGTATGCGTACTAGATCTTCAACTTATTCTGAGCCCGAGACTTGTGAAGATTCAGATATGGCAGGTGTGCAAAACAACAATAACCCACCGCACCTCAACAATAACAACAACAACAATGTTATTCCACCACCCGACCTTCGGAAAATAGAGGAGCTTTGTCAACCTACCATAAATGTACGAGGAGGACCGATTGCGACGATGCAAATGACGGCTCCAGAGTTTTCGTTGAAGCATCACATGATCCAACAAGTGCAGAACACTTGTCCATTTCGAGGTTTACCGGATGATGATGCCAACAAACACCTCGACAAGTTCATTACCGTTACTCAAAGCATGAAGTTTCCCGATGTTACTATGGATTTTCTTCGCCTTCACCTATTTCCACACACCTTATCCCACCATGCCGAAAAATGGTTTGATCGTCTTCCTAAGAATTCAATTCATACTTGGGATGACATGACTCAACGATTTTTATCGCGCTACTTTCCACCATCCATGGTCACGAGCCTTCGAAATAAAATTAGTAGATTTACACAAGAACCTGATGAATCACTTTTTGATGCTTGGGAATGATATAATGTTTTGATCGATCGATGTCCAAACCACAACATGCTCCCCGTTACTTTGATTGATACTTTCTACAACGGTTTAACTTTTCGTAATCGTGATACGATTAATGCAGCCACCGGTGGCACATTTATGAAAAGGAGACCCGAGGAGGGTAGAGAGCATATATAGAACATGAATACTCATCACAAGAATTGGGATTCATATGCATCTTCAAGATCAAACCCAAGAGTCAATGTTTCTTCTACTTCTACAAACCCTGATATCACCGAATTGACCCGCGCAATGGTCGAAATGAGCAAAAATATGCAACTCGACAAATCAACAACAAGTTAAAGCTGTTGCAACTTCTTGTGAGATCTGCGGGGGTCCTCACTCATACACTGATTGTCCTTCTACTCAGGACAATCCAGAAAAAGTGTATGCAGCTTATGGTAACTATTTACTGGAAAATTACCATGCCCGACCTCAAGGTGATCGTAACTTGCTAAGTTACCGTTCTAACAACTATCTTTCACCCGGTTTTTCTCCTCAAAACCACAACCCCAACAACTACAATAGAAGCAACCAAAACCCACCTAGACCTTCTACTCCTTATCACCCGCCCGCTCAACAAACCCCACCCATTAATCATGATGTTGAAGCTTTTATGAGAACCCAAGGAGAGTTAGTTAAGAATCTACAAAGCCAAATCATCACCTTGAAAGGAGATATCACTAAGCAAGGGAATGATATTAGAACCGAGCTTCGACATGATATGAAAACCTCCTTCAGTAATCAAACAAATGATTTGAAGAATATGATGGCCAGTTTCTTTCCAACTACTCAACCTTCTACTTCGGGATCTCTTCTTTCAAACACCGTCACTAACCCAAGAGCGAATGTGAGTGATATTACTACACGCAGTGGAGCAACCGTAGTAGGACCATCTACCCCTCCTCCAGTTACTCCATCTACACCTTCTCCACCACCATTTATCCCTCCTACTCCCACGCCAAGTATTAGTCCTCCATTACCGTCTCCACCTCTACCAGCTGAAGCACCCAAGAAGAACCCTTCACCAACCCCACCTTCCACCTACAAACCCAACATTCCTTATCCATCTCGCTTAGACAAGGCCAAAATGCAAAACAAGGATGACATTCAAGTGTCGAATTATTTGAAGAAGATTTCGGGACTGACCATCACCTTTAGCCTTGTTGAAGCTCTTGCACAAATTCCTAAATTTGTCAAGATGTTTAAGGAATTGCTTAGCAAGAAGGAGAAGATGGCCGAGTTTGTTAATACTCGATTGAATGAAAATTGTTCTGTCGTCCTTCTTAAAGAACTTCTGGAGAAACTTGGAGATACCGGTCGTTTTGTGCTACCATGTACTTTTCACCAAACCGAAGAATTTACTACCTTAGCCGATCTCGGGGTAAGTATAAATATAATGCCTTTAAGTGTTTGGAAAACACTATCATTACCCGATCTTACTCCAACAAAGATGACTCTTGAGCTTGCAAATCGCACTCTCGCTTACCCCGTTGGTATTGCCGAAGATGTGTTCATTAAAGTTGGCACCTTCACTTTTTCGGTCGACTTTGTTGTTGTTGATTATGAAGTGGACCCTCGTATTCCGTTAATACTTGGTCGGCCATTCTTGAGAACCAGAAAAGCATTAGTCGATGTTGCTGAAGGTGAGCTCATTTTAAGGGTCGGGAATGATGCACAATTGTTTAAAATGGGGAAGATCACAACCAAAACAAATGGAAGAGAATCAGCGAATATGATTAATATGCTCGATGATTTTGTCATCTACAACAATCCTTTGTTTGATTCTTGCTATGATAATCCAATGTTCTAAGACGATGTGGATGATTCTCTCTCCAATAAAGATCCTCCACCAATCTATGATGATTATGCTGATGATTCTAGTATCGATGGGGATGATTATGCTGCTTTCGTTTCAGAGTATCCAGACACGCCCACTTATGATGAGTTTGATGAGGCCTATACTCTTTCGAGTGATTCTTCACATGATGAAGATCCTCCGCCAACAACACTTGATCCTACTTTGGATGACTACTCATTTGAGGAAGACTTTGCTACTTTTCTCAACACTTACTTCCCAAATGAGAGTGATGCTCCTCCTTTGGACTTTGATGATTATGGTCTTTATCCTACTTTGGATATGAAGAAACCCGCTTCAAAGGAGAAGAAGCCGGACGACACCGATATCCGCAGCACTTATGTCTTAACTCCTCTCTATCCTCCATCTGAGGATGAGATTGCGAGATATGATCGGATCCTCTTCAAGGTCTGTTGAGTCTGAGTGTTATTTTCCCCTAAAGGAACAGGTGTTCGACCCTGGTATTGCACTTTTCAAGCCATCTCAGTATCCATCTGATGCAATAAAAGGAAAAATCTTTGGAACTTATGAAGATATGCTTGCACCTCATCACCCTTGCTACCACCGTGCTCAATCGCTGCTTAAGGGAACCTTGCCTACTCTTCTTTGGCTTGCCTATTTCGCCTTAAGCTTGTGCTATTTGCTGGATGAAAACCATGTCTTTGATCCCGGTGGATGTGTTTCAAGCTTCTTCCTATGCTAATCAAGGTCGAGTCAAGCTCACGACTTGGTTATAAAAAACAAGCGCTTCTCGGGAGGCAACCCGCAGTATCTATCCTTTTTATCTATTTTCTAATAAGTGTAGGCGGAGACCTTACTTTGTGTTTGTTGTTCTCTTTCTTATCATGTGCAGGGGTTCCCGCTTTCAAAGGAACATTCTTGATGACTTTTGATGAACCGTGATTCCGTGTTCCCGTCTTCCCGGTTCTATCCTAAACTCTTTTGATTCTCTATTTTATATTTTTCAATATTAAAATAGGAATAACTTTAGTTGTCCTTCCCTTAGCAATTTTAAACAACGTGCACAATGTCCTAAGTGTAGGGGAGTTTACTCCCACATGCTTAAACATTGAGGACAATATTTATATTAAGTGTAGGGGGCCTTCTATCGAAGTTAAGTGGGTTTTTCCTTGCATTTGTCCTCATTTTAACCGGAAAATCAATTTTTTGACATCTTTCAAAATTTTTGATCTATTCTGGCCCTTTAGTTTTTCCTTTGTTATAGTTGTTTTCCTTCCTTGCTAGAATAAATTTTAATAAAGTGGTTTTAATTTATAAACTTTGTGAATCTTTTGACTCAACCCGAGTTTACCAATCTAAGTTTTCTCTAACTAGTATCCTTAACGTGTTTAAGTCAAGTTTTGCTAGGCTTTTATATAGGGAGCTTTAAAACGCGAAAGTCTTAACTCTTACAGGTTAAGAACAAGAACTTTTCGCAAGTTCCTATAATTGATCCTAGAGAGTCGTTTATCAAGGGAACTTTAAAACGCAAATTCTACACTTGAAAAAGTCTAAGAAGATGCAAGATTCTATAGATGACTCGAAAACCCAAAACTTTGATTTAATAGGCTAAGCATCCACGAGTCTCATTCCTTGAGATTTTAAACTGTGGAGAACGAGAGATGATAGAGTCAATTATAAGTTTGGTATTCTTTCATGAATTTGTGTGAGTTAATTATAAGCTTTTTCTCCTATCGCTTGTTAATAAATTTATTTGCAATAAATAAGGTTGTACGATTTGAAATGTTACTTAGCTTCTAGCACAAGATCGTTTAAAAGTTGCTCGATATAATTAGAGTTCATAGCCAAGGCATAACTTATTGAAGCAGGATGCGAAGATTGGCGGGTCCGAAAAGGCCCTAACAAGGCATGAGGGCTACATTTTGTTGCTAAAGATCCAAAAGTGATGTGAAGAATCATTTATCAAAAATCAATATGAAGGATCGAGACACACGACGAAAAGCAAAAACTCCCCAAAAGATCATGGAGAAGTCTATCCAAAAAGGCCCTAACTAGGTATGAGGATAAATAGATCCAAGTCCTAAAAGGAGGCGGATCGTTGTATATCAAAGTCCAAAATAAAGATTGGAGAAAAATGAATAAGTCGTGGTCCAAATATAAAGAATCTCTCTAAAACTTCAAGTGAAGAAATTCCAATTATGAAGAGAAGACCATAATTTCAAGAACGTCTCTCAAGATTTGAAGTATGAAGTCACTACCAAATATCGGTCCGAGAGAGGTCTCAAATCGTGAAGCAAGTTATGCCAAGATATGAACTTTATGAGGTCCCGAGAAGCAGTTTTAAAAGATTTTGTCCTTTAGCTAACTATTGATTAAATCGTCCTACTTTATTTTCGGCCTAAATAAACTATCGAAATAAGTCAAACAATGCATCCTCGTGATCATTCAAGACAATAATAAAATATAAGAGATACACCTAGGAATAAGGGAGTCTAAGTGAATAATTGGCCCATATGAGTTCGTGTTAGTTTGCTAACTTATAATAACAATGATCTCGTTTAAGCTTGGTTTGGGGAACGTGAAACTTGAGGATGATAATCATTCATGACATTCCAAAACCCTCAGGTAAGTTTTTGATCTTTTTACTTGTTTCCTTCTTTTAAATATTTTGTCTCTTTAATAAAGGACAATGTGGATTGATTATGATGGAAAATTTGTAACTAATGCATTGCATGAGGACATTGCTATGGTCAAGTGTAGGGGATTTTATATGTGTGAAAACACCCATCCTTTCATCACTTAATTACAATAATAACCAAGCCAAAACGTGTATTTTATGTCGTAAATGTCGGAATTATGCGTAGTTTGTGTTTTTGTTGTGATTTAGGACCAAAATGTGAAAAGGGAGGAAAACACGGGCTTTTATCGAAGAAAAAGACATAAGACGAAGTCAAGAGATCAAGAGTGCAAAAAGAACGGAAGTCCAAGACCTATTCTGAAGATTTATCGAAGAACAAGTCTAAAGACGTAAGTTTAATAAAGCCGAGGAACTCAACTCTAATAGATGAAGAAATTATAAGACGAGTTCAAATAATCCCGAAACAAACTCGAAAAAAGTCGAAGAATTAAGAATACGAAAAGACGAGAAAGAAAGAAAGAAGGAAGCAACACATGCTTAACCTCCCTAATCACTATAAATACCACCCATTTCACCACATTTCATTTTGTTAGCTAATTCGATAATTAGTCTTTCCATCTTTACTTATTTGCACCATTTTCATTTCCATGTCATTTTACTAAATTGTTCTTTAAATTCATGTTTTAAATTTTGTGCACTTTGATTCCAAGTAAGTTAATTTCATTGTTAATCTTTATTTTTCTTTAATCAAGCTTTATATTATCATTCTCATCCTACTTTTCTTGTTTTTGATTTGTTACAAATTCAGATTAAGCAATCTTTTGCTTAATCTCTTTGCTTATTTGATTAAAAAGTTTGTCTTTTCTTTTCCATCTAAGCTTTCATACGAAATAAGCTATAAGTTTGACAATCTTATTGGCTTATTTTGTATTTAGCTTATTTGTTTTTAAGGTTTTCTTAAAAGTTTATTTTTTTTTTTAAAAATCCGTTTTATAAAGTTTTTGTATTTTGTGTCTTGAAAGTTTTTTAGATTTATTGCTTATTATCTAATCTTATCATCATTTCAGTTAAGTTTTAGAGTAAGTGCTTATTAGTATTAGCTTATTTGCTTTGCTTATTACGAATTGTACTTCCATCAGAATGAGAGTTCCCACATTGCGACGGCTAAACCATATTCCGATAGTGACAATCGATTGAGGGTTTTGCATTCCGACAGAAGGATTGCGATCAGCATTCCGATTGGTTCTTTCCCCCTTATTCCGATCAAGATTCTGATCGCACATTGCAACCTGGATTGCGACGGATCTTAAGGATACATTGAAACGAAGTTCTGCCCAATTTTCACTAGCCATATTCGGATAGTTTTGCATTCCGACAGGTGATTCCGATCTGACATTCCGATCTAAGATTCCGCTAGGATTGTTCAACATTCCGATAGGCGAAGTGTCATTCCGACAGGTTTCATTTCAATCATTCCGACGGATCACATTCCGATAGACTCATTCCGATACCTATATTCCGATCTGGATTCCGATGGTTTATGGTGACAGCATTCCGATCTGGATTCCGATGGTTTTGGGTTTTGAATTATATTTTCCTTTGTTTTATTTTTAAGTTACAATTTTATTACTTTGTCAAATTTAATTTTCGTCACGCTTTAATTTTAAGTCATTTAATCAATTTACTTTTCAAAGTTTTAATATTGCACCATTTACATTTTAATTAGTTTTAGTTTTAAATTACCGTCATTTACTTTAAAGTTTTGAAATTTACTTTACTACAACGACAAATCTTTGTTTCCCACCAAAAGACGACTGAGTCGCACTTTCTACTGTTGTCAATTCGAAAAGATCGGACGATAATATTTTATACTGGGTAAAAGCCATGTATTAAATGGCGCCGCTGCCGGCTCTTTTCGTTAAGATTAACGGTTTTCTTTGAGAGACGCGTTGAATTTTGGGATCCGTTCACTCGTGAACGTTATTTTTCGTGCTAAAAAATTTCCAAAAATCATAAAAATTAAAAATTGTTAAAAATCCATAAAAATTAAAAAATTTCAAAAACCCAAAAAGATTTTATTTTTACAATTGTATATATATTCTCTATTTTCTTTGGTATCTTTTTCTTTTTCTTTTTCAGGTGTATGCGTACTAGATCTTCAACTTATTCTGAGCCCGAGACTCGTGAAGATTTAGATATGGCAGGTGTGCAAAACAACAATAACCCACCGCACCTCAACAATAAAAACAACAACAATGTTATTCCACCAACCGACCTTCGGACAATGGAGGAGCTTTGTTAACCTACCATGAATGGATGAGGAGGACCGATTGCGCCAATGTAAATCACGGCTCCGGAGTTTTCGTTGAAGCATCACATGATCCAACAAGTGCAGAACACTTGTCCGTCTCGAGGTGTACCGGATGATGATGCCAACAAACACCTCGACAAGTTCATTACCGTTACTCAAAGCATGAAGTTGCCCGGTGTTACTATGGATTTTATTCGCCTTCACCGATTTCCACACACCTTATCCCACCATGCCGAAAAATGGTTTGATCGTCTTCCTAAGAATTCAATTCATACTTGGGATGACATGACTCAACGATTTTTATCGCGCTACTTTCTACCATCCATGGTCACGAGCCTTCGAAATCAAATTAGTGGATTTACACAAGAACCTGATGAATCACTTTTTGATGCTTGGGAATGATATAATGTTTTGATCGATCGATGTCCAAACCACAACATGCTCCCCGTTACTTTGATTGATACTTTCTACAACGGTTTAATTTTTCGTGATCGTGATACGATTAATGCAGCCGCCGGTGGCACATTTATGAAAAAGAGACCCGAGGAGTGTAGAGAGCTTATAGAGAACATGACTACTCATCACAAGAACTGGGATTCATCTGCCTCTTCAAGATCAAACCCGAGAGTCAATGTTTCTTCTACTTCTGCAAACCCTGATAACACCGAATTGACCCGCGCAATGGTCGAAATGAGAAAAAATATGCAACTCTTTGCTACAAATCAACAACAAGTTAAAGCTGTTGCAACTTCTTGTGACATCTGCGGGGGTCCTCACTCATACACTGATTGTCCTTCTACTCAGGACAATCTGGAAAAAGTGTATGCAGCTTATGGTAACTATTCACCAGAAAATTACCAAGCCCGACCTCAAGGTGATCGTAACTTGCTAAGTTACCGTTCTAACAACTATCTTTCACCCGATTTTTCTCCTCAAAACCAAAACCCCAACAATTACAATAGAAGCAACCAAAATCCACCTCGACCTTCTACTCCTTATCACCCGCCCGCTCAACAAACCCCACCCATTAATCATGATGTTGAAACTTTTATGAGAACCCAAGGAGAGCTAATTAAGAATCTGCAAAGCCAAATCCTTACCTTGAAAGGAGATATCACTAAGCAAGGGAATGATATTAGAACCGAGCTTTGACATGATATGCAAACCTCCTTCAGCAATCAAACAAATGATTTGAAGAATATGGTGGTCAGTTTCTTTCCAACTACTCAACCTTCTACTTCGGGATCTCTTCCTTCAAACACCGTCACTAACCCAAGAGCGAATGTGAGTGCTATTACTACACACCGTGGAGCAACCGTAGTAGGACCATCTACCCCTCCTCTAGTTACTCCATCTACACCTTCTCTACAACCATTTATCCCTCCTACTCCCACACCAAGTATTAGTCCTTCATTACCGTCTCCACCTCTACCAGCTGAAGCACCCAAGAAGAACCCTTCACCAACCCCACCTTCCACCTACAAACCCAACATTCCTTATCCATCTCGCTTAGACAAGGCCAAAATGCAAACCAAGGATGACATTCAAGTGTCAAATTATTTGAAGAATATTTCTGGACTGCCATCACCTTTAGCCTTGTTGAAGCTCTTGCACAAATTCCTAAATTTGTCAAGATGTTTAAGGAATTTCTTAGCAAGAAGGAGAAGACGGCCGAGTTTGTTAATACTCGATTGCATGAAAATTGTTCTGCCATCCTTCTTAAAGAACTTCTGGAGAAACTTGGAGATCCCGGTCGTTTTGTGCTACCATGTACTTTTCACCAAACCGAAGAATTTACTGCCTTAGCCGATCTCGGGGTAAGTATAAATCTAATGCCTTTAAGTGTTTGGAAAACACTATCATTACCCGATCTTACTGCAACAAAGATGACTCTTGAGCTTGCAAATCGCACTCTCGCTTACCCCGTTGGTATTGCCAAAGATGTGTTCATTAAAGTTGGCACCTTCACTTTTCTGGTCGACTTTGTTGTTGTTGATTATGAAATGGACCCTCGTATTCCGTTAATACTTGGTCGGCCATTCTTGAGAACAGGAAAAGCATTAGTCGATGTTGCTGAAGGTGAGCTCATTTTAAGGGTCGGGAATGATGCACAAGTGTTTAAAATGGGGAAGATCACAACCAAAACAAATGGAAGAGAATCAGCGAATATGATTAATGTGCTCGATGATTTTGTCATCTACAACAATCCTCTGTTTGATTCTTGCTATGATAATCCACTGTTCCAAGACAATGTGGATGATTCTCTCTAATAAAGATCCTCCACAAATTTATGATCCTCCACCAATCTATGATGATTATGTTGATGATTCTAGTACCGATGGGGATGATTATGCTGCTTTCGTTTCAGAGTAGCCAGACATGCCCACTTATGATGACTTTGATGAGGCCGATACTCTTTCGAGTGATTCTTCACATGATGAAGATCCTCCGCCAACAACACTTGATCCTACTTTGGATGACTACTCATTTGAGGAAGACTTTGCTACTTTTCTCAACACTTACTTCCCAAATGAGAGTGATGCTCCTCCTTTGGACTTTGATGATTATGGTCTTTATCCTACTTTGGATATGAAGAAACCCGCTTCAAAGGAGAAGAAGCCGGACGACACCGATATCCGCAGCACTTATGTCTTAACTCCTCTCTATCCTCCGTCTGAGGATGAGATTGCGAGATTTATGATCGGATCCTCTTCATGGTCTGTTGAGTCTGAGTGTTATTTTCCCCTAAAGGAACAGGTGTTCGACCCCGGTATTGCACTTTTCAAGCCATCTCAGTATCCATCTGATGCAATAAAAGGAAAAATCTTTGGAACTTATGAAGATATGCTTGCACCTCATCACCCTTGCTACCACCGTGCTCAATCGCTGCTTAAGGCAACCTTGCCTACTCTTCTTTGGCTTGCCTATTTCGCCTTAAGCTTGTGCTATTTGCTGGATGAAAACCATGTCTTTGATCCCGGTGGATGTGTTTCAAGCTTCTTCCTATGCTAATCAAGGTCGAGTCATGCTCACGACTTGGTTATAAAAAACAAGCGCTTCTCGGGAGGCAACCCGCAGTATCTATCCTTTTTATCTATTTTCTAATAAGTGCAGGCGGAGACCCTGGTTTGTGTTTGTTGTTCTCTTTCTTATCATGTGCAGGGGTTCCCGCTTTCAAAGGAACATTCTTGATGACTTTTGATGAACCGTGATTCCGTGTTCCCGTCTTCCCGGTTCTATCCTAAACTCTTTTGATTCTCTATTTTATATTTTTCAATATTAAAATAGGAATCACTTTAGTTGTCCTTCCCTTAGCAAGATTTAAACAACGTGCACAATGTCCTAAGTGTAGGGGAGTTTACTCCCACATGCTTAAACATTGAGGACAATATTTATATTAAGTGTAGGGGGCGTTCTATCGTAGTTAAGTGGGTTTTTCCTTGCATTTGTCCTCATTTTAACCGGAAAATCAATTTTTTGACATCTTTCAAAATTTTTGATCTATTCTGGCCCTTTAGTTTTTCCTTTGTTATAGTTATTTTCCTTTCTTGCTAGAATAAATTTTAATAAAGTGGTTTTAATTTATAAACTTTGTGAATCTTTTGACTCAACCCGAGTTTACCAATCTAAGTTTGCTCTAACTAGTATCCTTAACGTGTTTAAGTCAAGTTTTGCTAGGCTTTTATATAGGGAGCTTTAAAACGCGAAAGTCTTAACTCTTACGGGTTAAGAACAAGAACTTTTCGCAAGTTCCTATAATTGATCCTAGAGAGTCGTTTATCAAGGGAACTTTAAAACGCAAATTCTACACTTGAAAAAGTCTAAGAAGATGCAAGATTCTATAGATGACTCGAAAACCCAAAACTTTGATTTAATAGGCTAAGCATCCACGAGTCTCATTCCTTGAGATTTTAAACTGTGGAGAACGAGAGATGATAGAGTCAATTATAAGTTTGGTATTCTTTCATGAATTTGTGTGAGTTAATTATAAGCTTTTTCTCCTATCGCTTGTTAATAAATTTATTTGCAATAAATAAGGTTGTACGATTTGAAATGTTACTTAGCTTCTAGCACAAGATCGTTTAAAAGTTGCTCGGTAATAATTAGAGTTCATAGCCAAGGCATAACTTATTGAAGCGGGATGCGAAGATTGGCGGGTCCGAAAAGGCCCTAACAAGGCATGAGGGCTACATTTTTTTGCTAAAGATCCAAAAGTGATGTGAAGAATCATTTATCAAAAATCAATATGAAGGATCGAGACACACGACGAAAAGCAAAAACTCCCCAAAAGATCATGGAGAAGTCTATCCAAAAAGGCCCTAACTAGGTATGAGGATAAATAGATCCAAGTCCTAAAAGGAGGCGGATCGTTGTATATCAAAGTCCAAAATAAAGATTGGAGAAAAATGAATAAGTCGTGGTCCAAATATAAAGAATCTCTCTAAAACTTCAAGTGAAGAAATTCCTATTATGAAGAGAAGACCATAATTTCAAGAACGTCTCTCAAGATTTGAAGTATGAAGTCACTACCAAATATCGGTCCGAGAGAGGTCTCAAATCGTGAAGCAAGTTATGCCAAGATATGAACTTTATGAGGTCCCGAGAAGCAGTTTTAAAAGATTTTGTCCTTTAGCTAACTATTGATTAAATCGTCCTACTTTATTTTCGGCCTAAATAAACTATCGAAATAAGTCAAACAATGCATCCTCGTGATCATTCAAGACAATAATAAAATATAAGAGATACACCTAGGAATAAGGGAGTCTAATTGAATAATTGGCCCATATGAGTTCGTGTTAGTTTGCTAACTTATAATAACAATGATCTCGTTTAAGCTTGGTTTGGGGAACGTGAAACTTGAGGATGATAATCATTCATGACATTCCAAAACCCTCAGGTAAGTTTTTGATCTTTTTACTTGTTTCCTTCTTTTAAATATTTTGTCTCTTTAATAAAGGACAATGTGGATTGATTATGATGGAAAATTTGTAACTAATGCATTGCATGAGGACATTGCAATGGTCAAGTGTAGGGGATTTTATATGTGTGAAAACACCCATCCTTTCATCACTTAATTACAATAATAACCAAGCCAAAACGTGTATTTTATGTCGTAAATGTCGGAATTATGCGTAGTTTGTGTTTTTGTTGTGATTTAGGACCAAAATGTGAAAAGGGAGGAAAACACGGGCTTTTATCGAAGAAAAAGACATAAGACGAAGTCAAGAGATCAAGAGTGCAAAAAGAACGGAAGTCCAAGACCTATTCTGAAGATTTATCGAAGAACAAGTCTAAAGACGGAAGTTTAATAAAGCCGAGGAACTCAACTCTAATAGATGAAGAAATTATAAGACGAGTTCAAATAATCCCGAGACAAACTCGAAAAAAGTCGAAGAATTAAGAATACGAAAAGACGAGAAAGAAAGAAAGAAGGAAGCAACACATGCTTAACCTCCCTAATCACTATAAATACCACCCATTTCACCACATTTCATTTTGTTAGCTAATTTGATAATTAGTCTTTCCATCTTTACTTATTTGCACCATTTTCATTTCCATGTCATTTTACTAAATTGTTCTTTAAATTCATGTTTTAAATTTTGTGCACTTTGATTCCAAGTAAGTTAATTTCATTGTTAATCTTTATTTTTCTTTAATCATGCTTTATTTTATCATTCTCATCCTACTTTTCTTGTTTTTGATTTGTTACAAATTCAGATTAAGCAATCTTTTGCTTAATCTCTTTGCTTATTTGATTAAAAAGTTTGTCTTTTCTTTTCCATCTAAGCTTTCATACGAAATAAGCTATAAGTTTGACAATCTTATTGGCTTATTTTGTATTTAGCTTATTTGTTTTTAAGGTTTTCTTAAAAGTTTATTTTTTTTTAAAAAATCCGTTTTATAAAGTTTTCGTATTTTGTGTCTTGAAAGTTTTTTAGATTTATTGCTTATTATCTAATCTTATCATCATTTCAGTTAAGTTTTAGAGTAAGTGCTTATTAGTATTAGCTTATTTGCTTTGCTTATTACGAATTGTACTTCCATCAGAATGAGAGTTCCCACATTGCGACGGCTAAACCATATTCCGATAGTGACAATCGGTTGAGGGTTTTGCATTCCGACAGAAGGATTGCGATCAACATTCCGATTGGTTCTTTCCCCCTTATTCCGATCAAGATTCTGATCGCACATTGCAATCTGGATTGCGACAGATCTTAAGGCTACATTGAAACGAAGTTCTGCCCAATTTTCACTAGCCATATTCTGATAGTTTTGCATTCCGACAGGTGATTCCGATATGACATTCCGATCTAAGATTCCGATAGGATTGTTCAACATTCCGATAGGCGAAGTGTCGTTCCGACAGGTTTCATTTCAATCATTCCGACGGATCACATTCCGATAGACTCATTCCGATACCTATATTCCGATCTGGATTCCGATGGTTTATGGTGACAGCATTCCGATCTGGATTCCGATGGTTTTGGGTTTTGAATTATATTTTCCTTTGTTTTATTTTTAAGTTACAATTTTATTACTTTGTCAAATTTAATTTTCGTCACGCTTTAATTTTAAGTCATTTAATCAATTTACTTTTCAAAGTTTTAATATTGCACCATTTACATTTTAATTAGTTTTAGTTTTAGATTACCGTCATTTACTTTAAAGTTCTGAAATTTACTTTACTACAACGACAAATCTTTGTTTCCCACCAAAAGACGACTGAGTCGCACTTTCTACTGTTGTCAATTCGAAAAGATTGGACGATAATATTTTATACTGGGTAAAAGCCATGTATTAAATGGCGCCGCTGCCGGCTCTTTTCGTTAAGATTAACGGTTTTATGTGAGAGACGCGTTGAATTTTGGGATCCGTTTACTCGTGAACGTTATTTTTCGTGCTCAAAAATTTCCAAAAATCATAAAAATTAAAAATTGTTAAAAATCCATAAAAATTAAAAAATTTCGAAAATCCAAAAAGATTTTATTTTTACAATTGTATATATATTCTCTATTTTCTTTGGTATCTTTTTCTTTTTCTTTTTCAGGTGTATGCGTACTAGATCTTCAACTTATTCTGAGCCCGAGACTCGTGAAGATTTAGATATGGCAGGTGTGCAAAACAACAATAACCCACCGCACCTCAACAATAACAACAACAATGTTATTCCACCAACCGACCTTTGGACAATGGAGGAGCTTTGTTAACCTACCATGAATGGATGAGGAGGACCGATTGCGCCAATGTAAATCACGGCTCCGGAGTTTTCGTTGTAGCATCACATGATCCAACAAGTGCAGAACACTTGTCCGTCTCGAGGTGTACCGGATGATGATGCCAACAAACACCTCGACAAGTTCATTACCGTTACTCAAAGCATGAAGTTGCCCGGTGTTACTATGGATTTTATTCGCCTTCACCGATTTCCACACACCTTATCCCACCATGCCGAAAAATGGTTTGATCGTCTTCCTAAGAACTCAATTCATACTTGGGATGACATGACTCAACTATTTTTATCGCGCTACTTTCTACCATCCATGGTCACGAGCCTTCGAAATCAAATTAGTGGATTTACACAAGAACCTGATGAATCACTTTTTGATGCTTGGGAATGATATAATGTTTTGATCGATCGATGTCCAAACCACAACATGCTCCCCGTTACTTTGATTGATACTTTCTACAACGGTTTAATTTTTCGTGATCGTGATACAATTAATGCAGCCGCCGGTGGCACATTTATGAAAAGGAGAACCGAGGAGTGTAGAGAGCTTATAGAGAACATGACTACTCATCACAAGAACTGGGATTCATCTGCCTCTTCAAGATCAAACCCGAGAGTCAATGTTTCTTCTACTTCTGCAAACCCTGATAACACCGAATTGACCCGCGCAATGGTCGAAATGAGAAAAAATATGCAACTCTTTGCTAAAAATCAACAACAAGTTAAAGCTGTTGCAACTTCTTGTGACATATGTGGGGGTCCTCACTCATACACTGATTGTCCTTCTACTCAGGACAATCTGGAAAAAGTGTATGCAGCTTATGGTAACTATTCACCAGAAAATTACCAAGCCCGACCTCAAGGTGATCGTAACTTGCTAAGTTACCGTTCTAACAACTATCTTTCACCCGATTTTTCTCCTCAAAACCAAAACCCCAAAAACTACAATAGAAGCAACCAAAATCCACCTCGACCTTCTACTACTTATCACCCGCCCGCTCAACAAACCCCACCCATTAATCATGATGTTGAAACTTTTATGAGAACCCAAGGAGAGCTAATTAAGAATCTGCAAAGCCAAATCCTTACCTTGAAAGGAGATATCACTAAGCAAGGGAATGATATTAGAACCGAGCTTCGACATGATATGCAAACCTCCTTCAGCAATCAAACAAATGATTTGAAGAATATGATGGCCAGTTTCTTTCCAACTACTCAACCTTCTACTTCGGGATCTCTTCCTTCAAACACCGTCACTAACCCAAGAGCGAATGTGAGTGCTATTACTACACACCGTGGAGCAACCGTAGTAGGACCATCTACCCCTCCTCTAGTTACTCCATCTACACCTTCTCCACCACCATTTATCCCTCCTACTCCCACACCAAGTATTAGTCCTTCATTACCATCTCCACCTCTACCAGCTGAAGCACCCAAGAAGAACCCTTCACCAACCCCACCTTCCACCTACAAACCCAACATTCCTTATCCATCTCGCTTAGACAAGGCCAAAATGCAAACCAAGGATGACATTCAAGTGTCAAATTATTTGAAGAAGATTTCTGGACTGACCATCACCTTTAGCCTTGTTGAAGCTCTTGCACAAATTCCTAAATTTGTCAAGATGTTAAAGGAATTTCTTAGCAAGAAGGAGAAGACGGCCGAGTTTGTTAATACTCGATTGCATGAAAATTGTTCTGCCATCCTTCTTAAAGAACTTCTGGAGAAACTTGGAGATCCCGGTCGTTTTGTGCTACTATGTACTTTTCACCAAACCGAAGAATTTACTGCCTTAGCCGATCTCGGGGTAAGTATAAATCTAATGCCTTTAAGTGTTTGGAAAACACTATCATTACCCGATCTTACTGCAACAAAGATGACTCTTGAGCTTGCAAATCGCACTCTCGCTTACCCCGTTGGTATTGCCGAAGATGTGTTCATTAAAGTTGGCACCTTCACTTTTCTGGTCGACTTTGTTGTTGTTGATTATGAAATGGACCCTCGTATTCCGTTAATACTTGGTCGGCCATTCTTGAGAACAGGAAAAGCATTAGTCGATGTTGCTGAAGGTGAGCTCATTTTAAGGGTCGGGAATGATGCACAAGTGTTTAAAATGGGGAAGATCACAACCAAAACAAATGGAAGAGAATCAGCGAATATGATTAATGTGCTCGATGATTTTGTCATCTACAACAATCCTCTGTTTGATTCTTGCTATGATAATCCACTATTCCAAGACAATGTGGATGATTCTCTCCAATAAAGATCCTCCACAAATTTATGATCCTCCACCAATCTATGATGATTATGCTGATGATTCTAGTACCGATGGGGATGATTATGCTGCTTTCGTTTCAGAGTAGCCAGACATGCCCACTTATGATGACTTTGATGAGGCCGATACTCTTTCGAGTGATTCTTCACATGATGAAGATCCTCCGCCAACAACACTTGATCCTACTTTGGATGACTACTAATTTGAGGAAGACTTTGCTACTTTTCTCAACACTTACTTCCCAAATGAGAGTGATGCTCCTCCTTTGGACCTTGATGATTATGGTCTTTATCCTACTTTGGATATGAAGAAACCCGCTTCAAAGGAGAAGAAGCCGGACGACACCGATATTTGCAGCACTTATGTCTTAACTCCTCTCTATCCTCCGTTTGAGGATGAGATTGCGAGATTTATGTTCGGATCCTCTTCAAGGTCTGCTGAGCCTGAGTGTTATTTTCCCCTAAAGGAAAAGGTGTTCGACCCCGGTATTGCACTTTTCAAGCCATCTCAGAATCCATCTGATGCAATAAAAGGAAAATCTTTGGAACTTATGAAGATATGCTTGCACCTCATCACCCTTGCTACCACTGTGCTCAATCGCTGTGTTAGGACCATTGTAATAGGTATATGTAATAGGTAGACTAGGAGGTATGTAGTTCCTCCTGGTCCTAGTAGTAGTAGGAGCAAGTCCTGCTCGTGGTCCTAGTCGAAGTCAAACTTTATTATTTACTTAATATTCTGTTAGGATATGCATGAGATATGTTAGGAAAGGATATGCATATCAGTTTTACACGTTTTCTTTAATGATGTATTAGGGTTTCCTTGGAGTATAAAAGGAACCTTAGGCAGAAGGGTTAGACAGATCTTCACAAAACGTAGTTCTAGTCATTTATCAATATTAGAAATCCTTAGAAAGGATCAAGTCTTTATAGTTATTCTGTTCTTCTTAATTATATTTATATTCTACATTCATATTGTGTATAGAGTCTCTTTGTGATTTGACTTGTGATTACAGAAGTCATTCACCGGTCCTGACAGGCTGCAAGATCTACATCTAGTAGACCCAACAAGTGGTATCAGAGCCTGGGAGAGTCTCTATACAAGTAGTTAAGAGTTTCTTATTTCTGACATTTTTGTTTTGTCATGTCTGCTTCAACCTCTACTCAAACAGGAGAAGATAGCACTCCTAAAATTGTGCAACCTCAGCAGATCGTTGCTACGGTTTCCAACACAAATGGTAAATTCCCTCTTCTAAAAAAAGATGAATATGATAGCTGGGCAATGAAGATGGAATGGTGGATCACCAATACTGATCAAGACCTTTGGAAGATAATTCTGAATGGGAATGGCAGGAAGCTAACTGGAAGAGACAAGAATGGTAATATTACTCTTCTTGAACCTAAATCTCATGAAGAAATCATAGCTATTCAGAAGGAGGTCAAAGCAAAAACGATTTTGCTTCAATCTCTTCCTGATGATCACATGGGTAACTTCTACCATTTGGATGATGCTAGAGAGATCTGGAATGGTATAAAAGCAAGGTTTGGTGGGAATGAAGAATTAAAGAAAATGCGCAAATCCATGCTGAGAGATGAATTCACAGAATTCAAAATCTCAGAAACTGAAGGTTTGAATCAAGGGTATGACAAGTTCCAAAAAATATTGAGCCAATTGAACCAACTTCGTTCAAAGCCTGACGATGCAGATATAAATGCAAGGTTTCTTAGAGCCTTACCATACTCATGGAATCATGTGGTAATCTCTCTCAAAGCAAAAGGTGGGCTTGACTATCTCAACTTTGATGATTTATTTCATAAGCTCAAAACTTTTGAACCTCATGTGAGAGGATATACAAGTGATTCTTTTCCCACTCCTGCTAATTCTGCCTTTGTGAGTTCTCTGGCATCCAGTCCCATGTCATATAGCAGCAGCCCAAGCAATACTGTGTCTTCTCAACATTTTGTTCAGCATACTTCTGCTCCTGCTCCTTCGGCTCCTGCTTCTACTGCCAAGTCTGGTAGTATGGTAGAAGCGGTTCTTCATTCTTTTGTGGCTGATGTTGATGCTCAACAACAACTTGCTTTTGATGACTTTAAACAGGTCGATAAACTTGACCTCGATGAAATGGATCTTAAATGGCAGATGGCCATGCTTACTCTTAGGGTTCACAAGTTTGAAAAGAAAGCAGGTCGTAAATTCAATTACAACCCTCGGGAGCCAGCAAAATTTGACAGAAGCAAGGTTCGTTGCTATAACTGCCAACTACAAGGCCACTTTGCAAGGGAGTGTCCTAGCAAGAATGACCAGGAGAAGAGCAGGTACTCAGCGTTTAAGGTCCAGGAGGTAAAAGATGATAAGAAGGCACTGGTATCTGTTGACTCTATGGTCAACTGGAATGATCATCAGACTTCTACTCTGGAATCAGCTGAGTCCTCAACTGACGTGTTTGCGATGATTGCTGGGAATCTCTCTGACGCAGAAGAAGCAGACGAGTTTGCTCTCATGGGCATCTCACCACAGGTACAACATTGTCCTCTTGGATGTCATGATAAATACTCTGAATTGCTGTCCCAATTTAATGAAGTAAATGATCAAAATGATAAGTATTTTTTAGAAGTTCAAGCCTATAAGGCTTCATTAAACAAATTGGAACAACAAAAGAGGTGGTTACAAGATACACAACGTGCGTATGAGGATAAAATCAGGATACTAAGCATTGATTTAGAAAACACGACAAATATGCTTAAATATACAGAAACAGAAAGAGATGCTAGTATCAAAGAAAAAGAGGAGATGCAAGCTAAATTAGATGCTACAATGCTAAGATTTGAAAAATGGCAAAAGGCACCTAAAAATCTTTCAAAATTGATTGATAGTAGCATGTCTGGCAGAACTAAAAGAGGCTTAGGATTTGAAAAATATATTGATTCAAAAGATGTATTTGATTTATCTTTCTCTAGTGTCTTTGATGCCGACAAAGAGGATGAGGGCAAACCTAGTTACAATAGGTTTAAACCAGCAACAGAAATGCATGCTGTCCCTCCTCCTCTTATTGGAACTTTTATGCCCACCACATGGCATAATGACTCGGATGGATCACAGATGCTTGAGTCCCCAACAAGTTCTACTAATACTAATGACTTTGTCTCTTGTACTTTCAGTGACAAAGCCGGTGACTCTGCATCTAGTGGTTCAAGTGAAGAGTCAAGACCTACAAGTTCCAAGTTGAATGAACATGCTGCTACTAGTGCTAGGAAGTGTGAAGAAAAAGTTGCTATCAAGTCAAGTGTGTCTGGTCCTAGTTTATTGCGTCCTAGGAAGAATGTTTTTCCTAGAAATGTGTGTAATAAAGTAGGCAGTATGAAACAATCTCATTTTAATAAAAGGTCTTTCAAAACATGTTTTGTTTGTGGCAGTGCCTTTCATTTAATTAAAGATTGTGATTATTATGACACACATACATCTGTTAATCATGCTTTTCCTACTCCTGGTCCACCAGGAGCTGCTTCATATGCTTCTAGAAGACTTAATCCTAGTGCTCCAACGTTTAATACTTCTAGAGTATCTTCTCCTTTAGCTTCTGATTATTGGAGAAATAGTGGATTCCAAACCACCAGTAATTATTTTCAAAATTTTAATCCAATCTATTCACATAATTTGGACCACATGTATTTGGGTTTGGGAAATTTGGGAACTGCTGTTAAGTCCTCAGCAGGTTGTCCTTGGTCAAATAATAATACTCACATGATGCATAGGCAACCAAGGAACAACGGTGGATCTCATCAATCTTCTTGGCACTATTCTAAAGATCCACAAGGCAGGCTCAAACCTGAAAAGGTCTGGGTCCCCTTAAGACACTAACTTTTGCATTTTTATTATCTTGTTGTTGTAGGTTACTCCATACCAGGATCCTAGTCTAGGCATTGTTGATAGTGGTTGCTCCAGGAGCATGAATGGCAATAAAAGTCTTCTCTCTAACTTTGTACCATTTCATGGAGGCAAAGTCTATTTTGGTGGAGGTGAAGGCAGAATCACTGGCAAAGGAACGATAAAGACTCCAAATCTAAATTTTGAGCAGGTCTACTGTGTGGAATCACTTCAACACTTCAACTTGATATCGGTCTCTCAGATTTGTGACAAGAAGCAGTTTGTTCTCTTCACTGATACTGATGCACTTGTGCTTTCCAAGGACTTTCAGCTTCCGGATGACTCACAAGTTTTACTCAGAATCCCTAGAAGACACTATCTCTATAGCATCAAGTTGAATGAAGTCAACCCTACTGGTCAACTAGCATGTCTAGTTGCTAAAGCCTCAGAAAATGAAGCCACGCAATGGCATCGAAGGATGGGTCATGTGAACTTCAAGACCATTCACAAACTTGCAAATCTGAATCTGGTCTCTGGTTTACCTCCTAAGATGTTTCGAAATGATATAAATTGTATTGCCTGCAGCAAAGGCAAACAGCACAAAGCATCCTTCAAGGCCATTACTGCTCTTAGTCTTATTACTAAACCATTGCAGCTACTACACATGGATTTATTTGGTCCTACTTCCATTAGAAGCATTGACCACAAGCAATACTGTCTGGTAGTAACTGATGGATATAGCAGGTTTACGTGGGTGTTCTTCATGGCTGCCAAGAGTCAGACCTACTCAATTCTTAGAGATTTTCTTACCTTGATCGAGAACCAGTTGTCTAAGAGAGTTAAAGGTATTCGTTGCGACAATGAAACCGAGTTTAAAAATCAAGTCCTCATCACACTTTGCAATGCTAAGGGCATCAAAAGAGATTATAGTGCTGCTAGGACTCCTCAACAGAATGGTGTGGCAGAAAGAAAGAACAGGACACTAATAGAAGCAGCAAGAACTATGCTTGCCGATTCCAAGCTTCCAACCATGTTCTGGACAGAAGCTGTTAATACGACAAGTTATGTTTTGAATAGGGTTTCTATTACTAATCCTTACAAGAAGACTCCTTATGAGCTGCTTACGGGCAAAGTTCCAAATATTGCTCATTTGAAGCCTTTTGGGTGTCCAGTCACCATTCTGAATACTAGTGACTATTTGGGGAAGTTTGATGGCAAGGCAGATGAAGGATACATTGTGGGATATTCAGCTCATTCTCGGGCTTATCGTGTCTACAATCTTCAAGCCAAACGGATCATTGAAACTATAAATCTCAGGTATTTTGAGGAGAAGTCAAACATCCAAGGCAAGGGTCCAGAATGGTATTTTGATCTTGATTATCTTAGTGATTCGTTAGGGTATTTTCGTTTCAAAACTAACCATGATGCAGGACCACAAGTGTTTGCAACTTCTAGTACTGGTGTTCCTTCAAGTCTTTCTGATTCAGATGATGAGGATGACATCTTTGTGGTTCCATCCTATTCCACCACAGTTTCTCCTACTCCTCCTAGTGATGCAACTCCATTGGATGTACAGGATTCCCAAGCAGCTCTTGACACTCTTCTCAAACAACAACAAGTAGCTACTAAAGCAGCTACTCAAGGTAGATTTGAGTTTCCCTTGGTTGAGCATACTGACAAAGTTACTCCTGGTACTCCAGCTTCTGCTCCTAGTGCTAGCTTATCACCTACTGGTACTCCGACTAGTGAGTCTGCTTCCAATACTCGTTTCTCCAGTCCTTCTGATTTGGGGAATCATCAAAAGAAGTCTTCTACCAAGCTGGATGATATTCATAAACAACCAGTAGATGGGATCTTCCAAAATGCTTCATATGATGCTGACTTTGTTGGTGATCTCAATAACTTGGCACCAGAAGTGGAGGTTTCTTCCAATCCAGTCTTCCAACAACATAAAGATCATCCTACCACTCAAATTATTGGAGATCCTGGTTCTACTGTCAAGACACGCAGAATGCAGCAGAAGGCCTCGTCTGATTATCATGCTCTTGTGGGCTATATTGAGGATCAAAAGCGTAATAATCATACGGACTTTCAACACTGTTTGTTTGCTTGTTTTCTTTCACAGGTGGAACCTAGGTCTGTTTCTCATGCTCTTGAGGATCAAAGTTGGGTGGAGGCTATGCAGGAGGAAATGCAGCAATTCTTGTTTCAGAATGTTTGGGTTTTGGTTGACTTACCAGATGGAAAGACAGGTATCAATACCAAATGGATTCTCAAGAACAAGAAGGATGCACGGGGGATTGTCGTAAGGAATAAAGCTAGGCTTGTCGCACAAGGACACACTCAAATTGAGGGCATTGACTATACTAAAGTTTTTGCTCCGGTTGCAAGGATAGAGGCCATTCGTCTATTTTTGGCCTTTGCTTCTTTTGTTGGCTTTACGGTGTTTCAGATGGATGTCAAGAGTGCGTTTCTCTATGGCAAAATTGATGAGGAGGTGTATGTCACTCAACCTAAGGGTTTTGTTGATCCACTTCATCCCAAGAAAGTCTACAAGGTGGTCAAGGCTCTTTATGGCTTACATCAGGCTCCTAGAGCTTGGTATGAGCGACTTTCAACTTTCTTGTTAAAAAATGGCTATAGAAGAGGTACTATTGACAAAACGCTATTTCTTCGGAGAAATTCCAAGGACATTATCCTTGTTCAGGTTTATGTGGACGACATTATCTTTGGTTCTACTAGGAAGGAGTGGTGTGATGAGTTTGAACACTTGATGAAAGGCGAATTTCAGATGAGTGCGATGGGAGAACTGTCGTTCTTCCTTGGTCTTCAGGTCAAGCAACAATCGGATGGGATTTTCATCAGTCAAGATAAATATGTCCATGAGATTCTTCAGAAGTTTGACATGGATCCTCTTAGACCAGCAGCAACTCCTTATGAAGTTGCTAAAATCAAACTTAAGAATGAGCCAGACCCCCCGGTAAATGTTCACATGTACAGGTCAATGATTGGCTCTCTCATGTATTTGACTGCATCACGCCCGGACATCATGTTTGCAGTAAGTGCTTGTTCTAGACACCAGGTGACTCCAACGGTTTCGAACTTAAATGCAGTAAAGAAGATTTTCAAGTATATCAAGGCTCAACCTAAATTGGGTCTATGGTATCCTAGAGAATCACCTTTTGTTCTCGAAGCCTATAGTGATAGTGACTATGCTGGTGCTAATAATGACAGGAAGTCTACTACTGGTGGTTGTCAGTTTTTGGGTCGTCGACTTATTTCATGGCAATGCAAGAAGCAGACAATAGTAGCTACTTCCTCAACAGAAGCTGAATACGTTGCTGCTGCTAGCTGTTGTGGACAAGTTTTGTGGATCCAAAATCAGATGTTGGACTATGGTTTCAATTTTATGAATACCAAAATATTTATTGACAATCAAAGCACTATTTGCATTGTGAAGAATCCTGTTTTTCATCAGCGCACGAAGCATATTGAGATTCGGCATCATTTTATACGGGATGCCAATGAGAAAAAGCTGATACAGGTTCTTAAAGTTCATACGGATGACAATGTTGCTGATTTGCTGACTAAAGCTTTTGATGGTCCTCGGTTTAACCACTTGGTGGTTCATATTGGGATGGTCAATCCTTGAAGTCTAGGATTGAGGGAAGGCAAAGCCTAAGGGGAGGCTTTGTGTACATCCTAGGACAGACTAACGTATTGATAGAATTTAACAACATATTTTAATGGTTCTGGTGGTGTGTGGTGCTACTGATGGAGGATTTTGCTCTCTTCTGGTGGATATGGCCTTACATGACTGGCTTCTGGTCCTCCTTGGTCAGCTTCTAGCTATAATTGGTTGGCTTCTGGTGGTTTTAAATCCTTCCATGTCAAGTGATGTTTGGCTCCTGGTACTGGTCTGGCATACTGTTCATTCCTTTTGTCCTTTGTTACTCTCGTTTTGCTCCTAGTCTGACCATTATGTGCTTTGACTTTTGGTCAACGATCCCAATCTTGGTATTTATGTTTGAATTAAGCATGGTTAATTAGGAGTTGGTAATTATGTTAAAAGGGCAAGTGGTTATTGTGCAATTATGGTTTAATTTGAAAGGGCAACCCCTCATTAATAGGGGTCAATGAACAGTTACCACTTTCTTTCTATATGGTCAACATACACCCTTGACTCACTCATTACAAATAACACACACACAAAACCGCTTCTAATCTCTTCACCCTAATCACCATCTTTCTTCCATCATTACATCAAGATCCATGGCTGCTCTTGCTTACCAACCTGCTCACAACCGTGTTGCTTATCTGGGTGATGGTCTTCATCGTGAACATTTTGCTGACATCTTAGATTTCATTGAAGCTTCTAATCTAAGGTTTGCAATTACTGTATGTCCCATCATATATGATAGTGTGATACGTCAATTTTGGGCGTCTGCTCACCTTGTGAATGTGGTTGGTTGTCCACGTGCACTCCATGCTACTATAGATGGACGTGCATATGTGGTTACGGAGGCTTCTATTCGTTCTTCCCTTCATCTTCAGGATGAGGGTGGTGTTGAATCCATCCCCAATGTGGAAGTATTGGAGGGGATGGCTGCTTTAGGATATGAACATGGGGGAAAGTTTAACTTTCAGAAGAATAGGTTTTCCCCCCAATGGAAGCTTCTGGTCCACTTTCTAATCCATTGTATGAGTCCCAAGTCAGGGAGTTGGGATGCTTTCCCTACTCCTTTGGCTACTGGTCTTATTTGCTTAGCTCAGGGTAGAGTGTTTAATTTTTCTCATTATCTATTTGAGGGGATGGTTAGTAATTTGTCTACTGCTGGATCGAGAAAGAAGTCTCTTATGTACCCTAGGTTTCTTCAGCAAATCCTTGTTTGCATTCCTCGTGATAGGACTGAGCATGTTCCGTCTAAACTTACAGCTAAAGTATATTACAATATGATGCATGGGTTTACTGGGGAATGGAGGCCCTTGACTGAAGCCATGTTGGGATTGGCTCAGGGTCCCATGGGTGAGGAGGAGGAGGCTCCTGAGTTTGTTGTGGTTGATGATGACCCAATGGAGGAGGAGGCTCCTACTGGTGGTCCTTCTCATGTAGTTGAGGAGGAGCTGGTTGAGGAGGTGGTGGTTGAAAAACCATCCCCCTCCAAGGCTGGTCCTTCTTCGGTCCCACAGAAGTCCCCATTTGTGGAGACTCCACCTCCTAGTCCTGCCCCACACTCGACTGATAAACCGTTTGACGCTAGTACTCCACCGGTTGACCCACATGTTGCTTCGGGCTCCAGTGATGCTTTCCCTGATCCAAGTTCTCTTGGTGGGCAGGCGGAGGAGCCTACTACACTGATATCTCTGCTTGATCTTATGCGCAGGTACCATGAGCGGATGGTTTGTTTGGAAGCTGATTTAAACCAACATCGGAAGCTTTCTAGGGAGTTTGTTCTTCCGTTGGCTGATCGCATCAAAGCGTTGGAAACTCAGCAACGGCTTCGCAAGAAGCATGTGGTTCAATCAGATTCTGATGAGGAGGGTACGAAGAATGTTGAGGATGGTTTGACATTATTGGCCAAGGCTGCCTTTGCTGATAAAGTTTATGATGATTTGCCGGTTCCTCTAACGTCCTCCAGTGTTCCTTCTCCTGGTGTTATTCCCCCCTTCTATGGGTGGTGCTTCTGATCCTGCTGATGGTTCTCATGCTGGTCCCTCTCATGATACGAAGGGCAAGGCCCCAATGACTGATGCTCCTTCCCCATCTCGTAAACGTACCCGTCGACAGCTTGAAGAGGACAGGATTGGTGAGGAGGCTGCTCGTCGGATTCAAGCCGAGATTGATGAAGCTGATAGGGTTGCTGAAGAAGAGCTTCAAAAGCGAAGGCGTGAACAAATTCAGCATGATGCCATGCATTGGAGTGATAGTGAATGGATGCAAGTTTTGACTGTTCTCACCAGGGATTATGCTCAGTTTAAAGATCTTTTGGGTGATGATATTGTTGAGCACAATTGTATTCTGAAGGCTATGGTATTGATGCGTAAGCACCAGTTGGATCTTGCTTCAGAACTTAAGAAACATAGAAGGAACATACCTTTATCTCGGGCTGAGGAGCGCCAGCAGATGCAACGTTATGTGAAATATCAGTCTGCTGCTCATTTTAATGCTCCTTGGACGTGGGCTCGGGTGCGGGCTTTGACTTTTGATGAGCTAAAGGCCCTTTATGAAAAGATGGTTAAGCGTCAGAGTTAACCCCTTCCGGAAAGATTTATTTACCATCCTCGTGGAATGACTTCTTCTACGCCTGCTGATTCTACTGGTCCTTCGTCTGCACCCACTCCTGGTTCTGCTGATAGTCCTTCTGCTTTTGCTGCTACTTCTGTTGGTCCTTCTACTTCGCCTTTAGTTGCTCCTATGGGTTCTACTGCTGGTCCTGCTTCCATCACCGTTGATGCTACCACCACCACTCATGCTTCTACCACCACACCTGTTACTACCACCACCACACATGTTTCACCAACCACCTTTTCTACCACCACCACAACTGCTGCTACTACACCTGATTTGCCATCTCCTTCACCACTAGTTCCTGAACCTCAACCTACTCCTACTTCTGATGCAGCTCCTAGTGGTCCATTGGGTGGACACATTCATGAGTCTACTTCTACTGCTTCCCCTGCTGCTGCTGAGGTTAGGGTAAAGGTTGAATCCACACCTACTGATCCCACACCTAGACGTTCCCTTCGCCAGAAACAAGCTCGTCGTATTCGCCGTGGTAAGACAGTTCCTTTTGAGAAGCGTGATCCTGAGAATTTAATTGATGCAGCTTTTGACAGCGATTCTGACTTACCCTTGGGCAATGGGAACATTACTGGTTATATGGTTGAGCGTTCTACGACACTTCCTGGTGGTGTATCCCATCTGATTACTTTGAGTGATGGGTCTGTACGTTTGGCAACGGGTTTGCAGGGTGTGTTGCCTTGGGCTGACCGTATGGATCTTATGGCGTTGTATGGACTTGTTGATTCTAGTATGCCGTTTGACCCAATGGCTGTGTCGTCATGGCCTGGTCTGCGTATCTGGGCTGATCTTAAGCTAATGTTGGATCCCCCTCCTAATGCTCCTGTTTCGGGCATATGAAAGGATCAAATGCAATGGGAGATTTTGCGCTGGAAGCTATATGTTGGATGTGGAGTTCATGTGTTGGAATTAGAGTCTGGTCATATGGTGTTTATGCTGACGGATGTGGAGTATCCTTTGACTATTTCTTCGATGGAGGCGATGTTAGCAAGTCACTTGCAAATTTCTACTGCTCCATCTGGAAATGAGTCATCTATGGCCACGACATTGGTCGAAGGTATTCAGGCGCAGTTGCTAGCAGATAAGAAGGCTGCTTCTGGTATGTAAGGTGATTGGGTTGTAAGTATTTATGTTTTGCATTTTTTGTTCATTTGTTCTTATACTCATTCTTTTCACCAATATGTACAGTAATTGGTGAACTTCATTCTATATAGTTAAAAAAAAACACACAAATAATATAACAATTAAAAATTTTTTTTTTACTTTATATAATATCTGCTTATACTTTTAACACAGTTTAGCTTTTATACTTGTGTATAATATCCCTTGGCTGCTTCATATTGTGGGTTCTGGTTACTGATTGTGCTTGTCCTGGTACTTGGCTTCACTTGGTGTTGGACGTGGTCCACACAACAAATGGTTCTCAACTTACCATGTCTAATCGACAAGAAAAAGTTGATTCACCTTGAGGGTACGGCTCCTGGTGTGATTCTCAAATCCGTTGATGGTTGCCAGGTTACCCAAAACTGGATGGTTTTCACTTGCCATGGTCCTAGACTGAAAAGTGGCTAATCCAAGGGGGTACGACTCTTGGTAAAGATTTTATCAAATCCGTTGATAGCTGTAATAGCTTGCTTAAAGCTATAGGGTGTTCAACTCACCGATGCTTTATTGCTAAGAGTTGGCGAGTCCAGAGGGGTACGGATTCTGGTAAAGACGCATCAAATATGTTGACGGCTGTGATGGTTTGCCTAAAATCATCAGGGTACTCCCACTCACCATTGATTTACGTTCTAAGAGTTAGGCTGGGTTCTGGTCTCCCAGGGTGATGCTTATTCCACCAGAATGACTAGCTAGCCCAAGAGCGAGCAGCTACTTGGTAAAGGCTCATCAAATTTGCTCATGTTGCTGCAAAGATTCAACACGATGCTGATTTGTTACAAGCTTTGGAGAAGCTTCTTGTGTTTCATGTTGCGGCGGTTACTCTGATTCTTATCTTGTTGATGCTGCTATTTGTTTTGCTGATACAATCCTCGGGCTTTCTTTGCACGTTTTCCAGGAAACTTGAACTCAACAGGTCAAATTCAAGTTTAGGGGAGGATTGTTAGGACCATTGTAATAGGTATATGTAATAGGTAGACTAGGAGGTATGTAGTTCCTCCTGGTCCTAGTAGTAGTAGGAGCAAGTCCTGCTCCTGGTCCTAGTCGAAGTCAAACTTTATTATTTACTTAATATTCTGTTAGGATATGCATGAGATATGTTAGGAAAGGATATGCATATCAGTTTTACACGTTTTCTTTAATGATGTATTAGGGTTTCCTTGGAGTATAAAAGGAACCTTAGGCAGAAGGGTTAGACAGATCTTCACAAAACGTAGTTCTAGTCATTTATCAATATTAGAAATCCTTAGAAAGGATCAAGTCTTTATAGTTATTCTGTTCTTCTTAATTATATTTATATTCTACATTCATATTGTGTATAGAGTCTCTTTGTGATTACAGAAGTCATTCACCGGTCCTGACAGGCTGCAAGATCTACATCTAGTAGACCCAACACGCTGGTTAAGGGAACCTTGCCTACTCTTCTTTGGCTTGCCTTGTTCGCCTTAAGCTTGTGCTATTTGCTGGATGAAAACTATGTCTTTGATCCCGGTGGATGTGTTTCATGCTTCTTCCTATGCTAATCAAGGTCGAGTCAGGCTCACGACTTGGTTATAAAAAGCAAACGCTTCTCGGGAGACAACCCGCAGTATCTATCCTTTTTCTCTGTTTTCTAATAAGTGTAGGGGGAGACCCTAGTTTGTGTTTGTTGTTCTCTTTCTTATCATGTGCAGGGATTTGCGCTTTCAAAGAAACATTCTTGATGACTTTTGACGAACCGTGATTCCGTGTTCCCGTCTTCCCGGTTCTATCCTAAACTCTTTTGATTCTCTATTTTATATTTTTCAATATTGAAATAGGAATCACATTAGTTGTCCTTCCCTTAGCAAGATTTAAACAACGTGCACAATGTCCTAAGTGTAGGGGAGTTTACTCCCACATGCTTAAACATTGAGGACAATGTTTATATTAAGTGTAGGGGGCCTTCTATCGAAGTTAAGTGGGTTTTTCCTTGCATTTGTCCTCATTTTAACCGGAAAATCAATTTTTCAAAATTTTTGATCTATTTTGGCCCTTTAGTTTTTCCTTTGTTATAGTTATTTTCCTTCCTTGCTAGAATAAATTTTAATAAAGTGGTTTTAATTTATAAACGTTGTGAATCTTTTGACTCAACCCGAGTTTACTTATCTAAGTTTGCTCTAACTAGTATCCTATTAACTATAAGATTCAAGCTAAAAACGGGGTGATCCGGAGGTCGGGGAGGATAAAAGAAGTATTTAGAAATTTTTGGAGAGAGAAAGATAAAGCTTAAAATGAGTGTGTGTATTTAGAGAGAGAAGTGAAATACACAAAATAAAGAATCCTCACCCCTCCATGGAAGTATGGAGGGGTATATATAGGCTAGACATGGAGTGACTTTGACAACTTAGCAAAAGTAGTCCCTCCATGTTTTTCCCATATGAAACTAATATAATTCCGTAAATGGCGCTCACATTTTAGGGTTAACAATCTTCCCCCAATGTGGTGACATACGAAATTACTTACAATGTTCCTAACAAGTAATAATACAACAAAATAAAGTCTTCCAAGGCGCTTCTAATGCTGAGGATGTCTTTTAATTCTTCTTGTCTTCATAACCTGTACCTCAGCTTGAATCCTCTTTGTTTTTGCTTGTTGTGGAACAATTGTAATATGCATGATTTGGATTAACTTCCCCCCAATTCATGCAGCATGTATTAAAAAACTTTCTTCATAGACTTCTTTTTGACGAAGTTTCTGAATCAGCTTCCCCCCAAACCAATATCCGTATCTTAAGGAGATTCTAACACTTTGATGTAGTTTGAACAATATTCTAGCTCATCGGTTTAAGTGCACAGCAGAAATTTGTAGAAGAACCACACCAGATAACACTGCTTTTATACTGTTTCATGTCGTTTAGGTTTTGGTGATAACCTGTTTAGGGTAACATGCAGGAAATCAGCAACAATTCTTCTCACACCTGCAGAATACTTCATAAAACTCATATAAAGTAAGTAGATACCATTCCATGTACACTACTTCCCCCTGGAAGTTGATCCGATTACTTCAAAGTACACGATCTTCCCCCATGATGATTTCAAACTCTCGGAAGCATCATTATCGTGGACGTCCATATACTCAAGAATTTCTTAGTCTTAAGCAAATGTCTTGAAAAGTTTTGAAAGTCATTGAGAAACTTTGAAATATTTTTGCTTAGACTATGAAGTACCATTATCGTTGTGAGGCTCATAAATATCCCGTGAGAATTGATTGCTGATTCCATCTCTCTCTGTCTAACTTACCAACCTCGAATTCATTCAGCTATTTGTTGTGACCACATGTGAAGTAAAGCCGATATTCTGAACTTGAAACTAAAGTACAATCCCCCAAATTTGTTACTTAAGCTTGCACTTATGTCGATTAAAGAATGGTGCAGAAACAAGTCTCTTAAACCTCTTGAAGTTATCCACACGAGCAACTGCGTGTGACACCCAAAAATGATAGTTATCCATGTCGTCGACCATCCACCCCTTAACAGTGGAAACTAGATAAAACAAGTCTCAATCATAAATTTTATCACCCAAGCAAGTCATCAAATGATAGACTGGGTTTGAAGAAAAGGGGTAGAAAAATAGAAGGAAGGCTCGATGATGAAATAAGTAGACGCCTTCATGAAATATCACTTCAACTTCAAATAAAGAATACCAAATCCATTCCGTGATCACTTGTCTTTGAAAAATCAAAACTAGCCGTTGTCGTTTAAAGTGAATCTTATATCGGATCGTTTTAGCGTTATGTGTTTTGTTTGCTTTGGTGTTGTGTGTTGAGAATGTCGTTAAATAGAACAAATTATGTAATGAATTGTCATTAAAGAACAAAATTTGTCTAGATAACTTGTCGTTTAAGCCCCAACGTCTGTCATATGCCCCACTAATGCGCGGATCGACCGAAACATACCGAATACCCGCATCGAAAATCATGTCAACATGGCTCAAATGAATACTTGTCTGATCTGTAATGCTATCCAGTCCATATATACTCGATAACCACACAATAAGCCAACATCCCAAAAATAATACTCGTAATTCCCAATTCACGAATGGAAATAGCCAGCCCAACTGTAAAACAAGTAGTAAGCAAATTCATTTACCAGCCCATCAAATTAAGTTCTCAAGCCCTTTGAAATTTGCTTTAAAAGTCCAAAATTAATAAGAAAATCCAACAAGATCAGTCTAAACTTATGGGCCATTTACATGTTATACCGAGTATTGACCAAGGACGAGGATAAAAAAACCAAGTATACCCTAATCTCACTCATAAACTTAACCTAGTCCACATTTTTTTCTCCGCCTCTTTTTTTTCTATCTAGAAAAACTTAGTCACTTAACTCATCTACACAGATAAAAAACTCATCTTAATAAAACCACTAGATACATCGAACCCTTCTTGACATCACATCCATACATATAACCCCCTTTTATTTTCTGAATAGAGCAACATCATGGAATCCAAGAAGAGTATTCTTCAAGGTCCTTTTATAGAGGATCTCAGGTAGGTTGTTTTCTTATGTGTGATTTTGAATCAAAACAAAAATATGATTATAACATCAATGTTATAAATCTTAATTTGATTTGGAAAATCAAAGGAGGTTTAACCTTCACATATCTATGATGAATTGATGTTTCGAGCCCTAGATCTCTATAGATCAAGGCATGCATGTGTAAGACGAAACGAATCTGATATCTTTCAATAAATTAGTTTGAGTTTAGATGCTATTTTTGAGATGAAGGTGATTAGTGACAATAGGATAGGATAGATAGAGTCAGGATTGATTGTTGATGGTTGATGTTGTTATGGTTTATGGGGTCTCGGACTGTTCTTGACACTTATTGCAATGTTTTTTTTTTCACAAGTCAGTCTTAGGTTCCAATAAGTCATGGTCACAATGTTTAGATGAGTCATCAGAAAATGTTTTCTATCGGAATGCAAAATTTTTAACAATATTGTATGAGTTTGGGGTTGACCATCGGAATATGTTTTTACAACCATCTGTCGGAATGTTTTTGGATTAAGATGCATAGGAATAATCCCATCGGAATAAACATCATCGGAATAAACATCATCGGAATAAGCTTCATCAGAATAACCTTTATCGGAATAAGCTTCATCGAAATCACCATCAGAATCACCATCAGAATCACCATCGGAAAAGGGTTTTGACCTATTTTCATGGTTTTTCCGAAAAAAGTGTATCTGGGTTTTCAGATCTGAATAATTTTTTTATATAAATCTGTTTATCTTTATCAAAAAATACCCAAAAAAGCTTGAAAACCCAAAAAAAACCCAGAAATATGAAAATCAGCATAAAAACCAATAAGCTGTGTAGAAGCCGTGACTCATTTTATCGCTTAAAAACATAAGAAAAATGATATAGATCAGAAATGAATCATAAAGCACCAACATCAAGAAAAGGATAGCAATCAGTTTGAGACAAAGTAGACTTTTTTGGACTGAATATCAAAACAAAACACCTCGTAACATCACAACTTATCAATAAGCAGTAAATAAGCCACAAAAATAAGCAAACAAACACAGAACGCCCCCGGTTAGCTCTGATACCAATTGTTAACTATAAGATTCAAGCTAAAAACGGGGTGATCCGGAGGTCAGGGAGGATAAAAGAAGTATTTAGACATTTTTGGAGAGAGAAAGATAAAGCTTGAAATGAGTGTGTGTATTTAGAGAGAGAAGTGAAATACACAAAATAAAGAATCCTCACCCCTCCATGGAAGTATGGAGGGGTATATATAGGCTAGATATGGAGTGACTTTGACAACTTAGCAAAAGTATTCCCTCCATGTTTTGCCCATATGAAACTAATGTAATTCCGTAAATGGCGCTCACATTTTAGGGCTAACATATCCTTAACGTGTTTAAGTCAAGTTTTGCTAGGCTTTTGTATAGGGAGCTTTAAAACGTAAAAGTCTTAACTCTTACGGGTTAAGAACAAGAACTTTTCGCAAGTTCCTATAATTGATCCTAGAGAGTCGTTTATCAAGGGAACTTTAAAACGCAAATTATACACTTGAAAAAGTCTAAGAAGATGCAAGATCCTATAGATGACTCGAAAACCCATAAATTTGATTTAATAGGCTAAGCATCCACGAGTCTCATTCTTTGAGATTTTAAACTGTGGAGAACGAGAGATGATAGAGTCAATTATAAGTTTGGTATTCTTTCATGAATTTGTGTGAGTTAATTATAAGCTTTTTCTCCCATCGTTTGTTAATAAATTTATTTGCAATAAATAAGGTTGTACAATTTGAAAAGTTACTTAGCTTCTAGCACAAGATCGTTTAAAAGTTGCTCGGTAATAATTAGAGTTCATATCCAAGGCATAACTTATTGAAGCGGGATGTGAAGATTGGCGGGTCCGAAAAGGCCCTAACAAGGCATGAGGGCTACATTTTGTTGCTAAAGATCCAAAAGTGATGTGAAGAATCATTTATCAAAAATCAATATGAAGGATCGAGACACACGACGAAAAGCAAAAACTCCCCAAGCGATCATGGAGAAGTCTATCAAAAAAGGCCCTAACAAGGTATGAGGATAAATAGATCCAAGTCCTAAAAGGAGGCGGATCGTTCTATATCAAAGTCCAAAATAAAGATTGGAGAAAAATGAAGAAGTCCTGGTCTAAATATGAAGAATCTCTCAAAAACATTAAGTGAAGAAATTCCTATTATGAAGAGAAGGCCATAATTTCAAGAACGTCTCTCAAGATTTGAAGTATGAAGTCACTACCAAATATCGGTCCGAGAGAGGTCTCAAATCGTGAAGCAAGTGATGCCAAGATATGAACTTAATGAGGTCCCGAGAAGCAGTTTTAAAAGATTTTGTCCTTTAGCTAACTATTGATTAAATCGTCCTACTTTATTTTCGGCCTAAATTAACTATCGAAATAAGTCAAACAATGCATCCTCGTGATCATTCAAGACAATAATAAAATATAAGAGATACACCTAGGAATAAGGGAGTCTAAGTGAATAATGGGACCATATGAGTTCGTGTTCGTTTGCTAACTTATAATAATAATGATCTCGTTTAAGCTTGGTTTGGGGAACGTGAAACTTTAGGATAATAATCATTCATAGCATTCCAAAACCCTTAGGTAAGTTTTTGATCTTTTTACTTGTTTCCTTCTTTTAAATATTTTGTCTCTTTAATAAAGGTCAATGTGGATTGATTATGATGGAAAATGTAAAACGTGCTTTGTAACTAATGCATTGCATGAGGACATTGCAATAGTCAAGTGTAGGGGATTTGATAGGTGTGAAAACACCCATCCTTTCATCACTTAATTACAATAATAACCAAGCCAAAACGTGTATTTTATTTCGTAAATGTTGGAATTATGCGTAGTTTGTGTTTTTGTTGTGATTTAGGACCAAAACGTGAAAAGGGAGGAAAACACGAGCTTTCACGGGCTTTTATCGAAGAAAAAGACATAAGACGAAGTCAAGAGATCAAGAGTGCAAAAAGAACGTAAGTCCAAGACCTATTCTGAAGATTTATCGAAGAACAAGTCTAAAGACGGAAGTTTAATAAAGTCGAGGAACTCAACTCTAATAAATGAAGAAATTATAAGACGAGTTCAAATAATCCCGAGACAAAGTAGAAAAAGTCGAAGAATTAAGAATACGAAAAGACGAGAAAGAAAGAAAGAAGGAAGCAACACATGCTTAACCTCCCTAATCACTATAAATACCACCCATTTCACCACATTTCATTAATTTGACAATTAGTCTTTCCATCTTTACTTATTTGCACCATTTCCATTTCCATGTCATTTTACTAAATTGTTCTTTAAATTCATGTTTTAAATTTCGTGCACTTTAATTCCAAGTAAGTTAATTTCATTGTTAATCTTTATTTTTCTTTAATCAAGCTTTACTTTATCATTCTCATCTTACTTTTCTTGTTTTTGATTTGTTACAAATTCGGATTAAGCAATCTTTTGCTTAATCTCTTTGCTTATTTGATTAAAAAGTTTGTCTTTTCTTTTCCATCTAAGCTTTCATACGAAATAAGATATAAGTTTGACACTCTTATTGGCTTATTTTGTATTTAGCTTATTTGTTTTTAAGGTTTTCTTAAAAGTTTTATTTTTTAAAAAAAAATCCGTTTTATAAAGTTTTCGTATTTTGTTTCTTGAAAGTTTTTTAGATTTGTTGCTTATTATCTCATCTTGTCATCATTTCAGTTAAGTTTTAGAGTAAGTGCTTATTAGTATTAGCTTATTTGCTTTGCTTATTACGAATTGTACTTCCATCGGAATGAGAGTTCCCACATTGCGACGGCTAAACCATATTCCGATAGTGACAATCGGTTGAGGGTTTTGCATTCCGACAGAAGGATTGCGATCAGCATTCTGATTGGTTCTTTCCCCTTATTCCGATCAAGATTCTGATCGCACATTGCAATCTGGATTGCGACGGCTCATAAGGCTACATTGAAACGAAGTGCTGCCCAAATTTCACTAGCCATATTCCGATAGTTTTGCATTCTGACAGGTGATTCTGATCTGACATTCCGATCTAAGATTCCGATAGGATTGTTCAACATTCCGATAGGCGAAGTGTTATTCCGACAGGTTTCATTTCAATCATTCCGACGGATCACATTCCGATAGACTCATTCCGATACCTATATTCTGATCTGGATTCCGATGGTTTATGGTGACAGCATTCCGATCTGGATTCTGATGGTTTTGGGTTTTGAATTATATTTTTCTTTGTTTTATTTTTAAGTTACAATTTTATTACTTTGTCAAATTTAATTTTCGTCACGCTTTAATTTTAAGTCATTTAATCAATTTACTTTTCAAAGTTTTAATATTGCACCATTTCCATTTTAATTAGTTTTAGTTTTAAATTACCGTCATTTACTTTAAAGTTTTGAAATTTACTTTACTACAACGACAAATCTTTGTTTCCCACCAAAAGACGATTGAGTCGCACTTTCTACTGTTGTCAATTCGAAAAGATCAGACGATAATATTTTATACAGGGTAAAAGCCATGTATTAAGAGGGTTTACATTATTCCGAACTATCAAAACTTCATTCCGAACTAATTATTTTTTTTCCCTCCAAAAACAGACTCTCATTCCGACTTGTGTCATTGTCACATATTGAACTATTTTTTGTCACATCTATATTCCGACTTATATTTAGTGTCTATAAATTTTTTCCCTCCAAAAATAAAGTTATTCCGACTTGCAACTTGTTCTGACTTATTTTTCACATCCTACAAAGTTTTTTCATTTTAAGTTTTTATTCGGAATATATATCACATTTCTTATTCGGATTACATATAAACTGTCTTATTCGGAAAACATATCACATTTCTTATTCGGATTATATATCATATGTCTTATTCGGAATACAACAACTGTCTTATTTGGTATATATCAAGTTTCTTATTCGGAATCCGTATCCACTTTTTTATTCGGAATACATCTCACGTCTCTTATTCGGAATACACTACGTTTCAAGTTTGTTATTCGGAATCTACATTTCAAGTTTGTTATTCGGAATCTACATTTCAAGTTTGTTATTCGGAATAACATTTCAAGTTTGTTATTCGGAATAACATTTCAATCATATCAAGACTCTTAATACAAGGGTTTTGACACCCCGTATGAAAATCCGTTGTTCCGATCTTTTCGAATTGAAAACCGGTCTTAAGTGCGACTCAATTGTCTTTTGGTGAATCAAGAGAATGGTTTGGTTTGTTTGTTTTAAACTATTAGCAAGTAATTAAAGTGTCGTTGAGTAAAAAGGAAGTTAAAAGATTAATATTAAAATGACAAGTAAAATAAATGCATGGAAACTTAAAGGTGACAATGGAAAAGTACTAACACACTAAATAAAACTAACACTTGGAAAATTTTCTGAAAATTAAAAAGTACTATAAGAAAGTAAGATCGAAAGAAACCAAAACAAGCCAAAAGAGGCCCGATCGGAATGTATTCTGATCGGTTGATCGGAAAGTTGGACAAGAGTCCTGAAATCGGAATAATGCTAAAATTCCCAATCGGAATATTTCAAAACATACTAATCGGAATATAGAGAAAGACCTAATCGGAATAACACAAACTTCACACAATCGGAATGTGAGATGATACACTCAATCGGAATCTTAAACTGGCTCAAATCGGAATACATGCAAAACAACCCAATCGGAATGTCACTCAAAGTCCCAATCGGAATACAGGACAAATGCCCTGCCGTCGGAATATAAAGACCAATCGGAAAGGGGTTTTAAACCCTTTCCTAAAATTAAGGAAATCGGTTAGGATGGTGTACTCGGTCGGAAAAAGCCAATCGGAAAGGGGTTTTACAACCCTTTCCGAAAATTGTGGAAAAAGGTTAAGCTAGGTAATAAGCTAACTTTAATAAGCTAATACCAAAACCAACCCGAATCAATGACCAAACCAAATCAAATAAGCACTTTGATCAACTTATTTGACTCGAAATTAATCAACTTTTTGGATCAAACAATAAAAACATAAACTTTTTAATGAAGATTTTTATAAACAAAATAAGCTAATCATAAAAATAAGCCAATAAGCACAAAAGTCTTAAAGCTTAATCAAATGAAAACTTATGAAATGATCAAAAGATTAACTTTTTAAGCACGAAATCAATAAGAACAACACGGATCACATGATAATCGCACCAAAATCAATCTTAAATCAAAGAAAAGTAGAATGAGATTAAGAAACAAAAGCTTAAAATGAACTTGATTAATAAAAATAAGCAATACAAAGTGTTTAATCTTGAAAGATTAAGAAAAAGATGAAGTTTAGTGAGAGAAAGTTTAGGACTTTCTCTCTCTAAAACTAGAGAAAACTAAGAAAAAGTGAAAACTAACTAAAAATCTAACCACCCTCCTAATGACTATTAGGAGGGTATTTATAGGGAAGGTGGGAGGATTGCATGTGTGGTGCTTTCTTCTTTCTTGCTTTCTTCACGTTTTCTCGACTCGACTTTAATTCTTTGTCTTTGTCGTCTCGGGATTTGAACTTGTCTTTTAATTTTCTTCTTCTATTAGACTTTAAGTTCTTCGACTTCGTTAAACTTCCGTCTCTTCTTCGATAAATCTTCAGAATAGGCTTTGGACTTCCGTTCTTTTTGCACTCTTGATCTTTTGACTTCGTCTTTTCCCGTTTTCTTCGATAAAAGCCCGTGAAATCCCGTGTTTTCTTCCTTTTTCATAATTTGGTCCTAAAACACAATAAAAACACAAACCACGCATAATTCCGACTTTTACGACATAAATCACACGTTTTGGTCTTATTATTATTGGAAATAAGTGGTAAAAGGATAAGTGTTTTCACACTTATTAAATCCCCTACACTTGACCATTGCAATGCCCTCATGCAATGCATTATTTTTAAAGCATGGTTTACATTTTTCATCATAAATAACCTACCTTGGCCTTTATTAAATACTAAACATACGAAGATAGAAATAAGTAAAGAAGTTAAAAACTTACATTGGGTTTTGGCCGCCATGAACGTTTATCATCCTCAAGTTTCACGTTCCCCATACCAAGCTTAAAAACGAGATCATTGTTATTATAAGTTAGTAAACTAACACGAACTCATGTGGGCCAATTATTCACTTAGACTCCCTTATTCCTATGGGTATCTCTTATATTTTATGATTTATCTTGAATGATCATGAAGATGCATTGTTTGACGTATTTCGATAGTTATTTAGTCTGAAAATAAGGTGCACGATTTAATCAGTAGTTAGCTAAAGGACCAGATCTTTTAAAACTGCTTCTCGGGATATCAGAAAGTTCATATCTTGGCATAACTTGGTTCGCGATTTGAGACCTTTCTCGGGCCGATATTTGGTAGTGACTTCATACTTTGAATCTTCGAGAGACGTTCTTGAAATTATGGTCTTCTCTTCATAATAGGAATTTCTTCACTTGAAGTTTTTGAGAGATTCTTCATCTTTGGACCACGACTTCTTCATTTTTCTCCAATCTTTATTTTGGACTTTGATATACAACGATCCGCCTCCTTTTAGGACTTGGATCTATTTATCCTCATACCTTGTTAGGGTCTTTTCGGATAGACTTCTCCATGACTTTTGGGGAGTTCTTGCTTTTCGTCGTGTGTCTTGATCCTTCATATTGATTTTCGATAAATGATTCTTCACATCACTTTTGGATCTTTAGCAACAAAATGTAGCCCTCATGCCTTGTTAGGGCCTTTTCGGACTCGCCAATCTTCGCGCCCCGCTTCATAAGTTATGCCTTGGCTATGAACTCTCGTCATTACCGAGCAACTTTTAAACGATCTGGGGCTAGAAGCTAAGTAACTTTTTAAATCGTACAACCTTATTTATTAGCAGATAAACTATTTACAAGCGGAGGGAGAATAGGCTCATAATTAACTCACATAAATTCACGAAAGAATACCGGACTTATAATTGGCTCTATCATCTCTCGTTCTCCACAATTTAAAATCTCAAAGAATGAGACTCGTGGATGCTTAGCCTATTAAATCAAAGTTTTGGGTTTTCGAGTCGCCTATAGGATCTTGCAACTTCTTAGACTTTTTCAAGTTTAGAAATCGCATTTTAAAGTTCCCTTGATAAACGACTCTCTAGGATCAATTATAGGAACTTGCGAAAAGTTCTTGTTCTTAACCCGTGAGAGTTAAGACTTTCGCATTTTATAGCTCCCTATATAAAAGCCTAGCAAAACTTGACTTAAACACGTTAAGGATACTAGCTAGAGTAACTTAGGCAAGTAAACTCGGGTTGAGTCAAAAGATTCACAACGTTTGAAAATTTAAAACCAATTTATTAAAAATTTATTCTAATAAAGGAAAGAAAATAAACATAACAAAGGAAAATACAACTATACAACTAGGCCAAAGTAGATTAAAAATTTTGAAAAATGTCGAAAAATCAAATTTTCCGGTTAAAATGAGGGCAAATTCATGGAAAAGACCACTTACGTCGATAGAAGTCCCCCCTACACTTGAGATAAACATTGTCCTCAATGTTTAAGCATGTGGGAGAAAACTCCCCTACACTTAGGACATTGTGCACTTTGTTTAAATCTTGCTAAGGAAAGGACAACTAAAGTGAATTCAAATGTGAACATATATAAAATATGAAATATTGAATCACAAGAGTTTAGGATAGAACCGGGAAGATGGGAACACGGTATCACGGTTCGTCAAAAGTCATCAAGATGCTCTCTGAAGCTTTAATCCCTGCACAGCACAAGAAACAAGACAACAAACATATGCGGGGCTCCCCCTACACTGATTATGAAAACAGTAAAGGATAGAACACGGGTTGCCTCCCGAGAAGCGCTTGTTTTTGTTCACCGAGTCACGAGCCTGACTCGACCCAATTTTAGTTCATGGGAAACGTGGTGAGGGATGGAATCATCTCTTGGGAGATGTCCTCACCAAAGTACAGCTTCAGACGCTGGCCATTCACCTTGAAATTGGGCCCATTTGGCTGAGAAAGCTCAATGGTCCCATAAGGAAAGACTTTGGCGACGGTGAATGGACCAGACCAGCGGCTCTTCAACTTGCCAGAGAAGATCTTCAACCGAGAGTTAAAGAGTAAGACGTGATCACCAACGTGGAACTCTCGGTTCTTCATTTTAGCATCGTGGATAATCTTCGTCTTCTCCTTGTAGATCAGCGAGTTCTCATAAGCTTCATTCCTCAGTTCATTTAGCTCGTTGAGTTGAATCTTGCGATGATCACCGGCTTTGTTGATGTCGAAGTTCGCCCACTTCAAGGCCCAGTGCGCCTTGTGTTCCAGCTCGATGGGTAGGTGGCAGGCTTTCCCGTACACAAGACGATAGGGTGTACAACCGATCGGGGTCTTGTAAGCAGTACGGAAAGCCCACAGAGCATCATCTAACTTATCGGCCCATGCGGCGCGATGCTCTCCCACAGTTCGCTCCAAAATTCTCTTCAAGCCACGGTTGGAAATCTCGGCTTGCCCATTGGTTTGGGGATGATATGCGGTGGAAAGACGGTGATTGACACCATACTTAGCCATGACTCTTGCAAATTGATCGTTGCAAAAATGAGTCCCGCGGTCACTGATAATAGCACGAGGAACGCCAAATCGAGCGAAAAGCTGCTTCAAAAAGTTCACAACCACCCTCGCATCATTCGTAGGAAGAGCCTTAGCTTCAACCCATTTAGAGACGTAGTCGACGGCGACGAGGATGTACTTGTTCCCTTTGGAGGATGGAAATGGCCCCATAAAGTCGATGCCCCATACATCAAAGATTTCACATTCCTGTATGAAATTTTGAGGCATCTCATCCTTTTGTGTGATCTTGCCTTGACGTTGGCAAGCATCACAATGCTTAACCATTTCGTGAGCGTCACGATAAATGGTGGGCCAGTAGAAACCAGAATCAAACACTTTCTTAGCGGTGTAGTTGGGACCGAAGTGACCACCAGTAGGTCCTTTGTGGCAAGCTTGGAGGATGTCAAAAGCTGCCGGTCCGTCAACACATCGACGAATGATCAGATCAGCACATTGTTTGAATAGATAAGGGTCATCCCAAAAGTAAGTCTTAACATCGTTCAAGAACTTCTTCTTTTGTTGGGATGTTAACCCTTTGATGAGGATACCACCCGCTAAGTAGTTTGCAATGTCCGCAAACCATGGGGTGTCATCAAGATTGAGATTTATAGACATTAAGGTCTCCAGGGGAAAAGAGTCATTGATCTCTTTGTTTGGATGATCCCCTTGGTATGGATCCTCAAGTCTGCTCAGATGATCCGCAGCCAGGTTTTCAGCACCTTCTTGTCACGAATTTCAATGTTGAATTCTTAAAGGAGTAAAACCCAGCGGAGAAGTCTTGGCTTAGAATCATTCTTAGTCATCAATTACTTCAACGCGGAATAGTCCGTGTATACGATGGTGGTGGATAAAACAAGATAGGGGCGAAATTTCTCAAAAGCATAGACAACAGCTAAAAGCTCTTTTTCGGTCGTCGTATAATGCAATTGAGCCCCCGTCATTGTTTTGCTAGCATAATGGATTGGTTGGAAGTGTTTATTCACTCTTTTGCCCAAAACCGCACCAATAGCAAAGTCGCTAGTATCGCACATCAATTCAAAAGGCAGCTCCCAATTAGGGGTGACCAAGACCGGTGCCTTAGTTAGCTTTTCCTTAAGAAGATTGAAGGCTTCAAGACACTCTTTAGAAAAGATAAAAGGAGTATCTTTTTCCAAGAGGTGGGTCATCGGGCGAGCAATTTTAGAGAAATCCTGAATGAATCGACGATAGAAGCCCGCATGACCCAGAAAACTTCTCACACCCTTCACGGTTGAAGGTGGAGGTAATTTGGCTATGACATCTACTTTAGCACGGTCGACTTCAAGACCGGCTTTAGAGATTTTGTGTCCTAGCACAATGCCTTCTTTAACCATAAAATGGCATTTTTCCCAATTCAGAACAAGGCGAGTGTCTTCGCACCGCTTTAGCATACGTTCCAAATTGGCAAGGCAAGAAGAGAAGGAATCCCCAAAGACCGAGAAATCATCCATGAAGACTTCCATGGTTTGCTCAACCATGTCATGGAAGATAGCCAACATGCACCTTTGGAAAGTCCCGGGGGCATTGCATAAGCCAAAAGGCATTCGTTTGTAAGCAAAGGTGCCATAGGGACAAGTGAATGTTGTCTTCTATTGATCTTGGGGATCGATGGGTATTTGAAAATAACCCGAGAAACCATCCAGAAAGCAGTAATATTCATTACCAGCTAGACGTTCAAGCATTTGGTCCATAAAAGGTAGAGGGAAATGATCCTTTCTCGTGGCATCATTGAGTTTGCGGTAGTCTATACAAACTCTCCACCCAGTAACGAGACGGGTAGGAATTAACTCGTTGTTTGCATTGGGCACAACGGTGATTCCGCCTTTCTTAGGCACACAATGGACTGGACTAACCCACGGTGAATCCGAAATAGGGTAAATCATACCCGCATCAAGAAGTTTGATAACCTCTTTTTTGATGACTTCATGGATTTTGGGATTCACCCTTTGTTGGCTTTGAATTGTGGGCTTAAAGTCGTCCTCCATGAGAATTTTATGTGTGCAAAAGTGAGGATCAATTCCACGGATGTCGGAGATTTTCCAAGCGATAGCTCTTTTATGCTTCTTCAACACAGCGACAAGTCTTGCTTTTTCGTCTTCTTTCAGATCCTTGGCGATGATGACCGGTAACTTCTCGTCGTCTTCTAGGAAAACGTACTCAAGATGAGGCGGTAGGTCCTTAAGCTCGAGAGTAGGAGGATCCTCAATAGATGGTGAAACTAACGATGGATCATCATTAGTCACCTCTTTAGGAGAAGGAGGAGACAACGGGTCTTCATTGAGAAGTCTCTCAATAGTACGAATATCTTCATCCCAATTGGTGGACAAATTATCATACTTAATATCGAGAGGACCCAAGCTAGCTTCGAAATCATCCAAGTCACTTTCTCCAAAAGGAGTCAATGCTGGAGCAATTGAGGCAACGGTCTCAACATTGGGTAGAGAAGAAAGAGTACTTTTACAAGCATCATGAAAATGTTCTTCACAAGCCTCATCGAGAACATCAATAGCATTAACGCTCTCATATGAATAAGGTTGCTTAGAAATCTTACCCATGTTGAAGACAATTTGATCGTCACCGACTCTCATTATTATTTCGCCCGCGGCTACATCAATAAGAGTGCGACCGGTCCTCAGGAATGGACGTCCAACGATTAATGGAACACGGGGATCCATCTCGTAGTCAACGACGACAAAATCCGCCGGGAAGGTGAATTTATCAACGCCAACAAAGACATCTTCGGCTATCCCCACTGGATAAGCAACCGTACGGTTGGCTAATTCCAAAGTCATTTTGGTAGGGACTAGCTAGGGGAGAGATAACTGCTTCCAAACACTTAAAGGCATTAAGTTTATACTGGCACCTAGATCGGCTAGGGCCATGCAATTCTCAACTCCCGGGAAGTTGCAAGGAATCAAGAAGCGACCCGGATCACCAAGTTTGGTGGGCAATTTCCTTAAGAGCACTGCGGAGCAGTTCTCATTAAGTTGGGTCTGAGCAATGTCAAGAAGCTTTTCTTTATCACTTAGAAGATCTTTAAACATCTTAGCATATTTGGGCATGTGAGCGAGAGCCTCGGCAAAGGAGATGTTAAAATTCAATTGTTTAAACATTTTTAGAAAGTTTGAAACCTGAATATCATCCTTGCTCTTTTGCTTCTCTTTCCTCAACCTTGAAGGATAAGGTATATTGGATGAAGAAGAAGGCTTTAAGGGAATAGGATCACTCACAACCACGGGTGGTGGGGAAATGGGGATAGAAGGTGAAGGAGGTGAGGAAAGTTGCTCTTTTTCCATGTTCACAATCACGGGTGGAGGTGTAGGAAGCTCGGGCTCCATATAACCTTTTCCACTACGAGTGGTGATTGCTTTCATCTCCCCTCTTGGATTCGCAACGGTATTACTCGGAAGAGTACCCGAAGAAGAAGGTTGATTACTTTGGATGAGCGAACCAATCATATCATGAAGGTGAACAGCTTGATTATTAAAAGAGTTTTACATGTTGGCATTAATTGCATCGCTGTGTTTGGCCATATCATTCCTTAGCTCGGCTCGAATATCGCTCCCTTGTTTGACCATGTCATTCTTCAAGTTGACAAATTGACTCTGAAGATTTGTCACCAACTCACGATTAGTCTTCATGAATGTCTCGACTTCTGGATTCACTGCCATCGGTTGATTGAGAGGTGGAGCTTGGTATGGTTGAGAATTTCCTTGAGTTGGGTAAGGGTTTCGTTGGGATTGATATTGATTGTTGGCACGAGGTTGGGATTGATTGTTTCGGTTATAGCTTTGTTGTTGGTTTTGGTTTGCAGGAGGGAAACCGGGAGGCGCAAGATAATTGTTCGAACGATAACTTAGCAAGCCACGGTCTCCTTGAGGACGAGCTTGATAGCCTCCCGTGGGATAAGTGCCGTAAGCTGCGTTAACGTTTTCAGAATAATTGCCTTGGGTGGAAGGACAATCATTATAAGAATGAGGACCACCACATGTGTCACAAGAAATAGCAACGGCTTTAGCTTGTTGAAAGTGGTTTGTGGCCATGGTCATGAAATTCTTGTTCATTTCAGCGAGTTGTCGAGAAATTTCAGTCATCTCAGGATTGGAAGTAGTAGAAGAAACATTGACTCTCGAGTTAGATCTTGAGGATGCGGATGAATCCCCATTCTTGTGGTGAGTAGTCATGTTTTCAATCAACTCTCGACACTCCTCCGGTCTCCTTTTCATAAAAGTACCACCGGCGGCGGCATTGATCGTGTCACGATCACGAAAAGTGAGACCATTGTAGAAGGTGTCAATGAGAGTGACGGGAAGCATATTGTGATTAGGACAGCGGTCGATCAAATCATTGTAGCGTTCCCAAGCATCGAAAAGCGATTCATAATTTTCTTGCATAAATCCACTGATTTGGTTACGAAGGCTAGTGACCATGGATGGGGGAAAGTAGCGCGATAAAAAGCGTTGAGTCATGTCGTTCCACGTATGAATAGAATTCTTAGGAAGACGGTCAAACCATTTTTCGGCATGGTGAGAAAGCGAGTGTGAAAAGAGTTGAAGGCGAAGGTCATCCATAGAAACACCGGAGCACTTCATGCTTTGGGTCATGGTAATGAATTTATCGAGGTGTTTGTTGGCATCATCATCCGGAATTCCGCGAAACGGGTTCGTTTGTACTTGCTGGATCATGTGATGCTTCAACGAAAACTCCTATGCCGTGACGTGCATTGGCGCAATCGGGCCTCCGCGTCCATTCATGGTGGGTTGGCACAATTCCTCCATTGTTCGTAAATCAGGTAGGTGGACATTGTTGTTGTTGTTGTTGTTATTCAAATTGGGTGGAGGTGGGTGATTATTGTTGTTGTTAACACCAACCATATCTAAATCTTCATGAGTCTCGGGCTCAGAAAAGTTCGAAGATCTAGTACGCATACACCTGCAGAAGAAAAATAAACACAAAGAATATCTATATAATCTTTTTGGTGCAAAACCTTTGGAAAAGAATTGCTTTTATGTTTTTTCAATGTTTTTGTATTTTTGAAGAGTTTTGTATTTTTTAAGATTTTTGAAGATTTTTAAGGCAAGGAAAATAACGTTCAAAGAACGGATCCCAAAATTCAATGCGTCTCTCACTAGAAACCGTTCATCGTAACGAAAAGAGCCGGCAGCGGCGCCATTTAATACAAGGGTTTTGACACCCCGTATGAAAATCCGTTGTTCCGATCTTTTCGAATTGAAAACCGGTCTTAAGTGCGACTCAATTGTCTTTTGGTGAATCAAGAGAATGGTTTGGTTTGTTTGTTTTAAACTATTAGCAAGTAATTAAAGTGTCGTTGAGTAAAAAGGAAGTTAAAAGATTAATATTAAAATGACAAGTAAAATAAATGCATGGAAACTTAAAGGTGACAATGGAAAAGTACTAACACACTAAATAAAACTAACACTTGGAAAATTTTCTGAAAATAAAAAGTACTATAAGAAAGTAAGATCGAAAGAAACCAAAACAAGCCAAAAGAGGCCCGATCGGAATGTATTCCGATCGGTTGATCGGAAAGTTGGACAAGAGTCCTGAAATCGGAATAATGCTAAAATTCCCAATCGGAATATTTCAAAACATACTAATCGGAATATAGAGCAAGACCTAATCGGAATAACACAAACTTCACACAATCGGAATGTGAGATGATACACTCGATCGGAATCTTAAACTGGCTCAAATCGGAATACATGCAAAACAACCCAATCGGAATGTCACTCAAAGTCCCAATCGGAATACAGGACAAATGCCCTGCCGTCGGAATATAAAGACCAATCGGAAAGGGGTTTTAAACCCTTTCCTAAAATTAAGGAAATCGGTTAGGATGGTGTACTCGGTCGGAAAAAGCCAATCGGAAAGGGGTTTTACAACCCTTTCCGAAAATTGTGGAAAAAGGTTAAGCTAGGTAATAAGCTAACTTTAATAAGCTAATACCAAAACCAACCCGAATCAATGAGCAAACCAAATCAAATAAGCACTTTGATCAACTTATTTGACTCGAAATTAATCAACTTTTTGGATCAAACAATGAAAACATAAACTTTTTAATGAAGATTTTTATAAACAAAATAAGCTAATCATAAAAATAAGCCAATAAGCACAAAAGTCTTAAAGCTTAATCAAATGAAAACTTATGAAATGATCAAAAGATTAACTTTTTAAGCACGAAATCAATAAGAACAACACGGATCACATGATAATCGCACCAAAATCAATCTTAAATCAAAGAAAAGTAGAATGAGATTAAGAAACAAAAGCTTAAAATGAACTTGATTAATAAAAATAAGCAATAAAAAGTGTTTAATCTTGAAAGATTAAGAAAAAGATGAAGTTTAGTGAGAGAAAGTTTAGGACTTTCTCTCTCTAAAACTAGAGAAAACTAAGAAAAAGTGAAAACTAACTAAAAATCTAACCACCCTCCTAATGACTATTAGGAGGGTATTTATAGGGAAGGTGGGAGGATTGCATGTGTGGTGCTTTCTTCTTTCTTGCTTTCTTCACGTTTTCTCGACTCGACTTTAATTCTTTGTCTTTGTCGTCTCGGGATTTGAACTTGTCTTTTAATTTTCTTCTTCTATTAGACTTTAAGTTCTTCGACTTCGTTAAACTTCCGTCTTTAGTCTTCTTCTTCGATAAATCTTCAGAATAGGCTTTGGACTTCCGTTCTTTTTGCACTCTTGATCTTTTGACTTCGTCTTTTCCCGTTTTCTTCGATAAAAGCCCGTGAAATCCCGTGTTTTCTTCCTTTTTCATAATTTGGTCCTAAAACACAATAAAAACACAAACCACGCATAATTCCGACTTTTACGACATAAATCACACGTTTTGGTCTTGTTATTATTGGAAATAAGTGGTAAAAGGATAAGTGTTTTCACACTTATTAACTCTCGACCCCCATTCTAGACAAAGACTCGACCAAAACCAACTTGACTCAAACAAACTTGACTCAACAGACTCTCGTCTCCACAGCCTCTCGTCTCACCAGCCTCTACCCACATAACTCGAACGACCAACCAAGATTCAAAATATACTAAAAACACTCAAAAATCAAAACAAGACTCGAAAAAGATTTAAACCAACCTTAGTCGACATCTCGACACACTCAGCAAACCCTCAACTCGACACACTCAGCAACCTCAACTCAACCTGACGCTTTAGTAACCTCAACTCGTCCTGACGCTTTAGCAACCTCAACTCGACTCACAATCAACAACAAAACCCTCGATCTCACCACTTGACTCCAACACATTTGTTAATCCCATTATAATCCATAACACACAATAAAGATGATATTTAGAGAGAGAAAGAGATGAAGGTAGAGAGAGAAAGTAGAGAGAATGGAAGGTTAAACTTTTACTAGAGAGAGAAAGTAAATGGTAACCAACACCCTCTTCCACACTTAGAAGAGGGTATATATACCCCACGCCTTAAAGGCTTTAGTGGGCTTGTTCATGGGCCGGGCTTGGCTTTGCTTGGGCTTACTCCCCTAACTTATACAATATTAGCTTAAAGTCCAAGCCCGGTTAACCCGACTAACCTATTACATTACAAGACCATTAACGACTAAGATGACCTATTACATTCTTGTTTGACTATATAAAACATAGGGCTAACGATCTCCCCTAATGTATCGGTCATCTTTAAATGCATAAGATGATTGAGTGAATACATTCTTGTAGAGGTGATCTTCCTTCTTTGGTCTTGTATCTTGGTCTTGATCTTGTTTGTAACGGCTTTGTTCCTTCATGATTTTGTGATCTTTATCTTGAGCCTTTGATCTTTTACTTTGAGTGCTTGATATCTTCATCTTGTGCTCCTTGTGACTAAGATGACCTATTACATTCATACATTCTTATGTATCCTGATTATCGCCATCTTGTGCTCTTGTGACTTCTGAATCGACATCGGTTAGTACACAGCTATGCCACCTTCTTGATATGTAGAAACATATATAGACATGGATAAAATGGCTTTGAACATTTCATCCTAACTGGGTAGCATTTTACCTCCGTTCGGTGAACACCGTTAGACGATATCAGATATCGTACCTGTGATCGGGTAGATTTGATTAAGAACCTCCTTGACAGGGTTTCTCGGCGGTAGTAGCCAGTTCTATTTACTCGATCGTCTCAAAGCAGACTGCGAACGTAAAGAGTGAATCATAAGGATAAATTATCCGTCTGATTAGAGTCGTCAATTCAGAATTCCTGGAACAAGTTTGATTCTATAAGAATCGCACCATTGTTGCATTCTAGTTTGTCACAAGCTTGATTCATAGAGAATCTTGCGAGTTACCTACCGCATTGCTATTTGATGTTGACACTGGAAGGATTTCCATTCATCACTGTGAACACTAATGAGTGTCACTCTAAATGTTCTGGCAAGATTACATGGATTTTGCGAAGAAACCTAGAATCAAGTTTGAATCAATTAAGAATCCAAACTTAGTTGCTTTCCAGTTCTCACAAGTTTGATTCGTGTAGAATCGCACAAGTTACCTACCATGAGCTTGTTTGAGGTTGACTCAAGCAGGATTTCCATCTTCATTGTAAACCGTATCACTCAGATGTTCTGGCAATATCACAAGGATAATGTGTAGGACTCGATTATGTCCTAATGAGATGATAGATGATCTCTTTTGGCTCTAGACTCAATTAGTGCATTTTGGTAATCGGAGACTAGAGCAGACTGCCACCTTTTCAATATTAACTAACTCTGAGTGAGAAATTCAACAGATATGTGTTGATCTCCGTGACAATGAGACAAGTTTCTTTTGAGAGAAACTCGAATGGCTGGGGAAGGGTTGTGCATCGCATCACTGGGTCCATGACACTTGTCTTCAAAAGATGTATTTACCCGGTTTCTGCCTAAGTTGCATAGAATATTCAACTCCTTCAATGCTTACCAACACGTCATCACTAGCACCTTGTTGTGATTGTTCCAGTGCTAACTTAAGTAATTGTTCCGCATTCAGCATCATTCTACTCCATCTTTCCTAAGGACAACTATTTCTAGCTATGGAATGTCCTTGGGTAGATCCCTCCGGTTCTGGTTAGATCATAAGACTTAGTTTCCTATCCTAAACCACCTTTTGACTCCATCGTTCTGTCGTGGATAGTAGGTTGTTTTGGGTATAGATCGTAACCATAAACCATTGAAAACCATTCAAAGTGCTTGATCAAAATCAGAACTTTTAACACTTTGAAAGTTTTACATTTCGAAATACTCCCCCTACACACATGCATCGATATTCAAAATAGTTTAGCATGTGAAGGAAAGAGTTGCACTTGAGTCTTTAAGATCACATGTTGCGATATATTACATTTTAATCACATTTTCTCCCCTATCTCTAATATAAAAACATAATATTAGAGATACCAATTTATTAAAATGTGACAATTTTCTTAAAATCGGCGGGAGAGAAAAATGTGTGCATGCATGAGTCATGGAACATTTGTAGTCGGGTCGCTCCCCCTAAAAAATATATGTGTGTCTTGAGACAAAAATTTGACAAAATTTTTGAAAAACGACACCACAAAATATGTTGAGGTACGGAGATAAGATGCCTTTTCCGATATAATATATTATATTTGACAATTTTATATCATTTTCGGAATGTGTTGGATACATAAAATATGACAACATTGAGATGTACCCAACAACATTAAAGGCTTGATTTTTTAAAACACTCCCCCTCAAAAATTGATCAAAATAACATAAGACATTTTTGAGATATAAAAACCATATTATGAGGAAGGGAGTGTTGAACACACAATTTTAAAAGATTTAGAAAAACCTTTTAAGAAATTCTTGAAAAATTGTGTTCAACGGTTTTAAAATAGTCATGATAGAAGACTTCTCTTCTATTGCTTTCGGAAAGCGCACTTAAACGTACACTTCCCTTGTGGGTCCGTTTTTCATGAGCTCAAAACTTTGATTGTTTTGTGACTAGCTCATGACCGAGAAAAATAAATTTCATGTTGTGAAGGATAAGTTATTATCCGTGATAAACTTTTCTTAAGTTGAAGTTCGAGTTCTAAGCTGAAATTTACGTAGAAATCGTTTTTCATGAACTTAAAAACTTTCAATGTTTTTATGAGAAGCTCATGACCGAGAAATATGAATTTCAAGTTATCACCCTTGATAAACTTTCCTTATTTGAGATCCGAGTCCTAAGTTGTGATGCGCTTAGAAGTCATTATGAGAGAGTATCAAGCAGCTTCATTTGCCAAAACCTCCAAGTCTTCTGGAGTCATATACCTCATACCAAGATGGCCAACGAGATACTGAAACCTATTTTGGGATGGGGCTTTAGTAAACAAGTCTGCTATCTGGTACTCAGTTCTGACAAAGTATAGTTCCACGATACCACGTTCCACTTGTTCCTTGATGAAGTGATATCTGACTGCGATGTGCTTGGTACGGGAGTGTTCAACCGGATTGCATGAGATGGCTATGGCTGACTTTGAGTCACAATACATAGGTATTTTATCAAAGTGGAAGCCATAATCCACGAGTTGAGTTCTCATCTAGAGGACTTGAGCACAACACGCGCATAAAGCCACATATTTTGCTTCAGCTGATGAGAGCGAAGTGCAATCCTGCTTCTTTGACCAGCTCACAAGCTTGTCTTCCCCTAGAAATTGTACGCTACCAGAAGTGCTTTTTTGACTATCAAGGCAACCTGCGTGATCAAAATCTGAAAAAACTGTTAGATGAAAACCGGTTTCCCTCGGATACCAGAGTCCCATGTAAATGGTCAAGTGTAGGGGATTTGATATGTGTGAAAACACACATATTTTCTACCACTTAATTATAATAATACACGTTTTGGTCCAGTTAATATTGTAATTAAGTGGTAGAAAAGATGTGTGTTTTCACACATATCAAATCCCCTACACTTGACCATTGCAATGTCCTCATGCAATGCATTAGTTACAAAGCACGTTTACATCAATCCACGTTAGCCGTTATTAAAGAGATAGAAACTATAAACATTCAAAGTAAAGAAATCAAAAGCATACCTTGGGTTTTGAAAATGTCATGAATAATCATCATCCTCAACTTTTCACTTTCTCCAAACCAAGCTTAAAAACGAGATCATTGTTATTATAAGTTAGTAAACTAACACGAACTCTTGTGGGCCAATTACTCACTTAGACTCCCTTATTCCTATGGGTATCTCTTATATTTTATTGTTTGTCATGAATGATCACGAGGATGCATTGTTTGACTTATTTTGATAGTTATTTAGTCTGAAAATAAAGTGCACGATTTAATCAATAGTTAGCTAAAGGACCAAATCTTTTAAAACTGCTTCTCGGGACCTCATAAAGTTCATATCTTGGCATAACTCGTTTCGCGATTTGAGACCTTTCTCGGACCGATATTTGGCAGCGACTTCATACTTCAAATCTTGAGAGACGTTCATGAAATTATGGTCTTCTCTTCATAATTGGAATTTCTTCACTTGAAATTTTTGAGAGATTCATACTTGGACCACGACTTCTTCATTTTTCTCCAGTCTTTATTTTGGATTTTGATATACAACGATCCGCCTCCTTTTATGACTTGGATCTATTTATCCTCATACCTTGTTAGGGTCTTTTCGGATACACTTCTCCATGACTTTTTGGGAGTTTTTGCTTTTCGTCGTGTGTCTCGATCCTTCATATTGATTTTTGATAAATGATTCTTCACATCACTTGGGATCTTTAGCAACAAAATATAGCCCTCATGCCTTGTTAGGGCCTTTTCGGACTCGCCAATCTTCGCGTTCCGCTTCAATAAGTTATGCCTTGGCTATGAACTCTAATCCATACCGAGCAACTTTTAAACGATCTGGGGCTAGAAGCTAAGTAACTTTTCAAATCGTACAACCTTATTTATTAGCAGATAAATTATTAGCAAGCGATGGGAGAATAGGCTCATAATTAACTCACATAAATTCACGAAAGAATACCGGACATATAATTGGCTCTATCATCTCTCGTTCTCCACAGTTTAAAATCTCAAGTAATGAGGCTCGTGGATGCTTAGCCTATTAAATCAAAGTTTTGGGTTTTCGAGTCGCCTATAGGATCTTGCAAATTCTTAGACTTTTTCAAGTTTAGAAATCGCATTTGAAAGTTCCCTTGATAAACGACTCTCTAGGATCAATTATAGGAACTTGCGAAAAGTTCTTGTTCTTAACCCGTGAGAGTTAAGACTTTCGCGTTTTATAGCTCCCTATATAAAAGCCTAGCAAAACTTGACTTAAACACGTTAAGGATACTAGCTAGAGTAACTTAAATAAGTAAACTCGGGTTAAGTCAAAAGATTCACAACGTTTTGAGAATTAAAACCACTTATTTAAACATTTATTCAAATAAGGAAAGAAAATAACTATGCAAAGGGATAAACTAATGGGCCAAAATAGATCAAAAATTTTGAAAAATGTCGAAAAATTTGATTTTCCGGTTAAAATGAGGACAAATACAAGGAAAAGGCCACTTAACTTCGATAGAAGTCCCCCTACACTTAAGATAAACATTGTCCTCAATGTTTAAGCATGTGGGAGTAAACTCCCCTACACTTAGGACATTGTGCACGTTGTTTAAATCTCGCTAAGGAAGAGTCAACTAAAGAGATTCCTATTTTAATATTAAGAAAATACAAAATAGTGAATCGGAAAGAGTTTAGGATAGAACCGGGAAGAAGTAGAACACGGAATCACGGGTCGTCAAGAATCATCAAGAGTGGATCATTGAAGCTCGAATCCCTGATTAAGAAGTGAGGAGAGGAAAGCAATCCAACGGGTCTCCCCTACACTTATGATAAAGAAAGCGAAAAGATAGATGCATGGGTTGCCTCCCAAGAAGCGCTTGATTTTTGTTAACCGAGTCATTAGCCTGACTCGACCTTGATCATCAACGGAAGAAGCATGAAACATATCCACCAGGATCAAAGACATAGTTTTCGTCCATCAAGTAGCAGAGGCTTAAGGCGAACAAGGCAAGCCAAAGAAGAGGCAAGGTTCCCTTAAGCAGCGATGGAGCACGGTGGAAGCAAGGTTGAAGTAGTGCAAGCATGTCTTCAAGATTTCCAAAGATTTTTCCTTTTATTTCATCAGGTGGATACTGAGATGGCTCAAAGATTGCAATACCGGGGTCGAACACCTTTTCCTTTAGGGGAAAATAGCACTCAGGCTCAGCCGAGTGTGAAGAAGATCCGCAAAGAAGCACAACCTCGTCCTCAGAAGGGGGACAAAGAGGTGTCAAATCATATGTGCAACGGATCTCGGTGTCGACCGGTTTCTTCTCCTTTGACAAAATTTTCTTCAAATCCAAAGTAGGATCAAGACGATAATCTTCAAAGTCTAAAGGAGGTGCATCACTCTCATGAGGGAAGTATGTGTTGAGAAACATAGAGAAGTCTTCCTCGAATGAGTAATCGTCCAAAGTAGGATCGAGTGATGGCGGAGGATCTTCATCATGTGAAGAATCGCTCGAAAGAGTATTGGCTTCATCAAAATCATCGAAAGTGGGCAGCTCGGGATACTCAGAAGTACAATCATCAAAATCATCCGAATCTGAGTGGGCAGCTCGGGATACTCGAAAGAGTATCGGCTAGAATCATCATCATCATAAGCATCAAAGACCGGTGGAGAATCATAAATGGGAGAAGCTTCCAAAGTAGGGAGAGAATCATCCACATCATCGTCAAAGAGTGGATTATCGATGGAATAATCGAATAGAGGATTGTCATAGACGGTAAAGTCATCGAGCACATTAATAATATTCACTGATTCTCGGCCTCCAAAGGTTGTACTGGTAAGCTTTCCCATTTTGAAAATTTGTGAATCATCCCCGACTCGTAAGATTAACTCACCTTCGGCCACATCCACTAAAGCTCGTCCGATTCTCAAGAATGGCCGACCAAGTATTAAAGGAGTACGAGAGTCCATTTCATAATCAACTACCACAAAGTTAACCGGGAAAGTAAATGTGCCAACTTTGATGAACACGTCTTCGGCTATACCAACGGGGTAAGCGAGAGTGCGATTAGCAAGTTCAAGAGTCATCTTTGTTGGAGTGAGGTCGGGTAATGATAGTGTTTTCCAAACACTCAGTGGCATAAGATTAATACTAGCCCCGAGATCAGCAAGGGCAGTAAATTCTTCAGTTTTGTTGAACACGCAAGGCAACACAAAACGATTGGGATCTCCAAGCTTTTCCGGAAGTTCTTTAAGAATAACTACAGAGCAGTTTTCATTTAGTCGTGTGTTGGCGAGTTCAATCAGCTTCTCCTTCTTGTTAAGCAATTCCCTAAATGCTTTAACAAATTTGGGCATGTGGACAAGTGCTTCAAGAAAGCTAATGTTGAAGTTCATTTGAGAAATCATCTTCACATAGCGTGTCACTTCAGCGTCCTCCTTAGTTAGCATTTTGTTCTTGCCTAAACGAGAGGGATAGGGGATATTGGGTTTGGGTGGTGAAGGTGCAGGTGTAGGTAAAGGTTGAGATGTTGAAGGGTTTTTCCTAGGTACATCGTCATGACGAGGCGGAGACGGTAATGGTTCACTAATACTAGGTGTAGGAGGAGTAGGGATAAATGGTGGTGGAGGAGGTGTAGATGATGGGGGTGGGATTGGTGGTCCTTCGATGGTGACTCCACTACGCGTAGTAATAGCACTCACATTGGCTCGCGGATTGGTGACGGTGTTTGAAGGTAGAGAACTTGAAAAGGAAGGTTGAGTAGGGGGCAAGAAACTAGCCAGCATATTCTTTAATTCATTCGTTTGAGTGCTGAAGGAGGATTGAATATTATCGCGAACCTCGGATCTTATCTCATGTCCTTGCTTCGTGATATCTCCTTTAAGATTAATAATTTGGCTCTGCAGATTCTTGATTTGCTCACCTTGGGTTCTCATGATGGTTTCAACATCGGGGTTAATGGGTGGGGTTTGTTGGGCGGGTGGGTGATAAGGATTAGAAGCACGAGGTGGGATTTGGTTGCTTCTATTGTAGTTGTTGGCGGGGTGTTGGTTTTGAGGAGAAAAACCGGGTGAAAGGTAATTGTTGGAACGTGTTAGAAATACGTTTTTACGTATATTAGAAGTATCGGTCACTCCACAATATTATTTATGTTGTAATAGGTCGTAGTTAGTGTTACTTATTAAGTTAAGTAAGAAACCGACCCTTGGGCTTGTCAAGGGTCGGCCCAAGCCCATTAGTGGCTTGGAAGTATAAATACCCCTTTCCTCCTTGGAAAAGGGTTGGTTGTTGTTCACTTTTCTAGTTTTTTCATTTGAATAAAACACATAGTTTCTCTCACTTTATCTCTCTAGTTTCTCTCTCTAGAAAACATCAACCCACTTCATAGATTCATAGGTTATCAAGATTCTACATTTGGTATCAAGAGCTATGGGGTGATTTAAGGTAATGATTTGTGTTGTTTTTTAGTTTTTGATTGTATTAGTGTTCTTTAAGAAGATCCATCTTGATTCTTGGAGTTTTTGGTGTTTTTGTGATTGGGATTAGTAGATAAGTATTAGTTTTCACTTATTATTGTAGAAATCACAAAACTTTTTGGGTTATTTGGTAAAAATCTGGGGTTAATCTTCATTTTTGATCGACTGTTCATACTCGAAACAAGTTACTGTTTCCCAGAAAAAGTTCCGAACCAAAAAGTTCCGGATCAAAAAGTTCCGGTCAACCAAAGTTCCGGACCAAAAAGTTCCGAACCAAAAGTTCCGGATCAAGAAAGTTCCGGATCAAGGAAGTTCCGAACCAAAAGTTCCGGATCAAGAAAGTTCCGGATCAAGGAAGTTCCGAACCAAAAGTTCCAGATCAAGGAAAGTTCCGAACCAAAAGTTCCGGATCAAGGAAAGTTCCGGATCAAGGAAAAAGTTCCGGATCAAAGGAAAGTTCCGGATCAAGGAAAGTTCCGGATCAAGGGAAAAGTTCCGGATCAAGGGAATGTTCCGGATCAAATCTTCCGAACCAAAAGTTCCGAATCAAGGTATTCCAAGCCAAAATCTTCCGAATCAATACTTCCGAATCAACAAAAGTTCCGAATCAAGGGATATTTTACTTGTTTTTTCGACAATTTTTTAGAGGATTTAATCTTGGTTTCTTACAACAAAAACTCAACACAATTCACAAGCTTTACTTCACTGCTCGATCAACCGATAATCTTTGTCTCTTTGAAGTGAACAAAATGAATCCGAATTCAGTAATGCCTCAGATGACATCACTTAAGGATATTTCCGTCATTACGGGAACGGATAATCGTCCTCCAATGCTCATCAAAGAAGTTTTTGAAGCATGGCAAGGCCGGATGATGTCTTACCTTAAGGGAAAACTGGTATATGGGAGGCTTATGGTTAAGTCAATTTTAAATGGTCCACTTGACTATGGAACCATCGTGGTTAACGATGTGACTCGACCAAGGGAGTTTGAAGAACTTACACCAGCTCAACAACTTGTTGCCGATGCAGACGAAAAGGCTCTTCAAACCATTCTCCAAGCTCTTCCACATGACATCTATCGGATGGTAAGTCAGTATACGGTGGCAAAGGATTTATGGGAACGTCTTAAGGTGTTGCTACAAGGTACGTCTCTTACCAAACAGGAAAGGGAATGTCAGTTGTATGATCTGTTTGATAGATTCACGTACAACCCAGGGGAAACGCTTCACGACTATTACTTCAGATTCACTACTCTCATGAATGATCTAAATGTATACAATCTCGTGATTGCTCCATTCCAGGTTAACACCAAGTTTTTGAATACTTTACCTCAAGCTGAATGAGGTGAGTATATTATCGATGTTAAGTTAACCAGGGATTTGCATAAGTGCAATTTGGATCAACTCTATGCTTTCCTTCAGCAGCATGAGAAACATGTGATCATGCACCGTTCGCCTCGAGGTATGTACCCTGATTCTTTAGCTTTGATGGCGAATCAACAAAGCTTGTCACACAACAACACTCCTTATATCTTGGGACATCAAGCCTATCTTCAATCACCTTACATGACACCAACCTTCCCCCAATACTCGATTCTACCGCAACCACCCACCTCACATCAGCAACAATATCGGTTTAATGCACCTTCATCACACTATGCTTCACAACCTCACCCAGCAAGCATTGCACCTTATGCTCAGTCTTCATATTCTTCTTATCAAGAGAATGCAGCATATCCATCAAGTTACTCTGACCACATGAGTGTTCCTTCTAGTGCTTATACAGCTCAACAAGACCAAGCACTGTATTGTGATGATGCTGAAGTCCCCATTCCTGAATTCAAACAAGGAACTGATCCAGTTGAAGTGTTAGCCACTATGTCTGCTTACTTCACAAGTACTTTAAGCAAACGAGGATTTAGAGGAACAGCTCCTACTAACAATCAGCTGAGGAATTCATCTAATTCTCGCCAACAAGCTACTATTGAGAATGGCAGGGTAATGGTTCAACCTATTCAACCATATCAGGGGAGACCTACTACATCAACCACCAATGCTCGCACGGTCAATCCTGCTCCAATGGTCAACACTCCTCCACGGGCTAATTCCACAAGCAAAGTTGTGAATGATTACATGCTACAACTGCAAGGAAGAAGGTCACATGTCTAGGGATTGCAAGAAACCCAAGAGGAGAAGGGATGGTCAATGGTTTGCAGAGAAGATTTATCTGGTGAATGCTCAGGCACAAGGAAGGGAACTTGATGAAGAGGAGCTTGCATTTCTTGCTGATCCAGGGATTGCTGAACAAGACGTTGTCACCACACAGAATGCAACATACCAAGCAGATGATCTTGATGCGTATGATTCAGACTGTGATGAATTTCAATCTGCAAAGGCAGCTCTTATGGCAACTATCTCCAGCTTAGGGCCAGAAAAGAGATCTGAGGTACTTATTAATACCACTGATAATACCACTGATGCTAGTATTCAACCACATCAAGTTGTGCAAGAGAGTGCTGATTCGAATGAGTCTTCGGTGGTGAGTCTTTCAAATGAGGAGACAATCAATGATAGTAATATCAGTGTGAGTCCCCAGACTTTGAGTGAATCACAACCGGGAGCCATTTCGCATACGCATATTCCTGCTCAACAAGATTTGGTCATGGTTCCTGCTACATTACTTAGCCAAATGAATGCTGCACTCTTAGAAACCATAGCTAAGAATAAGAATTTGTCTGATGAGCTTGCCTTAAGCAACGAGAAAGTTCACACCTTGGAATTAGTGCCTTCGTCTAGTGTTCTCACAAATCCCGAATATGATCATTTTTGAAACAAACAAATGGGTCATTTGCAAGAAATTGAAACCTTAAGAGCAAATCTTTCTAATGAACTTAAAGAAAAAGAGTTAGTAGTCACTAATTTTCAAAAACTTTAAACGGATTTTGAGTTACTCGAGTCTAAGAAGAATGAAATGGAAATTAATGCGGCTAATAAGATTAGAAGTCTAGATTACTTGCTTTTAAGACAATATTCTGCTTCTCAATTAGTGCACTTATTTGATGCTTTGTTTGTAGAATTTAACTTATCACGTCAAAAAGGCCTTCCCCCTAACCCACGGTATGCAAAACAAGCTTTGATCCATAATCCTAGACTTTATAATGCAACCCAATTAGGATTGGTCTTAGACCCGATTGTTATTTTCGATGATCACACAAGTAAGGATCTAGTTGATGAGGATCGGTCATACAACTTTGCAAAATATCCCGAGTGTGATTATTTTAAAATGAATCAGGAGCTTGCAAAAAGGGATTTTAGAATTCGCTTCCATATGGATAAAGATCTCATCACAGCACCAACCCACATGTTACATGAAGAAAACCCTAGTACACTTCCTACACTTGTCAAAATGGAAGAACCTAAGAAAATTCCAAAGGATCTTCCACCCGTTAGTACTGTATGGTTAAACTTACAAGAGATTAATCGATACTTTGCTAGTTTTGACAAGGTCATTTTGGAATGTACGACTTCAAATGGCCTAAACGCTGGATAATGGGCTTTCGAACACATGAACGAGGTGTTTAAGAATGAGATCAATCCGTTTGTCGAAAGTCTAAAAGGAAGTTTTGCATCTCTTAAGGAAAATCTTGAGTTTGAAATTGGAGAAGTTCAAAAAGTGTTTTATGAAATGGACACCGCTTACGAACTACAACTAATTGAAAAGGAAAAGATTTTATCCGAATATGACCGATTCTTGTCCCAAGTGATTTCGCGTGATGTGCTTACTACTGTGAATGTTAATTATTCGAATGAGCTTACATCCGCTATGATTAACTGTGATGCTGTGAATATATGCGATGATGTGTGTGATCTCTCTGTAAATGTTGCTGATACTGTAAATGAGGTAGATAATCATTCTTGTCACGAATCTAACGCTGAATTTTTAAAGCTACAAGATTCTTACGATTTACTTTCAAAACGTTTTAATCAACTTGAACAACATTGTATATCTTTAGAATTAAAACAACAAACTCAAAATGAGGATCTTTTGATAACAAATAGTTGTGAAAACGGTGGTGAGACGAGTGACAAGATGATTGCAATAGTTAAGGCATTAGAGTAAGAGATCATGAGTTTGAAGAGAGACGTGTCATCAAATGAAACATTAAAATTGGAACTAGAGGCTGCAGAGTCTAAAAACCAGGTCTTAGAAATTAGACTTTCGTCTATTATAGGGGAGATGGATCGTGCAAGACAGGGAATGTCCAAACTTTATGGTTCACTAGAAGAACGCTTCGCTTTTAATGCGGCACAGCAACAATCATATGTGGAACAATTGAACCAAAAATGTGAGGAAATTTCTGACTTAAACATCCTGCTCATTGACAAAAATATGGTTTTGGCTGAGTTAAAGGAGACACTTCTTCTCACCCGACAAGAAGCTGTTAATAACTTAGCCACCACCTCTGCACCGTCCTCTAGTGCTCCAACAACCAAGTCAGTAGTGCTTTATAAGAACCCGCTCCATAAGAAAAACCCGGTTACCTACGATGTTTATATGAGGAATGCAGTTAAGCATGTAGATCTTGTTAGGGATATTTTAGACGATCTTTATGCCTTAGATCACTCAAGTAGCTACTACTATTCGGCTCATGAATATATTAAGCGAGTTCAATATTGCTTAGCATATTTGCAATACATAGGTAAACCAGGTTGTGCACTACTCACTAATCGACCCATTGCTGTCACTCCATTCAATAAGACCCCAGGAGCAAAACCGTCCTTGGCACCATTACGTAAGGCACCTTTAAAATCTGTTGCTAATGTTCCCACTTTGCCTTCTACATGTTTAAAAGAGTCTACTAAGGCTAAAGGATCGCCACTCAAGAAAGCTAAGATCAAGCCCTCCACTAGTAGTATCAACAAGAAGAACGTAGAAGCTCACCATAGGAATGTTAGTTCAGTTTTAAATAAAAGGAATCATGTTAAGACTAAAAGCTCTGCGCCTGTGTAGAAGCCTAAACCATTTGTGAATTCTGATTTAAAATGTTGGAATTGTAATGAATGCATGTTTTCCTAATGTCATGATTTGTGTCTTATTGATCATGTGAATGAAATGTATGCCATTAGGAATGATCTTGAATGGAAGCCAACTGGTAGAACTCGTGACCAAGTTGGATGGCAATGGCGTCCCACTGGTAGGACCTTTACGTTAGATGGAAAATGTGCCCTTTAACTAGGAATGCATCCATTGAGGTTAGGTCTGAGCGTCCTTTAGTTAGGCCCGCAAGCACTAAAGTAAGGAACCCGCGCCCTTTAATTAGGTCTGCCCCCACAATAGTGCCTATCAGTGAAGAAATACCTCAGGATTTAAGCCAACTAGAATCTACACCACCAACTAGGAAGAAGAAGGCTAGGAAATCTAAGAAACCTAAAGTTAGCAAATCTAAGATTATTAAATCTGTACCTGCTAATAACAAGGAACATTCAGATTCCGATACCTCTACATTGTCCTTGTCTGGTGATATTTTCAGGTGGTCCAAATCATCCTCTGGTATTTGGACTCCGGTTGTTCAAAGCATATGACCGGAGATCGCTCGATGCTCCGAAATTTCGTCAGCAAGTTTCTTGGAATGGTTAAATTCGGTAATGATCATATAGCAAAGATAATGGGGTATGGTGAATATCAGATTGGAAACGTTACGATTTCAAGGGTATACTATGTAGAAGGTCTTGGTCATAATTTATTTTCAGTAGGACAGTTTTGTGATTCCAACCTAGAGGTTGCTTTTCGACAACATACTTGTTTCATCCGCAACTTTGAAGGAAAAGACTTGTTGAAGGGATCTCGTGGTGCAAATATTTATACGTTGTCCCTACAAGACATGATGGCCGCCTCTCCAGTATGTCTTCTCTCTAAAGCATCTAAGACCAAGTCATGGTTATGGCATCGCAGATTATCTCATCTTAACTTTGATGCTATTAATCATCTGGCTAAAAACGAATTAGTTCGTGGTCTACCAAAACTCAAATTTCACAAGGACCATTTATGTTCTGCGTGTTCAAGAGGGAAGAGTACCAAGAAATCATACAAGCCCAAAGCTGAAGACACCAATCAAGAAAAACTTCATCTTTTGCATATGGATCTTTGTGGGCCAATGAGAACTGAAAGTGTGAGCGATAAGAAATTCATTCTTGTTATTGTGGATGATTTCTCCAGGTTTACATGGGTTAGATTTCTACGTACAAAGGATGAAGCACCGAAGGCTATCATCACTTTTCTGAAATTCATTCAGGTACGTTTAAATACTACTGTCCGCCGAATTCGTACAGATAATGGAACAGAGTTCGTCAACCAGACTCTTCGTGATTACTACGAAGGAGTTGGTATCTCACATGAAACATCCGCTGCACGCACTCCACAACAAAACGGTGTCGTTGAAAGACGGAATCGTACGCTTATGGAAGCTGCTAGGACTATGCTAATTTATGCGAACGCTCCATTGTTCTTGTGGGCAGAAGCTATATCTACTGCATGTTTCACCCAAAACCGTTCTATCATTCGGAAACGCCATGGAAAAACACCTTACTAGCTTCTACATGATCGTCAACCCGATGTTTCATACTTTCATGTGTTTGGTGCTCTTTGTTATCCAAACATTAATAGTGAGAACTTGGGCAAGCTTCAACCGAAAGCCGATATAGGTATTTTCATTGGTTACTCACCCTCCAAGAAAGCATACCGAATTTACAACCGTTGTCTTGGTAAGATTGTAGAAACTATGGACGCAGATTTCGATGAGCTGACAGCGATGGCTTCTGAGCAACACAGCTCTGAACCCGCGCTTCATGAGATGGGAACCGGTGCTATTAGTTCCGGATTAGTTCCCAATAATCCTACTTCGACATCATTTATACCACCTACAAGGCCCGAGTGGGATAAACTGTTTCAACCGTTGTTTGATGAATTCTTTAATCCCCCGAATGATGAAGTTCCAGCACCTGTAGTGATCGCTCCAATCCTTGAAGTGGTTGCTCAAGCTAATGAAGCTTTGTCTAATGCATCTTCAATTAACATTGAACCGGATGCACCCTTACCAAGTGATTCTCAAACTACACCTGAATCGTCACCCTTACTTGTGCCTAATGATGTGGAAGAGGATTCTATTGATCACGATTTGGAATATGCTCATCTACCAGAGCTTCCTTTCTTTGGTGTAGCGATACCTGAAAACCCTTCAGCCGCGTCTACCTCAGAAGAAGCTCCTTCTATTGTTCACTCCAGACCACCTAGGATTGAAAATCATAGCACCAAATGGACAAAAGATAACCCAATTAGGAATGTCATTGGAGATCTAGATCGACCAGTCTCTACACGCCATCAATTACAAGAGAGTGCACTCTATTGCTACTTTGATGCATTTCTCTCTGAAGTTGAACCTAAAAATTGGCAACAGGCTATGACTCAATCATCTTGGATTGAAGCCATGCAGGAGGAACTAAATGAATTCCAAAGACTTGAAGTATGGGAATTAGTTCCTCTCCCTGACAAGGTTAACATCCTTACCTTGTTGTGGGTTTATAAGGTGAAACTTGATGAGATGGGTGCAGTATTGAAGAATAAGGCTAGATTGGTCGCTAGAGGATATAAACAAGCCTTGGGTATAGACTTTGAAGAATCTTTTGCCCCTGTTGCAAGATTGGAGGCTATTAGACTATTCCTTGCGTATGCTGCTCATATGAACATGATCGTCTATCAAATGGATGTGAAGACGACATTTTTGAACGGTGAACTAAGGGAAGAAGTCTATGTTAGTCAGCCGGATGGGTTCGTTAGCACGGAGTTTCCTAATCATGTGTACAAGCTTAAGAAGGCTCTCTATGGGTTGAAACAAGCTCCACGCGCGTGGTATGATCTCCTTTCAACATATCTCATTTCGGAAGGCTTCTCCAAAGGAAAGGTGGACCCCACTCTATTCACTCTCAAGGAGGACAACGACATGATTCTGGTACAAATTTATGTTGATGATATAATATTTGCTGCCACTAACATAGAATTGTCAAATCGCTTTGAGAAGATAATGTCCACACGCTTTCAGATGTCGATGATGGGAAAAATTTCATTTTTCTTAGGATTATAAATTTCTCAGAATCCCAGAGGCATCTTTATTAATCAATCCAAATATGCTCTAGAATCTTTAAAGAAATATAACTTTGAAAATTGTGACCCCGTGGACACACCAATGGTGGAGAAATCCAAGTTAGATGAAGATAGGAATGGGACTATTGTCGATCCAAAACTTTATCGTGGGATGATCGGCACCCTTCTCTATCTGACTGCTAGCAGGCCTGATTTGAAATTTTCCGTATGCATGTGTGCCCGGTATCAGGCTCGGCCTACCGAAAAGCACCTACATGTTGTGAAAAGGATCTTTCGGTATCTAAAAGGAACACTTCATCGTGGTCTATGGTATCCGAAAGATTCATCTATTGCTTTAGTATCATACGCAGATGCCGATCATGCTGGGTGTCAAGACACGAGGCGTAGCACTTCTGATCTGTGCAACTCCTTGGAGACAGATTGATCAGTTGGTCTTCAAAAAGGCAGAAAAGCGCTGCAATTTCTAGCACGGAGGCTGAATACATCGCCATGTCCGGTTGTTGTGCTCAAGTCCTTTGGATGAGATCACAATTAACTGACTACGGTTTGGGATTCAACAAAATCCCGATGTATTGTGACAACAAGAGCGCCATTGCCCTTTGCTGCAACTATGTTCAACACTCCCGGGCCAAGCACATAGACATTCACTACCATTTCATTAAAGAGCAGGAGGAGAACGGAGTGATCGAGCTGTATTTTGTCACTACTGAGTATCAGCTAGCAGATATGTTCACCAAAGCATTAGATCGAGGACGAATCGAGTTTTTGATCGACAAGCTTGGCATAAAATCATTTACTCCAGCGACTCTCAAAGAATTGGCAGAAGAATCATCTGAATAGTGGTGGTAAACTATTCAGAGTATCCTTTGTTCGTGATCATGTATATTATCGTAAATACATAAACTACAAAAAGAAAAATACAAAAATATAAAACCAAGAAAAACCATAAAAAATATAAAACCAAGAAAAACCATAAAAAATATAAAACCTACAAAAACCATAAAAATTATAAAATCAAGAAAAACCAAAAATATTTTTCGTTTTTAAATCGGGCATGTCTTTTAGTACGGTAATATTTACGGCTTTAGAAATGTCGATCAATATTGACACGGCGCCATAAATAGAGTCCGTATAAAAGTTGTATATATTTAAAACATGCCCATTATGGCTTGTAGTTATTTCTGACTGCAACCCGGTTTTCATATTAAAGTCACGTATTTCCTTGGAAAACGTTGGCTCAGAACGAGAATTAATTTTCTCGGGCATGATTTACAAGCCAAATCATGCAAAGGGATCAAGTTTACTTTATAACTTGGTCTCACACGAGTTAGTGTACGTTTCAGTGCATTAATTTGTCAAAATAAGAGAAATCTTATTGCCACCACGAATCAATCTTTTCAAAACATCAATTGGAAATGCTTTCATTAATATATGACTCTTTAAACAATGACTACAGCTCTTTAAATAGAAAACGGGTCATCGTTTAAGGGGGAGAAAATATCAATTCATCTTCGTCATCAAAACGATTTTCAAAAGTGATTGTGGAAACTTAATTGGCTAAATGGTTTTTGAGTGGTCTCGCTTTAGAATACAACTTGTGCTTGCTCAATGTGATAGGAATTGTTTTTAGATCTTGGAGATTTGCTAATAGGTTGCAATGTTTAAGTTGTGTGAGATTGTCGTGATGAGTTTAGCTAAGCAAGGTTAAGTTGGCTAAGTTTATCGATGGTTAGAGAGACGAGATAAGAAAAAATGAAAAGATAAGGAATAAAAAGGGAAAAGAAAGAAAAGTGTAGGGTTAAAGGTGACAAATTGTGAAAAATGTAAAATTTTGACCTAAGTCAAAAACAAAACCCCTCCCTTGCGTTTTCTTATCTTCACTGTTTCTCTGCCGCCATTAACACATACTAAGCTCTCAAATCTCTCGTTTTTTTTAAATCATCCATCCTGTTCCATTCAATCTAAAAGGTAAATACCCATGTATTATCTTGCTTAAATTTGTTTCTAATCAACTGAATTAATCCATTTTAAGCAGATTTAATCCAATTAGAGTTTGTGTTAATTTAAGGGTTAATTGATTAGGATTATTAATGGGTTTTGCTCGGAATGCATTTAGAATGAGTTTAGTCGCTTTAGATTGCCTTTAAACTCACAAACGCGCCTAGATTAATCTTCAATAGGCTGCTATTATGAACTTCCGAATGAACCTGGATAACAAGTTCCGAATGAAGGAATCTTCCGAACGAACTTCCGAATGAAGGAAGTTCCGAACGAACTTCCGAATGAAGGAAGTTCCGGATGAACTTCCGAATGAAGGAAGTTCCGGATGAACTTCCGAATGAAGGAAGTTCCGAACGAACTTCCGAATGAAGGAAGTTCCGGATGAACTTCCGAATGAAAGAAGTTCTGAACGAACTTCCGAATGAAGGAAGTTCCGGATGAACTTCCGAATGAAGGAAGTTCCGAATGAACTTCCGAATGAAGGAAGTTCCGAATGAAAGAAGTTCCGAATGAAGGAAGTTCCGAATGAAGAAGTTCCGAGTGAACTTCCGAATGAAGAAGTTCCGAGTGAACTTCCGAATGAAGAAGTTCCGAGTGAACTTCCGAATGAAGAAGTTCCGAATGAAGAAGTTCCGAATGAAGGACTTCCGAATGAAGAAGTTCCGAGTGAACTTCCGAATGAAGAAGTTCCGAGTGAACTTCCGAATGAAGAAGTTCCGAGTGAACTTCCAAATGAAGAAGTTCCGAATGAAGAGCTTCCGAATGAAGGAGTTCCGAATGAAGGACTTCCGAATGAAGAGTTCCGAATGAAGGACTTCCGAATGAAGAGTTCCGAATGAAGGAAAGTTCCGGATGAAGACTTGTTGGATTAATAGTGTTTGCCTGTTATAAGTACTTGTTGAATTATGTTATGAAATGTGTTATGCTTAGAAGTAAAGAATGATACATATCTATATATTTTTGTGCATCAACCTTTCATGTCTTATCTTAAGCAGATACAATGACTAATCCAACAGTACAAGCAATCCAAGACGCTAGAGCAGCCGAAATTGCCGAAGCAAGAGCCCTCAAGTTTATACCAAACAACTACCGGCTGAAGCCAGTTTCAAAATCCACTCATCATGGATTTAAAGTAGCCATAGCAATCCTAGATCACTCTCACTTTAAGAACGCTCTTAGGAGTACTGCCTCGGTGCCTTATGATTACATGTATGAGTTCTGGGCTACCAAGGAGTATACTTCCAACAAGATCACCTTCACTCTCGACAACAAGCAGCAGATACTTACAGTTTCAGACTTCCGTAAGATATTTAGTATTCGGGATACACCCAAAGGTATGGCATTTTCGAGGGATCCTACTAAAGACGAACTCATGGAGATGTTCGGTGCTCTTGGATGTCCTGACATACGAGTTGTGTCTGAGTTTACCACTGCTAAAGTAGGTCAACCTTGGAGAGCAGTCTTGGGTATTCTTAGTAGATGTCTTACACCCAAAACCAGTGGGCATGATGCTTTGCGGAGTCCTATTATGAACATCTTCCATGGAATGTACACAGGCGCAAATGCAGATTATGCATTATTGTTATGGGAAGAATTTACCTTTCAACTCTTCCAAAACAAGAAGCTGAAGACTAATTTCTTTCCTTACCCTCGGTTTATCAAGCTTATCATTAACTATTTTATGAAGAATGATGTTACAATTAATAGGCGTGCAGCAAGTCGTCATCATACTGAGGAGGCTGATGACACTGTGGATCTAAGGCATGAAGGACCATCTGGTGGTGTGATTCCTGGTCCTATTCCCGAGTATCTTCTGACGGATAAAATCAAAGGCTCTGCTGATTACAAGCTACTACAGCTAGAAATCAAGAAGCTAAAAGCAAGCCTTCAGACTGGAGAAGATTCGTCTACTACGGTTAAGAGTAAAGGTAAACGCAAGCAACCAGCTACTTTACCTGAACCTGCTGCTTTACCTGAACCTGAAACCAAGAAGAAGAAGACTGTGGCTAAGAAGGGAAAGGGTTTGGCTGATGAGTTTGTTCTACGTGACGAAGAAGATGTTGATGATCCTACTCTTGACAAGACTGAGAGACAAGCAATAAAGATAGCTATTGAAAGGAGTAGGAAAGATACGGGCGGTAGTGGTTCGGGTGCTCAGATGAATATTGAAGAAGAGTACGAGGAGCCAGAGGATATTGATGAGTTTGGGTCACCTGAACGGTATTCTACTTCGAAGGAGACATCAATCCCTGTTTTAGCAAGTGTTGACAAGGAGTCCGGTGCTCCTACAATCATGGTGTCTACTCAACCGTTAGTAACTCAACCTTTAGCAACTCAACCTCCACCAATACAACCCTTACCAACCAGACCGGTTTCAACACCATTCCTTCCACCACCAATAACTCCCATCCTTAGTACTGTGGTAACAACCGAGCCTCTTCAACCAACCCAGAGCAGCTCTGCATCATCTTCAATGGCTGCGTTTGTAATGGCAGAATTCTTGGATAAACACACGGATAATCAAAGAAGAGAGATGAATGAACTTCGCCAAGAGTTACTTAGAAGAGTGCAAAGTGAAGAAGCCTCAAAGAAAGCTCAAGAAGAGATGCTTGCTAGGTTCACTGCAGAGATGGAGACGACACGTAAAGCTCATGCAGAAGAACTAGCTCAGGTTAAGCAGGCTGAAGCTGATAAGCATGCTGCACGTATTACAAGACTTCAAGCTATGAGGGATAAATACAAGGAGCAGAAAGAAGCACTTGAAGCTTCTGTTGAAGAGAGAGTGAAAGCATCCTTTGAGTCCATTATGCCAAAACTGCGTGATGAGTTGAAGACACTCGCGGCTGATAACTTGATGATCAAGTCATCCAATCCTTCACAATCCGCCTACAGAATTGCCTATGAATTGACGGATTTTGAATTGAAGAAGATCCTCAAAGCTCGTATGAGGGAACTTGGATCTTTTGATAAATCTAGGATTCAACGGGCTCTCTACAAATCCCTGAATGACGATATCATGGAGGATGATAGGTTATTTAAAACGTTTGGAAGTGTGGTACCATACCACATTCTGCCTGAGGAAGAAAGGGAAGAAAGTGAAGAAGAAGAGGGTAATGGTGAAGAAGAAGGTGGAGAAGAAGAAGAAGAAGAAAAGGATGATGATGATGATGATGACGATGACGATGATGGTGATGATGATGAGGATGATGATGATGATGATGACGGTGATGATGGTGGTGATGGTAATGAGGAGAGTGCTAAGGGGAGCAACGGGGATAGCGATGAGGATGATGATGGGGGTAAACAGCCTAAAAAGGGGGATAAGGTTGCCAGCACACAGAAACCTGCTAAATCTGGAACCAAGTCTAAGGAAGATGCAGCAGCAAAGGAAAAATCTACTTCCACGGAATCAAGACGATCCAAGTGGCGTCATGATGTGAATGCTACTACGGCATCATCAATTCCTGGTACATCTATTGCTGTGTCTATACCTGTTACCACTAACCCTGTTAGTTCTGTTGTTGCTGCTCCTGTGATTGCAGAATCGGTAACTGAACCTGAAGCTGCACAACACTCACCCGTTCATGACACCGCCGAGATGCCTGAATCAGAACCAGCAGATGTTCACGTTACCACTCCTCTACAACAATAACCACAATCTACTGTTCCTGAATCAAGCACACGGGACTGGGCAGACACGTTGGAGATTGACGAGACTGCACCGCCACAGGCTTGGATCACGGCAGCGGCGCAATATGATCCGATCACAGACGCTGACAGAGATGTTTTATATCTCCGTATCCGCAGTCCGATTGACTTGTGCGCATTTCTGGCTCACGAGTTTAAATCTTCGGTCACTCCTTCGTTGGTAAAGAGAGCGCTGAAGGATAAGAGAATTCGCGCCAAAACCAGGTTAACCCGAATGGAGTTCGAGTATTATGCTGATGAGATCTTGAAAGCTCTGAATACCGTTCAACGGCTAGGTCTTCATGAATCAGAAAGAGCTCCACCTCCACTTGATCCTACTCAAGATAATCAGATTGCTCTCGACTTCTTCGTCACTTATGATCTTGAGTATCTTCTGAAGGGTTCATCAAAGTACGCCACTTCCTTGACCTTGCTGAAAGCTGCCAACTGGGGGACAATACCCTGGATCGAGGAAAAGGTAAACCGACTCTGGGTCCCAAGGGTAACTCGTAATCATGATATGTATGCTGTTATAGGTGCATCTCATTGGGACGAACGAGTCTGAAGGGCGTACAGGGGTTGCTGCTTAGCCAATTCAGGAAGCAACGTTAGATCCGATATCCGCATCTCCAGTATTTTAGGGCTGAAAACTGAAGCCAAGAATGGCTATTATCATGTGACGGAGATTCGTTTGAAAAGGGAGGATGACAGGGAATACAAAATCCAGCAGGGAGATGTTTCTATCATTCGCCTTGAGGATATCGAAGATATGTTGCTTCTGATGACCCGTGATCAACTCACACATATTCCTCGTGAAGACCTCATTGCCTTGAATACAGCACTTCGTATGTTCACACGAAGCGTTGTTATCAAGAAACGAGTTGAAGATCTTCGGTTGGGAGTCGAAAGTTACCAAAGGAAGCTTAACCTAACCCGTCCAGTGAATCAAGTGTTACCTCAACATCTAGATAGATGTCCCTATACCGGTATTTCTGTCCCGAATTGCGGCATTTTCTACTTGAACAGTCGAGGGTTAATGAAGTTTATGGGGGTGGGTGAGCTTTATAAGTACAGTGATGGGACTCTCCTATACGTCAGAGGAAAGTTGGAGCATCTTAATTCGGGTGGGACTTTACCAGAGATGACTGAGGATTGGCATCAGGGTTATCGGCAGATGGCGAAGTATGTGATCTAGAAGATAGATCAAAATCTCTGTGAACGTAGATTGATGAGGACCTTGGAAAGATTCGTTGGTGGGAGACCATATTTAGTGCACCACAAGCTACTGCAACGATCCATCTAATGGGTCGTACATTTCAGGTCCACTTAATATTGGTTTTCAATTGTGAATATGTATATTTGTGAATATTGTGATTTTGCGGCTTGATGTAGTGTTAAGGTATGATAATTTTTCAAGAATTTCTCACGAGATTCTAAATCTTTCAAAATATATCATACTAAAGCACTACAACTATCCCTTATTAATTTAAGGGGGAGCATTAACATGTTCTATGGCCAAACATCGATTTCATTTTTACCCAAAGACCGGTTAATCCATTCAATATCCCAAATATTAATGGTTAACATTTTGGATAAGGGGAGAAAATGGGATTAAGGAGACTTAAATGATACTTGGCTAAAAGATGAAAAAGACTTAACGATTATCCAACTTAATATGTGTAAAGCACGTGTTAAGGGGGAGCTTTTTGATGAACAAAACACCTAAGGTACAAAACTTTTGATTTCAATATCACAAGTACCTTAGGTGATTTTCAATGATTTTTCATGGTGGCTATACTTTCCCAAAACACGCTTAATTCACGACGAATGTGGTGACAAAAGGGTGGTAGGAATAGGTCTAGTCCAATGATTCATCAGAGCCGATGGAATCTTCCCAAGGACAAGTTCCTAGATAGAATTAGAAGTCCTAGGAAAGTTGGAGAAAGATTGTGAACGTAGCTGAATGCCGACCAAGTACTTAAGCTAGCACTGGAACAATCACAACAAGGTGCTAGTTATGACGTATTGGTAAGCATTGAAGGGGTTGAAGAATGAAAAAGAATTGTAAAGATAAAGGGTGTAAAGAAAGAAGCCCTCCTTACAACTTTAGGCAGAAACCGGGTCAATACATATGCTATTGAGGTCATTTTTGTTAATGATTCTCGATATTTAAGAAAGACGTCATGGACCCAGTGATGCAATGCACAACCCTTCCCAGCTAACTCAAATATCTCTCAAAAGGTATTTATTTTAATCACACGGAGATCAACACGTTATCTATTGGTTTATTCACTCCGAATAGACTGGTATTGAAAAGGTGGCACTCCTCTCCAGCCATCGCTCACTAAATCAAAACACACAATCGAGTCTAGAGCCAAGAGATCATCAAAAGTCTCATTAGGACACTTTCCATTTATTCCTTGCTTTCTCACACACTGTGAAAAGTAAGAGATTTTCATGAGTCCTACGCAGTATTCCTGTAATATTGCCAGAACATCCGAGTAATACGCAAGTATTACAATGAAGATGGAAATCCTGCTTGAGCCAACATCAAACAAGCTCATGGTAGGTTACACGTGCGGTTCTTTTAGAACCAATCTTGTGAAAAACTGGAAAGAAACAGTGGTTTAATTCTTAATTGAACTTAAACTCGTTCCAGGCCTCTACGCATTATCATATGATCTTGCCAGAACACTCAGAGTGACTCTTTGTTGATCACAGTGACGAGTGGAAATCCTTCTAGTGTTAACATCAAACAGCACTTGGTAGGTGACGTGCAAGATTCTTTATGAATTGAGCTCGTGACAATTGGAAAGCAACGATGGTGAAAATCTTAATTGAAATTCACTTGTTCCAGGTTTCATGAATTGACGGCTTCAAATCACAAGGATAATTTATCCAAGTGATTCACTCTTTATGTTCGCAGTCAGCTTTGGACGGTCGAATAAAGAGAACGGGTTTACCCGCGAAATCCTGTCAGGAAGTTACTTAATTGAAACTATCCGTCACGGGTGCGATATCTAATATCGTCCAACGGTCTTCACCGACCGGAGGTAAAATGCTACCGAATTAGAATAAAATGTCAAAGCCATTTTATTCGTGTCGTTGCTGTGTACCTGTTAAAGACGGTGGCGTTGTTGTGTACCTGTTGAAGACGGTGGCGTTGCTGTGTACCAGTGAAGACGGTGGTGTTGCGGTGTACCTGTAGAAGTCGTTCCCACATGCTTATGTTTTTCTGCATAAAGTTCAGCAAAATTCAAGAAAGTGCAAAATGAAGTCTTCCGCTGTACTAAACTCTGAAGCTTTCGAGAATTCACCAAAAAGACATAAGTGTGTGGAACATGAAGTCACGAGGAGGCAAGTTTCACAAGAAGGCAAAGATCGCATGTGAAAGGCCAAAAGAACAATGCTCTCAAGCCAAAGCCTATAAGATCAAATCAAAATATTCACAACAGAAAGAAAGAAGAAAAGACTACGAGCTAAAGAACGAAGACTTAGTATAGTATGCTAGGTTTAGAACTTTGTAACGTGGAGTGACCTCCCTTAGGGGGAGATTGTTAGAAATACGTTTTTACGTATATTAGAAGTATCGGTCACTCCACAATATTATTTATGTTGTAATAGCTCGTAGTTAGTGTTACTTATTAAGTTAATTAAGAAACCGACCCTTGGGCTTATCAAGGGTCGGCCCAAGCCCATTAGTGGCTTGGAAGTATAAATACCCCTTTCCTCCTTGGAAAGGGGTTGGTTGTTGTTCACTTTTCTAGTTTTTTCATTTGAATAAAACACATAGTTTCTCTCACTTTCTCTCTCTAGTTTCTCTCTCTATAAAACATCAACCCACTTCATAGATTCATAGGTTATCAAGATTCTACAGAACGGTAACTCAGCAGATTTCTATCCCCTTGTCGAGCTTGGTAATTTTCCGGCGAATAATTACCATAAGCTGCATACACATTTTCCGGATTTCCTTGTGTAGAAGGACAATCGGTGTATGAGTGAGGACCGCCGCATGTTTCACAAGGAGTAGCAACAGCTTTAACTTGTTGTTGTTGTTGGTTTGAAGCTAAGAGTTGCATACTTCTGCTCATTTCAGTCAGCACACGGGTGAGTTCGGTCATCTCAGGGTTTGCTGAGGTGGAGGAAACATTGACTCTCGGGTTGTTCCTAGAAGAAGGAGAGGAATCCCAGTTTTTGTGGTAAGTAGTCATGTTCTCAATAAGCTCTCTACACTCCCCGGGTCTCCTTTTCATGAATGTGCCACCGGCGGCTGCATTGATCGTATCACGATCTCGAAAAGTCAATCCATTGTAGAAAGTATCGATTAAGGTGACGGGAAGCATGTTGTGGTTTGGACATCGGTCGATCAAGAAATTATATCTCTCCCAAGCATCAAAAAGAGATTCATCGGGATCTTGCATGAAACCGCTGATCTGATTGCGAAGGCTTGTGACCATGGATGGTGGAAAGTAGCGTGACAAAAAGCGTTGAGTCATGTCATCCCAAGTGTGAATAGAATTCTTTGGGAGACGATCAAACCATTTCTCGGCATGATGTAATAAAGTATGTGGGAAGAGTTGTAGGCGAAGTTCATCCATTGTGGCACCAGCCAACTTCATGCTCTGGTGATTGTAATGAACTTGTCGAGGTGTTTGTTGGCATCATCATCAGGCAGTCCTCTAAATGGATTAGTTTGCACTTGCTGAATCATGTGGTGCTTCAACGAAAACTCAGGAGGATTGATTTGCATCGGCGCAATCGGTCCTCCTCGTCCAAACATGGTAGGGTGACAAAGTTCCTCCATGGTCCGAAGATCGGGCTGTGGAAGAACATTGTTGTTATTATTGAGGTGCGGTGGATTATTATTGTTGACACCTGACATATCTAAATCGTCTTGAGTCTCGGGCTCTTGATAAGTAGAAGATCTAGTACGCATACACCTGAAAATGCAAAAGAAAACAAAACCAAACGCAAAGACAATATATATACACAATAAAGATAAAATCTTTTTGGATTTTTGAAATTTTTAATTTTTATGGATTTTTATCAATTTTTTTATTTTTTATGATTTTTTTTGAATTTTTTTATGCAAGAAAAGTAACGCTCACAAGTGAACGGATACCAAAAAGCAACGCGTCTCTCACAGAAAACCGTTAATCTTTACGAAAAGAGCCGGCAACGGCGCCATTTTATAACTGAGTTTTGGTACGTAAAAAGTTCGAAGTAGTGGTCTAATCGAATTGATCTAGGTTATCTATGTGACTCAGTTGTTCTTTGGTGAAAAAGAATATTTTGGTTTGTTTTTAAAATTTTAAATGTGCGAGACGTTAAAGTAAATTGTCGTTAAAGTAAAGTGGCAAGAAATTAAATCTAAGTCTAACTTAAAGAAAAGGGCGATATTTATAACTTTGACGAAAAGTAAATTGATTAAATGATTAAAAATAAAAGCGTGACGGAAATTAAAATTAGACAAGTATTAAAAACATAAGCTAAAAATTAAACAAGACAAAACAAGTTAACAAAATAAAAAAACGTGTAAATCAAAGATTAAGCAAAGGAAGAATAAGATCAACAAGATAAAGTAAAGGTGCGAGAAATTAAAGAAACACTTACTTGTAATTAAAAGGTAATTAAGGTGCAAAACATGTATTTAAATGACAAGTAATTAAATGTGCATAAAATTAAAGGTGGAAGAGATAGCTTGTCAAGCTATCCAACAAGAGTAAATGAAGTGAAATGGTGGGTATTTATAGGTGATTAAGGGATGGTTAGAGGAAGCTTCCTCCTCTCCTTCCTTTCTTCTTAATTGCGCCATCAAGTCCTTCCTTCTTAATCTTTTTGTTAATCTTGGAATGTGATGACTTTTGGCTCGGGATTTCTTTGGACTCGTCTTTTAATTCTTCGATAAATAAGACTTGAGTTCCTCGGCTTTAAGTAAACTTCCGTCTTTTGACTTTTTCTTCGATAAATCTTCAGAATTGGTCTTGGACTTCCGTTCTTTTTGCACTCTTGACTTCTTGACTTCGTCTTTCATCTTTTTCTTCAATAAAAGTCCTTAAATGCCCATGAATTCCCGTGTTTTCTCCACTTTTCACCTTTTCGTCCTAAATCACAACAAAAGACACAAATCACGCATAATTCCGACATAAAAGACATAAAATACACGTTTTGGTCCGGTTATTATTGTAATTAAGTGGTAGAAAAGATGTGTGTTTTCACACATATCACATGTAAATGGTATTCTTAAGGTACCGAAAGATCCGTTTAACCTCTTTGAGGTGCTTTTAAGTAGGTTTGGCTTGATATCGTGCACAATAGCATGTGGCATTATGAATATCAGGCCTACTGGCTGTAAGGTACATAACTGACCCGATCATACTTTGATATTGCGTTTGATCTACGGGATATGACTACAAGTCAGCGTCTAGGGATTTGGTCGACAATGGTGTACCAACGCGAGCACATGATTGCATACCATGATTTTTAAGTATCTCTTGAGTATACTTAGCTTGGTTAATAAAGATACCACGTGGGGATTGATGAATCTGGAGGTCTAAAAAGAATTTTAGCTCCCCCATCATTGACATTTCAAATTTGTTGTGCATTAATTTTTCAAAACGTTTAGAAAGTTTTGGGTTCGTAGAACCAAAAATGATGTCATCAACATAAACTTGCACAAGCAATATGTCATCCCCATATTTATTAATAAAGAGAGTAGGATCAATGGAACCTTTGGAGAATCATCGTACCACGCCCTTGGAGGTTGTTTGAGTCCATATACTGCCTTCTTGAGGCGGTAGACTTTGTCAGGATGATGAGGATCAATGAACCCTTTCGGCTGATTCACATATACTTCTTCCTTCAAATGACCATAGAGAAAGGCAGTTTTAACGTCCATCTGATAAACCGTGAAGCCTTTATGTGTAGCATAATCAAGAAATATCCTGACAGCTTCCAAACGAGCAACTGGAGCAAATGATTCATCGAAATCTGTCCCCTCTTGTTGATGATATCCCTTAACCACAAGACGAGATTTGTTTTTCATGATGGTTTGTTCTTCATCCAGTTTGTTTTTCCAGATCCATTTTAAATCTAAAAGCGAGATTCCATAGGGTCTGTTAACAAGTTCCCAAACATTTAGGCATTCAAACTGATGAATTTCGTCTTGCATTGATTCAATCCAGGCATGATCAGTCATGGCTTGCTTGATGTTTGTAGGTACAGTTGAACTCACGATGAGTGCATACATACACACATCGCCATCGGTGTCGAGTTGTTTGCGTGTTCGAACTGGTTATGAAGGATTTCCAATGACTTGCTCCAGTAGATGATCACGTGTCCAATGGTGAGTGGATGGATATCGTTGATAGAATGTATGCATGTTGGACGGATCAACATGTTGAGTAGAAGACTCTCCGACTTCGTGTACCGGTGTACCAAACTGGTTGATAAATTCTTCTTCGTCAGGTTGTGCATCGACTGCTTGATTTTTGTTTCCTTCTTCAGCATTGATGGTTGGTGATGTTGGTTGTATGACATTTTCTTGAGTTTGTTGAGTATCCAATGGAATTGTCTCTTGAGCAACGGTTCCTTAAGTAGAGGCAGTTGTGTCTTGTTGATTTTGTTTGGGTGCATCAGCATTGTTGACAGCGGAAGGCTTTGACACAACTTGATTGTTTCCATAGTAATATTCATCAAACATTGGATCATATAAATCAACCAACTCATTCATTTGTGTCGTATCCGTTGAGTCTTCTGTAGGAGTATTTTCTTGACATTCTTGCATGGGATGAACACTGTTTTATATAGGTGCCATTGTTGGACATTGAGGTGCGGGACTTGAGTTGTTTTGATCAAGTACCATTTGTGGCAATTCGTCAAAGTTCACATGAATTGTTTCGAAAATAATCTTTGTTCTCTTGTTGTAAACTCGATATCCTTTCGACAATGTAGCATACCCCACAAAAATACATGCATCACTTTTTTCTTTCATCTTGTCGAGATTCTCACCGAAATTAAGAATGTAGCATAAAGATTCAAATACGTGAAAGAATTTAACAGTAGGTTTCCTGCCATTGATGATGTGATAAGGTGTCTTTTCATGTCTTGGGATCACGAGAGAACGATTCTGAGTATAACAGGCAGTTGCAATGGCTTCAGCCCAAAAGAATAGTGGTAATTTTGATGCAGAAAGCATTGTTCGAGCTGCCTCAACCAAAGTGCGGTTCCATCTTTCGACAACACCGTTTTGTTCAAGAGTTCGAGCAATAGACGTTTTATGTTCGATGCCTTCTTCTTGAAAGTAAGATTGTAAGGTCTTGTTCAAAAATTCAGTACCTCTATCTGTTCTTACGGTTAAGACTTGAGCTTGAAGATTGCGTTGTATCATCTTGAGAAAGTTTTTGAGAACCTCTGGAGTTTCATCTTTGGACCTTAAGAAGAAAGTCCATGTGTATCTAGAGTAATCATCAACAATCACGAGAATATACTTTTTCCCGTTAATACTGTCTATACGCATGGGACCACATAAATCAATGTGTAGAAGTTCCAGTGATCCTTTTGAGCTTGGGGTTGTCTTTGTTTTGAAAGACTTCCATTTTTCTTTCCCCAACTCACAACAAGAACAAAGATGGTCTTTGACGAATTTTAACTTAGGAAGACCGGTTACAATATCAATCTTCGAAAGCAAGTTGATGGTGTCAAAGTTGAGATGTGACAATCGTTGATGCCATAACCATGCTTGAGAGGATGAAGCTTTGGCCATTAAGCAAATTGGATTTGATGAAGACGTATCTAGAAGAGTTAATGTGTAGAGATCAGAACCACGAGAACCTGTAAGAAGGTCATTCCCATCGTAGTCTCTGACATAGCAAGTAGTTTTCCAAAAAGCCACTTCCAAATCCGCATCACAAAATTGACCAACCGAGAATAAATTGTGATTCCGTCCGTCGATGTAATAAACCCGTTTAATAGTGATATTCCCTTGAACCAAGTCTCCATATCCGAGTATTGGTGCAAATTGATCATTTCCGAACCGTACCGTACCCAGAAACTTCTCCACGAAGTTAATTAGAATCTTGAGATTGCCCGTCATGTGCTTTGTGCACCCAGAGTCCATTATGAAGAGAATGATCTCGACGATCTGCATAAGAATTGGAAGACAATGTAGAGTTTGACAAATGGGACCCATTTATAGAAGTAGGTTCTAAAATATTAGTAGGCCTAGATTCGAAATAAAAGCTAACATTCTTAGACCCAATTAGAATAGTGGTTGTCTTAGGTACCCATTTGTATCTGGGTGGTGTAAATCTTGAGTACCCCCGTTTACATGTACTACTCATGTTCTCATAAAGCTTCTTTATCATCTTCTGTTTATGCAAATTAGTGGATTCTAACGCACTTAGTTTCTTAAGTGGTTAAGCAGTGGATTGGTTCAAAGTTCTTGTGGGTTTTCTAGTACTAGTGGGCACAAGAATAGGCTTCTTAGTTCTAGCATTCACGCCATTATGATTAAAAGCACAAGCATCATGATTGAAAGTACGAACACATTTTCCACATTTAACATAAACAATTCAACATTCGATGTCTTAACATTCAAACTGTCATTACATGCAGTTACAGACGTTTTATTCTTAGAAAACTTAAAATTCCTACAGTGGTCTTCTACTTCCATCTTCTTCCCTTGACTATTGTTAGGCATGAATCTTTCTTGAATTCTAGTGCTCTTAAGCTGTTGTCCGCTAACGCTAGTAGTGGAAGTTACTCCTGTAGAAGAAGACACACGTTGATTAGTTTTCTTAGTATTCTGAGGTAACCGCGATGTTCCAGTTTGAGTGGACCTAGTGATCATCTTATACATTCCATGTGCTATCACATTTATGCTCTTATCAGTTCCTAGCTTAGGCAAAGTCTATGGGGGTTTGCCCAAAATAGATGATTTAGGGCATTTAACCGCATTTGGTTGACGAATGGCGGATGGTTTACCTAATTCAGACTTTCCTTTAATTTTCTCAATGAGTTTTTGTAGATCACTAATGGCTATGTCCCTTTCTTGTAGCTGAGCTTTCAAATCATTTATTTTGAAACCTTTTTCATTTAATTGTCGAACCGAAGAAGCTGCCATTTCTTGACACTTTTTATGATTATGAGATTTTTCACCTTTTTGTAAAGTAAGTTCAAGAGAAATGGAGTGTTTCTCAAGTTGGGAAAAACTTTTCGAAAGTTTGTTATATGACTGAATTTGTTTTGAAAGCTCTACTTCAAGATTACGACATTTCTCATCCGTTTCTAACACTATACATGCTACATGATAATATTGATCAAGATCTGTATACACACCAAGTATATCATTCATATGGTTAGCATAAAAGTATTCCTTAGAAAGTCGATCAATTTCGTTAGAATGTTGGTGTTCTTGTGTCTTTAATTTAATTAGAAGAAAATCAACTTCATCTTCAAGAGATTTAACATATCTTAAATCAGTTGTCATTTCCTCAGTGCGAGCTTTATAAAACATTTCCACATTATTTGAAAGATCATCGATGGTTGGAACAATACATTGTTGAATGACAGCTTCTACTTGTGGGTTAAGTTTAATATTCCAAACGGTATCTCTAGAAACTTTTTCATAATCGACGACACCTTTGTACAAATTTAAAACCCCTTGTTTTATAAACTCAAATTGCTGAACACTTTTACTTTTCTCATCCCATTTACGTTTTTCATCCGAAATTTGTTTTTCTAACAAAATTGATTGTTTTTTGAAACCACTTTTAAAGAAACTTTCTTTTCCATTTCAGGACTCGATGGTGGAACATTTGTATACATCTTTTGTTCTTTGGAAAGTTCTTTTTGAGGAACAAATTTAATATAATGATCAGAATCAGAAAGGTTTATTAAATCACTTAAGTTCGATCGACTTTCTTCTTGTTGACGAATAATTTCGTCGCAGTCAGGGGAAAGCATAAGAGCAAGATTATCAACATAACAACCAATATCATAAAGGCCAGGCTTGATGGCTTGAACGTTCTTGAGATATTCAGGCTTAACAAAACTCGTTTTCATATTTCTATTGAGTATATTCATAGTTTGAATAGACTGACCCGTTTTGTAAACAATGTTGTTTAACGTTTCGACTCTCTTTTCCAAAGAAAGAATTTTTTCAATATCCTTTTATTCATGAGTTTTATAAAGCTCAGTTTGTTCTTTATTAACCGACTCTAACTCAGTAATCTAGAGTTTGTGTAGCAGCAGTTGTTCTTCAAGTTACGATATCTTTTGTTTTGACATATGAATTGCGTGTGTTACTTCAGAACAATATTGTCCGTTGAGCACCTTACGTTCGTATACCAAACCATTAGCTATTGCAACTCGTCGATCAGCTTCTTTTACATAATTACACTCTTTAAGCCTATCTATCTCCTCGGCTAAGGATGTGTTTGCTTGCTTCAAACGTTTATTAGCTTCATTGTTTTCCTAAATTTCATGTTTTAAAGAATCAATAATAGACGCAAGCAAGTCACGGTCCTCATCCGAGTCAGTAACCTGAGCAACATTACCATCATCATTATACATATGCTGTGAATCCGTAGAGATATTGCTAGCCTCCATGTCCATTACATATGTGTCATTGATGCTTTTGGGTTGCTCAGGATGTCGTCGTTCATTAGCAAACACATTATAATTATCATATTGTGACAATCTAACATTTTCAGGTGGTGAATTATTTTCTCGTATAATATTTTGAAACTTATTTTTGTGTTGGTTGATGAACTCACAATTTACGGATTTAAATTTGGGCTTACGTGCATAATTTAGCATCCTTTACGACTAAACCGGAAACCTTATGATTACGTATTTACATTTTTAAACTCCGTTTTTGATGAGACAATTTTTATTAGATTCGTTTTGTGCCGTTGATTCATAATTTATAAAAATGTTTTTCGTAAAACGACCCAAGGGCACGTAAATCGAGGAAACTAGAATCGAGAAGTACCCGTAAATTAGCGGGATGGGACAAAATAAATTATCCCACCCCACTATACATGGGACGGCCCAAGATAGACACCACATCAAAGATGTGGCATCATGTAAACACTTAGCTTACAAGTGTAAGCTTAGCCTTACACTTAAGCTACTTCCATCTTAAAACCACTAGCTAACTCACATACTACCATTTCTCTCATGCAAACAACTCTCAAACTCTCTCAACTCTCTACCCTTTGCCGTCCCATATTCAAGAACAAACACCCCATTTGATCTTTTCTAGCAACAAAATACTTGTTATCTAGCTATATTATGGAGTTACCTTGAATCCTTGATTACTTGGTGGCCATTTTAACAACAACGGAGGTGATTTGCTTGTGTCCTAGGGCTGATTTTTCAACATACTTTCTTGGTGTTTGATGATCTTGGAGATATATCTGGTGTTCATCAAGTTGTTGTCTTCCAAAAACAAGATATACTCTTGGTTGGTAAAGAAGATCATCCTTTCCATTTTCTCTTGTTATTTTTGTAAAGATCAAATGTATTTTCTTTCTTGTTGTATATGTATATAATGAATATATGATGATAAAAATGTTGTGTGGGGATCAAGTGTTGATAAATATGCTTAAAAAGATTAATAACCATAAGAAACAAGGCTAAAATCATGCTTAATTTGTTGGCTGTATAAAAACAGTATGTAACCAAAACTTAAACTGATAAATTTTCATGGTGGAATCCATTTACAGTAATTATAAGAAGTCATACACATGTGAGAGTTGGCCATGCAATGGAATCATTAAAATGAGTGAGATATGATCAAAAGAAGAAGAGTGTGCTAATCTGAATAGTCTGTTTTGTAGGGACTTTTAAGGATAGTTAAACTTAAAATTAGCAGTAGCTATATCTAACTTAATTGTAGCACATAATATGAAGTTCATGCCATCCAAAAATGAGCTTCTAATTCATTGTAGAACTCTAGATATGATAAAAATGGTGAAGATGAAACTAAAAATCAGATTTTGGAGAATTAATGTTTAATACTATTTATAAGCACTCAAATTATATAGTATAAAATGTGAAATTAAAACCGACTAACTTATAAATTTCATTTATATAAATATGTATAAGGTTAAATAAATGGACAATTTATAAAAATGGTAGTTGAATAATATTTATAAGTTATAAAAACTATAAACATGATTTTTACGACTTTTTCGGCTATTACCGTAAAATTAACGTTTTTCGCCAATTAAAAATTCGACGATCAAACCCGTCTAATGTAAAGTTTTTAAAAGTCATATACTGATATATAAGTATCTAATACAAGTAAAAACCGATAAAACCCGAACTATAGGACATACGGACATTAACGAGCTAAGTAAGCATATTGGACTAATAATTGGACTAAATAAGTTAAACACTTATAAAAAGTACTTATTGGGCTTAACCCATTTGGGCCCAACATGTAAAGTGTAAATACTGATAATACAAGTATAAAATGGATTAATACAAGTTAAAGAACTTATAATAAGTTTATTGGACTTAAAACATGTAAATAGGTAAAACTAATAAACTAGTAAAAAGTTACCAATACATAAACACTAAAATGAGTAAACAAGGATATATAAACCCACTTGATCATCATCATATGTACAAAAATCATCATATTTATATTGTTATTTTTATAAAGTCATTGGACAAAAGTCTAAGACCGATTATTATTTATATAGGTTTCCGTGACCGAAGCACGCCCGTAGCCGATAATCCGCCTTTCATTATCAACGTGAGTTCATAGCCTCGCACTCTTTTAAATGTTTTATAAAATGATTTGTAAACCCGCGAGGGAGATAACATGCTAGATTTTGATAAAAATAGAACACAAGTAGTCCCGATGGCATGCTTAATGATATGGACCCGAATGATGCTATGACCCTATAAATGAGATAAAAAGGATTATTAGTAGTTAGGTTATGTCACTTAAAGTCCCATTAGCATGAATTGTGAACTACCGGGATTTGGTAGACGCTTATGCATATGATAGTACTATTTGGGGACGATCACCCTAGTTCGCGCCTTGACGGTTGATCGCCGTCGTACCACATTGATTGGTAAGCGAATTTATGTATGAGAAGATTTACATAGCGTGATTTTTGTGACGACACGCTAACTTAGATAGGCAAATTGTTTGTCGGGTTCGCGGCCCGTTGTTTTGATAGTAAGGTAACAATGTTATGCGGCTAATAATAATCCAAAGGAACCTAAAATGTAACCCAATAACGATGCTAATGACGATAATAATATTACCTATAATGGTAATATTGAGGCTACGGTCTCATGGACGGTTTAAGATGTATGCTTGATTTATATATTGCCTGACTAGCAATACGAGGACTTACTTCTCATATTATACTTGTGTTCTGATTTCAACGATTTTTTTATATAACGGTTTTATTAAACTCTATGAATTCACTCGGCATTCGCTGATACGATTTTTGCATGTTTTTATCTCAGGTGCTTGAAGGTAATCCGGATGGAGATCGACTCTGATGGCCCACATAATATTAAAAATGTTCATTCGATCTATGTTTTGTAAACTTAATGACCTGTATAATTTGGGACCTGTTGTACACTTTTAAACTTTAAATCGAATGAATGTATGTTGAACCTTGTACAACCATTTTTATGTGTTGTCTATGATTGGAGTTATTGTGTTATCCCGTAACACTCTAAAAGACCCTTCCGCTGTACCGATACGAAAATTGAGAGTGTTATAGTTTGGTACCAGAGCTCTCATTACAGAGAACAAAAGATTTTAAAAACCTAGGTTTTGAACAAAACTCTTCAAAATCTTTTAACTATGAATATTTGAGAAAATATTTGAAAAATCTTTTGACTATAACGGTGCCAGAGATCTCCGACGTTACCAACAAGCCCTATTGAGAAGATATATATTTTGATATATATAATTTAATTTATATATATGTATATATCGTGATTTCAGTATGTAATTGTTTAATAAGTATGTTATCTTAATACGAGATATATATAAATGCAGATTGTCATGGCGGACCCGAATATTCCTGTAGAGAACCATGCTATTCCCGAACCTAATGTAGATGATGATCCTTATTTAGAATTAGTAGATTATGATATGGATGATGAGGAGGAACCATTTGAGGATCCCGAGCCCGAGATAGGACTAGGAGATCAGATTGCCCCTCAGGTTGATATGGTAGAGAATGAGATTGATAATGTTGATATTGAGAATGATGATGAGATTGGGTTAGATAATCTAGATGATGAGATTGACGACGAGGATGTCGTGGAGGATATAGGTATAGACGATGAGGTTGATGATGATGAGGAAGCTGAGCTTATTTACCCTTATGATGTTCTAGAGGGAGATCCTTTACCCCCACCAGTTGATTTGTCTGATTCTGAGGTTGAGCTACCTAGGGATGAAATGTCTAAAGCGTCTGAATCTGATTCTGAATCAGAGGAGGATGAGGATGATAATGCACCTGAAGGTACTGATGGTATTGCTACTCGTAGACGTGTGATAGGAGAGTCGTCTAGTACTCGAGAGGCTACTCATATTGATGGTCTTGCACCATGGGCCTTGAGACGTGATCTAGATGCTTCCCGTGTTAAGAGTAGTATGACAGAGATTGGATTAGGTGTTGTTCATACTCAAGTTGCTTATTTGGAGTCCAAGACTAAGGTTGGCGAGAAAGAGCGAGAATTGCTTAGTTTGGATTTGACTGATGTAGAGCGTGGTTTGGAATAGTAGATTTTATGCTGACATGGTTGAAAGAGGAGTGATCCGTAAGCGCCCAGCTGAAGATGTGTCTAGTGATCGTCCGACAAAGATACAGAAGACGATGGATGATGGACCATCTGGCGGTTCTCAGTAGACCAGTCTGTGTTTAAGTAGTGACCTTTGTATCTTTTGTACTTTTGTAGCTTTGACTGAACCGACTTGTTAGTAGTAGACTTGGCACGAATTTTGAGTATGTATAGTGCTAGAACTTTGATATGGGATGTAACTAAGACAATGCTTTTGTTTCAAATCGAATGAAATACGTATCTTGTCTTGAGTTCCATATTGTGCCTTGTTTGTATCTTGATTATGAATTCAATCCATATTATATGAATCCTTTGTTGGGTGAATGCTTAATACTTTGAAATTGTGAAATTATAGAACTATGCCGCCCAAGAAAGCTGTGACTGAGGATGATCTACGTAGGATTATTACGGAGCAAGTTATCGCATCTATGACTGAATTTATGGCAAATGCTAGAAATGAAGTTGGCGGTGGTGGAGCTGGCGGTAGTGGAGCTGGCGGTAATGAAGCTGGCGGTAGTGGAGCTGGCGGTAGTGGAGCTGGCGGTAGTGGAATTGGTGGTACTAATGTGTGAATGCTAATGCTGCAGGAAATATAGGAGGACTTGGAACAAATGCACCTGAAGTTGGTGACTGTACTTATGTGACGTTCATGAAGTGTGAACCTCTACCTTTTAATGGAACTGAAGGTGATGTAGGATTAAGCCAGTGGATTGAGAAGATTGAGTCGGTGTTTCGGATTAGTAAGTGTAAGGAGGAAGATAAGGTGACTTTTGCTATGGCTACTCTTAAAGGTCGTGCGTTGACTTGGTGGAACGGGAGAATTGCTTTCATGGGTATTGATGCTGCTAATGCTACTCCTTGGGCTGAAATTAAGAAGTGGATGACTTTGGAATTTTTTCCCCGTAGTGTGATCATTAGGTTAGAACAAGAGTTGATTCATCTGAGAATGAAAGGTGTGGACATTGATAGTTACACAAACCTATTCCATGAGTTGGCCTTGCTATGTCCTCGATTGGTGGAACCCGAAGAGATCCGAATTGAACAATATATTAAAGGGTTGACCAAGAATATCCGGGGGGGACGTGACATCATCTAAACCACTGACCATTGATGATGCTGTTCGAATGGCTTACCAACTCATTGGACAGATAATTCAGGATAGGGAAGATGAAGCCCGTGTTGGTGAGAAAAAAGGGTGATGGTGATCGTGTAGATAGAGGTGATAATAGGAAGAATTTGAATCGCCGTCAGAACCAGAGAAAGGGGAATGCAAATGCTCTTACCAACAATACACCGTGCAACGATGATAGATGTCCTAAGTGTGACAACAAGAGGCATGTTGGCGACTGCTGGAAGTGCCAAAATTGCGGAAAGCTTGGACACAAGGTTGAAAGGTGTAAGAAGGGAACCATTTGCTTCAACTGTAATGAAGAAGGTCATAGGAAATCGGAATGCCCCAAGTTGAAAGCGATTGTACGTGGAAGAAACCCCCAGGGTGGTGTCTATCAACTTGGAACAATTGAGGTGAAGAAAGAGGATCCAAATGTCGTTACTGGTACGTTTTTACTCAACAACCATTATGCTGTTGCTTTATTTGATTCGGGTGTTGATAGGAGCTTTGTATCCACTAAATTTAGTGCCCTTATTGACATTGAACCTGTTGAGATAAAAACCAGTTACGAGGTGGAATTGGCTGAAGGTAAATTAGTGAAAACTAATAAGCTATTAGAAGGATGCTCTCTAAATCTCTTGAATTATTCCTTTCCGATTGATTTGATGTTGATAGAATTAGGTAGTTTTGATATTATTATTGGTATAGATTGGTTGTCGTTGAATAATGCTACTATTTTATGTGGAGAGAAGAAGGTTAAGATTCCTCTTAGGAATAGGACGTTAGTAATTGATGGTGATCGAGGTGAATCCCGTTTGAAAATCGTTTCATGTATTAAAGTCCAAAAGTACATCAGGAACGGTTGTGAGTTATTCTTAGCTCAAGTGACCGCGAATGAGTCTAGGGAGAAACGATTGGAAGATGTACCTATTATTTGTGAATTTCCTGAGGTATTTCCTAATGATTTACCCAGACATCCACCGATAAGGCAAGTAGAGTTTCGAATCGATTTAATACCTGGTGCTGCACCGGTGGCACGTGCGCCTTACCGATTAGCCCCTTCTGAATTAAAGGAGTTATCTGAGCAACTTAAGGAGTTGTCTGATAAAGGTTTTATTCGACCGAGCTCGTCGCCTTGGGGAGCTCCAGTCTTGTTCGTTAAGAATAAGGATGGATCTTTCCGTATGTGCATTGATTATAGGGAACTGAATAAGTTGACAATTAAAAATCGATATCTTTTACCTAGGATTGATGATTTGTTTGATCAACTACAAGGATCTAGTGTGTATTCTAAGATAGATTTGCGGTCAGGATATCACCAACTTCGCGTCCATGAAGAAGATATTCCTATAACTGCATTTAGAACTCGTTATGGACACTATGAATTTCAAGTAATGCCATTTGGGTTAACTAACGCACCTGCGGTTTTCATGGATTTAATGAATCGAGTGTGCAAGCCCTACTTGGATAAATTTGTGATTGTGTTTATTGACGATATTCTAATCTATTCTAAGAATGAAGATGAACATAGAGAACATTTAAGGATTGTTTTGAATTTGTTGAAGAATGAAAGGTTGTATGCTAAGTTTTCGAAATGTGATTTCTGGTTAGATTCTGTGCAATTTCTTGGTCATGTGATTAACAAAAATGGAATTCATGTCGATCCTGCAAAGGTTGAAGCCATTAAGAATTGGTCTGCACCGACAACGCCAACGGAAGTGCGACATTTCTTAGGATTGGCTGGCTATTATAGGCGATTCATTAAAGGATTTTCTTTGATAGCTAAACCATTGACTAAGCTTACCCAGAAGAATAAACCTTTCGTTTAGGGAGGTGATGAAGATGGAGCATTTCAGACATTGAAGCAAAAATTATGTAGTGCGCCAATTTTATCATTACCCGACGGGAGTGAAGATTTTGTAGTGTATTGTGATGCATCTCTTAGAGGCTATGGAGCTATTTTGATGCAGCGAGAGAAAGTGATAGCTTATGCTTCTAGGCATTTAAGGAAGAATGAGGAGATTTATACTACTTATGATCTTGAGTTAGGAGCTGTAGTCTTTGCTCTTAGGTTGTAGAGACATTATCTGTATGGCACCAAGTGTACGGTATTCACCGATCACAAAAGCCTACAGTATATTCTCGATCAGAAGGAATTGAACATGAGGCAACGAAGATGGATAGAGTTGTTAAGTGATTATGATTGTGATATAAAATATCACCCAGGAAAAGCCAATGTTGTTGCCGATGCATTAAGCAGGAAAGATAGAGAGCCTATCAGGGTACGTTCTCTAGTTTTGACCGTGCACAATAATTTGCCTGAGCAAATTAGAAATGCGCAAATAGAAGCTTGTAAGAAGGAAAATTTTGTTAATGAAGGGTTCCGAGGAGAAGGAGATCCTTTAAAAGTTAGAGCTGATGGAGTGAAATGCTTAAGAGGTCGTATGTGGATACCCAAGTTTGGAGGCTTAAGAGACTTGATTATGTTAGAATCCCATAAATCTAAGTATTCCATTCATCCGGGATCTGATAAGATGTACCATGATTTAAAGAAGTTGTACTGGTGGCCGAATATGAAAGCTGATATTGCTATGTATGTTCTTCAATGCTTGACTTGTGCTAGAGTTAAAGCTGAACATCAAAAGCCATCAGGACTACTTCAACAGCCAAAGATTCCTGAATGGAAGTGGGAGCGAATTACGATGGACTTTATCACCAAGCTTCCTAGAACATCATCTGGAAACAACTCGATTTGGGTTATTGTCGACAGACTGACCAAATCAGCACACTTCATTCCGGTTAAAGATCAGTTCTCACTGGAGAAGCAGACTCGTATATACCTTGAGAATGTTGTATGCAAGCATGGAGTGCCTGTATCGATCATTTCAGATCGAGATCCTAGATTCGCATCGAATTTTTGGAAATATCTCCAAAGATCTTTGGGAACGAATCTCGGCATGAGCACTGCTTATCACCCCCAGACTGATGGGCAGAGTGAAAGAACGATACAAACACTAGAAGATATGTTGAGAGCTTGTGTGTTAGATTTTGGTAAGAATTGGGATAAACATTTGCTGTTAGCAGAATTTTTGTATAACAATAGTTACCATTCTAGTATTAAGGCTGCACCGTTTGAAGCTTTGTATGATAGGAAGTGTAGATCTCCTGTATGTTGGAGTGAAGTTGGGGATACCCAGCTCACGGGACCGGAATTGATCCGGGAGACTACGGAGATGATAGTTCAGATTAAGAATAGGTTGTTGACTGCCTGTAGTAGACAGAAAAGTTACGCGGATGTGCGGCGGAAACCGATGGAGTTTAAAGTGGGTGACCGAGTAATGTTAAAAGTATCACCATGGAAAGGCGTTATATGATTTGGAAAGCGAGGGAAATTGAATCCCCGTTATATTGGACCCTTTAAGATTTTATCTAGAGTAGGTCCAGTGGCTTACAAACTAGAGTTACCCCAGAACTTCATGGTGTTCACAACACATTCCATGTATCTAATCTGAAGAAATGTCTAGCTGTGAGTGATGAGAAAATTTCGTTAGATAAGGTTCGAATAGATGGGAAGTTGCATTTTATCGAAGAACCCGTAGAGGTTATGGATCATGCGGTAAAGCAACTGAAACAAAGTCGGATACCTATTGTCAAGATCCGATGGAATTCAAAGCATGTACCGGAATATACTTGGGAACGAGAGGATGAAATGTGGAAGAAATATCCGCACCTCTTCGATTTCAATAAGAAACGGACATCAAAATGAAATGGATCACGAGGACGTTGATCCCTTTTAGGAGGAAAAGCTGAGACAATCTAACATTTTCAGGTAGTGAATTATTTTCTCATATAATATTTTGAAACTTATTTTTGTGTTGGTTAAAGAACTCACAATTTACGGATTTAAATTTGGGCTTACGTGCATAATTTAGCGTCCTTTACGACTAAACCGGAAACCTTAGGATTACGTATTTACGTTTTTGAACTCCGTTTTTGATGAGACAATTTTTATTAGATTCGTTTTGTGCCGTTGATTCATAATTTATAAAAACGTTTTTCATAAAACGACCCGAGGGCACAAATCGAGGAAACTAGAATCGAGGAGTACCCGTAAATTAGCGGGATGGGACAAAATAAATTATCCCACCCCACTATACATGGGACGGCCCAAGATAGACACCACATCAAAGATGTGGCATCATGTAAACACTTAGCTTACAAGTGTAAGCGTAGCCTTACACTTAAGCTACTTCCATCTCAAAACCACTAGCTAACTCACATACTATCATTTCTCTCATGCAAACAACTCTCAAACTCTCTCAACTCTCTACCCTTTGCCGTCCCATATTCAAGAACAAACACCCCATTTGATCTTTTCTAGCCACAAAATACTTGTTATCTAGCTATATTATGGAGTTACCTTGAAGCCTTGATTACTTGGTGGCCATTTTAACAACAAAGAAGGTGATTTTCTTGTGTCCTAGGGCTGATTTTTCAACATACTTTCTTGGTGTTTGATGATCTTGGAGATATATTTGGTGTTCATCAAGTTGTTGTCTTCCAAAAACAAGATATACTCTTGGTTGGTAAAGAAGATCATCCTTTCCATTTTCTCTTGTTATTTTTGTAAAGATCAAATGTATTTTCTTTCTTGTTGTATATGTATATGATGAATATATGATGATAAAAATGTTGTGTGGGGATCAAGTGTTGATAAATATGCTTAAAAAGATTAATAACCATAAGAAACAAGGCTAAAATCATGTTTAATTTGTTGGCTGTATAAAAATAGTATGTAACCAAAACTTAAACTGATAAATTTGCATGGTGGAATCTATTTTCAGTAATTATAAGATGTCATACACATGTGAGAGTTTGCCATGTAATGGAATCATTAAAATGAGTGAGATATGATCAAAACAAGATGAGTGTGCTAATCTGAATAGTCTGTTTTGTAGGGACTGTTAAGGATAGTTAAACTTAAAATGAGCAGTAGCTATAACTAACTTAATTGTAGCACATAATATGAAGTTCATGCCATCCAAAAATGAGCTTCTATATCATTGTAGAACTTTAGATATGATAAAAATGGTGAAGATGAAACTAAAAATCAGATTTTGGAGAATTAATGTTTAATACTATTTATAAGCACTCAAATTATATAGTATAAAATGTGAAATTAAAACCCACTAACTTATGAATTTCATTTATATAAATATGTATAAGGTTAAATAAATGGACAATTTATAAAAATGGTAGTTGAATAATATTTATAAGTTTTAAAAACTATAAACATGATTTTTACGACTTTTTCGGCTATTATCGTAAAATTAATGTTTTTCGCCAATTAAAACTTAGACGATCAAACCCGTCTAATGTAATGTTTTTAAAAGTCATATACTGATATATAAGTATCTAATACAAGTAAAAACCGATAAAACCCAAACTATAGGACATACGGACATTAACGAGCTAAGTAAGCATATTGGACTAATAATTGGACTAAATAAGTTAAACACTTATAAAAAGTACTTATTGGGCTTAACCCATTTGGGCCCAACATGTAAAGTGTAAATACTGAGAATACAAGTATAAAATGGATTAATACAAGTTAAAGAACTTATAATAGGCTTATTGGACTTAAAACATGTAAATAGGTAAAATTAATAAACTAGTAAAAAGTTACCAATACATAAACACTAAAATGAGTAAACAAGGATATATAAACCCACTTGATCATCATCATATGTACAAAAATCATCATATGTATATTGTTATTTTGATAAAGTCATTGGACAAAAGTCTAAGACAGATTATTATTTATATAGGTTTCCGTGACCGAAGCACGCCCGTAGACGATAATCCGCCTTTCATTATCAACGTGAGTTCATAGCCTCGCACTCTTTTAAATGTTTTATAAAATGATTTGTAAGCCCGCGAAGGAGATAACATGCTAGATTTTGATAAAAATAGAACACAAGTAGTCCCGATGGTATGCTTAATGATATGGACCCGAATGATGCTATGACCCTATAAACGAGATAAAAAGGATTATCAGTAGTTAGGTTATGTCACTTAAAGTCCCATTAGCATGAATTGTGAACTACCGGGATTTGGTAGACGCTTATGCATATGATAGTACTATTTGGGGACGATCACCTCAGTTCGCGCCTTGACGGTTGATCCCCGTCGTACCACATTGATTGGTAAGCGAATTTATGTATGAGAAGATTTACATAGCGTGATTTTTGTGACAACACGCTAACTTAGATGGGCAAATTGTTTGTCGGGTTCGCGGCCCGTTGTTTTGATAGTAAGGTAACAATGTCATGCGGCTAATAATAATCCAAATGAACCTAAAATGTAATCCAATAACGATGCTAATGACGATAATAATATTACCTATAATGGTAATATTGAGGCTACGGTCTCATGGACGGTTTAAGATGTATGCTTGATTTATATATTGCCTGACTAGCAATACGAGGACTTACTTCTGATATTATACTTGTGTTTTGATTTCAACGATTGTTTTATATAACGGTTTTATTAAACTTTATGAATTCACTCGGCATTCGCTGATACGATTTTTGCATGTTTTTATCTCAGGTGCTTGAAGGTAATCCGGATGGAGATCGACTCTGATGGCCTATATAATATTAAAAATGTTCATTCGATCTATGTTTTGTAAACTTAATGACCTGCATAATTTGGGACCTGTTGTACACTTTAAAACTTTAAATCGAATGAATGTATGTTGAACCTTGTACAACCATTTTTATGTGTTGTCTATGATTGGAGTTATTGTGTTATCCCGTAACACTCTAAAAGACCCTTCCGCTGTACTGATACGAAAATTGAGAGTGTTACACATATGATGATACCTTTTCAATTGGCTCAGTATCAAAGATAGGTCCAGAAGTATCAGTAGTCTCTGGAATCACTTCTTGAATCTTTTCCATGTACACATAATGTGCCTCAAACTCTTGATCATCGGCTTCATCATTAGTGTCATCACGCCAGTCAACTTCATCTGCTGTGAGTGGAATCCCTGCTTCTTGTTTCTTACACAACATCATCTTTTCCTTGTGATATCTCAAATCCTTAACCCGATTTGGCTTCTTACATTCCCTAGCCATGTGCCCAAATCCCTTGCAATTAAAGCATTGAATCTGATAGTGTGTAAACACCCATCCTTTTTACCACTTAATTACAATAATAACCGAGCCAAAACGTGTATTTTATGTCATTTATGTCAGAATTATGCGTGGTTTGTGTTTTTGTTGTGATTTAGGACGAAAAGGTGAAAAGTGGAGAAAACACGGGAATTCACGGGCTTTTATCGAAGAAAAAGACGAAAGACGAAGTTAAGAAGTCAAGAGTGCAAAAAGAACGGAAGTCCAAGACCAATTCTAAAGATTTATCGAAGAAAAAGTCAAAAGACGGAAGTTTACTAAAAGCCGAAGAACTCAAGTCTAATTTATTGAAGAATTACAAGACGAGTTTAAAGAAATCCCGAGACAAAGCCATTAAAGTCAAAAGATTAAGAAGATTAACAAAGATTAAAGAAGATCAAGGACTTAAGTGTGCAATTAAGGAAAAGATGAAAGAGGGGAGGAAGCTTCCTAAGCACTCCCTAATCCTCCCCTATATATAGATTAGACTAGATTCATTTTCACTTTGTTGGATAGCTTGACAAACTATTTCTTCCACTTTTAATTACCTTGTCATTTAATTTCATGTCCATTTAAATACCTTGTCTTGCACCTTAATTACATAATTTTAAGTAATTTTCCCTTTTAATTATTGTCAATCTTTACTTTATTGTTTGATCTCCTATCTTCCTTTCTTTAATCTTTATGTTTATTTGTTCATGTTCATGTTCTTATTTTTATTGATTTGATTAAAGTGGGTTTTGATTATTTTTATTATTTTTGTTAGTTTTGTTGATTTGGATTGTTTGTTTATGATTAGTAGATGTTTATTGATTAGTTTGATTTAATCTTGTGGTTGATTTTGATTATATTTGTTTAAATCCGTATATACTTGTTCTTCCGTGTTCTTCATGTTTTCTGTTACTGTCTTTGCCCAGGAAAAGTTCCGGATCAAGCCCAGTTATTCCGAGTGAAGGAGTTTGTTGAAAACATTCCGGATCAAGGTCGTTCATCCGGAATAAGTGGCATATTGCGGATCAGCCTCTCATTCCGAATCAATCAAAATAGTCTGGATCAAAGTTTTAGCAAAAGTGTTCATTCGGAATATCCAACATTCCGGATCAAGGAAGATATTCCGGATCAATCTTGTTTATTCGGAATATTTAAACATTCCTGATCAAACCTTTCATTTGGAATACCAAATATTCCGGATCAAGGAGATTTATTCGGAATAATTAATTATTCCGGATCAAGGTTTCATTCGGAATATCAAATATTCCGGATCAAGGAAGATATTCCGGATCAACAGAACATTCCGGATCAAGCACAACATTCCGGATCAAGGACCATTATTCCAGATCAAGACTTTATTCCGGATAAGTGACATAGTCCGGATAAAGGATTTATTCCGGATCAAGGGTTTTGGCCCATATTCCGAGTGAAGAAGAACATTCTGAACGAAGGTGACATTCCGGATGAATGTTTATTCCGAACGAAGGATTATTCCGGATGAGCTGTGTTCAGGTTATTTTTAATTTCAGTTTTAATTCTTTAATTTTCAAGCTTTATTTTTCCTGCCTTTTTCCTTAGTCGCACTTTAAGTTTATTGCCTTAGATTTATTTTAGCCTTGCCTTAGTTTAAGTTTTAGTTGCGTTTTAAGTTTGCCTTAGTTAGATTTAAGTTTGCGTTATTTAATTTTTAGTGCCTTTAATTTTAGTCGCTTTAAATGCCTGCCATTTAAGTTTAATTAGATTTAGATTTACTAAATTAACGTCATTTATTATTAAGTCTTGCACATTTTATTTTAAAACAACCAAAAATATTTGTTTCACCAAAGACAGCTGAGTCGTACTTTAATCCATTTTTCAATTCGAAGAGACTGGAACAACGAAAATTTTTAACCTGAGTAAAATCGAGTTATCAAATGGCGCCGCTGCCGGCTCTTTTCGTAAAGATTAACGGTTTTCTGTGAGAGACGCGTTGCTTTTTGGGATCCGTTCACTCGTGAACGTTATTTTTCGTGTCAAAAATTTTCAAAAAATCCCAAAAACATTTGAAAAATCATAAAAAGCATTTCTTTTTCAAAGTTTTGCACCAAAAATATTCCTCTTTATCCTCTATTATGTTTAATTCTTTTCTTTACCCCTCTTATTTATAATTCTTCATGGATTCGTCTTGTGTACGGTGTGGGAGACCATGGCATGGTTTACAAACATGTCAATGGTGTACTTGTGAGCGAAGTGGTTTTGATATCGATGATACACAATTTGGATTTTGTCCATTTTGCAATTCAACAAATTCATACTTCTCCTCTTACAATACTTTCTCACCCTCTCCCGTCTATGACAATCTCTATCCTCAAGATGCACCGGGTTTTTCTCCATACCCGTGGTGCTATATTTGTGGGGGCCCTCACGATGCTTCTTCTTGTGATCCGTCGAAGGTCTTTGAGAAAGTTCAGTGCTATCATCCCAGTGTGTATAACTTTGAGCCCCCACGTCACACCGTTAATAATCAACCCTTTTGTGCACTTCCTCCTGAACAACTTGCCACAATTTTTGACAACTTTCACAAAGTTCAACAAGCTTGCAACAAGATGATGAAGAAATGTCAAGCGGGTCAGCAACAAGAGCAGGTATCTAACCTTAATGCTTATACTCCTCCTCTTGTGCCTCCATATTATTATGATAGTGATGATGATGAGAGTCCTATTTCTTGGAACGATGAGAATTCTATTACTTCTCCCGACTTGCCGGCTCTAGAGCCTAAGGATTCACCCATCCTAGGGGATGAGGATCTTAGCACAATTTCTGCAAAGGAATCCGACGAATTCAATACGTCCAGTGCTGATAACCTTGTCCCAATTCCAAGTGAATCTGAGTTGACATCCGACAGTGACAATGAGTATGGTGCACTTTCTTTTGATGATGTTCCTTCCACCAACACTTTGGGAGAGGATTCTTTGGCTTTCTCTAATCCTCTTTTTGATCAAGATGATGATTTTACTTCTAGTGATGACGAGTCACTATCCGATGAAGACGTTCCGAAGGAAACTTTCAAGATTTATTTGAACCCTTTATTTGATTTAGATGACGCTTACGTATCTAGTGAGGTGAATCCTCTCTTTGACGAAGGGATTGAGGACATTGATAGCTCTGCTTCTCTTGCTATTGATGAGCATACTTTGTTAGCCATGCCCCCTTCTATCGCAGAGGTGGAGAGATCTGACTCTACTGGAAAGGTACCGCAGGTGGAAGGTAATTCTTATCTTACTTCTCATACTATTTTGCCCCCTCATCTCACTGAATTCACACCCAAGCGGGTGATGTATCAATTTCACTCTCCGGGAAATAAGGATGAGTGCTTTGACCCGGGAGGTGAAAATGACCATTCTATAATTGATAACCTTACGGCTTTGCCAATTGGTCATCACCCATTGTCTTTGAAGGATGACAATGTGATCCCTATACCCACCCCACCTCCCGTGGATCCAGACTTCACATACTTCTCGTATGTTGAAAGGACCTTTCTACCATTTAAGACTTATCCTCCCGGCTCCCCTTTGTTGATGTCAACCGGGAACGAGGACAAGGTCTTCGATCCCGGTATTACATTTGAGGCTTCACCCTGGACCATTTAATTCGGGGACGAGTCAGGCTCGTGACTCGGTTAACAAAAACAAGCGCTTTTTGGGAGGCAACCCAATTATCTATCTATCTTTTTCTTTGTTTTTACCATAAGTGTAGGGGGGAGACCCGTTGGTGTTTGCTATTTCCTCTCTTCTTATATTCAGGGATTCGAGCGCTCAATGATCCACTCTTGATGATTTTTAACGACCCGTGATTCTGTGTTCCCGTCTTCCCGGTCCTATCCTAAACTCTTTTCGATTCACTATTTTATATTTTCCAATATTAAAATAGGAATCTCTTTAGTTGTCTTTTCCTTAGCGAGATTTAAATAAAGTGCACAATGTTCTAAGTGTAGGGGAGTTTACTCTCACATGCTTAAACATTGAGGACAATGTTTATCTTAAGTGTAGGGGGACTTCTATCGATGTTAAGTGGTCTTTTCCTTGTATTTGTCCTCATTTTAACCGGAAAATCAATTTTTGACATTTTTCAAAATTTTTGATCTATTTTGGCCTATTAGTTTTTACCTTTGTATAGTTATTTTCTTCCTTGCTAGAATAAATTTTTAATAAAGTGGTTTTAATTTTCAAACGTTGTGAATCTTTTGACTCAACCCGAGTTTACTTATCTAAGTTTACTCTAGTTAGTATCCTTAACTTGTTTAAGTCAAGTTTTGCTCGGCTTTTATATAGGGAGCTATAAAACGCGAAAGTCTTAACTCTCACGGGTAAGAACAAGAACTTTTCGCAAGTTCCTATAATTGATCCTAGAGAGTCGTTTATCAAAGGAACTTTAAAATGCGATTTCTAAACTTGAAAAAGTCTAAGAGTTTGCAAGATCCTATAGATGACTCGAAAACCCAAAACTTTGATTTAATGGGCTAAGCATCCACGAGTCTCATTCCTTGAGATTTTAAACTGTGGAGAACAAGAGATGATAGAGCCAATTATAAGTTTGGTATTCTTTCGTGAGTTTATGTGAGTTAATTATAAGCCTATTCTCCCATCGCTTGCTAATAAATTTATCTGCAATAAATAAGGTTGTACGATTTGAAAAGTTACTTAGCTTCTAGCCCAAGATCGTTTAAAAGTTGCTCGGTATGGATTAGAGTTCATAGCCAAGGCATAACTTATTGAAGCGGGATGCGAAGATTGGCGAGTCCGAAAAGGCCCTAACAAGGCATGAGGGCTACATTTTGTTGCTAAAGATCCCAAGTGATGTGAAGAATCATTTATCAAAGATCAATATGAAGGATCGAGACACACGACGAAAAGCAAGAACTCCCCAAAAGTCATGGAGAAGTCTATCCAAAAAATCCCTAACAAGGAATGAGGATAAATAGATCCAAGTCCAAAAAGGAGGCGGATCGTTGTATATCAAAGTCCAAATTAAAGATTGGAGAAAAATGAAGAAGTCGTGGTCCAAATTTAAAGAATCTCTCAAAAGTTCAAGTGAAGAAATTCCATTTATGAAGAGAAGACCATTATTTCATGAACGTCTCTCAAGATTTGAAGTATGAAGTCGCTGCCAAATATCGGTCCGAGAAAGGTCTCAAATCGCGAAGCGAGTTATGCCAAGATATGAACTCTATGAGGTCCCGAGAAGCAGTTTTAAAAGATTTTGTCCTTTAGCTAACTATTGATTAAATCGTCCCACTTTATTTTTAGACTTAATAACTATCGAAATAAGTCAAACAATGCATCCTCGTGATCATTCAAGACAATAATAAAATATAAGAGATACACCTAGGAATAAGGGAGTCTAAGTAAATAATTGGCCCACATGAGTTCGTGTTAGTTTGCTGACTTATAATAACAATGATCTCGTTTTTATGTTTGGTTTGGAGAAAGTGAAAACTTGAGGATGATGATTATTCCTGACATTTTCAAAACCCAAGGTATGTTTTTGATTTCTTTGCTTTCTTCCTTTGAATGTTTATAATTTTCTATTTCTTTAATAAAGGCCAGTGTGGATTAATTATGATGAAAAATGTAAACGTGCTTTGTAACTAATGCATTGCATGAGGACATTGCAATGGTCAAGTGTAGGGGATTTGATAGGTGTGTAAACACCAATCCTTTTTACCACTTAATTACAATAATAACCGAGCCAAAACGTGTATTTTATGTCATTTATGTCGGAATTATGCGTGGTTTGTGTTTTTGTTGTGATTTAGGACGAAAAGGTGAAAAGTGGAGAAAATACGGGCATTCACGGGCTTTTATCGAAGAAAAGACGAAAGACGAAGTCAAGAAGTCAAGAGTGCAAAAAGAACGGAAGTCCAAGACCAATTCTAAAGATTTATCGAAGAAAAAGTCAAAAGACGGAAGTTTACTAAAAGCCGAAGAACTCAAGTCTAATTTATTGAAGAATTACAAGACAAGTTTAAAGAAATCCCGAGACAAAGCCATTAAAGTCAAAAGATTAAGAAGATTAACAAAGATTAAAGAAGATCAAGGACTTAAGTGTGCAATTAAGGAAAAGATGAAAGAGGGGAGGAAGCTTCCTAAGCACTCCCTAATCCTCCCCTATATATAGATTAGACTAGATTCATTTTCACTTTGTTGGATAGCTTGACAAACTATTTCTTCCACTTTTAATTACCTTGTCATTTAATTTCATGTCCATTTAAATACCTTGTCCTGCACCTTAATTACATTTAATTTCAAGTAAGTTTCCCTTTTAATTATTGTCAATCTTTACTTTATTGTTTGATCTCCTATCTTCCTTTCTTTAATCTTTATGTTTATTTGTTCATGTTTATGTTCTTATTTTTATTGATTTGATTAAAGTGGGTTTTGATTATTTTGATTAGTTTTGTTAGTTTTGTTGATTTGGATTGTTTGTTTATGATTAGTAGATGTTTATTGATTAGTTTGATTTAATCTTGTGGTTGATTTTGATTATATTTGTTTAGATCCGTATATACTTGTTCTTCCGAGTTCTTCATGTTTTCTGTTACTGTCTTTGCCCAGGAAAAGTTCCGGATCAAGCCCAGTTATTCCGAGTGAAGGAGTTTGTTGAAAACATTCTGGATCAAGGTCGTTCATCCGGAATAAGTGGCATATTCTGGATCAGCCTCTCATTCCGAATCAATCAAAATAGTCCGGATCAAAGGTTTAGCAAAAGTGTTCATTCGGAATATCCAACATTCCGGATCAAGGAAGATATTCCGGATCAATCTTGTTTATTCGAAATATTTAAACATTCCTGATCAAACCTTTCATTCGGAATACCAAATATTCCGGATCAAGGAGATTTATTCGGAATAATTAATTATTCCGGATCAAGGTTTCATTCGGAATATCAAATATTCCGGATCAAGGAATATATTCCGGATCAATAGAACTTTCTGGATCAAGCACAACATTCCGGATCAAGGACCATTATTCCGAATCCAGACTTTATTCCGGATAAGTGACATATTCCGGATAAAGTATTTATTCCGAATCAAGGGTTTTGGCCAATATTCCGAGTGAAGAAGAACATTCCGAACGAAGGTGACATTCCGGATGAATGTTTATTCCGAACGAAGGATTATTCCGGATGAGCTGTGTTCAGGTTATACTTAATTTCAGTTTTAATTCTTTAATTTTCAAGCTTTATTTTTCCTACCTTTTTCCTTAGTCGCACTTTAAGTTTATTGCCTTAGATTTATTTTAGCCTTGCCTTAGTTTAAGTTTTAGTTGCGTTTTAAGTTTGCCTTAGTTAGATTTAAGTTTTCGTTATTTACTTTTAGTGCCTTTAATTTTAGTCGCTTTAAATGCCTGCCATTTAAGTTTAATTAGATTTAGATTTACTAAATTAACGTCATTTATTATTAAGTCTTGCACATTTTATTTTAAAACAACCAAAAATATTTGTTTCACCAAAGACAGCTGAGTCGCACTTTGAACCGGAAATCAATTCGTGAAGATACCAAATTAAGAACTTTTCAACTAGAAAAATCTCAGTTATCAGAATCTCAGTCTTCTATACAACCTGAGTGCCTACAGTATCTCTAGCCCCAACTTGATTCAGCATCCTCTGATTATCATACCTAGCATCATGATCATACCTAGGTGCATGATCAACTTCCTTATATCTAGCATTGGATGATGATCTAAGGTTGTTGTTGGTAGGTTTGTAGATCTTCTTATAAGTTGTGGTGCGTAAAGACATGAGTTCTTCAATCTTCTTGTCCCTTGAAGTTTGTTCATCATCACTATCTCCATCTGACTCGGTGTCATACTTTGGAGGTGGAGTGGGGACAATTGCTTTTGCTTTGTTTCTAGCAGTGGCTAGAGGTTTGGTGGATGAGCTAGATGACCTTGAGGAATGTGTAGCTGGTTGTTGACGGGGAATGGGTTTTGTTGAAGTAGCAGCCACAAAAGCAATAGAATTAGTAGACCGTTCTGCTTTTTTATCCCTTAGTTCATTCACTTCATTCTGATGTTGTTTCAAGATATCATAAAGTTTGTGATAAGAGATAGTCTTGATATCTTCCCTTTGTTTAACCAAGGTCACAAACCTTTTCCATTCCTATTTGAGTTGAAGTAGAAACTGAACATTTGCATGATGATTGGAGATAGTGCACTGATTTCTGACAAGCTCATTCATCATTTTGTAGAATCTCGAGTAATATGAGTCAATGGATTCACCATCTTTGGATGTGAATTTTCCAAACTCCCAAAGTAATTTAGTCTCGAGATCTTGAACATTGATTGACTCACCTTGCTTCAAACGATGAATTGCATTCCACATTTCCATAGCATTAGGACATGCATCAACCGTGAAATAGATATCGTTATCAATCCCAGTGAGTATGTAGTTAACAGCATCAGCTTCAGCTTGGAGGAGTTTCTTTTTCTCAACAGGACATGTATCGAAATTCTCCATAGCTCGTGTAGTTGATGAAGTACCATCCTCTACTTGCGTGGTAATGGGTCTAAATTCAAAAATAGGAGGTTGATTCTCAAGGCAGTGACGAAGAGCAGTTCGGTTCTCTTTTTCGTCGAGAAATCTGATAAAACGAGATCTCCATTGAACGTAGCAACCGACAGTGAGCACGGGTGGATTACCGTTGCCACCTTGTTCCAAACGAATTTGATTCGCAGTTTCATTGCTGATGTTTTTGTTAGACATGGTAAATTTATGTTAATGCATTACAGATCTTAGTAGATTTGTTGTGATGAGGTGTGGTTAAACTTTTGTAGTGTTTCGAGAATCTTCAGTCCGACAATAAATTCCTCACTCCGACAAAACGGTAAGCCGAAAAAATTTTATATCACCAAAATTTGAAATTGAGTTTGAAATAGCCAAAAACTAGTAGGGAAAAAATTTGATTTTACTTGACCTAAAATTTTTAACTCTTTTTTTGTTGGTAAACTATGATCCAGGACTAGTTTAGAGGGTGGCTAAGTCTAAAAACACTTCAAACGAAAAGTTGGTTCAAGTCGGAATACCTCTTGGAACACAAGTCGGAATCCGTGTCTGGAATCAACAAGTCAGAATCTTCAAGAGTACACAAGTCGGAATCCTTATCCGGAATATTGAACGCAACCTAATTTGGAATATGACTTTAGTATTTAATTCGGAATATGAGTGGAGCTAATCCGGAATAAGAATCCTAACCTAATTCAGAATACGGTTTAAACCTAAGTCGAAATCCTTATCTGGAAAGTGTAATTCGATCTAATCCGGAATAAAAGCTTATGCTAATTCGGAATGTAAGACCTTCTTTTAATTCGGAATACGAAAACTTCTTTCAATTCGGAATGTGAATAAATTTCTAATCCCGAATATCCACTTATGAAGTTAATTCGGAATGTAAGAGCTTCTTTTAATTCGAAATACGAAACCTTCTTTCAATTCGAAATGTGAAGAAATTTCTAATCTGGAATACCCACTTATGAAGCTAATTCGGAATGTGACTACTGACTACTAATTCGGAATGTACCACTTGAGTTAATTCGGAATAAAGACAGAATTCTAATTCGGAATGTACCACTTGAAGGACTTAATCTGGAATGTGTCTTGAAGGGCTTAATCCGGAGTGTGACTGCTGGAAGCTAATTCGAAATATCAAACCTCGATACTATTCGGAATAATTCAACTCACAAGTAGGAATATGTAAAACCCTAGTATTCCGACTAAGAAAACCCTTAAATTCCGAATATTAATACTTCCCAAAAACTTGATTTTTTTAAACTTTTTACCCAATAATCAAACCAAAACTAACAATTTTTCCAAAAAGATCACCAAAAAGAAGAACACAAATTCCTACCACAACTTTGTAGGCAATTTATATGAAGATTTAGAGCTCGAAAACACTAAAAAAATTTGAGACGAGATGATTTGTTATAAAATCACACGAATAAAAAAGAAATAACTACAAATATTCAATAACCTATCCACTATAAACTCTTGATACCAAATGTTATCCCACTCTAATCCATAACACACAATAAAGATGATATTTAGAGAGAGAAAGAGATGAAGGTAGAGAGAGAAAGTAGAGAGAATGGAAGGTTAAACTTTTACTAGAGAGAGGAAGTAAATAGTAACCAACACCCTCTTCCACACATGGAAGAGGGTATATATACCCCACGCCTTAAAGGCTTTAGTGGGATTGTTCATGGGTCGGGCTTGGCTTTGCTTGGGCTTACGCCCCTAACTTATACACTATTAGCTTAAAGTCCAAGCTCGGTTAACCCGACTAACCTATTACATTACAAGACCATTAACGACTAAGATGACCTATTACATTCTTGTTCGACTATATAAAATATAGGGCTAACAACATTCGACCTACATAGGTACATCGACTCGAACACAAATCTAACTCAATCAAAAACTGAACAGTCTCCATCTCATCCACCAAGACTCGATTCGAAAGACGCAGATGGATACACAGACTCGATCCACCAACAAATCCACCCAATACTCACGATCTCAGTCTCAACAAACATCCTCGATCAATAACTCACAACCAAAATTAAAACTTAAATCGAAACACCTACCCGAGACCTTGTGAAAAGATCTTGAAGCCGTAGTTTTGCTTACAACAAAAAGGTTTAACCAGCTTTGCCTATTAAACGTTTTATCTTGATTAACAAAGGGGGCATTTTTTTGTTATTGTTTTATGTTGGTGCCATGGTTTCGGAATTGATGTTTTCGATTGGATTGATTGTTGTGTCTTGTGATTCGATATGAATGTGGTGGTTCGGAATCTTTGATTGTTATCAAATTGGTGGCTGTGTGATTTTATAAGAGATTGGGATTGTGTTTTTTGTTAGCAAAAGTGGATAGAGTTTTTGGTATCTAGTTTAGTAGTATCGAAGGAAGAAAACAGGCGAAGGAAGATAAGAGGAGTTTATTATTTACTTTGGATAATTGTTAAGAGGAGATGATGAGATTGAGATAGTTTAGGTTTGGTGGCTGAGAGATTGATGAACAAAAGGGGAGCGGATGTTTTGAGAAAGAGAGATTAGGTTTAGGTTGTTAGGCTAAGTTGGGAGTGATATATCAAGTGAGGGTTTACTGATTGAGGGTGTATTAATAGTGGGCGGAAATTACAAAGTGTTAGTTGCCACGTGTGTGTGGTACAAAGCCACGTTTGCTTTTTTGTTTATACAAAAGTGGAGTCAGATGCATTTGGTTATGTTTTGGCTAACGTAATCATTGGGCCTAAATAAATACCAATGACCATATTATCTAGCCATAACTTTTAATATTGTAATTTGTGGCTAAGTTGGTCTCAACGTGAGTGGACAAGAATTGCCAATAAAGTGGGTCTGTTACAAAGCTAAAATGGTATGAAATGAGAGTGGCATGATATTTCTAATTTTGATATATCATTTTACTTTAAATGGTTAACTATGGATTTGTTGGTTAATGGTACTATAGTCGGGTTTCGAGATTAAATGTGACAACGTGATGACAAAGTGACAAAACAAGTAACGAGAAAAAGTTACATCACCAAACGGGGATTTTTAAGTGTTTTTTACGGATCGTTCGTTGATTTTGTCAAAACCCGCGAATTTTAATTTCTTTATTGTCAAATATCGTTTTGGTCTTCTGAGAATTAACATAATTACCTTTAACGATTTCAATGGAATTGTTGAATTCGACATTTCAAGAGGGAGACTTGCATCCAATGCAAGACAAATCTAGAGAAATTGGCATCATTTCATTTCGACTACTTCAGTCTCATCTTGTGAACATTTCACGGCTCCAATGAGGGAGCGAATTTGTGACACTTTTTGGTCAAGATCGTCATATATTCATGGAATCGATGATCATCATCTTGAACCAACTAATAGAGCAACTCCACAATGAAGACTTTAATCACTCTGCATCGGTACTTGCATATAAGGCTCTTGTGACACAACTCACGCCTTTCCTCCTATTCAATATCGTCAAGTCTGAAAGTTCAGTGATTTGCCAGTCATTTCTTCGAGATACAGATACCGAGCTTCGAGATTTCCGTGATACAATATTGAAACTCATGACATCGGTCTCGTCTTCGATTTATGAAAGATCCTGACTTCAGTAAGCGTATGGTAATGGAGTGCAAGAAAATACAATGCAAGAGGAAAATGGTCATACGATTGACGAGTTGGTGGCTACTAAAGATTGCAAGGACATGGAATCAACAGTTAAGCATGACATCAACAACACATCAGGGAATGTTACAGACATCTCTTATGATGACACCATACTCGTTTATGAAGAAGAGCCTACAAATATGGTACAATGTAATGTTGTATATGATGTCTATACCAATGAACTACCGCATGTTGAGCATTCCGAACCTATTTATGACAAACATGTGATGGAAAAGGGTGATAATTTTACCACTTCAGATTCATCCAATTTGCGTCATAATGGGGGAGAGATTGTTTAGAATGTTATAGTACATCATGATAAATGCCTTATGACTGCTTCATTAACTGCTTCTGGTTCCAAGGTTAAAGAGATCGAAATGATCGTAGCTCAGCAATCAAAAGATCTTGAGGACGCCAAACTAGAATTTTCTAAGAGAACTGACAAGTTTGTAACATCTTTTGAAAAACTTGAAAAGTCAAACGTTGTTCTTGAACAACAATTGGATCAACAAGTTCTAGATTCTAAAGCTGAAAAGGATAATCTTTTGAAACAGATTAAGTTGCTAGAATCTAAGTTGGCATCCCAAGATGAATTGCTCAAAGAGAATGAGACTTTAAAGGCTCAAGTTCAGGAAAAGGTCTTTGCTATAGCTGCGTTAAAAAACGAATTGAGAAAAATTAAAGGATCTAGTGTGGACACTAAGCTTGAAAAACATCAAACTTGGGGAAACAGCCTACAAATCAGTCTGTTAGACAACCGACTGCATATGAATCCGAGCGACAAAAATCCTCGAGACTGCGGTTTGCCTCCCAAGATGATATGGTTCATGTTTCTAGAACAGTCACTCCACCACCTAGGTCTAATGTGACTAAATCTGCTTTTGCAAGACCCACTCACATGATTGCATCTAGTCTCCCTAGACATAGTCCAAAGAACACGTCTCGAACTAGTTCAAATGACGTTCACCACAAATTTGGTCTAAGGGAAGCTATTCAAAAGACACAAGTAAGAGATAAAAATTTCTAACCTAGTCATATGCCTTCTAGATTACCCAACACTGCTAACCGTAGCATGTCATATCCTAGGAGCATCAATCAATCATGTAGGAATTCTAGATTTTACTTGGACATTAGATATGCTACTTGTAAAACATGTAGGAAATGTGTCTTTAAAGCAAATCATGACTCTTGTGTCCATAAATTACTTAATGAGGTGAACTCCCGTTCTAGACTTAAATCCAAGTGGTTAGCTAAAATCAAACCCATTGGTAAAGTTTAGCGCCCCACTGGTAGAACATTCACTGTTGTAGGAAATGAGAGCCCTTTAACTAGGATAGTCTCCGATTCTACTAAGACTACTAGGGAGGAAATTAAAAAAGATGATACATCACATTAGTCTAAACATAAGATATTCTTTAAAACGAAACGTTTGCCAGCTAAGACAAGTGAATCATCTCCTCCGGTCACCTCTGACACAATAAAAGAAAACTGTGAATCCCCGCAGGGTTCTAAGATAGATATCGCTAACCCATATAAAAGCATACAAACTTCAACTGAGATTGCAGGTACCAAAGTCAAGGATCAACAAAAACAAAACGGTCCAATCTTTATATACCGTTCAACTAAGGACACTCTCAGAGTTTGGTTACTAAAGAAGCTGATATCAGAGGAACAAGTGTCTCATGGGATTTGTAGCTAAGCTTACAATGTATTAAGGCTTATAGACAAATCACAGTCTGTGACCCGTTCATCAAAGAAAGGAAAGTTTATCGCCGATGATAAACTTATCCTCACAAATGAGAAATTATTTTTTCTCGGATACAAGCTAAAATTAAAACTATTTAAAGGTTTTAAGCTCGTGTACATGGCTCACAGTCATATCACAGATTGTGACCCGAACTTCAATGAAAGGGAAGTTTATCTTGTCAACGATACTTACCCTCAAAACGAGGAATTAAGTTTTCTCGGACACGAGCTTACACTAAAACTATTCAAAGGTTTTAAGCTCGTGTAAATTGGCTCATCGTTAAATTTCAGACGATGACCCGATCTTCAAATAAAGGAAAGTTTATCGCCGATGATAAACTTATCCTCACTAACGAGAAATTAACTTTTCTCGGACACGAGCTTACACTAAAACCATTCAAAGGTTTTTAAGCTCATGTAAATGGCTCATCGTTAAATTTCAGACGATGACCCGTACTTCAAATAAAGGAAAGTTTATCGCCGATGATAAATTTATCCTCATTAACGAGAAATTAAATTTTCTCAGACACAAGCTTACATTAAAACTATTAAAGGTTTTTAAGCTCGTGTAAATGGCGTATAGTCACATTTTAGATTATGCCCCGGACAACAAAAAAAGGAAAGTTCATCGCCGATGATAAACTTATCCTTATAACGAGAAATTAATTTTCTCAGGCATGAGCTAATATTAAAAACATTCAAAGTTTTTAAGCTCATGCACAATGACTTACAGTTAAATATCAGATTGTAACTCATACTTCATTTCAGGAAAGCTTATCTTTAATGATAACTTATCCCCGCAACGAGAAATTAATTTTTCTCGGTCATGAGCTTGTATTAAAATATTCCAAGTTTTAAGCTCAGAAAGGAAAGTGTATCTTTTAAATAAGAGAACTTTTCCTCATAACGAGAAATTCATCTTTCTCGGTCATGAGCTTTATGTTAAAACATTCAAACGTTTTTTCAAGCTCCTGAAAACGACTTCTAAGTAAATATCAACTTAGGACTCGCTCTTCAGTTAAAAGGAAAGTTTATCGCCGATGGTAACTTATCCTTAACAGCGGGAAGTTTACAACTTCTCGGACATGAGCTCATTTTGTAAGATATTCAACATCTTAAGCTCAAGTAATTGGTTTTCAAAACTTTGAACACAATTTTTCAAAAAAATTTCAAAAGGTTTTCTAAATCTTTTAAAATTGTGTGTTCAAAAATGTTTTGATAAACAAAGCATGTCTTCTGAAATCGATAATATTTACAATCCTAGAAATGTCATTCAATAATGACACTGGGTTATATATAAAGTTTGAGCAGAAGTTCAAATGTTTTAAAACATGCTCAATTATGGCTTGCTATTATTTTAGATAGTACCCCGCTTTTCATATTCAAGTCAAGCATTTCACCAAAAAGCTTTGACTCAACAACGGGAATTAATTTTCTCAGGCATGGTTTACTTTATAACCATGTAAGGGATTGTGTTTTACGTAATAACACAATCTAACACGAATATATGTACGTGTTAGTGCATTTATTTGCTAAAACAAGAGAAATCTTGTTTTTATGAAGTTATCATCTCTACAATCATAGCAATCAACAATTGATATCTACATACTCAACGATGTGACTACTCAAACGACGAATACAGCTCTTTCAATAGAACAGGGTCAACAATTGAGGGGGAGCAATTGTCCAGCATTCTAAATCTTTGATGCCGAAAGTGCCAAGGTCACTAATTGGTGTACAGATAACGATATCAATCGTACACATGGTGTCAAGAGATAACTTCAGACGTGACGAGGCAACCAACATTCATGAACAAGAACCATGTGATTCTATCATATGATGTTCTCCATCATTCAGGTCCTCCCTCGTAGATTGCTAATCTTGTGAATACATTATCATATATGATCTTTGCACGTGATAAATACCTTACACTTGTGTTTCAAAGGTATTTACTTACGTTTCAAGTACACTCTCATTACTTTGAGGGGGAGCTTGTGTAAACCATGAAGATAATTGGATTTTCATTTTTTCTCAAATTTTTCTTAAAATGCTATTAAATCAATTGATATTAAAAACATCGATTGGGTTAATATTTTTAATATGGGGGAGAAAATGTGATTTAATATGGGAAATGATTAATCACAAATGGTTTGACTTAACGTGATATCTCATCCCAACATGTGCGAAATGTTTTTGGATATCGTGACATATGTTAAGGGGGAGTAAAATGGATTTGGATATCCACATGGATTTCATGGTGACATACACTTACCTAAAACATCTCTATTCACGACGGTGAAGATTGTTGTGACATAAGGATGGTAGGATAGGTTAAAGTCCAATGATTTTTCATGAACCGGAGGAATCTTCCCCAGGACATTCCATAGCTAGAAATAGTAGTCCTTAGGAAAGATGAAGAAAGACTGTGAATGTAGCTGAATGCCGACCAAGTACTTAAGTTAGCACTGGAACAATCACAACAAGGTGCTAGTTATGACGTATTGGTAAGCATTGAAGGGGTTGAAGAATGAAAAAGAATTGTATAGATAAAGGGTGAAAAGAAAGAAGCCCTCCTTACAACTTAGGCAGAAACCGGGTCAACACATATGCTATTGAGATCATTTTTAATGAGGCTTGATAATGAAGATAAGACATCATAGACCCAGTGATGCAATTCACAACCCATTCCAGCTAACTCAGATATCTCTCAAAATATATTTTGTTTTAATCACACGGAGACAACGCATTATCTATTGATTTATTCACTCTGAATAAATTGGTATTAAAATGGTGGCACTCCTCTCCAGCCTCCGATCACTAAAAACCCAAAATTCATGATCGACTCTAGAGCCATTTGAGATCATTAAATATCTCATTAGGACACACTTCCGTATTTCCTTGCTTCTTCACACACTGTGAAAAGTAAGAAAGATCTTAAGAGTCCTACGTAAAATCTTCATGATCTTGCCTGAACATCCGAGTAATACGAAAGTATTTACAATGAAGATGGAAATCCTTATTGAGCGAATATCAAAAAGCTCATGGTAGGTGACTTGTACGATTCTTTATGAATCAAGCTTGTGATAACTAGAAAGCACAGTGGTTTAATTCTTAACTAAACTTAAACACGTTCCAGGCCTCTACGTAATATCTAAGTGATATTTCCAGAACACTCAGAGTGACACTCTATAGTGATCACAGTGATGAGTGGAAATCCTTCTAGTGTTAACATCAAACAGCACTTTGGTAGGTAACTTGCAAGATTCTATATGTATCAAGTTCGTGACAACTGGAAAGCAACGATGGTGAATCAAACTTGTTCCAGGAATCGGATTTGACGGCTTCAAATCATGCGGATATTATTATCCAAATGATTTACTCTTTACGTTTGCAGTCAGCTTTGGACGGTCGAGTAAAGAGAACGGGTTTACCCGTGAAATCTTGTCAAGGGGGTTCTTAATTGAAACTACCTGCCACAAGTACGATATTTTATATCGTTCAACGGTCTTCACCGACCGGAGGTAAATTGCTACCGAATTAGAATGAAATGTTCAAATCCATTTAATCTGTGTATATGTTTTGTTGCTAACTGTCTAATGCAACGTAACAAGAAGGTGGCATTGTGGTGTACAATCCAGAAGAAGTCGTCCCCGCATGCTTATACTTTCTGCACTTAATACTTCAACAAATTCAAGAAAGTATAAAAGTCAAGTCTTCCGTTGTATCAAACTCTTAAGCTTTCAAGAATTTATAAAAGTATAAGTATGTGGAACAGGAAGTCACGAGGAGGCAAATTTCACAACTGATGAATGCACAAGGTCAAGGCAAGGAAAAATGCTCAAGACTAAAGTCAAAGATCTCATCAGCATATTCACAAGAACAAGATCGAATACTTAAGCATAGTATGCTAGGTTTAAGATTTTGTAAAGTGGTGTGACCTCCCTTAGGGGGAGATTGTTGGAAATACGTTTTTCCAAAGAAAGTCTCGGTCACATCATTGTTAGCATAGATCACGAGCTATAGACTATTTAGGACATTGTAACATGGAGTGACCTCCCTTAGGGGGAGATTGTTGGAAATACGTTTTTACATATTTAGAAAGGATCGGTCACTCCAACGATATATACATAGATTGGGCTCGTGATCTAGGTATGTAAGTATAACCCATAAAGCCCACATGTAGGGTGGGCTATATATACCCTTCCTAGCATGTTAGGAAGGGTAGTTGTTGATTCCCATTTTATTCAGTTATTCCATCTTTCTCTAATCCTATCCTTTCTCTCTATAACTTTCTCTCTCTAGTTCTTCATCTCTCTCCCTCTCTTTAGATCTTTACAACACATTAATCCTAAGAAATCGTAGACCTACATATATACATAGTTTCTTCCGATATCCTGCCCAGACCTGCTGCCCCCAAGTAGCGTACCCCCTGTTCAACCTGTCCTTACCCCCGACTGTGTTAAATCAGTGCTGTCGTTTTCTTATTACCCATCAAAGGTCTAGGGACTCTCGGTTGCCACTGACTACAACCAAACGTACCCACTGGGGTGTTTGGGCTTGCGGCTAACACACCAAAACACATGTCGCCCCTAAAGTTTGCGGCTGTGTGACCCGAAACACCACTGAGGCCATTCTTAGTCTCGGTTTGCATGAACCCGAAACCAAACAACCCAAAACCCTTTAATTACATTGTTATTAACATGTTTTAATTCATGTTTTTAAGGATTCTTGGATAATAAAACAATAATTAAATAACTAGATCAAAGATTAAAAGATACCGCTTGCGTGTAGGATTTAGGATCAAGAACAGAACAATATACCGTATGATTATCAAATATCAAAACTAAGCAAATCGTCCTTGTGGGTGTTTGAGGTGCCGACGGCCAAAAGGAAGCAAAAGACACCATCGTGGATTTTTTAGGGTTGTTGTATTTTATGAATAGTAAATAATGAAATCTCCTGGTGTTTTATTATTTATCTAGTATTGGTTAAATGGGTCGGGCCATAGGACCTTTTCCTTCTTTTCTTTTGGACGCCAACACACACATACATACCTGTTTTCGTTTTATTTTTCGTACTTGAATATTACTCATGTGTGTTCATGTTTTAAATGTCGTGTTTTATTCTTGTTTTGTTTTATAAGTATCTTACGTAATTACTTATCATGTATTATAAGTAATAATAACATACATAATTCTTGTAGTAATTAATTAATATACATAAGATTCATATTAAATGTCCGTGACACGTATCGTATATTAATTAATCGTGAAATTTTAATTTATACGTATTTTCATGCATTTAATGTCCTAAGGTATTTTAAAGCGGGTTTTACAACTCTTCCCCTCTAAAAAAATAATTTGTCCTCGAATTAGAGATACGATAAGCTGGAAGGGATGTGGACTTGACGTGGCTGAAGAGAGGATGGAATATGATGTGACTGAAATGAACATACTCGGATTATGAAAGGAAAAGAGCATAATAAATCCAAATGGACTCCTTCGTTTCCAAGTGGCTTCCCACTCGGAATGGTTCCTCTAAAAGATCTTGACAAAAGTAATAATCTTGGTCTTCATGACTCTGTCTTGACAATACAGAAAGGTTTCTAGTTTAACAACGTAAGATAGATCCTCATGGATCGGATCGGGTGGATAAAATAACATGTAACGGTACATGAAACGGTACGATACCAAATAACATGGAAAATGACATTAGTAACCTCGTAGCAATGATGCGCGAGACATATTGAAACTTAGTACGTGAACAATTTTGAACGTGATACGTGAACAATTGTGAACGTGATACGTGGAGATACGATGAACGTAACATGAGAACATATGGTGAACAAGAATACGTGCAACATATCATGAACGTTATATGAGATATTTAGGGTGGACATGATATGTGAAACATATCGTGAACGTGCAATAACTTGAGGAAGTAACGTCAAACGATACGAGATGAGAGGTGAAATGTGACGTTAAACATCGGTCTGAGGATGGAAAGTCATACTAAGCTTGAGTCTGGTCTTCCAAGCTTTTGCAAATCTTTCCAGAACGAAATATGAAACGTACATCATGAGATAGAAGACGATCATGAACGTGAACAATGTCATGAACGTGGAAGTGACAAGAAAATCATAAAATGAAATAAGGACGTGAACGTACATAATGAACACGAACGTGAACTTTTATCTGATCTGATAGCTGAATGAATGTCGTGTAGTCGTACGATCTTTGGCTGGAAAATGTCTGAAAATCTGGTAACTGCGTAACCCTTTCGGATGAAAGAAAACATGTAGGCTAGGTTAAATGGTCGAACCACGGCCCAAATAACATTATGCTTCTTCGGAACCTGCGGTAATCGGTAACAAAATCTATGGAGATCTAGTCCCTTTTGTTCAGAAATTCCTAAGGGTTGAAATAAGTTGCTAGCATGGTGGCGTTCTATCTTAATCTCCTGGTAAGTCAAGCATTTAGATATGAACGTAATTGCATCTTGTTTCATGCTCTTTTCTAGTCTTAGAGAAGATCAGAATGTTAGCGATGAAAAAAATGACGAACTTGTCCAAATTTCATAAAGATTCGATTTATCAAATCCATAATCACAGCTGGAATTCGTGAGACCAAGAGGCACAACAATGAATTCATAATGACCATACGTGTACGAAGAGCAATCATGGAAATGTCCTGCTCTTTCCCTCACAACTGTTGGTATTCTGATCGTAACCCGGTCTTGGAAACTGTTTAGAGTCTGGTAGTTGATTAATCGCATCATCAATACATGGAGTAGGATAGCGGTTATGAATGGCGATTTATTTTGATTTTGACGGTGATCGATATATAAATCTCATGCTACCGTCCTTCTTCTTTGATGAACAGAGTTGGTACACCCCTGTGATACACTCGGCGAATAAGACCTCGTTCCAGCGCATCTTACAGTTGTTCTTACAACTTCCTGAGCTCGATGCCAAGCTTCAATTTACAAATGGATGGTATATTTGGTAGTTCTTCTGGGAATGCATCTGGAAATACTAAAACAATTGAGTGGTTATGAATAGAAGGAACTTCATAAGTAGCGTCATCAATGATAGCTAGAAGGTCTTCTTAGCCATGGAATAATAAAGCATGCGTTTGTAAGGCAAAAAACAATCTGTACAGATTTTCCTAGTAATAACACCATGATGAATGCATTTAGGAGCCTGAACATTGTTGAATATAATCCGATAGGCATGGAAATTAATCGTAGCGTGACGTGCTGCTAATCAGTCCACAATCAGAATCATATCAAATTCGCATCAGGTCTAAGGGAGTGCGTTAGCAGAAAGGATCTTGTCGTCAATTTGAAATGAAAGCCTTTATATACATGGGTGATACAACGGCATCTTTTTTGGCCATGGATATGCGTAATACGTGATTGAGAAATGAGGGTGCCATGTTAATACATGGAGCAAAAGTGGAATATTTCATTGAATGTGTTTTGTTTGTCTCACACAGGACGGACATTTCGTGTCCAAACATGAACAATACGCCAGAGATGGTACTGAAATTTTTACGGCCTGATTAGTACATGGCACAAAAGGGTGGGTATACCACTTGGAGGGTACCCTAAATTACTGAGGCCTAGTTTAGAAGTTATAAGCGAGTCATGTGTCTTGACTCATGTTTTGAGAAATATAAGCATGACATGTGTCTTGACTGGTGTCTTGACATGTGTCTTCAGGAATTACACGTGAGACATGTGTCTTGACGGATGTCTTGACATGTGTCTGCAGATGTGAAGATGATTAAAGTTGAATATTTTGGTCATATGCCAGAATTGGCGGATCGGTTGGACTGCTGACCCTTTATATTTCTGGTCACGTCCATTACCGGAGTCTCTGTTGTTATTTCCAGGATATTTGATGTTATGGCAGCGGTCACTATTGTCTTGTCTGTCAGTTTCATGATGGTCATTATCATGACTGTGATCATGAATCTATTCAGCTTAGTGGCCGGCTGGTACCGGTTCCCACTCATATGACTGAAAACCCATTGAATTGAAGGTTTTAAACATCATAACAATTATATAAAACCCTAAACGAGATCAAAACACACATAACGGAAGCGATTTAACAAGATCATAATAATAACACAATTATAATTAATCTAATTAGGTTACATACATTTACGCTAAAGAAAATCCACAAGATGAAGAACGAATAACCAATTAGGGTTTATAACAAACACCGCCAAGATATAGTCTAAAGTAAGACTATATTACGATCTTGTATACACATAATACAACGAGCTAACGGTGATTCTAGCACGTGTAAACCGAGCTTCTATGCTTGTAGAAAATCTACCCAACAACCCTAGAGAGGGGCTATGACTAGATTATAAGTAAAATTGATCAACCAAGAAAACTAACCAAAACCTCTTGTGGGTTTATCTTGTGATCGACCAAAAGAAAGAAAGGGAGAGGAGAGATTTGTGTGTCTTGAATTATGAGGAGAAGGATTGTTTATACAGGCCTAAGCTTGTAACCTAAAACAAACAAAAGGGAAGTTTTTCCCTTTCCTTTTTCTTCCGTAACCGACCGACCAAACACCCCCTTAGGAGTGTTTCGGAATCATCCAAACTTCTTTCTTTTTATTTACTTACTATACATTTAGTTAACACTCGTTAATACTTAACTCTTAATTAATTAACGATCGTTAATGTTATGTCTCGGTTTAATTTAATAAATACATAAATATATATTTATTAAATAAATTTATAAATACAATAAATATATTTATTAAATAAATTAACTCTTTGCGTATTGAGTGCAATCCTGTAATCTCGAGTTCGATCCTATCACTCGACTATTAAATATAATTCCATAAACTTTCATTAATGACGTGTGACATATAACTATAACGGTAAGGACATGAATTGTGATGGAAATCATCTGGTGGTGAAGCATCTTCCTCGTCCAATCGTTTAATCTAACGCCTTTGTCTTCGTCTTGTAGGATCTCTAGGTTCTGAACAGCATCAGCATCTCGTAGCGCCTCCAAATAATAAGCAACACCAACATTTAGTAACATCTCCAACTTATGAGCAGCATCAACATCTTGTCAATATCAGCAAGTGGAATACGCTTATGATGATTGAGAATCGACTAGCGATGACTTGAGGAGTATTGTAAGTGAAATACACATGGATTACGGTGTGTGTAATACATGAGATACAGTACATGGATTACACATAGAATATGGTACATGGCGTACACATGGAATACGGTACATGGAGTACACATGAAATGATCGGTATAGGGTCGATCATCTGACATGATTTTAAAGGAATAATTGGTTAAGCAGTTAGAAAACCGAACTTGAATGATCATCATGATAGCCTAGCAATTCCAGCATGGACATCATTCTGGTTGCATAGAGAAAACACCCAAAAGTGTGGTTTAAATGAAATTCAACGATGATTAGTATAAAAGCATGATTAATGAAAACCAACCATGACTATCATGAAAGTAGGATTAAATGAGATCCATCGTTGTCTATCATGAAAGCATAATCAACATGATGAAAACATATTCAACATAGGGAGACATAAAACATAATCAGCATAAAAACGAAATCAGCATGAGAGTATGAAAACATCATCGTCATAAGGAGCTTAAAACGTAATCAATGGAGATTAAACATAGACTGGTGTGGATGGCTATGGTTCCATCCACAAGATTCGAAGGAAAGACATGTGACTAAGTGTGGATGATTATGGTTCACTCCATACTCGTCAAATTTCAAGGGGAAAATATCATGGATAGAATTTAACAACATAGGAATAAATATGGATGGTTGGGGTCCATTCCATACTAGTCAAATTTCAATGGAATATGGCCATTATACAGCCATCTGAGAGTTTAAAAAAGGAACATCATAAAATGATTAATCTGGTAGAAACATAGGATAAACATAAGAGATGCATAAAATAGTTCATGAAGGCATAGCCAACAAAATGACTTGAACATGGGTGAACGCCTATGGGTCGATTCATAACACAAAATTGACATGATAAGGGTAAACGCCTATGGGTCGGTTCATAACACAAAGTTCGAATGAAAGACATGAATTTGACATGAGCAAACGTGAACGCGTATGGGTCGGTTCACAAAACAAAATTAGAATGAAAAGATCATGCGACTAAATATGGCCAGTCCTGTCCCAACCATTACTTAGTCAAAACTTAAAAGAAAATCAATGATACATGAAATAAATAAATGAAAATCAACTGTTAATTTAGGAAGCCCTGGTGACTACCCACTAGTCACAGGTCAAATTTTAGAGCCTATAGGTCGAAACCTTGGTTGTAACACCCCATTTCGATACGTAATAATTATGGTTTGTCATCAAATCATGAAAGGTAAATGTATAAAACATTAAATGATCATAAAGGAAAAACTGGAATCAAACATTGGTTCCCATACATAAGCCCAAAACAGAAATAAGTAAATGGAATAAGAAAGACAAAACAAGTGTCCAAACAAGCATAAGTATATGAGGCAAAGGAGAAGAAGGTTTAGGCAGCTTCCATCCAATGCACGCCATCCAAATGCTCCAGGCTGTCCTTGGGTACCTGCCGTTTGGAACATGGAAAGGAAAATATACGGCTCAGCAATATGCTCAGTGAACGGATATAATGACAATGAAATGTTAGCAATAAACATAAGTAAAGGATGAAATGAAAGTATGACATGATAGTGCAGCGGAATAATGTAAGTCCTGGAAAACCTGGTTTAAGCTTATAAGGCTGGTTTTATATTCTTTAAAAGACTTATGTTTAGTTTATTATGAAAAAATGTATTTAAAATATGCACGGAGCCCATATAGGTCATGTTATATCAACGTCCATGAATACTTAGAGAGGTGACACCATCATGCAGTTAGAGGGGTTGCCTCTAATTATAGTAAGTTAGGTGGAGGGATCAGCTCCTGTAACGGATGCAGGGCACACCCCACAGTTACCATAAAATCTTACTAAACCTGTCCTAGGATGCACCCATTCACCCGACATGATAATAATAAAATAGGCCAAATAACTGAAAGGGACGCTGCGAGCAATCACTCTCACCGCAGAAGAGTCATAACACCGGTGCCTCTAGTGTTATGGTTATAGAACCCCTATAACTAGGTGAAACTGGCATGCATGTATATAGCTCAGGCAATCTAAAAAAACATAACATATACTAAATGTGTTTAAGACACGACAACTACTGGGGAAAACAAATGGCTGCAAATGGGAAATCCTAATATAGGAAAGAATGTCCTTACTAAAGGACGAAATATCCGTACCATATGTCCAGTAAATGAAGATGAAAACGAATGCGGAAGGTCACTCCGACTTCACGATTGCTACATAATAAAAGGGACGTTTATGAGTTGCTTGATTAACTTATACTTAACTGATTCTTAGTTTACTTGATGTGTTCTTAACTTGTTTTACTTGTTCTTGTTCTTGTCTTGTTTTAAGTGTTCTTAACTTATGTTACTAATCCATGTTAATTATGTGTTTTCTTAATGTTTCATGTATTCTGAATAGTGTATTTCATGTTCTCATGTGTTATTATACTTGTTATATCATAACGAGTAACTTTCTGAAAATAGCAGGTTTACAAAAATAGAAAGGTTTCCAAAAATAGTAAGTTTCCAAAAATAAAAAGTTTCCATATATAGAAATAAGCTTGATTAACAAGTATATAAAATATAAGCTATAACTTTAATAAGCATAAAATATAAGTCATGATTATACAGTAAAAGTTATTAAATAGATACTTTAGTCTAAAACAATAATTATTAATTAATTCTATAATGCATGGTTTTATTAAAGATTATTAATTAATAAAATGACATGGTTCATTTAATAAAACTTTACCTTAGATTGATAAATATAGTTAAATTGAAGTGTGGTATTAATTTAATTATGTGTTTAAATACATACTTAGGCTAAATTCGTGATTAATTATGTTAAATAGTTATAACCTAAGTTTCTTGGTTAATTTAATTATAACATGTAATTTATATTAATTATATTAATAAACTTAAATTTTAGCCAAATATTCCTGCGTACCCGAGCCTACCGAGACTCCCATGTCTCGGTCGCACTAAACAAACAACATAAATAAGCAAACAACCTAATCCCAGTTTTGTCCAACATATACATATAGTTATGTCCAACATATACATACAGTTTTGTCCAACATATACATATAGTTCTGTCCAACATATACATACAGTTTTGTCCAACATGTTATAACCAGTTTTGCCCAACATATATTATCCAGTGTCGTCCAATATATATACATAGTTTCATTCGATATCCTGCCTAGACCTGCTGCCCCCAAGCAGTGTACCCCCTGTTCAACCTGTCCTTACCCCGACTGTGTTTAATCCCTACTGCCGTCTTGTTATTACCCACCGAGTGTCTGAGGACTCTCGGTTGCCACTGAATACAACCAAACGCAACCACTGGGGTGTTTGGGCTTGCGGTTGACACACCAAAACACATGCTGACCCCTAAGGGGTTGCGGTTGTGTGACACGAAATACCACCGAGACCATTCTTGGTCTCGGTTTGCATGAACCCGACACCAAACAACCCAAAACCCTTTAATTACATTGTTATTAACATGTATTAATTCATGTTTTTAAGGATTCTTGAATAATAAACAATAATTAAATAACTAGAACAAAGATTAAAAGATACTGCTTGCGTATAGGATTTAGAATCAAGAACACAACAATATACCGTATGATTATCAAAGATCAAAACCAACCAAATCATCCTTATGGGTGTTTGAGCTGCCGACGGCCAAAAGGAAGCAAAATAAACCATCGTGGTTTTTTAGGGTTGTTGTATTTTATGAATAGTAAATAATGAAATCTCCTAGTGTTTTATTATTTATCTAGTATTAGTTAAATGGCCCGGACCATTGGCCCTTTTCATTCTTTTCTTTTTGGACGCTAACACACACATACATACCTGTTTTCGTTTTATTTTTCGTACTTGAATATTACTCATGTGTGTTCGTGTTTTACATGCCGTGTTTTAATCTTGTCCAGTTTTATAAGTATCTTACGTAATTACTTATCATGTATTATAATTAATAATAACATACGTAATTGTTGTAGTAATTAATTAATATACGTAAGATTCATATTAAATGTTCGTGACACGTGTCGTATATTAATTAATCGTGAAATTTTAATTAATACGTATTTTCATGCATTTAATGTCCTAAGGTATTTTAAAGCGGGTTTTACAATTGTCTTTGATATGCAATTCTTAAACTGTTTGTCAAAGTAACTAATAACTAGTCAATTCATTCATCCACGTTTAGCAGCGATAATGTCTAGTTTCGCGCCACAAAGGTTTAGCCGCAATAACTTGAGGTAACAACTATCATGGGGTGTTGTATACTTGTATAGTGGATTCATCGTGCTATAGCGGAAGTAAAATGGGAGATAAAAGTGTGTTTTTAATGGTAAAAGGAAAATAATATTAGAGATTTCTACTTATATAAAAAGTGAAACAAAGTCTTTGTGGTTGGAGGGATTGTGATGATTTGTTTAGATTTTGTATGTATCATGTATTCCTAAAGTCTAAAATTTGAATCTAAAATCTTAATACTAACTTGTGACAAACGTGGTTTTGAGGTTCGTCACTTAGTTTTATTTTGTGCAAGTTACTTGTCTTTACATGTTTATGTGCTAATTGGTGTGTATAGAATGTGGCTTGGATATCGTCTTCTGGTATGGGGTACCTTGTGAGTGGAAAGATGTGTGATGTTTTCATGTTCATGAGCTCATAAGTTAGTGACTATGAAATTGTTGATCCCAAACTTAGATCGATTAAGCTTTGTGTATACGAGATTAGATCAAGTACTACACGTAGAGAAACCTTTGCTTATGAATAAAGTAACAAAGTGTTATGCGGAATTAACACTTGATCTAAAACACAATGATGTTAAACAAACTTTCACTTGTATTAGAATAATCGTACTTGGTTACAATGAAAGAGTTTAACAAACGAAAACTTATGAAAACTTATGTTAAACTTTAACCTAAAAGATCTTCTTTTATAGAACAAGAAGTCTTGTACAATAAGCTACGAATCAACTATTCTAGGTAAAGATAAACATAGAAAATACATTGTCGTCTCTATCCTTACTAGAAGTATTCTAGAATATAATAAACGTGTAGCTCACATCTTCCATCAGTGCTTGTCTTCAATCTGTCAACGCTTGACTTTAACTTGTCAACGCCTATGCTATCAGCGCTCACTTTGCTCTTGTCAACGCTTGAGTTGTTCTTGTCAGCGTTGAACCTAGGGTTTGCTACAGGAACCCATTGCCTATTTGACCAAGTGTTTGACTTTTGAAAAGGTCTTAGGCCTTGTGTGTTAGACCCTCTAGAAAAGAATGGGGCAGGTCTAACAACTTGTGAACTTTTGTTCACAAAGGTATTAGGTCTGACAGTGTTTGACCTATGTTGACTTTTGTCAGCGCTGAAATGGTTCCTATCAGCGTTGACATTGGAAGCGTTGACACATTTGTATGCCAAATGTGAGAAGCTACCACATGTGTAACAAGCTTTTCTAGACATAGTCTTAGGTCTAGAAGCAAAGAAGCCTGTTCCATGGTTACTAACTTGGCTTTTTGGTGACCTAGTATTTCTATACATCTCAGCATACTTAACACTAGGTTTTCTAACAGTTTGTGGGCCAAGGTCAACAGCTTTGCCAGTGGTAGGGTGTGTGATCTTAATAGGTTTAGGATCATAGGACTCCACAATTGGTATCATGTTTGGTGTGGGCTCATTTGGACTTTCACACAACAACCCTCCCTTAACAAACAAGGTGTGGTTAGCTTTCTTCCACTCATCTAGGTCAGTCAGTTTTTGCTTGTATTCCTCAACTGGGGAAGTCACTCTAGGTGGAGGAATGAACTCCTCCTCTTGGCATTCTGGCAAGCCAGTCCAAGATAAGTCCTTTGATTGGACACCATAGAAATCCCCAGCTGGTGGTGGAACACCAGTATAGTTATTCATCCCAATCCCACTCATATCCTTAGAGTCTCTTTGTTTACTAACACACTCTCCTAGGGATTGTGTGGCCTTATCAAATCTCTGGATTTTAAGACTCACATTATCTTTATTTTTGTTAGCCTCCTCTAACTGAGCTATCAAATCAAGATTAACCCTATTTACTATATCTTGAACATCCTTACTCTGATGTAACTCATGTTTTAAGATATTTATTTGATCCTTTAAATCAAACTCCATTTTCTTATACTCAGCTACTGTCTTTTCTGTTTGGGTAAGAGCAATTTGATAATTAGATACTTTGCATCTTTCAGTACTTGCCTCATCTAATAATTTAACTATCTCTTGTTTTAATTTTTCAGTATTTAAACGACAACCCTTAGAACAGAAAGCATCATCATATACCTCATTATCTGATGAAGAGGAGGAGTGTGCCATGAGAGCATATTCAGCATGCTCTTCTTTAACTTCAGCAACCAAAGCTCTGTCCTCTTCCTCATTCTTTGCCATCCAGCTCCAATCCCATTCTCCAACACCATCAATTTGTTGAACAGCAACCATGGCCTTGGGATCTGGGCTCTTAATCATTTGGCTTGAAGGCTTCCCAGCATCAGATCTTCTTGGAGATCTACATTCCCTCATAAAGTGCCCCATCCTATGACAGTTGTAGCACTCAACTTTGGACTTGTCAAACCCAGCAACATCCTTAGCATTAAAGGTCATCTTCTTCTTGAACCTTTTATTGAACCTGTTTGCTCTTAAACTTACAAGAGCCATAGTCCACTTGATGTCCATCTCTTCCAATTGTTCATCACTTATCTGCTCAAGATCTTCATATGTAATCCTTGAATCACTGGGCAAAGAAGCAATGAATGCACACACAGTATCTAGATCAAAACCAGCAGGTTTAATTCTATCAGCGCCATGATTATGTGTGTCAGCGCTTGAGTACAAAGCGTTGACAGGATATGATCCAGCGCTGACAGACTGAGATCCAGCGTTGACACATTGAGATCCAGGGGCTGAATGTCCATAGAAGTTCATGGAATCAAATTGGCCTTCACTTTGTGAGAAGAAGGCCATGTTGCTGCTGGAAGATTTATTATCACTATCCAACTGCCATTCATTCTCCAACAGTCTTAGTTTGTTGAAGATGTCATCAAACCTTGAGGTCTTGTGGGTATTATTGACAAGAATGGATCTTGTCTCAATCTTCCATACATCTCCAAGGCTTTTGAGAAAAGTAGCATTCAATTCAGGATCATCAATCTGTTTTCCCATGAAGGAAAGTTGACTTGTGATGTCAAGAAGTCTACTTCTCACACTGCTGAGATTCTCATTAGGATGAGCTTTAAAGACAGCATACTCATGCAAGAGTTGCTTCTTCTTCTCTTCTTTTGTGTCAGCATTGCCACCATGTGCTACTTCAAGAGCTTCCCAAAGCTCTTTTGCAGACTCAAAGCGTTTGTACTTGTGCTGATTCTCATGACCTAGGGCATGTTTCAAGATGTTCAAGATTTTCATGTCCACCCTCTTCTTGGCTATATCTTCAACAGCTACAGCTCTCCCATCTCCAGGCTTTTCCACCTTATCAGCTTCTGGACAATTAGGAACAGCTGTCCTTGTGGCAATTGCAGCAGTAATCTTTGCTGCTTTGTCGAATGTGTTCCCATATTCGATAATCTCCCAAAGAGTGTAGTCATGAATAGCTATGTATTGCTCAAAATTGGACTTCCAAAGCTCAAAGTTCCTGGCATCAAACATGGGAATTTTGATACTAGGGTTTGAGAAGTTGTTTTGTAGCAAAGAAGCAGGTTGATCTGTGCCAGACATGATGTTTTTAGGGTTTTTAAAAATTTAGGGTTTTTAGGGTTTTTGGTGTTTTAGGGTTCTTGCGTTACTTAAAGATCAAAAGTTTCTCAACAAGCTCTGATACCACTTGTTGATCCCAAACTTAGATCGATTAAGCTTTGTGTATACGAGATTAGATCAAGTACTACACGTAGAGAAACCTTTGCTTATGAATAAAGTAACAAAGTGTTATGCGGAATTAACACTTGATCTAAAACACAATGATGTTAAACAAACTTTCACTTGTATTAGAATAATCGTACTTGGTTACAATGAAAGAGTTTAACAAACGAAAACTTATGAAAACTTATGTTAAACTTTAACCTAAAAGATCTTCTTTTATAGAACAAGAAGTCTTGTACAATAAGCTACGAATCAACTATTCTAGGTAAAGATAAACATAGAAAATACATTGTCGTCTCTATCCTTACTAGAAGTATTCTAGAATATAATAAACGTGTAGCTCACATCTTCCATCAGTGCTTGTCTTCAATCTGTCAACGCTTGACTTTAACTTGTCAACGCCTATGCTATCAGCGTTCACTTTGCTCTTGTCAACGCTTGAGTTGTTCTTGTCAGCGTTCAAGTGTTCTGGCCTAAATTTATTCCCAACAATCCTCCCCTAAACTTGATATCCACTCTTATGATCAAGTTTCTGAATAAACATTAAGAACTTGGAGGAGTCTGACAAACCTTATCATATTGGTAATAAATAAATCTGATCAAATTCTTTGCCACATCACTTGTATAGTCTATCTCCAACTGGGTATCCTTCATCTTCTCCAAAACAGCCTTGGATATGAAATACTGAGCATCTACAAGTAAATACTCAGCAAACTTTGTAGAACTCAAATGGTATACACCTGCAGCTGAATATAACCTCCATTGAAGACCACTGAGGTCATCTTCAAGATCCTTCCATATTTCAGGATCTTCTTCTTTTGTCCCACACATTCTTTTGAATGTGGTCCAAAGTTTTATTCCATTGGCTGAAGTTGGTGCTTCAGCCTCATACTTGGTCTCTAGCAACCTCCAAAGGTCCACCAAGTCTTCTCTGTCACAACTTGCAAATAAAGATATGAGAGTGGTAAAAGTGTGTACCTCCTTGCCAAATCTTCCAATTTTCCAGAATCCACATTCATCTTCCTCATAACTTACAATTGGATTCCTGGAATCTAGTGGTAACACATGCACCATATCTGAAGCTTCTAATGGGGAGAGCTTGAGGCTCTTTCTAATAATTGCTTCACTTGGATATAGTTGATTCATATCTTTTGGAAACTCAAGAATAAATCCCTTCTTCACTGGTCTAGGAACTATCATAGCTTTCTTGATTGCCATCTCTTCTGCAAGTTGCTCCTTTCTTTCATCTGAAAGAAGTCTGAAAGTGTTTTCTTCTTGCACTTTCACCCAAATAGGATAAGCCCTATGTTCCAACTCATCAAATGTCAAAGCCTTCAGCTTCTGATGTGTCCATCCAACTCCATGACATTTGAGCAACATAAAGTAGAGCTTCCTTCTATCCCTTTTCAACTCAGAGAGAATGTTGCTTGCCTTGTACTTCAATATCACCTTACAATCCTTCTGAACTCTAAGAAGAATTTCCAAACCCCATATCTGATCTGAAATGGTCAAGTCTGGATTATCCATACAGCTTTCTTCCCAAGAATTGTACATCTGAACTACCTCTGGCATATCAAAATCAATCTGCAACTTCAAATCTCTCAGCTTTTCCCTAGCAAGCTCATCACCATACTCAAGTCTTTCTGGTTCAACAATCATCACACTTGAATCTGAGCTAGCTTCATCACTTTCTTCTTCAGAAGTCACAACAAATGGTGACTTTTCCTTTTCACCTTGTTCCATCATTTGCTCAGCCAATCTTCTATTAAATTCAACCTGAGCTGCATTCTTTGGAACAATTTCTTCTACCAACTTACCCTTACCCTTATCTGTTGGTTCAATTGTTGGTAGGGTAGATGATAATACCTGAGTAGGAACATCTTTGATGATAGATGATGACTGGAATACATCACCTCCATATGCAGATCTGTCAACGCCCATATTTCCTCTATCAGCGCCCAAAATACTTCTATCAGCGTCCAAACTTGTCATGTCAACGCTCAAAAATTTTCCCTCAGCACCTTGTGTAACCTCTCTCAACATATCTGTAAATGATAAATTTAAATTGGTTGGAGAAATCAAGGACGTATCAAAACCTGTTTGTTCCTTCAAAGTAGTAAGAGCTTCAGCAACATCCAATGATTGTCCATCTTGACTGCTCTTATCACTCAGATTTCTTTGATCTTCCTCCCCTTTGGAAGACTCCTCCATACCTCCCCTTGAATGAGCACTCTCCAAAACAACAATCCTCTCCCTCAATTCTTTGAGTTCAAGGCCTTGGTTACTGACAATTTGTACTAAGTCTGCATTTTGCTTTTGCAAGCTAATGCAGACAGCCGTCAATTCTAAAAGCGTCATTGGTTCCAATCTGCCCTCTTCCAAAATGGGGATTTGACCTCCCAAATCAGGTTCATTGGGCATGGATGAGGACTTAATTATGGTGGGACTGCCTTGGCCAGCTTCTAAGCCAGAACCAATAGTCCCAGCCTCATCCAGGGCACCAGCCACACTTGTGGTGGTGGTTCTCTCGGCTTCATGGCTAGGACCACCAGAGGAGAACACTCCAGCAGTCCTTTGGCGTTTAATCAACCTATATTCAGGTGGTGTGGAAGATGGTGTAGAAGAAGGTGTAGATGTGGGTTGGTTAAGGGGTGTTTGGGATTGTGATGGTTGGGTGTCAGCGGTGGAAATAGGCATATCAACGCCCACATTAGATGTGTCAGCGTCAAAGGGATTTTGGTCTATTTGCATTTGGTCAGGTGAGGGTAAAGGTTCAGGGATAGGTTCAAGTTGTGGGTGAGGGTCAATATGAGGTTGGGGGTCTGGTTGGGGTTGTGCTGCTGCAATAACAGCAAGCATAGCTGGGGTTAATGGTAGGTCTCTATGAGGTGGTGAATTCATCTTGGTAAAAATAGCCTTCTTTTGTTCAGGGATCTTATAAAAATCATTGTGATCCCTTGAACAATATCTTTGAGCATCAAAAACCATTTGCAGAAAACGGGGATAAGCTAAAGTCATTTTTGTCCCCTTGTTTTTACACATTCCTTCAAAAATCATTTTAGACCAGTTATAATTTTGCCCTGTTGCAATACACACAATAGCAGTTGCAATGGATCTATTGATCTTATTGTGTGCAGTACATTTGGGACTCAAACATTGAAGGAGAATGTGAATGAGGTACTTCCAGGCTGGGGGAAATTCCTGCTTATGGTACTTATTAAGAGTACCTTCATCAGGAATAGGGTATCCCAAAGCCCTAAGCCCTTGTTCTATTTCAGATATGGGAAGAATGGTTATACCATCAGCATCATTAAGATGCAAGGCCTGGCGTACCAAGGCCTCAGTAACCACCCAAGGTCTCCCATGTACAATAGAAGTCAATGTGGTCACTCCATTAACTGTTGAGGAACTGACAGTGTTCCAAAACTGTTTAATGTGTGTGACTGGAATGAGTGGTGCATGAGAAAGAGCATACCTTAATGGGGATGCATTCAAAAACTCCACCATCTGTGTGTATTGAGGGAACAAAGTATTATCAGCAACAAGATAAGCAATCATGTTGTGTTGAGACTTGAACCCCAAATCCAATTCTGCTGAGTTAAATCTTGGTGCCATTGATGAAAGCTGTTTAATTTGTAGTATAAAAGATGAAGGTTGATAAGAGAAAAGTTGTTAGACAAGAATTATAGATACCCTGTTTAAAATAGGAGCCAAATTTATAGGAGTGGATGAATGCACGTGATTGGCCCAAAAATAGGCAAAGATTTTCAAAAATCAATCATGAAAATATTGAAAAAGTTTATAAGTTATCTCATGCATTTAATGAAAGTAACAACTCCTAAAATTACGGCTTGAAAATATGTCAAAAAGTAACAACTGGGTAGGTCCCATTGTTTGTCAACGGTCAAAAATAACCCATCAACGCCCAACGGCTATAATCTTGTCAACGTTCGCCTAAAGCCATGTCAGCGTCCATTTTGGTCACAACAACGCTTGGAAAAATTTTGTCAGCGTCCAAAAATAAAATTGTTTTAAAAAGTGAAAAATGACCTTAACAAGTAATTTATCCTAGAGAAGATAACCAAAAGCTGATAATTATCATAGGGCGGCAAGCACTGTCCAGTTATGCACACTTGCATAAGCAAGATAGACATAACAGTCCTCTAGTGTCCCTTGCTAACCAAAATTCTGAACAACCAAGTTACCTTATAAAATCCTTGTTACTCCCAGGTAAAACCCATAACAAAAGGATTCCCAAGTCTCCCAACAGACCACAACCAATTCTAGGCCAAAAATGTCTTGGCAGCATGCAAAGTTGATATACTATGCATGCTACAGTGCCTCATGGTTTAGCAAAACTAACCCATACTCACCTGTGGACACAATCTAGAATTGTGATAAGAGTATCATATGGATACCCAAAAATCCTAAAGGTTCCTTAAACCTCCCCTCAAACTATGATACATGAGTTCTCAAAATATATATATGAACATTAAAAATTTATGTCAAGATAGGAATATAAATATTCCAACCATCATCCATAAACAAAACATGTCCAAATAGCTCTTCAAAGATCCATAAGCAACTCTGTATCCAATGGTATAAAGCTACCACCTACCTACACATTTAGATGAAAACCACAAAACTAACATTTGTTGCTGACAGCATCCCGACAACACTTATCAGCGTTGAAGGAACTCTTGTCAGCGTTAGACAATAATATCTCCAACAACGGCAAAATAACACTTGACAGCGTTACATTTACCTTTGTCAGTGTTAGAAAAATAATGTGGAAAATCTAAATCATCACAAAGACCAATAACAATGCATTATCCTGTACATACTTTTACAAAAAGATTCCAAAACACATATTAAGTGAGATTAACCATTCCAATATTTGTTACCAAATATTGAAATCTTCCAGCATCAAAAGGTTTAGTTAATAAATCAGCCACATTGTCTTCTGTATCTACCCTATCTGGTTGTATTAAACCTTTCTCAAAGCAATCTCTTATAAAATGATGTCTAATTTCTATGTGTTTGGTTTTAGAATGATGTACAGGATTTTTAATAATGCACAAAGTACTGTTATTGTCTACAAAAATCTTGGTATGCATAAAATTATACCCATAATCCAACAGCTGGTTCTGAATCCATAAGACTTGTCCACAACAAGCAGCTGCTGCAACATATTCTGCTTCAGTTGTAGAGTTTGCCACCACTGTTTGTTTCTTGCATTGCCAAGATATTAATCTGCTCCCAAGAAATTGGCATCCACCAGTTGTGGATTTCCTATTAAACTTGTCACCACCATAGTCACTGTCTGAATATGCAATTAGGTCCAAGGGAGAATATTTTGGGTACCACAATCCAAGATCTGGATAACATCTTAGGTACCTAAAAATTCTCTTCACAGCAAAAAGGTGACATTCTTTGGGAGTCACTTGATGGCGTGCACATGCACACACAGCAAACATGATGTCGGGTCTTGAGGCTGTAAGATACATCAATGATCCAATCATTGATCTATAGTGCCTAACATCCACATCCTTTCCAGCTCCAATTTTTCCCCAAGGGTGTTGCCTATCCATAGGAGTGGAAGCCTCCTTCTCATGTGGAGAAAAACCATATTTCTTCAAGATTTCAGCTACATACTTGTCTTGGGAGATGAAGATACCATCTTCTTTCTGCTGAACTTGTAACCCTAGAAAGAAGTTCATCTCACCCATTGCACTCATCTTGAATTTATCTGTCATGAGCTTGGAAAAATCCTCACTCATTTTTGGATCAGTAGACCCAAAAATGATATCATCAACATAGACCTGCACAAGCAACACATGTTTTCCTTTCTTCTTCGTAAACAATGTCTGATCTATGGTGCCCCTTTTGAAACCATTTTCCACCAAATAGGTGGACAATGTACCATACCATGCTCTTGGGGCTTGATGAAGTCCATACATTGCTTTCTTCACTCTATAAACCTTGTCTGGATTCTCAGGATCTTCAAAACCAGGAGGTTGCATGACATATACTTCCTCAACAATTGTCCCATAGAGGAAAGCACTCTTCACATCCATTTGATAAACAGTGAAATTCATACAAGAGGCATAAGCTAGAAAAATTCTTATAGCTTCAATTCTTGCAACTGGTGCAAAAACTTCTTCATAATCAATTCCTTCCTCTTGTGTATAACCCTGAGCTACCAAACGTGCCTTGTTTCTGACCACAATACCTCTTTCATCCTTCTTGTTCCTTAGAACCCATCTTGTCCCAATTGGTCTCACATATCTAGGACAATCAACCAGCTCCCAAACATCCTGTATAGCAAATTGGTGAAGCTCATCCTGCATTGCTTCCACCCAACTTGGTTCTTTGAGAGCATCAAAAATCTTCTTGGGTTCTTCCTGTGACAGAAAACAGGCAAACAAACATGCTTGTACAAGAGGGGTATCAACCTTCTTGTGTATATTGGCAATAAATCCACCAAGACCTTGATGGGATCTTCTTGTCTGAACTGGAGCCATAACATCACCAATGATTTGAGATGTGGGGTGATCCTTAGCTGTTGAAGTGAGAACTCCTCCTTCAAAAAGTCTGGTGTCCTCAACTTCACGCTCCATGTTGCCAATATCTTCTTCCTCAGATTCTTCTTGATCAACAGAAATCCCTTCATGGACATTGGAAGGTCCACCTTGTTCAAAATGGGAAGAGAAAAGCTGTGTAAAGGTGTCTCCAAAGTCTGATCCTTGTTTGTCAGCGTTTGGGCTAACAACGCTTGAACTGTTGTTGTCAGCGTTGGAGCCATCAGCGTCTGAATTGGTCGTGTCAGCGCTTGATTTCCCTTTGTCAGCGCTTGAAGAATCATGCATGTTTGTATTTGGTGGTATTTGAACACCACCATTATCTTTCCTAGCAGCAGTAGCAGCAGCATAATACTCATCTGTCCATATAGGAAGTGTAACAAATTCTTGTGTGGGAGATGATTTAACTGCTGGTGGTCCATCCTCCTTAGCAACCTGTATACCTGAAACATTACCAATTCTCTTTTCCAAAACACTTGAAGTTACCTTCACAACGTCTGGATCAGTAACAGGCAAATAATTTAAAGCTCCAGATAAAGGTTCTAAGTCAAACAACCAATTTGGACCACTCTCAGGATCACTAGGTTTACTCTCTAAAAACCTAACATGTACTTTTTCAAGTATACGTTTTTCCTTTTTAATGTAAACCCTATATCCTTTGCTCTGCACTGAATAACCCATGAAGTAGCCTTCATCACCTTTTGAATCAAATTTACCTAGGGCCTCACTAGTTTCTAGAACAACTACATGACATCCAAAAGGCTTGAGAAAGCCAATATTGGGCTTCCTTCCCCAAAGTAATTCATAAGGTGTCTTATTATGTATCTTGTTGACCAATGCCCTGTTTTGAACATAACAAGCTGTGTTAACAGCTTCAGCCCAAAAGGCTATAGGAAAGTGGGCATCAGCCAACATGGTTCTGGCTGCTTCAATAAGGGTCCTATTCTTCCTTTCAGCAACCCCATTTTGCTGTGGGGTTCTAGCTATGCTAAACTGCCTAGTAATCCCTTTCTTGGCACAAAAATCATCTAACAACTGATTTCTAAACTCACCCCCATTGTCACTTCTAATAATTTTGACCTCATTACCATTTTTCTTTTCAATTTGGGTAATGAAATTAATCAGACTTTGGGCAGTTTCACTTTTCTTGGCTAAAAAGAAAGTCCATGTAAACCTGGAATAATCATCAGTGATAACAAAACAATATGATTTACCCTTCAGACTTTCTATATTAGTTGGACCAAAGAGGTCCATATGCAATAAGTGAAGTGGTTTAGAACTAGAGTGCACCTGTTTAGACCTGAATGAGACCTTGTGCTGCTTGCCCTTAAGACATGCAACACAAGAGTGGTCATTGTGGAAAGCCTTTTCAGGCAAACCATCAACTAAACCAAGCCTCACAAGTCTATTAATATTCTTAAAGTTTATGTGCCTTAATCTCCTGTGCCAAAGATTACTTTCATCTACTGAGGCTTTAGCATACAGACATGACATTTTATTATTTATCTTAATTCCATTAAGATTCACATTATATATGTCTTTATGCCTTGGTGTTCTAAAATCTATGTATTTCTCCTCAGGGAGCTTATAATCTTTGCTTAACACCAAGCACTCAGTATCTGTGAAAAGAACCTTAATTTTGTTATCACACACTTGTGATACACTAAACAAATTATAATCCAGTTCTTTTACCAAGAAGACATTATCAAACCGTAGATTGTTGGTGACAAGGGTTCCTTTTCCTGTGATTGTTCCATAGCCCCCTCCAAAGTATACCTTATCACCATCTTGAATAGGAGAGAAATTAGTCAGATAGTCTTCCTTCCCTGTCATGTGCCTTGAGCATCCACTATCCCAGTATCCATAATCATTGATCTTCTTCTGAATGCCCTGCACATAAAGAAAACACATTAGTTTTCTTTGGGAACCCAAGCCTTGGAAGACTTGGATTCATTTGGTTGTTCAACAAGAACAGACTTGGTTCTCATAACAACCCCATTTTCATCCCTGTTTGAATGAAATTCCCAGTTAACCCCAATTGGTGTTGACAATGCCTTTGAAATATAATGAAACCTGTTGCATGTCATAGAAATACCAGTAGAATTAGGGTTTTGGTCTTGTTTTGGTCTCCATGTTAAGCTAGTAGAAGCTTTAGACCTATTTCCCTGTGGTTGCAAATACCTAGGTTTAGCAGTGTGTCTGTCAGCGCTGAAATTTCTCTTGTCAGCGCCCCGATTGCTCTTATCAGCGTTGAACCTAGGGTTTGAGAAGTTGTTTTGTAGCAAAGAAGCAGGTTGATCTGTGCCAGACATGATGTTTTTAGGGTTTTTAAAAATTTAGGGTTTTTAGGGTTTTTGGTGTTTTAGGGTTCTTGCGTTACTTAAAGATCAAAAGTTTCTCAACAAGCTCTGATACCACTTGTTGATCCCAAACTTAGATCGATTAAGCTTTGTGTATACGAGATTAGATCAAGTACTACACGTAGAGAAACCTTTGCTTATGAATAAAGTAACAAAGTGTTATGCGGAATTAACACTTGATCTAAAACACAATGATGTTAAACAAACTTTCACTTGTATTAGAATAATCGTACTTGGTTACAATGAAAGAGTTTAACAAACGAAAACTTATGAAAACTTATGTTAAACTTTAACCTAAAAGATCTTCTTTTATAGAACAAGAAGTCTTGTACAATAAGCTACGAATCAACTATTCTAGGTAAAGATAAACATAGAAAATACATTGTCGTCTCTATCCTTACTAGAAGTATTCTAGAATATAATAAACGTGTAGCTCACATCTTCCATCAGTGCTTGTCTTCAATCTGTCAACGCTTGACTTTAACTTGTCAACGCCTATGCTATCAGCGCTCACTTTGCTCTTGTCAACGCTTGAGTTGTTCTTGTCAGCGTTCAAGTGTTCTGGCCTAAATTTATTCCCAACAGAAATGAGATGATGTTATTTAGTGGTTTACGTATACGTATATGTATTATAGAAAAATCGTATTATTACGATTCATGGTTTGCATTTAGGGGTCTCGGATGAGGTATTTAGTCACGCGAATAATTTACGGGATGGTTTTAAGTCATTTAGGACTTAGTTATATAGTTTATTATATATTCTAAGAGTTTTTATAAAATTGTATATTTTTACGTCTTTTACGGTATACGCGTAAAAACTAACTAGTTTTACGGTTTTGAGGTTTCTGAGGATTTAAGAGTTGAAATAAATTAAGGTAAATTAAGGTATTATTAATAATAATATTAGTAGGTAATAAAAAGAAAAAAATATATAAAAATATATATGATAGTTGGTTTTGGGATGCAAGAAAGAAAAAGAAAAGGGGAAAAAAGGAAAAAAGGGAACCGGGCTTTGGTAATGGGCTAAGGACTTGTTAGGAAACTATATAAATACTTTTTATTAACCGAAACACTTCATAAAACCCCTGGAGATCACCTTCAAGTCGGCATCAATGGTGGTTTTAGGGTTCTTCATTAATTTTTCTTCTTTCAAAAATTCTAAGGTAAAATCTTTAATACCCTTTTTAATTAAATTGTTTTTAATTCTTTTACAATCAATACATGATGGATCTAGGGTTAGTTTAATTATGAGATCTATAATTTAATGATATGAACATGATTAGAAAAATTAGGGTTAATAAATATATATGATGATGGTAATTAAATAGGTTAATTGTGTTAAATTCGTTTTTAAAAGACTGGGCAGAATTTTAGGTCACTTGTTTTGACTATATCTAGAGTTATGCATACTTTCAGGATGCTATCCAAGTACCCCTGGAAAGGTATTTTAGTTATATTTTGAATGCAAGAAACGAGAACTAAATTGGAGGTAGGGAAGTGGGTCAAAAACAGGTTACAATAGTCGGAGGTCAAAACAGTTTTGAAATCAGTCGGGTTTAATTTAAAGTTTTAAGATGGTTAGGGTACTTAGGAGTATAACGGGACTTTAAAACAAACATGAGAGTTAGTTTATATGTTATATAAAAGATCTGGAGGAGGGCTAAACAAATGGGTTAGGGTAAGACCCTCTGATCATAAAAAACTTTTCATATGTTCAAAATCAGTAAATTCTGGATAGGTAAAAGTATATATATATATATATATATATATATATATATATATATATATATATATATATATATATATATATATATATATATATATATATATATATATATATATATATATATATATATATATATATATATATATATATATATATATATATATATATATATATATATATATATATATATATATATATATATATATATGGAGGTCTTAACAGTAGCTTTAAGGTTGAGGCCAAAAAGGAGAGTTAGCTAACACATGCAAGGGTATAGGGTTTCTTTTACAGGGCATGTTATTTTTGTTAAGGGGGTGTTCGACCAATAGTTTGAAGTATGAAAAACGGGACTGTTTTGGGTAAAATGTTAACGGGACGAGTTATGAACTAAACTAAGTTAAGAGCTTTATATAGGGGTGTAATGAATTAATATGGCATATAAATGGGGTTAAGTTGTAGTATAAGGTTAGATATCCATCATAGATTGATGAGCCATTTTGGTATGTGGATCATGTCTTGATTTTATACGTTTGTGTGTTTAGATTTGTGCTAGAGCGCGGGTACTTGGAGAAGCTTGTTCAATTGAGTTTCATAGTCCCATGTATTTTTATGATTTGAATTCCAGATGGTATGGAAGAGACACTGTGTCGTCTTGTTACTAGTGTTGTGAATGTTTTTATGGTTTGTGATGGACTTGTGTGTACATTTATGTGATTAACCGCTATGTGATTCTTGATTTTTATTGTGGTTTGACTTGGTACCAAGGGGATGTTGACAAGGCGGGGCCTTAGGATTGGTTTATAGGTGTATGGGCGCCTATGGGACCATAGTTATTGGTAAGGCTTGGAGCCTTGTAATTTTTGGTTATTGGTAAGGCTTGGAGCCTTGGAATTGTGGTTATTGGTAAGGCTTGGAGCCTTGGATTTGTGGTGATTGGTTAATCTTGAATGCTAGTTGTTAATACATAATTATAGCACATTGTCCATATGCTCTTTTGTTAGTGGTTGTTATTCACAGCTTATAATTGATTTGGAGTTGGAGTCTAAACCTATGACTCTCACCAACTTTATGTTGACGTGTTTTAGTGTCTCTTTTAGGTGAGAATGTGGTTAAGCGTGAGAATAGGAGTGGCTAGCTGGAAGGTATAGGATTGCATTTGGAGGAACCCCCATTTCCTCTTAGTCTTTATTTATGTTTGAATAAGTGATACTTTGTAGACACCTATATGTTTGTTATTTGTTAATTTTATGTCTTTGGTAAGAGGTAGACCTGTTACCTACTTACCTAGACGCCTGCATTGTTTAAGATATATTCATGACATTGTGTCACCATTTATAATATTTCCATTTCATTTAGTTATCTCTATAGACACGCTATTGTTGTGATGATATCCATACGTCGCGCCCCATATTCTGCCATGATGGGGTGTGACAGAATGGTATCAGAGACAATGGTTATAGAGAATTGGGTTGCCTAGTCTAGTCTATAGCTTAAGGATCCTTGCATATAGGCGTCATAGTATTATGTGTTTGGTCTTGATTTTATTTCCTAAGTATTGTTGATTTGTTTTCTGTGAGTTTTGACCAGTATGAGTTGTACTATAGTTGCCCATACTTAGTCACCTATTAATTTCTGTGTTGCTTTTGATATATGAATTACTTTCACAATAGTTGCGAAGTTATTTTCGAATATCTAATGTATGATGTTTCTTTTGGTATTTAAGTCATGCCCCCTAAGAAGCACGTGGTGGCTATACCCACCTAAACTAGATGGATAGGAAGGATTTTAAGTTATTTTCACGATTATGGGCCACATGACTTATAACTGATTATGTTTTCATTTTGGATTTTGTCTATGCTATTTTAGCTAGAAAATTGATTTATGTGTTCCAAGAGTTTCACTATGTTATTTTAATAGATGGAGTTTTGGACCTTATTAGTTATGTGGTTATGAGCTTATGTGAGTAGATGGATTTATGTGTTATATGTTATATTGATTCTTATAAGTGTCATCATAGGAGGGAGTGCATTGGGGAAAGGGTAATTGTATAAGTATGGTGGCCAACATAGTTATACAAGTACCACAACTTCAATGGGTTCTCAAGTATGGTTGCATGAAAGAGGGTTAGTACATTCTTGTATATGATGAGATGTGGATTTTGGGTATATGTATAGTATATGGGTTTATGTAACGGCTGCCTACGATATGGCTATTTTTGAGTGTATTATATGTTTTGGGTTATACTCATGTTGTGTGATTATGGGGTCACACGATATGGGCTGGTTTTTAGTGATGGGTTTTATGCCATGTGGTAAGATGGTGATTACTCGTATGGAAAAAAGAGTGTATGACGCGATTGATTGATCTGACATGTATGGTAACGAGTATGTCTTGGGTGATTTTATAGGTATATATATGTGGATGTATATATACTTGTGTGTGTTAAGTTATGATATATGGTCGTTCAGTATTTATTATAACTTGAACGTACCTTGTGTTTGCTCGTGTTTTATGGTGCTGGAGTTTGATGGAGTTCCAACGACGTTTTAAGTCTTTTTGATGTGTGTCTACATTCGGGTATGTATTTTAATTAATGAGAACTACTAAATTTTCTTGCAAATAAGTCTCGCTAATTATAGGAAAACGATTTGAAAATAATTTGTAGGTGTATGGTATAATGTCGTGACTTACATATCTTTTTATAAGTTTGTGGTAGTAAGTTATAAAAAACATTTGTCTTGAAAATAATTGGGTTAGTTTTCTAGGTAACATGTGATAATACATTTTAAAGAGTGAAAAAAATTTACAATAATTTTCTTAAGTGGAATTAAAATTTTAGAAGTATTTAACTAAGACGGAAAGAGTAAAAAGGGAGATTTTATTTTAATAATGATAATAATAACACCACACCTTGTAAACGTGTAGTAGTTTAGTTATAACCAGCCTAAATGGATTTTATAAAATAATAATCATAATATAGAATAAAATAAAATAAAAATACTGTATTTTATAAACATGTATTGGTTTCATAATAACAAGTGAAATACGTTTAATACGGGTATACAAGATAATGGTTAGAAGAAGATTGTAGTATACTAACTAGTTGATATCTTTGATAAAATAATGAAGATAAAAGGTGAGTTTATTGTTCAGAACGAGTATGATTGATTTTAGTAGTATTGAAGATTGGTTCTTATGAGGAGTAACTAAATGGGGCGAAATTTTAACATTTTCTGAGGTATCGAAATTTGGTAATACTAACCGTGACGAGTCTAATTTTTTATTGTTGGCACACTCTATTGAATCTTTTGGAATACATTATTTCGTTTTCAGTTGTTTTGGCTAGGGTTCATTATGGTTGATCTTTTGGTTTACCCTATATTTATTATGGGACGCGATCGTTGGAATTCTTTTGGTACACGTCCTGGTTGATTTAGTTATGCGGTTGTGGAAACGTTAGGATGAGAGGATAGAGTTGGGTAGTATTACTTATGGTTAGATATTAGAATGCAGAGATGTGTTTTGGTTTAAAGGTTGTGTTGAAGGAATGATTAAGATTTGTGGAGTTTTGAAACTTAGATTGGTTACAGGAATAAGGGAGTAAGTAAAGTTAGTTGACTTGTCGTGGGAACGAGATGTCATGCTATGAGAAGTTGGTTGAAGTACCATTAGGAGATTGATGAAAGTACCAGCGGATGTGAGGGTAGAGTAGAAATTTCCTACTAATGGAAAGATTGGGCAAATAACACGCAAGGGAATTGGTATAGTTATGGAGGCGAGGTAGTAGTAGACACGTGAAGGAAAACATGGATGTGGAAGAATGATTGGTAGGAGGCTGATTAATGGTGATTACAACAAGTAAGGACGAGTGAGCCATTGAGGGGTTGAAGTACCTTTAGAAATATTGTGGTAGATGAGTTGAAGTTAGAGGCTATTGGGTATGAAGTTACTAGGTAACATCATAGAGACGAGAAGGAGTGCGTGAAGAGCTACATCGTGAATAAAGGAGCTGAAAGGACTACGTGCCGGCTGCTAGAAGGAAGCAAGAGATTTCAAAGGAGTCACAGAAGTTGCAAGGACTAGAAAGGTGACAAGCACTATGATGGGAATTTCCGTATGGTTCGTGACGAAGAATGACAAATCGAGTACCGGAGTGTAGTTACAAAGAGCTGAACTAGTGGATCGTGATGAATTGAATACATAACATGGGAGATTAAGAACTCGTAGAGGTAACAAGGGGAGTCGAGTGACTACGTGGATAGAATTTTTGTGGCAATCAATATCGAGGGATGAGTAGTGAAGCTGAGCTGAATAAGTTCATGGAAAAGTGATTAGAGAGTCGTTTTTGTGAAGGTGTTATAAAAGATCTTTGGAAGAGACAGTTATACATTATCCAATGCACTAGCGATTTCCATAGAATTGATGAATGAAGTATGGAATTTTTGTTGGACGGGATAGTGTAGGAATTAGGGAGAACCATGGAAGGAGATAACCAAGTACTCCTAGAAGATGATGATTGAAAGTACCTCATGTTGGGTGCAAGATCAAAATAGAAGTATGAGATTTGAATAAAAATTTAAAATATGGCTTGGTTTAGACAAATGGGAACTAATATTGGTATAAGATGAGAGTGTGATCCGCATGGGATCACATAAAACTCTAGTCTATCCCTATTAGGAGGGAGTAGGAGAACTGATCATGAGGAAAAACAAGTGAAGCTACTTGGAAATTGTTTTTGAGCTATAGATGACTTGAAAGACAGGAAGCATAACATCGTGATGTATGTCATGAGCTGAGGAAGAAGAAGGAAGTGTGGATAGATGCGAATCATGAATGAAATAGGTCGAGATAGGAACTGAAGGTAAAACTTTGGTATAGCCTAATGAGTAGACTAAGGCACTAAGCATGCTAATATTATTGTAGTGTGGAAAGGAAATGGTACTGATCTATACTGTTTTATTAGAAGGCCTAGTATCGATAATCGAATGGTTGAGGAGTTATAGATGTGATGTGTCATGAGAGATGAAGGGCTTGTTCTAACTGAGACAAGATGAGGAGCACTATGACCTTGAAGGTAAGGCATTGTGTAGGTATAAAAAAAGTGTTGAGTATCAGGAAAAAAATCTTTCATTGAGAAAAGTGAGAAAGAATTGTATAGGTGCTACTAATGAGCTATCCAAATTTAATGGAAGTAGTTGTAGCATGGGTTTGGATGGCAGTTGGTAGACTAACTGAGATAACCGTCCTTTTGGTGATATGTATAGATCATAGGCTGATTTGGATTGGAAGAGCCTTGTTATGATGAACTAATGAATATGTGAAACACCGTCATAGGTCACTTGTGTAAGGAAAATGGAATTTTTAAGTAGTTTGGGGGTACGGACTAAAGGGAGTTGATGAACATGATTGGATATGAGTATATCCAGATAATTGGAAAAGGATGGACGAAGTGATAAACTGCTACAAGTATTGGAATCGTGCTGAGAGCTTGGGTGACTGATTTAGAGGGAGGTGGGAAACTCGTTAGCGATGTCTGAGTTTTCATATAATGATAGTTATCATACTAGAAGTCGATGAATGTCATTTGAGGCACTATATAGAACGATAGGGTGAGTTGACCTTATGGTGGACTAAAATTGGTGAAAGAGACTACTAATGTGGAAATGGTGTTTGTGGAAAGGATGAGAGCAACAAGAAATGCTATGTTAAAAAGGAGGAAACCACTAGATTTTAGTGACAAAGTTATGTAGGAAGTTTCACCCATAGTAACGGGTGGTATGTTTTGGTAAAATGGAAAAGTTGATGTAGAGTTTTGTAGGTCCATTTATGATCCTTGGAAAGATCGAACTAGTAGCGTAGAATTACCTGGGGGAAATGAGTGGTATACATGATATATTTCATGTATTAAGATTGGTAAATGTTGTTTGAGAATACATATTTTCATGTACGGTTATTCGGGGTTTGTGTTAATAAGAGTCTTTGTTTTTATCAAAGAGTCATTTGTGAGATTTATTGGCCGTGAGGTCAAGAGTTTGGGAATTAATTTAAATATTGTTGGTTAGTATATGTGGTAATTTGAGACTTGAACTAAAGTACACATGGAAATGAGAAGAGTTCATTTAGAACAAGTATCCTCATATGATTTTTTGTTTGTGTGTTTGATCCTAAGGAGTAAATCTCGGGACGAGATTTCTGTTAGGAGGGAGTGATGTGACAACCGCGGTTTTGAGGTTCGTCACTTAGTTTTATTTTGTGCAAGTTACTTGTCTTTACAGGTTTATGTGCTAATTGGTGTGTATAGAATGTGGATTGGATATCGTCTTCTGGTACGGGGTACCTTGTGAGTGGAACGATGTGTGATGTTTAAATGTTCATGAGCTCATAAGTTAGTGACTATGAAATGGGATGATGTTATTTAGTGGTTTACGTATACGTATATGTATTATAGAAAAATTGTATTTTTGCGATTTAGGGTTTGCATTTAGGGGTCTCGGATGAGGTATTTAGTCACGGGAATAATTTACGGGATTGTTTTAAGTCATTCAGGACTTAGTTATATAGTTTATTACATATTCTAAGAGTTTTTATAAAACTGTATATTTATACGTCTTTTACGGTATACGCGTAAAAACTAACTAGTTTTACGGTTTTGAGGTTTCGGAGGATTTAAGAGTTGAAATAAATTTAGCTAAATTAAGGTATTATTAATAATATATTAATAGGTAATAAAAAGAAAAAAAATTATAAAAATATATATGATAGTCGGTTTTGGGACGCAAGAAAGAAAAAAGAAAAGGGAAAAAAGGAAAAAAGGGAACCGGGCTTTGGTAATAGGCCAAGGACTTGTTAGAAAACTATATAAATACTTTTTATTAACCAAAACACTTCATAAAACCCCTGGAGATCACCTTCAAGTCGGCATCGATGGTGGTTTTAGGGTTCTTCATTAATTTTTCTTCTTTCAAAAATTCTAAGGTAAAATCTTTAACACCCTTTTTATTTAAATTGTTTTTAATTCTTTTATAATCAATACATGATGGATCTAGGGTTAGTTTAATTATGAGATCTATAATTTAATGATATGAACATGATTAGAAAAATTAGGGTTAATAAATATATATGATGATGGTAATTAATTAGGTTAATTGTGTTAAATTCATTTTTAAAAGACTGGGCAGAATTTTCGGTCACTTGTTTTGACCATATCTAGAGTTCTACATAATTTCATGATGCGATCCAAGTACTCCTGGAAAGGCATTTGAGTTAGCTTTTGAATGCACGAAACGAGAACTAAATTGGAGGTCGAGAAGTGGGTAAAAAACAGGTTACAACAGTCGGAGGTCAAAACAGTTTTGAAATCAGTCGGGTGTAATTTAATGTTTTAAGATGGTTAGGACACTTAGGAGTACAATTGGACTTTAAAACGAACTTCAGAGTTAGTTTATATGTTATATAAAAGATCTGGAGGAGGGCTAAACAAATAAGTTAGGGTAAGACCCTCTGATCATAACAAACTTTTCATATGTTCAAAATCAGTAAATTCTAGAGAGGTAAAAGTATATATATATATATATATATATATATATATATATATATATATATATATATATATATATATATATATATATATATATATATATATATATATATATATATATATATATATATATATATATATATATATATATATATATATATATATATATGGAGGTCTTAACAGTAGCTTTAAGGTTGAGGCCAAAGAGGAGAGTTAGCTAACACATGTAAGGGCATAGGGTTTCTTTTACAGGGCATGTTATTTTTGTTAAGGGGGTGTTCGACCAATAGTTTGAAGTATGAAAAACGGGACTGTTTTGGGTTAAATGTTAACGGGACGAGTTATGAACTAAACTAAGTTAAGGGCTTTATATATGGGTGTAATGAAATTAATATGGCATATAAATGGGGTTAAGTTGTAGTAGAAGGTTAGATATCCATCATAGATTGATGAGCCATTTTGGTATGTGGTTCATGTCTTGATTGTATACGTTTGTGTGTTTAGATTTGTGCTAGAGCGCGGGTACTTGGAGAAGCTTGTTCAGGTGAGTTTCATAGTCCCATGTCTTTTTGTGATTTGAATTCCAGATGGGATGGAAGAGACACTGTGTGGTATTGTTACTAGTGTTGTGAATGTTTTTATGGTTTGTGATGGACTTGTGTGTACATTTATGTGATTAACCGCTATGTGATTCTTGATTGTTATTGTGGTTGGACTTGGTATCAAGGGGATGTTGACAAGGCGGGGCCTTGGGATTGGTTTATAGGTGTATGGGCGCCTATGGGACCATGGTTATTGGTAAGGCTTGGAGCCTTGGAATTTGTGGTTATTGGTAAGACTTTGAGCCTTGGAATTGTGATTATTAGTAAGGCTTGGAGCCTTGGATTTGTGGTGATTGGTTAATCTTGAATGCTAGTTGTTAATACATAACTGTAACACATTGTCCATATGTTCTTTTGTTAGTGGTTGTTATTCACAGCTTATAATTGATTTGGAGTTGGAGTCTAAACCTATGACTCACAACTTTATGTTGACGTGTTTTAGTGTCTCTTTCAGGTGAGAATGTGGTTAAGCGTGAGAATAGGAGTGGCTAGCTGGAAGGCATAGGATTGTATTTGGAGGAACCTCCTTTTCCTCTTAGTCTTTATTTATGTTTGAATAAGTGATACTTTGTAGACACCTATATGTTTGTTATTTATTAATTGTATGTCTTTGGTAAGAGGTAGACCTGTTACCTACTTACCTAGACGCCTGCATTGTTTGAGATATCTTCATGACATTGTGTCACCATTTATGATATTTTCATTTCATTTAGTTATCTCTATAGACACGCTATTGTTGTGATGAAATCCATACGTCGCGCCCCATATTCCGCCATGATGGGGTGTGACATAACTATTAGCAGTGTTGTAAATATTAGTCATGACAGCGGTGATATATCGTTTGACGGTGGTTCACGCCATGCCATACAGCATATCGGCCAACTTGGCGTTTTGGTCAAATATTGGTTAATATCGGTCAATAATCGGTTAACTTTTGATATTTTGATTTTTTTATTGTCTTTTTATTTTTGAAACAATGGTTGTTTTGCTAAAAAGAAAAGAAGATGAGAGAAGACTTGAAAGAAAGAGATGGAGGCTCTCATAGTTGTAAACTTAATTTTTGATAATAGTCTTATGTTAAATATAAGAATTTCAGATTTATATTAAATAAATATTAAAAATATATAAAATAATAATAAAAATACATAAAATAATGATAATTTATAATACCCGCCAAGAAACCGATAAATCACCGTCAAGATGATATATTGCTTGGCGGTGATCAACCGTTGAGACCCCGTGCGATATTGTTGACTACCTTTAGTATACTTCAAAATGCATTCCAATAAAAAGTACATTTAAAACGTTCCATATCTTTGAAGCTGCTACAATACATATATAAGAATATAGCCAGAGAACAACTGAAAGTGTTACCTTATAGATCACAGATATACTTCTTGTGAAACTTATTACTGCATTATTCTAATTATTAGCTGAAATTTGTTGCGAAACATCATACATTGTGGGCCTCATTTGTGGATTAGTGTTTAGACACCTCATTGCCCATATCATAATGGATGTCAGCACCTCTTTTAATTCTGAGGAAGGAGATGGAAGGCGTGAATCCAACAAGTCTTCTAGTTTCGTCTTCTCTATGGAGATAGAGGAAACCAAATCGCCTGGATGCTCGCCTCTGATCACTTCCAGAGCAAGTACCCCAAAGCTATATACATCACACTTTGTAGTTACCCGCATTGTATAAGCTAGTTCTGGAAAACAAATGGAAAGTGATTAATGTAAACGAAGAAGTGAACATGTTTGTGACCAAATTTTGCTACAATTAATGGAGAAAATTTATAACCTGGTGCAAGGTATCCAAATGTTCCTGCAAGGGCACTGTTGTTGGACGAGTTTGGATTCAAAATCTTAGATGTTCCAAAGTCCGACACGCAAGCCTCGAACTCCAAGTCGAGTAAAATATTTTTGGTTGATATGTCTCTGTGAACTATAGGGGGTGAGCAATCATGGTGCATATATGACAAAGCATGAGCAATACCTTTAATAACATTAGCTCTCTTACTCCAGTCAAATGCACAATCACCTTCTTTTCTCAACATTTCATTTAGATTACCTCCATCGAGGTACTCATAAATTAAAAACGAGTGTATTGAATGTGAACAGTACCCGTGGAGCTTCACAATGTTCCGGTGCCTTATTTCAGTCAATGCCTTCACCTCTTTCAAGAAGCTGTTGCGATCAACCATGTCCGAAGATGAGTGAAGTTTCTTTACAGCGACAATCTCGTTTGATGTCAACTTTGCTTTGTACACACTTCCAAATCTTCCTTTTCCAATACAAAATGCTTCATTGAACCCCTCAGTCACCTTTAAGATGTCATCATAAGTTTCCCTCCCACTAAAAGCAGATATGGAAAAAAAATCCAAGTGTGGCCCCTCTGTAGTCTCATTCGTTAATGATCTCCTCATTCTGTGGCGGAAATAAATGAACACTGCTGTGAATATACTAAAAAGTACAAGCAGTCCAAGTAGAGGAAGTGAAACTACAAGTGCGAGTTTGCGGTTTATTTTTGTGTTATGACGTGCCGTGGTCACATGGTTTTTGCATCGTGGTAACCCGGTAATGTTACCACACAAATCTTTGTTCCCTTGTAAGACACCATAGGTAGCATTCAAAAAGCCTTTGCTTTCAGGAATAGGACCTTGCAAGTCATTGTAGGATATATCAATGATCGACAAAGCATGCATATCTTCCAACGCCTTTGGAATATAGCCAGAGAGTTGATTGCGAGAAAGATTTAGCTCCACCAAACTGCTCAAACCCGATATTTGTGAAGGTATCTCTGAAGTAAGTGAATTGTGACTCAGATCAAGAGTTGTCAAGTGAAATAACTTGCCAATCTGAGCTGGAATCTCATGATTTAATATGTTACTTCCCAAGTTCAAGTAAAAGAGATGTAAGCAATTCCCTATGGTATATGGGATCGAGCCGCTCAAATTATTCATGGACAGGTCCAAGGATGAGAGTTGAGAAAGCGATCCTAGCTGCAGAGGCACAGACCCAGAAAATTGGTTTTTACTTAAATTCAAGGTCTCTAAATGTTCCATTTTATCAAATTCCTTTGGGATCTCTCCCACCAATTGATTAGAAGACAGATTGAGCATTTCTATTTTAGTACAATTGCAAAGAGATGCAGGTATCTTGCCACTTATATCATTATTTCCAACTTGCATCGTGGATAAATTTTTGCACTTACTCCAGTTATCAGAAAGCTCTCCATAAACCTTGTTCTCATTGAGACTGATAAACTGGAGGTTTGGGTAGACACCAAATACTTCAGATATGTTTCCAGTGAGTTTATTTCCATCGAATCTTACTCGGACTAAGCTCGAACAATTGTACAAGCTCTTAGGTATTATGCCTGTCAACTCATTATCTCGGACAAGTAGCATCTCTAGTCTCCCTCCATTGCAGACGTCATCCGGTAATGAACCAGATAAACTATTTCCAGTCAGTTCTATTTCAACCAACTTGAGATTTCCTATCTCCATTGGAAGAGGACCAGACAAATGGTTATTGTCTAGACGCAAACTCTCTAAACTTAGAAGTTTACCAATGGACTTCGGGACGGAACCGTTAAGAAGATTACCACTCGCATGTAGCGTGACTAGGCTTGTCATGTTTCCAAGCTCTTCAGGAAGGGGACCAGAAAGATTATTTGAGAAAAGGCGCAATACGTTAAGAAATTGAAGGCGACCAAATGAGTTTGGGACTAAACCCGTGAGATTGTTCATCTGAAGATTTAGCCATTGAAGTAAATTCAAATTGCCTACTTCTGAAGGAATTGAGCCATGTAGCTGATTATCAAACAAGTTCAATCTAGTCAGCTGGCTTAGTTTTCCAATTGCCTTCGGGATAGGCCCTGTTAGAAAGTTCTTATGCAAATGCAGCCGATTCAAATTTGATAGGTTACCCAATTCAAAAGGAATGAAGCCAGAGAGGTTGTTACCGTTGAGATATAGATAGCTTAGGTTGGTCAAGTTACCAAGACATGACGGAATTTCACCGCTTAAAGTATTAGTATACAAAGCTAGTTTAGAGAGAAACCTCATATCACAAATCCCACTCGGGATTGAACCATTAAATTCATTTTCAAACAAGTGAAGTGTCTCAAGATTTTTCAACATCCCAATTTCTCGAGGAATGATTCCATAGAAGTGATTAGTATCAAAATCTAGATAAACAAGTTTTGACAGATTACTAATACCAGATGGGATTATCCCAGAAAAACGGTTCAAACTTAGTTCAAAATGTGTAAGGTTGGGAAAAGACGAGAAGGAGAAGGCGTTGAGTGTACCGCTTAAACTGGACGATGACAAATTCAGCCTAGTTACACTTCCATCCGAATTGCAAGAAACTCCATACCAAGTAGTGCAGGGAGAGATTGTAGATGCCGTCTGATCCGCTGCAGAAAGCGTCCATGAAGGCAACACAGAGTTGTTGTTTTGGTGTTTCAGGCTTGCTTTCCACTCGAGAAGAGCGAATGCTTCTGCAGAAGAGCTAAAAACAACATTTGGAGAAGTGAAAATGATAGCAAAAAGTATAAGAATAAGTAACTGGGAGAATTTAGTCATCTTTATAAGTAAAGTATCCATTATTTGTCTTCAAGATATGTAAGAGATCGACATTGTTCATATAGTTGCCATTTTTAAAACTTGTATGGTTTCAAAAAAGTTAATGAAACATTATTTGCTAACAAGAGCCTTAGATTACGTTCATTGACTTACTGTTTCTAGTCTCCTTGGGAGAAAGCGACTTGAGTGACTTTTATTACTCCGTATTACATACTACATATAATTCTTTTAATGACTATTCTTGGGGTAATCAGCTTGACAGAAAAGTCTCCAAGATATTAAAACATCAATATAAGCTTAAGTTAGTTTAGTTTGCTCATTTGCTTCTGAGAGTGTGTTCTCTTTGGTTCTATATAGCGCCTCACTTTGGGATAGTAGTACATTATCTAAAGAGTGGAATACTTACTCTTAGATCAGCGAAATTCGACAAATCATAGTCTCGTTGATTAAGTATCTTCTCTCATAATCAAACATGATACCAAGAGCAAAATATATACATGCAGACAAGAAAATTCAGACAGGAAAATTATCTTAACTTGCAGACAAGAAAATTCAAGACATAATAGTCTATATACTCTATAATACCCTTTTCTAGCGAAGCCATTTTTGACGATAACAGACCACTGTCGCGTCATCACAAACACTTAATATTGCACTATATTAAAATTTAATTAACAGGAGAATTAACAAGGGAGTATTAACGATTGAGCGTATACAAATATACGAATGAGTAAAACTGAAATATATGAATGTGATAACAAAATTTCAAATTTATATCAATGAAAAGTATGCACTTTTCAACCAATCAATTTACACATTCAATAGGAGTTATAGCAATGTCCTAGTGTAGAATTTCCTTGAATGTTAGTTGGTTATGAAACTTCTTGCCAGGCTGTTGTGATGCTGATTTTTGTGAATATAAAAGAAATAAATAATGAAATACAGGTAAGCACAAGTGAAACTAGAGAACCACAAGAATATCAAAGAAAGGTCATACAAGTTGCATGGCACAATTGTGTGCTTTGAGAAAGGGACTAGAGCGCCACAAGAATACAATGAGAAGTTGTACATACAAAATACGTATAACTACAAAAGTTTCACGTCTACTTTTTCACAAATACAAGGGAAAATATCTCCTACAATTCATATGTAACTAATTGACAACAATTTAAGCACAAAATTATGATTTCTAAGAGTATAAGGTGTAGTAAAAGGAGGAGCCCGTCAAATCCTGTGTGGTAGCTTTTCTCTCTGCTTCATCTGAAAGTTTATGGACTTAAAATTAATAGTCGTGAGATAGGATCGAACTCGGGATCACGGGATTGCGCACATAACGTAAAGAGTTAATTTATTTATTAAATATATTTTATATATTTATTAAATCAAACAAAAGCTTAACTGACAATCGTTAATAAATAATAGTTAAGTTTTAACGACCGTTATAGAATTAAATAGAAGCTAAAAGAAAGAAGAAAAAATTACACAAACACCCCTTCGGGGGTGTTAACCGTCGGCTACAAAGGGAGGGGGCAAAGGTGAACTTTGGTTTCCTAATTTGTTTATAACTTGGAGCCCAAGGTTTGTCAAGGCTATATAAACAAATCCCTAGCGCATAATTTTTCATCCCTCTTTCTTTTTCTTGTCTTTGATCGCCGGCCACCCCCAACCCAAATTAGGGTTTCGTTTGGTTTTTGATTAAGTCTATTTATCTAGTCCTAGCTCCTCTCTAGGGTTGTTAGGTAGATATTCCATAAGCGTTGAAGCTCGCTTTATTCGTGCTAGACTCACGGTTAACTCGCCGTATTACGTGTGTACAAGAACGTGATATAGTCTTGCTTTAGACTATATTCTTGGTGGTGTTCGTGATAAACCCTAGTTGCCGTTTGTTCCGTCGTCTTGTGGATCTTGCTAGGATAAAGGTATGTAACCCTAATCTTGATTAATATAATTGTGTTAAATTTATGATCTTGTTAATTGCTTCCGCTATGCGTTCTTTGATCCATATTAGGGTTTTAAGTAATTGTTATGAACTATATAAACCTTCGGTGACATCGAGAGCCGTTTTAACATGATTATAATTATCAAGATCTAAAGTTTTTTAACTAATATTGATTTGTGTTAAAAATTACATGTTGTTTATTAGGTTTTATAAAAATTAGGGTTTTGTTTTTTATTGTCTTTTTATTGTTTTTTAAAATCGGCTATTGCCGATTTTTTTTTATAAATTCTTTTTTTGTAAACCCTAAAATTACATGGTAATTAACTTTAGATGTATGCATGAATTAATTGTTATGTCATGTGTGGTTACGATCCGTAGTTTTTTAATTGCTAAGAGAATGTGGGAGATCCGTAATGAACGTGCATGTTTTTTTACGGATCATATAATTTTGGTTGCTATTTGCTTTATTTGATTCAAAGTTTTTAAAATTAGGGAAGACCTTTTATTTTTATAAAAACCCTAGATTTGATGTTCTTTGAATAAATTGTTATGCGTGTGGCTATTTGATTTAGTTTTTTTGTACTACTTGTTTTCATGCGTTTTTATATTGTATGTTGTAACAAGGGTAATTATTTTTAAGAAAAATAATATGGACTAAATCTTATCAAAATTAATGAATTGTTTTGAGATGTAAATTACATATGATTTGTGTTGATTAGAATTGCAATAGCAACTTAACAGCCTACTCAATTTTGGAAAATAAAGTGGGTATAACACACCGCGGGTCAAGTACCCGGTTAAGGAAGGAGGTGTTATGCTTCAGCGCTGACCAAATTCTAGGCTTGCCTGTGCGTCAAAATTGGAATTACCTACGGTTGTTATTGGTATAATTCTTTAAGGTTGATTTAACTACATTAATTCACATCCGAAACACAATGAATAAGGTTATTGCTTTGTGCTTTAGCTGAGTTCTAGAAAAAGTACGGTGTGAATTTAGTTGTGTGTAAAATCTTTAATTGGTTTAACCAATACCTCAACTTGCAAATATATGATGAACTTTTAGTCTCACCAAAAAGTTTACTAAACGTTTTTTTTATTAAACTTATGTTATGGAGATGTATGCATGCTTCTCCATACATGATTTTGACACCAAAATCTATACCCTAAAATTTAAGTCATATGCCCTCTAATTGACGAACACTTGAAGTTACAATTGTCGTCATATAAGATATCAGACGATGTTGTAATGGAGAGAAAACTTCATGACTGAATAAGATTGCACATGAAGGTTTTACATTCTTTAGATTAGTCGACTTAATTGAGTTACTCAGTGAGAACTGGAAACTTAAGGCATAAAGTAGGGATAAAACATGTTTACAATGCAAATGATTTTGGCAATGTAAATCCCTAACATATCTAGAAATTGTAAATTTGTTTGTCAATTATTGTTCGACAAGTTACTGTGTTGAATATATTTGTCACTAGCAAATCAACAGATGTGATGAATCTATGTCAATATGTATTCTAGTTTCAAGGAAAATACTATGGTTTTATTACCGGGGTAATTTTATTTTCGTGAATTGTATTATCAAAAATACTAATGTTTGAACTTATTTCTATAGAAATGGCTCAACCCGAAAGCAATCTGACAATAAGCTCGGCGTTCAAAGCTTTCTTTGAACGGCCTGAACTTACTAGCCCTAATTTCAATGACTGGTATCGCTCACTAAGAATTGTTCTGAGAGCAGCGGGTACTATCAATATCTTGGAAACTCCTTTTCCGGAGGATCTTGCTGAAGGAGCATCTGATGCGGAAAGGCTTCAACACGCTGATAACGTTAAGAAGCACCATGAGGTGGCTGCTGTAATGTTAGGGAGAATGGCTCCATCACTTCAAAGGAAGTATGAGCTATTTCCACCTCAGCAAATGCTTGATGAACTCAAGGCTGTGTATGAAACACCGTAAGCTGTAGAGATCTATGATCTGGTTGATGCTCTACATAGTTGCAAGCAAGCTCCTGGAAAGTCCGTAAGTGCTCATTATATGGAGATGAGGGGTTATATGGAACAACTCATCGCACTAGGACAACCCTTTGATCATAATATGGCTATTAACTTGATCAATATGTCCCTTAATAAGGACTTCAATGATTTCGTTTGTAACTATAATATGCATTGCACGGGGAAGACAGTTAATGATTTGCATGCCATGCTCATTGACTTCGAAAAGGGTTTGAAAGATAAGGCATCCACTGCTACTCCTCAAGTACTTTATGTACAAAAGGGTAGAGTGACGAAACCAAAACTGCAAGTGAATAAGAAGCAGAAAGGCAAAGGCAAGGTTGATAAGAGCAAACAAGTTGCGACTACATCAAAATCGAAGCAGAACTTTGCTAAGAAATCTCAGAAAGATGAGACTTGTCACTACTGCAAGATGACTGGACACTGGAAGAGGAATTGCTCTCTTTATCTCCATGAAATGGCAGAACATAAGAAGAAGGCTGAGCTAGTTGCTGCATCACCATCTTCAGGTAACTTATTTATGATAGAGTTATTTAATCTTTCATACAAATCAAACTCCTGGGTATATGATATGGGATGTGGTATTAATATTTGTAATACCCTACAGGGATTTGAGTTGAAGAGGAGGCTTACCTATGGGGAACAATTTCTGCAAGTGGGCAATGGCGCACAAGCAGCGGTTAAAGCTATAGGAATATTTAAATTAGTTTTACCTTCTGGTTTAGTACTGTTTTTAAATAATTGTCATTATGCACCTACAATTGTTAGGGGTGTCATTTCCTTTTCTTGTATGTTGGATCTTGGATTTAATCACACGATTGATAATAATAGAATTTCTGTTTTCAAAGATGGTTTATTCTATTTTGATGCAATTTCTGTGAATGGTGTTTTTTAAATTAACATGCATGATAAAAATTCCAAGAGGAAAAATAATTCTGTTTTTAGCATGAATAAGAAGAGTAAGTTAGACAAGAACTCTTCTTATCTTTGGCATTGTAGGCTTGTGCATATTGGGAAGACTCACATACAAAAGCTTCAACGTGATGGGCTTTTGGAAAGTATCAATGATGAATCATTTGATAAATGTGAATCTTGTATCTCTGGAAAGATGACCAAGAAACCTTTTAATAGCAATATTGAAAGGGCTACTGAACTACTTGGTTTGATACATATTGATGTGTGTGGACCACTTAGACATGTGTCAAGGAAAGGTGCTAGCTACTTTTTGACGTTTACGGATGATTATAGCCGTTATGGTTATGTTTATTTACTTAAACATAAACATGAGGTATTCGAAACATTCAAAACGTTTAAAGCAGAAGTAGAGTTACAACTAGGAAAGAAGATTAAAGCTCTTCGTTCTGATCATGGTGGTGAATATTTAAGTCAAGAGTTTAAAGATTATTTAAGTGACAATGGAATTGTTCAGAAACTTACTTCTCCATATACTCCACAACAAAATGGTGTATCTGAAAGGAGAAATAGTATATTATTAGATATGGTGCGATCTACGTTTAATCTTACAACTTTACCATTATCCTTTTGGGATTATGCTCTTGAATCTGCTGTTCGTATTCTGAATATGGTTCCCACAAAGAAGGTTGATAAGACACCATATGAACTATGGCATGGCAAGAAGCCATATTTATCTTATTTAAAAGTCTGGGGTTGTGAGGCGTATGTGAAACGTGACTCTGGAGATAAACTCCAACAACGCTCAGTAAAATGTATCTTTGTAGGTTACCCTAAGGAAACTATGGGTTACTAATTTTATTATCCGGCTGAGAACAAAGTAGTTGTGGCTCGGTATGGAGACTTCCTTGAAAATGATCTTGTAAATTAAGAATTCAGTGGGAGAAATTATGATCTTGAAGAAATTCAAGAAGATACATTGCCTTCTGGAAATACTAGCGAAGAAATTCCTGTAGAACCGGAAAGTCTGAGTGTTCCACCGGAATTAATTCCACCACGTAGGTCTCAAAGAACCATACGTGCGCCAGACAAACTATGTCTTTACATAGAGGATGATGAGGAGGAGTAGGGGATCTTGGTGAACCTGCTAACTATCGATCCGCAATGTCTAATCCAGAAAAGTCAAAATGGATAGTTCCGATGAATGAGGAAATGAAATCCATGGAAATCAATGATGTGTGGGTTCTTGTAGACGCGCCTAGAAATGCTAAAGTAGTGAAAAATAGGTGGATCTATAAGAAGAAAACCGACATGGATGGTGATGTACAATCCTATAAAGCACGTTTAGTAGCTAAAGGTTTTACTCAAACTTTTGCCATAGACTATGAGGAGACATTTTCTCCTGTAGCAAACTTACGAGCTATTAGGAATCTCATAGCTATAGCAGCATACTATGACTATGAGATATGGCAAATAGATGTTAAAACTGCCTTCTTGAACGGTCGCTTAGATGAAGACATCTATATGCAACAACCGGAAGGGTATGTTGATCCTAAATATTCGAAGCGCGTATGAAAACTTCAAAGATCTATTTATGGTTTGAAGCAAGCATCACGTCAATGGAATAAGCGATTTGATGAATAAATCAAAAAGTTCGGATTTATTCAAAATTGTGATGAGCCATGTGTATATCGCAAAGCTAGTGGGAGTAATGTAGTGTTCCGTATTTTATATGTCGATGACATATTAATCATAGGAAGTAACATTCCAAGACTAAAGGAAGTTAAGGATTATCTTGGTAAATGTTTTTCTATGAAGGATTTGGGAGATGCTGCATATATTCTGCGAATTAAAATCTATCAAGATAGGAGTAGACGGTTAATTGGTCTTAGTCAAGATGCTTATATTGATAAGATATTGAAGAAGTATAACATGCATAACTCTAAGAAAGGTTTTCAACCGATGGAGGTTAAGCATGAGTTAAGTCATGAGAAAGATGCATCATCACTTGAAGAGGTGACTTACATGAAGAAGGTGCCTTATGATTCGGCAGTAGGATCTATTATGTATGTTGTAAGATGTACAAGGCCTGATGTGGCATTTGCTCAGAACTTGGGCAGTAGATACCAACAGAATCCAGGAAAGTTCCATTGGACTGCTGTTAAGCATATTCTAAAGTATTTGAGGAGTATGAAAGATATGTTTTTGGTATTCGGGGGTAAACCAGACACAGAATTGAATGTAACAGGATTCTATGATGCGTCCTGGCAATGTGATAAAGACGATACGAAGTCTCAGACGGGTTACGTGTTTGTCATCAATGGAGGAGCAGTAGACTGGAAGAGCAGTAAGCAGAAAACCATTGCTATGCATGCGACTCAATCTGAGTACATGGCCGCTTCAGAAGCTGCAATGGAAGCTGTTTGGATTAGGAAGTTTATTGGAGATCTTGGAGTGATGCCTTCAATTAAAGAACCTATTGATATATATTGCGACAATTCTGCTGAAATAATATTCGCCAATGACCCTGGAGTCATGAAAGGCGCCAGACACTTTAAACGTAGATATCACTACGTTCGAGAACAAGTGGAAGCTCGAGAAATAAAATTAATAAAAGTTCACACAGATGATAACGTAGCTGATCCTTTTACTAAGGCTTTATCTAGGCCAAAGGTAGCTAAGCATGCCAAGGCAATTGGGCTGCAACTAGCTAGCGAATTCATGCAATAAATCTGTTGATTAGTATTTGGATAAAGGATGTAAGACATTATTGAATTGATGAAATAAAGATTGGATTTCGTTTATTTTTCTGTTATTTAATTTTGTATACTAATTTACATGTTTAAATCCATGAGCATTATGATGTTTCTAAATGTCCGTTGTCGATTAATAATATGGGAGTATTATTAAACTAAGAAAATTCAAAATAGTGACAGAGTATACTTGAAAGTATATTGGTCAATTTTGGATGATATTTGATGGATCAAATATTGGACTTATCCCAACTATATGATTTTACTTTATGGATCTTTGTCATTAAGTAAATCATAAATAGTTATCCTTAGACCTGAGATACCAGAAAACTGCATTGAATGTAGTGCATTTCTGTAAGGTAACCTAACGCTAAACGTAACTGGTAGTCATAAGGGTTATTTTCAGAAGTGTTGCAAAGTTCATGTGTTTTGCTTGTAGTCAAAATGGGATTTGTTTCCTTCAAATCATTTTGAAGTATAAATACAACTGGGCCCCTCGGGGGAGTAGTAAGATGTTTGTGTGGCCACACCCAAATGTGTTTTGGTAACCTTGCTATATCCGTAAACGAGAAACTGAATAATTAATGAAGGAATGACTGAGATCCATATCCTTATTAACGATGTATTTGAAATGAAAGGATAATAATAATGATATAATCATTAAAAGGTTCTTGTCCAGGAGACCTTACCTGGTTTGTACTAGTGACATTGCTAGTGTAACTAGACGCTAGTCAATGTGATCATGATATTAGAATTTTGTCCAAGTGGGAGCTGAAAGTTTATGGACTTAAAATTAATAGTCGTGAGATAGGATCGAACTCGAGATCACAGGATTGCACACATAACGTAAAGGGTTAATTTATTTATTAAATATATTTTATATATTTATTAAATCAAACCAAAGCTTAATTGACAATCGTTAATAAATAATAGTTAACTTTTAACGACCGTTATGGAATTAAATAGAAGCTAAAAGAAAGAAGGAAAAATTACACAAACACCCCTTGGGGGGGTGTTAACCGTCGACTGCAAAGGGAGGGGGCAAAGGGGAACTTTGGTTTCCTAATTTGTTTATGACTTGGAGCCCAAGGTTTGTCAAGGCTATATAAACAAATCCCTAGCTCATAATTTTTCATCTCTCTTTCTTTTTCTTGTCTTTGATCGCCGGCCACCCCCAACCCAAATTAGAGTTTCGTTTGGTTTTCCATTAAGTCTATTTATCTAGTCATATCCCCTCTCTAGGGTTGTTGGGTAGATATTCCGTAAGCGTTGAAGCTCGGTTTGTTCGTGCTAGACTCACGGTTAACTCGCCGTATTACGTGTGTACAAGAATGTGATATAGTCTTGCTTTAGACTATATTCTTGGTGGTGTTCGTGATAAACCCTAGTTGCCGTTTGTTCCGTCGTCTTGTGGATCTTGCTTGGATAAAGGTATGTAACCCTAATCTTGATTAATATAATTGTGTTAAATTTATGATCTTGTTAATTGCTTCCGTTATGCGTTCTTTGATCTATATTAGGTTTTTAAATAATTGTTATGAACTATATAAACCTTCATCATCACCCTTTCTCTCTTCTATGATTTTCTCCGTTCTCTTGGTCATGCTATGAAACAAAAAAGACAAAAAAAAACCCTTTTACAGTACTTTTTTTTTAATTTGGGTTTGTAAATAAAAGGAGTATTTTTGTGAGAAAAAAGTGAATATCATGAGTAAAGAAGTATTTTTGTAAGTTGTTTTTGTATGACATAACACTTGTGTGGCAGCAGTGGAACCAAAGTGGAAAGAGGTTTTCTGTAAAACCCGCATAAAATACCATGAACAATACACTACATAAAAACACGACTAAATTAAAACTTTCATTTATAATATACGTCACGTGTCACGAACATTAAATTACAAGAATTACGTATATTATTAATGCACGATAATTATTAAGTACAATAATTAAATCATGAACATTTAAACACGAATACATACGTATAATATTTTAGACACAAAAAATGTTTGGTTTTGCCTTCTGGGCTTTGTGTACCCACGGCAACAAGAGAAAGGAAGAGGGTCCGGCCCATTTTGAAAACAACTAGTAACAATTAACACCAAGGAATTCATTATACAATTTTTTAGAAAAAAATCAAAAACCCTAGTCCTCCCTTTCCTTTGAGCCGCGGCAGCCAACCCACCACAAGGACGATTTTTGGTGATTGATCTTTGATTTTTACGTGTACGTGTTCGTGTTCCAATTCCCTTTTCATCTACGCATTTGGTATAACCTAAACCTTGATCTTTTTATTTTATTTTTGATTATATGAATATGGATCTTTTAAAACATAAAATAAAACATGTTAATGGAAAGGATTAATCAAGATTTGAGGTTGTTTGGTTTTGTTTTGGGTTTCGGCGCACACAACCGAGAAACCGAGAGCCCTTGGCTCTCGGTGCCTCTCTTCGACCACCAGCCGAAACCCCAAGGGGGTTCGGTGGTGTTTTGGTTCAGACAGCAGCAAAACCAAGGCCCCCAATGGGAACCTTGGTGCGGCAGTGGGTACGCATGCAATGCAGGGGGACACCGGATGATGTTGGTGTAAACTGTGACTTCAGCAGCTGCAACAGACAGCTGGCCAAGGCCACAACCGCCGGCTACCACCACCAGCCGTCGGCTGTGTGGTGGTGTTTTGGTGTTCGGGTTTTATTTTCTCGGGTTTAGTGCTCCGGTATATTTTTTAGCAATGTTTTATTAATTAAATTAACTAAATTAATTTACATGCATTAGTAATTAATTAAGTTAAAACTATGACTTAGGTTATTTTATTTAATTAAATAAAACATGATATAACCTAAGTATTCATTAGACTTAATTAAATTAAACCATGACCTAACTTAACTAAATTGTATAAGGTAAAGTTTATTAATTTAACCATGACATTTTATTAATTAATAAATCATGCTTTATTATTATTAATTAATAATTACTTTAGCCTAAGTATTAACTTATAGACTTTACTAATAAATTATCATGACTTATAACTTATGATTAATGAGCACTAGCTTATATTTTTAGACTTATTAATCCAGCTTATTTCTATTTATGGAAAATTTCTATTTCAAAAAACTTACTATTTTTGGAAACTTTCTATTTTTAGAAGCTTACTATTTTTGGAAACTTTCTGTTTTTGGAAAATTTCTATATTTGGAAACGTTCTATTTTTGGAAACCTGTTATTTTTAGAAAGTTACTTATTATGACACTACAAGTATAGTAATACAATAACACATGAAATACATAATCAGATTACATGTAAAACATGAATATATTCAAGATAACATTTAAAACAGTAAACATGACAAGAACATATAAAATAATTTAAGAGTACACATAAGCAGTAACACACTCAGTAATCAGACAACTCATACATGTCCCTTATTTATGTAGTATCAACGAAGTCGAAGTAGATCGTTCAACTTCCCTTCTAGCTTCACTACTGGACATAAGGTACCGATATTCCGTCCTTCAATATGGATATTCTCTTCCTTTACTAGGATTCCCCGTTTGCAGCCATCTGTTTTCCCCAATTATTTTATATGTTTTTGAATGCGTATGTTTTATTTTAAATGCCTGAGCTATATACATGCATGCCAGTTCCACCTAGTTATGAAGGTACCATAACCACAACACTAGAGGCACCAGTGTTCTGACTTCCCCACGACGGAGTGATTGCTTGTGGCTCCCTTTTCAGTTTTTGGCCATTTATTTATATTATCATGTGCGGTGTATGGGTGCATCGTAGTTACATGTTTTTCAGGATTTTCATGGTGAATGTGGTGTGTGCCTTGCATCCTTCACAAGGAGTTGATACCTCTTACCCAGACCAGTATAATTAGAGGCAACCCCTCTAATTGCATGATGAGGTCACCCCTCTAAGTATTCATGCATGGTGAAACCTCATGACCTATATGGGCTCTTGGCTAAATTTAAAATACAGTTTTTCATAAGTTAATCATAAGCTTTTCAAACTATAAAACCAGTTTTATAAACATGTACTAGGTTTTCTAGGACTTAATACATTTCCGCTACTATTTAGTCATTATTATGCTTATGTCATTCATACTATGTTATATCCGTTCACTAGGCGTTTTGCTCGGCCATTTCCTCCTCATGTTCCCAAACGGCAGGTACTCAGGGACGCACTTAGGACCTTGAGAGTATGTGCATCTGGACGGAAGCTATCCAACCTCCTTTACCTTATACATTTTCATACATTATTTCTTTTGGACATTGTTTAGTCCTTTCCTTTCAGTACTTATATTCATGTGTGTGTGAGCTTATGTTGCACTACCGATGTTTGATTCTGGTATTTGTCTTTATGATCATTTAATGTTTTTAAGATATTTACCTTGCATGCTTTGATGACACGCTATAATTATCCCATGATATTCCATTTATCAAAATAGGTTGTTACAGTTATGGTATCAGAGCCCAAGCTTTCGACATGTAGGCTTTAAAAACTTGACATGTGACTAGTGGGTAGTCATCAGTGTCTTCCTAAAATTGACAGTTTGTTTTCATGCATTTGTTTGATGTATCATTGTTTCATGTATTTTGACTAAGTAATGGTTGGTACATGACTGGCCATATTTAGTAACATGTGTTTTTATTCGAATTATTTTGTTTTGGTGAACCGACTCATAGGCGTTCACCCTCGCCATGTTAATTTTGTTTTAGTGAACCGACCCATAGGCGTTCACTCTTGTCATGTAAATTTTGTTTTGGTGAACCGACCCATAGGCGTTCACCCAAACTTATGTCATTTTTGTTGGCTATGCCTTCATAAACTGTTTCATGCATCATTTTCTTATGTTTATGTTATGTTCTAAGCAGATTAATCATTGCATTTTTTTAAACTGTCAGATGGTTAACACACGTGAGCAAGATATGCAGGCAGCTATTCAAGCTGCTCTACAAGCTTTACTTCCTCAACTCAGATATGAGATCCGTGCTGAGGTTCAAGCCACTCATAATCAGCACCAGAATCAGAACAACCCTCTTCCTCTTCCACCAACTACTCTTATCACTTGGCTAGAAAGGCTTAACAACCAGCGACCTAAATCTTTTGAGCAAACTAACACTCCATCTGAGGCTGAGAGCTGGATTGCACACGTTGAGAAGATTTTTGACGCCATGGGGTGTGATCTTTTCTTTAAGGCGAGGCTTGCTTGTTACTAATTTGAGAGAGACGTGCTGGCTGTTGGGAATAAATGCATGAGTCAAAGTTATCCCTGCAGGTTGGTCAAGATCCCCCTGCTAGTATAAGTTTCCCCTGTTGAATTAATGAAGACAATGGGATCAGTTCCCACTGCTAGAAGTCAATGACCCTGCTGCATGGATAAACTTGGAAGAGATATTGGCGCGTTTATGTTACTACTCCAGAATACCTTCCTAGTTTGTGTGTAGTTATCTTGTACATGGGTCCTTGTGCTATAAAAGGACTCATTAGGTTTTGTGCTTAATATACTTTCCCTATCATTTTATTTCATGCTTTAAGGTTGTAAAACCCTAATGCCATATTTAGGTATTCGTATATTATCAATATATTGAAGCTTAATGTTTGATTCACTACTTGTTCTTGTGCTAAACATTACTTTCCGCATCTTGTTTAGTTACTTTCTCTTGTAGTAGTTTGAATTCTTTCTTTCTATTATAACCCTTAAACAAGATAAGGTTTAAGATCTGAGTTTGGGATCAACAAGTGGTATCAGAGCTTGTTGAGAAACTATGATTAAACCAAGAACAACACAATCCTCACACCCATTATCAATCATGTCTACTGACTCTCTTTCATCCTTAATCAACAATGCACTCAAACTTCCAATATTGGATCCTGAAAACTTTGAAATATGGGAATTCAAGATTCAACAATATCTCAATATGGAACACTATGCCCTATGGGAGGTCATAGAGCTTGGTGATCAATTCACCAAAATAGTAGAAATAGCAAATGATGGTAAGAACGAAGATAAGGAAGATGGTGAAAGCTCCAAATGTGGGGCTAAGAAAATCAAGTCTGCTGCTGTTTCAGACAAAGAGATCCACGCAAGAAGACATGATGTCAGAGCTCACAGTTCTTTGCTGTTAGCTCTACCTGATAGACATCAATTAAGGTTTAGAAAGCATAAGACTGCTAAGGATCGTTGAGAAGCCACTGAAAAACATTTGGAGGAAATGAAGCTACCAAGAAGAAAAAGAAAAATCAAATGATATACCAATTTGCTTCTTTTAAAGCAAAAGGTGATGAAACAATTGGATCTATCTATAATAGGCTTCAAGATCTTGTGGCGTAACTAGAGTTCTTTGACATAGAAGTGTCAAGAGAACAAGTCAATGACAGATTCCTCAATAGCCTTCAAAAAGAATGGTTTGTTTACAAATCCATTTGGAAAAATAGAGATGACATTGATGACAAAAACATTGATGATATCTACAACAAATTGAAGGTTTTTGAGCTAGTTGTCAATGAAATAAAGGCTTTAGGGACCATTCTCACCAACTCAAGTAGACTCGTTGATTCACCTGCTAATATGGCTTTCATTTCCCAAAATAGTGGAAACTCCAAAAGCAGTGGGATTGAAGTTTCCCCTGCTACACATTCCACTGTTTCAACTTCGGGATCATCAAATGGAGAAGAAAGGCCTATAACATTTAGTCTTGACACTGCTTGTGCTTTCATTGCATCACAAGGACCTCATGGTTTCACTGTGCTGCATGAAGACTTAACTCAAATCAGTAAGCAAGGATTGGAGGAAATGGACATCAAATGGAATATGGCTCTTCTTAGTATGAGAGCCAACAGATTCTACAAGGAATATGGGAAACAGATTCCCATTAATCCATTTGATATGGCTGGATTGGATTAGTCAAAGGTGGAATGATACAACTGTGGGAAGAAAGGTCACTTTGCTAGGGAGTGTATAATAAGTGTGAAAACACTTATCCTTTTACCACTTAATTATAATAATAACCAAGCCAAAACGTTTATTTAAGGTCGCAAATATCAGAATTATACGTGGTTTGTGTTTTTATTATGTTTTAGGATCAGAATGTGAAAAGGGAAGAAAACATGGGCTTTCACGGGCTTTTATCGAAGAAAAGACAAAAGACGAAGTTAAAATATCAAGAGTGCAAAAAGAACGGAAGTCCACGGCCTATTCTGAAGATTTATCGAAGAAAAAGTCTAAAGACAGAAGTTTAATGAAGTCGAAGAACCAAGTCTAATAAAAGAATAAAATTATAAGACGAGTTCAATTTATATCAACAAATCCCAAGACAACGTCGAGAAAGTCGAAGAATTTAAAAGACGAAAAGACGAGAAGAAAGAAGAAAGCATCAACACATGTTAATCCTCCTATAAATACCCTCCTAATGACACGTTAGGAGGTGTTAGCTAATTTGACAAATTAGTCTTTCCACTTAATTTTCATGCACTTTCATATTGTCATTTAAATTCTTGTCTTTAATTTCAAGTAAGTTTTTAATTTTGTGTTATTGAATCTTTATGTTTAATCTAGTTTTTAATTAATCTCTCATTCTAACTTTCTTTTTTGTTTAATCTTTATGCGATTTGCTTATTGTTATGCTTAATTGATTGTTCCTTATGTTTTTATGTGTTTGATTGTGTTAGCTTATTGATCTTATAGCTTTTTGTTGATTTTCTTAATTTTATTCAAGTGTTTTTAATAGTTATTTTATAAAAAGTTGATTTTAAATATTTTGATTATTTAGTGTTTTTAAAAGTCTTTAAATTTTGGCTTATTTGCTTTTTCTTAAAGTTGATTTGGTTAAGTTTTTAGATAAGTGCTTATTTTGTTTTTAGCTTAATTTTGATTTTGCTCATTTGTTCCTTATCCGGGTTCCAAAACCCTAATTTCCCGAATTGTGTGCAAATGTTGGAACCCGGATAAGCATGAAAACACACATTCCGGATAAGGAATAAAATACATATTCCGGATAGTACAAACAAACCAGATTCCGGATAACTCATGAAATTTCTTATTCCGGATAAGAAAGAATTCTCTATTCCGACTAATTTGGAGAAGTATACATTCCGTATAACAAGTAGAAGTCAATAACCCGGATAAGCCGTAGTCAACATTCCGTATAAGTATACAAATTATCATGCTAGCCAGCGTGGGTGCTTTACTTTCCCGCCAAAATTCTTGTCTCCCCATGGGAGTCATGTTCCAGTTCGTGCAACATGTGTTCCGTTAGTCGTTTAGTTTTATCCGAAAGTCGTTTTAATTTCTATTCTGAAAGTCAGTTATTTTTAGTTATATTTTTTGTCAAATTTTAGTATTAGTATTTTTTCGAAAAGTTTAAGTTTTAAGTTTTATTAAGTGCCCGTTTTAGTATTTGTTTCGTTTCTTTTTAAAATAGTTTTATTATCCAATTTCTTTCATTTTTATTAGGTAAGTTTTTATTTTTAATTCGAAAAGTTTATTTTTATTTTTATTTTTGCTTTTACTTTTATTAATTGTTTCTTTTAATATTGTTTTAATTTTTAGTTTTTAATATTCGTCTTGTTTTACGTTTCTTTATTATGTGTCATTAATCTTTAGCTTATTCTTTTTACTTTTCGTATTTACTTTTTAATTAGCTTTAGATAATTAACGACATTTTCTTTTTATTCACCAACGACGACTGAGTCGCACGTTTAACTGGAGATCAGTTCGATTAGAAACCGAGAAAAACGAACTTTTAATCTAGCAAAACCCTTACTTTTAAATGGCGCCGCTGCCGGCTCTTTTTGTGAAGATTAACAGTTTTTTGTGAGAGACGTGTTGGATTTTGGGATCCGTTCAACTTTGAACGTTATTTTTCTTGTCAAATTTTCAAAATATTTCAAAAATCCATAAAAATTAAAAATTTCAAAAATCCCCAAAAGAATTGAAAAATCATAAAAAGCATTTCTTTTTCATAAAGTTTTGCACCAAAAATATTCATCTTAATCCTCTTTTGTGTTTTATTCTTTTTCTCAACCCTTCTTATTTAATTCTTCATGGATTGGTATGTCTATTGCGTAGGGTGTGGGAGACCATTGTATGGTTTTCAAACATGTCAATGGTGTACATGTGAGCGGTGCGGAAATGATATCGACAATACACAATTTGGATTTTCTCCCTCGCGCAATTCGATTAACTCATCCTATGCTTCTAATGCACTTACTCCCCCCTCTTGCATATATTGTGGAAGGGATTCTCATTGGCATGTTTCGTGTCTGATTTGATACCCGTCTCATGACGAGCAAGAACCGGGTTACAATTATGACAATGGTAATAGCTATCCACAAGACGCACCGGGTTTTTCTCAATACCCGTGTTGCAATAGTTGTGGGGGCCCTCACGATACTTCTTATTGTCAACCGATGAATTATTATGAACCACATCCGTGTTCTAATTCTTCTCAACCGATGAATTATTAGCCACATCCGTGCAATAATTCCGGTTTTCAAAATTTTGAGCCCCCATAATACTCCGTCGTTCATCAACCTTCTTTTGGAATAAGCACGGAAATACTCGCTAATTGGGCTGTAATTCTAGATCGCCAGAGGGCAATCCGACAAGAGAAAATATTGAATATCGAGGCTTATACTCCTCCTCCTGTGCATCCATACTATTATGATGATGATGATGATGACGATGAGAATACTATTTCTTGGAATGATCTTGTTGCTCAATGTCCTAGTGCAATTGTACCTCCTTCTCTCGATATCCCCAATGCGTCTAAGGATAGTGATTCATCGAGTAAGATTAGTGAATTTGGTCTTGACAACTTATTTGAGGAAGTTTGTGATGTACCGAATTTTGCTGAGCTTACGGACGAGGCCGCTCTTAATGATGATGATTTTCTCCATGCTATGAGAATTTCACTTTCAAAATTTCTCATCCTACCCATTTCCTCAGGGAGACGAGGACGATGTTGATTTATTATCTCTAAAAGTTCACCACTGAACTTGGTCTTGTAGATGAGGTGGAAGACGTTATTCTTCACGACAAATTACGGAAAGTTCATCTTCTTATTGCTGAAATTGAAGCGTTGAATTCTACTCCTATTTCTGAGTCTTTACCCCCGTCTATCCCCCGTTGAGAATAATGACACATTTATGGAAGAAATCGACATTCTCTCAATACCTCCCGGTATTGATGATGATGACACGAAGGAGGATATTCTTTTTGATACTTTGATGCATGAAGATACTACACCAAGTCCTCCTCCCGAGCACCTTTCATCCCATCCCATAGAAACCATTACTGAAGATGAGTGCTTTGACCCAGGAGGTGACATTGGCCATTCTATGATTGATACCTTTACGGCTTTGCCGAATAGTGACCATCCATTGTCTTTGGGGGATGACAATTTTTCTCCTTTACCCACCCCATCGCCCGTGGATCAAGACTTCACTTACTTTTCTTATGTTGAGAGGAATTTTCTACCCTTCAAGACTTATCCTCCTGCCTCTCATTTATTATGTTCTTCCGGGACCGAGGACAATATTTTTGATCCCGGTATTACATTAGAGGCTTCCCAATGGACCATTTATTTCGGGTTCGAGTCAGGCTCGTGACTCGGTTAACAAAAATAAGCGCTCCTTGAGAGGCAACCCGAGTATCTATCCTTTTTATCCATTTTTATAATAAGTGTAGGGGAGAACCTCGTATGTGTTTGTTGTTTTCTTTTTTATGATGTGCAGGAATTCGAGCTTTCAAAGATCCATTCTTGATGACTTTTGACGACCCGTGATTCCGTGTACCCGTCTTCCCGGTTTTATCCTAAACTCTTTTGATTCACTATTTTATATTCTTCAATATTAAAATAGGAATCACTTTAGTTGTCTTTTCCTTAGCAAGATTTAAACAACGTGCACAATGTCCTAAGTGTAGGGGAGTTTACTCCCACATGCTTAAACATTAAGGACAATGTTTATCTTAAGTGTAGGGGGACTTCTATCGAAGTTAAGTGGACTTTTCCTTGTATTTGTCCTCATTTTAACCGGTAAATTGATTTTTCGACATTTTTCAAAATTTTTGATCTATTTTGGCCTAGTTGTATTTCCTTTTATTATCTTTATTTTCTTTCATTGCTAGAATAAATTTTAATAAATGGTTTTAATAAGTTTAGATGTCTTTGATATATTAGGCCCGTCGTGAATCATTTGACTCAACCCGAGTTTACTTATCTAAGTTTACTCTAGCTAGTATCCTTAACGTGTTTAAGTCAAGTTTTGCTAGGCTTTTATATAGGGAACTTTAAAACGCGAAAGTCTTAACTCTTACGGGTTAAGAACGATAACTTTTCGCAAGTTCCTATAATTGATTTTAGAAAGTCGTTTATCAAGGGAACTTTAAAATGCGAATTCTAAAACTTGAGAAAGTATAAGAAGATGCAAGATCCTATAGATGACTTGAAAACCCAAAACTTTGATTTAATTGACTAAGCATCCGCGAGTCTCATTCCTTGAGATTTTAAATTGTGGAGAACGAGAGATGATAGAGGCAATTATAAGTTTGGTATTCTTTCATGAATTTATGTGAGTTAATTATGAGCTTTTTCTCCCATCGCTTGTTAATAAATTTAATTGCAATAAATAAGGTCGTACGATTTGAAAAGTTACATAGCTTCTAGCCCAAGATCGCTTAAAAGTTGCTCGGTATTAATTAGAGTTCATAGCCAAGGCATAACTTATTGAAGCGGGATGCGAAGATTGGTGAGTCCGAAAAGGTCCTAACAAGACATGAGGGCTACATTTTGTTGCTAAAGATCCCAAGTGATGTAAAGAATCATTTATCAAAAATCAATATGAAGGATTAAGACACACGACGAAAAGCAAATACTCCCCTAAAGATCATGGAGAAGTCTATCTGAAAAGACCCTATCAAGGTATGAGGATAAATAGATCCAATTCCTAAAAGGAGGCGGATCATTGTATATCAAAATCTCAAATAAAGATTGGAGAAAAATGAAGAAGTCGTGGTCCAAGTATGAAGAATCTATCAAAAACTTTAAGTGAAGAAATTCCTATTATGAAGAGAAGACCATTATTTCAAGAACGTCTCTCAAGATTCAAAGTATGAAGTCACTGCCAAATATCGGTCCGCGAAAGGTCTCAAATCGTGAAGCAAGTTATGCCAAGATATGAACTTTATAAGGTCCCGAGAAGCAGTTTTAAAAGATTTTGTCCTTTAGCTAACTATTGATTAAATCGTCCTACTTTATTTTCAGCCCTAAAAAACTATCGAAATAATTCAACAATGCATCCTCGTGATCATTCAAGACAACAATAAAATATAAGAGATACACCTAGGAATAAAGGAGTCTAAGTGAATAATTGGGCCACATGAGTGAGTGTTAGTTTGCTAACTTATAATAACAATGATCCCATTTTTAAGCTTGGTTTGGGGAAAGTGAAACTTGAGGGTGATAAACATTCAAGACAAACCAAAGCCCTAATGTAAGTCTTCGATTTCTTTACTTGTTTTCTTCCTTCAAATATTTTGTAATTTTCTATCCCTTTAAGTTTCCTTAATGTCTTGTGTTTAATAAAGGCCAAGGTGGATTAATTATGATGGAAAATGTAAATATTGCTTTGTAATTAATGCATTGCATAAGGGCATTGCAATGGTCAAGTGTAAGGGATTTAATAAGTGTGAAAACACTTATCCTTTTACCACTTAATTATAATAATAACCAAGCCAAAACGTTTATTTAAGGTCGTAAATATCGGAATTATGCGTGGTTTGTGTTTTTATTGTGTTTTAGGATCAAATGTGAAAAGGGAAGAAAACATGGGCTTTCACGGGCTTTTATCAAAGAAAAGGACAAAAGACGAAGTCAAAAGATCAAGAGTGCAAAAAGAACGGAAGTCCAAGGCCTATTCTGAAGATTTATCGAAGAAAAAGTCTAAAGACGGAAGTTTATTGAAGTCGAAGAACCAAGTCTAATAAAAGAAGAAAATTATAAGACGAGTTCAATTTATATCGAAAAATCCCAAGACAACGTCGCGAAAGTCGAAGAACTTAAAAGACGAAAAGACGTGAAGAAAGAAGAAAAAATCAACACATGTTGATCCTCCTATAAATACCCTCCTAATGACACATTAGGAGGTGTTAGCTAATTTGACAAATTAGTCTTTCCACTTTAATTTTCATGCACTTTCATATTGTCATTTAAATTCTTGTCTTTAATTTCAAGTAAGTTTTTAATTTTGTGTTATTGAATCTTTATGTTTAATCAAATTTTTAATTAAGCTCTCATTATACCTTTCTTGTTTGTTTAACCTTTTATGCAATTTGCTTATTGTTATGCTTTATTGATTGTTCCTTATATTTTTATGTGTTTGATTGTGTTAGCTTATTGATCTTATAGCTATTTGTTGATTTTCTTAATTTTAATTAAGTGTTTTTAATAGTTATTTTATAAAAAGTTGATTTTAAATATTTTGATTATTTAGTGTTTTTAAAAGTTTTTAAATTTTGGCTTATTTGCTTTTTCTTAAAGTTGATTTGGTTAAGTTTTTAAATAAGTGCTTATTTGGTTTTTAGCTTAATTTTGATTTTGCTCATTTGTTCCTTATCCGGGTTCCAAAATCCTCACTTCCCGAATTGTGTGCAAATGTTGGAACCCGGATAAGCATGCAAACGCACATTCCAGATAAGGAATAAAATACATATTCCGGATAGTACAAACAAACCAGATTTCGGATAACTCATGAAATTTCTTATTCCGGATAAGAAAGAATTCTCTATTCCGACTAATTTGGAGAAGTATACATTCCGTATAAGAAGTAGAAGTCAGTAACCCGGATAAGCCGTAGTCAACATTCCGTATAAGTATACAAATTGTCATGCTCGCCAGCCTGGGTGCTTTACTTTCCCGCCAAAATTCTTGTCTCCCCATGGGAGACATGTTCCAATTTGTGCAACATGTGTTCCCTTAGTCGTTTAGTTTTATCCGAAATTCGTTTTAATTTTCATTCTGAAAGTCAGTTATTTTTAGTTATATTTTTCGTCAAATTTTAGTATTAGTATTTTTTCGAAAAGTTTAAGTTTTAACTTTTATTAAGTGCCCGTTTCAATATTTGTTTTATTTATTTTTTAAATAGTTTTATAATCCCATTTCTTTCATTTTTATTAGGTAAGTTTTTATTTTTAATTCAAAAAGTTTTTTTTTATTTTTATTTTCGCTTTTACTTTTATTAATTGTTTCTTTTAATATTTGTCTTAATATCCGTTTTAATATCGTTTTAAGTTTTAGTTTTTAATATTCGTCTTGTTTTACGTTTCTTTATTATTTGTCATTAATCTTTAGTTTATTCTTTTTACTTTTCGTATTTACTTTTTAATTAGCTTTAGATAATCAACGACATTTTATTTTTATTCACCAAAGACGACTGAGTCACACGTTTAACCGGAGATCAATTCGATAAGACGTCGAGAATAACGAACTTTTTAACTAGCAAAAACATCATATCAGTGTAGATCTCCAAAGAATGGTAGTAGCTATAGGAAGGAGAGGAGGGATGAGGATTCTGAGGCCAAGGCTATGGTAGCCATGCATAGAATAGATGGTGTTAGATGGGACTGGAGCTCTATGAAAGAAAGTGTTGAAAGGAATCAATCTCTAGTTGCCGAGGAGACAGAGGAAGAATTTGCTCTTATGGCTATGTCTACTTCTAGCTCAGACAATGAGGTATATGATGACTCTTACTGTACCAAAGGATGTTGGAAAATTACTGAGTCATTAAATGACCAAATCAGAAAGCTAAATGTTGATATATAAACTCTGAAAATCATCTAGACAACTATAAACGTGCTTTAGAACAACTAGAGTCTAGAATTAGAGAATATCAACAAAGAGAAAATCAATATAGAGATCACATTGGAATCCTAGAAAGAGATGCTAGAGAGAAAGATGCCACAGTTTAGGAGTTAACTAATGAACTTGAAATATCTAGAGTCAACCAAGAAAAAGATAAGTTAACTATTGAAAGGTTTGGAAAAGCTGCTGAAGATTTAACTAGGGTGCAAAAATAGGACAATCTCCTAAAGATAAATCTGGTTTAAGTGCCAAGAACCGACATGCTGAAATTCCACCACCCCCTGCAAACATACATGGTGACATCCCAATGAAAGATCTTTCATGGACTGGAATTCCTTGTTTTGCAAAACAGGAGGATATGGTATTTGATCCTAATTACTATGGATTAGGTAATCAGAAACAAGAAGAACCTTTGGTCAAAACTAGTAAAATAAGGGATTTTAATAAGGAACGGGTTGCTTTAAAATAGTGAAAAATAGACACCTCCATTCTTTTCTCTAGAGAAGGTTTATTTGGTAGTGACACTGATTCCAAAACTACTTTATCTAGAACTAGCAGTAAATCAGGGTCTGAAACTAGTAGACTAAACAGTGGAATCCCAGATCTTGAAACTAGTTGTCCAAAAACTTTCAAGACCACTACTAAATATGCAGAGATGTATAGACCTATTTAAAAAAGAAATGTGGTTAGAGGAAATCAAAGAAACTGGAATAATCAAAAGTCTCTTAAACTAGGAAAGGACTTTGTGAAAAACACCAAACCTTGTTTCACCTGTGGCAGTTTTGATCACATATACCAAGACTGTAAAGCAACCATGGGAATGGTCGCTGCAAATCCTTTAAAGGAAATGCAACCACAAGCTATTTTGTTGAATGCAGGGGCAAAACCTTTTTCCCCTGCTTAATATATTCCCCCTGCTTTAAGAAATAAGGCAACTGACAAGTATGTTGCACCTGCTTTGAGAAAGATAAGTGAAGCATACCCCAAATATAGATCTAATATGACCAGGCCCCTCATAAAACATATGCATCTGGCCATAGACCTTACCAACATACCTATAGAGGAACAAGCAAGGGGTTTCCCCTACTAAGCCTACAGTTTCCCCTACTAAGCTCAGGGTTTCCCCTACTCAGCTCGTTGGGTTTGGACTCCTAAAAAGGGTACTCAACCCAATGGTATATCTTTAGCCTTTGATAAATACTCTTACATTGATACATGAGGTAGACCTAAGTCAGTGATGGCTTGGGTCCCCAAAAGGAACTAAAAATATGATCTCTTTTGCAGGTAACAAACTAGATAAAGAATGACAAAGCATACTGGGATAGTGGATGCTCAAGAAGCATGACTGGTCACAAAGCATATCTGTCAAACTTTGTTCCCCTGCATGATCATGATGGTGTATCATTTGGAGATGGGCATGGGACAATCACAGGGAAAGGGACCATTGTCACTAATGGAATGACATTTAATAATGTCTATCTGGTGAAAGAACTGAAGTACAATCTTTTTAGTGTGTCTCAGATGACTGACAACAAAAACTTTGTTCTTTTCACTGATACTGAATGCTTGGTGTTAGGAAAGGAGTTTGTTTTACCACCCAGTACTCTTATTGTACTGAGAATACCAAGGCAGAAGAACATGTACACCATTGACTTAAAAGATATTTCCCTTCAAGACAATGAGAATTGTTTTTGTAAAACCCGCATGCTTTTACCATGAATAGTACCCATTATATCGTACGTACTAGATTAAAACTTTCCTTTTATAGCATGTTTACGTTCACGAATAAGAATTTTAAGTATTACGTACGTGTTAGAACACGATAAGTATTAATTACGTATGAACACACGATAAGTATTCAAATAATAATTATAATCATGAACGTAATTTAGTCACGAGCTAATATTATTTACGTATATATATTTATTACGAACACGAATAAATATATCATGTCACGATCCATAACTAAATAAATCACGTAAACTACGTAACACGTAAACACGAACATTTAACACGATTAATATTATTACGTATATTTAATTAACGCGACAAGTAATCACGTAAATAATATTTACGTTTAAACACATATAACGATAACTATGAAAATACACGACATACAAAAGACATGATCACGCGTAACGTTTTAGCTAGTCGCGAATTAATTAAAATAAAAGAACTATAAGTGGGTTTCGGGCTATTGGAAAAGAAAGGGAGGGAAGACGGATGGGCCGTGGCCCAAGGAAAAATCCAACCGACCCTGTATAGTAATAAAACGGGGGTGCTTGTTTCTTTTGTTTTCCTTCTTTCTGCCGACACAAACAAACAACACCGAAAACCCTAGAAAAAGAAAAATAGCCGCATGTATTTTTGTGTATTCTTCTTTTGATGACGACCCACACCAAGGAAACAAGAAGAATGGATCGAGGGTTGATCCTAGAAGAACAAGGATTTTGGTTGTTTTGTTACTCCTAAACCCTAAATCACATGTAAGAAACCCTAATCTCATTATCCATTTTTTAATGATCATGAATAAAACTTAATCAGAGGCGGGTCTGATTGTTTTTGGTTCGGCTTGCACCAAACCGAGAGTCTATGACTCTCGGTGGTGGGTTTTCCTTCGAGCCGCTGCAAACCAAACGGCCAGTGGGCCTTTTTCTTCTTCAGCAGCAACCCCTGCTGTCAGCAGGGGTGCGTTTGGCTTAACAGTGGGGTCCAACGGCGCAGCAGGGGGTGTTTGGGTGTTGGTCTGCCAGTGGGAACCCACGGCTGACAGGTTAGCCTGTCGGTGGGGAAATAAACCCAGGCAGGGGGAACCGGCTGTTTCCGGTGGCACCATCACCACTGCCAGTGGAAACTGGCAGTGAAGGGGCTGTTTGGTTTTGGGTATAAAACAAGACGTAAGGGTGCGTTTGGCAGTCAGTTTAATAAGCATAATTAAGGGGCTGTTTGGTTCGGTGTATATGTAAACATAATACGATTTTCACGGGATTCCACGGGTTCAGTTTTCGACGCGTTTTAATAAACTAATACATGGGTACGGGTAATTATTTTGCGCGTTTAATTAGCTTAACATGTATATTAATTACAAGACAATTAAACTAATAAATCATGACTTTTTATTACAAGATTAATTAAATTAATTTAACATGCTATATAATTAATTTAATTAGAACATGGACTTAGGTTTATTATTATAAATTAATAATACACGATTTAACCTAAGTATCTTTAATTATTTAATTTAGACTATAGTAATTAATTAATTATTAAACCATGACTTATAATTATATAATTATCATGACTTAGGTTAATTATTTTACTATTAATAAATAGTTAAACCTAAATATTTTAATCATGAAAATTTGACTAAGTAATTAATTAATTATTAAAACCATGACCTATAATTAATTAATTCTCATGACTTAGGTTTTATTAATATAATTGATAATACATGTTTTAACCTAAGTATTTATAACTTTATTTAATTAAGAACATGATATATTTAATTAAATACTTTTAACCTATAGTTTATTTAAATTACATGTAATAATTAATAAACTATACATTATATCATTATGACTTAGAAAATAATCAGAAAAACACTTTAGCTTACATTATTAGCTTAATAATCCAGCTCATTTCTATTTATGGAAACTTTCTATTTTTAGAAACTTATCTATTTTAAGCAGTAAATCTAATTTTGTAAACTTTCTATTTTTGGTAAACTTTCTATTTTTGGAAACTTTCTATTTTAGGAAACCTGCTATTTTTAGAAAGTTCCTTATTATTACACAACAAGTATAATAATACATGAAATACAAGTAATACTTAATCAGAATTTACAGAATATAAGATAAATACAGTATTAAGCTTAAAGCAGTAAAACATGACATGAACGTATTAAATAAGCTAAGACATAATATAAAACCACTTATGTATTCAGTAATCAGATACTTATACACGTATGTATTTATGTAGCATTAGTGATACCGAAGTAGGACTCTCTTCCGTTCGTCTTCTTCGTTTACTGGACATATGGTACGGATTCCCGTCCTTTCAGTATGGACATTCTTTCCTTATTAGGATTCCCCGTATGCAGCCAAATGTTTTCCCGTAGTATAAGTTTATATGTTTGACTTGCATATGTTTAATTTAGAATACCTATAGCCATATACATGCATGACCAGTTTCACCTAGTTATGGAGGTACCATAACCATAACATTGGAGGCACTGATGTTATGACTTCACCACGGTGGAGTGATTGCTCGTGGCGTCCCTTCAGCTTTTGGCCATATTATTATATTTATCATGTGGGGCGTATTGGTGCATCCTAGTTACATGTTTTCAGCAAGATTACTCAGTGTGAATGTGGTGTGTGCCTTGCATCCTTCACCAGGAGCTGATCCCTCCTACCGAAACCAGTATATTAAATTAGAGGCAGCCCCTCTAATTTGCATGATGAGGTTACCCCTCCAAGTACTCATGCACGGTGGATTTTTGATAGGTGTGAAAACACCCATCCTTTTACCACTTATTTCTTGCTAAAACAAGACCAAAACGCGTATTTAATGTCATTTGTTTGGAATTATGCGTGGTTTGTGTGTTTGTTGTGTTTTCAGAGCCAACCGGATAAATATTGAAGAAAACATGGGATTGCACGGGTTTTATCGAGGAAAAAGACGAAAAGACAAAGTCTATAGTCCAAGAGATGCAAAAGATTTGAAGTCAATGGGCCTATTTGAAGATTTATCGAAGAAAAGGACCAAAGATGGAAGATTTACATATGTCGAAGAAACTCAAGTCTAATCAATGAAGAAATTAAAAGACGAGTTGAATTTATTCGTCGACAAATCCCGAATCGAAATCGAAAACGTCAACTTTTCTGAAAAGACGAGAAGACAAAAAGAAAGGGAGAAAGCCCACTCACCAAACCAAGCCAAGCACTATAAATACTCTTTCCATTCACAATTTCAATAATTTTTCATTCTGTTATATTTTTCCTAGTTTGTAGGAACCATCTCCCTTAAGGAGTGGTTTTCATTTTCTTTGATTTCTTCCAATCTTGTAAGTTTAATCTTTCCATTTTGTTTGTTGAATCTTAATCATTAATACAAGTTTACATTTAACCTTTTTATCATCTTGTTCTTCATCTCTTTGTGATTCAAAGTTCTTAAGTTTCATTTTATTGGTTTGATCATAAAAAGTAAGTGGGTTTTATGTTTTTGTTGTTTTGGATTGATGTTTACTATGAGTAAATGGTTAGTGGTTAAATTGGTTTAAGTTTTGATTGAAAACTTGGTGGATTTTTGGGTTAAATTCGTGTATTTTATATTCCCCTATTCTTCGCATTTTTCAGACTTTCCCTGATTTATTCCGAATCAACATAAGATCCCGGATCAAGGTTTTTAGATTTTAGTGTTTGTTCGGAATATCCATTATTCCGGATCAAGGGTTTTCTAATTTTATTCCGGATCAAGCTAATTGGTTCGGAATATTTAATATTCTGGATCAGCTACTTTATTCCGCATCAACTTGTTCATCCGGAATAATCAATATTCCGGATGAGTAGTTATTCCGAATAAAGGTTTTTTCTAAAACATTCCGAATCAGTCATTTATTCCGCATCAAGTCATTTATTCCGCATAAGCACATTATTCCGGATCAAAGATTATTCCGAACGAAGGCCATATTCTTCATGAATAAACATTCCGCATGAAGCACTTATTCCGCATGAAGCAAACATTCCGGATCAACACATATTCCAAATGAAGCAATTTTTAGGATTATTCCGCATGAGTTGATTTATTCCGCATGAACCAAATTTCCCTGATATTCCGGATCAAGCAATTATTCCGAATAAGTTGTTTTCTCCAAGTTTAGGTATTCTACTGTTTGATTTTTATTCAAGTTTATTTCCAGTAATTGCTTTTAGTTTAATTTTATTACTTCCTGCACTTATCGTTTTAGTAGTTATAGACCAAAGCTCCCCCTTTTTAGTCACCAATTACAACTATTCCACTTTTAACCATGATCGATTCGAGAAGATACCGAGAACGAAACAACGACATATATCAATTGGGTATGAGCAACGCAAACAAAGATCTTGCAAAAGCTACATTTTTAATCAACTAAAATTACAGTTATTAAAATGGCGCCGTTGCCAGCTCTTTTCGTAAGGATCAACGGTTTCTTGTGAGAAAAATTGGAATTTGGGATCCGTTCTTTCGGGAACGTTATTTTCAAGTACAAAAATTTTCAAACACCCATAAAAATATAAAATTTTCAAAAATACAAAAAAATTAAAAACCTATAAAAACCAAAAATATTTTCTCTTGCATTTTCTTTTTAGTGTATGCGTACCCGATCAACGTCTTATCCAGAGCCCGAGACTCTCGATCATTTAGACATGGCCGGTGTAAACAACAATAATAATCGACCCCTCCCGAACAATAATAATCCACCCCACCCCAACATGAATAACCCACCCTTACCCGACCTACGAACCATGGAGGAGCTATGTCAACCCACCATGAACGGACGTGGACGCCCGATTGCGCCGATGCATATCACGGCTCAGGAGTTTTCGTTGAAGCATCACATGATCCAGCAAGTGCAAACTAACCCATTTCGTATAATTCCGGATGATGATGCCAACAAACACCTCGACAAATTCATTACCATCACCCAAAGCATGAAGTCCCCCAGTGTTTCTATGGATGACCTTCGCCTCCAACTATTTCCCCACTCGCTTTCTCACCATGCCGAAAAATGGTTTGACCGTCTCCCAAAGAATTCTATTCATACTTGGGACGACATGACTCAACGCTTCTTGTCGAGCTACTTCCCACCATCCATGGTCACGAGCCTTTGTAACGAAATTAGTGGATTCATGCAAGACAATGATGAATCGCTCTTTGATGCTTGGGAACGATACAATGATTTGATCGACCGTTGTCCAAATCACAACATGCTCCCCGTCACTCTCATTGATACTTTCCACAATGGTCTCACTTTTCGTGATCGTGACACGATCAACGCCGCCGCCGGTGGTACTTTTATGAAAAGGAGACCGGAGGAGTGTAGAGAGTTGATTGAAAACATGACTACTCACCACAAGAATTGGGATTCATTCGCATCCTCAAGATCTAATCAGAGAGTCAATGTTTCTTCTACTACTTCCAATCCCGAGATAACCGAACTTACCCGACAAATCGCGGATATGCACAAGGATTTCATGACCATGGCCACAAACCACTTTCAACAAGCTAAAGCCGTTGCTATTTCTTGTGACACATGTGGTGGTCCTCATTCTTACAATGATTGTCCTTCTACCCAAGGCAATTTTTCTGAAAACGTTAACGTGGCATACGGTACTTATCCCACGGGAGGGTATCAAGCTCGTCCTCAAGGAGACTGTAGCTTGCTAAGTTATCGTTCAAACAACTATCTTGCTCCACCCGGTTATCCTCCTCCAAACCAAAACCAACAACAAAGTTATAACCAAAACAACCAATCCCAACCTCGTGCTAACAATCAATATCAATCCCAAAGAAACCCATACCCACCTCAAGGAAATTCTCAAGCTTACCAAGCTCCACCTTTCAATCAACCTATGGTATTGAATCAAGACGTTGAGACGTTCATGAAGACTAATAGAGAGATGGTGACGAATCTTCAGAGTCAATTCATCAACTTGAAGGGAGAAATGGCGAAGCAAGGGAACGATATTCGAGCCGAGCTAAGGAATGACATGGCGAAACAAAGCAATGAAATTCGTGCAGACATGAGAGACTCTTTAAGCACTCAAGCGGTTAACATTCGTGATATGATCGGGTCTCTCTTCCAAGGTAATCAACCCTCTTCTTCGGGTACTCTTCCGAGTAACACCGTTACGAATCCAAGAGGGGAGATGAAAGCAATCACCACTCGTAGTGGAAAAGGTTATACGGAACCCGAGCTTCCTACAGCTCCACCCGTGATTGTGAACAAGGAAAAAGAGCCACTTTCCCCACCTCCTTTGCCTTCTACCCCCATTACCCCACCACCCGTAGTTGTGAGTGATCCTACTCCCCTAAAGCCTTCCTCTTCATCCAATATACCTGTAAAACCCGCATAAAAATACCTAGAATATTACGTACATGAAATTACGTATAAATTTAAAACTTACGATTTAATTATATACGATACGTTTTGAGAATGTCTAATATAGTTAATACGTATATTATTTTAGTACGACAAATAGTTACGTATTTTATTATTATTAACGTACGACAAGAATTTACGTATAATAAGAAAAACCACAATAATAATAATTCACGACATTTAAATCGCGCAACGCGAATAGTAACACGATTATTATTATTACGAGTATAAATTAATCACGACGAGTAATTACGTAAATAATACTTACGTATAATGACAAATTAATAAATTACGAGTTTTAAATCACGACTACGCACAACGTTTTACAAGTCGCGAATTAACTAAAATAAAAATGTACAAGGGCTTCGTTTGGGCCGGTTTGGGCTGTTTCGGACAGGAAAAAGGAGAAGCCCATTTTGGGCCGAAGCCCAATAGGGAAATTAAACATAACCGACCCAAAAATAAAAGATAAAAGACGGGGGGCTTGTTTATTTGTTAAGTCGAAAAAAAAAGGCAAGTAGAAACCCTAAAATAAACAGTCGAGTTTTTTTTTTTTTTCTCTTCTTTTGGCTGTCGCTTCTTCCAAGAAAACAGGAACAACAGTCATGAGTTTTAAATCCAAGGCAAGGGTTGTGTTCGTGTTTATGTTCCTAAACCCTAATCACACATTAGGTATGTATTGATCTTTTATCCTTGTAATTAATTTATGCACAATAATCTGGATCTTTAAAACATATGTAAACAAGTTAGTAATCAAGATTTGATAAGACAGAGGGGTTTCGGGATCTTTTTATATGTTGTTTGTGGCTGTTTGCAAGCAACCCGAGACTCATGGGAGTCTCGGTGGTGATTTTATTCCACCAGCCACCCCTTTCAAAGGTGTCGGTGTGGTTTTTCCATTGGCAGCCGCAACCCCAAACACCCCAGCAGGGGTGGTTTGGTTAGATCAGTGGGAACCTAGGGCTATTTTGCTCTCGGTGGTAATCTACTAGCAAACAGCGGGTAGTTTTAACCAAACAGCAGGAACTTAATTGAACCAGTGCGTAAATTTAATAAGCAGCAGGAAACAAGGCTATAGGCTGGACGTATCTTGGACAGCACTGCTGTTCAAGATATTGGACAGTACTGTTTAAAGATATTGGACAAAACTAGGATATATGTTGGACAGAACAGAAAAACATGATTTATGGGACAGCATGTATGGGTATTTTATTATTTAGTATGTTTGTTTCGTGTGATCGAGACACGGGTGTCTCGGTAGGCTTGAGTACGATTAAATACGTTATCAAACATGATTATTTTAACAATTATTATACGTTATAGTTAAATATTTTTACGCGATCTAAGTTATATATAATTAATAGATTTTGCCCAAGTATTTTATCGTGCAATTAAATTAATAAGCGTGACTTATATTAATTATTTAATTATCTAGTTAACGTTAGATTTATTAAATTACCATGTTCTGATATAAATTATGATTTCAAGTAAAACCATGCATTTTATTATTAACGTATAATTAGTATTTTAGCATAAAGTATTTATTTAATAAACTTTATTATACGATCATCAATTATATATATATTGTGCTGATTAAAACATAAGAACATAAAATATACTAAGCATAATACATGATTTAATATGAAGCCGTAAAATAAGTCAAGAACGTTAAGGCAATACAAGAACAAGTTAAGATTACATCAAGTAATTAAAAATTATTAAGTATAAGTTAACCAAGCGACTCATATGTCCATCTTTATTATGTAGCATTTATGGAGTGTGATCTTCTTCACGTTTTCATCCTCCACGTTATTCTTCATTTGCGTTACTGGACGTGAGGTACGGATTTCCTGTCCTTTCAGTAAGTACTTCCTTTCATATGCATGTTTAGGATTCCCCGTCTGCAGCCAAATGTTTTTCCCCAGTATATGTTTAAGCTTCTCAGTAATCATGTTAATAACTAAATAAATTGCCAGAGCATTATATACAAGCATGACCAGTTTATGTACTAGTTACGGAGGTACCGTAACCACGGCACTAGAGGCACCGGTGTCGTGACTCACATGCAGGAGAGTGATATCTTGCATCGTCCCACTCATGTTCAGTTTGGCCATTTTTATATGTATGTTTTAGTGGGGCGTATGGATGCATCCTAGGCTTATAAGTGTTACAAGTTATCAAGGTGAATGTGGTGTGTGCTCTACATCCTTCACATTGGAGCTGATCCCTCCACCCAGCACAGTATTTAGAGGTCACCCCTCTATAGCATGACGAGGTCACCCCTCCATGTATTCATGCACGTTGATATATTTCATGACCTATATGAGCTCTTTGGCAGTTAAATTACAGTTTCATAATTAAACAGCAGACTTTCAGTATTTACATGAACATGATACTTTAAGAATAAACCAGTTTATTTCAAGTTACAAGTTTACTACATGTCGCCAGGTTTCCCAGTACTTACATTATTCCGCTGCATTTTCATTTTTATGTTTTCATTTCAGCCATCACTTATGTTATGATATTCCATGTTACTATTTTATATCCGCGCACTGAGCGTCTCGCTCAGCCGTTTTCTCTTTTCATGTCCCCAAACGGCAGGTACACAAGGTCAAGAGCATGGAAAGGTTATGCATAGGATGGGAGCTATATTATATGTTTAGGTTTCATTTGCATTACTTTTACTTTATGCTATGTTTATGAGTTTATATTGGGGACCGATGTTTGATTCCGGTTATCCCTTTTGGTCATGTAATGTTTTAGGACATTTACCTTATGCTTTGATATTACGCCATGATTATCCTGTGACATTCCATTTATCCAAATGGGGTGTTACAATACCTTATCCTTCAAGGTTGAGGAAAGAGAAGCAAAAGTGCAAGGATGATATTCAAGTTTCAAACTTTCTAAAAATGTTTAAACAATTGAATTTAACATCTCCTTTGCCGAGGCTCTCGCTCACATTCCTAAATACGCGAAGATGTTTAAAGATCTTCTTAGTGACAAGGAGAAGCTTCTTGACATTTCTCAGACCCAACTTAATGAGAATTGCTCCGCCGTTCTCTTAAGGAAATTGCCCACCAAACTTGGTGATCCGGGTCGCTTCTTAATTCCTTGCAACTTCCCGGGAGTAGAGAATTGCATGGCCCTAGCCGATCTAGGTGCCAGTATAAACTTAATGCCTTTAAGTGTTTGGAAGCAATTATCTCTCCCCGAGCTAGTCCCCACCAAAATGACTTTGGAATTAGCCAACCGTACGGTTGCTTATCCAGTGGGGATAGCCGAAGACGTCTTCGTTGGCGTTGACAAATTCACCTTCCCGACGGATTTTGTTGTCGTTGATTACGAGATGGATCCTCGTGTTCCATTAATCGTTAGACGTCCCTTCTTGAGGATCGTTCGCACTCTCATTGATGTAGCCGCGGGCGAAATAATCATGAGAGTTGGTGACGATAAAATTGTCTTTAACATGGGAAGATTTCTAAGCAACCTTATTCATATGAGAGTGTTAATGCTATTGACGATCTCGATGAGGCTTGTGAAAAACATTTTCATGATGCTTGCAAAAGTACTCTCTCTTCTCTACCCAATGTTGAGACCATTGCCTCAATTGCTCCGTCATTGACTCCTTTTGGAGAAAGTGATTTGGATGATTTCGAAGCTAGCTTGGGTCCTCTCGATCTTAAGTATGATGATTCTTCCACCGATTGGGATGAAGACATTCGTACTATTGAGAGACTTCTCAATGAAGACCCGTTTTCTCCTCCTTCTCCTAAAGAGGTGACTAATGATGATCCATCGTTAGTTACACCATCTATTGAGGATCCTCCTACTCTTGTGCTTAAGGACTTACCTCCCCATCTCGAGTATGTTTTCTTAGAAGGCATTGATCAACTTCCCGTTATCATTGCTAAGGATTTAAAAGCCGATGAGAAAACTCGTCTCATTGAAGTTCTCAAGAAACATAAAAGAGCTATCGCTTGGAAAATCTCTGATATTCGCGGAATTGATCCTCATTTTTGCACACATAAAATTCTCATGGGGGACGACTTTAAGCCCATAATTCAAAGCCAACGAAGGGTGAATCCTAAGATCCATGATGTTATCAAAAAAGAGGTTATCAAACTTCTTGATGCGGGCATGATTTATCCTATCTCGGATTCACCATGGGTTAGTCCAGTCCATTGTGTGCCTAAGAAAGGCGGAATCACCGTTGTGCCCAATCAAAACAACGAGTTGATTCCTACACGTCTCGTTACTGGGTGGAGAGTTTGTATAGACTACCGCAAACTCAATGATGCCACGAGAAAGGATCATTTCCCTCTTCCTTTTATGGACCAAATGCTTGAACGTTTAGTGGGTAATGAATATTACTGCTTTCTTGATGGTTTCTCGGGTTATTTCCAAATACCCATCGATCCCCAAGATCAAGAGAAGACAACATTCACTTGTCCCTATCTCACATTTGCCTACAAAAGGATGCCTTTTGGCTTATGCAATGCCCCAGGGACTTTCCAAAGGTGCATGTTGGCTATCTTCCATGACATGGTTGAGCAAACCATGGAAGTCTTCATGGATGATTTCTCGGTCTTTAGGGACTCCTTCTCTTCTTGCATTGCCAATTTAGAACGTATGCTTAAGCGGTGCGAAGACACTCGCCTTGTTCTATATTGGGAAAAATGTCATTTTATAGTGAAAGAAGGCATTGTGCTAGGACACAAAATCTCTAAAGCCAGTCTTGAAGTCGACCGTGCTAAAGTAGATGTCATAGCCAAATTACCTCCACCTTCAACCGTGAAGGGTGTGAGAATTTTTCTGGGTCATGCGGGCTTCTATCGTCGATTCATTCAGGATTTCTCTAAAATTGCTCGCCCGATGACCCACCTCTTGGAAAAAGATACTCCTTATATCTTTTCTAAAGAGTGTATCGAAGCCTTCCATCTTCTTAAGGATAAGCTAACTAAGTCATCGGTCTTGGTTACCCCTAATTGGGAGCTACCCTTTGAGTTGATGTGCGATGCTAGCGACTTTGCTATTGGTGCGGTTTTGGGACAAAGGATCAACAAACATTTCCAACCAATCCACTATGCTAGCAAAACAATGAAGGGGGCTCAATTGCATTATACGACAACCGAAAAAGAGCTTTTAGCTGTTGTCTATGCTTTTGAAAAATTTCGCCCCTATCTTGTTTTATCCACCACCATCGTATACACGGACCATTCCGCGTTGAAGTACTTGATGACTAAGCACGACTCTAAGCGAAGACTTCTTCGCTGGGTTTTACTCCTTCAAGAATTTAACATTGAAATTCGTGACAAGAAGGGAGCCGAAAACCTAGCCGCGGATCATCTTAGTAGACTTGAGGATCCATATCAAGGGGATCATCCGAACAAAGAGATCAATGACTCTTTTCCCCTTGAGACCTTAATGTCTATTAATCTCAATCTGGATGACACCCGGTGGTTTGCCGACATTGCAAACTACTTAGCGGGTGGTGTTCTCATCAAAGGGTTAACATCCCAACAAAAGAAGAAGTTCTTGAATGATGTTAAGACTTACTTTTGGGATGACCCTTTTCTATTCAAACAATGCGCTGACTTGATTATTCGCCGATGTGTTGACGGACCGGCAGCTTTAGACATTCTCGAGGCTTGCCATAAAGGACCCACCGGTGGTCACTTTGGTCCCAACTACACCGCCAAAAAAGTGTTTGACTCGGGATTTTATTGGCCCACCATTTATCGTGATGCTCACGAGATGGTTAAACATTGTGATGCTTGCCAAAAACAAGGCAAGATCACACATAAAGATGAGATGCCTCAAAATTTCATACAAGAATGTGAAATCTTTGATGTATGGGGCATCGACTTTATGGGGCCATTCCCTTCTTCTAAAGGCAACAAATACATCCTTGTCGTTGTTGACTACGTTTCCAAATGGGTTGAAGCCAAAGCTTTACCCACTAATGACGCGAGGGTGGTTTGTAATTTCTTGAAACAACTATTTGCTCGATTCAGTGTTCCTCGTGCTATAATCAGTGACCGCGGGACTCATTTTTGCAATGATCAATTTGCAAGAGTCATGGCTAAGTATGGTGTCAATCACCGTCTTTCCACCGCTTATCATCCTCAAACCAACGATCAAGCCGAAATATCCAACCGTGGATTGAATAGAATTTTGGAACGTACTGTGGGAGAGCATCGTGTCTCGTGGGCCGATAAACTTGATGATGCTCTGTGGGCTTTCCGTACCGCCTATAAGACACCGATTGGTTGTACACCTTATCGTCTTGTGTACGGGAAAGCATGCCACCTCCTCATCGAGCTGGAACATAAGGCATACTGGGCCTTGAAGTGGGCTAACTCCGACGTCAACAAAGCCGGTGATCTTCGTAAGATTCAACTCAACGAGCTACAAGAATTGAGGAATGAAGCTTACGAGAACTCATTGATCTACAAGGAGAAGACCAAGATTATCCATGATGCTAAAATCAAGAACCGAGAGTTCCACGTTGGTGATCAAGTCTTACTTTTTAACTCTCGGTTGAAGATCTTCTCGGGCAAGTTGAAGAGCCGTTGGTCTGGTCCATTCACCATCGCCAACGTCTTTCCCTATGGCACCATTGAGCTTTCTCAGCCAAGTGGGCCCAATTTTAAGGTGAATGGCCAGCGTCTGAAGTTGTACTTTGGTGAGGACATCTCTCATGAGATGATTCCATCCCTCAGCACGTTTCCCTTGAATTAGTTCGGGACCGAGTCAGGCTCGTGACTCGGTTAACAAAAACAAGTGCTCCTCGAGAGGCAACCCGAGTATCTATCCCCCTTTCCCGTTTTTCATCCTACGTGTAGGGGGAGCTATATAGGTTTCTTGTGTTTGTATGGTGATGTGATTACAGGGATTAGTGCACTCTTGGAATCTTTGAAGAACCGTGCTCCCATGTTATCCGCAAATCCGGTTCTATCTCTCAACTATCGTGATTCAATCTTCTTCATACTCACCTTTGAAATTGATCACTTTAGTTGTCTCCTCCTTAACTTGATTTAACCAACGTGCACAATGTCATAAGTGTAGGGGCGATTTTTCCCACATGCTTAAACATTGAGGACAATGTTTATCTTAAGTGTAGGGGAGACTTCTATCGAAGTTTTAAGTGGACTTTTCCATTAAAGTGCCTTCATTTAACCAGAAAATTCGATTTTTTGACATTTTTCAAAATTTTTAATCTATTTTGGCCTAGTTGTATAGTTGCATTTCCCTTTGTTATGTTTATTTTCTTTCCTTGCAAAAATAAAAATTTCAATAAAGTGTTTTTTTAAATTTTTCAAAGTCGTGAATCTTTTGACTCAACCCGAGTTTACTTATCTAAGTTTACTCTAGCTAGTATCCTTAACGTGTTTAAGTCAAGTTTTGCTAGGCTTTTATATAGGGAGCTATAAAACGTGAAAGTCTTAACTCTCACGGGTTAAGAACAAGAACTTTTCGCAAGTTCCTATAATTGATCCTAGAGAGTCGTTTATCAAGGGAACTTTAAAACGCAAATTCTAAACTTGAAAGAGTCTAAGAAGATGCAAGATCCTATAGGCGACTCGAAAACCCAAAACTGATTTAATTGGCTAAGCATCCACGAGTCTCATTCCTTGAGATTTTAAACTGTGGAGAGCGAGAGATGCTAGAGCCAATTATAAGTTTGGTATTCTTTGTGAATTTATGTGAGTTGATTATAAGCCTATTCTCCCATCGCTTGCTAATAAATTTATCTGCAATAAATAAGGTTGTACGATTTGAAAAGTTACTTAGCTTCTAGCCCAAGATCGTTTAAAAGTTGCTCGGTATGGATTAGAGTTCATAGCCAAGGCATAACTTATTGAAGCGGGATGCGAATATTGGCGAGTCCGAAAAGGTCCTAACAAGACATGAGGGCTACATTTTGTTGCTAAAGATCCAAAAGTGATGTGAAGAATCATTTATCAAAAATCAATATGAAGGATCGAGACACACGACAAAAAGCAAGAACTCCCCAAAAGATCATGGAGAAGTCTATCCAAAAAGACCATAACAAGGTATGAGGATAAATAGATCCAAGTCCTAAAAGGAAGCGGATCGTTGTATATCAAAGTCCAAAATAAAGATTGGAGAAAAATGAAGAAGTCATGGTCCAAATATGAAGAATCTCTCAAAAAGTTCAAGAAAAGAAATTCCCATTATGAAGAGAAGACCATAATTTCAAGAACGTCTCTCAAGATTTGAAGTATGAAGTCGCTGCCAAATATCGATCCGAGAAAGGTCTCAAATCGTGAAGCGAGTTATGCCAAGATATGAACTTTATGAGGTCCCGAGAAGCAGTTTTAAAAGATTTTGTCCTTTAGCTAACTATTGATCAAATCGTCCCACTTTGTTTTCAGCCTAAATAACTATCAAAATAAGTCAAACAATGCATCCTCGTGATCATTCAAGACAAAAATAAAATATAAGAGATACACCTAGGAATAAGGTAGTTTAAGTGAATAATTGGGCCACATGAGTTCGTGATAGTTTGCTAACTTATAATAACAATGATCTCGTTTTTAAGCTTGGTATGGGGAACGTGAAACTTGAGAATGATGAACATTCATGACAATCTAAAACCCCAATGTAAGTCTATAAATACTTTATTTATTTTATTCTTTTGATTTTGTTAGTGTTTAGAATTTAATAAAGGCCAAGATGGGTTATTTATGATGAGAAATGTAAATCGTGCTTTAAAATTGTAGCATTGCATGAGGGCATGGCAATGGTTAAGTGTAGGGGATTTGATACGTGTGAAAACACCCATCCTTTTACCACTTATTTCTTGCTAAAACAAGACCAAAACGCGTATTTAATGTCATTTGTTTGGAATTATGCATGGTTTGTGTGTTTGTTGTGTGTTTCAGAGCCAACCGGATAAATATTGAAGAAAACATGGGATTGCACGGGTTTTATCGAGGAAAAAGACGAAAAGACAAAGTCTATAGTCCAAGAGATGCAAATGATTTGAAGTCAGTGGGCCTATTTGAAGATTTATCGAAGAAAAGGACCAAAGATGGAAGATTTACATATGTCGAAGAAACTCAAGTCTAATCAATGAAGAAATTAAAAGACGAGTTGAATTTATTCGTCGACAAATCCCGAATCGAAATCGAAAACGTCAACTTTTCTGAAAAGACGAGAAGACAAAAAGAAAGTGAGAAAGCCCACTCACCAAACCAATCCAAGCACTATAAATACTCTTTCCATTCACAATTTCAATAAGTTTTCATTCTGTTATATTTTTCCTAGTTCGTAGGAACCATCTCCCTTAAGGAGTGGTTTTCATTTTCTTTGATTTCTTCCAATCTTGTAAGTTTAATCTTTCCATTTTGTTTGTTGAATCTTAATCATTAATACAAGTTTACATTTAAGCTTTCTATCATCTTGTTCTTCATCTCTTTGTGATTCAAAGTTCTTAAGTTTCATTTTATTGGTTTGATCATAAAAGTAAGTAGGTTTTATGTTTTTGTTGTTTTGGATTGATGTTTACCATGAGTAAATGGTTAGTGGTTAAATTGGTTTAAGTTTTGATTGAAAACTTGGTGGATTTTTGGGTTAAATTCATGTATTTTATATTCCCCTGTTCTTCGCATTTTTCAGACTTGCCCTGATTTATTCCGAATCAACTTAAGATTCCGGATCAAGGTTTTTAGATTTTAGTGTTTGTTCGGAATATCCATTATTCCGGATCAAGGGTTTTCTAATTATATTCCGGATCAAGCTAATTGGTTCGGAATATTTAATATTCCGGATCAGCTACTTTATTCCGCATCAACTTGTTCATCCGGAATAATCAATATTCCGGATGAGTAGTTATTTCGAATAAAGGTTTTTTCTAAAACATTCTGAATCAGTCATTTATTCTGCATCAAGTCATTTATTCCGCATAAGCACATTATTCCGGATCAAAGATTATTCTGAACGAAGGCCATATTCCGCATGAATAAACATTCCGCATGAAGCACTTATTCCGCATGAAGCAAACATTCCGGATCAACACATATTCCGAATGAAGCAGTTTTTAGGATTATTCCGCATGAGTTGATTTATTCCGCATGAACCAAATTTCCCTGATATTCCGGATCAAGAAATTATTCCGAATAAGCTGTTTTCTCCAAGATTAGGTATTCTACTGCTTGATTTTTATTCAAGTTTATTTCCAGTAATTGCTTTTAGTTTAATTTTATTACTTCCTGCACTTATCGTTTTAGTAGTTATAGACCAAAGCTCCCCCTTTTTTGTCACCAATTACAACTATTCCACTTTTAACCGTGATCGATTCGAGAAGATACCGAGAACGAAACAACGACATATATCAACTGGGTACGAGCAACGCAAACAAAGATCTTGTAAAAGCTACATTTTTAATCAACTAAAATTATAGTTATTAATTTTCATGACCTATATTGGCTAATGGTAAAATATGTTAAACAGTTTTCATAAGATAAACATAAGGCTTTTCAAACTATAAAACCAGTTTTATGAACATGTTCCAGGTTTTTCAGGACTTATACATTTCCGCTGATATTAAGTCTTTATTATGTTTTAGTCATTCATACTATGTCTATATCCGTGCACTCAGCGTTTTGCTCAGCCATTACTTTCCTTTCCATGTCCCAAAACGCCAGGTACCCTAGGAGAGACTCGAGCATTTGGAGGACGTACATAGGATGGAAGCTGCTAGAGACTTCTTTTCCTTTTTGCCTTCATATACTTATGCTTGTTTAGTCTTTCATTCATTTCCTTTGCGTTATTATGTTTTGGGCTTATGATTGGGGACCGATGTTTGATTCCGGTTTACCCTATGGTCATGTATGTTTTACTACATATTACCTTGCATGCTTTGATGACACGCCATAATTACGTGTGACATTCCATTATCAAAATGGGGTGTTACAATTATGGTATCAGAGCCAAGGCTTCGACCTGTAGGCTCTAAAACTCGACCTGTGACTAGTGGGTAGTCACCAGGAGCTTCCTAAGTCAACGTTTGTTATTCCATGTATTGATGTTTTCAGCGCATTGTTATTTTAACCATGACTTTTTCAGCACCTTGAGGTTTTAACCTTAATGTTTTCATCGATATTGTTTTACTAATATGTATGGACAACCGTCATTCATATTTAGTTATGTGTCATTGTTTCATGCATAATGTTCCTCGGGAACTGTGGCTATGTGGACTAAACCCCAGTAGTTCATAATTAGTCACATAAAAAATTTTTCTGATAAGTTTTGACAGATGAGTTTCATTGATTTATGTTTCATGTATCATCGTTGCAGGGATTATGACTAAGTAATGGTTGGTATAGGACTGGCCCTATTTAGTCGCATGTGCTTTTATCGAAACTTTTAACTTTAGGACCGACCCATAGGCGTCCCCTCGCCGTGTCTTTTGTTTTGGGACCGACCCATAGGCGTTCCCTCGTACATATAAAAGTTTTTATAAACTAAATTACGCATTCATGCACTGTTTTTCATGCATAAAATTTTTCTCATGATTTATTGGCATAAAAAAAATTCATGTCCCCTCATAAGTTACTATGTTTTTATGTCAAGTATGTTTTCATACTGTCATGGTTAACTTCAGTTTCATGCTGATTATGTTATACACTCCTTCATGATAGATTGTTTCATGTATCTTCATGATAATTCCGTCTTCATGTTGATTATGTCTTACGTCTCTTTTGTTGTCCTTGCTTCCATGCAAAACACTGTTGGAATTCATGTAAATTCTGCTTTCATGATAGTCATGGTTAGTTTTCATTGATCATGCTTTCAGGAAAATCATCTTGAATTTTGTATGACCACACTTTAACGTTTCTCTATGCAACCAGAATGAGGTATATACTGGCATTGCCAGGTTATCATGATGGTTTTCCTAACCGTTTAACCGATATACCTTCCTTAAATCATGACAAATGATCGATCCCATACCGATCATTTCATATACATTCCATGTGTACTCCATGTACCTTATCCCATGTGCGTACTTCCACTTGCTGGTACTCTACAAATTGTTGATGTCGCTCATAGCTTGGAGATGTTACTAAAGGTTGATGATGTTGACGTTCGGAGACGCTACGAGATGCGGATGCTATTCACAACCTGGAGATCCCACAAGACGAAGACAAAGGCGTCAGAGCAAAGCAATTGGACGAGAAGATGCTTCACCATCAGACGATTTCCATCAATCATTGTCCCTAATTCTTAGTTACATGTCACACGTCATTTAGCTGTCATTTCAGCCATATGAGTGCAAACCGGTACCAACCAGCCACTCAGCTGAATAGTTACATGAATCATGGTCATGAGAATGACCATCTGGGAACTGAAAGACAGGACGATAGTAACCACTACTATGACATCAACTATCCTAGAAATCGCAACCGAGGCTCCGGTCGCGGACGTGATCAGACATACAAATGATCAGTAGTCCAACCGATCCGCCAACTCAGGCATAATAACCTAATATTGTGGTTCTAGTTATTTCACATCTCGAGACACATGTCAAGACATCAGTCAAGACACATGTCTCACGTATACTTTCTGAAAACACATGTCAAGGCACCAGTCAAGACATATGTCATGCTTATACTTCCAAGATACGAGTCAAGACACATGACTCATGTCCAATTATGGAACATCTCTAAGAAATTCAGAGTACCCTACTAGGGTATATCCATTTTTGTTGTTCCATGTATTAATCAGGCCACAAGAATTTCAGTACCATTATCAGCGCATCAGTGGGAACTATCACGTTTCCCGATGACACTTTCATTTCTTGTAACCATAGCTCATAGATTCATTTCCATAAAGACGCCTTTCGTATTCCCACGTATACGAAGGTTTTCCTTCAGCTTAATGATGAGATCCAAGCTGCTAAGGCATTTCCTCGGACAGACACAAGTTGAATTTTATCCTAATTATGGACTATGAACAGCCGCCATGCCACGATTCATAATTATGTACAGAAATGTTCAGGCTCTTGAATACATTCAGCTTGATTTTCCATCAGGAAAATCTGTACAATTTATCTATGTTTACAAGCATGTGCGTTGTTAGCCATGGTCGCTAAAATTTTCTAGCTGACAGTAAGACACGACTACTTAAGTCCTTTTACGCATAGCCAGTTGATTATTCCAAAATCTTCCCATATATTACAAAAGAACCTACAAGGAGAAGGACGGTACCATGAGATTATGTGTCGACTACCGTCGATTTAAACAAATCACCATTCATGGCCGTTACTCTCCTCCACGTACTGTCAACATGTCCAATCGACCTTATAGTGTTAATCACTTTTCCAAGATCGAACTCATGATCATGCTGCCAACAGTGACGAGTGAAAGAGCAAGACATGTCCATGACTGCTATTCGTACACGACTTGGTTATGCTAAATTCATGATTCTGTATTAGTCTCATAAATGCTCCAACAGCATTATGGACTTAATAAACTGAGTTCCATGAAGTCATAAGCAAATTCATCAGCGTTTTCATTGAGGATAACCTGATTTCCTCTAAGTTTAGAGAAGAACAGGAAGACCACATCTGCGGTATGTTGCAAATTCTATGACAAGAGAAAATTTTACCCTGGAAATTTTTCCAAAATCAATTCTGTTTGATTACAGTGACACGCTGGGTCACATGGATTTGCATGGTTAATCTTACCATGACTCAGCTTATGTGTAAAGGAGACAACCCTACATTACGTTAGGTGTTCTAGAAAATCCTACGCTAAGAGAAGTTTAGATTCATAGACTCAGAGTTTCGCAAACTCCTATGTATCAAGTTCGATGAAGCAAGATATAGTTACGTTTATATCTTTATACATGTCATACAAACAGGCTAAGATAAAACACCAACAGACTGGGATGTTTTTCATCATTTGAAATGGTGAATTGAAATGGGACAAGATCTCCATGGATTTTGGTTCCCAGATCAACGCAAACTCAGAAGAAACATGATGCTATCTGGGTTATTGCAAACAGTTTGATCAAGTCTGCAGAATCCTTACATCCGCAAGGATTTCAGAACCAACAGATTGATCGGACATGTTCCAACCAAGGCTCATCCGATCACTTGGCAATCCCTCAGTTATCAGGTCAGACAAAGATTCGCAATGGTACTCCTTATTTACTTCATGTCTTCATTATAATTCCACGACTTGCTTTCGCGCTCGCGTTCATGACACTATTTACGTTCATGATCGTATATGGGCTTACGATTTTACGTTCATTTTCGTTCTGAGAAGTTTTGCAAGAACTTGAGAGACCAAACCCAAGTTTAGTATAACTCCCTATCCTTAGATAGACGTTTCTCGTCATATTCTATGTCTCACCTTGTAGCGTTTGGCGTTACCACCATTGTATTCTATGTTCACGATATGTTTCACATGTCATGTTCATTCCACGTTCCTCATATCATGATCAAGATATGTTACACGTATCATGGATCACGATATGTTTACTCATACTACACTCGCCATATCTCCACGTAGCACGTTCAAAATTTTTCACGTATCGCGTTCAAAATTTTTCATGTACTACGTTTCCTTATGTCTCGCGCATCGTTTCTATTTATCAGTTAAGTTAGAGCGTTTTGCACGATAACGTTTTAGTTGCCCTTACACGTTAGTTCTTTTCCCTCGATCAAATTTAGGAGATCTACCTTACGTTGATAACCAAGAACTTCTTCGCATTTCAAGTCAAGGTCAGGAGGACCAAGATTGATCATTCGTGGCAAGACCCTGAGAAGGAATCGTTCCAAGAGGGAAGCCACTCGGAGACGAACAAGTTCATCCGGACTTCTTATCCGTTTTCTCTTCGCAATTAGATATGTCCTTTCAGTGACGTCACGTTCCATGTCCTTTCAAGACATGTCACATTCCACGTCACCTTCACTTTTCGTTATCTTACATACCCTTCCAGTTTGAGTCGGGTATGTTACGTTTCCAGTTACGTTATCTATAATTCGGGGACGAATTATTCTTTTAGGGGGGAAGAGTTGTAAAACCCGCATGCTTTTACCATGAATAGTACCCATTAGATCGTACGTACTATATTAAAACTTTCCTTTTATAGCATGTTTACGTTCACGAATAAGAATTTTAAGTATTACTTACGTGTTAGAACACGATAAGTATTAATTACGTATGAACACACGATAACTATTCAAATAATAAATATAATCATGAACGTAATTTAGTCACGAACTAATATTATTTACGTATATATATTTATTACGAACACGAATAAATATATCATGTCACGATCGATAACTAAATAAATCACGTAAACTATGTAACACGTAAACACGAACATTTAACACGATTAATATTATTACGTATATTTAATTAACGCGACAAGTAATCACGTAAATAATATTTACGTTTAAACACGTATAACGATAACTATGAAAATACACGACATACAAAAGACATGATCACGCGTAACGTTTTAGCTAGTCACGAATTAATTAAAATAAAAGAACTATAAGTGGGTTTCGGGCTTTGGACAAGAAAGGGAGGGAAGGCGGATGGGTCGTGGCCCAAGGAAAAATCTAACCGACCCTGTATAGTAATAAAACAGGGGTGCTTGTTTCTTTTGTTTTCCTTCTTTCTGCCGACACAAACAAACAACACAGAAAACCCTAAAAAAAGAAAAACAGCCGCATGTATTTTTGTGTTTTCTTCTTTTGATGCCGACCCACACCAAGGAAACAAGAAGAATGGATCGAGGGTTGATCCTAGAAGAACAAGGATTTCAGTTGTTTTGTTATTCCTAAACCCTAAATCACATGTAAGAAACCCTAATCCCGTTATCTATTTTTTTTAAATGATCACGAATAAAACTTAATCAGGGGCGGGTCTGATTGTTTTTGGTTCGGCTTACACCAAACCGAGAGTCTATGACTCTCGGTGGTGGGTTTTCCTTCGAGCCGCTGCAAACCAAGCGGCCAGTGGGCCTTTTTCTTCTTCAGCCGCAACCCCTGCAGTCAGCAGGGGTGCGTTTGGCTTAACAGTGGGGTTCAACAGGGCAGCAGGGGGTGTTTGGGTGTTGGTCTGCCAGTGGGAACCCACGGCTGACAGGTTAGCTTGTCGGTGGGGAAATAAACCCAGGAAGGGGGAACCGATTGTTGCCGGTGGCACCATCACCACTGCCAGTGGAAACTGGCAGTGAAGGGGCTGTTTGGTTTTGGGTTTAAAACAAGACGTAAGGGTGCGTTTGGCAGTCAGTTTAATAAGCATAATTAAGGGGTTGTTTGGTTCGGTGTATATGTAAACATAATACGATTTTCACGGGATTCCACGGGTTCGGTTTTCGACGCGTTTTAATAAACTAATACATGGGTACGGGTTATTATTTTACACGTTTAATTAGCTTAACATGTATATTAATTACAAGATAATTAAACTAATAAATCATGACTTTTTAGTACCAGATTAATTAAATTAATTTAACATGCTATATAATTAATTTAATTAGAACATGGACTTAGGTTTATTATTATAAATTAATAATACACGATTTAACCTAAGTATCTTTAATTATTTAATTTAGACTATAGTAATTAATTAATTATTATACCATGACTTATAATTAATTAATTATCATGACTTAGGTTAATTATTTTACTATTAATACATAGTTAAACCTAAGTATTTTAATCATGAAAATTTGACTAAGTAATTAATTAATTATTAAAACCATGACCTATAATTAATTAATTCTCATGACTTAGGTTATATTAATATAATTGATAATACATGTTTTAACCTAAGTATTTATAACTTTATTTAATTAAATACTTTTAACCTATAGTTTATTTAAATTACATGTAATAATTAATAAACTATACATTATATCATTATGACTTAGAAAATAATCAGAATAACACTTTAGCTTACATTATTAGCTTAATAATCCAGCTCATTTCTATTTATGGAAAATTTATATTTTTAGAAACTTATCTATTTTAAGCAGTAAATCTAATTTGGAAACTTTCTATTTTTGGTAACTTTCTATTTTTGGAAACTTTTTATTTTAGGAAACCTGCTATTTTTAGAAAGTTACTTATTATTACACAACAAGTATAATAATACATGAAATACAAGTAATACTTAATCAGAATTTACAGAATATAAGATAAATACAGTATTAAGCTTAAAGCAGTAAAACATGACATGAACATATTAAATAAGCTAAGACATAATATAAAACCAGTTGCGTATTCAGTAATCAGATACTTATACATGTATGTATTTATGTAGCATTAGTGATACTGAAGTAGGACTCTCTTTCGTTCGTCTTCTTCGTTCACTGGACATAAGGTACGGATTCCCGTCCTTTCAGTATGGACATTCTTTCCTTATTAGGATTCCCCGTATGCAGCCAAATGTTTTCCCGTAGTATAAGTTTATATGTTTATCTTGCTTATGTTTAATTTAGAATACCTATAGCCATATACATGCATGACCAGTTTCACCTAGTTATGGAGGTACCATAACCATAACATTGGAGGCACTGATGTTATGACTTCACCACGGCGGAGTGATTGGTCGTGGCGTCCCTTCAGCTTTTGGGATATTATTATATTTATCATGTGGGGCGTATGGGTGCATCCTAGTTACATGTTTTCAGCAAGATTACTCAGTGTGAATGTGGTGTGTGCCTTGCATCCTTCACAAGGAGATGATCCCTCCTACCGAAACCAGTATATTAAATTAGAGGCAGCCCCTCTAACTTGCATGATGAGGTCACCCCTCCAAGTATTCATGCACGGTGGATTTTCATGACCTATATTGGCTAATGGTAAAATATGTTAAACAGTTTTCATAAGATAAACATAAGGCTTTTCAAACTATAAAACCAGTTTTATGAACATGTTCTAGGTTTTCCAGGACTTATACATTTCCGCTGCTATTAAGTCTTTATTATGTTTTAGTCATTCATACTATGTCTAAATCCATGCACTGAGCGTTTTGCTCAGCCGTTACATTCCTTTCCATGTCCCAAAACGACAGGTACCCTAGGAGAGACTCGAGCATTTGGAGGACGTACATAGGATGGAAGCTGCTAGAGACTTCTTTTCCTTTTTTCCTTCATATACTTATGCTTGTTTAGTCTTTCATTCATTTCCTTTGCGTTATTATCTTTTGGGCTTATGTTTGGGGACCGATGTTTGATTCCGGTTTACCCTATAGTCAGGTATGTTTTACTACATATTACCTTGCATGCTTTGATGACATGCCATAATTACATGTGACATTCTATTATCAAAATGGGTTGTTACAGTTTTATTGCCAAAGCCTCAGTTGATGAATGCAAGAAATGACACAGAATACTAGGTCATCTAAACTTCAAAAATATGAACAAATTGGTTAAATTCAATCTTGTTCATGATCTACCTTCAAAGACCTTCAGTAATGATCATATATGTGTTGCTTGTTTGAAGGGAAAACAACATAGAGCCTCTTGCAAATCAAAGATTGCTCAGTCCACCACCAAAACATTAGAGTTACTACACATGGATATTTTTGGTCCTACATTTGTGGCAAGCATGAGCAAGAAATGGTATTGCCTAGTGGTCACTGATGACTTCTCAAGGTTCACATGGACCTTCTTCTTATTTGAAAAGAATGACACAGCAGGATTACTAATACAAGGCTTTTTGGACTAAGAATTAAAGATTCGTTAGTTCCAATATTTTCGAATTGATTATTGGTAGAAAGTGCGACTCAATTGTTCTTGGTGGAAAATAAAATGGTTGGTTGATTATCTACTTTTAAACTAAAAGCAAATAATTGTCGTTGAGTAAAATAAGATCTTTAAAAATTTAAACATAAAACATTTGAAAACTAGAAAACTTTGTAAAAAATAAACTAAGACGAAACTTGTTTAAAATAATTCTAAGTTAAAATGGCGGGAAAAATTAAATTTGAAAACTAAGGAAAATAAAACAAAAACTAGAGTCAGATCACAATGTGATCGCACTCTGATCGTAGTGATGGATCGTGACCACCGATCACACTCACGATCGTAGTCTGGGGTCAGATCGCACTCAATGCGTTGGAAAGCGTGATCGCACTCACAGATCGCAACCACGATCGCAACAATTGGATCGTGGTCTTTGATCGTGGTTTGTGATCGCAATCAATGCGATCGTAATCAAGGAAATTGACACACCATCGCACCCACAGATCGCAATGAGTGATCGTGGTGTGGATTTGGATCGTAGCCAAAGAAAGAACAAAATATTGCACTCAATGCGATCGAAGCCAAAGATCGTGACCAAGTAAAACCCTCCTAAGATCGTAATGGAAAATAAGAGGAACTTAAGCTGAAACGAATAAGTAGTTAAATCAATAAGCACTTATCAACTTTAGACAAGTATAAATAAGCACAAATTCGAAACCTTTTGGAACCTAAAACATGGGAACTTCAATAAAACGAACTTTTAAACAATAAAACTCTTGAGAAAGCTTAAAAGTAAACAAGCTAAACTTACAAATAAGCCAATAAGCACAAAGAGCTTATAGCTTATACCGTATGAAAGGTTGTGTAGAAATAAAAAGATGAACTTTTTAAACACTAAAACATCAACTTTAAACACGAAGAAGGACTATTCGAATCAAAGATGAAGTTTCGGATCAAGGATAAAGCAAAATCAAGAAATGTAGAAAGAGATTAAAGAACAAAAGGCTTAACTTGAACTTGTGATTAATGAAATCCAAATACAAGAATGATTCAAAGCATAAACTTGAAAGATAAAAATAAAGAAAAAGATGAAACTTAGTGAGAGAAAGTTTGAAACTTTCTCTCTCTAAAAACTAGAAAGAAAAATGAAAAATGAAAAACTATCTAACCACCCTCCTAATGTGATTAGGAGGGTATTTATAGGGAAATGGGGAGTGCATGTGTGCTTCCTTGTTTCTTTCTTTTCTTCTCGACTCGATTTAAATCCTTTGTCTTTCTCGACGTCGTCTCGGGATTTGTCGATGTAAGTTGAACTTGTCTTGTAATTTTCTTCTTCTATTAGACTTGAGTTCTTAGACTTCATTAAACTTCCGTGTTTAGACTTTTTCTTCGATAAATCTTCAGAATAGGCCTTGGACTTCCGTTCTTTTTGTACTCTTGATCTTTTGACTTCGTCTTTTCTCGTTTTCTTCGATAAAAGCCCGTGAAAGCCCGTTTTTTCTTCCTCTTTCATCTTTTGGTCCTAAAACACAATAAAAACACAAACCACGCATAATTCTGACTTTTACGACATAAATTACACGTTTTGATCTTGTTATTCTTGGAAATAAGCGGTAAAAGGATAAGTGTTTTCACACTTATTAAATCCCCTACACTTGACCATTGCAATGCCCTCATGTAATGCATTAATTTTAACTCACGGTTTACATTTTCCATCATAAATAACCCACCTTGGCCTTTATTAAATACTAAACATTAAGGACAATAAAAAGAAAGAAACGAGTAAAGAAATCAAAGAATTACATCAGGGTTTTGGCTGTCATGAACGTTTATCATCTTCAAGTTTCACGTTCCCCATACCAAGCTTAAAAATGAGATCATTGTTATTATAAGTTAGCAAACTAACACGAATTCATGTGGGCCAATTATTTACTTAGACTCCCTTATTCCTAGGTGTATCTCTTATATTTTATTGATGTCTTGAATGATCACGAGGATGCATTGTTTGACTTATTTCGATAGTTATTTAGGCCGAAAATAAAGTGGACGATTTAATCAATAGTTAGCTAAAGGACAAAATCTTTTAAAACTGCTTCTCGGGACCTCTTAAAGTTCATATCTTGGCATAACTTTCTTCATGATTTGAGACCTTTCTCGGACGGATATTTGGAAGCTACTTCATACTTCAAATCTTGAGAGAAGTTCTTGAAATTATGGTCTTCTCTTCATAATAGGAATTTCTTCTCTTGAACTTTTTAAGAGATTCTTCATATTTGGACCACTACTTCTTCATTTTTCTCCAATCTTTATTTTGGACTTTGATATACAACGATCCGCCTCCTTTTAGGACTTGGATCTATTTATCCTCATACCTTGTTAGGGCCTTTTTGGATAGACTTCTCCATGATCTTTTGGGGAGTTTTTGCTTTTCGTGTGTGTCTCGATCCTTCATATTGATTTTCGATAAATGATTCTTCACATCACTTTTGAATCTTTAGCAACAAAATGTAGCCCTCATGCCTTGTTAGGGCCTTTTCGGACTCGCCAATCTTCGCATCCCGCTTCAATAAGTTATGCCTTGGCAATGAACTCTAATTAATACCGAGCAGCTTTTAAAAGATATTGGGCTAGAAGCTAAGTAACTTTTCAAATCGTACAACCTTATTTATTGCAGATAAATTTATTAGCAAGCGATGGGAGAATAGGCTTATAATCAACTCACATAAATTCACGAAAGAATACCAAACTTATAATTGACTGTATCATCTCTCGTTCTCCACAGTTTAAAATCTCAAGGAATGAGACTCGTGGATGCTTAGCCTATTAATTCAAAGTTTTGGGTTTTCGAGTCGCCTATAGGATCTTTCACATTCTTAGACTTTTTCAAGTTTTAGAAATCGCATTTTAAAGTTCCCTTGATAAACGACTCTCTAGGATCAATTGTAGGAACTTGCGAAAAGTTCTTGTTCTTAACCCGTGAGAGTTAAGACTTTCGCGTTTTAAAGCTCCCTATATAAAAGCCTAGCAAAACTTGACTTAAACACGTTAAGGATACTAGCTAGAGTAAACTTAGATAAGTAAACTCGGGTTGAGTCAAAATATTCACGACTTTGAAAAAATTTAAAACCACTTTATTGAAAATTTATTCTAGCAAAGAAAGTAAATAACGATAACAAAGGAAAACTACAAGGCCAAAATAGATTAAAAATTTTGAAAAATGTCGAAAAATCAAATTTTCTGGTTAAGATGAGGGCAAATTCATGGAAAAGACCACTTACTTCGATAGAAGTCCCCCCCTACACTTGATATAAACATTGTCCTTAATGTTTAAGCATGTGGGAGTAAACTCCCCTACACTTAGGACATTGTGCACTTTGTTTAAATCTTGCTAAGGGAAGGACAATTATAGTGATTTAAATGTAAACATATAAGATATGAAATATTGAATCACGACAGTTTAGGATATAACCAGGAAGACGGGTACACGGGATCACAGTTCGTCAAAAGTCATCAAGAATAGATCTTTGAAGCTTTAATCCCTGCACAGAATAAGAAACAAGACAACAAACACATACGGGGCTCCCTCCTACACTTATTATGAAAATGGTAAAGGATAGATCACGGGTTGCCTCCCGAGAAGCGCTTGTTTTTTGATAACCGAGTCACGAGCCTGACTCGACCCAGAACTAGTTCAAGGGAAACGTGGTGAGGGATGGAATCGTCTCATGAGAGATATCCTCACCAAAGTACAACTTCACGCACTGGCCATTCACCTTAAAATTGGGCCCATTTGGCTGAGAAAGCTCAATGGTGCCATATGAAAAGACTTTGGCGACGATGAATGGACCAGACCAGCGGCTCTTCAGCTTTCCCGAGAAGATCTTCAACCGAGAGTTAAAAAGTAAGACTTGATCACCAACGTGGAACTCTCGGTTCTTAATCCTTGCATCATGGATGATCTTGGTTTTCTCCTTGTAAATCAATGAGTTCTCGTAAGCTTCATTCCTCAGTTCATTAAGCTCGTTGAGTTGAATCTTCTGAAGATCGCCGACTTTGTTGATGTTGAAGTTAGCCCACTTCAAGGCCCAGTACGCCTTATGTTCCAGCTCGATAGGGAGGTGGCATGCTTTCTCGTACACGAGACGATAAGGTGTACAACCAATCGGGGTCTTATAAGCGGTACGGAAAGCCCACAAAGCATCATCTAATTTATCGACCCACGCGGCACGATGCTCTCCCACAGTACGTTCCAAAATTCGCTTCAATCCACGGTTGGAAATCTCGACTTGCCCATTGGTTTGGGGATGATAGGCGATGGAAAGACGATGATTAACACCATACTTCGCCATGACTCTTGCGAATTGATCATTGCAAAAATGAGTCCCGCGGTCACTGATTATAGCACGAGGAACACCGAATCGAGCAAAAAGCTGCTTCAAAAAGTTCACAACCACCCTCGCATCGTTCGTTGGAAGAGCCTTAGCTTCAACCCATTTTGATACGTAGTCAATGGCTACGAGGGTGTACTTGTTCCCTTTAGATGATGGAAATGGCTCCATATAGTCGATACCCCATACATCAAAGATTTCACATTCTTGTATGAAATTTTGAGACATCTCATTTTTATGTGTGATCTTGCCTTGGCGTTGAAAGCATCACAATGCTTAACCATTTCGTGAGCGTCACGATAAATGGTGGGCCAATAAAATCCGGAGTCAAATACTTTCTTCGCGGTGTAATTGGGACCAAAGTGACCACCGGTGGGTCCTTTATGGCAAGCATCAAGGATTTGTAAAGCTTCCAGCCCATCAACACATCGACGAATGACAAGATCGGCACATTGTTTGAAGAGGTAAGGGTTGTCCCAGAAATAGTGTTCAATGTCTTTAAAGAACTTTTTCTTTTGTTGGGAGTTAACCCTTCCTTGAGAATTCCACCCGCTAAGTAGTTTGCAATGTCCGCAAACCACGGGGTTTCATCAAGATTGGAATTTATAGACATTAAGGCCTCAAGGGGAAAAGATTCATTGATCTCTTGATTCGAATGATCCCCTTGATAAGGATCCTCAAGTCTACTAAGATGATCCGCGGCTAGGTTTTCGGCTCACTTTTTGTCACGAATTTAAATTTTGAATTCCTGAAGGAGCAAAACCCAACGAAGAAGTCTTGGCTTAGAATCTTGTTTAGTCAACAAGTACTTCAACGCGGAGTGGTCGGTGTAAACGATGGTGGTGGAAATGACAAGATAGGGGTGGAACTTCTCAAAAGTATACACTACAGCTAAAAGCTCTTTTTCGGTAGTGGTATAATGCAATTGAGCCCCCGTCATTGTCTTGCTAGCATAATGGATTGGTTGGAAGTGTTTGTTCACTCTTTGTCCCAAAACCGCTCCAATAGCAAAGTCGCTAGCATCACACATCAATTCGAAAGGTAGCTCCCAGTTAGGGGTAACCAAGACCGGTGCCTTAGTAAGCTTATCCTTAAGAAGATTGAAGGATTCAAGACACTCTTTGGAAAAGATCAAAGGAGTATCTTTTTCCAAGAGGTGGGTCATCGGGCGAGCAATTTTAGAAAAATCCTGAATGAAACAAAGATAGAAGCCCGCATGACCAAAGAAAACTTCTCACACCCTTCACGGTTGAAGGTGGAGGTAATTTGGCTATGACATCCACTTTAGCACGGTCCACTTCAAGGCCGGCTTTTGAGATTTTATGTCCAAGCACAATGCCTTCTTTTACCATGAAATGGCATTTTTCCCAATTTAGAACAAGGCGAGTGTCTTCACACCACTTAAGCATGCGTTCCAAATTGGCAAGGCAATTAGAGAAGGAATCAACATAGATCGAGAAATCATCCATGAAGACTTCCATAGTTTCTTCAACCATGTCATGGAAGATAACCATCATACACCTTTGGAATGTCCCAGGAGCATTGCATAAGCCGAAAGGCATTCTTTTGTAAGCAAATGTTCCATAAGGACAAGTGAATGTGGTTTTCTCTTAGTCTTGGGGATCGATGGGTATTTGAAAATAACCAGAGAAACCATCTATGAAGCAGTAATAATCATTACCCGCTAGACGTTCAAGCATTTGGTCCATGAAAGGAAGGGGAAAATGATCCTTTCTTGTAGCATCATTGAGTTTGCGATAGTCTATACAAACTCTCCACCCTGTAACGAGACGAGTAGGAATCAACTCGTTGTTGTTATTGGGCACAACGTTGATTCCGCCTTTCTTAGGCACACAATGGACCGGACTAACCCATGGTGAATCCGAGATAGGATAGATCATACTCGCATCAAGAAGTTTGATAACCTCTTTTTTGATTACGTCATGGATCTTGGGATTCACCCTTCTTTGGCTTTGAATAGTGGGTTTAAAGTCGTCCTCCATGAGAATTTTATGTGTGCAAAAGTGAGGATCAATTCCACGAATATCGGAGATCTTCCACGCAATCGCTTTCTTATGATTCTTCAGCACGGCGATAAGTCGAGATTTTTCTTCCTCTTTCAAGCCCTTTGCGATGATGACGGGTGATTTCTTGTTTTCGTCAAGGAAAACGTACTCGAGATGAGACGGCAGATCCTTAAGCTCTAAATCCGAAGGATTTTCGATGGAATGCGTAGTCAAATTCGGATCATCGGTAGAGATATCCTTAGGAGATGGTGGATAAATATTGTCCTCATTGAGAAGTTTCTCAATGGTACGAATGTCTTCATCCCGATTGGTGGGAGAATCGTCATATTTTAAGTCCACATCTCCCAAAGTAGCTTCAAATTCTTTCAAGAGAATATCACTTTCTCCAAATGGAGTTAGTGAAGGAGCAATAGAGGAAACGGTCTCAACGATGGGTAGAGAAGAAGAACCACTTTTACAAGCGTCTTTGAAATGTTCTTCACAAGCCTCATCAAGAACGTCAATGAAATTAACACTCTCATTTTCAGAAGGCTGCTTAGAAAGTTTACCCATATTGAAGACGATTTTATCGTCACCAACTCTCATGATTAATTCGCCCGCGGCTACATCAATGAGAGTGCGACCGGTCCTCAGGAATGGACGTCCAACGATTAGTGGAACACGGGGATCCATCTCTTTGTCGACGACAACAAAATCTGCCGGAAAGGTGAATTTGTCGACACCAACAAAGACATCTTCGGCTATCCCCACTGGATAAGCAACTGTACGATTGGCTAATTCCAAAGTCATTCGTGTGGGGACTAGCTCGGGTAGAGATAATTTTTTCCAAACGCTTAAAGGCATTAAGTTGATACTAGCACCTAGATCGGCTAGGGCCATACATTTCTCTACCCCGGGAAAGTTGCAAGGAATCAAGAAACGACCCGGATCACCAAGTTTGGTTGGTAATTTCCTTAAGAGCACTGTGGAGCAATTCTTATTAAGTTGGGTCTGAGCAATATCGAGAAGTTTCTCCTTATCACTGAGAAGATCTTTAAACATTTTAGCGTATTTGGGCATGTGAGCGAGAGCCTCAGCAAAGGAGATATTGAAATTCAGTTGTTTAAACATTTTAATAAAGTTAGAAACCTGAATATCATCCTTGTTCTTCAATTTCTCTTTCCTCAACCTTGAGGGATAAGGTATATTGGATTGAGACGAAGGCTTTGGTATGTAATTCTCACTCACATCCTTGGGTGGTGGAATTGGAGAAGTAGAAGTTGGAGGTGTTGGAGAAATAGAAGGTGGAGGAACTGGAGAAGGAGACTCGTTTTCCTTAGTCACAATCACCGGTGTAGGTGTAGGAAGCTCGGGTTCCTTTAAACCTTTTCCACTGCGAGTGGTGATTGCTTTCATCTCCCCTCTGGGATTAGCAATGGTGTTACTTGGAAGAGAACCCGAACCAGAGGCTTGATTACTTGGGAAGAAACTAACCATCATGTTCCTTAAGTCATTCGTTTGACTTGCCAAAGTGTTTCGCATATTAGCTCGAAGATCATTCCCTTGTTTCACCATATCTGCTTTCATGTTGGCCATTTGCCGCTGAAGATTCTACATTATCGCATCATTAGTCCTCGTGTAGGTTTCAACGTCTTGATGTAATGCGGTGGGTTGGTTGAGAGGAGCATGGTAGGCAGATGGTTGATAAGCAGGTTGTTGGTAAACTTGGTTGTTTCTTTGAGGTGGATATGGGTTTCTTTGGTTTTGATATTAATTTGGGGCACGAGGTTGGTTTTGATTGTTTCGATTGAGGTTGTTTGGGTTTTGTGGGGGAAAACCGGGTGGTGAAAGAAAGTTGTTTGAGCGATAGCGGAGCAAATTACGGTCACCTTGAGGACGTGCTTGATATCCTCCTGTAGAAAAGTTACCGTTAGCGGCATACACATTTTCCGGATTGTCTTGAGTCGAAGGACAATCGGTGTATGAGTGAGACCCCCCGCATATTTCACATGATTGACTCAAAGCATTAGCTTGGGCGGTGATTTGTTTGGCATTGTTGGCGGTTTGGAGAGCAAGTGATTCAACAAGCGAAGCAAGCTTATCAATTTTGTTGTCGGCGTCACTAGTACTAGCACTAGCCACATTAGTCCGAACACTCTTGGTTTGCACTCTAGACTTATTTTCAATAATGTTCCATGCGGCATTAGAAGACTTAACCAAAATATTACCCCCCCCGAGGCACTATTTAGTGAATTTTGGTCATTCATGCTTAAACCTTTGTAAAAAGTATTGATTTGATGTACTTTTGTTAAACCATGTTGTGGACACTTTCTTAAAAGTTCCTTAAAACGGTCCCAAGATTCACTAAATGTCTCACCATACTTTTGTTCAAAGGTAATTATTTCATTCCCCAAAAAGGTAGTACGTGAGGGTGGGAAAAAGTAATTTATGAATTTGGTCTCTAAATCCGTCCACGTAAGAATACTTTGTGGCGGTTCCTTATCAAGGCAATTCTGGGCTTGTCCCTCTAAGGAGAAAGGAAAGAGTTGCAAGCGAATCACTTCTTGTGATACCTCATTGTACTTAACCGTATTGGTGAGCTGAAGAAACCTTTTTATGTAGTCATGAGGATCATCAAGTGAACGCCCCAAAAAAGGTTGAGCAGAGACCATTTGAATGAAGCCGGATTTGAGTTCAAAGTTGTTGGCTCCAATCTCAGGTATGACAATATCATCGGTGTTTCCTTCTACGTGCGATTGCAAAAGCTCGATCATTGGTTGATTGTCCATGGTGACAATAGGTTGAATAATGACTTCGGCTTGAGCTGCTTTCTTCTTACGAGCACGAGTACGCATGCACACCTACAAAGGGATTAGAAAAATATACAAGAAATATTTTTGGTTTTTATTGTTTTTCTATTTTTTTGTATTTTAGAAATTTTTTAATTTTTATGGATTTTTGAAAATTGTAAAGCAAGGAAAATAACGTTCAAAAGTGAACGGATCCCAAAATCCAACGCGTCTCTCACTAAAAACCGTTAATCTTCACGAAAAGAGCCGGCAGCGGCGCCATTTAATACAAGGCTTTTTGGACTAAGTATTAAAGATTCGTTAGTTCCGATCTTTTCGAATTGATTATTGGTAGAAAGTGCGACTCAATTGTTCTTGGTGGAAAATAAAATGGTTGGTTGATTATCTATTTTTAAACTAAAAGCAAATAATTGTCATTGAGTAAAATAAGATCTTTAAAAACACTTGAAAACTAGAAAACTTTGTAAAAAATAAACTAAGACGAAACTTGTTTAAAATAATTCTAAGTTAAAATGGCGGGAAAAATTAAATTTGAAAACTAAGGAAAATAAAACAAAAACCAGAGTTAGATCGCAATGCGATCGCACTCAGATCGAAGTGATGGATCGTGACCACCGATCGCACTTACGATCGTAGTCTGGGGTCAGATCGCACTCAATGCGATAGAAAGCGTGATCACACTTACAGATCGCAACCACGATCGCAACAAATGGATCGTGGTCTTTGATCGTAGTTTGTGATCGCAACACAAATGATCACAATCAATGCGATCATAATCAAGGAAATTGACACACCATCGCACCCACAGATCGCAATGAGTGATCGTGGTGTGGATTTGGATCGTAGCCAAAGAAAGAACAAAAGATCGCACTCAATGCGATCGAAGCCAAAGATCGTGACCAAGTAAAACCCTCCTAAGATCGTAATGGAAAATAAGAGGAACTTAAGCTGAAACGAATAAGCAGTTAAATCAATAAGCACTTATCAACTTTAGACAAGTATAAATAAGCACAAATTCGAAACCTTTTCGAATCTAAAACATGGGAACTTCAATAAAACGAACATTAAAACAATAAAACTCTTGAGAAAGCTTAAAAGTAAACAAGCTAAACTTACAAATAAGCCAATAAGCACAAAGAGCTTATAGCTTATACCGTATGAAAGTTTGTGTAGGAATAAAAAGATGAACTTTTTAAACACTAAAACATCAACTTTAAACACGAAGAAGGACTATTCGAATCAAAGATGAAGTTTCGGATCAAGGATAAAGCAAAATCAAGAAATGTAGAAAGAGATTAAAAAACAAAAGGCTTAACTTGAACTTGTGATTAATGAAATCCAAATACAAGAATGATTCAAAGCTTAAACTTGAAAGATAAAAATAAAGAAAAAGATGAAACTTAGTGAGAGAAAGTTTGAAACTTTCTCTCTCTAAAAACTAGAAAGAAAAATGAAAAATGAAAAACTATCTAACCACCCTCCTAATGTGATTAGGTGGGTATTTATATGGAAATGGGGAGTGCATGTGTGCTTCCTTGTTTCTTTCTTTTCTTCTCGACTCGATTTAAATCCTTTGTATTTCTCGACGTCGTCTCGGGATTTGTCGATGTAAGTTGAACTTGTCTTGTAATTTTCTTCTTCTATTAGACTTGAGTTCTTCGACTTCATTAAACTTCCGTCTTTAGACTTTTTCTTCGATAAATCTTCAGAATAGGCCTTGGACTTCCGTTCTTTTTGTACTCTTGATATTTTGACTTCGTCTTTTCTCGTTTACTTTGATAAAAAGCCCGTGAAAGCCCGTGTTTTCTTCCTTTTTCATCTTTTGGTCCCAAAACACAATAAAAACACAAACCACGCATAATTCCGACTTTTACGACATAAATTACACGTGTTGGTCTTGTTATTATTGGAAATAAGCGGTAAAAGGATAAGTGTTTTCACACTTATTAAGTACTCAAAGACTTCATTACTCAGATTGAACTTCAAAAGAGTATGAAGGTGGTGACAATTAAGTCTGATAATGTTGGAGAGTTTAGGAACAAGGAGCTGGACACTTTCTATACCAGCAAAGGGATAAAAAGGGAATACAACATAGCCAGGACACCCTAACAAAATGGAGTTGTAGAGAGGAGAAACAGAACACTCATAGAAGCTGCAAGGACCATGCTATCTGATTCCAATCTTCCAGTAATATTTTAGGTTGAAGCTGTTGTCATTGCTTGCTATGTTCAAAACATGGCCTTGGTGGTTAAGGCTCACAACAAGACCCCTTGTCAGCTATTCATTGGAAGACCCCCTTTAATTGACTTTTTTAGACCGTTTGGGTGTCATGTAGTGATACTCAACACACATGATCATCTGGGAAAGTTCAATGAAAAGTGGGATGATGGATACTTTGTTGGCTATTCACTAACAAGTAAGGGATATAGGGTCTTCAACAAAAAGACAAGCAATGTGAAAGAGAACATACATGTGAATTTCCTGGAGGATAAGCCTGAAGACACACAAACAGGTCCCAAGTGGTTCTTTGATATTGAAGTAATTTCTAAATCTATGAATTATGTGCATGTTGCTTTGGAAAATACTAACATTTCAAGTACAAAAGAACCAACTGCTTTGGAGAGTCCACCTTTAAGGTACATGACTGTACCTTCATTATTTCCTACTGATGATGTTGCCAAAGAGATGGCTGAAGAAGAAGACCTCTCTCAAAAGGATGCACAACCAGTCATTTCCCTTGCTAAGCACAGTCATGAAAGCAGTGGAATATATGAAAGCAGTAGAATCATGGATTCCCCTACTGGTCCAAACATTTCCCCTGCTATTGGAGAAACAGTGGTTGATAGTGATGCAAAAAGAGATACCCCACTCAATTCTACATCTTTTCCAATTTCTATGTCCAGCAGTGGAAACAAAATCATTAGGCATGGAGGTCCAAGCTATTCAGAGCTGCATTCATTTCACAAACATCCATCTCTTGGCCATGCAGTATCATTTGGAGGTTCCTCTGAAGAGTTCTTTCCCAATCAAGATAGTCCTATAGAACCTGCTTTGGGAAATGATGAAACTGAAGTCCTTATGAAGATGTAACCCACCTATAGAATCAATAAAGATCACCCTCGGTCTCAAATCATAGGTGATCTTGAAACTCCCAGGCAAACAAGATATCAAGCAAAGGATCATAGTTTCATTGCCAACATAACAATGAAATTCAATCATGGGAATATGCAATGTTGTCTTTTTGCTGCCTTTTTATCACAAGAAGAGCCAAAGACGATATTTCAAGCTTTTAATGATGAAAGCTGGGTAGAGGCCATGCAAGAAGAGTTACTGCAGTTTTATATTCAAGAGGTATGGATTTTGGTAGATTGTCCAAAATGGGCAAGAACCATTGTAACTAAGTGGGTACTCAGAAACAAGAAGGATGAGAGAGGGATTGTGATAAGGAATAAAGCCAGGCTAGTAGCACAAGGGTACACACAGGAGGAAGGCATTGACTATGATGAGGTCTTTGCACCAGTTGCCAGAATTGAAACCATCAGATTATTTATGGCATATGCTTCTTTCATGGACTTTGTGGTATACCAAATGGATGTTAAGAGTGCCTTTTTATATGGCACCATTGATGAGGAAGTATATGTAATGCAACCTCTAGGTTTTGAAGATTCAAAAAATCCAGACAAGGTTTACAAGGTGAAGAAGGCAATGTATGGGCTTCATCAAGCTCCTAGGGCCTGGTGTGGGACTCTATACAAGTATCTCTTGGATAATGGCTTCAACAGTGGAAAGATTGATCAGACCCTGTTTATCAAGAAACAAAAAGGTGACTTTCTTTTAGTGCAAGTATATGTGGATGATATCATTTTGGGATCCACAAACTCCATACTTAGCAAAGAGTTTGCCAAATTGATGTAAGACACATTCCAAATGAGTGCAATGGGAGAGATCAACTTTTTTGTGGGGTTACAAGTTCAGCAGAGGAAAGATGTGATTTTTATCTCTCAAGATAAATATGTTGCTGAAATTGTGAAAAAGTTTGGATTAAGTGAAGGAAAGAAAGTCTCAACTCCCATGGACAAAGAGCATCCTTGGGGAAAAGAGGGCCAAGGAAAACCTATTGATGTTAGAACATATAGATCCATGATTGGATCTCTCATGTACCTTACAGCTTCAAGACCTGACATCATGTTTGCTGTATGTTTGTGTGCAAGACACCAAGTGACACCAATGGAGTGCCACCTTTTTGATGTGAAGAGAATCTTTAGGTACCTCAAGTGTCACCCTACTTTAGGACTTTGGTACCCTAAGGAATCACCCTTTGAGCTAGTAGCCTATTCAGATAGTGACTATGGTGGTGACAACAATGATAGAAAGTCTACAACCGGTGGATGTCAATTTTTGGGGAGTAGGCTTATATCTTGGCTGCTCAAAAAGTAAACAATTCAGGCAACTTCCACAACTGAAGCTGAATATGTGGCTGCTGCTGCATGTTGTGGGCAAGTCCTTTGGATTCAGAATCAATTGCTTAATTATAGGTACAATTTTCTTAAAACCAAGATATTTATTGACAATAACAGTACAATATGCATTATCAAAAATCCTATTTTCCACACTAAAACTAAGCATATTGAAATCAGACATCACTTTATTAGAGATTGTTTTGAAAAAGGTTTGATTGTTCCTGACACTGTTGATACAGAACTTAATGTTGCTAATCTTTTTACAAAACATTTTGATATTGGGAGGTTTCAGTACTTGGTAGCAAGTATTAGGATGGTTAATCCCTAAATTTGATGTTTGTAAGTTCTTGTGTATATTCAGGATTGTATAATTGCCTGTGATTATAAGATTGCTAGTCATTTTTTCATCATTTTAATGCCACTGCTTGTGAACAAGGTTTCCCCTGCTAAGGATATTTCCCCTGCTTAGGATCTTTCCCCTACTTGGGATGTTTCCCCTGTCTGGTTGTTCATTATATAAGTGGTTGGTATGTGGTTTTGGACTAACAATGTAGGTGTAATATTGAAGTCTGCTATGCTTTACTGAGGGGTTTGGTATGTATTCTATGTTTCAGGGGAGGAATAGGTCTATCCTTTTAGGAATCAGGGTATCCTTAGGATACTCATGTATGATTCTAGATCATACCCACTGGTGACTGAGGGCTTAGGGACTATGAAAACTTGATGCAAAGCTTGTTGGAGTTTTGAGACCTTGAGGCACTGTAATGTTTAGTCAAAACTCTTGATTGGGCAGCTTGCTGCACAACATGGAGCTTTTGGATGCATGCTTCCAAGACCACTTAACCATAGGAAAGGAATGGTAGGGTTAGAGACCTGGGTATGTATACTTCATTGGGTTAACCTGGTGTAGGGTTTACTTGTGTGTTGGGTTTTTCTTTTTATGACTTTATTGAATGGAGGAGTCTAGAGTTCTGTGTATCTAGCTTGCTTATGCAGGTCTGTGCATTAGGACAGAGCTATTTAGCATTGTACTATTCAAGATAATCTCATACCCTTGGAAAGTTTCCCCCGCTTTTGATTTTCATTCCCCTGCTTGTATGACTTCCCCCTGCTTTGCAAAAGTTCCCTTGTTTGACCGTTGACTGACAATGACGTTACACTGTTTATAGCCGTTGGGCCTGCTTGTTTATTCTTTGGTTAGGGAATATTTTATTATTTTCAAAAGATATTTAAGGTGCATTCTTCACGGATTGGTAACTTTATTATTATTTCTCTAAATATATTACTTTCTAAGCAAGATTTACTTCTGATTTTTATGCCAATTGATAATTCGGTCTAATCACAAGTCTTCAATTCGCCTATATAAACTCAATTCCCTTAACCAATAGGTCTAACAAATTCTGTCGCTCACATCCCATTTCAAATATAAACCTTTTCTTAATCAAAATTTCAATGGCTCTCAAAATTTCTGCTTACCATAACCAGATTGCCATTCTATCTAGTGAAACAGCAGAATTCTCTGAGGCAGTAGCTTACCTAAGGTCTATTTATTTTAGGATAGCTCTTGTGATCAGTCCAAGAATTTATACCTCACACATCCAACAGTTTTGGTCGAATGTAACGACTGAAACAGTGGATGGAGAGGTTACACTTAAATATCGTGTAGATGGACACCCCAAAGTAATCACACTTGCCTCCATTCGAGACAAGCTAGACTTGAATGATGAGGATGGGGTGGTTAGCCTGCCTGAGGCTGAAATTTTTGAGGGTTTAACAAACTTGGGGTACAATATTGTTGAGGATCCAAAATCTAAATTTTTTAAAGGTCAATTTGCACCCCATTGGAAGTACATTATTTATACTATTTTGCAATGCTTATCTTCTAAAACTACTGCTTTTAATGAATTTGGGAGTCATGTTGCCTCTGCCTTGGTATGCTTGGCAACATGGAAAAAATATTGTTTTTCTCAAATGATTTTTGAGGGTATGGATAAAAATGTCAAAAGCAGTACAAAATTTTATATGTATCCAAGGTTTATAGAACTTTTGCTTGACATGGGTCAACATGGACCCATTAGACACACCCATCTCTTCACAGCCAATCCCCACACCACTAAACTGTTCACCACCCTTACACCAAACACCCCACAATTTTCTGGTAGAGTTGTGCCCTTAACTCAAACCATGTTGAACCAGATCAGACGTGAAGCTTATTCGACACCCAAAGCATCCCCAACCACACTTCCTGATACCCCTGTTTTATCTTCTGATCCCACTGCTAGTGATTTACCCCCTATCAATCCACAACAAGAAAAAAGGAGCAAAACTAGGTTTGCTAGGTCTCCCTTGCCTAGTGAATCTTCACCAAATGTAGAGAGGAGAGTCTCCATGGGTATGGAGCAACTTTGGGATTTGGCTGCCACTACTGTCTCATCCTCAAGGGGTGAGCAGGACAATGACACCATAAGTAAGCCCACTTCCTCACCTTAGTGATACCCAAAGAGGAGAGAAATCTCCTCCTACGGTTGAGAGCAGACTAAAACCATTATCTCTTTTAGAATTGACGAATATGTGCATAAGCTTGAAAGAGCAAAATGCACAACTGGTACAAATAGTCAAACAGCAAGGTCTGGTAATCAATAGCTTAGAAATCGGACTTGCTAAACTTGAGGGGAGGGGAAGACCACATTTGGTTCTATCCACGGATGAGGATGCTTCCAAAGGGGAGGAAGTACCTAACACAGATGAGTCCATCGAATGGTATGTATTTCCTAGTAGAAAGGAAGCTAGTAAAGAGAAGGTGGTCAGTGATGAGAATGGCAGTGACAAGGGGAGTGCAACAAAGGATGTAGCCCAGACATTGTTGAATTTGGGTCATACATAAGAAGCCCCTGCTACAACAAAAGTTTCCCCTGCCAGCATTAATCCCACTGCTGTAAATATTCCCCCTGCTATCCACTATTACACCTACAAGAGCAGCTATCTCTCAAACGTTTGCTAGAAAAAGGAGACAGCCAGCACAGAAGGGGATACAAATTGGAAAGACTGCTCCCAAAGCAACACCAGTAGTGGATCCAAAATACAAAGGGAAGGGGAAAATAGTTGAGCAGCCCAAGAAGAAATATAAGCATAGAACACCAGAAGAGATAAGGGCTCAGACTAACCATGATGAGTGTGTGGCAAAAAGAATGGAAGAAGAAGAGTTACATATGGAACAAGATAGGGTACAAAGGAGGAATAGGGAGGCACAACTGGATGTCTCTAAATTAGATCTCTCAAAAAAAGAGAAGGTACTGATGCAGCCGAAAGAGATGCTCAAACAGATTAAAATTATGCATATAGAGTTGGATGATAGGGTACCAAACATTGCAGAATTCTTGGAGCAATGGGAGAAGGAGCTGATAAATGATCCATTAGAGGAAATGTATGGTTTGATACTTTTGGCCTTCAACTTTTAAAAGGGTTACTTAGAAAAGAGAGAAATGCAACTCAAAAAGGAAAGGTATCTAAGGTCTGAAAAGGGAAGATTGGAGCATTATAAAGTCATGCTTAGGAGGTTCAAGAAGTATACCGATGCACACTTTATAAAGATGACCTTTGATGAGGTAGAGAAAACTGTTATTCTAGTGATTTAGTCTGGAGAATTTCCTTGGCATAGGCACAACTAAGGAGGATGAATACATTAGGAAGCAATATGAGATGATAAAGAAGGCCAGGAAGTCTAGGAAAACAAAAGCAGAGGGAGAAGCAGGTGAAACTGCTCAAACAGTGGAAACATCTTAAATAAGTGTAACTTCTCAAGCAGTTGGATCCTTATTAGCAGGTGAAAGATCTGTTCTTAATTTACAAAGAACAACCAAGAGAATGAATAGGATGGAGAAGATTGGAATAGTCACTAGGGAAGATTAGAATCCCTCCAATGAAGAAATTTATCAACATTTAGTTTTGGAGGAACCTGATGACATTGTACTTGATGATATGAGAAGGAAGTATTCCATAGTGAAGTATGATGTGTATCTATATAAAGGTATGACTTGGTGGAAGCTTACTAGGGCTGATGATACAGCTCAGACATTCCAAAGTCTGGGTGTCATGTTTCAAACTTTAGATAGAGAAGACTTGGATGATGTGTGGAGGATTCTAAAAGGAATGTTTGTAAATAATCCTCCTACTATAGAAGGTGTTGAGAAGGATTGGTTGATTTGGTATAGCATGCATGGGATGTATGAGACAAATCTAAAAGATCCTGTTTTTTATGCACAGAATGGAGCCAAAATGTTATATTGGAAGTTGTTTACAAATTCAGGAGTTTATGAGTTGGCTATGGAAGGATTTAATGTCTATCTGCTTAACAATCATTACTATCCTCTCTCACAAGAGACATTGAAGAAGATGGTGCAGACTGACTTGATAGTGGATCGAAAGAATCATGTTCCCTATGATCTTATTAGGTTTATCCATAGTCAAGTTTGGCTAGAGAATTTGTAAGCATCCTCATTAACCAGCATTTATTTAGAAACTTATCGTTTTGGTGAAAGCATAAGTTTAGGGGAGGATTGTTGGGAATAAATGCATGAGTCAAAGTTCCCCCTGCTGGTTGGTCAAGATCCCCTTGCTAGTATAAGTTTCCATCGCTGAATTAGGGAAGACAATGGGATCAGTTCCCACTGCTAGAAGTCAATGACCCTGCTGCATGGATAAACTTAGAAGAGATATTAATGCATTTCTGTTACTACTCTAGAATACCTTCCTAGTTTGTTAGTAGTTATCTTGTACATGGGTCCTTGTGCTATAAAAGGACTCACTAGGTTTTGTGTTTGATACACTTTCCCTTTAATTTCATTTCATGCTTTAAGGTTGTAAAACCCTAATACCATCTTTGGGTATTCGTATATTATCAATATATTAAAGCTTAACGTTTAATTCACTACTTGTTCTTGTGTTAAACATTACTTTCCGCATCTTGTTTAGTTACTTTGTGTATTGCAAAGTTTCTCTTGTAGTAGTTTGAATTCTTTCTTTCTACTATAACCCTTAAACAAGCTAAGGTTTAAGATCTGGGTTTGGGATCAACAATGGCATGGTGGAAAGCACTCAAGCAGTCGAATGGAGGTGACGACTGGGTTGCTGGCTTGACTTGGGCGCAGTTTAAGGAGTTGGTTCTGGGTTAGTTCTTTCCGAAAGCTGAGCAGGATCGACTCAAGAGGGAGTATCATGGCATTCGACAGAGAGCTGGAGAGAATAGTACAGAATTTATGCAGAGATTCCTTAGACTTGCTTGTTTCCTTGGCGTAGTAGCCGGGACAATAGAGGAGCAGGCATATCACTATCGCTAGGCTCTTCGTACTTCTGTCGCCAACAACTTGGTGTGTGCTACATTTACTACTGTGGCGCAGGTTACAGATGCAGCTTGCAAGCTAGAGATTCCGCAAGAGAGAGACGAGTTTGGTGAAGCAGAAAGGTCTGAGAAAAGGTATATCTCAGTCATCAAACGTTAATCATTTCATTCAATTAAGAACCTTCCATTTTATATCTTTCTCTATACAATTGTATCTTTCAGGCAAAAGACTGGGGACCGGTCCCAACCAGCCACTTAGCAGTACCAGCCTAAGGGAAACGGTCAGACTCAGGACCGTTCTGCATATGATAGACATGGAGGTAGTGACAACTATCGTAACACCGCCAACAACTCCAGCAACAGCAAGTCCCTATAATTTTTCAATCTTTGTGTTATGTTGCTATATGAATCGTAAATTCTGACACTTCAGCATCTATTACCAGGAACACTAGCAACGGACGGGATCAGGACCGCAGAGGTTCACATCCCAACCGTGCAGCTTCATCTGGTATTACAATCAAAACTTTATGTGTAGTCATGTTTGTACCCTAATAATCATGTCTCACGCATACTTCCTGAAACATGCTCCCAACCAGCTAGAGCACCTGTTGGAGGGTACACTCACCCTATTTGCACCATTTGCAATTACATACACCCAAGGCCGTGACGCCGTGGTAGTGGCTCCTGCTTTAAATGTGGCCAGCAAGGCCACCAGATGAAAGATTGTAAGAAGGGTGAGATTGAGGGTACTTCCAAGCATGCTGATACCAAGCCACCTCCGACTACTGGACGTGTGTATACTACCACGCGGGACCAAGCAAACAAGTCATCGGGTACCATCACTGGAATCTTGTTTATGTATGGTCAAGCTACTTGCGTTTTGTTTGACGCGGGTGCGACTCATTTAGTCATATCCACTGCTTATACTAATCGTGTTAGGATATCCCCTATGCCACTTGATAATGTCTTAAACATATCCACACCCCTGAGAGAATCTGTGCGTATCACACATGGGTACAGAGATCTTCCTTTACAATTTGATGACAAAATTCATGAAGTTGACGCACTTCCTTTAGACATGTGTGAGTTTGACATGATATTAGGCATGGACTGGTTATCCAAACACCACGCCACCATAGATTGCCATTTATATCGGGTTATTTTCTGTGATATCAACGCACCAGAGTACATTCACAATGGTTTCATACCAGGAAAGTCCGTACAAATCATCTCAGCCTTATAGGCACGTGCCTTACTGTCACATGGCTGTGAGGGTTTCTTAGCTATTGTTCATGATATTGAGGCTGAATCTCCATCCATTCAGGATCAACCTATCGGGTCAAAATTTCCTGATGTTTTTCCTGAAGAACTTTCGGGCATACCACCTGCTCGTGAAGTAGAGTTTGGTATTGAGCTCAGCCCATGAGCTGAACCAATCTCCAAGGCTCCTTACCGCATGGCTCCCATTAAGCTCAAGGAGTTAAAAGAGCAGTTGCAGGAACTTTTGGAGCGAGGTTTCATCCGCCCTAGTGTATCTCCATGGGGTGCACTGGTGTTGTTCGTGAAGAAGAAGGATGGCAGTATGCGTCTATGCATTGATTATCGTGAGCTGAATAAGATCACAATCAGAAAACGATATCCTTTGCCACGTATAAATGATCTGTTTGACCAACTGCAAGGCGCCAAAATTTCTTTAAGATCGATATGAGGTCTGGCTACCATCAACTACGGGTGAAAGAGCAGGATATCTCCAAGACTACTTTATGTACACGTTATGGACACTACGAACTTATAGTCATGCCTTTTGGACTTACCAATGCTCCAGCAGTCTTCATGGATCATATGAACCGTGTCTTACATGAGTTTCTGAACAAGTTTGTAATCATCTTCATTGATGCTATTCTGATTTTCTCTAAACCCAAGGAGGAACACGAAGACCATCTTCGTACAGTATTACAGATACTTCTCCAGAAGCAGTTGTATACCAAGTTCTCTAAGTGCAAATCCGGGTTGAGAAAAGTGGCGTTTCTGGGCCACATCGTATCCACAGAAGGAATAACCATGGATCCTGTGAAGGTTGAGGCTATCACAAAATGGCCAAGACCGACGTCGACGATGGAGGTTCGTAGTTTTCTGGGCTTAGCTAGTTATTACCGAAAGTTCCTGGAGAACTTTTCACGTTTGTCCTTTCCCTTGACTAAATTGATGCGAAAAGGGGAGAAATTCGTCTGGACTGACGAACGAGAGAAGAGCTTTGAAGAACTCAAGTAGAAGTTGGTATATGCACCTAGTCTTACTCTCCCATCTGGCACAGGTGGATTTCAGATCTATAGTGATGCTTCAGGGAAGGGTCTTGGCTGTGTTCTCATGCATCATGGGAAAGTGATTGCTTACGCATCACGGCAGCTTAAGCCTTATGGGGAGAACTATCCTACCCATGACTTGGAGCTTGCAGCAGTTGTGTTTGCACTGAAGATTTGGAGGCATTACTTGTATGGCGAATCATGTGATATCTTCACATATCACAAGAGCCTAAAATATATCTTCACCCAACATGAACTGAACATGAGGCAAAGAAGGTGGTTAGAGCTGCTGAAGGACTATGACATCAATCTTCATTATCACCCCGACAAGGCGAATGTAGTGGCAGACGCTCTTAGCAGGAAGTCGGGCATGATTAACAGTGATGAGATGGCATTTGTACATGATCTCATCGTTCTTTTCGGGCTTTAAATGCATTAAAATGTCATAAAATACCATATATATGATTGTATTTGTTTACTTGTGTGTTTTAGGTATGGATATCGTGAAAAAGACAAAAGATCACAAGAAACAAGGAAAAACGAACACGAGAAACGAAGCCGTACAAAGAACCAGGCCCTAGTTCATGATATATCCAAGATTAACCCTTGAAGACTTATACAAGATTGATCCTCAAAATATGAAGAAATGACACTTAAAACCCTTGTATATTCATAATTACACGTTTGGTCCCTTAAGTTTGTCAAAATTACAAAATGGTCCTTCAACTTTGAAGATTTGGCAAGATTAGCCCCTCATCAATTCTAATTTGTCAATAATGGTCCCTCATGAAGTCAAAGATACTATGAAGACCTTTGAAGATCAAGAAAGTCCAAAATCAGTCCCTCAAGAATTCAAAAATGGAAAAATAACCCTTGAAACACTTTTGCCAAAGTTTTGGGGCAAAAGTGTGAAAATCAGAAGTTCTATAACAAAGGGAATACGTTTTGGTGGCTGAAAAACTTGATTTATCCATTTCACCAAAACACAAGGGCCAAAGGTGTTCAAATGAAACATTCAAACACTTTTTGCGCCAAACAACTAAACATTCCACCAAAACCGGATCAAAGTTACTACTATTCACCCACATGAACCCAGGATTTACCTTCACTTAAACAAAGGGTAAATCGAAATTACCCAGGCACATGCTTGATTCACACATGCAGAAACCAATCCCACACACAAAACCCTCAACTCCACTCACCAAAGGGCCCCACACTCAAGGACGTCCACCCATCACATCACAACTTAGCCTCCAAGGAATGCTAGGTGTCAAAATCAACAGCACACACTCAATGCTTAACTAGAAAGCTAAAATGAACGATTTGGATGCATTTGGACATCTTAATATCAAAATTCATCTAGAAGATTCAAGGTCATTTTAGGGACTTCATAGCTAGGGTTTTCTCATTGTAATCTCAGCCTTTGTGGCCTATATAAGGACTCCTCAACTTGTGAGAGAGCCTTGTTCCAGTTTTACCTTTTAAACATTGTAATTCCTTTTTAAATTTTTAAAAGTTGGTATTTTGAGAAAATTGTAATTCCTTTTTATGTTTTTGAAAGTTGGTGTTGTTTAAGGGTAATTCTGAGTTCCATTATATGTTATAAGTGTGCTTGAATCTTGTGGTTCAAGGACGTTTATGTTTGGTAAGGTTTTCAAGTTTTAAAAAAAAGCTTGAAAAGTGGTTTCTGATTTTGCTATTTTGCTTGTACTAATCCTTAACCAAAAGCTATAAGATCTTACAAGCTTGTTGACACCAAGCTTGTGAAGGGATTGGAGCCTTTGGTTGGGCTGTTTGTTTATTGTGTTGAAGAAATCAAGCCCTTGAGTTTCTGCTTTGAAACATCAACCAAGGCAGTCATCCATCTTTCTTGTTGAAGTACCTTGGTCTTGTTCTAGTTGTTGAACAAGGTCCAAGGAGCATTGCTGGTCCTCCTAGGATGTTGTGGATGACAGGTATAAGCTCTTGTTAAAAATCACATGTTATGGTCTGTTTTATGTTTTGCTATGTGATTTGGTGATTTTGTGTTTGTGCTTTGTGTTTTATGGTTGGTATCTGTTAGTTGTAACCTAGTGTAGCTATTTGATCATTAAAATTAGTAGGTTGTTTGAAGGATTAAGAAGTTTGTTTGAAAAGTGCTTATTAAAGGATTGTTTGGGATTACTGGTTCATAAGGCCTTGTGGCCTTGTGCCCATGGTTCTTAGGGTTTGGGAAGTCTAAACAAGTCATTTTGAAAAAAATTTAGCCATTGGTTAAGTTTCTGAAAGTTTGGAAAAGGAATTTCAAGTTTTGCAAAAATCTGATAAAAGAGTTTTTGAAATTGGTCAAACACATCAGATCCAATAACTTCTTTGTTTCTTGGATCTAAGGTCTGAAATCAGGTTTGGGAATAGTTTAGGTGATAAGCTATCTATTGGTTATTTGGTTGTTGAATTTGGTCGCTTATTGAGTGTGCTATAGCTTATTATAGTTGGCTGAAGTGGTCATTTGCATCAGCAAAGTGACCACCTCATTTTGTGCTTGCAATTGTTATCCTAGTGTATGCCTTGTGATTTAGCTGCTTGGAACTTGTTTATGTGCTGCTTGTGAGTGGATTTTGCTATTTGGTGTGCCTTGTATCTGGCTTATAAGCTAACTGGCTTATTAAGCCCTTATTGCCAAAATCTGTCATCAAAAGGTCAACTGACCTCTTGATTCACAAGGACTCCTCCTTGAGTTCTTCACAAAAATTGCTTATAACAAGCCCTTATACCATCTCTGGTCATTTGGTTAACTTTGGAGCACTTTGACTTTTGGTCAAATAAGCACAAATTGGATTATTTTTTTAGAACTGCTTATTGGTACATGCAACAACTTGGTTTTTGTAATAGAACTCATTTTTCTCAGCTTAATAACAAGTCTGGAAGGTTACAAGTCTTATTGTTAAGCTTTTGGTAGAAAACTAGCTTATTTGGATTTTTCAGCCAGCTTATTGGTTCATACAGCTTATTCTACTTGGCTTTTTGTGATTTTCTTGATTGATTATTCTTAGTTAAGCTATTTGTGAGCTTTTGCAACAAACCAGAGCTTCTGAAACCCCCTAGAACTCTAACCCGACTATTTTGTCGTTTAGTGGATTTCTATTTTGCTTATTTCTGGCTTCTTGAGTGAGCTTTTTCAAAATTTCTTTTCACAGATCTCTTAGGCATCTCAAAAGAAGGTTGTGTGTTTAAGCAGAGCTTATGGCATTGGCTTATTGCTTAATGGGCTTATTGGCCCAATAAGAATAAGCTGTTTGTTATTTAAGCTGTGATAAGCTCATATTCAGCTTTTGGGCCTTCAGACTTTTGTGCTTAGAATTAAATTTAGAGCCAAATAGGGTTTTTCAGGTCATTTGGGCCTACTTTGACTTTTTGGGCCCAAAAGCCCATTTAAGTTGACTGTTTTTGGTTTTAGCCCATTTGGGGGCCCATTAGGGGTATTTTGGTAATTTCACTTTCATTTTCTGATTACTTAGGTTAAAATAACTAGTTTGAAAGTTTTTTAGAATTTTTTATAATTTTTGGATTTTTAATATTATTTTAATATTATTTTATTATTATTTTTCAAATTTCACATTTTTGCACTTTTTATATTTTTCTTAGCTTAAATACATTAAAATAGGATTTTTGCAACTCTTAGATTAATTTTATCATCATTAGATTAATTTTTATAATTATTTTAAGTTTTAATAGTTTTTAAATCATTTTAAATAGTTTTTCTTAGTTTAAAAATTTATAAAAGTAGTTTTTAATCTTTTTAGGTCATTTTAGAGGTTTACCAATTGAAAAATCTTTATTTGGACTTTTTGATAATTAATTTGATTTTTAGGGCTTTAATTAGCATTTAAAAATTAATATTTAATTAATTAAAAGGTTTGAAAAAGTTTTGATCATTGGTAAACTCTTAGTTTATTTATTTTGATTTTTGGTAAATTTTTGGGAATTTTTAGAATTAATTTTTATTTTAGCTATTTTTACGGTTTTACGTTTAGTCGTAGTAGTAATTAATTTCACGTCTTCGTCATTCTCTTTTCTCATCCCCTTCTTTCAAATATTAATCTCAAACCAATTATGAATTATTCACTCACATATACCTCCTTGGGAAACGAACTTTCACCTTTGGGTCATTAACACTTGATTTCCCTAAATCATTTGTTTAATACTTACCGCTTTTACGCCTTTTTCCTAAAAGGTCGTATTTTACCACAATCATTGTGGCGCCGCTGCCAGGGAGGTGTGTCGTGATTAATTTGTCTTGTTGTTTTTAATATTAACCATAAATAGTATTTGTATTAGTAGAAATCTACTAATACGTATTATCGGTTTTTTGTTTTTTCTTGTGAAATTATTATTACTATATTGTATTAAGTATCACAATCAATACAAAATATCTCCAAAAGTGTGAAAACACAACCTTAATTGGGATTTGATCTCCTAATTATTGTATTCGAATCTCAAACAAAAGAAAAAGGCAAAAATAGATAAATACTTTCGTGAAGCTCGATTTTGAAAAATACAAACTATAAGGTGGGTATAAGGCGGGTATTATAAAATATACCCTAAGGAAAAAGGCTCTTAAGTGCTTCGCGCCGCCTCATTTCCCCACTTGCTGTGAGTATTTTAAGATTGAAAGCTAATCGAGGGTTTTGCCGCCCAAAGTATTATTACGTATCATATATATTTGCTTGGTTTCTTTGTGATTAAACCCTCTTGAACAATTTGGTTTTCACCAAAGTTCTAAAGTCATTCGAAGACGTTCACTCCACGTGATCGTTTTCATTCTTTTGAGGCTTCTTTAATCAAGAGTTTGATTCGAGGAGAGATTTGGTAGATTGTTGTCTACGAAGATACACCAAAATCCAAAAAAATTAAAAACAATCAAAAACAAAAAAAATTGAAAATTCACAGAACACCCAAAAAGAATCTTCTTTGCTCACCTCCCATTCTACGTGAAGTTTATGCTAACACGTAATCAAGCTAAACGAGCTCGTAAACGTCGTCAAAGTCAAGGAAATAAAGAGACGTTGATTGAAGAACAAACTCCAATTGTCGAACCTATTGTAGAACAAGAAGTCGTCATGGCTAATCGTACTATGATGGAGTTGCTTCAAGCACCCACTGAGGGTTTTGGAGAAGCTATCGTGATTCCCGCTATCCTTGCGAATAATTTCGAGATTAAGACGGGTTTAATGTCGATGTTGCAAGCTAATAAGTTTAGAGGTCATGAAAAAGACAACCCGCATTACCACATAAGGAATTTCAATCGTCTCACCGCAACTAGCAAGTTTAAGGATGTTCCACATGACGCCATTAAGATGATGTTGTTTCCATACTCATTAGATGGACCCGCTAAAATTTGGCTTGAGAAAGAACCGCCAAATTCAATTCTGACATGGGGTGATCTCGTTTCTAAGTTTGTGAACAAATTTTTTCCACCATCTAAAACAACACATTTGAAAAATGAGATTTCAAGGTTTGTACAATAAAATAATAAGAGTTTTTCAATGACATGGGAACGATTTAAAGAAATGTTACATGAATGTCCACACCATGATTTTTGGGAATTGCATCAAGTTGATACTTTTTATAATGGGCTTAATGATCATGAACGAGATTATTTGAATGCCGCCGCGGGTGGTAATTTTTTGTGCAAAAAGACCGATGAAGCTTTAAAGATTATCGAGAATAGATCTAAGGTTTACGACCCTCGTAACACACCGAGTGTTGCCAATATGGGTTCGTCATCGTCGTCATCGTCTCATAGCACTAATGCCTTACATGATGAAGCTAATGAGGAAAATCGGTTTTTCGATAGGTTTTCGAATCTTATGACTCATTGGAAAGCACAAGATGCTTTGAATTCCGCTTCGGTTAAAGCGGTTGATAAGAGTTGTTTGTCTTGTGGTGGAACTCATGATCTTTTTCGAGTGCATTACCGCCGGCGGTAACACTTCGAGTGCTAACGTAGCAACGGGAACTTACAACCAAAACGGCCAAGGTTCCCGCCCAAATCAAGCTCCACCAAATCAAAATATTAATAGCTATCGAAACAACAACCAAAGTGGTAATTGTCAAGGCAATTCATGTAACTACAACAAAGGGAATTATCAAAGTGGGAATGGACAAGTCACTAATCAAAGCCAAAACCATGATTTTCAAAACACTACACAAGGTTTTCAAAATCCTCACACTAAAAATCTTCGAGAATTTTTGGATTATGCTAAAGCAAATGATGCTAAGTTTGATAACATGCAACGTGAGATGATTAGCTTAAGATCCGAGTTGAAAAACGAGCTTAAAAACGAACTTGCTAATGAACTTAAAACTCATGCAAATAAGATGGAAGGAAATGTTCAACGTCTTCAACAAAATCAACAAACGATGGAACAAGGACAACATGAGATTAAGCAAGAATTGTTAAAATCGGATTTAAGGCAATCAAAATTTGAAGACCGAATGGCAAAAATGTTTGAAGCAATCATGTGTAAACCCTCTTCCTCGGGTGGTCTTCCTAGTGATACCATTGCAAACCCGAAGGGAGAAATGAAGGTTATTACTACACGAAGTGTTAAAACTTTCAAGGAACCAATCTCTCGTCTAAGTACTTCTACGGAGAAGGAAATCAAGAAAGAGCCTGAGGTGATGGTCGAAAAGGAGTATATCACAAGCCCACGAAGTACCGCTCATACCACACCTATGGTTGAACCAATACCAATTATGGAACCCGAGATTCCAAGGTCGTTGCCTAATGTCCAACCCACACCACCCTTACCTTACCCTTCGAGATGAAACAAAGAGAAATTGCAAGAACGTAACAAACAACAAATCAAGCTTTTTATAAAAATGTTTCAACAAGTTCATTTTGATGTGATTTTAGCCGACGCGTTGTTATATATGCCTCGTTTCGCTTCCACTTTTATAAGTATGATGAGCGATAAGGAAAAGCTTTCAAAGCTTGCTAATTGCTCTTCGGTTTATCTTAACCGCATACCAGAAAAATTTGGTGACCCCGGAAAGTTTCTCATTCCTTGTGACATACAAGATATGAAAGAATGCCTCGCCTTGGCCGATCTTGGTGCGAGCATTAATTTGATGCCATTTTCCATTTGGAAATCGCTTTCGCTTCCGGCTCTTACTCCTTCGAACATGTCTATCGAGATGGCCGATCATTCTACGATTTTAGCATGTGGAGTAGCCGAAGATGTTTTCATGAAAGTGGGGAAGTTCTACTATCCCATTGATTTTATAGTAGTTGACATCCCCGCGGATCCTCAAGTTCCTCTAATTTTAGGTCGTCCATTTTTAGACACCTCGAGATCGCTTATCGACGTTCATGCAAGAACTATTACTTTAAGATTCAACGAAGAGGAACTTGTTATAAATGCTACTCAAAACTCAAAACCTTCTCATGTTTATGAAATCGCTACCATCAATCACATTGACTTAGTTGATGTGGTTTACGATGATTTTTCACAAGAAGTGTTAGGTTTTTCCGATAGCTCGTCAAGTGGCAATCCCACTATTTTGGATCTGATTCTTGCTAATTCTACACCAAATCTCACTCCATTCCAAGGAGGCGATTTTACTTCAAATGAAATCAACAATGAAGATAAGGTGTTTATTAGTGATGATACTTCTATTCCACCATTTCTTCTGTCGATGGAAGTTACGAATGTTGAGCAAAAATCTTCAATCGAGGAACCGCCTATCCTTGAATTGAAAGATCTTCCTTCTCAACTTGAATACGCATTCTTGGAAGGTGATGACAAGTTGCCGGTTATTATTGCAAAAGGTCTTGCTAATGATGAAAAAACCGAGCTCTTGAAAGTTCTTAAAGCTCATAAAGGGGCAATTGCGTGGAAAATTTCCGGCATTAAGGGTATTGACCCAAAATTTTGTACTCACAAGATTTTAATGGAGGAGGACTACAAACCCGCAATTCAAAGTCAAAGAAGGGTAAACCCCAAAATTCATGATGTCATTAAAAAGGAAGTTTTAAAACTCCTTGATGCGGGAATGATTTATCCCATCTCCGATAGCCCATGGGTGAGCCCAATCCATTGTGTCCCTAAAAAGGGAGGAATGACCGTTGTGCCTAATGAAAAATACGAGTTAATTCCCACTCGTGTTGTGACCAGTTGGAGGGTGTGTATTGACTACCGAAAGTTATATGACGCCACTCGTAAAGACCACTTTCCTTTGCCCTTCATGGATCAAATGTTGGAGCGACTAGCGAGAAATGAATTCTGTTGCTTTTTAGATGGTTTTTACGGTTATTTTCAAATCCCTATCTACCCTCGTGATCAAGAGAAGACTACGTTTATGTGTCCTTATGGTACGTTTGCTTATCGTAGGATGCCTTTCGGACTTTGTAATGCACCGGGTACGTTTCAACGGTGTATGATGGCTATTTTTCACGATATGATCGAGAAGTCGATGGAAGTGTTTATGGATGACTTTTCGGTATTTGGAAATTCGTTCACGTCGTGTTTATCTAATCTCGAGCAAATGTTAAAACGTTGTGAAGAAACCAATCTTGTGCTTAATTGGGAAAAATGTAATTTTATGTGTAAACAAGGAATCGTCTTAGGACATAAGGTCTCGAAAGCGGGGATTGAGGTCGATAAAGCTAAGGTAGACGTCATCGCCAAGTTACCTCATTCCAAAACCGTTAAGGGAGTTAGGAGTTTCCTAGGCCACGCGGGCTTTTATCGTCGTTTCATCAAAGACTTTTCGAAAATCTCTCGACCTATGACACACCTTCTCGAGAAGGATGCTCCTTTTAATTTCAACGAGGATTGTGTTAGAGCTTTCGAAACTCTTAAAAGGAAACTTACCGAAGCTCCCATTCTTGTTGCTCCTAATTGGGAATTATCCTTTGAAATCATGTGCGATGCAAGTGATTATGCTATAGGGGCCGTCTTAGGGCAACGTTATGAAAAGCATTTCCGTCCTATCCATTATGCTAGTAAGACGATGACTAGGGCTCAATTAAAGTACACCACAACGGAAAACGAATTCCTTGCCGTGGTCTATGCTTTTGAGAAATTCCGACCTTATCTCGTCTTAACTAAAAGCATCGTGTATACCGACCATTCGGTTATCAAGTATCTATTAGCTAAGCAAGATGCTAAGCCGAGATTGCTTTGTTGGATGCTCCTCCTCCAAGAATTTGATGTCACCGTGCTTGACAAAAAAGGAGCCGAGAATCTAGCGGCCGATCATCTCTCTCGTCTAGAAGATCCTCACAAAGATGTTTTCGAGAACAAGGAAATCATCGAAACATTTCCTCTCGAGACTCTCGGTGTAGTGAATTCTAAAGACACCACCCCATGGTTTGCCTACATTTCAAATTACCATGCGGGTAATTTCATAATCAAGGGTATGACGACACAACAAAAGAGAAAATTCTTTCGTGACGTCAAGTTCTATTTTTGGGACGACCCTTATCTCTTTCTGGTTTGTGCGGATCAACTCATTCGACGTTGTGTTTTTGGTGCTGAAGCTTCTAACATCCTTAGAGCTTGTCACGAGGGACCCACGGGTGGTCACCATGGTGCTAATCTCACGGCTAAGAAAGTGTTCGATGCCGGATTCTTTTGGCCTTCTATCTATCGTGATGCGCACGCACTTGTAAAGTCGTGTGATTCGTGCCAACGTCAAGGAAAATCGTCTCAACGTGATAAAATGCCACAAAACATAATTCAAGTGTGTGAGATTTTCGACAATTGGGGCATAGACTTTATGGGGCCATTCCCATCGTCTCATGGTAACAAGTATATCCTCGTCGCGGTCGACTACCTTTCTAAGTGGGTGGAAGCTAAGGCTTTACCTACTAATGATGATCGCGTGGTAGTGAAGTTTTTGAAGCAACTATTCTCTCGGTTCAGAACCCCTCGTGCTATTATAAGCGATCGTGGAACCCTTTTTGTAATGACCAATTCGAGAAGGTCTTAAAGAAATATGGAGTTACTCATCGTCTTTCTACGGCTTATCACCCGCAAACGAGTGGGCAAGTCGAGGTTTCGAACCGAGCTTTGAAGAGGATTTTAGAGAGGTCGATTGGAGAAAACCGTGCTTCATGGTCCGACAAACTCGATGACGCTTTATGGGCCTTTAGGACCGCTTATAAGACACCTATCGGTTTTACTCCTTATAAGTTAGTCTATGGGAAGAATTGTCATTTGCCCATTGAATTGGAGCACAAGGCATATTGGGCCCTTAAGCATGCAAACTTTGACTTGAAGACCGCGGGAGATCACCAGAAAATATAATTGAATGAATTGGATGAACTAAGAGATAATGCTTATGAAAATTCATTGATTTTCAAAGAAAATACTAAAATGTTTCATGATGCAAAGATTAAAAACAGGGTTTTTAACGTTGGTGATCAAGTGTTACTTTTTAACTCTAGACTTAAGATATTTTCCGAGAAATTGAAATCTCGTTGGTCGGGTCCTTTCACCGTTACACAAGTGTTTCCTTATGGGACCATCGAGCTAGCTCAAGATGATGGTCATAACTTCAAGGTGAATGGACATAGGCTTAAGCACTACTTTTTAACTCTAGACTTAAGATATTTTCCAAGAAATTGAAATCTCGTTGGTCGGGTCCTTTCACCGTTACACAAGTGTTTCCTTATGGGACCATCGAACTAGCTCAAGATGATGGTCATAACTTCAAGGTGAATGGACATAGGCTTAAGCACTACTTTGGTGGGGAAATTCCTTCAATAGTTGACCTCGACCAAGTCACTTTTCCCAATGATAATTAGCATTGAGGGGATCGAGTCGAGCTCATGACTCGATAATCAAAAACCAGGTGCCTCGTGGGGGAAATCCCATGCTTATCCTTTTATGCTTTCTAATAAATAATGAGAGGGGATTTTTGCCCTTCCAACTCGTTGTCTCATGGTTGTTCGTGATTGTGTTATCTAGATCATCATCATCATCTACGATTGAAGACTCTCGTGTTCGTTTACGTGAGCCTCCATCATTTGCTAGAAGAAGTTTTCACGAATCCTCGACATATCCTTTATTGTTCTAACATCTATCTTTTAGCATACTTAATAAACGGCTTTAGATATATTGTTGATCACCCTTTTCATGCTAGATCCTAAGCATTCGACTCTTCGTCTCTAGTATGGGGGTGCTCCATCTTTAGACTCGAAACATTGAGGACAATGTTTACTTTTAGGATGGGGGTGGAATAGATACTTGCTTTGCTACGCCCTCACGTTTTCCAACTTTCAACATTTTGTTTTGTTGCTAATAAGGCTAAAAATGGCCAAATTTTAAAATTTTCTTAGTTTTAATAAGTGTTTTTAAGACACGAATGTATATTTTCCGATGGGTAGAATAAGAGCTAATTTTTTACTTGATGGGCATTTGGAGCTCTTTACATTCCTTAACCCGCTCAATTCAAGTTTTGCTAGACTTTTATATAGGGAACTTTAAAACGCGAAAGTCTTAGCTCATTCGGGTTAAGAACAATAACTTTTCGCAAGTTCCTATAATTGATCCTAGAAAGTCACTTATCAAGGGAACTATAAAATGCATTCTCTAAACTTGAAAAAGTCCAAGAAAGTGCAAGATCCTATAGGTGGCTTGAAAACCCAAAAATTTGATTTGATATAGTCTTAATGAAAGCTAATCAAAATTTGGCTTAATTTTGACTTGCATGGCTAAGTATTCACGAGTCTCTTTAAGTAGATCTCTTTATATAGTGAAGAACGAGAAGTGATAGAGTTAGACAAGTGATCATGCTAAACGTAGAACATGAAAATGTTCTTTCAAAAACTCATATGTTTTTAATTGTGGCTTTTTCTTCCCATAAGATCAATGCATTAGGAATAAAAATAATTGCAATAAGTAAGGTCGTACGATTTGAAAGGTTACTTAGCTTCTAGCGCAAGATCGTTTAAAAGTTTCTCGGGGTTGAATAGATTTCATAGCCAAGGCATAACTTATTGAAGCGGGACGCGAAGATTGGTGAAGATCCAAAAAGGCCCTAACAAGGCATGAGGAGCTCTATTTTGTTGCTAAAGATCCAAGATGATGTGAAGTATCATTATTCCTAAATCAATATGAAGGATCGAGACACACGACGAAAAGCAATCACTCCCCTAAAGATCATGGAGAAAGTCTATCCAAAAAGACCCGTATAAGGTATGAGGATAAATATATCCAAGTCCGAAAAGGAGGCGGATCGTTGTATATCAAAGTCCAAAATAAAGATTGAAGAAAAATGATGAAGTCGTAGTCCAAGTATGAAGAATCTCTCAAAAACGTCAAGTGAAGAAATTCCAAAATATGAAGAGAAGACCATAATTTCAAGAACGTCTTCCCAAGATTTTAAGTATGAAGTACATGCCAAATATCGGTCTAAGAAAGGTCTCAAATCGTGAAACGGAGTTATGCCAAGATATGAACTTAAGGAGATACACGAAAAGCCGTTTTAAAAGATTTTGTCCTTTGGCTAACTATCGATTAAATCGTGCTACTTTGCTTTCGGACTAATAAATACTCAAATAAGTCAATATGAATCACTTGTGATCCATGACAAATAGTTAAAAAAAATGCTAGTAACCCATTTCCTTTTATAATAACTAGGATTGCGGGGAGAAAAAGTATTACACAATTTGGACGTATGAGTAGTGTTAGCATTGTTACTTGTACCAACAATGATCTCGTTTTTGCACTTAGCATGGAATGTATGACAATCAAGAATGACGAAATTTACTCTATGGGACATTTACTTGTTTCTATTCATTGACCCTAAAAGTCACATTCGTGATGAAAATCATACATTATGTCTTTACACATCTTCGTAGTATTGTTGCAAGTCTTTTAATTTTTAATAAAGGTTAATAAAATTGAATTTTCGTGATGCTTAGATACTTTATTCTAGCATTGCGTGAGGGCACGGCAATGGCTTAGTATGGGGAAGTGATGAGATGGCATTTGTACATGATCTGATCGTTCTTTTCGGGCTTTAAATGCATTAAAATGTCATAAAATACCATATATATGCTTGTATTTGTTTACTTGTGTGTTTTAGGTATGGATATCGTGAAAAAGACAAAAGATCACAAGAAACAAGGAAAAACGAACACGAGAAACGAAGCCGTACAAAGAACCGGGCCCTAGTTCATGATATATCCATGATTAACCCTTGAAGACTTGAAGATGTACAAGATTGATCCTCAAAATATGAAGAAATGACACTTAAAACCCTTGTATATTCATAATTACAAGTTTGGTCCCTTAAGTTTGTCAAAATTACAAAATGGCCCTTCAACTTTGAAGATTTGGCAAGATTAGTCCTTCATCAATTCTAATTTGTCAATAATGGTCCCTCATGAAGTCAAAGATACAATGAATACCTTTGAAGATCAAGAGAGTCCAAAATCAGCCCCTCAAGAATTCAAAAATGGCAAAAATAACCCTTGAAACACTTTTGCCAAAGTTTTGGGGCAAAAGTGTGAAAATCAGAAGTTCTATAACAAAGGGAATACGTTTTGGTATCTGAAAAACTTGATTTATCCATTTCACCAAAACACAAGGGCCAAAGGCGTTCAAATGAAACATTCAAACACTTTTGGCGCCAAACAACTAAACATTCCACCAAAACCGGATCAAAGTTACTACTATTCACCCACATGAACCCAGGATTTACCTTCACTTAAACAAAGGGTAAATCAAAATTACCCAGGCACATGCTTGATTCACACATGCAGAAACCAATCCCACACACAAAAACCTCAACTCCACTCACCAAAGGGCCCCACACTCAAGGACGTCCACCCGTCACATCACAACTTAGCCTCCAAGGAATGCCAGGTGTCAAAATCAATAGCCCACACTCAATGCTTAACTAGAAAGCTAAAATGAACGATTTGGATGCATTTGGACAGCTCAATATCAAAATTCGTCTAGAAGATTCAAGGGTATTTTAGGGACTTCATAGCTAGGGTTTTCTCATTGTAATCTCAGCCTTTGTGGTCTATATAAGGACTCCTCAACTTGTGAGAGAGCCTTGTTCCAGTTTTACCTTTTAAACATTGTAATTCCTTTTTAAATTTTATAAAAGTTGTTATTTTGAGAAAATTGTAATTCCTTTTTATGTTTTTGAAAGTTGGTGTTGTTTAAGGGTAATTCTGAGTTCCATTATATGTTACAAGTGTGCTTGAATCTTGTGGTTCAAGGACATTTATGTTTGGTAAGGTTTTCAAGTTTGAAAAAAAAAGCTTGAAAAGTGGTTTCTGATTTTGCTATTTTGCTTGTACTAATCCTTAACCAAAAGCTATAATCTCTTACAAGCTTGTTGACACCAAGCTTGTGAAGGGATTTGAGCCTTTGGTTGGGCTGTTTGTTCATTGTGTTGAATAAATCAAGCCCTTGAGTTTCTGCTTTGAAACATTAACCATGGCAGTCATCCATCTTTCTTGTTGAAGTACCTTGGTCTTGTTCTAGTTGTTGAACAAGGTCCAAGGAGCATTGTTGGTCCTCCTAGGATGTTGTGGAGGACAGGTATAAGCTCTTGTTAAGATTCCTCTAAAAAATCACATGTTATGGTCTATTTTATGTTTTGCTATGTGATTTGGTAATTTTGTGTTTGTGCTTTGTGTTTTATGGTTGGTATCTATTAGTTGTCACCTAGTGTAGCTATTAGATCATTAAAATTAGTAGGTTGTTTGAAGGATTAAGAAGTTTGTTTGAAAAGTTCTTATTAAAGGATTGTTTGGGATTACTGGCTCATAAGGCCTTGTGGCCTTGTGCCCTTGGTTCTTAGGGTTTGGGAAGTCTAAACAAGTCATTTTGAACAAGTTTTAGCCATTGGTTAAGTTTCTGAAAGTTTGGAAAATGGATTTCAAGTTTTGCAAAAATCTGATAAAAGTGTTTTTGAAATTGGTCAAACACATCAGATCCAATAACTTCTTTGTTTGTTGGATCTAAGGTCTAAAATCAGGTTTGGGAATAGTTTAGGTGATAAGCTATCTATTGGTTATCTGGTTGTTGAATTTGGTGGCTTATTGAGTGTGCTATAGCTTATCATAGTTGGCTGAAGTGGTCATTTGCATCAGCAAAGTGACCACCTCATTTTGTGCTTGCAATTGTTATCCTAGTGTATGCCTTGTGATTTAGCTGCTTGGAACTTGTTTATGTGCTGCTTGTGAGTGGACTTTGCTATTTGGTGTGCCTTGTATCTGGCTTATTAAGCCCTTATTGCCAAAATCTGTCATCAAAAGGTCAACTGACCTCTTGATTCACAAGGACTCCTCCTTGAGTTCTTCACAAAAATTGCTTATAGGAAGCCCTTATACCATCTCTGATCATTTGGTTAACTTTGGAGCACTTTGACTTTTGGTCAAATAAGCACAAATTGGCTTATTTTTTAGAACTGCTTATTGGTACATGCAACAACTTGGTTTTTGTAATAGAACTCATTTTTCTCAGCTTAATAACAAGTCTGGAAGGTTACAAGTCTTTTGGTTAAGCTTTTGCTAGAAAACTAGCTTATTTGGCTTTTTCAGCCAGCTTATTGGTTCATACAGCTTATTCTACTTGGCTTTTTGTGATTTTCTTGATTGAATTCTTAGATAAGCTATTTGTGAGCTTTTGCAACAAACCAGAGCTTCTGAAACCCCCTAGAACTCTAACCCGACTATTTTGTCGTTTAGTGGATTTCTATTTTGCTTATTTCTGGCTTATTGAGTGAGCTTTTTCAAAATTTCTTTTCACAGATCTCTTAGGCATCTCAAGAAAAGGTTGTGTGTTTAAGCAGAGCTTATGGCATTGGCTTATTGCTTAATGGGCTTATTGGCCCAATAAGAATAAGTTGTTTGTTATTTAAGCTGTGATAAGCTCATATTCAGCTTTTGGGCCTTCAGACTTTTGTGCTTAGAATTAAATTTTGAGTCAGATAGGGCTTTTTCAGGTCATTTGGGCCTAGTTTGACTTTTTGGGCCCAAAAGCCCATTTAAGTTGACTGTTTTTTGTTTTAGCCTATTTGGGGGCCCATTAGGGGTATTTTGGTAATTTCACTTTCATTTTCTGATTATTTAGGTTAAAATATACTAGTTTGCAAGTTTTTAGAATTTTTTATAATTTTTGGATTTTTAATATTATTTTTCAAATTTCATATTTTTGCACTTTTTATATTTTTCTTAGCTTAAATACATTAAAATAGGATTTTTTTTTCAACTCTTAGATTAAATTTATCATCTTTAGATTAGTTTTTATAATTATTTTAAGTTTTAATAGTTTTTAAATCATTTTAATTAGTTTTTCTTAGTTTAAAATTTTATAAAAATAGTTTTTAATCTTTTTAGGTCATTTTAGAGGTTTACCAATTGAAAAATCTTTATTTGGGCTTTTTGATAATTAATTTGATTTTTAAGGCTTTAATTAGCATTTAAAAATTAATATTTAATTAATTAAAAGGTTTGAAAAAGTTTTGATCATTGGTAAACTCTTAGTTTATTTATTTTGATTTTTGGTAAATTTTTGGGAATTTTTAGAAATTAATTTTTATTTTAGCTATTTTTACGGTTTTACGTTTAGTCGTAGTAGTAATTAATTTCACGTCTTCGTCATTCTCTTTTCTCATCCCCTTCTTTCAAATATTAATCTCAAATCTTGTTACATCTTAATCACACACATATACATCCTTGGGAAACGAACTTTCACCTTTGGGTCATTAACACTTGATTTTCCTAAATCATTTGTTTAATACTTTCTCTACTTTACGCTCTTTGTTTTCCTAGACAAGAGTTGTAATTTACCGCAACCAAACAGCATTAAGAAAAAGGAGGAAATCATACGTGACTTAGAACGACTAGACATCGAGTTTATGCTACGTGGACAGCATGGCTACTAGGCTAATCTTATAGTTGAGCCTGCCTTACTCTCTAGGATCAAGGAAGCTTAGAAAGTTGACGGTGAAATCTGGGCGATTATTCAGAACATCGACCAACAGACGAAGTTTCGTGTAGATGATGATGGTATCTTATAGCAGGACACTAGACTATGTGTTCGTGATAATCTTACACTCAAGGAGGTTTTGGTGACTGAAGCTCACAGCTTTCCATTCTCTATTCATCCTGGTTCCACCAAGATGTACCACGACATCAAGTAGCATTTCTGGTGGAGTGGTATGAAGTAGGATGTTGCTACAAAAACATTGTTGTGAATATTACTAAAAAGTACTAGCAGTCCAAGAAAAGGAAGTAAAACTACAAGTGCGAGTTTGCGGACATGTCGTGGTCACATGGTTTTTGCATCGTGGTATCCCGGTAATGTTACCAAACAAATCTTTGTTCCCTTGTAAGACACCATAGGTAGCATTCAAAAAGCCTTTGCTTTCAGGAATTGGACCTTGCTAGTCATTGTAGGATATATATAAATGATCGACAAAGACTGGATATATTCCAACGCCTTTGGAGTATAGCCCGATAGTTGATTGCGAGAAATATTTAGCTCCACCAAACTGCTCAAACCCGATATTTGTGAAGGTATATCTGAAGTAAGTGAATTGTTACTCAGCTCAAGAGTTATCAAGTGCAATAACTTGCCAATCTGAGCTGGAATCTCATGACTTAATATGTTACTTCCAAAGTTCAAGTAAAAGAGATGTAAGCAATTCCCTATGGTATATGGGATCGAGCCTCTCAAATTATTCATGTATAGGTCCAAGGACGACATTTGAGAAAGCGATCCTAGTTGCAGAGGCACATACCCAGAAAATTGGTTTTTACTTAAATTCAAGGTCTCTAAATGTTCCATTTGCTCAAATTCCTTTGGGATCTCTCCCACCAATTGATTAGAAGACAAATTAAGCATTTCTAATTAGTACAATTGCAAAGAGATGCAGGTATCTTGCCACTTATATCATTATTTCCAACTTGCATCGTGGATAAATTTTTGCACTTACTCCAGTTATCAGAAAGCTCTCCATAAACCTTGTTCTCATTGAGACTGATAAACTGGAGGTTTGGGTAGACACCAAATACTTCAGATATGTTTCCTGTGAGTTTATTTCCATCGAATCTTAATCGGACTAAGCTCGAACAATTGTACAAGCTCTTAGGTATTATGACTGTCAACTCATTATCTCGAACAAGCAGCATCTCTAGTCTTCCTCCATTGCAGATGTCGTCCGGTAATGAACTAGATAAACTATTTCCAGTGAGTTCTATTTCAACCAACTTGAGATTTCCTATCTCCATTGGAAGAGGAACAGACAAATGGTTATTGTATAGACGCAAACTCTCTAAACTTAGAAGTTTACCAATGGACTTCGGGATGGAACCGTTAAGAAATTTACCACTCGCATGTAGTGTGAGTAGGCTTGTCATGTTTCCAAGCTCTTCAGGAAGGGGACCAGAAAGATTATTTGAGAAAAGGCGTAATACGTTAAGAAATTGAAGACGAACAAAAGAGTTTGGGACAAAACCCGTGAGACTGTTCATCTGAAGATTTAGCCATTGAAGTAAATTCAAATTGCCCACTTTTGAAGGAATTGACCCATGTAGCTGATTATCAAACAAGTTCAATCTAGTCAGCTGGCTTAGTTTTCCATTTGCCTTCGGGATAGGCCCTATTAGAAAGTTCTTATGCAAATGCAGCCGATTCAGATTTGATTGGTTACCCAATTCAAAAGGAATGAAGCCAGAGAGGTTGTTACCGTTGAGATATAGATACCTTAGGCTGGTCAAGTTACCAAGACATGATGGAATTTCACCGCTTAAAGTATTAGTATGCAAAGCTAGTTTAGAGAGAAACCTCATATCACATATCCCATTCGGGATTGAACCATTAAATTTATTTTCAAACAAGTGAAGTATCTCAAGATTTTGCAACATCCCAATTTCTCGAGGAATGATTCCATAGAAGTGATTAGTATCAAAATCTAGATAAACAAGTTTTGACAGATTACTAATACCAGATGGGATTATTCCAGAAAAACGGTTCAAACTTAATATGAAGATTCCCCTAAGCTTTCGAAGCTATTAAAAGGAACTGAACTAAAAATAGATACATCCATTAACTTGCACCAAATCAATACCCATTAACTCCATATAATATATCCATTTGCAACGACTCAAATCTCACATAAAAGAAAATTGTGAATCTAGGGATGAATTAATGAATCAAAATATATTGTTGTTTTGCATTTATAGAACAGAAAAATCGGATCTTCTATATACAGTTTTTGAAAGAAAAAAGATAATGAATAGTTGGTGGTTGATGGCTTTTCCCTTATTCAGAGGAGTTGTTTTTGTCTTTTTATTCAATATAAAAGCTGATATTCCAAACCACCTCTCTCTCACTAGTTTTAAAAGTCGCTTGTTTTGAGGACCCCACGTTATTTAAAGTCTGTACATATTGCATACCAAACATGATTTTTGACTGTTTTTATATTCAAATTCAGCAAAATACATCGAAACTCAGTCAACCAAACAACCCCTAAAAGCTTTTTGTAATTAAATTTTGTACTTTCATTAATTGTTTGTTGCAAAAAAGATTTGAATTTGTTTAACTGAAATGTTAGTTATTCTTTTCTAGACAATGTGTGTTTAGTAACACATAACGACTTTGGAAAAATATACTATGTTGTTGTAATATGTAAGATCATGTATATTTATTTTCATCTCACACCAACGTTTGAGGTCCCACACTCATTTTGATATTTATATTAATCTATTATATTCAAATTTCAGATCCTTAACTTTGAAATACAAGAGTACATTTAATGCCAGTACAATAAAACTAAATTATGTTAAATATGGTACAAGTAAAGAATGCTATTTTTTTCTTCTATAATGTTAATATGTATGATGTTTAGAATGCTAAAAGTTCTGGAAGTTTCAAGGCCACAATAAAGAATGTCTCGAAGGTTAAGAGTCCAAGCAAATTAATACAAGAAAACCAAAAGATTTTATATAGCCTATAAATAAGCCCGGTGACTACCCGATTCTGCAAATCCAAACTCCATCCAGTCACTGTCCTGATTTGAAACAAAACGAAATAACAAAAAAAATCTCACAAACCATCGATAGTACTCCCTCCGTCCCAAAATTATAGTCCACGTTTCCTTTTCGGTCTGTCCCAAATTAATTGTCCACTTCTAAAACTTCTAAAAATAGGTATGAATTTTAGATCAAGATTACTATATTACCCTTAATTGAAATCATAATTACAAACTTTAAAAATGTTCTAAATTAATTGGTTAAGGGTAAAACTGTCTTTCTGCAAAAAGTAAGAGAGAGAAAGCTGAAAAAGTGGTACTTTTCTTAAACTGTGTGTTTTTTGTCGGGGGACAATAATTTTGGGACGGAGGGAGTATACAAGATAAACCCCACCCAAATTGCATTCATATAAAGAAAGTAACATGTGGCTCATTAGTGACTTTCTTTGGAAACTAATGTGTCGATGATCGAACTAATATGTGGCCCATCAATGTTTACAATACCCGAACCCTAACCCCATCTTTTCACAACCGTTTTCTTTCTCAATCACTACACAGAAAAAAAAACTCTCAATTTCAAATATCTGATCTCATCTCATCTATATTGATCGACCTATAATACAATCCACAACGAATCAAACACACCACATACCTATGAATCGATCTGCTTAGAACCAATTAATAGTCATGACAAACAAAGAACCAATGTTGGCTTCAAGATCTTGAGAGTGGTCACAGGTAGGTTTTAATGATGCTTTATGCATGTGGTTGATCTGTTACGAGTATCTAAATCGAATCAAAGATTGATGATAACATAAATTGTTATGAATCTCTATTTACATTCGTAAATCAAAGATGGTTAAGAGCCATTACAGATATCAAGGATGTAATACGAAAAATATGCCGAATCCCATATGAAAAAAGTGCTACAAATAAAATTTATTAGAAATGATTAGTACCAGGTGAACTGATTTGATGGTGGACTTCTAACGGGTCGTACTAGAGAAGCATCAGATGATCCCTTCTTTTCTGCAGTGAGAACAGAGGATAAAGCTGCAACTGCAGATGCTCTTTCTGATCCCCGGGTTGGTACCTTTGGAGAAGCCGAAGATTTGGTTATTATATATCCATGGAATGGGCCGCAGAGTTGTCTCAGCATGTTCAGGACTTCGGGTAGAACTTGATCTTTATTCATGTGTGTGTAACACCGGAGAAAGCAAGGTAGCCTCAACATCCAAATCTGCAAAAAATTAAAGGCTATAAGCTACTGCTAACCAAAGCACTAATAAACTTTTATTGTGCGAGTGACCAGCAGGTGTTAAGAACTTTGAAGTTCATCCAAACAAGGGTGAATTCCATGTCAAACAAGGGCGAATTCCATGTCAGGAGTCTCTATTTGTATATATAATGTTTTAACGCATTTTGATACGATTATACGCTAGCCTCATATTTCATATACACAATGTCGCATGCTACATCAACCAAGCTGGTAGGACTATTAACTATAGAGGGGGCTTGACTTCTACCTAGCTAATCGCATGTATGTCTAATCGTGTGCAGAACAATGGTCCATCTTAATGATATATTTCTTACTCTCTACTATTTTTTCAAAAAGTGAACGCGTCGGTCTGTACTAAATGCATGGACTTGTAACAATATGCCACCTGGATATTATACTTTTCCTTTTAAAAAATTCTACCCTAGTTGAATGGTAATACCTGTTATTGGCTTATTGCCCTAGCAAATAAGCTGGGTACATCAAGCAATCTTGGATGCCGCTGAGATACCTGTGATAGAAGAGCTGAATTCAAAAAGCCGATATGAATAGTTTATTTTGTCGTATTATATGTACTAGGATTAATGCCCGCGCTCCGCCGCGGGGTAGATACAAAATGTGTTTACATAAAACGAATTTGTAGAAGCTAATAAGCGATATATAGGATCGGGGTTGATTCTATTTCTATAAACTGCATTAGCGATTTGAAGATCATATACAAATAGAAGCCCAGGACTAAATGTAAGAAACTGTTCCAAAAGGCGTTGGCTCCCGGGCATTAGAACATACAAAAGCAGTTACTGGATTGTTTGCGAATCAAGGGCGGGTACTAACTGATCGAACCTGGAATTTCTTCTTTCTGGTCAACGACTACATCTACAGCGAATTCTCCTGATCCTTTCCTCGACCTCGGGTTGTTGCAGATGAGGAACTTGTGTTTCTGACCAATTATGTTTGTGACCTTGGCTGGGGGTTCCCTTGCATTTGCTATCCTGTATTTGTGGGCAAGTTCTACATATGGGTGGGATGTAATATCGTCTCCTGCTGGTGTAAAGAAGATGAAACATGCAGCTGCGGTGCCATCATGGATAGTTGCCTTGAAGTTGTACCTGTGCATTGCCGAGAGAAGGGGACGGTAACGTCAGTTTTTCTATTGGATTAGAAATGCTTATTTCTTTTTAAGAAGGACATGGTTACCTGAAATCGGGCGATTCTAGTTCCGCATGGTCCTGGCAGTCATAAATGCCTTCGTGATCGTTAGGTTTCTTGCTGCACTTGGAGCAGGACACGTAGTGCCATGTTTAATTTTCCAGGACAGATGTTATAGTTGCCTCATAGACGAATTGTATTCCCTGTAGTTATTATGCGTCAGGAAGTCTGAATTTGTTGTTGTTAGTCATGCAGCAGTAGGTGCACGGGGTATACCTTGTAGGTGAGCGGATTCTGTTGAAGCAACGCTTCCAAAGTTTATGCGTTCTGCTGCTTTCCCGCACCTGGCTTATTGAACTAAGTATTTTGTAATATACCTCTTTTTTCACACACAGGATGATGTTGAATCAGACATCGTATCTTGTTGGTCTGATGCATTCTATCCCCGACCATCGCGTGTTGACTCTCCGATCTACTACCAGCAATAACCTTCATCCTTGTCGTCATTTCTGAGTATAATAGAGTGCTTAACATAAATCACCAAGAATAATCTTGTTTAAAAAAAATCAGCATTTAAATGTCAAAAAAACCGTAAAACCTCACTTACGACAATGAAAATCATAAGGTACCTATAGCTAGTATCATCAAGTGAAAGCAAGTATGATGACGCGGTAGCATCTGCAACTTCCTTTTGCATATAATCTGAGCTAGTCTACACTTCAAATAACTAAATTAGCTATTAGCGTACTACCTAAGTATATGACTTATTTCTCCTATGAATTGAATCAAATCATATGGTACTTAAATGCAATTTACTTACTTGTTTATAGTGGAACTTAAATAACCGAAGATGGCCGTTGCTTGTGAAGTCAATCCGGGCCCTCTATGGAACTTGTGTCTTCATAGTGCACCCTTTGTTTGTGAGTGTATAGGTACTCCCCTAATTAACATTACAAAAAGAAGAAGTAAGGTACTATGCGGATAGCTGTGATTTTAAATTCCTGAAGAAGAATTCAAGATTTAAATCAGATCTATATGTGCTGTATGACTATCTTAATACAAAAATAGTGAAACCTGTCATGGTGATCCGTTAGAAGTGTCTTCATCGTTTGGACTTTACTTTCCTGAAACACAAATTATTTCTTCACCTTCCACGGTGCCATAACCCTGAGAAACAATGTTGACATACACGAAATCAAGAAAAAAGATGAAAATTTTTACGGCATAATTAATGTTGGCATTGATCTTCTTTAACTCGGGCGATTATCAAACAACATAAATAAAGTCACTTACTTTAAATAACGAAAAAAGATGAAAAGTTAAACATGTTTATAAACAATTTCCGATGAAACCAACTCCAACGTTATAATTCACTTCTGAAAGGAACTATTTTTAGACCCACATCATAATAAACTAAGCATAATAAAATATTTCAATTGTAGAGAATTAAAAGTGTACCAGCCTTTAGGTATTCAATTTTTTTGTCGACAACGTGTCCACTCGCTTTTGCATAACCTGTTACAAAAGAAAACATCATATTTAGCCCGAAATTATTTTTATTGGAGGTCTAATATTTGATAAACTACCTGTAGACATCAAATAAAGCATGATAATCCCCAACGAAAGCATATACATCCAAAAAGCCATAACAAACACATTTCAAAGTTCGTTTGAATTATTAGGCACATAAACTTTCTTGACGGTTGACTCATTTATTTCAATATTCCACAAACTAAAGCTTAAAAGTACCCTTATTTGACTTATTTGACGTCTTATGAATAAGCTAGAACCTCATATTCCAAAATAAAACTCGATAAATAACTAAATACCAATTCACATGTATGAAAATTCCAAACTCAAACCAGCTTTGAGGATGGATGAAGAAACATCGGTCGCCCTCTGTCACCTTCATGCACCTCTCCTCTTCTCTCTTATCCTCCTCCACCACATCATTACCATTTTTCTCAATCTCACTCATATTTTCTTACCAGTATAAAAAATGAATAAATGTGAAGCTCGTAACCAGAGAGATTAAGTTGTTGTCAGATGTTATAATATGTGCCTGGATTTTGAAGGCCACATCTGCATTTCTTAAGAAACACTGTCATCATAAGTTTTGTGATACTCCACGATGAAATGAAGGTCAAAAAGTGATGATAGAAACTGATCGCCTATACATAATGTGCCTCTCCTATCATTATTTGCATTAAAAAAATGAACTATCGAATCTGAGGCCATATAACTGATAGCTTAAAAGTTAAAAACACCAAGTCATCATATGTCACCAGAAAAAGAAACTGAAGGACTCCCATTTAAAAGACACTCAACACACTCAGTAGCAGATGGTGGAACTCTCAGTATAACTTCTGTATAAAATTTAATTCTAATCGATACAGGAATAAGTAAATATCAAACTCAAATGTGTTGCGGCTTCTTAAAATTTTTAACACCAAATGAACACAAATAGGAAGTAGTACCCTCAAGATCCGAATAAAAAGGTAATGCGTCAAATTGCTTATTGATAACAGAAGAGAACCACATAGAGAAATTTGTTTACTACTTATCAAACACCAAATTTACACATGCATTCTCTATTTCTTAACCATTCCAGTTTTGTTCCCACCGTAGCCTGTTAACATATATCATTATACTATGATTTCATATATAGGTGGTGAATTATTTTCATTAGATAAGTCTCACTGAATTGTAATGCGGTATACTCATTTTCTGCACTTGTAACTACAATTATGTTTATAGCTTACTTGCTCATCTGCGGTTATAGCATCAAACTAAGGGGATGGCTGGTAATGTTCACGCACAATGGAACTATATCCAGATTTTATGACAACTCACATAGTAAAAAGGTGCAATAAGCAATTTCTTGAAAATAATAATCATTCAAGCATACCTGAAGAAAGGAGTAATCGCCAATACAAATATTTCTTTAGTCACAAATAGCCCATGGAATCAGCAACAAATCAATAATGACCTTCACACACCTGCTTCCATTTTTTTTATTTTTTTAATAACATGCAGCTATTATTATGTAATTAACGACTTTCGCATAAAACACATAAAGAAAATAAGAATGGAAATGTGATGAGGTATGTTCTACCTGACCCTTTAGTACAAACTTTGAATCCGTAATCAAGCCAAAGCCATCAACCGCTGTGCCATAATAATAGCTGAGACCAGCAAAGACGCAAAAAGCACCCTGCAAAATCGATGTATTACAAAAGCTAAGAAATTTTTAAATATCCAGGAATCTTATAATCATTCTTGACTTTACCCCTTCCTTAACTCCAATAACATCAAACACAATCAAACCTCAAACTAATTTGAAATAATAAAACAGGTAATTAAAATAACAAAAAACCTAATATAGTTTAAAAAGTTACCTATAAAATTTAGATTCACCCTTTCAGTTTCAATTAGCTTGAATCTTCACAGCTTCTTCCTCATCTATTATGATTGTTTCCATTAGTGAATCTACAATAAAACCCCAAAATTATTTCATATTAGAAATCAAAAACTTATCTGTATATTTCTAAACAACCCCAAAATAAAAATAAAACATATATTAGATTAGTAATCATATAAAGTAAGTATAAGAATTCATAACGGTTAGTGATTAGCTTATCAAAAGAAAATAAATTAATTTGCACAAAGAACTACAAATCAAAAGGTATAAGAAATCCAAGCATACCTTTATTACAGATCGTGGAAGAAAAAAATCAATCAACAAAAAAACCCAAATCCAAATAAAATTACGACAATCCTAAAATCAAATATCAAAAAACAGATTGAAGACTACGCATATACCTTTTATCTTTTTGAAGTTTTTGATTCCCAGCTTCAACCATCGAACAAACCCTGATAGAGAGGTGGCTGGAGAGAGAAGTGTGTTTTGAGAGAGAGATGAAGACCGCAGTGTGTGGATAGAAAAATAGATCTAGGGTAAGATACATCAAAATTAGATATGTGACCATACCAGTGAACAGCTCTTGAAACCTATACACGGTTGAGATGAGCATTTGGTTAAGGAACCCATACTGGTGAACAGGAAAGGTATAAAATTGAACGGTAGATAAGAGGGTCAAAGGTTTCTCCCCTCACAACATTTATAATGTTTTTTATTCATGTATTTCCCAATTCCCCTTATTGTATTAAGGGGGTAATGTAGAGTGACTTTTACCTGTTTTCAAAATAAGTGACGTTATTCTGGACAACAAACTCTGCCCACCGATGAGACCAAGGAAAAGACTAGGACGTTGGAGAATGTTCTGATGCTGATGTGGGGTCCGAATCGCAGGCACGATGTATGTCCTAATTTCCCAAGTCGAATACCTAAAATGTTATACTGTACATATGTCCTAATGTGTTTACTTTTGTGCAGTCATCAACTTTCCAACTTTCTAATCCGCATAGACAATGTCAAGACCAACCAAAAAGGGGTGGAGTTCCCCCAGAGGTCACGTCCCCCACAATCATGATGACGAAAGCAAAGCAAGGTTCATCGCAATATGAGAAAAGAACAAGACAGAAGTATGTTATCATGTGTGATATACCAGCAGCCTAAGCTTATGTTTAGTAACGTGAGAGATCAGAGTAAGTGATCTTAATCGTCACTTGGACACTGAAAATCACAATTTTGGTACTCACGATCTTAAGGCACACTTTACTTTAATGTGTCTAATTTAATATGTATATTATCTATCATTTAAAGAACAAATTAGCCTCAAGTTTTATGCATTTATCAAAGAGTCCTAAGTAATTTTTTCTAATACTGAAACTCTGCAAAGTCCATTTGGCCTCCAGTTTTATTCACCGTTTCTATATAATTAGTCGGGTACCCGCGCAATGCGGCGGCGGGTACCGTGGTCATATTTTTCGATAAAAACTTTTTCAAAGTATTTGTTTATGGTACAATTTTCAGTTTCATAATAGTTAGGGATACATGTGTTATAAGAAAGATTATAATAACGTGATCAGTGACGTGACGGCGTGTTCAAGCCTAACGCCTTAGTCGTAAGATAAAGTTTTAATATTTTTAAAGCGTGATTTAAGGTGGCACAACATAAAAAATTACGTGTTAATATTTCAATATTTAACATCTATTGGGTTGTTGTACAAAATAATTAAAGGTAGAAAACTCATCATACATGTAATAGTATTCATTTTTTGGAGTTAAATTCAAAAACTCGCTACACTTCGTGACTTAGCGTGTTTTTTCACGTCTCAACCCACACACTACTACACAAACAACCTTTACCCACGAAATTTTTCCCACGGAAAAAAAACCGTGGGAAATTTGACACGGTATTCCCACGGATTTCCCACAGAAATGACAAAAATATATTCAGTGGGAAATCTGTGGGAAATTACCCACGGATTTCCCACAGAAGCATTGACCAAGGTTTCCGTGGGAAAGTCGTGGGAAAGTCGTGACAAATTACCCACGGACTTCCCACGGAATGCGAATTACCCACGGATTTTCCACGGAGTACAAAACTATTTTAGTTATTTTACACATCCGTGGGAAAGCTGTGGCAAATTACCCACGGATTTCCCACGGTATACACAATATTATTATTATTTATCTATCCGTGGGAAATTCGTGGGTAAATTACCCACGGATTTCCCACGGACAACATATTACTTTATTATTTATTTATCCGTGGGAAAACCGTGGGTAAATTACCCACGGATTTCCCACAGATAACATATTATTTTATTATCTATTCATCCGTGGGAAATCCGTGGGTAATATACCCACGGATTTCCCACGGAACTCATAATATTTTATTAATTATACATCCGTGGGAAACCTGTGGGTAATATACCCACGGATTTCCCACGGAACTCATAATATTTTATTAATTATACATCCGTGGGAAATTTGTGGGTAATTTACCCACGGATTTCCCACGGAACTTTCCCACGGATTTCCCACGGAAAACACATTATTTTGTTATTTACATATCCGTGGGAAATGTGTGGGTAAATTACCCACGGATTTCCCACGGATTACAGATTTCCCACGGATTTCCCACACATTACCCACATATTACCCACATATTTCCCACGGACTACCTATATTTTGTGATTTATACATCCGTGAGAAAGTTGATAAAAGTTAATTCAATAAAACATACAAACTACATTATAAAGTTAATAAAAAGTTAAACAATAAAACATACGAGTTATATTACAAAGTCGGAAAAACATACGAATTATATTAAAAAGATGATAAAACATACGAATTATATTAAAAAGATGATAAAACATACGAATTGTATTAAAAAGATGATAAACCATATGAACATCTCGTATACAACGATACCCTATCGACTACTCATTTGAACATATCGTATACAACGATACCCTTTGAACATATCGTATACAATGATACCTACTTATTTGAACATCTCGTATACAACGATGCCCTATCGACTACTTATTTGAACATCTCGTATACAACGACCCTATCGACTACTCATTTGAACATCTCCTTCACAACGATACCCTATCGACTACTATTTTGAACATCTCGTATAGAACGATACCTTATCGACTACTATTTTGAACATCTCGTATACAACGATACCCTATCGACTACTCATTTGAACATCTCGTATACAGCGATACCCTTTGAACATATCGTATACAACGATACCTACTTATTTGAACATCTCGTATACAACGATGCCCTATCGACTACTTATGTGAACATATCGTATACAACGATACCCTATCGACTACTTATTTAAACATCTTATATACAACGATACCCTATCGACTACTCATTTGAACATCTCGTGTACAACGATACCCTATCGACTACTGTTTCGAACATCTCGTATACAACGACACCCTTTAAACATATCGCATACAACGATACCTACTCCTTTGAACATCTCGTATACAACGATGCCCTATCGACTACTTATTTGAACATCTTGTATACAACGATACCCTATCGACTACTCATTTGAACATCTCGTGTACAACGATACCCTATCGACTACTGTTTCGAACATCTCATGTACAACGAGATGTTCAAATGATACCCCATCTACTAATCATTTGAACATCTCGTGTACAACGATACCCTATCGACTAATCATTTGAACATCTCGTGTTTTAACATATCGTATACAACGATACCCTTTGAACATCTCGTATTGACTACTTCTTTGAACATCTCGTATACAACGATACCCTTTGAACATTTCGTATACAACGATACCCTATCGACAACTCCTTTGAACATCTAGTATACAACGATACCCTTTGAACATCTCGTATCAACTACTCCTTTGAACATCTCGTATACAACGATACCGTTTGAACATCTCGTATAAACATACTCCTTTGAACATCTCGTATACAACTATACCATATCGACTACTCCTTTGAACATCTCATATACAACGATACCCTTTGAACATCTCGTATTGACTATTCCTTTGAACATATATTATACAACGATACCCTATCGACTACTCCTTTAAACATCTCGTATACAACGATACCCTATCGGCTACTCTTTTGAACATCTCGTATACAACGATACCCTCTAAACATCTCGTATACAACGATACGCTCTAAACATCTCGTATCGACTACTATTTTCAACATCTCGTATAGAACAATACCCTATCGACTACTCCTTTGAATATATCGTATACAACCATACCCTATCGACTACTCCTTTGAACATCTCGTATCCACTATTCTTTTGAACATCTCGTATACAACGATACCCTCTGAACATCTCGTATAAACCTACTCCTTTGAACATCTCGTATACAACGATACCATATCGACTACCCCTTTGAACATTTCGTATACAACGATACCCTTTGAATATCTCGTATCAACTACTCCTTTGAACATCTTGTATACAACGATACCCTATCGACTACTCCTTTGAACATCTCGTATACAACGATACCCTATCGGCTACTCCTTTGAACATCTCGTATAAACCTAATCCTTTGAACATCTCGTATACAACGATACCATATCGACTACTCCTTTGAACATCTCGTATACAACGATACCCTTTGAACATCTCGTATTGACTATTCCTTTGAACATATATTATACAACGATACCCTATCGACTACTCCTTTGAACATCTCGTATACAACGATACCCTTTGAACCGGACCAGACCGTATAATTTCGGTCCGATCCTCGGTCGGGGTTTTGGACCATTTCGGTCCTCGGTCCGGTTCGGTCTTACAAAAAATCTCCTCAATTATGCCTAATAGGACCGGACCGAGGACGACCCGGACCGGACTATTTCGGTCCGGTATTGGTCTGGGGTTTCGGACCATTTTGGTCTGGGGTTGGTCCGGTCTGGTTCGGTCATTGGTCCGGTTCGGTCTTATAAAAAATCTCGTCAATTATGCCTAATAGGACCGGACCGAGGACGACCCGGACCGGACTATTTCGGTCCGGTATCGGTCTGGGGTTTCGGACCATTTTGGTCTGGGGTTGGTCCGGTCCGGTTCGGTCATCGGTCCGGTCCTATTAGGCATAATTGACGAGATTTTTGTAAGACCGAACCGGACTGACCGGACCGAGGACCTAATTGGTCCAAAATCCTAGACCGAGGAACGGACCGAAATAGTTCAGGTCGGTCCAATCCGGTCCGGTCTTGGACCGATGCTCGACCCTAAGGCCGAGCACGAGTGACCCAAAACCGACCCGGATCGGAAAATCAGACCGGACCGAACCGACTTGAACAATTTCGGTCCGGACTAAGACCGAACTAGACCGGGCCACCTGGACCGGACCAGACCAACCCACAAATTTCCCACAGCAACATTTTCCTTTACCCCGCCTTATCTTTTCCCAAAAACTAAAAGTGGCCGCCTATTTTTCCCAGTAATCCCTCCTATCACTTGTTAACCCTAACACAAATAATACGCCACCATCTTTGTTTATTTCCCAAATCAAGATGCATCTCCAAATCTAATCATCTCAATCACAAACAAATAAGATATTTGAATCTCACACCAATCTCACGAATACACAATCCAATCTATAAAACGAAACCCCCTTCAGCTATTTTGGCTTCAAGATCTCTCAAAGAGGTACCAGGTAGGTTTAATTATTTAAATTGTTAGGTGTGTCTAGTGATTTTTAACGATTCCAAAGATTGATTATAACAAGCTCGTATTAGTAAGTTTTTGATTATCGAATATTAGTCAGATTCGATTATATTGCTGACTTTATTTGTACCATTTGTTCAGATAACGACGTAATTGACTTTTCTGTCAAGCCCGAGTTCTATGATCCAAATCTTGACGAGAAGGACCAGTTGTGGAATTAAAAGAGAAGGAAAGGTCAATATTCTGATGATTTCCTTAGATGTCCTGCTTGTTTTACAACCCTATGCCTGGAGTGTAAAAGGTATGTTGGTCACAACAATGTTTTTGGTATATTTTTTAACATCCATGGGAATATGGGATGCAGATTGGTTTATAATTTATCTTGACAGATGAAACGGGTCAAATTTCAAAAGTAGATAGATTATTGTTTGATAGTATAAAATTTTCTAATCTACTATAAGAGTTACAAAAATCTAGAGAAAATAATATAAGGTCATTCTTTTTCAACCATCTTACCTTTTTAACTGCAGCTTGTTATGCAATTTCTTGCTTCTTCACAAACCAGCTTATTCTATTAGTTTCGCACATATAGTTTGTTTGGAAGCAATTGCTGGTTATAAAAGGTAATGTGTGTGTACTTCAATGTATAGATCAATGCGGACATATAATTGGGACATACAATTGAAATCTTTTAAATGGGACATACAACTTAAATATGTTAAATGATGCAAACAAACTGGAAGTCTTGAACTAATTGTGTATCTTTATCTGCAGTCTGAGCGAATATCAAAAGTTTTGGCATATGTCAATGAGGTTCATTTACTATGTAGCATTCTTGGATCGGATTTTGGTAAAACTGTGAGTGCGGTGCATCCAAGCTTGCATGATACAAGCCTGGAACGAGCCACAAACATAAGTGATATCACACTGCAAGGCCTTGAGAATGCCATATTAAGCTCACAAGCTCAGAATAAGCCCAAGATGAGGCGACAAAAGAAGCTAGGTAAACAAGAACGTGAGTTATAGTCTGCCAGATATAGTCTTATTAGGTTGTTAAGGTTGGGTTATATGGCTTACGCCATAAGTTAAAGTTTATAGTGAGCTTGTGAGATTTTCTAAATTCAATCAAATCCCGAAGCTAACAAGTTGAGAATAGTTATTACAGTACCTTATTTAGGAGGAAATGTCTCATGAGATTTTCTAAATTCAATCATTTCCCTTGATAATTTCCTTGCCACTTTGTCGAATTTACATTTGACCTCTGAATAGTTCCCTATTATGGATGTTAATGTAATCTCTTGGTCTACAGGTTCTGGGAGTCATTATATCTCCAACAAGAGAGTTATCGTCACAAATATTCCATGTTGTGCAACCATATATTTCAACTCTTCCATATATCAAACCAGTACTCCTTGTCGGAGGATCAGAAGTTAATTTGGACATGCAAAAAATAGAAGATGAAGGAGCTAATTTGTTAATAAGCACACCTGGTAGATTGCATGACATAATAGATCGTATGGATATCTTGATCTTTTGTGAACTTAAGGTAAATGTTGGATATCAAGTTTTCTATAATATCCATACTAGAAAATTACTTTCCTTAAATATAACTTTTGCATTACAGATATTGATTTTGGATGAGGCGGATAGACTACTAGCTGCAGGATTTCAGAAGCAGATTAATTCTATAATATCTTGCTTACCCAAGCAACGTAGAACTAGTCTCTTTTCAGCCACTCAAACTGAGGCTGTTGAAGAACTTGCAAAATCAGGATTACAAAACCCTGTAAGGGTTGGACGTCGTGCAGAGACAAAATTGTCAGGAAAAACGACCTCCTCTGAAACACCTTCCAGCCTTCGTTTAGAGGTATGTGTGCACCCAAAACTAAATTTTAATATGTTCCTTTGATGTGATTGTTTCTAATTATAGTTCCTATAATTTCGTTAATTGCAGTTTGTCAAATGCAAAGCTGATAAGAAATCATCACAGCTTGTGGACTTCATCAAAAACAAGTATATGAAGATGATAGTGTGAGTTTTTTGTTACAGTACTGTATAAAATTTGCGCAACATTAATAATTGAGACATAGGCTAATGATGACTCATTGACTTTTGACTGATTTTGTGTCTGCAGCTTCTTCATGACTTGTGCTTCTGTGGATTATTGGGGAGTTGTACTTCCACGTCTTGCTGCTCTAAAAGGGTTAAATCTAATATCTCTTCATGGAAAGATGAAGCAGGTAACACGATAAATCCTAGCTCGAAAGTCTTTATGTGATTCTAATGTTTAGAAGAGGCAATGTTTATATAATACTCATTTATGAATATTCATGTGAATGTGCAGGTGGCAACATTAACCCAACAGCGACGTTTGGTCTCGAGCCATCATGTACATGGTAGCTTTATGTAGAAGCAGTTTGTTGTAAGCTCAAAAGGCTCGAGATTCCTAGTGATGTAAAGCTTTATGTAGCAGCCTTGATAGAAGCCCGCTGGGCAGAGTGAGTTCAAGCATATCTCATATTTGGATGATATTGTTGTTCGGCGATAAAATTCGTCATATTGATTCTTTTTTATAATTCTATTGCAGAGAGCCATGGAAGCGGCCATCCTTTACCGAATGCAGCATCGGCAGCCCCACAAGAACAGCAAGTGAAGGCATTAAACTTTAGGTATTTTGTTAGAAATTATAACTATTGGCTTGTAGTATGTCGATAGCATTATAGGATTACATATTTATGTCCAACGGGTGACACGTTTATGTATCCGGTATATTGTATTTGTACATTTTAGTAACAAATTAATGGCAGATTTTCATATAGATTTTAAAATTCAGAAAATGTCGAATTATATTGTGGGAAATCTGTAGGAATATGTTCGTGGGAAATATGTGGAATTATGCCCGTGGGACATCTGTGGGAAATATTCGAGGGAAATCCGTGGCAAAAACATGAAATATGGTTGCTAAAAATTGTGGGAAATCCGTGAGAATATGTCGGTGGGAAATCTGTGGGAAACATATGGGAAAATGGGTGTTAAAACTTGTGGGTAATCTGTGGGAAAATGGTCGTGGGTAATCTGTGGGAAAATGTATGTGGGTAATCTGTGGGAAAAAGTTCGTGGGAAATCCGTGGGAAAAAATCTCACATCATTTATGTTAAAAATGTGTAATAATAACCGTGGGAAATCCGTGGGAAAATGGTCAACGTTCTGTGGGAAATTCCGTGGGAAATATTTACCCACGATGTTTTTACAAACGGAACAATTCCGTGGGAAATCCGTGGGTAAGGGCCCTTTCCCACTGGATTTCCCACGGAACTTGCTGTGGGTAAAAGCTGTTTTTATAGTAGTGACACTATGCTTTAAGTTGAGGCTTTAACGTGTTGCGTAGCATGAAGACGCGCCTCAAATTTTAACGCGCCTTTTAAAATCAAAGTTATAAAAATTCCGTTATGATTTATGTGTTACAAAATGAGCCATTACAAATTTTTAATAGAATGTTATACATGGTTTAGTGAAAATATAAATAATGAAAGCCATTACTTAATTATTTTTTATGCAACTTTTTTATTTACAAGATATTTTTTAAAAAAAATTAAATAAAATATTTTATTAAAAGTTTTAAACCTTATATAAACAATATAATGTCAATACAATGTTTTGTTTGTAAATTGGGCTTAGATGCTGCCCAGTATAAAGTTGGGCTTGTGTATTGATAGGTTATGTTAGTGTATCTAGTAGACATTTAGGGTTTCATCACTTCATGTGTTACAAAACACTACACGCAGACACATTTCTCATTTACTGAACTTATATTCTTCTTTGCTTGATCATACTACCAAATAAACAAACAAGTGCCAGCAACAACAAACAAAGTCAAAAACTTCATGGCTTTTGTTGCCTCACTACCGTTTCATCAAATGATGTCACATTCAATCAATGCCTCCATTAAATTACGTTATCATTAAAAAAAACCCTTCTGATATACTGGAAAAATATCTCGTACAATTCATATGTAACTAACTGGCAATAACAGTAGGTGTTTGAGATTGCGTTAAGACTAGATTATATATTTATTTTATTCTTAAAATGGAGATAATTCAAAATGAATATTTGGATAATAAAAGTAAAAAAAATGATTAATTACTTTTAGGGGATTTCAAAATGGAGTTTTAAAAAAGTAAGTAAAAAAGTACTTATTTCATTTTTAAAATGAATAAAAGTTAAAATGAGTCTATTTTAGTCATTTACATACAAATAATCTGATTTGTCAAACACTAACAAAACTAAAAAAATTGATTATTACGATTTCAAACAGTATAATCAAATCCAAACACTATTTTTTATAGTAACAGTATGATTATCTGATTATTCATTTTTAAAGTGAATAATATGTTTTTAATAAGTAATCTCAAACACCTCTTTAATCACAAAATTGTGATTTCTAGAACTATAAGGTGCAGTAGAAGGAGGAGCTCGCTAAATTTTATGTGTTAACTTTCACTTTTTTTTTCATCACCTTTTCTCGCTTTTTTTTATTTTCTCCATTTTTTTGTCATTCTATGAAACAAATAAGACAAAAAAAAATTTACTTTTTTTTAATTTAAATTTGTGAATGAAAGGGGTATTTTTCTGAGATAAAAGAGTGAATATCATGAGTGAAAAGGTATATTTGTAAGTTGTTTCTGTATAACGTGAAACTAATCTAATAGCAGTGAGATCAAAATGGAGAAAAGTTTTATCTCCAATACACCTCATGCTTTAAGTTATTTTAAGATTGTTGAGTTCCTCTGTTGGTCCTAATATTTATTGTGGTTTTTTAGTAACGAATTGTAGCTATTATCTATAATTATTTATAAAATGACAGTTTTTAACTTGTGTTTTTTTTTTTTGCTTTTTTTCAAGTTTACGTAACACATTATGTGAAACATTTTTTGTAAGTTTTAAAATTCCTCAGAAAATAGAGCGGGAACCAAGCTCTCAGCCATACTTATATTTTGTAGTATATCACTATTCTTATACTTCTTTCGTTCTAGAAAGGGTGTGTTTTATTAGTTGAGTTGGGATCTTCGTAAATCTCATATGTAACATATACCAAATGAAAGAGATCCTCATTATATTATTTATTTTTTATCCAGTGGTCAATATCACACTCATCTTTTATACTAAGGATTAAAAAATGTCAACATATAAATATTTTTTAACACATATATACGGCTTTATTTTTTGGATAAAAAAACATGTTAACCCGTACCCAACAGCGACCTCCCTTTCTAGATCACCTCTTCTTCTCTTGTGGTATGGCTCGTGATTTATGGAGGCTCCTTTCTAGATGGTGTTGTTTAGACACTCCGGCGTTTTCTAACATTGTTGAATGGTTCTCCTGGCTTGATTCCGTAAAAGTTTTGAAGATCGCTAAGTCCGTCGTCGAAGGGATTGGGTCTACTATGCTTTGGTCCATATGGAACTTTCGCAATGCTACGATTTTTTCAAGTTCAAAACCGAAGAAAGTAGATTTGTGGAACTCTATCGTGCATCAATCTTATATGTGGTTTTCATCTAGAAATCCTAAGTATAGATTTAGATGGATAGATTGGTTAAATAACCTAATGTAATTTCCACTTCGTTGTAATTTCTTTTGCTAGTATTTTCTAGCTTTAATAAAAGATGTCATTAAAAAAAAACAACGACCTCCCAACCATCCATTTTTCCGGCGCACCACCACATCAAACCACTTTTTCCAGAGAGATCTTCAACAATCTACCTTCTACCGGCGACCACCCTAATAATCCACCTTTTTGGTGAGATCTACAAACTCTGCATTTTTCCGACGAGATCTCTAAACCCCCTAAATATTTTCGGCGAGATCTGGAACCACATACCTTGTACCTACATTCAAATCTAAAAATGTAACGACCCACTTTGACAAGGTGGTCGTTATGTCATAAGTGTCATCAAAGCATAACAAGGTATGATGTCTTAAAAACATAAATGACCAAATAGTAAAGTCGAAATCAAACATTCCCCCCCCCCAAACATAAGCTCAAAACATGCATAAAGTAAATGAAGTAGAAATGATTAAACAAGTGTCCAACAATCGTAAGTCTATGAATTGCAAAAGGGAAAAAAGTCTAAGGTAGCTTCCATCCTATGCATGTACGTTCAATGCTTAGTCTGTCCTTGGGTACCTGCCGTTTGGAACATGAAAAGAAACTACGGGTGAGCAATACGTCCAGTGAACCGATATAATGACATGATAAGAAATACTGAAACTGAAAGCACATATAAAATGCAGCGGAATATGTGTACGTCCTAGAAAACCTGGTTTATGATTTATGAAACTGAAAAGATATTTGAAAAGTCTTAAGTCATGCATGCAAAATAATTTTAATGCCAAGAGCTCATATAGGTCATGATATATATCAATGTGTGCATGAATACATAGAGGGGTGACTTCGTCATGCTATTAGATGGGTGACCTCTAATAAATAATAATCTGGATGGAGGGATCAGCTCTAATGTGACGGATGTAGAGCACACATCACAGTCACCGTGAACTTGTAAACATGTAAACTAGGATGCATCCATACGCCCCACGTGATAATCGTGTAATAATGGCCAAAACGTGAAGGGACGCCGCGAGAAATCACTCCAACCGCGGAGGAGTCATGACACCGGTGCCTCAAGTGTCATGGTTACGGTACCTCCGTAACTAGGTGACATGTAAATCATGGTCATGCATGTATACAGCTCAGGCAATTTAAAATAATAAGATGGAAAATCATGAAAAGTTTTATGACATGTAAAGTGGGGTAACAGATGGCAGCAAACGGGGAATCCTAATCATGCATAGAAAGAGTTGCCCTTACTGAAGGACGGAATATCCGTACCTTATGTCCAGTAAACGAATGAAGATGAAAAGACAGAAATCCTACTCCGACTTCACATGAGCTACATAATAAAGGACAAGTATGAGTTGTTTGTGCATGACATGAGTTACTTGTTCTTGTTTAAAGTTACTTGTTATTGACTTGTTTTACTTGTTCATGTATTATTATGTCTCACCTTAATCTTACATGTTCTATGAGTTCTTGATTAATGTATTTCATGTTTCATGTGTTATTATACTTGATATTTTTTTAATTAGTAACTTTTCAAAAATAGTAGGTTTCTAAATATAGTAAGTTTCCAAAAATATAAAGTTTCCATAAATAGTAAGTTTCCAAAATAGAAAGTTTCCATAAATAGTAATAAGCTCGTTTTAAAAGCATATAATATAAGCTGATGCTTATTGAACATATTCTATAAGTCATGATTATTAAATGGTAATATAGTAAAGTTTATTAAATAATTACCTTAGCATAGCTTAATCGTACAAATAATTATTATTTAATAATATGCATGATTTAAAATGATTATTAATTAATAATAAGGCATGGTTTTTAATATAATAAAACTTTACTATATCTTGATACTTGTATAATTAAATTAAGACTATAGTTAATTTAACTATGCCATAAAAATTAATATAATTAATAACTATATATTTTATTTCCCAAAAATAATTAGGCAAAATAATCCCAAGTGTCCCTTTGGTGTCTCCCGGTTTAGCCAAGCCCCATGAACAAGCCCACCAAGACCACCTTGGTCTCGATTGCACGAAACAACAACAACCACACCACAGCCCTCGGCTGTGATATTTTCCCCCTGTAGCCGAAACTCATCCACCGGCTGGTCAAAACACCCTCTCTATATACATTTCGTGTTTTATTTGGATTCCCGTGAATTAAATATTCGTGACTTGATTTCATGTTATATCATGTCGTGATTTATTTATTATACCGTGTACATTAAATATACTTGAATACTTGTCGTGTATCAATTACTTATAAAGTTTTAATTAAACAATATTTTCATGTATTTAATGTTATCATGAATTTCATGCGGGTTTTACAACTCTTCCCTTCTAAAACAATAATTCGTCCTCGAATTAGAGATACGATAACTGAAAAGGACATACCCGAATCAAGGAAGAAAGTGAGGATAAGAAGTCTGAATCGACTCCTCCTTTACTCAAGTGGCTTCCTGCTCGGGATGGTTCCTCCAAAGGATCTTGACAATTGAAAATGTCTTTCTCCTCATGACCCGATCTTGACGGTCTTAGATGGCCTAGAGTTCCTCAACATAGGATAGATCCTCACGAATCTTATCAACTGGATAACTGACAACGTGTAGCTCATGATAGTTGTAACTTCTGAGTAAGGATACGTGAAACAAGTTGTGAACATGTGATAGCTGAGGAGGTAACGCCAATCGATACCATACCTCACCGACATGTTCGAGGATCTCGAACGTCCGATATAAAGATGACTAAGCTTGCCCTTGAGACCAAAACGTCAGACTCCACGTGCTGGTGATACCTTGAGAAAAACATGATCACCAGGCTGAAATTCCAAGGCTCTGTGATGCTTGTTAGCATAACTCTTCTGACGAGTACGAGCTTCCTCGAGCTTCTCCATGGCAATGTCGACCTTTTCATTGGTCACCTCGATCATCTCTAGCCCCTCAATGATACGTTCTCCGAATTAATCCCAAAAGATTAGAGCACGACACTTTCTGTCGTACAACATCTCGAAAGGAGCACAATTGATACTTGCATGCCAACTGTTCTTGTAAGCAAACTCGACCAAGCAGATATAGTCATCCCAATTACTTGTCCACTCCAATGCACAGGCACGTAACATGTCCTCCAAAGTCTGAATAGTACGCTCGGATTGACCATCTATCTGAGGATGGAGTATCGTGTAGTCGCACGATCTCCTACTGAAATATATCTGCTAATCTACTAACTGCGTACTCCTTGCGGATAGGAAGGAATGTGCAGACTTGGTCAAACGATCGACAACGACCCAAATAGCATCATGCCTCCTATGAGTCCATGGTAGTCCGGTGACAAAATCCATGGAGATCTTGTCCCACTTCCATTCGGGAATGTCTAATGGTTGTAGTAACCCACTAGCACGCTGATGTTCTATCTTAACCTGCTGGCATATTATACGTTTAGAAAAAAAAGTAGCAACATCTTGCTTCATACCGCTCCACCAAAAATGCTGTTTGAGATCATGATACATTTTGGTAGAACCTGGATGAATAGAAAACGGAAACATGTGAACCTCAGTCAATAAGGCCTCTCTGAGTGTAAGATCTTCTGGAACAAATAACTTAGTACCCTGCCAAACTATACCATCATCATCGAAATTCAGTCTGTTGATCAATATTCTAAACAATCGCCCATATCTCACCATCATCCTTCTATGTTGCTTTAATCCGAGAGATTAAGTCTGGCTCAGCTCTCAGACTAGCTCAGTAACCAGTCTGTCCACGTACAACAAAATCAACCTCTAACCATTCCAGATCACGAATAATTTCCTCCTCTATTTTGATGCCAGCAAACATGCCTGATTTCCTGCTCAAAGCATCAGCCACCACATTAGCTTTACCTGGATGGTACTGAATCTTGGTGTCATAATCCTTCAGCAGCTCTTTACATCAAGTATCTATCTATTATAATCCGAATCATTTAATTCGCAACATTGAATGACTCGGCTGAATTTATATACCAACCATACATTAAATTCTAAGCAACCGAATAGTTCAAAGTTATAAAAGATGAAAGGTCTTATTTATCGAGATAACCCAAAAAATGAAAGATCTTGGTCAGTTAATTAACTACTCGACATATCAAAGATTTCAGTAGTTACTCAATACATCTATAAATGTTTCGAAATGATATTCATCCAACATCGCCTAATCCCACTCCAAAATCAAACCAATAAATCGAAAAATCTAAAACCAATCTACCTATATCCCATCGTCACCTAATCCTCTACAACATCATCTATCTAGACTCGAACAAAGATCTTAGATATGTTTCGTTAATATCTTTCAAAGATATGAAAAGACAAGATTTAAGAACAAGAGTATTCAAGTCTCTCTTCTCTTTCAGTTTGAATAACAAGAAACACAAAAATAGGAAGTAAACCACCTACCCGAGATCATTCAAACGATCTTGATGTCGTATTGAATCACTGTTCTTCATTTCAAATTCGTGTTCGAGAAAGTAAATAAAGATTTTGGCTTCTTGCGATGTGTGTGGTATTAACAGAAATAAGAGTAATTTTTCTTTAGCAGAAATAAGGTTACTGGTGCGTGTGTATATGAGTTTAGCGCCTGTGATTTGTGACTGCGAGAAACGGCGTGTGTATATGAGTTTAGGGTTATGGTTTACAGTTAGGATTAGGTATTACTTGGGTTAGTTTTTGGGCCAAATGAGATTACAAATAAATTGGGCTGTGAAATAAATTAGGAGTATGTATTACTTGGGTTAGTTTTTATTATATGTAAGGTCCGAATACTTTGTTAAGATTTCGGGTCCAGTGGGTTTTACAATTATACAGTTATACGTCTGAATTTTGATGTTGGAATAGACTAAAGCTTGATCTTTACAGTTTATGGAAAATTACGTAATCAACAACTAGTACCAACATGTTACAACTAACCAAGGGCATAACATGATTGAAAAGTTACCCAAAATTCAACGAATCCACATGCTTACTAACTACATTTGGAGAGGAACATTAAATACTAAAATAATGCGCACAACCTGGTGAACAATTCTCTTCTCATATGATAAAAAAACGTTCAGTTTTAATAAAAAAATACTAAAACATATGGTCAGGAACATTTATCACATAATTTGAGCTACTCGATGCGTGTAACTTTCAGCAATAAAACTATGTTACCAACCCGCCTGCAACGCTCGGGTAATACTCTATATTAAATACATTGGAACAATTATTGAAAATGATACACAAATGTTAAATTATAATAGATTTCGTTGCATAAACGCAACCGTTTTCTTAACACGCGATCAACATCCAAGCTACGAGCCATTGTGAACAAACTTACAAAAATTCGATCGAAGAAACATCAAGCGTCAACCATGGCCCCAGCCCGCGTGCATCGCGCGGGTCTGCTTGTCTCGTGTTAATAATAATTTACGTAGATTGCATTGCTTGACTTTCTTAAATGTGAAAATAAAACTAAACAATATTTTGTGTATTTATTTGAATATTTATAATCATTTGATTTGTTGATTTTTTAATATAACATAGATGTTGTATTTTTAAAATAAAAAAATCTAGATTGTATAAAGTTTAAAAAGGTTTTTTTTTTTTTTTTATAAAGTTACTAAAAACATAGAAAATTATTAATTTACTTTTAAGTTCATTTAATTTATTTAAAATTAAATCAATAAAGTTTTATCAATCCCTCTTTTTTTTAAGTTTTTATTTTCACAAATTTGACACATATATCTTTATGTATTTTCATAAAATTCCACCACCAATGGTTTTAATTTTGACTAAATTGAATTCAATTTTAACTTTTCTTTCCACCAGTTATATCGCTCGATTTTGTTTATGTGTTAAAATCAAGTCATTTGATTGGTTCAATTGTTTTATCTAGAACATTTACTTTCTACTAAAATTCTCTAAATATCTAATTCTTTTATTATATAAAAAATTACATCAAATTACAATTCTTTCCAAAAATTACAACTACTTCAAAAACATTATGCGAATCAAACGAAACGTAAACATGTCACGTCATCACAAACACGTAATATTGCACTATATTAAAATTTAATTAACAGAAGTAACAAGGGAGTATTAACGATTGAACGTATACAAATATACGAATGACTAAAACTGAAAATATATGAATGTGATAACAAAACTTCAAATTTATATCAATGAAAGTAGGCACTTTTCACTTATTCAATTTACACATTCAATAGAGATATAGCAATGTCCTAATGTAGAATTTCCTTGAATGTTTGGTTATATATTTATGAAGATGAAACTTATTGCAAGGTTGTTGTGAATACCTTTTAAAAGCTGTGATGCTGATTTTTGTGAATATCAAAGAAATAAATGATTAATTACAGGTTGGCACAAGTCTGTATTATGAGAAAAGTGACTAGAGAGCTACAAGAATACCATATAATATACAAGTTGCAGGGCACAATTACGTGCTTTGAGAAAGTGACTAAAGCGTTACAACTTGTATATACAAAATACGTATAACTACAAAAGTTTCACGTCTACTTTTTCACAAATATAAGGGAAAATATCTCGTACAATTCATATATAACTAACTGGCAATAACAGTAGATGTTTGAGATTGCGTTTAAAACTAGATTATATATTTATTTTATTTTTAAAATGGAGATAATTCAAAATGAATGTTTGGATAATAAACGTAAAAAAAATGATTAATTACTTTTAGGGGCTTTCAAAATGGAGTTTTGAAAAAGTAACTAAAAAAGTACTTATTTCATTTTTAAAATGAATAAAAGTTAAAATGAGTCTATTTTAGTCATTTACTTACAATTAATCTGATTTGCCAAACACTAACAAAACTAAAAAGTTTGATTATTACGATTTCAAACAGTATAATCAAATCCAAACACTATATTTTATAGTAACGTTTTCAAAATTATGATTATCTGATTATTCATTTTTAAAGTGAATAATATGTTTTTAATAAGTAATCTCAAACACCTCTTTAATCACAAAATTGTGATTTCTAGAACTATAAGGTGCAGTAGAAGGAGGAGCTCGCTAAATTTTATGTGTTAACTTTCACTTTTTTTTCATCACCTTTTCTCGCTTTTTTTTATTTTCTCCATTTTTTTGTCATTTTATGAATCAAATAAGACAAAAAAGTTTTTTACTTTTTTTTAATTTAAATTTGTGAATGAAAGGGGTATTTTTCTGAGATAAAAGTAGATAAAAGAGTGAATATCATGAGTGAAAAGGTATATTTGTAAGTTGTTTCTGTATAACGTGACACTAATCTAATAGCAGTGAGATCAAAATGGAGAAAAGTTTTATCTCCAATACACCTCATGCTTTAAGTTATTTTAAGATTGTTGAGTTCCTCTGTTGGTCCTAATATTTATTGTGGTTTTTTAGTAACGAATTGTAGCTATTATCTATAATTATTTATATAATGGCATTTTTTAACTTGTGATTTTTTTTGCTTTTTTTCAAGTTTACGTAACACATTATGTGAAACATTTTTTGTAAGTTTTAAAATTCCTCAAAAAATAGAGCGGGAACCAAGCTCTCAACCATACTTATATTTTTTAGTATATCACTATTCTTATACTTCTTTCGTTCTAGAAAGGGTGTGTTTTATTAGTTGAGTTGGGATCTTCGTAAATCTCATATGTAACATATACCAAATGAAAGAGATCCTCATTATATTATTTATTTTTTATCCAGTGGTCAATATCACACTCATCTTTTATACTAAGGATTAAAAAATGTCAACATATAAATATTTTTTAACACATATATACGGCTTTATTTTTTGGATAAAAAAACGTGTTAACCCCTACCCAACAGAGACCTCCCTTTCTAGATCACCTCTTCTTCTCTTGCGGTATGGCTCGTGATTTATGGAGGCTCCTTTCTAGATGGTGTTGTTTAGACACTCCGGCATTTTCTAACATTGCTGAATGGTTCTCCTGGCTTGATTCCGTAAAAGTTTCGAAGATCGCTAAGTCCGTCGTCGAAGGGATTGGGTCTACTATGCTTTGGTCCATATGGAACTTTCACAATGCTACGATTTTTTCAAGTTCAAAACCAAAGAAAGCAGATTTGTGGGACTCTATCGTGCATCAATCTTATATGTGGTTTTCATCTAGAAATCCTAAGTATAGATTTAGATGGATAGATTGGTTAAATAACCCTACTGTAATTTCCACTTCGTTGTAATTTCTTTTGCTAGTAGTTTCTAGCTTTAATAAAAGATGCCGTTAAAAAAACAACGACCTCTCAACCATCCATTTTTCCGGCGCACCACCACATCAAACTACTTTTTCCAGCGAGATCTTCAACAATCTACCTTCTACCGGCGACCACCCTAATAATCCACCTTTTTCTGGTGAGATCTACAAACTCTGCATTTTTCCGACGAGATCTCTAAACCCCCTAAATATTTTCGGCGAGATCTGGAACCACATACCTTCTACCTACATTCAATTCTAAAAATATAACGACCCACTTTGACAAGGTGGTCGTTATGTCATAATTATGGCGTGTCATCAAAGCATAACAAGGTATAATGTCTTAAAAACAAAAATGACCAAACAGTAAAGTCGGAATCAAACATTCCCCCCCCCCCCCCCCCAAACATAAGATCAAAACATGCATAAAGTAAATGAAGTAGAAATTATTAAACAAGTGTCCAACAATCGTAAGTCTATGAAATGCAAAAGGGAAAAAAGTCTAAGGTAGCTTCCATCCTATGCACGTACGTTTAATGCTTAGTCTGTCCTTGGGTACCTGCCGTTTGGAACATGAAAAGAAACTACGGGTGAGCAATATGCTCAGTGAAAGGATATAATGACATGATAAGAAATACTGAAACTGAAAGCAGATATAAAATGAAGCGGAATATGTGTACGTCCTAGAAAACCTGGTTTATGATTTATAAAACTGAAAAGATATTTGAAAAGTCTTATGTCATGCCTGACAAATAATTTATTGCCAAGAGCTCATATAGGTCATGATATATATCTATGTGTGCATGAATACATAGAGGGGTGACTTCGTCATGCTATTAGAGGGGTGACCTCTAATAAATAATAATCTGGATGGAGGGATCAGCTCCAATGTGACAGATGTAGAGCACACATCACAATCACTGTGAACTTGCAAACATGTAAACTAGGATGCATCCATACGCCCCACATGATAATCGTGTAATAATGGCCAAAACGTGAAGGGACGCCGCGAGAAATCACTCCCACCGCGGAGGAGTCATGACACCGGTGCCTCAATTGTCATGGTTACGGTACCTCCGTAACTAGGTGACATGTAAATCATGGTCATGCATGTATACAGCTCAGGCAATTTAAAATAATAACATGGAAAATCATGAAAAGTTTTATGACATGTAAATTGGGGAAAACAGATGGCAGCAAACGGGGAATCCTAGTCATGCATAGAAAGAGTTGCCCGTACTGAAGGACGGAATATCCGTACCTTACATCTAGTAAACGAATGAAGATGAAAAGATGGAAATCCTACTCCGACTTCACATGAGCTACATAATAAAGGACAAGTATGAGTTGTTTGTGCATGACATGAGTTACTTGTTCTTGTTTAAAGTTACTTGTTATTGACTTGTTTTACTTGTTCATGTATTATGATGTCTTACCTTAATCTTACATGTTCCATGAGTTCTTGATTAATGTATTTCATGTTTCATGTGTTATTATACTTGATATTTCTATAATTAGTAAATTTCTAAAAATAGCAGGTTTCTAAATATAGTAAGTTTCCAAAAATAGAAAGTTTCCATAAATAGTAAGTTTCCAAAATAAAAAGTTTCCATAAATAGTAATAAGCTCATTTTAAAAGCATATATTTTAAGTTGAGGCTTATTGAACATATTCTATAAGTCATGATTATTAAATGGTAATATAGTAAAGTATATTAAATAATTACCTTAGCATAGCTTAATCTTACAAATAATTATTATTTAATAATATACATGATTTAAAATGATTATTAATTAATAATAAGGCATAACCTGAAAAGATCCTGAATATCTTGTCTGTCAAGAATGTGAAGAATATCCTCCAAAAGTCTGAATATCCTTGTTGTGCCATCAATTCTTTGAATTCCATGAGCTTTAAGTCCTTGATCCATAGAGTAAATCATCTAGCAATAGATGATCTCTTTCCAAAAGTATCTGTATCAATACATTGATCTTCAAATTTTACAATCTTCAAGTACTTCTTTAAGCTCTCATCATCATCACTATCTTCTACTGTTGATTTAGCCCTTTTGGCTTTCTTCTTTGTCTTTGTTGACCTTTTCCTTTTAACACCCTTGGAGGTTCCCTCAAGTTCTGTTGAACCTTCTTCCAAGTTTGTATGTACCGTCTCTTCAGTATGTACTGTTGTATGTACTGTTGACTGTGTACAAACAAACCAGATTCTAGATAACTCATGAAAATTCTAATTCCGGATAAGAAAGAATTCTCTATTCCGACTAATTTGGAGAAGTATACATTCCGTATAAGAAGTAGAAGTCAATAACCCGGATAAGCTGTAGTCAACATTCCGTATAAGTATACAAATTGTCATGCTCGCCAGCCTGGGTGCTTTACTTTCCCGCCAAAATTCTTGTCTCCCCATGGGAGACATGTTCCAATTTATGCAACATGTGTTCCCTTAGTCGTTTAGTTATATCCGAAAGTCGTTTTAATTTATATTCTGAAAGTCAGTTATTTTTAGTTATATTTTTCGTCAAATTTTAGTATTAGTATTTTTTCAAAAAGTTTAAGTTTTAACTTTTATTAAGTGCCCGTTTCAATATTTGTTTCATTTCTTTTTGAAATAGTTTTATAATCCAATTTCTTTCATTTTTATTAGGTAAGTTTTTATTTTTAATTCAAAAAGTTTTTTTTATTTTTATTTTCGCTTTTACTTTTATTAATTGTTTCTTTTAATATTTGTTTTAATATCCGTTTTAATATCGTTTTAATTTTTAGTTTTTAATATTCGTCTGGTTTTACGTTTCTTTATTATTTGTCATTAATCCTTAGTTTATTCTTTTTACTTTTCGTATTTACTTTTTAATTAGCTTTAGATAATCAACGACATTTTCTTTTTATTCACCAAAGGCGACTGAGTCACACGTTTAACCGGAGATATATTCGATAAGACGTCGAGAATAACGAAGTTTTTAACTAGCAAAAACATCATATCAGTGTAGATCTCCAAAGAATGGTAGTAGCTATAGGAAGGAGAGCATGGATGAGGATTCTGAGGCCAAGGCTATGGTAGCCATGCATGGAATAGATGGAGTTAGATGGGACTGGAGCTCTATGAAAGAAAGTGTTGAAAGGAATCAAGCTATAGTTGTCGAGGAGACAGAGGAAGAATTTGCTCTTATGGCTATGTCTACTTCTAGCTCAGACAATGAGGTATATGATGACTCTTACTGTACCAAAGGATGTAGGAAAATTACTGAGTCATTAAATGACCAAATCGTAAAGCTAAATGTTGATTATATAAACTCTGAAACTCATCTAGACAACTATAAATGTGCTTTAGAACAACTAGAGTCTAGAATTAGAGAATAACAACAAAGAGAAAATCAATATAGAGATCACATTGGAATCCTAGAAAGAGATGCTAGACAGAAAGATGCCACTGTTCAGGAGTTAACTAATGAACTTGAAATATCTAGAGTAAACCAAGGAAAAGATAAGTTAACTATTGAAAGGTTTGGAAAAGCTGCTGAAGATTTAACTAGGGTGCAAAAATAGGATAATCTCCTAAAGATAAAACTGATTTAAGTGCCAAGAACCAACATGCTGAAATTCCACCACCCCCTGCAAACATACATGGTGACAGCCCAATGAAATATCTTTCATGGACTGGAATTCCTTGTTTTGTAAAACAGGAGGATATGGTATTTGATCCTAATTACTATGGATTAGGTAATCAGAAACAAGAAGAACCTTTGGTCAAAACCAGTAAAATAAGGGTTTTTAATAAGGAACAGGTTGCTTTAAAATAGTGAAAAATAGACACCTCCATTCTTTTCTCTAGAGAAGGTTTATTTGGTAGTGACACTAATTCCAAAACTACTTTATCTAGAACTAGCAATAAATCAGGGTCTGAAACTAGTAGACTAAGCAGTGGAATCCTAGATCTTGAAACTAGTTGTCCAAAAACTTTCAAGACCACTACTAAATATGCAGAGATGTATAGACCTATTTACAAAAGAAATGTGGTTAGAGGAAATCAAAGAAACTGGAATAATCAAAAGTATCTTCAACTAGGAAAGGACTTTGTGAAAAACACCAAACCTTGTTTCACCTGTGGCAGTTTTGATCACATATACCAAGATTGTAAAGCAACCATGGGAATGGTGGCTGCAAATCCTTTAAAGGAAATGCAACCACAAGCTATTTTGTTGAATGCAGGGGAAAAACCTTTTTCCCCTGCTTAATATATTCCCCCTGCTTTGAGAAATAAGGCAACTGACAAGTATGTTGCACCTGCTTTGAGAAAAATAAGTGAAACTAATACTAGGATTTTACCTAGTAAGAAAATTATGTTCTTTGTCGTATGTCTAATCGAATTGATCCTGGTTAACTATGTGACTCAGCTGTCTTTGGTGGAACAAAGGTTTTGTCGTTGTAGTAAAATTAAAGGTGCAAAAACTTTAATTAAAAGGGCGTTAATTTAAATCTAAATCTAACTTAAAATAAATGGCGAGTATTTAAAAGCGTGACGGGAAATTAAAAGGCACTAAAAGTAAATAACGCAAACTTAAAACTAAATTAAAGGCAAACTTAAAACACAACTAAAACTTAAAACTAAGGCAAGGCTAAAAATAAATCTAAGGCAAGTAATCTAAAAGTGCGTCTAAGGAAAAAGGCAGGAAAAATAAAGCTTGAAAATTAAAAATTAAAAACAGAAACTAAAAATAACCTGAAAACAACTCATCCGGAATAATCCTTCGTTCGGAATAAACGTTCATCCGAAATGTCACCTTCGTTCGGAATGTTCTTCTTCACTCGGAATATTCACCAAAACTCTTGATCCGGAATAAATCCTTTATCCGGAATATGTCACTTATCCGGAATAAAGTCTTGATTCGGAATAATGCCTTGGTTCGGAATGCCTGGTTGATCCGGAATATCTTCCTTGATTTGGAATAATATTCCGAATAAAACTCCTTGATCCGGAATATGTCACTTATTCCGAATGGAAGCCTTTGATTCGGAATATTTCCTTGATTCGGATGATTCTGTTCATCCGGAATGTCAAATATTCCGAATGAAATTATTGATCCGGAATAATATATATTCCGAATGAAGGTATTGATCCGGAATAATAAATTATTCCGAATAAACCTCCTTGATTCGGAATGTTTTATATTCCGAATGAACAACTTTGGTTCGGAATAATCGATATTCCGAATGAACAACTTTTGAAATCCTTCACACGAAATAACTGGCTTGATCCAGAATATTTTCCTGGGAAAGATCAGTAACAGCAAACGCGAAGAACAAGGAAACACAGGTATATACGAATCTAATAAAATCTAAACAGAATCAACCACAAGATTAAATCAAACTAAACAAATAACATCTACTAATCATAAACAGACAAACCAAATCAATCAAACTAACAACAATGATCAAAATAATCAAAACCCACTTAAATCAAATCAATAAAAATAAGAACATGAACATGAACAAATAGACATAAAGATTAAAGAAAGGAAGAAGGAGATCAAACAATAAAGATAAAGATTAACAAGAATTAAAAGAACACTTACTTGAAATTAAATGGTAATTAAAGGTGCAAGACAATTAAGGTAAATGACATGTAATTAAATGTCCATAAATGAAAATGGAAGAGATAGTTTGTCAAGTTATCCAACAAAAACAAATAATTAAGATCCTAATCTATATATAGGGGAGGATTATGGAGTGCTTAGGAAGCTTCCTCCCCTCCTTCATTTTCTCTTAATTGCACCATTAGGTCCTTAAGCCTTTAATCTTCTTTAATCTTGGACTTTAATGACTTTTGGCTCAGGATTTCTTTGAACTCGTCTTTTAATTCTTCAATAAATTAGACTTGAGTACTTCGGCTTTAAGTAAACTTCCGTCTTTTGACTTTTTCTGCGATAAATCTTCAGAATTGGTCTTGGACTTTCGTTCTTTTTGCACTCATGACTTCTTGACTTCGTCTTTCATCTTTTTCTTCAATAAAAGCCCGTAAATGCCCGTGTTTTCTCCACTTTTCACCTTTTCGCCCTAAATCACAACAAAAACACAAACCACGCATAATTCCGACATAAATGACATAAAATACACGTTTTGGCTCGGTTATTATTGTAATTAAGTGGTAAAAAAGATGGGTGTTTACACACTTATCAAATCCCCTACACTTGACCGTTTCAATGTCCTCATGCAATGCATTAGTTACAAAGCAAGATTACATTTTTCATCAAAATCAATCCACCTTGGCCTTTATTAAAGAGATAGAAAACTATAAACATTCAAAGTAAAGAAATAAAAAACATACCTTGGGTTTTGGAAATGTTATGAATAATCATCATCCTCAAGTTTTCACTTTCTCCAAACCAAGCTTAAAAACGAGATCATTGTTATTATAAGTTAGCAAACTAACACGAACTCATGTGGGCCAATTATTCTCTTAGACTCCCTTATTCCTAGGGGTATCTCTTATATTTTATTATTGTCTTGAATGATCACGAGGATGCATTGTTGACTTATTTCGATAGTTTATTAGGCCAAAAATAAAGTGAACGATTTAATCAATAGTTAGCTAAAGGACAAAATCTTTTAAAACTGCTTCTCGGGACCTCATAAAGTTCATATCTTGGCATAACTCGCTTCGCGATTTGAGACCTTTCTCGGACCGATATTTGGCAGCGACTTCATACTTCAAACCCTGAGAGACGTTCATGAAATAATGGTCTTCTCTTCATAATTGGAATTTCTTCACTTGAAATTTTGAGAGATTCTTCATGTTTGGACCACGACTTCTTCATTTTTCTCTAACCTTTATTTTGGACTTTGATATACAACGATCCGCCTCCTTTTTGGACTTGGATCTATTCATCCTTATACCTTGTTATGGCCTTTTTGGATAGACTTCTCCATGACTTTTGGGGAGTTCTTTCTTTTCGTCGTGTGTCTCGATCCTTCATATTGATTTTTGATAAATGATTCTTCACATCACTTTTGATTTTTAGCAACAAAATGTAGCCCTCATGCCTTGTTAGGACCTTTTTGGACTCGCCAATCTTCGCATCCCGCTTCAATAAGTTATGCCTTGGCTATGAACTCTAATCCATACCGAGCAACTTTTAAACGATCTTGGGCTAGAAGCTAAGTAACTTTTCAAGTCGTACAACCTTATTTATTGCAGATAAATTTATTAGCAAGCGATGGGAGAATAGGCTCATAATTAACTCACATAAATTCACGAAAGAATACCAAACTTATAATTGGCTCTATCATCTCTCGTTCTCCACAGTTTAAAATATCAAGGAATGAGACTCGTGGATGCTTAGCCTATTAAATCAAAGTTTTGGGTTTTCGAGTCGCTATAGGATCTTGCAAATTCTTAGACTTTTTCAAGTTTCGAAATCTCATTTTAAAGTTCCCTTGATAAACGACTCTCTAGGATCAATTATAGGAACTTGCGAAAAGTTCTTGTTCTTAACCCGTGAGAGTTAAGACTTTCGCGTTTTATAGCTCCCTATATAAAAGCCTAGCAAAACTTGACTTAAACACGTTAAGGATACTAGCTAGAGTAAACTTAGATAAGTAAACTCGGGTTGAGTCAAAAGATTCACAACGTCTGAAAATTAAAACCACTTTATTAAAAATTTATTCAAGCAAAGGAAGAAAATAACTATACAAAGGGAAAAACTAATGGGCCAAAATAGATCAAAATTTTTGAAAAATGTCGAAAAATTAATTTTCCGGTTAAAATGAGGACAAATACAAGGAAAATGCCACTTAACTTCGATAGAAGTCCCCCTACACTTGAGAGAAACATTGTACTCAATGTTTAAGTATGTGGGAGTAAACTCCCCTACACTTAGGACATTGTGCACGTTGTTTAAATCTCGCTAAGGAAGAGACAACTAAAGAGATTCTTATTTTTAATATTGAGAAAATATAAAATAGAGAATCGAAAAGAGTTTAGGATAGAACCGGGAAGAATGGTCGTCAAGAATCATCAAGAGTGTGTCATTGAGCGCTCGAATCCCTGAATAGTAGAAGAGAGGAAATAGCAAACACCAACGGGTCTCCCCTACACTTATGATAAAGATAGCTAAAAGATAGATACATGGGTTGCCTCCTAAGAAGCGCTTGATTTTTGTTCACCGAGTCGTTAGCCTGACTCGACCTTGATTACCATAGGAAGAAGCATGAAACATATCCACCAGGATCAAAGACATAGTTTTCGTCAAGCAAGTAGCATAAGCTTAAGGCGAACAAGGCAAGACAAAGAAGAGTAGGCAAGGTTCCCTTAAGCAAAGATGGAGCACGGTGGAAGCAAGTATGGTGAGGTGCAAGCATGTCTTCAATGGTTCCAAAGATATGTCCTTTTATTTCATCAGGTGGATACTGAGATGGCTGAAGAATATCGATACCGGGGTCGAACACCTTTTCCTTTAGGGGAAAATAGCACTCAGGCTCGGCAGAATGTGAAGATGATCCGCGAAGAAAATTCACAACCTCGTCCTCAGAAGGTGGACTAAGAGGTGTCAAAACATACGTGTTGTGGATGTTGGTGTCGTCCGGTTGCTTCTCCTTTGAAAGAATTTTCTTCAAATCTAAAGTAGGATCAAGAAGATAATCTTCAAAGTCCAAAGGAGGTGCATCACTCTCATGAGGGAAGTATGTATTGAGAAATGTAGAGAAGTCTTCCTCAAATGAGTAATCATCCAAAGTAGGATTAAGTGATGGCGGAGGATCTTCATCATGTTAAGAATCACTCGACAGAGTATCGGCCTCATCAAAATCATCATAAATGGGCATGTCGGGATACTCGGAAGTAAGGTCATCATAATCATCCGAATCTGAGCTAGAATCATCATCATAAGCATCAAAGATCGGTGGAGAATCATAAATGGGTGAAGGTTCCAAATTGGAGAGAGAATCATCCACATCATCTTGAAAAAGTGGATTATCAATGCAAGACTCGAATAGAGGATTGTTGTAGATGACACAATCATCGAGCACATTAATCATATTCGCAGATTCTCGTCCAAAGGATTTGCTTGTAAGCTTTCCCATTTTAAACACTTGTGCATCATCCTCGACTCTTAAGATGAGCTCACCTTCGGCAACATCAACTAAAGCTCTTCCGGTTCTTAAGAATGGCCGACCAAGTATCAAAGGAATACGAGGGTCCATTTCATAATCAACAACGACAAAGTCGACCGGGAAAGTAAATGTGCCAACTTTAATGAACACGTCCTCGGCAATATCAACAGGGTAAGCGAGAGTGCGATTTGCAAGTTCAAGAGTCATCTTTGTTGGAGTAAGGTCGGGTAATGATAGTGTCTTCCAAACACTCAAAGGCATAAGATTAATACTGGCCCCGAGATCAGCTAGGGCAGTAAATTCTTCGGTTTTGTTAAAAATGCACGGCAACACAAAACGACCGGGATCTCCAAGTTTTTCTGGAAGTTCTTTAAGAATAACTGCAGAACAGTTTTTATTTAAGCGTGTGTTGGCGAGCTCAATCAGCTTCTCCTTCTTGTTAAGCAATTCCTTGAATGCTTTTACAAATTTCGGCATGTGGACAAGTGCTTCAACAAGGCTAATGCTAAAATTCATTTGAGAGATCATCTTCAAATAATTTGACATTTGACAATCATCCTTGGTGAGCATTGTGGTCTTGCCTAGCCGTGAAGGATAAGGGATATTGGGTTTGGGTGGTGAAGGTGCAGGTGTAGGTAAAGGTCGAGATGTTGAAGGGTTCTTCCTAGGTACATCGTCATGACGAGGCGGAGACGGTAATGGTGCACTAATACTAGGTGTAGGAGGAGTAGGGATAAATGGTGGTGGAGGAGGTGTAGATGATGGGGGCGGGATAGGTGGTCCTACTATGGTAACTCCACTACGGGTAGTAATAGCAATCACATTAGCTCGCGGATTGGTGACGGTGTTTGAAGGTAGAGAACTCGAAGTAGAAGGTTGAGTTGTGGGCAAGAAAATAGCCAACATATTCTTTATATCATTCGTTTGAGTGCTGAAGGAGGATTGAATATTATCTCGAAGCTCGGATCTTATGTCATTTCCTTGCTTGGTGATATCTCCTTTCAAATTTATAATTTGGCTCTGCAGATTCTTGATTTGCTCACCTTGGGTTCTCATTATCGCTTCAACATCCGGATTGATGGGTGGGGTTTGTTGGGCGGGTGGGGGATAAGGATTAGAAGCTCGAGGTGGGATTTGGTTGCTTCTATTGTAGTTGTTGGCGGGGTTTTGGTTTTGAGGAGAAAAACCGGGTGAAAGGTAGTTGTTGGACCGGTAACTCAGCAAATTTCGATCCCCTTGAGGTCGAGCTTGGTAATTTTCCGGTGAATAATTACCATAAGATGCATACACATTTTCCGGATTTCCTTGTGTAGAAGGACAATTGGTGTATGAGTGAGGACCGCCGCATGTTTCACAAGGATTAGCAACCGCTTTAACTTGTTGTTGTTGTTGGTTTGAAGCGAGAAGCAAGATACTTTTGTTCATTTCAGTCATCATGCGGGTGAATTCGGTCATATAGGGGCTTGCTAAAGTAGAAGAAACATTGACTCTCGGGTTGTTCCTTGAAGAAGCAGAGGAATCCCAGTTTTTATGATGAGTATTCATGTTCTCAATAAGCTCTCTACACTCCTCGGGTCTCCTTTTCATAAATGTGCCACCGGCAGCTGCATTAATCGTATTACGATCTCGAAAAGTCAAACCGTTGTAGAAAGTATCAATTAATGTGACAGGGAGCATGTTGTGGTTTGGACAACGATCGATCAAAACATTATATCTTTCCCAAGCATCAAAGAGAGATTCATCAGGATCTTGCATGAAACTGCTGATTTGATTGCGAAGGCTCGTGACCATGGATGGTGGAAAGTAGCGCGACAAAAAGCGTTGAGTCATGTCATCCCAAGTATGAATGGAATTCTTTGGAAAGAGTTGTAGGCGTATAACATCCATTGTAGCACCGGGAAACTTCATGCTTTGAGTGATAGTAATGAATTTGTCGAGGTGTTTGTTGGCATCATCATCAGGCATTCCGGCGAATGGATTGGTTTGCACTTGCTGAATCATGTGGTGCTTCAACAAAAACTCCGGAGCCGTGATTTGCATCGGCGCAATCGGTCCTCCTCGTCCAAACATGGTAGGTTGACAAAGCTCCTCCATGGTCCGAAAATCGGGCTGTGGAAGAACATTGTTGTTATTATTGAGGTGCGGTGGATTATTGTTGTTTACACCTAACATAGCTAAATCTTCTCGAGTCTCGGGCTCTTGATAATTAGAAGATCTAGTACGCATACACCTGAAAATGCAAAAGAAAAAGAAACCAAACACAAAGAGATATATATACACTATAAAGATAAAAATAAAATCTTTTTTTAGTTATGAAATTATTTAATTTTTTTGGATTTTTAACAATTTTTAAATTTTTTGGATTTTTGAAATTTTTAAGCAAGAAAAATAACGCTCACGAATGAACGGATCCTAAAAAGCAACACGTCTCTAACAGAAAACCGTTAATCTTTACGAAAAGAGCCGGCAGCGACGCCATTTTAATACTAGGCTTTTACCTAGTAAGAAAATTATGTTCTTTGTCGTATGTCTAACATAATTGATCATGGTTAACTATGTGACTCAGCTGTCTTTGGTGGAACAAAGGTTTTGTCGTTGAAGTAAAATTAAAGGTGCAAAAACTTTAATTAAAAGGGCGTTAATTTAAATCTAAATCTAACTTAAAATAAATGGCGAGTATTTAAAAGCGTGACGGGAAATTAAAAGGCACTAAAAGTAAATAACGGAAACTTAAAACTAAATTAAAGGCAAACTTAAAACGCAACTAAAACTTAAAACTAAGGCAAGGCTAAAAATAAATCAAAGGCAAGTAATCTAAAAATGCGTCTAAGGAAAAAGGCGGAAAAAATAAAGCTTGAAAATTAAAAATTAAAAACAGAAACTAAAAATAACCTGAAAACAACTCATCCGGAAAAATCCTTCTTTCGGAATAAACATTCATCCGGAATGTCACCTTCGTTCGGAATGTTCTTCTTCACTCGGAATATTCACCAAAACTCTTGATCCGGAATAAATCCTTTATCCGGAATATGTCACTTATCCGGAATAAAGTCTTGATTCGGAATAATGCCTTGGTTCGGAATGTCTGGTTGATCCGGAATATCTTCCTTGATTCGGAATAATATTCCGAATAAAACTCCTTGATCCGGAATATGTCACTTATTCCGAATGGAAGCCTTTGATTCGGAATATTTCCTTGATTCGGAATATTCTGTTGATCCGGAATGTCAAATATTCCGAATGAAAGTATTGATTCGGAATAATATATATTCCGAATGAAGGTATTGATCCGGAATAATAAATTATTCCGAATAAGCCTCCTTGATTTGGAATGTTTTATATTCCGAATGAACAACTTTGGTTCGGAATAATCGATATTCTGAATGAACAACTTTTGAAATCCTTCACACGGAATAACTGGCTTGATCCGGAATATTTTCCTGGGAAAGATCAGTAACAGCAAACGCGAAGAACAAGGAAACACAGGTATATACGAATCTAATAAAATCTAAACAAAATCAACCACAAGATTAAATCAAACTAAACAAATAACATCTACTAATCATAAACAAACAAACCAAATCAATCAAACTAACAACAATGATCAAAATAATCAAAACCCACTTAAATCAAATCAATAAAAATAAGAACATGAACATGAACAAATAAACATAAAGATTAAAGAAAGGAAGAAGGAGATCAAACAATAAAGATAAAGATTAACAAGAATTAAAAGAACACTTACTTGAAATTAAATGGTAATTAAAGGTGCAAGACAATTAAGGTAAATGACATGTAACTAAATGTGCATAAATGAAAATGGAAGAGATAGTTTGTCAAGCTATCCAACAAAAACAAATGATTAAGATCCTAATCTATATATAGGGGAGGATTAGGGAGTGCTTAGGAAGCTTCCTCCCCTCCTTCATTTTCTCTTAATTGCACCATTAGGTCCTTAAGCCTTTAATCTTCTTTAATCTTGGACTTTAATGACTTTTGGCTCGGGATTTCTTTGAACTCGTATTTTAATTCTTCAATAAATTAGACTTGAGTACTTCGGCTTTAAGTAAACTTCCGTCTTTTGACTTTTTCTTCGATAAATCTTCAGAATTGGTCTTGGACTTCCGTTCTTTTTGCACTCTTGACTTCTTGACTTCGTCTTTCATCTTTTTCTTCAATAAAAGCCCGTAAATGCCCGTGTTTTCTCCACTTTTCACCTTTTCGTCCTATATCACAATAAAAACACAAACCACGCATAATTCCGACATAAATGACATAAAATACACGTTTTGGCTCGGTTATTATTGTAATTAAGTGGTAAAAAGGATGGGTGTTTACACACTTATCAGAAGCATACCTCAAACTAGATCTAATATGACCAGACCCCTCATAAAACATATGCATCTGGACATAGACCTTACCAACATACCTATAGAGGAACAAGCAAGGGGTTTCCCCTGCTATGCCTACAATTTCCCCTGTTAAGCTCAGGGTTTCCCCTACTAGCAAAGTTATGGCCTCTAGAAACATGGGAAGATTTAAAGCCTTAGCTCGTTGGGTTTCGACTCCTAAAAAGGGTACTCAACCCAATGGTATATCTTTATCCTTTGATAAATACTCTTACATTGATACATGAGGTAGACCTAAGTCAGTGATGGCTTGGGTCCCCAAAAGGAACTAAAAATATGATCTCTTTTGCAGGTAACAAAGTAGACAAAGAATGAAAAAGCATACTGGGATAGTGGATGCTCAAGAAGCATGACTAGTCACAAAGCATATCTGTCAAACTTTGTTCCCCTGCATGATAATGATGGTGTATCATTTGGAGATGGGCATGGGACAATCACAGGGAAAGGGACCATTGTCACTAATGTAATGACATTTAATAATGTCTATCTGGTGAAAGAACTGAAGTACAATCTTTTTAGTGTGTCTCAGATGACTGACAACAAAAACTTTGTTCTTTTCACTGATACTGAATGCTTGGTGTTAGGAAAGGAGTTTGTTTTACCACCTAATACTCCTATTGTACTAAGAACACCAAGGCAGAAGAACATGTAAACCATTGACTTAAAAGATATTTCTCTTCAAGACAATGAGAATTGTTTTATTGCCAAAGCCTCAGTTGATGAATGCAAGAAATGACACCGAATACTAGGTCATCTAAACTTCAAAAACATGAAAATTTGGTTAAATTCAATCTTGTTCATGATCTACCTTCAAAGACCTTCAGTAATGATCATATATGTGTTGCTTGTTTGAAGGGAAAACAACATAGAGCCTCTTGCAAATCAAAGATTGCTCAGTCCACCACCAAAACATTAGAGTTACTACACATGGATATTTTTGGTCCTACATCTGTGGCAAGCATGAGCAAGAAATGGTATTGCCTAGTGGTCACTGATGACTTCTCAAGGTTCACATGGACCTTCTTCTTATTTGAAAAGAATGACACAACAGGAGTACTCAAAGACTTCATTACTCAGATTGAACTTCAAAAGAGTATGAAGGTGGTGACAATTAGGTCTGATAATGGTGGAGAGTTTAGGAACAAGGAGCTGGACACTTTTATACCAGCAAAGGGATAAAAAGGGAATACAACATAGCTAGGACACCCTAACAAAATGGAGTTGTAGAGAGGAGAAACAGAACACTCATAGAAGCTGCAAGGACCATGCTATCTGATTCCAATCTTCCAGTAATATTTTGGGCTGAAGCTGTTGTCATTGCTTATGTTCAAAACAGGGCCTTGGTGGTTAAGGCTCACAACAAGACCCCTTATCAGCTATTCATTGGAAGACCTCCTTTAATTGAATTTTTCAGACCATTTGGGTGTCATGTAGTGATACTCAACACACATGATCATCTGGGAAATTTCAATGAAAAGGGGGATGATGGATACTTTGTTGGATATTCACTAACAAGTAAGGGATATAGGGTCTTCAACAAAAAGACAAGCAAGGTGAAAGAGAACATACATGTGAATTTCCTAGAGGATAAGCCTGAAGACACACAAACAGGTCCCAAGTGGTTCTTTGATATTGAAGTAATTTCTAAATCTATGAATTATGTGCATGTTGCTTTGGAAAATACTAACATTTCAGGTACAAAAGAACCAACTGCTTTAGAGAGTCCACCTTTAAGGTACATGATTGAACCTTCTTTATTTCCTACTGATGATGTTGCCAAAGAGATGGCTGAAGAAGAAGACCTCTCTCAAAAGGATGCACAACCAGTTATTTCCCTTGCTAACCACAGTCATGAAAGCAGTGGAATATATGAAAGTAGTAGAATCATGGATTCCCCTGCTGGTCCAAACATTTCCCCTGCTATTGGAGAAACAGTGGTTGATAGTGATGTAAAAAGAGATACCTCACTCAATTCTACATCTTTTCTAATTTCTATGTCCAGCAATGGAAACAAAATCATTAGGCATGGAGGTCCAAGCTATTCAGAGCTGCATTCAGCTCACAAACATCCATATCTTGGCCATATAGTATCATTTGGAGGTTCCATTGAAGAGTTCTTTCCCAATCAAGATAGTCCCATAGAACCTGCTTTGGGAAATGATGAAACTGAAGTCCTTATGAAGATGCAACCCACCTATAGAATCAATAAAGATCACCCTCGGTCTCAAATCATAGGTGATCTTGAAACTCCCAGGCAAACAAGATATCAAGCAAAGGAGCATAGTTTCATTGCCAACATAACAATGAAATTCAATCATGGGAATATGCAATGTTGTCTTTTTGCTGCCTTTTTATCACAAGAAGAGCCAAAGACGATATTTCAAGCTTTTAATGATGAAAGCTAGGTAGAGGCCATGCAAGAAGAGTTACTGCAGTTTGATATTCAAGAGGTTTGGATTTTGGTAGATTGTCCAAAATGGGCAAGACCCATTGTAACAAAGTGGGTACTAAGAAACAAGAATAACGAGAGAGGTATTGTGATAAGGAATAAAGCCAGGCTAGTAGCACAAGGGTACACACAGGAGGAAGGCATTGACTATGATGAGGTCTTTGTACCAGTTGCTAGAATTGAAACCATCAGATTATTTCTGGCATATGCTTCTATCATGGACTTTATGGTATACCAAATGGATGTTAAGAGTGCCTTTTTATATGGCACCATTGATGAGGAAGTATATGTAATGCAACCTCCAGGTTTTGAAGATCCAAAACATCCAGACAAGGTTTATAAGGTGAAGAAGGCAATGTGTGGGCTTCATCAAGCTCCTAGGGCCTGGTATGGGACTCTATACAAGTATCTCTTGGATAATGGCTTCAACATTGGAAATATTGATCTGACCCTGTTTATCAAGAAACAAAAAGGTGACTTTCTTTTTGTATAAGTATATGTGGATGATATCATTTTGGGATCCACAAACTCCATGCTTAGCAAAGAGTTTGCCAAATTGATGTAAGACACATTCCAAATGAGTGCAATGGGAGAGCTCAACTTTTTCGTGGGGTTACAAGTTCAGCAGAGGAAAGATGTGATTTTTATCTCTCAAGATAAATATGTTGCTGAAATTGTGAAAAAGTTTGGATTAAGTGAAGGAAAGAAAGTCTCAACTCCCATGGACAAAGAGCATCCTTGGGGAAAAGAGGGCCAAGGAAAACCTATTGATGTCAGAACATATAGATCCATGATTGGATCTCTCATGTACCTTACAGCTTCAAGACCTGACATCATGTTTGTTGTATGTTTGTGTGCAAGACACCAAGTGACACCAATGGAGTGCCACCTTTTTGATGTGAAGAGAATCTTTAGGTACCTCAAGTGTCACCCTACTTTAGGACTTTGGTACCCTAAGGAATCACCCTTTGAGCTAGTAGCCTATTCAGATAGTGACTATGGTGGTGACAACAATGATAGAAAGTCTACAACCGGTGGATGTCAATTTTTGGGGAGCAGGCTTATATCTTGGCTGCTCAAAAAGTAAACAATTCAGGCAACTTCCACAACTGAAGCTGAATATGTGGCTGCTGCTGCATGTTGTGGGCAAGTCCTTTGGATTCAGAATCAATTGCTTGATTATGGGTACAATTTTCTTAAAACCAAGATATCTATTGACAATAACAGTACAATATGCATTATCAAAAATCCTATTTTCCACACTAAAACTAAGCATATTGAAATCAGACATCACTTTATTAGAGATTGTTTTGAAAAAGGTTTGATTGTTCCTGACACTGTTGATACAGAACTTAATGTTGCTGATCTTTTTACAAAACATTTTGATATTGGGAGGTTTCAGTACTTGGTAGCAAGTATTAGGATGGTTAATCCCTAAATTTGATGTTTGTAAGTTCTTGTGTATATTCAGGATTGTATAATTGCCTGTGATTATAAGATTGCTAGTCATTTTTTCATCATTTTAATGCCACTGCTTGTGAACAAGGTTTCCCCTGCTAAGGATATTTCCCCTGCTTAGGATCTTTCCCCTACTTGGGATGTTTCCCCTGTCTGGTTGTTCATTATATAAGTGGTTGGTATGTGGTTTTGGACTAACAATGTAGGTGTAACATTGAAGTCTGCTATGCTTTGCTGAGGGGTTTGGTATGTATTCTATGTTTCAGGGGAGGAATAGGTCTATCCTTTTAGGAATCATGGTATCCTTAGGATACTCATGTATGATTCTAGATCATACCCACTGGTGAGTGAGGGCTTAGGGACTATGAAAACTTGATGCAAAGCTTGTTGGAGTTTTGAGACCTTGAGGCACTGTAATGTTTAGTCAAAACTCTTGATTGGGTAGCTTGCTGCACAACATGGAGCTTTTGGATGCATGCTTCCAAGACCACTTAACCATAGGAAAGGAATGGTAGGGTTAGAGACCTGGGTATGTATACTTCATTGGGTTAACCTGGTGTAGGGTTTACTTGTGTGTTGGGTTTTTCTTTTTATGACTTTATTGAATGGAGGAGTCTAGAGTACTGTGTATCTAGCTTGCTTATGCAGGTCTGTGCATTTAGACAGAGCTATTTAGCATTGGACTATTCAAGATAATCTCATACCCTTGGAAAGTTTCCCCCGCTTTTGATTTTCATTCCCCTGCTTGTATGACTTCCCCCTGCTTTGCAAAAGTTCCCTTGTTTGACCGTTGACCGACAATGACGTTACACTGTTTATAGCCGTTGGGCCTGCTTGTTTATTCTTTGGTTAGGGAATATTTTATTATTTTCAAAAGATATTTAAGGCGCTTTCTTCGCGGATTGGTAACTTTATTATTATTTCTCTAAATATATTACTTTCTAAGCAAGATTTACTTCTGATTTTTATGCAAATTGATAATTCGGTCTAAACTCAATTCCCTTAACCAATAGGTCTAACAAATTCTGTCGCTCACATCCCATTTCAAATATAAACCTTTTCTTAATCAAAATTTCAATGGCTCTCAAAATTTCTCCTTACCATAACCAGATTGCCATTCTATCTAGTGAAACAGCAGAATTCTCTGAGGCAGTAGCTTACCTAAGGTCTATTTATTTTAGGATAGCTCTTGTGATCAGTCCAAGAATTTATACCTCACACATCCAATAGTTTTGGTCGAATGTAACGATTGAAACAGTGGATGGAGAGATTACACTTAAATATCGTGTAGATGGACACCCCAAAGTAATCACACTTGCCTCCATTCAAGACAAGCTAGACTTGAATGATGAGGATGGGGTGGTTAGCCTGCCTGAGGCTGAAATTTTTGAGGGTTCAACAAACTTGGGGTACAATATTGTTGAGGATCCAAAATCTAAATTTTTTAAAGGTCAATTTGCACCCCATTGGAAGTACATTATTTATACTATTTTGCAATGCTTATCTTCTAAAACTACTTCTTTTAATGAATTTGGGAGTCATGTTTCCTCTGCCTTAGTATGTTTGGAAACATGGAAAAAATATTGTTTTTCTCAAATGATTTTTGAGGGTATGGATAAAAATGTCAAAAGCAGTACAAAATTTTGTATGTATCCAAGGTTTATAGAACTTTTACTTGACATGGGTCAACATGGACCCATTAGACACACCCATCACTTCACAGCCAATCCCCACACCACTAAACTGTTCACCACCCTTAAACCAAACACCCCACAATTTTCTAGTAGAGCTGTGCCCTTAACTCAAACCATGTTGAACCAGATCAGATGTGAAGCTTATTCGACACCCAAAGCATCCCCAACCACACTTCCTGATACCTCTGTTTTATCTTCTGATCCCACTGCTAGTGATTTACCCCCTATCAATCCACAACAAGAAAAAAGGAGCAAAACCAGGTTTGCTAGGTCTCCCTTGCCTAGTGAATCTTCACCAAATGCAGAGAGGAGAGCCTCCATGGGTATGGAGCAACTTGGGGATTTGGCTGTCACTACTGTCTCATCCTCAAGGGGTGAGCAGGACAGTGACACCATAAGTAAGCCCACTTCCTCACCTTAGTGATAACCAAATAGGAGAGAAATCTCCTCCTATGGTTGAGAGCAGACTGAAACTATTATCTCTTTTAGAATTGACGAATATGTGCATAAGCTTGAAAGAGCAAAATGCACAACTGGTACAAACAGTCAAACAGCAAGGTCTGGTAATCAATAGCTTAGAAACCAGACTTGCTAAACTTGAGGGGAGGGGAAGACCACATCTGGTTCTATCCACGGATGAGGATGCTTCCAAAGGGGAGGAAGTACCTAACACAGATGAGTCCATCGAATGGTATGTATTTCCTAGTAGAAAGGAAGCTAGTAAAGAGAAGGTGGTCAGTGATGAGAATGGCAGTAACAAGGGGAGTGCAACAAAGGATGTAGCCCAGACATTGTTGAATTTGGGTCATACATAAGAAGCCCCTGCTACAACAAAAGTTTCCCCTGCCAGCATTAATCCTACTGCTGTAAATATTCCCCCTGATATCACTATTACACCTACAAGAGCAGCTATCTCTCAAACGTTTGCTAGAAAAAAGAGACAGCCAGCACAGAAGGGGATACAAATTGGAAAGACTGCTCCCAAAGCAACACCAGTAGTGGATCCAAAAGACAAAGGGAAGGGGAAAATAGGTGAGCAGCCCAAGAAGAAATATAAGCATAGAACACCATAAGAGATAAGGGCTCGGACTAACCATGATGAGTTTGTGGCAAAAAGAATGCAAGAAGAAGAGTTACATATGGAACAAGATAGGGTACAAAGGAGGAATAGGGATGCACAACTGGATGTCTCTAAATTAGATCTCTCAAAAAAGAGAAGGTACTGATGCAGCCAAAAGAGATGCTCAAACAGATTGAAATTATGCATAGAGAGTTGGATGATAGGGTACCAAACATTGCAGAATTCTTGGAGCAATGGGAGAAGGAGATAATAAATGATCCATTAGAGGAAATGTATGGTTTGATACTTTTGGCCTTTAACTTTTAAAAGGATTACTTGGAAAAGAGAGAAATGCAACTCAAAAAGGAAAGGTATCTAAGGTCTGAAAAGGGAAGATTGGAGCATTATAAAGTCATGCTTAGGATGTTCAAGAAGTATACCGATGCACAATTTAGAAAGATGACCTTTGATGAGATAGAGAAAACTGTTATTCTAGTGATAAGGGCCAATAGTCTGGAGAATTTCCGTGGCATAGGCACAACTAAGGAGGATGAATACATTAGGAAGCAATATGAGATGATAAAGAAGGCCAGGGAGTCTAGGAAAACAAAAGCAGAGGGAGAAGCAGGTGAAACTGCTCAAACAGTGGAAACATCTTAAACAGGTGTAACTTCTCAAACAGGTGGATCCTTATTAGCAGGTGAAAGATCTGTTCTTAATTTACAAAGAATAACCAAGAGAATGAATAGGATGGAGAAGACTGGAATAGTCAATAGGAAAGATTAGAATCCCTCCAATGAATAAATTTATCATCATTTAGTTTTGGAGGAACCTGATGACATTGTACTTGATGATATGAGAAGGAAGTATTCCATAGTGAAGTATGATGTGTATCTGTATAAGGGTATGACTTGGTGGAAGCTTACTAGGGCTGATGATACAGCTCAGACATTCCAAAGTCTGGGTGTCATGTTTCAAACTTTGGATAGAGAAGACTTGGATGATGTGTGGAGGATTCTAAAAGGAATGTTTGTAAATAATCCTCCTACTATAGAAGGTGTTGAGAAGGATTGGTTGATTTGGTATAGCATGCATGGGATGTATGAGACAGATCTAAAAGATCCTGTTTTTTATGCACAGAACGGAGCCAAAATGTTATATTGTAAGTTATTTACAAATTAAGGAGTTTATGAGTTGGCTATGGAAGGATTTAATGTCTATCTGCTTAACAATCATTACTATCCTCTCTCACAAGAGACATTGAAGAAGATGGTGCAGACTGACTTGATAGTGGATCGAAAGAATCATGTTCCCTATGATCTTATTAGGTTTATCCATAGTCAAGTTTGGCCAGAGAATTTGTAAGCATCCTCATCAACCAGCATTTATTTAGAAACTTATCGTTTTGGTGAAAGCATAAGTTTAGGGGAGGATTGTTGGGAATAAATGCATGAGTCAAAGTTCCCCCTGCTGGTTGGTCAAGATCCCCTTGCTAGTATAAGTTTCCCTCGCTGAATTAATGAAGACAATGGGATCAGTTCCCACTGCTAGAAGTCAATGACCCTGCTGCATGGATAAACTTGGAAGAGATATTGATGCATTTCTGTTACTACTCTAGAATACCTTCCTAGTTTGTTAGTAGTTATCTTGTACATGGGTCCTTGTGCTATAAAAGGACTCACTAGGTTTTGTGTTTGATACACTTTCCCTATCATTTCATTTCATTCTTTAAGGTTGTAAAACCCTAATACCATCTTTGGGTATTCGTATATTATCAATATATTAAAGCTTAACGTTTAATTCACTACTTGTTCTTGTGTTAAACATTACTTTCCGCATCTTGTTTAGTTACTTTGTGTATTGCAAAGTTTCTCTTGTAGTAGTTTGAATTCTTTCTTTCTACTATAACCTTTAAACAAGCTAAGGCTTAAGATCTGAGTTTGGGATCAACAATGGCATGGTGGAAAGCACTCAAGCAGTCGAATGGAGGTGACGACTGGGTTGCTGGCTTGACTTAGGCGCAGTTTAAGGAGTTGGTTCTGGGTTAGTTCTTTCCGAAAGCTGAGCAGGATCGACTCAAGAGGGAGTATCATGGCATTCGACAGAGAGCTGGAGAGAATAGTATGGAATTTATGCAGAGATTCCTTAGACTTGCTTGTTTCCTTGGCGTAGTAGCCGGGACAGTAGAGGAGCAGGCATATCACTATCGCTAGGCTCTTCGTACTTCTGTCTCCAACAACTTGGTGTGTGCTACATTTACTACTGTGGCGCAGGTTACAGATGCAGCTTGCAAGCTAGAGATGCCGCAAGAGAGAGACGAGTTTGGTGAAGCAGACAGGTCTGAGAAGAGGTATATCTCAGTCATCAAACGTTAATCATTTCATTCAATTAAGTACCTTCCATTTTATATCTTTCTCTATGCAATTGTATCTTTCAGGCAAAAGACTAGGGACTGGTCCCAACCAGCCACTTAGCAGTACCAGCTAGAGCACCTGTTGGAGGGTACACTCACCCTATTTGCACCATTTTCAATTACATACACCCAAGGCCGTGACACCGTGGTAGTGGCTCCTGCTTTGAATGTGGCCAGCAAGGCCACCAGATGAAAGATTGTAAGAAGGGTGAGATTGAGGGTACTTCCAGGCATGCTGATACCAAGCCACCTCCGACTACTGGACGTGTGTATACTACCACGCGGGACCAAGCAAACAAGTCGTCGGGTACCATCACTGGAATCTTGTTTATGTATGGTCAAGCTACTTGCGTTTTGTTTGACACGGGTGCAACTCATTCAGTCATATCCACTGCTTATGCTAATCGTGTTAGGATATCCCCTATGCCACTTGATAATGTCTTAAACATATCCACGCCCCTGAGAGACTCTGTGCGTATCACACATGGGTACATAGATCTTCCTTTACAATTTGATGACAAAATTCATGAAGTTGACGCACTTCCTTTAGACATGTGTGAGTTTGACATGATATTAGGCATGGAATGGTTATCCAAACACCACGCCACCATAGATTGCCATTTATATCGGGTTATTTTCGGTGATGTCAACGCACCAGAGTACATTCACAATGGTTTCATACCAGGAAAGTCCGTACAAATCATCTCAGCCTTATAGGCACGTGCCTTACTGTCATATGGCTGTGAGGGTTTCTTAGCTATTGTTCATGATATTGAGGCTGAATCTCCATCCATTCAGGATCAACCTATCGGGTTAAAATTTCCTGATGTTTTTCCTGAAGAACTTCCGGGCATACCACCTGCTCGTGAAGTAGAGTTTGGTATTGAGCTCGTTCCATGAGCTGAACCAATCTCCAAGGCTCCTTACCGCATGGCTCCCATTGAGCTCAAGGATTTAAAAGAGCAGTTGCAGGAACTTTTGGAGCGAGGTTTCATCCGCCCTAGTGTATCTCCATGGGGTGCACCGTTGTTGTTCGTGAAGAAGAAGGATGGCAGTATGCGTCTATGCATTGATTATCGTGAGCTGAATAAGATCACAATCAGAAAACGATATCCTTTGCCACGTGTAAATGATCTGTTTGACCAACTGCAAGGCGCCAAAATTTCTTTAAGATCGATATGAGGTTTGGCTACCATCAACTACGGGTGAAAGAGCAAGATATCTCCAAGACTACTATCCGTACACGTTATGGACACTACGAATTTATAGTCATGCCTTTTGGACTTACCAATGCTCCAGCAGTCTTCATGGATCAGATGAACCGTGTCTTCCATGAGTTTCTGAACAAGTTTGTAATCATCTTCATTGATGCTATTCTGATTTTCTCTAAATCCAAGGAGGAACACGAAGACCATCTTCGTACAGTATTACAGATACTTCTCCAGAAGCAGCTGTATACCAAGTTCTCCAAGTGCAAATTTGGGTTGAGCAAAGTGGCGTTTCTGGGCCACATCGTATCCACAGAAGGAATAACCATGGATCCTGTAAAGGTTGAGGCTATCACAAAATGTCCAAGACCGACGTCGACGATGGAGTTTCGTAGTTTTCTGGGCTTAGCTAGTTATTACCGAAAGTTCCTGGAGAACTTTTCACGTTTGTCCTTGCCCTTGACTAAATTGATGAGAAAAGGGGAGAAATTCGTCTGGACTGAAGAACGAGAGAAGAGCTTTGAATAACTCAAGTAGAAGTTGGTATATGCACCTAGTCTTACTCTCCCATCTAGCACAGGTGGATTTCAGATCTATAGTGATGCTTTAGGGAAGGGTCTTGGCTGTGTTCTCATGCAACATGGGAAAGTGATTGCTTACGCATCACGGCAGCTTAAGCCTTATGAGGAGAACTATCCTACCCATGACTTGGAGCTTGCAGCAGTTGTGTTTGCACTGAAAATTTGGAGGCATTACTTGTATGGCGAATCATGTGATATCTTCACATATCACAAGAGCCTGAAATATATCTTCACCCAACGTGAACTGAACATGAGGCAAAGAAGGTGGTTAGAGCTGCTGAAGGACTATGACATCAATCTTCAGTATCACCCTGACAAGGCGAATGTAGTGGCAGACGCTCTTAGCAGGAAGTCAGGCATGATTAACAGTGATGAGATGGCATTTGTACATGATCTCATCGTTCCTTTCGGGCTTTAAATGCATTAAAATGTCATAAAATACCATATATATGCTTGTATTTGTTTATTGTGTGTTTTAGGTATGGATATCGTGAAAAAGACAAAAGATCACAAGAAACAAGGAAAAACGAACACGAGAAACGAAGCCGTACAAAGAACCGGGCCCTAGTTCATGATATATCCAAGATTAACCCTTGAAGACTTGAAGATGTACAAGATTGATCCTCAAAATATGAAGAAATGACACTTAAAACCCTTGTATATTCATAATTACAAGTTTGGTCCTTTAAGATTGTCAAAATTACAAAATGGTCCTTCAACTTTGAAGATTTGGCAAGATTAGTCCCTCCTCAATTCTAATTTGTCAATAATGGTCCCTCATAAAGTCAAAGATACAATGAATACCTTTGAAGATCAAGAGAGTCCAAAATCAGTCCCTCAAGAATTCAAAAATGGCAAAAATAACCCTTGAAACACTTTTGCCAAAGTTTTAGGGCAAAAGTGTGAAAATCAGAAGTTCTATAACAAAGGGAATACGTTTTGGTGGCTGAAAAACTTGATTTATCCATTTCACCAAAACACAAGGGCCAAAGGTGTTCAAATGAAACATTCAAACACTTTTGGCGCCAAACAACTAAACATTCCCCCAAAACCGGATCAAAGTTACTACTATTCACCCACATGAACCCAGGATTTACCTTCACTTAAACAAAGGGTAAATCCAAATTACCCAGACACATGCTTGATTCACACATGCAGAAACCAATCCCACACACAAAACCCTCAACTCCACTCACCAAAGGGCCCCACACTCAAGGACGTCCACCCATCACATCACAACTTAGCCTCCAAGGAATGCCAGGTATCAAAATCAACAGCCCACACTCAATGCTTAACTAGAAAGCTAAAATGAACGATTTGGATGCATTTGTACAGCTCAATATCAAAATTCGTCTAGATGATTCAAGGGCATTTTAGGGACTTCATAGCTAGGGTTTTCTCATTGTAATCTCAGCCTTTATGGCCTATATAAGGACTCCTCAACTTGTGAGAGAGCCTTGTTCCAGTTTTACCTTTTAAACATTGTAATTCCTTTTTAAATTTTATAAAAGTTGTTATTTTGAGAAAATTGTAATTGCTTTTTATGTTTTTGAAAGTTGGTGTTGTTTAAGGGTAATTCTGAGTTCCATTATATGTTACAAGTGTGCTTGAATCTTGTGGTTCAATGACATTTATGTTTGGTAAGGTTTTCAAGTTTGAAAAAAAGCTTGAAAAGTGGTTTCTGATTTTGCTATTTTGCTTGTACTAATCCTTAACCAAAAGCTATAAGATCTTACAAGCTTGTTCACACCAAGCTTGTGAAGGGATTGGAGCCTTTGGTTGGGCTGTTTGTTCATTGTGTTGAAGAAATCAAGCCCTTGAGTTTCTGCTTTGAAACACCAACCATGGCAGTCATCCATCTTTCTTGTTGAAGTACCTTGGTCTTGTTCTAGTTGTTGAACAAGGTCTAAGGAGCATTGCTGGTCCTCCTAGGATGTTGTGGAGGACAGGTATAAACTCTTGTTAAGATTCCTTTAAAAAATCACATGTTATGGTCTGTTTTATGTTTTGCTATGTGATTTGGTAATTTTGTGTTTGTGCTTTGTGTTTTATGGTTGGTATCTGTTAGTTGTCACCTAATGTAACTATTAGATCATTAAAATCAGTAGGTTGTTTGAAGGATTAAGAAGTTTGTTTGAAAAGTTCTTATTAAAGGATTGTTTGGGATTACTGGTTCATAAGGCCTTGTGGCCTTGTGCCCTTGGTTTTTAGGGTTTGGGAAGTCTAAACAAGTCATTTTGAACAAGTTTTAGCCATTAGTTAAGTTTCTGAAAGTTTGGAAAATGGATTTCAAGTTTTGCAAAAATCTGATAAAAGTGTTTTTGAAATTGGTCAAACACATCAGATCCAATAACTTCTTTGTTTGTTGGATCTAAGGTCTAAAATCAGGTTTAGGAATAGTTTAGGTGATAAGCTATCTATTAGTTATCTGGTTGTTGAATTTGGTGGCTTATTGAGTGTGCTATAGCTTATCATAGTTGGCTGAAGTGGTCATTTGCATCAGCAAAGTGACCACCTCATTTTGTGCTTGCAATTGTTATCCTAGTGTATGCCTTGTGATTTAGCTGCTTGGAACTTGTTTATGTGCTTCTTGTGAGTGGATTTTGCTATTTGGTGTGCCTTGTATCTGGCTTATAAGCTAACTGGCTTATTAAGCCCTTATTGCCAAAATCTGTCATCAAAAGGTCATCTGACCTCTTGATTCACAAGGGCTCCTCCTTGAGTTCTTCACAAAAATTGCTTATAACAATCCCTTATACCATCTCTGATCATTTGGTTAACTTTGGAGCACTTTGACTTTTGGTCAAATAAGCACAAATTGGCTTATTTTTTAAAACTACTTATTGGTATATGCAACAACTTGGTTTTTGTAATAGAACTCATTTTTCTCAGCTTAATAACAAGTCTGGAAGGTTACAAGTCTTTTGTTTAAGCTTTTGCTAGAAATCTAGCTTATTTGGCTTTTTCAGCCAGCTTATTGGTTCATACAGCTTATTCTACTTGGCTTTTTGTGATTTTCTTGATTGATTATTCTTAGTTAAGCTATTTGTGAGCTTTTGCAACAAACCAGAGCTTCTGAAACCCCCTAGAACTCTAACCCGACTATTTTGTCGTTTAGTGGATTTCTATTTTGCTTATTTCTGGCTTATTGAGTGAGCTTTTTCAAAATTTCTTTTCATGAATCTCTTAGGCATCTCAAAAGAAGGTTGTGTGTTTAAGCAGAGCTTATGGCATTGGCTTATTGCTTAATGGGCTTATTGGCCCAATAAGAATAAGCTGTTTGTTATTTAAGCTGTGATAAGCTCATATTCAGCTTTTGGGCCTTCAGACTTTTGTGCTTAGAATTAAATTTTGAGTCATATAGGGCTTTTTCAGGTCATTTGGGCCTAGTTTGACTTTTTGGGCCCAAAAGCCCATTTAAGTTGACTGTTTTTGGTTTTAGCCCATTTGGGGGCCCATTAGGGGTATTTTTGTAATTTCATTTTCAATTTCTGATTATTTAGGTTAAAATATACTTGTTTGCAAGTTTTTAGAATTTTTTATAATTTTTGGATTTTTAATATTATTTTAATATTATTTTTCAAATTTCACATTTTTGCACTTTTTATATTTTTCTTAGCATAAATACATTAAAATAGGATTTTTTTCAACTCATAGATTAATTTTATCATCTTTAGATTAATTTTTATAATTATTTTAAGTTTTAATAGTTTTTAAATCATTTTAAATAGTTTTTCTTAGTTTAAAAATTTAGAAAAATATTTTTTAATCTTTTTAGGTCATTTTAAAGGTTTACCAATTGAAAACTCTTTATTTGGGCTTTTTGATAATTAATTTGATTTTTAGGGTTTTAATTATCATTTAAAAATTAATATTTAAATAATTAAAAGGTTTGAAAAAGTTTTGATCATTGGTAAACTCTTAGTTTATTTATTTTGATTTTTGGTAAATTTTTGGGAATTTTTAGAATTAATTTTTATTTTAGCTATTTTTACGGTTTTACGTTTAGTCGTAGTAGTAATTAATTTCACGTCTTCGTCATTCTCTTTTCTCATCCCCTTCTTTCAAATATTAATCTCAAATCTTGTTACATCTTAATCACACACATATACCTCTTTGGGAAACGAACTTTCACCTTTGGGTCATTAACACTTGATTTTCCTAAATCATTTGTTTAATACTTTCCCTACTTTACGCTCTTTGTTTTCCTAGACAAGAGTTGTAATTTACCGCAACCAAACAGCATTAAGATAAAGGAGGAAATCATACGTGACTTAGAACGACTAGACATCGAGTTTATGCTACGTGGACAGCATGGCTACTAGGCTAATCTTATAGTTGAGCCTGCCTTACTCTCTAGGATCAAGGAAGCTTAGAAAGTTGACGGTGAAATCTGGGCGATTATTCAGAATATCGACCAACAGACGAAGTTTCGTGTAGATGATGATGGTATCTTATAGCAGGGCACTAGACTATGTGTTCGTGATAATCTTACACTCAAGGAGGTTTTGCTGACTGAAGCTCACAGCTCTCCATTCTCTATTCATCCTGGTTCCACCAAGATGTACCACGACATCAAGCAGCATTTCTGGTGGAGTGGTATGAAGTAGGATGTTGCTACAAAAACATTGCTGTGAATATTACTAAAAAGTACTAGCAGTCCAAGAAGAGGAAGTAAAACTACAAGTGTGAGTTTGCGGACGTGTCGTGGTCACATGGTTTTTGCATCGTGGTAACCGGTAATGTTACCAAACAAATCTTTGTTCCCTTGTAAGACACCATAGGTAGCATTCAAAAAGCCTTTGCTTTCAGGAATTGGACCTTGCTAGTCATTGTAGGATATATAAATGATCGACAAAGACTGGATATATTCCAACGCCTTTGGAGTATAGCCAGATAGTTGATTGCGAGAAATATTTAGCTCCACCAAACTGCTTAAACCCGATATTTGTGAAGGTATATCTGAAGTAAGTGAATTGTTACTCAGCTCAAGAGTTATCAAGTGCAATAACTTGCCAATCTGAGCTGGAATCTCATGACTTAATATGTTACTTCCAAAGTTCAAGTAAAAGAGATGTAAGCAATTCCCTATGGTATATGGGATCGAGCCTCTCAAATTATTCATGTATAGGTCCAAGGACGACATTTGAGAAAGCGATCCTAGTTGCAGAGGCACATACCCAGAAAATTGGTTTTTACTTAAATTCAAGGTCTCTAAATGTTCCATTTGCTCAAATTCCTTTGGGATCTCTCCCACCAATTGATTAGAAGACAAATTAAGCATTTCTAATTAGTACAATTGCAAAGAGATGCAGGTATCTTGCCACTTATATCATTATTTCCAACTTGCATCGTGGATAAATTTTTGCACTTACTCCAGTTATCAGAAAGCTCTCCATAAACCTTGTTCTCATTGAGACTGATAAACTGGAGGTTTGGGTAGACACCAAATACTTCAGATATGTTTCCAGTGAGTTTATTTCCATCGAATCTTACTCGGACTAAGCTCGAACAATTGTACAAGCTCTTAGGTATTATGACTGTCAACTCATTATCTCGAACAAGCAGCATCTCTAGTCTTCCTCCATTGCAGACGTCGTCCGGTAATGAACTAGATAAACTATTTCCAGTGAGTTCTATTTCAACCAACTTGAGATTTCCTATCTCCATTGGAAGAGGAACAGACAAATGGTTATTGTATAGACGCAAACTCTCTAAACTTAGAAGTTTACCAATGGACTTCGGGATGGAACCGTTAAGAAATTTACCACTCGCATGTAGTGTGAGTAGGCTTGTCATGTTTCCAAGCTCTTCAGGAAGGGGACCAGAAAGATTATTTGAGAAAAGGCGTAATACGTAAAGAAATTGAAGACGAACAAAAGAGTTTGGGACAAAACCCGTGAGACTGTTCATCTGAAGATTTAGCCATTGAAGTAAATTCAAATTGCCCACTTTTGAAGGAATTGACCCATGTAGCTGATTATCAAACAAGTTCAATCTAGTCAGCTGGCTTAGTTTTCCATTTGCCTTCGGGATAGGCCCTATTAGAAAGTTCTTATGCAAATGCAGCCGATTCAGATTTGATTGGTTACCCAATTCAAAAGGAATGAAGCCAGAGAGGTTGTTACCGTTGAGATATAGATACCTTAGGCTGGTCAAGTTACCAAGACATGATGGAATTTCACCGCTTAAAGTATTAGTATGCAAAGCTAGTTTAGAGAGAAACCTCATATCACATATCCCATTCGGGATTGAACCATTAAATTTATTTTCAAACAAGTGAAGTATCTCAAGATTTTGCAACATCCCAATTTCTCGAGGAATGATTCCATAGAAGTGATTAGTATCAAAATCTAGATAAACAAGTTTTGACAGATTACTAATACCAGATGGGATTATTCCAGAAAAACGGTTCAAACTTAATATGAAGATTCCCCTAAGCTTTCGAAGCTATTAAAAGGAACTGAACTAAAAATAGATACATCCATTAACTTGCACCAAATCAATACCCATTAACTCCATATAATATATCCATTTGCAACGACTCAAATCTCACATAAAAGAAAATTGTGAATCTAGGGATGAATTAATGAACCAAAATATATTGTTGTTTTGCATTTATAGAACAGAAAAATCGGATCTTCTATATACAGTTTTTGAAAGAAAAAAGATAATGAATAGTTGGTGGTTGATGGCTTTTCCCTTATTCAGAGGAGTTGTTTTTGTCTTTTTATTCAATATAAAAGCTGATATTCCAAATCACCTCTCTCTCACTAGTTTTAAAAGTCGCTTGTTTTGAGGACCCCACGTTATTTAAAGTCTGTACATATTGCATACCAAACATGATTTTTGACTGTTTTTATATTCAAATTCAGCAAAATACATCGAAACTCAGTCAACCAAACAACCCCTAAAAGCTTTTTGTAATTAAATTTTGTACTTTCATTAATTGTTTGTTGCAAAAAAGATTTGAATTTGTTTAACTGAAATGTTAGTTATTCTTTTCTAGACAATGTGTGTTTAGTAACACATAACGACTTTGGAAAAATATACTATGTTGTAATATGTAAGATCATGTATATTTATTTTCATCTCACACCAACGTTTGAGGTCCCACACTCATTTTGATATTTATATTAATCTATTATATTCAAATTTCAGATCCTTAACTTTGAAATACAAGAGTACATTTAATGCCAGTACAATAAAACTAAATTATGTTAAATATGGTACAAGTAAAGAATGCTATTTTTTTCTTCTATAATGTTAATATGTATGATGTTTAGAATGCTAAAAGTTCTGGAAGTTTCAAGGCCACAATAAAGAATGTCTCGAAGGTTAAGAGTCCAAGCAAATTAATACAAGAAAACCAAAAGATTTTATATAGCCTATAAATAAGCCCGGTGACTACCCGATTCTGCAAATCCAAACTCCATCCAGTCACTGTCCTGATTTGAAACAAAACGAAATAACAAAAAAAATCTCACAAACCATCGATAGTATACAAGATAAACCCCACCCAAATTGCATTCATATAAAGAAAGTAACATGTGGCTCATTAGTGACTTTCTTTGGAAACTAATGTGTCGATGATCGAACTAATATGTGGCCCATCAATGTTTACAATACCCGAACCCTAACCCCATCTTTTCACAACCGTTTTCTTTCTCAATCACTACACAGAAAAAAAAAACTCTCAATTTCAAATATCTGATCTCATCTCATCTATATTGATCGACCTATAATACAATCCACAACGAATCAAACACACCACATACCTATGAATCGATCTGCTTAGAACCAATTAATAGTCATGACAAACAAAGAACCAATGTTGGCTTCAAGATCTTGAGAGTGGTCACAGGTAGGTTTTAATGATGCTTTATGCATGTGGTTGATCTGTTACGAGTATCTAAATCGAATCAAAGATTGATGATAACATAAATTGTTATGAATCTCTATTTACATTCGTAAATCAAAGATGGTTAAGAGCCATTACAGATATCAAGGATGTAATACGAAAAATATGCCGAATCCCATATGAAAAAAGTGCTACAAATAAAATTTATTAGAAATGATTAGTACCAGGTGAACTGATTTGATGGTGGACTTCTAACGGGTCGTACTAGAGAAGCATCAGATGATCCCTTCTTTTCTGCAGTGAGAACAGAGGATAAAGCTGCAACTGCAGATGCTCTTTCTGATCCCCGGGTTGGTACCTTTGGAGAAGCCGAAGATTTGGTTATTATATATCCATGGAATGGGCCGCAGAGTTGTCTCAGCATGTTCAGGACTTCGGGTAGAACTTGATCTTTATTCATGTGTGTGTAACACCGGAGAAAGCAAGGTAGCCTCAACATCCAAATCTGCAAAAAATTAAAGGCTATAAGCTACTGCTAACCAAAGCACTAATAAACTTTTATTGTGCGAGTGACCAGCAGGTGTTAAGAACTTTGAAGTTCATCCAAACAAGGGTGAATTCCATGTCAAACAAGGGCGAATTCCATGTCAGGAGTCTCTATTTGTATATATAATGTTTTAACGCATTTTGATACGATTATACGCTAGCCTCATATTTCATATACACAATGTCGCATGCTACATCAACCAAGCTGGTAGGACTATTAACTATAGAGGGGGCTTGACTTCTACCTAGCTAATCGCATGTATGTCTAATCGTGTGCAGAACAATGGTCCATCTTAATGATATATTTCTTACTCTCTACTATTTTTTCAAAAAGTGAACGCGTCGGTCTGTACTAAATGCATGGACTTGTAACAATATGCCACCTGGATATTATACTTTTCCTTTTAAAAAATTCTACCCTAGTTGAATGGTAATACCTGTTATTGCCCTAGCAAATAAGCTGGGTACATCAAGCAATCTTGGATGCCGCTGAGATACCTGTGATAGAAGAGCTGAATTCAAAAAGCCGATATGAATAGTTTATTTTGTCGTATTATATGTATGTAGAGTGACTTTTACCTGTTTTCAAAATAAGTGACGTTATTCTGGACAACGAAACTCTGCCCACCGATGAGACCAAGGAAAAGACTAGGACGTTGGAGAATGTTCTGATGTTGATGTGGGGTCCGAATCGCAGGCACGATGTATGTCCTAATTTCCCAAATCGAATACCTAAAATGTTATACTGTACATATGTCCTAATGTGTTTACTTTTGTGCAGTCATCAACTTTCCAACTTTCTAATCCGCATAGACAATGTCAAGACCAACCAAAAAGGGGTGGAGTTCCCCCAGAGGTCACGTCCCCCACAATCATGATGACGAAAGCAAAGCAAGGTTCATCGCAATATGAGAAAAGAACAAGACAGAAGTATGTTATCATGTGTGATATACCAGCAGCCTAAGCTTATGTTTAGTAACGTGAGAGATCAGAGTAAGTGATCTTAATCATCACTTGGACACTGAAAATCACAATTTTGGTACTCACGATCTTAAGGCACACTTTACTTTAATGTGTCTAATTTAATATGTATATTATCTATCATTTAAAGAACAAATTAGCCTCAAGTTTTATGCATTTATCAAAGAGTCCTAAGTAATTTTTTCTAATACTGAAACTCTGCAAAGTCCATTTGGCCTCCAGTTTTATTCACCGTTTCTATATAACTAGTCGGGTACCCGCACAATGCGGCGGCGGGTACCGTGGTCATATTTTTCGATAAACTTTTTCAAAGTATTTGTTTATGGTACAATTTTCAGTTTCATAATAGTCAGGGATACATGTGTTATAAGAAAGATTATAATAACGTGATCAGTGACGTGACGGCGTGTTCAAGCCTAACGCCTTAGTCGTAAGATAAAGTTTTAATATTTTTAAAGCGTGATTTAAGGCGGCACAACATAAAAAATTACGTGTTAATATTTCAATATTTAACATCTATTGGGTTGTTGTACAAAATAATTAAAGGTAGAAAACTGATCATACATGTAATAGTATTCATTTTTGGAGTTAAATTCAAAAACTCGCTACATTTCGTGACTTAGCGTGTTTTTTCACGTCTCAACCCACACTATGCTTTAAGTTGATGCTTTAACGTGTTGCGTAGCATGAAGACGCGCCTCAAATTTTAACGCGCCTTTTAAAATCAAAGTTATAAAAATTCCGTTATGATTTATGTGTTACAAAATGAGCCATTACAAATTTTTAATAGAATGTTATACATGGTTTAGTGAAAATATAAATAATGAAAGCCATTACTTAATTATTTTTTATGCAACTTTTTTATTTACAAGATATTTTTTAAAAAAAATTAACTAAAATATTTTATTAAAAGTTTTAAACCTTATATAAACAATATAATGTCAATACAATGTTTTGTTTGTAAATTAGGCTTAGATGTTGCCCAGTATAAAGTTGGGCTTGTGTATTGATAGGTTATGTTAGTGTATCTAGTAGTCATTTAGGGTTTCATCACTTCATGTGTTACAAAACACTACACGCAGCCACATTTCTCATTTACTGAACTTATATTCTTCTTTGCTTCATCATACTACCAAATAAACAAACAAGTGCCAGCAACAACAAACAAAGTCAAAAACTTCATGGCTTTTGTTGCCTCACTACCGTTTCATCAAATGATGTCACATTCAATCAATGCCTCCATTAAATTACGTTATCATTAAAAAAACCATTCTGATATACTGGAAAAATAGACCCGGTACCAGAAAAATCAGACCCGGTACCGGAAAATTAGATTTCATCGAAAAAATCAGATTTGTTCGACTTCGACGGGTTCAATGGTGATTCCGGTGACGGTGGTTGTTCCAGAGACGGTGGTAGTTCCGGCGACGGTGGTTGTTCCGGGGACGGTGTTGTTTCGTCAATGGTTATAGTTGTTGACATGGAGGATCCCGGTGGTCTTATGGTGGTGTGCCTATCCCGGTGGTTTTAAAGTAAATTTCTATTTGAGGTAGGTGTGTTTGTCTGAATTTTTCAGACTTTCTAAAAATAAAAGTCGCAAATGCTTTATAATATAGTATGATGGCACAAGAGTTGCTTGCACAAAGTAATTCGATGATAATTGAGGACTTTTTAGCTGAAAATGTAATTTGACGCAAGCAAAAGTTGCTTGCAAAAAGTAAATGTGTACTATACCAACAGCCTAAACCAAAGAAGGAACAAGAACAATTGTGCTCATGTTCTCTATTTCATCTCAAAGAAACAATAATAGCAATGAAAGTCAAAACCTTACAAGATTGAAGACTAACATTATTACATCAAGTATCTATCTATTATAATCCGAATCATTCAATTCGCAGCATTGAATGACTCGGCTGAATTTATATACCATTTTTTTTGGTAACCGTGATTTCCGACTCATTGGCCGACTAATCCACGGGGTTTGAGCCTACCGCCACACATACTCAAACCAGGTAAAGCCCTCCCTTTTCAGGAGGTTGGCGTGGCCACTTCAAGGTTGTTTGCACCTAGTGAGAATTGAACTTGAGACCTCACACACTTTGGAGTGATAGCCACAAATCTTTTTGCCACTAGGCCACCCTTGAATGGTTTCATTCCTCTTCGACATCGCTCCACGGCTGGACAAGCCAACACCCTTGAATTCTAAGCAACCGAATAGTTCAAAGTTATAAAAGATGAAAGGTCTTATTTATCGAGATAACCCAAAAAATGAAAGATCTCGGTCAGTTAATTAACTACTCGACATATCAAAGATTTCAGTAGTTACTCAATACATCTATAAATGTTTCGAAATGATATTCATCCAACATCGCCTAATCCCACTCCAAAATCAAACCAATAAATCGAAAAATCTAACACCAATCTACCTATATCCCATTGTCACCTAATCCTCTACAACATCATCTATCTAGACTCGAACAAAGATCTTAGATATGTTTCGTTAATATCTTTCAAAGATATGAAAAGACAAGATTTAAGAATAAGAGTATTCAAGTCTCTCTTCTCTTTCGGTTTGAATAACAAGAAACACAAAAATAGGAAGTAAACCACCTACCCGAGATCATTCAAACGATCTTGATGTCGTATTGAATCACTGTTCTTCATTTCAAATTCGTGTTCGAGAAAGTAAATAAAGATTTTGGCTTCTTGCGATGTGTGTGGTATTAACAGAAATAAGAGTAATTTTTCTTTAGTAGAAATAAGGTTACTGGTGCGTGTGTATATGATTTTAGCGCCTGTGATTTGTGACTGCAAGAAACGGCGTGTGTATATGAGTTTAGGGTTATGGTTTACAGTTAGGATTAGGTATTACTTGGGTTAGTTTTTGGGCCAAATGAGATTACAAATAAATTAGGCTGTCAAATAAATTAGGAGTAGGTATTACTTGGGTTAGTTTTTGTTATATGTATTGGCCGAATACTTTGTTAAGATTTCGGGTCCAGTGGGTTTTACACTTATACAGTTATACGTCTGAATTTTGATGTTGGAATAGACTAAAGCTTGATCATTACAGTTTCTGGAAAATTACGTAATCAACAAGTAGTACCAACACGTTACAACTAACCAAGGGCATAACATGATTGAAAAGTTACCCAAAATTCAACGAATCCACATGCTTACTAACTGCATTTGGAGAGGAACATTAAATACGAAAATAATGCGCACAACCCGGTGAACAATTCAGTTCTCATATCATAAGAAAACGTTCAATTTTAATAAAAAAAATACTAAAACATATGATCAGGAATATTTATCACATAATTTGAGCTACTCGATGCGTGTAACTTTCAGCAATAAAACTATGTCACCAACCCGCCTGCAACGCGCGGGTAATACTCTATATTAAATACATTGTAACAATTATTAAAAATGATACACAAATGTTAAATTATAATAGATGTCGTTGCATAAACGCAACCGTATTCTTAACACGCGATCAACATCCAAGCTACGAGCCATTGTGAACAAACTTACAAAAACTCGATCGAAGAACCATCAAGCGTCAACCATGGCCCCAGCCCGCATGCATCGCGCGGGTCTGCTTGTCTCGTGTTAATAATAATTTACGTAGATTGCATTGCTTGACTTTCTTAAATGTGAAAATAGAAATAAACAATATTTTGTGTATTTATTTGAATATTTATAATCATTTGATTTGTTGATTTTTTAATATAACATAGATGTTGTATTTTTAAAATAAAAAATCTAGATTGTATAAAGTTTAAAAAGGTTTTTTGTTTATTTTATAAAGTTACTAAAAACATAGAAAATTATTAATTTACTTTTAAGTTCATTTAATTTATTTAAAATTAAACAAATAAAGTTATATCAATCCCTCTTTTTTTAAGTTTTTATTTTCACAAATTTGACACATATATCTTTATGTGTTTTCATAAAATTCCATCACCAATGATTTAATTTTGACTAAATTGAATTCAATTTTAACTTTTCTTTCCACCAATTATATCGCAGGATTTTTCTTATGTGTTAAAATCAAGTCATTTGATTGGTTCAATTGTTTTATCTAGAACCTTTACTTTCTACTAAAATTCTCTAAATATCTAATTCTTTTATTATATAAAAAATTACATCAAATTACAATTCTTTCCAAAAATTACAATTACCTCAAAAACATTATGCGAACCAAACGAAACGTAAACAGTGTCACGTCATCACAAACACGTAATATTGCACGATATTAAAATTTAATTAACAGAAGTAACAAGGGAGTATTAACGATTGAACGTATACAAATATACGAATGACTAAAACGGAAAATATATGTATGTGATAACAAAACTTCAAATTTATATCAATGAAAGTAGGCACTTTTCACTTATTCAATTTACACATTCAATAGAGATATAGCAATGTCCTAGTGTAGAATTTCCTTGAATGTTTGGTTATATATTTATGAAGATGAAACTTCTTGCAAGGTGGTTGTGAATACCTTTTAAAAGCTGTAATGCTGATTTTTCTGAATATCAAAGAAATAAATGATTAATTACAAGTTGGCACAAGTATGTATTATTAGAAAAGTGACTAGAGAGCCACAAGAATACCAAAGAATATACAAGTTGCAGCGCACAATTAGGTGTTTTGAGAAAGTGACTAAAGCGTTACAACTTGTATATACAAAATATGTATAACTACAAAAGTTTCACGTCTACTTTTTCACAAATATAAGGGAAAATATCTCGTACAATTCATATGTAACTAACTGGCAATAACAGTAGGTGTTTGAGATTGCGTTAAGACTAGATTATATAACTAGATTATATATTTATTTTATTCTTAAAATGGAGATAATTTAAAATGAATATTTGGATAATAAAAGTAAAAAAAATGATTAATTATTTTTAGGGGCTTTCAAAACGGAGTTTTGAAAAAGTAAGTAAAAAAGTACTTATTTCATTTTTAAAATGAATAAAAGTTAAAATGAGTCTATTTTAGTCATTTACTTACAAATAATCTGATTTTTCAAACACTAACAAAACTAAAAAAATTGATTGTTACGATTTCAAACAGTATAATCAAATCCAAACACTATTTTTTATAGTAACGTTTTCAAAATTATGATTATCTGATTATTCATTTTAAAGTGAATAATATGTTTTTAATAAGTAATCTCAAACACCTCTTTAATCACAAAATTGTGATTTCTAGAACTATAAGGTGCAGTAGAAGGAGGAGCTCGCTAAATTTTATGTGTTAACTTTCACTTTTTTTTTCATCACCTTTTCTCGCTTTTTTTTATTTTCTCCATTTTTTTGTCATTCTATGAAACAAATAAGACAAAAAAGTTTTTTACTTTTTTTTTAATTTAAATTTGTGAATGAAAGGGGTATTTTTCTGAGACAAAAGTAGATAAAAGAGTGAATATCATGAGTGAAAAGGTATATTTGTAAGTTGTTTCTGTATAACGTGACACTAATCTAATAGCAGTGAGATCAAAATAGAGAAAAGTTTTATCTCCAATACACCTCATGCTTTAAGTTATTTTAAGATTGTTGAGTTCATCTGTTGGTCCTAATATTTATTGTGGTTTTTTAGTAACGAATTGTAGCTATTATCTATAATTATTTATATAATGGCAGTTTTTAACTTGTGTTTTTTTTTGCTTTTTTTCAAGTTTACGTAACACATTATGTGAAACATTTTTTGTAAGTTTTAAAATTCCTCAGAAAATAGAGCGGGAACCAAGCTCTCAACCATACTTATATTTTGTAGTATATCACTATTCTTATACTTCTTTTGTTCTAGAAAGGGTGTGTTTTATTAGTTGAGTTGGGATCTTCGTAAATCTCATATGTAACATATACCAAATGAAAGAGATCCTCATTATATTATTTATTTTTTATCCATACTCATCTTTTATACTAAGGATTAAAAAATGTCAACATATAAATATTTTTTTAACACATATATACAGCTTTATTTTTTGGATAAAAAAACGTGTTAACCCCTACCCAACAGCGACCTCCCTTTCTAGATCACCTCTTCTTCTCTTGTGGTATGGCTCGTGATTTATGGAGGCTCCTTTCTAGATGGTGTTGTTTAGACACTTCGGCGTTTTCTAACATTGCTGAATGGTTCTCCTGGCTTGATTCCGTAAAAGTTTTGAAGATCGCTAAGTCCGTCGTCGAAGGGATTGGGTCTACTATGCTTTGGTCCATATGGAACTTTCGCAATGCTACGATTTTTTCAAGTTCAAAACCGAAGAAAGCAGATTTGTGGGACTCTATCGTGCATCAATCTTATATGTGGTTTTCATCTAGAAATCCTAAGTATAGATTTAGATGGATAGATTGGTTAAATAACCTACTATAATTTCCACTTCGTTGTAATTTCTTTTGCTAATATTTTCTAGCTTTAATAAAAGATGTTCAAAAAAAACAGCGACCTCCCAACCATCCATTTTTCCGGCGCACCACCACATCAAACCACTTTTCCAGAGAGATCTTCAACAATCTACCTTCTATCGGCGACCACCCTAATAATCCACCTTTTTTGGTGAGATCTACAAACTCTGCATTTTTCTGACGAGATCTCTAAACCCCCTAAATATTTTCGGCGAGATCTGGAACCACATACCTTGTACCTACATTCAAATCTAAAAATGTAACGACCCACTTTGAAAAGCTGGTCGTTATGTCATAAGTGTCATCAAAGCATAACAAGGTATAATGTCTTAAAAATATAAATGACCAAATAGTAAAGTCGGAATCAAACATTCCCCCCCCCCCCCCCAAACATAAGCTCAAAACATGCATAAAGTAAATGAAGTAGAAATGATTAAACAAGTGTCCAACAATCGTAAGTCTATGAAATGCAAAAGGGAAAAAAGTCTAAGGTAGTTTCCATCCTATGCATGTACGTTCAATGCTTAGTCTGTCCTTGGGTACCTGTCGTTTGGAACATGAAAAGAAACTACGGGTGAGAAATACGTTCAGTGAACGGATATAATGACATGATAAGAAATACTGAAACTGAAAGCACATATAAAATGCAGCAGAATATGTGTACGTCCTAGAAAACCTGGTTTATGATTTATGAAACTGAAAAGATATTTGAAAAGTCTTAAGTCATGCATGCAAAATAATTTTAATGCCAAGAGCTCATATAGGTCATGATATATATCAATGTGTGAATGAATACATAGAGGGGTGACTTCGCCCTGCTATTAGATGGGTGACCTCTAATAAATAATAATTTGGATGGAGGGATCAGCTCCAATGTGACGGATGTAGAGCACACATCACAGTCACCGTGAACTTGTAAACATGTAAACTAGGATGCATCCATACGCACCACATGATAATCGTGTAATAATGGCCAAAACGTGAAGGGACGCCGCGAGAAATCACTCCCACCGCGGAGGAGTCATGACACCGGTGCCTCAAGTGTCATGGTTACGGTACCTCCGTAACTAGGTGACATGTAAATCATGGTCATGCATGCATACAACTCAGGCAATTTAAAATAATAACATGGAAAATCATGAAAAGTTTTATGACATGTAAACTGGGGAAAACAGATGGCAGCAAACGGGGAATCCTAATCATGCATAGAAAGAGTTACCCTTACTGAAGGACGGAATATCCGTACCTTATGTCTAGTAAACGAATGAAGATGAAAAGACGGAAATCCTACTCCGACTTCAAATGAGCTACATAATAAAGGACAAGTATGAGTTGTTTGTGCATGACATGAGTTACTTGTTCTTGTTTAAAGTTACTTGTTATTGACTTGTTTTACTTGTTCATGTATTATTATGTCTTACCTTAATCTTACATGTTCTATGAGTCTTGATTAATGTATTTCATGTTTCATGTGTTATTATACTTGATACTTTTATAATTAGTAACTTTTCAAAAATAGCAGGTTTCTAAATATAGTATGTTTCCAAAAATAGAAAGTTTCCATAAATAGTAAGTTTCCAAAATAGAAAGTTTCCATAAATAGTAATAAGCTCGTTTTAAAAGCATATAATATAAGCTGAGGCTTATTGAACATATTCTATAAGTCATGATTATTAAATAATAATATAGTAAAGTTTATTAAATAATTACCTTAGCATAGCTTAATCTTACAAATAATTATTATTTAATAATATGCATGATTTAAAATGATTATTAATTAATAATAAGGCATGGTTTTTAATATAATAAAACTTTACTATATCTTGATACTTGTATAATTAAATTAAGACTATAGTTAATTTAACTATGCCATAAAAATTAATATAATTAATAACTATATAATTTATTTCCCAAAAATAATTAGGCAAAATAATCCCAAGTGTCCCTTTGGTGTCTCCCGGTTTAGCCAAGCCCCATGAACAAGCCCACCGAGACCACCTTGGTCTCGATTGCACGAAACAACAACAACCACACCACAGCCCTCGGCTGTGATCTTTTCCCCCTGTAGCCGAAACTCAGCCACCGGCTGGTCAAAACACCCTCTCTATATACATTTCGTGTTTTATTTGGATTCCCGTGAATTAAATATTCGTGACTTGATTTCATGTTATATCATGTCGTGATTTATTTATTATACCGTGTACATTTAATATACTTGAATACTTGTCGTGTATCAATTACTTATAAAGTTTTAATTAAACTGTATTTTCATGTATTTAATGTTATCATGAATTTCATGCGGGTTTTACAACTCTTCCCCTCTAAAACAATAATTCGTCCTCGAATTAGAGATACGATAACTGAAAAGGACATACCCGAATCAAGGAAGAAAGTAAGGATAAGAAGTCTAAATCGACTCCTCCTTTTCTCAAGTGGCTTCCTGCTCGGGATGGTTCCTCCAAAGGATCTTGACAATTGAAAATGTCTTTCTCCTCATGACCCGATCTTGACGGTCTTAGATGGCCTAGAGTTCCTCAACATAGGATAGATCCTCACGAATCTTATCAACTGGATAACTGACAACGTGTAGCTCATGATAGTTGTAACCTCTGAGTAAGGATACGTGAAACAAGTTGTGAACATGTGATAGCTGAGGAGGTAACGCCAATCGATACCATACCTCACCGACATGTTCGAGGATCTCGAACGTCCGATATAAAGATGACTAAGCTTTCCCTTGAGACCAAAACGTCAGACTCCACGTGTTGGTGATACCTTGAGAAAAACATGATCACCAGGCTGAAATTCCAAGGCTCTGCGATGCTTGTTAGCATAACTCTTCTGACGAGTACGAGCTTCCTGGAGCTTCTCCTTGGCAATGTCGACCTTTTCATTGGTCACCTCGATCATCTCTGGCCCCTCAATGATACGTTCTCCGAATTGATCCCAACAGATCAGAGCACGACACTTTCTGCCGTACAACATCTCGAAAGGAGCACAATTGATACTTGCATGCCAACTGTTCTTGTAAGCAAACTCGACCAAGCAGATATAGTCATCCCAATTACTTGTCCACTCCAATGCACAGGCGCGTAACATGTCCTCCAAAGTCTGAATAATACGCTCGGATTGACCATCTATCTGAGGATGGAGTATCGTGTAGTCGCACGATCTCCTACTGAAATATATCTGCTAATCTGCTAACTGCGTACTCCTTGCGGATAGGAAGGAAATGTGCAGACTTGGTCAAACGATCGGAAACGACCCAAATAGCATCATGCCTCCTATGAGTCCATGGTAGTCCGGTGACAAAATCCATGGAGATCTTGTCCCACTTCCATTCGGGAATGTCTAATGGTTGTAGTAACCCACTAGCACGCTGATGCTGCTTGAGATCATGATACATTTTGGTAGAACCTGGATGAATAGAAAACGGAGACATGTGAGCCTCAGTCAATAAGGCCTCTCTGAGTGTAAGATCTTCTGGAACAAATAACTTAGTACCCTACCAAACTATACCATCATCATCGAAATTCAGTCTGCTGATCAATATTCTAAACAATCGCCCATATCTCACCATCATCCTTCTATGTTGCTTTAATCTGAGAGATTAAGTCTGGCTCAGCTCTCAGACTAGCTCAGTAACCAGTCTGTCCACGTACAACAAAATCAACCTCTAACCGTTCAAGATTGATAACTAGATTTTACTCAGGTAAAAAAAAGTTCTTTGTCGTGTGTCTCTTCGAATTGAAAATCTTGTGTTTAATGTGTGACTCAGTTTTATTTTGGTGGGAACGAAAATGTGTCGTTGTAGTGTTTAAAATTAAATTGCAAAAAACTTTAAAGTAAATGGGCAGGTAATTTAAATCTAAATCTTATTAAAGTAGTGGGCAGGAATTTAAAAGCGTTGCTAATAATTAAAAGGCACTAAAAGAAATCAGGTAAACTTAAATCTATCTAAGGCAAATCTTAAAACGCAACTAAAACTTAAACTAAGGCAAAAACTAAAATTAAGCTAAGGCAAATAATCTTAAAGTGTAATTAAAATAAAGGCAGAAAAATAAAGCTTGAAAATAAAAATCAAAGACAAAAACTAATAAGAACCTGAATACAGCTCATTTGGAATAATCCTTCGTTTGGAACAATCACTCGTCCGGAATGTCACCTTCGGTTGGAATGATTCTTCTTCGCTTGGAATATTACCAAAATCCTTGATCCGGAACAAATTGATTTGAATATGTCACTTATCCAAAACAATCCTTCATTCGGAACTTTACTGATTCGGAACCTCTCAATCTTGCCTTGATTCGGAACTTTTTGATCAACCCTTGATTCGGAAGATTCCGAATGAAGTCTCCTTGATTCGGAAGTTTCAGACTTCCGAATGAAGCCTTCTTGATCCGGAACTTGCCCTTGATCCGGAAGTTGGTTCGGAACTTTTAAGAAGTTCCGAATGAACACTCACTGATCCGGAACTTTGGAGACTTCCGAATGAACTCTCACTGATCCGGAACTTTTGGAGTTCCGAATGAATTACTTGATCCGGAACTTTTGAGTTCCGAATGAATGATTCTTGAATCGGAAGTGATCCTTCGTCCGGAACTTTAAATGTTCCGAATGAAGCCCTTGGTTCGGAACTTTGGAAGTTCCGAATGAACAGACTCCCTCCCTTGATTCGGAAGATTTCCTGGAAAGATCAGAAACACAACAAACACCCCGAAGAACAAGGGATTACAGAAACAAGAAAGATAACACAGATTTAACCAAAATCAACACAAACGATTTAATAAAACTTTCTACGAGTCAACAGTAAACACAAACAAACAATTTAAATCAATAAAACAAACAAATTTAACGACAATAATTGAAAACCCACTTGATCAAAATAAAGAACATGAACATGAACACAACATAAACATAACAAATCAAAGATAAATAAAGGTAGATGATAGATTGACAAGATAAAGTAAAGATTGACAAGAATTAAAATGAGAACTTACTTGGAATTAAATGGTAATTAAGGTGCATAACATGAATTTAAATTGACAAGATAAGTAAAATGACAAGGTAATTAAATGGTGGAAGGTCTAATTGTCACCATTAGCCAACAAAATGAAAAGATTACAACTAATGACTATTTATAGGGGAGGATTAAGGAAGCTTCCTCCCCTCTTTCCTTTTCTCTTAATTGCGTCATTAAGTCCCTCCTTCTTTTAATCTTCATTAATTGCATACTTATTCCTTTTCTTCTAATCTTCTTTAAACTTGGACTTAAGGGACTTTTGGCTTCGGGATTTCTTTGAAACTCGTCTTTAATTTCTTCAATAAATTAGACTTGAGTTCTTCGGCTTTTGATAAACTTCCGTCTTTTGACTTTTTCTTCGATAAATCTTCAGAATTGGTCTTGGACTTCCGTTCTTTTTCCACTTTTGACTTCTCGACTTCGTCTTTCATCTTTTTCTTCAATAAAAGCCGTGAATGCCCGTGAATTCCCGTGTTTTCTCCACTTTTCACAATTTCGTCCTAAATCACAACAAAAACACAAACCACGCATAATTCCGACATAAAAGACATAAAATACACGTTTTGGTCCGGTTATTATTGTAATTAAGTGATAGAAAAGATGGGTGTTTACACACCTATCAAATCCCGTACACTTGACCATTGCAATGTCCTCATGCAATACATTAGTTACAAAGCATGTTTACATTTTTCATCATAATCAATCCACGTTGGCCTTTTTTAAAGAGATAGAAAATTATAAAAATTCAAAGTAAAGAAATCAAAAGCATACCTTGGGTTTTGAAAATGTCATGAATAATCATCATCCTCAACTTTTCACTTTCTCCAAACCAAGCTTAAAAACAAGATCATTGTTATTATAAGTTAGTAAACTAACACGAACTTATGTGGGCCAATTATTCACTTAGACTCCCTTATTCCTATGGGTATCTCTTATATTTTATTATTTGTCTTGAATGATCACGAGGATGCATTGTTTGACTTATTTCGATAATTATTTAGTCTGAAAATAAGGTGCACGATTTAATCAATAGTTAGCTAAAGGACCAAATCTTTTAAAACTGCTTCTCGGGACCTCATAAAGTTCATATCTTGGCATAACTCGCTTCGCGATTTGAGACCTTTCTCGGACCGATATTTGGCAGCGACTTCATACTTCAAATCTTGAGAGACGTTCATGAAATAATGGTCTTCTCTTCATAATTGGAATTTCTTCACTTGAACTTTTTGAGAGATTCTTCATAGATGGACCACGACTTCTTCATTTTTCTCCAATCTTTATTTTAGATTTTGATATACAACGATCCGCCTCCTTTTATGACTTGGATCTATTTATCCTCATACCTTGTTAGGGTCTTTTTGGATACACTTCTCCATGACTTTTGGGGAGTTTTTGCTTTACGTCGTGTGTCTCGATCCTTCATATTGATTTTCGATAAATGATTCTTCACATCACTTTTGGATCTTTAGAAACAAAACATAACCCTCATGCCTTGTTAGGGCCTTTTCGGACTCGCCAATCTTCGCGTCCCGCTTCAATAAGTTATGCCTTGGCTATGAACTCTAATCCATACCGAGCAACTTTTAAACGATCTGGGGCTAGAAGCTAAGTAACTTTTCAAATCGTACAACCTTACTTATTAGCAGATAATTTATTAAGTAAGCGATGGGAGAATAGGCTTATAATTAACTCACATAAATTCACGAAAGAATACCGGACTTATAATTGGCTCTATCATCTCTCGTTCTCCACAGTTTAAAATCTCAAGGAATGAGACTCGTGGATACTTAGCCTATTAAATCAAAGTTTTGGGTTTTCGAGTCGCCTATAGGATCTTGCAAATTCTTAGACTTTTTCAAGTTTAGAAATCGCATTTTACAGTTCCCTTGATAAACGACTCTCTAGGATCAATTATAGGAACTTGCGAAAAGTTCTTGTTCTTAACCCGTGAGAGTTAAGACTTTCGCATTTTATAGCTCCCTATATAAAAGCCTAGCAAAACTTGACTTAAACACGTTAAGGATACTAGCTAGAGTAAACTCGGGTTGAGTCAAAAGATTCACAACGTTTTGAAAATTAAAACCACTTATTAAAGATTTATTCTAGCAAGGAAAGAAAATAACTATACAAAGGGAAAAACTAATAGGCCAAAATAGATCAAAAATTTTGAAAAATGTCGAAAAATTTGATTTTCCGGTTAAAATGAGGACAAATACAAGGAAAAGGCCACTTAACTTCGATAGAAGTCCCCCTACACTTAAGATAAACATTGTCCTCAATGTTTAAGCATGTGGAAGTAAACTCCCCTACACTTAGGACATTGTACACGTTGTTTAAATCTCGCTAAGGAAAGGACAACTAAAGAGATTCCTATTTTAATATTGAGAGAATATAAAATAGTGAATCGAAAAGAGTTTAGGATAGAACCGGGAAGAAGTAGAACATGGAATCACAGGTCGTCAAGAATCATCAGGAGTGGATCATTGAAGCTCGAATCCCTGATTAAGAAGTGAAGAGAGGAAAACAATCCAACGGGTCTCCCCTACACTTATGATAAATAAAGCGTAAAGATAGATGCATGGGTTGCCTCCCAAGAAGCGCTGAATTTTTGTTAACCGAGTCATTAGCCTGACTCGACCTTGATCATCAACGGAAGAAGCATGGAACATATCCACCAGGATCAAAGACATAGTTTTCATCCATCAAATAGCAGAGGCTTAAGGCGAACAAGGCAAGCCAAAGAAGAGGCAAGGTTCCCTTAAGCAGCGATGGAGCACGGTGGAGACAAGTATAAAGTGGTGCGAGCATGTCTTCAAACTTTCCAAAGATTTTTCCTTTTATTTCATCAGGTGGATACTGAGATGGCTGCAAAATATCTATACCGGGGTCGAACACCTTTTCCTTTAGGGGAAAATAGCACTCAGGCTCGGCCGAGTGTGAAGAGGATCCGCAAAGAAGCACAGCCTCGTCCTCAGAAGGGGGACAAAGAGGTGTTAAATCATACGTGCAACGGATTTCGGTGTCGACCGGTTTCTTCTCCTTAGACAAAATTTTCTTCAAATCCAAAGTAGGATCAAGACGATAAGATTCAAAGTCCAAAGGAGGTGCATCACTCTCATGAGGGAAGTATGTATTGAGAAACATAGAGAAGTCTTCCTCGAATGAGTAATCGTCCAAAGTAGGATCGAGTTATGGCGGAGGATCTTCATTATGAGAAGAATCGCTCGAAAGAGTATCAGCCTCATCAAAATCATCATATGTGGGCAGCTCGGGATACTCAGAAGTACAATCATCAAAATCATCTGAATCTGAGCTAGAATCATCATCATCATAAGCATCAAAGACCAGTGGAGAATCATAAATGGGAGAAGCTTCCAAAGTAGGGAGAGAATCATCCACATCATCGTCAAATAGTGGATTATCGATGGAAGAATCGAATAGAGGATTATCATAGACGGTAAAGTCATCGAGCACATTTATCATATTCACTGATTCTCGTCCAAAAGATTTGTCTGTAAGCTTCCCCATTTTAAAAACTTTTGAATCATCCCCGACTCGTAAGATTAACTCACCTGCGGCAACATCCACTAAAGCACGTCCGGTTCTCAAAAATGGCCGACCAAGTATTAAAGGAATACGAGGGTCCATTTCATAATCAACTACGACAAAATCGACCGGGAAAGTAAATGTGCCAACTTTGATGAACACATCCTCGGCTATACCAACGGGGTAAGCGAGAGTACGATTAGCAAGTTCAAGAGTCATATTTGTTGGAGTGAGGTCGGGTAATGATAGTGTTTTCCAAACACTCAGTGGCATCAAATTAATACTAGCCCCAAGATCAGCAAGGGCAGGAAATTCTTCAGCTTTGTTGAACACGCAAGGCAACACAAAACGACCGGGATCTCCAAGCTTTTCCGGAAGTTCTTTAAGAATAACTGCAGAGCAGTTTTCATTTAAGCGTGTGTTGGCGAGTTCAATTAGCTTCTCCTTCTTGTTAAGCAATTCCTTAAATGCTTTAACAAATTTGGGCATGAGGACAAGTGCTTCCAGAAAACTAATGCTGAATCCCATTTGAGAAATCATATTGATATATTTTGACACATTAGAGTCCTCCTTTGTTAGCAGTTTGTTCTTGCCTAAACGAGATGGGTAAGGGATATTGGGTTTATAGGTGGAAGGTGAAGGTGTAGTCGGTAAAGTTTGGGATGTTGAAGGGTCCTTCCGGGAAACATCGTCATGACGAGGCGGAGACGGTAATGGTGCACTAATACTAGGTGTAGGAGGAGTAGGGATACATGGTGGTGGAGGAGGTGTAGATGATGGGGGTGGGGTTGGTGGATTGACAATGGTAATTCCACTACGCGTAGTAATAGCACTGACATTAGCTCGTGGATTAGTGACGGTGTTTGAAGGTAGAGAACTTGAAGTAGAAGGTTGAGCAGGGGGCAAGAAACTAGCCAACAGATTCTTTATTTCATTCGTTTGAGTGCTGAAGGAGGATTGGATATTATCACGAACCTCGGTTCTAATGTCATTACCTTGCTTCATGATATCTCCTTTCAAATTGATGATTTGGCTCTGTAGATTCTTGATTTGCTCACCTTGAGTTCTCATGACGGCTTCAACATCGGGGTTAATGGGTGGGGTTTGTTGGGCGGGTGGGTGATAAGGGTTAGAAGCACGAGGTGGGATTTGGTTGCTTCTATTGTAGTTGTTGGCGGGGTTTTGGTTTTGAGGAGAAAAACCGGGTGAAAGGTAATTGTTGGAACGGTAGCTCAGCAGATTTCTATCCCCTTGTTGTCTAGCTTGGTAATTTTCCGGTGAATAATTACCATAAGCTGCATACACATTTTCCGGATTTCCTGGAGTTGAAGGACAATCGGTGTATGAGTGAGGACCGTCACATGTTTCACAAGGATTAGCAACCGCTTTAACTTGTTGTTGTTGTTGGTTTGAAGCGAGAAGCGTAATACTTTTGCTCATTTCAGTCATCATGCGGGTGAGTTCGGTCATCTCAGGGTTTGTTGAGGTGGAAGAAACATTGACTCTCGGGTTGTTCCTTGAAGAAGCAGAGGAATCCCAGTTTTTGTGGTGAGTAGTTATGTTCTCAATTAGCTCTCTACACTCCTCGGGTCTCCTTTTCATGAATGTGCCACCGGCGGCTGCATTGATCGTATCACGATCTCGAAAAGTCAATCCGTTGTAGAAAGTATCAATCAATGTTACTGGAAGCATGTTGTGGTTTGGACATCGGTCGATCAAGACATTATATCTCTCCCAGGCATCAAAAAGAGACTCATCGGGATCTTGCATGAAACCGCTGATTTGATTGCGAAGGTTTGTGACCATGGATGGTGGAAAGTAGCGCGACAAAAAGTGTTGAGTCATGTCATCCCAAGTGTGAATAGAATTCTTCGGGAGACGATCAAACCATTTCTCGGCATGATGTAATAAAGTATGTGGAAAGAGTTGTAGGCGAAGTTCATCCAATGTGGCACCAGCTAACTTCATGCTCTGGGTGATTGTAATGAACTTGTCGAGGTGTTTGTTGGCATCATCATCAGGCAATCCACGAAATGGGTTTGTTTGTACTTGCTGAATCATGTGGTGCTTCAACGAAAACTCAGGAGCATTGATTTGCATCGGCGCAATCGGTCCTCCTCGTCCAAACATTGTTGGTTGACAAAGCTCCTCCATGGTCCGAAGATCGGGCTGTGGAAGAACATTGTTGTTATTATTGAGGTGCGGTGGATTATTGTTGTTGACACCTGACATATCTAAATCTTCTTGAGGCTCGGGCTCTTGATAAGTAGAAGATCTAGTACGCATACACCTGAAAATGCAAAAGAACACAAAACCAAACGCAAAAACAATATATATACACAAGAAAGATAAAATCTTTTTGGATTTGTGAAATTATTAATTTTTATGGATTTTTATCAATTTTTTATTTTTATGATTTTTTGAATTTTTTAATGCAAGAAAATAACGCTCACAAGTGAACGGATCCCAAAAAGCAACGCGTCTCTCACAGAAAACCGTTAATCTTTACGAAAAGAGCCGGCAGCGGCGCCATTTGATAACTAGATTTTACTCAGGTAAAAAAAAGTTCTTTGTCGTGTGTCTCTTCGAATTGAAAAACTTGTGTTTAATGTGTGACTCAGTTTTATTTTGGTGGGAACAAAAATGTGTCGTTGTAGTGTTTAAAATTAAATTGCAAAAAACTTTAAAGTAAATGGGCAGGTAATTTAAATCTAAATCTAATTAAAGTAGTGGGCAGGAATTTAAAAGCGTTACTAATAATTAAAAGGCACTAAAAGAAATGACGTAAACTTAAATCTATCTAAGGCAAATCTTAAAACGCAACTAAAACTTAAACTAAGGCAAAAACTGAAATTAAGCTAAGGCAAATAATCTTAAAGTGTAATTAAAATAAAGGCAGAAAAATAAAGCTTGAAAATAAAAATCAAAGACAAAAACTAATAAGAACCTGAATACAGCTCATTTGGAATAATCCTTCGTTTGGAACAATCACTCGTACGGAATGTCACATTCGGTTGGAATGATTCTTCTTCGCTCGGAATATTACCAAAATCCTTGATCCGGAACAAATTGATTTGAATATGTCACTTACCCAAAACAATCCTTCATTCGGAACTTTACTGATTCGGAACCTCTCAATCTTGCCTTGATTCGGAACTTTTTGATCAACCCTTGATTCGGAAGATTCCGAATGAAGTCTCCTTGATTCGGAAGTTTCAGACTTCCGAATGAAGCCTTCTTGATCCGGAACTTGCCCTTGATCCGGAAGTTGGTTCGGAACTTTTAAGAAGTTCCGAATGAACACTCACTGATCCGGAACTTTGGAGACTTCCGAATGAACTCTCACTGATCCGGAACTTTTGGAGTTCCGAATGAATTACTTGATCCGGAACTTTTGAGTTCCGAATGAATGATTCTTGAATCGGAAGTGATCCTTCGTCCGGAACTTTAAATGTTCCGAATGAAGCCCTTGGTTCGGAACTTTGGAAGTTCCGAATGAACAGACTCCCTCCCTTGATTCAGAAGATTTCCTGGAAAGATCAGAAACACAACAAACACCCCGAAGAACAAGGGATTACAGAAACAAGAAAGATAACACAGATTTAACCAAAATCAACACAAACGATTTAATAAAACTTTCTACGAATCAACAGTAAACACAAACAAACAATTTAAATCAATAAAACAAACAAATTTAACCACAATAATTGAAAACCCACTTGATCAAAATAAAGAACATGAACATGAACACAACATAAACATAACAAATCAAAGATAAAGAAAGGTAGATGATAGATTGACAAGATAAAGTAAAGATTGACAAGAATTAAAATGAGAACTTACTTGGAATTAAATGGTAATTAAGGTGCATAACATGAATTTAAATTGGCAAGATAAGTAAAATGACAAGGTAATTAAATGGTGGAAGGTCTAATTGTCACCATTAGCCAACAAAATGAAAAGATTACAACTAATGACTATTTATAGGGGAGGATTAAGGAAGCTTCCTCCCCTCTTTCCTTTTCTCTTAATTGCGTCATTAAGTCCCTCCTTCTTTTAATCTTCATTAACTGCATACTTAGTCCTTTTCTTCTAATCTTCTTTAAACTTGGACTTAAGGGACTTTTGGCTTCAGGATTTCTTTGAAACTCGTCTTTAATTTCTTCAATAAATTAGACTTGAGTTCTTCGGCTTTTGATAAACTTCCGTCTTTTGACTTTTTCTTCGATAAATCTTCAGAATTGGTCTTGGACTTCCGTTCTTTTTCCACTTTTGACTTCTCGACTTCGTCTTTCATCTTTTTCTTCAATAAAAGCCGTGAATGCCCGTGAATTCCCGTGTTTTCTCCACTTTTCACAATTTCGTCCTAAATCACAACAAAAACACAAACCACGCATAATTCCGACATAAAAGACATAAAATACACGTTTTGGTCCAGTTATTATTGTAATTAAGTGATAGAAAAGATGGGTGTTTACACACCTATCAAAGATCACGAATAATTTCCTCCTCTCTTTTGATGCCAGCAAACATGCCTGATTTCCTACTCAAAGCATCAGCCACCACATTAGCTTTACCTGGATGGTACTGAATCTTGGTGTCATAATCCTTCAGCAGCTCTAACCATCGCCTCCGCCTCATGCTTAACTCTCGCTGTGTGAATTCGTACTTGAGACTCTTGTGATCGATGAAGATGTCACACAACTCGCCATAAAGATAATGCCTCCATATTTTGAGTGTGAATACCACTACTACTAACTCCAGATCATGCATAGGATAATTTACCTCCTAAGGTTTCAGCTTTCGTGATGCATAGGCAATAACTTTCCCATGTTGCATGCGTACACAACCTAGACCTTTCCCTGAAGCGTCGATGTATATCTGAAATCCACTTGTACCAGATGGGAGAGCAAGAATAGGTGCTGAAATTAAACGCTTCTTGAGTTCTTCAAAGCTCTTCTCTCTCTCATCACTCTAAACGAATTTCTCTCCCTTGCCCATAAGCTTATGTTGATCCCTTTGATTGGATCTATATTCTGTTAAGAATTAGTATAGTAGTTTGTAATCAAACTAAAACACTTTGAGCACTCTTACTAACACTAAATAAGTTATGCGGAATCTAACTTATAAAGCACAGAAGAACAGAATTACTTTTAATTATTCGATTCTCTTATTAATTGACTTGAATGAGGTACATGAAAGACATTGTACCTATGTTCCTTTTATAGAGTAAGGAACCCTAGAAACCTTAAAATATTCTATAAAGATAACTATATCACAGATGATATATTATCAATATTCTAACTATTTAAGTATATCACATAAGATATACTCTAACTATAACTATGACATATCTTATACAAAGATATATTCGTCGTAATTAGTATAGCAGTACTTACTTTATATGTAGTAGTACTTACTATGTACCGCGTTAACACTAACGGTACTTACATAACACTAACAGTACTTCAATTACACTAATGGTACTTGACACTTAACAAATAATTCCCAACAATCCTCCCCTAACAAGAATGATAACTTGTTGTCTTCTTGTTTCTCTTGTATTGGATGTATTTAAAATACACGTCTTCAGTCTTTCCTTGATCCTTGGATTGAACTTGGTAATTTGTATATGTATCCAACTGAGTGTAGCCAAACACTTCAATATAGATCTTCTTCTGATTAGATAATCTTCAAACATCATGAGTATCATCTTTGTCTTCAAACTATGATCTTCTTTGTGTCTTCTAAACATTCATTTATCTTTGCAGCAATAACAGTAATTGTCTTCTTGAGTTAAACCTTTGAACTCTGAATCATGAACTTCAGTCTTGATTTGATGAGACAAAAGCTTCCAAGTATTTTCTTCTTTGAATACTTCTTTGCTTGTAATCTTCATACCTGAAATAAAACAGTTAACAACAAAAACCAATTTGTATTGGCTTCATGATTTTTAGCAAATCACCAGCTATCAACAGATTTGATAAATTCTTTACCAGTTAGCCGTACACTCTAGAATAGCCAATACTTTATTCATAAAGAATAAGGTGTACTGATAACCTTACAATTTTTGGTACATTGTCAACCATCAACGGATTTGATGAAGTCTTTACCTAGTACCGTTTGTCTAGGACTAGCCAACTCTTTGTCTCGAAACAAGGTGAGTTAGAACCATATAGTTTTTAGCAAACTATCAGCTTTCAACGGATTTGAGAAGTCTTTACCACAAACCGTTTGCTTATGGACTAGCCAGTTCTTATGTGTGTTAGACATTGTGAACTGAGAACCATTTGTGAAGTGTGACTGAAAGTCAAACACTTAAGGCTCTTTCTCAGCTTCTTCCTCATCTTTCAAATCCTTGATTTGTTGTTTAACCATTCTGATCAACTCCAAAGCATCAACAGATTCTTTTGTAACTTCCAATTGTTGTTCTAATATCCTTTCCAACAATCTTCTTTTTAAAGGGTAAGTCTTCTCTTGCAGCATATAGTATGTAACATCATCTATATCTAAAATATGCAATCCACATGACCTATAATATCTCTAGTAACTAGGAACATGATTCTCTAATTCCTTCAACATTTCTTGATCACAGTTGTGTGGCTCATACATAAAGAGAAATTCCCTATATAATAGTGATACTTTAGTTTTACCTGCACTGGCTTCTTGAACTAACCTGAAAAGATCCTGAATATCTTGTCTGTCAAGAATGTGAAGAATATCCTCCAAAAGTCTGAATATCCTTGTTGTGCCATCAATTCTTTGAATTCCATGAGCTTTAAGTCCTTGATCCATAGAGTAAATCATCTAGCAATAGATGATCTCTTTCCAAAAATATCTGTATCAATACATTGATCTTTAAATTTTACAATCTTCAAGTACTTCTTTAAGCTCTCATCATTATCACTATCTTCTACTGTTGACTTAGCCCTTTTGGCTTTCTTCTTTGTCTTTGTTGACCTTTTCCTTTTAACACCCTTGGAGGTTCCCTCAAGTTCTGTTGAACCTTCTTCCAAGTTTGGATGTACCGTCTCTTCAGTATGTGCTGTTGTGTGTACTGTTGACTGTGTATGTACTGCGTGTACATTTTCAGTATGAGCAATATCTTGAGCTTCAACTCCTTCATTCATTCTTTGAGCAGTCTCTTCCTCCCTTGAACTTACCTTCTCCTTTCTATTCTTCCTCACATAAGTGTTCTTGATAGTTGGAGATGTATATGTAGGTTCAGCAGTACTGGCTCAATTCTTGGAGTACTTCCAAATTGCCTTTGTTGTTGCAGATGTCTTTTAAGCTCTTCAACAGCTTTTCTATCTGCTTTAGATCCAATCTCAACATAATTCAATTCAGTTCTCTTATTTTTCTCATATAAAGTCTTGATTTCTTCAAAAAATTTCTTGACCTGCTGAATATGAGTAAAACCCTTAACTCTCTTAAGAAAATTCATCATTTGATTCCTAATCTGCATAGTAGTTAGAGGCTTAATCTTTTATCTTCTTCTCTTTTCAGCAAAGAATCTTTGTTGCTCCCTTACCAGATCATCAATCAACTTTGATTTCTCTTCTTCATCATAAGCATATCTCTCTTCAGCTATTAATGAGTCTGCAAGAAGCTCACTTGCATGTGATTCAGCTTGAATCCTATCATACTCTTGTATGTTCCATTCTTGTTGTATTCTCTTGGCTTCTAGCAAATGCTTCTTTGCTGCAAGTTCTTCTTGTAATTCTTCTTCACGAAGTTGTGCTTGCACTCTGAAAGCATATTCCTCATCATGGTCCAATTGATTAAATCTGTACATGACTTTGCTTATGTCATCATCTGAATCACTTTCATTCTCAGATTCTGACAATATTTGCTTCTTCCCCTTATCTTTTGGATTAATCTTAGGTAGCTTCTTCTTTAGCTTGGAAGGTCTTTCCTCATCAGCTTGCTGTTGAATAACAATACCTTTAGTGGGGTGTGAAGCTTGAACTTTCTTACCTTGAATTTGATCCTTTTTGGCAAGAACTTCTTGTTGTGTCTTTTTCTCTGCCTTTGCTTGTTTAGTCTTCTCAACTGAATTCTTCTTTCTTAAGTCAAGCAGTAATTGGGCTAAAGTCTCATCCTCTCCAAAAGGAGTTTGACTTTCTAGTGAAGGATGATTACCAGCGGTACTTGCAATCAGCTTAGTTGGCTTAGCAGTACTTGGGTCTTCAACAATGTCAGCAGTACTTGCAGTCGGCTTAGTTGGCTTAGCAGTACTTGGATCTTCAACAATGTTGATTTCTGTAAAACCCGCATGCTTTTACCATGAATAGTACCCTTAAGATCATACGTACTAGATTTAAACTTTCCTAATATAGCATGATTACGATTACGTGTTAGGATTTTACGTATTACGTACGTGTTAGAACACGATAAGTATTTACTACGCACGAGCAAGTAATAATTATTTAACAATAATTAATCACGAACATACGATCATGAAATCATGAACGTAATTAAATCACGGGCTAATATTAGTTACGTATATATATATATTTATTACGAACACGAATAAATATATTAAATCACGATCGATAACTAATTAAAACACGTAAAACACGAACACGAGAACACACGAGAACTCACCAATATTTTAGACACGGAAAAACATTCGGGTTACCCCTTGTGGGCCCCATTACCACGAAATAGGGAGGGAGGATGGGCTTAGCCCATCAAATTTTACTAAAAGGGGTTTAAGGGATTTTCACTACTCATTTACAACTTACAGAAGATTTTTAGCAAAAACCTAAAAACCCTCCTCCTTCTCCTCTTTGTGCCGCCACCTTAAGAACACCACAAGGAGGTGGTTTGTGATCTTGGATCTTGGAAATTAAGTTGGTGATCGTATTTGTTCTTCGTTCTCTTGATCCACGAATTCGATAAAACCTTTTTAAACCTTTTCTTTTAATTTAATCTTTTTATTAATTATGAACATGTGATGTTTTTATAAAAACATAATAATTAATCATAGATCTAACATGTTTTGGTGATTAATTAAATCAAAAGGTTGTTTTAAGGGGTGTTTTGTTTTGGCCGCAGGCTGCAACCGACCCGAGGGGGTTTCGGTTTGCCAAGTCGACCACCACCAAGACCATATGGTCTTGGTTGGTGCGTGTGGGTCCCACGGCAGCAAGGGGAAACACGGGGTACCCCGAGTTGGTTCGGGGTACGGTGTCGATTCATGTCCGGTTCATGTTTTCTAGCCTAGATCCGGTTCATGGTTTATGTTAGTTTTTTTTATGTTATGAACTTATGTTAAAATTAAATTAATAAAAGATGTGATTAATTTAATAACATGACTTAGGTTATTTAATTATTAGTGAACATGAAATTATTTTAACCTAAGTATTTATATATTTAAGACTTATGATTAATTAATTATTTTAAAACCATGGATATATTTAATTAATTAACATGACTTAGGTTATATTATTAATATATAATAATACATATTTTGACCTAAGTATTTAACTTATTTAATTAAAAACATGTTATACTTTAATTAAATATTATAACCTATAGTTTAATTAAATTACATGAAATAATTATTAAACTATACAATATACCATATTGTTGAAATCAGTTACTGCACCCTGCTCATCATAGGAAGCTTTGGAGAAGATTCCTTCAGCTGGACTAGCATATAGGTCTTCATCGTCCATAGCTTGTAAAATCTCTTCTAGTGAGTCAACAGATTTAGCAGACTTTGACTTAGCAGTACTTGTAGATGAAGTACCGCTAGGTGTAGTATGTACTGCTGAGTGTTGTAACTCAAAAGATTCTTCTCCTGAATGCTCATTAGCAGATGTAGCATTCTTTTCTTGATCTTGAATCCTCTGAAGCTCTTGGGAGGCTTGATCATCTTTTGATGGCATGGTTTGCTTCGTGGGAGTAGCAGACATGGGAGTAACAGTAGGAGTATTGGGCACATAGACATGAACATCATCATCTGATGAAGAAGCATCTTCTTGAGTACCTGCATTAGTTGCACTTGACTCCTCACCTGCATTGATAGTTTGACAATCCTTTTGCAAAGAATGGTAATCCATGGAGTTAGTTAGATAATCCAAATCAAACATCCAAGCATAACCTATTCATGGGGACATTGGGTTTATTTTCTAAGAAATTAACATGAGCATTTTATTCAACCTTTTTAGATGCCAAATTATAAACCCTATATGCTTTACTTTACGCTGAATATCCTACAAGATATCCTGGATCAGATTTTCCATCAAACTTTCCCAAATAATCAAGAGTATTTAGTATATACACATGACACCCAAAAGGTCTTAAATGACTTATGGTAGGCTTCACACCAGTCAAAAGTTCATAAGGTGTTTTGTTTTGAGGCTTGGTTACTAAGACTCTATTTAACACATAACATGCAGTGTTGATTGCTTCTGCCCAAAAGGTATTTGGCAAAAGAGAATCAACCAACATAGTTCTAGCAACCTCAATTAGTGTCCTATTCTTCCTTTCAGCTACTCCATTTTGTTGTGGAGTCCTAGGATTACTAAATTGTCTCTTAATTCCCTTAGACCTACAGAATTCATCAAATTCAGCATTCTTGAATTTTGTCCCATTATCAGTCCTAATGATTAAAACTTGTTTAGTGAACTGCTTTTTACCTAAAGTGATAAAATCCTTAAGTAATTCATTTGTTTCACTTTTAATATCTAAAAAGAAAACCCAACTGAATCTACTAGAATCATTAGTTATGACTAGACAAAAGGTCTTATGACTAATGCTTCTTATAGAAACTGGACCAAACAAACCCATATGCAAAAGCTGCAAAGGTTTTGTCATAGTGTTAACAGTCTTGGTCTTACAAGAGGCTCTATGTTGTTTACCTTTTTGACAGGCAGCACATGTGAAATTGTTTTGAAAAGATTTGTTAGGTAAACCTCTAACCAAATTCCTAGTCACTAATCTATTAAGATTCTTGAAATTCACATGACTTAACCTTCTATGCCATAAATTAGACTCATCAAAAGAAGCCTTAGCTAGCAAACATGTAATACCACTTGTTGGAGTAATAGTATGAAGATTAAAGGTGTACCTATTTTCTTGCCTGGGTACTTTAAGCAGTATTTGAGATTCCTTAGGCATCTCAAAGTCTTTAGACAACACCAAGCAGTCTTTGTCTATGAACAATACAGTGTTCTTCTTATCACACATTTTTGATACAGAAAAGAGATTGAACTCATTCAATTCTTTTACAAAGAACACATCTTCAAATTCTAACTTTCTTGTGTTGATTTTCCCTTTGCCAGTGCTTCTACCTTTGCTACCTCCGAAGGCTACTGGTCCTCCTCTGAATTCTTCAAATTCAACAAGAAAATCTTTGTTTCCTGTCATGTGTCTTGAGCATCCACTATCTACTATACCTTTATCTTTCAGTTCATCAATTAGATGCCCCTGCACACAAATAAAACTCATTAGTTTTTATCAGGGACCCAAGCCACATTTGGCTCGGATCTTGTAGGACCTACACACTTAAGAGTTTGTTCTGAAGCATTCCCAATAATGCTACTTTTGCTCTTATACTTCATGGTTTCAGTTATGTAGTCAAAGACATAGGGTGACTCTATGTGCTCAGACTTCTTTGCCTTAAGTACTGCTTTAGCGGTACTTGCTTTAACACATGATTTATTTCTTTTAGGAACCCACATTTGCACTGGTTTGTTATTATCCTTACTTCTATATGTTTTAGCTTTTTCAACAACATTCTTAGAAGTCTTAGATACCTTTGGTTTGACAGACTTTAAACCAACAGTACTTAAGTTTGGTCTAACAGTACTTGCAGGTCTAGACTTGTCGGTACATGGTTTACTAGACTTCAAAGGTACTAGACCTTGTTTCAGAAGTACTGCTCTAGGAACAAAACTTTTGACATGAATATTTTTATCTTGTTTGGCTACTTTTGAATGATCAAACTTAGGTTTGTCATTCTTAAGTTTCTGATTCCTATAAACCTGTGCATTTTTCCCATTACTGTTTTTCATGACTCTTTGTGCAGCCTTTTGTTTCACAATTTTATCTTCATGTAGAGTACAATCTTTGATAAAATGACTTAGACTACCACAAACATAACATCCTTTTCTTCTTAAGGAAGACCCAAAAGGTTGTTTTGACTTAACTTTCTCAAAACCTAGCCCACCCCTTTTGGCTTTATTATGTTTTACATTGTTTTCCATTATCTTGCTAGGAGTTTTCACCTGCTTGGGAGCAGAACTAGACTTAGATTCTTCAGAAACAAAGTTGTTCATTATAGATGGGTAGACAATGTTTTTGGTCACAACAGTCTTGTCTTGGGACAAAGTATTAGAGTTTGAGGTATTTTTAACCTTTGGTTCTTCTAACTCTATACTTGTATCATTACTAGGGGGCATGAAAATTCTTGATAATAGTGGAGGAACTGCCTTCATTCCTTCAGCATATCTATCATTTTCTGGTGTATTATCTACCTCACTAGAACTATCAAAAATCCCTTTTGATAAGTCCTTGTCAGTTAAAGTTATCCCAGGTTGGTCCTTAATATATCCTAGGCCTGATTTATCATAATACCCCATTTGTGAATTAATCAATTTTCCCAATCCTTTAGAGGATTTTTGCCAATGATTAATCACTTCCCTTTCATTATAAAGACTGGCTTTTAAAGCTTCATTTTCTGTTGATATTTTTAAAAGTTGTCTTTTAGAAGCTTTTATTTCCACATCTTTTTCCCTCATTTGAAGAGTTAAAATTCTTATTTTCTCTTCATAGTTTTGTTGAGCCTTTTTATACAAAACTATATTTTCTTTTAATTTAACAACACCCTGTTTAAAAGCATTTAATTCTACAGTGCATGTGTTAACCTTTTGATACTGTTCCTCTAGTTCTACTTTTAAGCTATTAAATTTAAGAACACAGTCTTTAGAACAAGGATGTACCTCAGTATCTTCATGTGAGAGAGCCATTAAACCAAGCTATTCTTCTTCTTCATCTTCAGCCTAGTTCACCACTCCATCTACAGTTACCAATGCTTTGGTTCCTTTAGGACTTCTGCTGTTTCCTTTTGGGAAGCTTTCAGTTATTCTTGGACTGGTTCTATAGATGTGCTTGGACTTCTGACTGCTACTCTCAGCTTTTTCTCTAGAGCATTCTCTTATAAAGTGTCCATTCCTTCCACAGTTATAGCATTCAACTTTGGACTTGTCATATCCTAATGGCTCATTAGGATCTACAGTCATCTTTCTTCTAGTCTTCTTGAAGAACCTATTAGATCTTACTAACATCATAGCAGCTTTCCATTTAAGATCCATTTCTTCAACATCAGCATCATCCATTTGGAACAAGTCATTGAGTGTTAATCTTGGCCTGTTGTCTTGTCTAGCGAAGAATAAGAAGGCATCATTGTCACTAAAAAATGGTGAAGACCTTCCATGTGGATTTTGAGAGACTATAGGGCTGCCTTCAATACTTTGTGGGTAACTAATGCTTGTAAGTCCTCCAACGGTATTTGTGAAGTATGTACCGCTACTAGATCTACTAGCGGTATTATGAAAATAAGTACCGCTGTTTCCATCTGTCACAAAAGCCAAGTTAGACTTTGAAGTAGTCACTGCCTTTACTTTAGTGCCTTTCACATCCATCTCGTATGCTCTAAGATTGTTGTAGAGATGATCAAAAGGAATTGTTTCCAGATTATCTCTTGTGATGAAGTGCATAGCCATTGCTTTCCACTCTGGTGGAACACTTCTTAAGAATTTTAGATTAGCTTCTTCATTAGGAATTACTTGTCCATAAACTACCAATTGAATAAGCAGCTTACTGAACCTTCCATAGCCACCATGTATCCCCTCTATACTGGTAACTGAGAAGTTATCAAATTCTTGCTTAAGAACAATCTTCTTTATCTTCTTAGATTTGTCATTACCTCAAAATCTAAGTTTTATAGCATCCCGCATAGCTTTAGCATCCTTATAATGATGAAAGCTTGGTAAGATGTCTTCTGAAAGAGCCATAGCCAAAGCAGTTCTGGCTTTTCTCTCTCTGATCCCTGCTTGTACCTCCTCAGCAGTCACAACAGGTAGAGCATAACATGTACCGTCTGGCAACCAGTGTAGCTTCTTTGGTGTGTTCCCATTCTTGATAACTTGCCACACAGTGTGATCTGTATGATTCAAGTAATGTTCCATCTGCATAGCCCATGTCTCATAATTGTAATCTTTGATAACTAGGAGTTTAACAATAGATAGAGTATGAGAAGGTGTTGTTGTAGAGTAATAAGTGTGAAAACACTTATCCTTTTACCACTTATTTCCAATAATAACAAGACCAAAACGTGTATTTATGTTGTAAAAGTCGGAATTATGCGTGGTTTGTGTTTTTATTGCGTTTTAGGACCAAAAGATGAAAAAGGAGGAAAACACGGGCTTTCACGGGCTTTTATCGAAGAAAATGAGAAAAGACGAAGTCAAAAGATCAAGAGTGCAAAAAGAACGGAAGTCCAAGGCCTATTCTGAAGATTTATCGAAGAAAATGTCTAAAGACAGAAGTTTAATGAAGTCGAAGAACTCAAGTCTAATAGAAGAAGAAAATTACTAGACAAGTTCAATTTACATCGACAAATCCCGAGACGACGTCGAGAAAGACAAAGATTTAAATCGAGTCGATAAAAAAAGAAAGAAAGAAGGAAGCACACATACCTCCCCATTTCCCTATAAATACCCTCCTAATCACATTAGGAGGGTAGTTAGCTAGTTTTATTTTCTTTGTTTTAGTTTTCATTTTAGAGAGAGAAAGTGTTTAACTTTCTCTCACTAAAACTTCATCTTTTCTTTCAAGTTAAGCTTTCTTTAATCTTTGTATTTGAGTTTTATTAATCAAAAAGCTCAAGTTTAAGCTTTTTGTTCATTAATCTTCTTTTACCTTTCTTTATTTTAATCTTGATTAGTGATAATCTTTGATTTTGTATCATCTTTATGCTTATATGATTAAAAAGTTCATCTTTTTATTCATCTATAAGTTTTTATACGGATTAAGCTTTGAGCTTTTCATGCTTATTGGCTTAGTTGTGTTTAGCTTATTCATTTTTTAGTTTTCTTAAAAAGTTTCATCTTTTTATGGTTTGATTTAAAAGTTTGCTTATTTTAAGTTTTGATAAGTTCTTATTAGTGCTTATTAATCCTTTTATCTTAATTTGTAAAGTTTTGGATAGTGCTTATTGAATCTTTGCTTATTTGGATTAGCTTTTCTCGAATTTGCAAGTCATCAGAAAAGGTTAAAACCCTTTTCCGATTGAACATTCCGATTTGCTTCTTTCATTCCGATCACTCTGATCGGATTAGGGTTTTACATTCCGATTACTTCATTGTTATTCCGATCTTCAAGATCGGAAAAGGGTTTCGAACATTCCGATTGGGATTCCTTTTGGATTTCGATTGCTACTTCTTTACACATTCCGATCTGGGGTGTTATTGTTGACATTCCGATTGCATGGTTTTAGAACTATTCCGATTGGAGTAGTTTTGCCTTATTCTGACAACAAGTTTTTATTGATATTCCGATTGCATTCCGATTAGGGTGTATTCCGATCCCATCATTCCGATTAGATATTCCGACCAGTATTCCTTTTATGCATTCCGATCAGATTCTAATTAGCAACATTCCGACGGGTTTAATTTCTTGTTTTTACAAAGTTTTAATTTTTAAAAATTGCACGCTTACCGAAATCTCTATTTTTACCAAGTGTTTTTCTAGTTTTTAGAAAGAAAAAGTGACAGTTTTTCTAGATTTGCTTTTAGCTTATTTTAATTACGTTTCGCTTTTACCTTTTTACTTAGAAATAGATAATCAAAACTTTCTTTTTTGTTAACCAAAAACGACTGAGTCACACGTTTAACCGGAAAACAATTCGATTAGATACCGAGAAAACGAACTTTTTCAACTAGCAAAATCATAATTTCAAATGGCGCCGCTGCCGGGGATTAGTTATTAAATGGCGCCAAAAAAAAATTCATAAAAAGCATTTCTTTTCCAAAGGTTTTGCACCAAAAAGATTATATATATATTCTCTATTTCTTTGGTATCTTTTTCTTTTGCAGGTGTATGCGTACTAGATCTTCAAATTATTCTGAGCCCAAGACTCGTGAAGATTTAGATATGGCTGGTGTGCATAACAACAATAACAACCCACATCTACCCAATTTGAATAACAATAACAACAGCAACAATGTTCCCCCACCCGACTTACGAACAATGGAGGAGCTTTGTCAGCCAACAATGAACGGACGCGGAGGACCGATTGCGCCGATGCAAATCACGGCTCCTGAATTTTCGTTGAAGCATCACATGATCCAACAAGTTCAAAACGCTTGCCCGTTTAGCGGATTACCGGATGATGATGCCAACAAACATCTCGACAAGTTCATTACCGTCACTCAAAGCATGAAACTACCCGGTGCTTCCATGGATTTTCTTCGCCTTTACCTTTTTCCACACACTTTATCCCAGCATGCCGAAAAATGGTTTGATCGTCTCCCCAAAAACTCAATTCAAACATGGGATGACATGACTCAAAAAATTTTGTCGCGCTACTTTCCACCATCCATGGTCACTAGTCTTCACAACCAAATCAGTGGATTCACACAAGAACCTGATGAGTCGCTTTTCGATGCTTGGGAACGCTATAATGTCTTGATCGACCGTTGTCCAAACCATAACATGCTCCCTGTCACTTTGATTGATACTTTCTATAATGGTCTCACTTTTCGTGATCGTGATACGATTAATGCTGCCGCTGGTGGCACATTCATAAAGAGAAGACCTGAGGAGTGTAGAGAGCTGATAGAGAACATGACCACTCACCACAAAAATTGGGATTCATCTGCATCTTCAAGAAATAACTAGAGGGCCAATGTTTCTTCTACATCATCTAACCCAGAGCTCACGGAACTTACTCGCCAAATAGCTGAGATGAACAAAAACTTCTTAACCATGGCTACAAACCAATTTCAACAAGCTAAAGCTATTGCACCTTCTTGTGAGATTTGCGGGGGTTCTCATTCATACACCGATTGTCCTTCTACGCTTGACAATCCAGAAAATGTGTATGCCGCTAACAGTAACTTTGCTACAGGAGGCTACCAAGCACGTCCTCAAGGAGACCGTAACTTGCTTAGTTATCGTTCCAAAAACTATCTATCTCCACCCGTTTTTTCTCCTCAAAACCAAAACCAAAACAATTTGAACCGCAACAATAAAAGCCAACCTCGAGCTACCAATCAATATCAATCCCAAAGAAACCCATATCCACCTCAAGGAAATAATTCAGCTTACCAAGCTTCGCCTCTCAATCAACCCATGACATTGAACCAAGACCTCGAAACTTACATGAGAACCAATAGAGAGATGGTGACAAATCTTCAAAGCCAATTCATTAACTTGAAAGGTGACATGGCAAAACAAGGGAACAATATTCGAGCCGAGCTAAGGAATGACATGGCGAAACAAGGGAATGCTCTTCAAGCCGACATGAGAAACTCTATGAACAATCAAACGAATAACTTAAGGGATATGATGGCTAGTTTTTTCCCAAGTAATCAAGCCTCTGGATCGGGTTCTCTTCCGAGTAACACCGTTGCTAATCCAAGAGGGGAGATGAAAGCAATCACCACTCACAGTGGCAAAGGTTTAAAGGAACCCAAGATTCCTACACCTACACCGGTGATTGTGACTAAGGAAAACGAGTCCCCTTCTCCAATTCCACCACCTTCTACTTCCACCCCTCCACCACCTAAGGATGTGAGTGAGAATTCCATCCCAAAGCCTTCATCTCAACCCAATATACCTTATCCTTCAAGGTTGAGGAAAGAGAAATTAAAGAACAAGGATGATATTCAGGTTTCCAACTTTCTCAAAATGTTTAAACAACTGAATTTCAATATCTCCTTTGCTGAGGTTCTCGCTCACATGCCAAAGTATGCGAAAATGTTTAAAGATCTTCTCACTGATAAGGAGAAACTCCTTGATATCGCTCAGACCCAACTTAATAGAATTGCTCTGCAGTCCTCTTAAGGAAATTACCAACCAAACTTGGTGATCCGGGTCGTTTTTTGATTCCTTGCAACTTCCACGGGGTAGAGAATTGTATGGCCCTAGCCGATCTAGGTGCTAGTATAAACTTAATGCCTTTAAGCGTTTGGAAACAATTGTCTCTACCCGATCTAGTCCCCACACGAATGACCTTGGAATTAGCCAACCGTACGGTTGCTTATCCAGTGGGGATAGCCGAAGACGTCTTCGTTGGTGTCGACAAATTCACCTTTCCGGCGGATTTTGTTGTCGTTGACTACGAGATGGACCCCCGTGTTCCATTAATCGTTGGACGTCCATTCCTGAGGACCGGTCGCACTCTCATTGATGTAGCCGCGGGCGAATTAATCATGAGAGTTGGTGACGATAAAATCGTCTTCAACATGGGTAAACTTTCTAAGCAGCCTTCTGAACACGAAAGTGTTAATTTCATTAACGTTCTTGATGAGGCTTGTGAAGAACATTTCAAAGACGCTTGTAAAAGTGGTTCTTCTTCTCCACCCACTGTTAAGACCGTTGCCTCTATTGCTCCATCACTAACTCCATTTGGAGAAAGTGATTTACTTTTGAACGAATTTGAAGCAACTTTGGGAGATGTGGATTTGCAATATGACGATTCTCCCTCCAATTGAGATGAAGACATTCGTACCATTGAGAAACTTCTCAATGAGGACCATATATCTACACCATCTCCTAAAGATATCCCTATCGATGATCCGATTCTGAAAACGTCTTCCATCGAAAATCCTCCAGATTTAGAGCTTAAGGATATGCCGTCTCATCTTGAATATGTGTTCCTTGACGACAACAAGAAATCGCCCGTCATCATCACTAAGGACTTGAAAGAAGAATAAAAATCCCGACTTATCGCCGTGCTTTAGAATCATAAGAAAGAGATTGCGTGGAAAATCTCCAATATTCGTGGAATTGATCCTCAATTTTGCACACATAAAATTCTCATGAGGACGACTTTAAACCCAATATTCAAAGCCAAAGAAGGGTGAATCCCAAGATCCATGACGTAATCAAAAAAGAGGTTATCAAACTTCTTGATGCGGGCATGATCTACCCTATTTCGGATTCACCATGGGTTAGTCCGGTCCATTGTGTGCCTAAGAAAGGCGAAATCACCGTTGTGCCCAACGAAAACGACGAGTTGATTCCTACTCGTCTCGTTATAGGGTGGAGAGTTTGCATAGACTATCGCAAACTCAATGATGCTACGAGAAAGGATCATTTTCCTTTCCTTTCATGGACCAAATGCTTGAACATCTAGCGGGTAATGACTATTACTGCTTCTTAGATGGTTTCTTGGGTTATTTTCAAATACCCATCGATCCCAAGACCAAGAGAAAACCACATTCACTTGTCCTTATGGAACATTTGCTTACAAAAGAATGCCTTTTGGCTTATGCAATGCTCCCGGGACTTTCCAAAGGTGTATGATGGCTATCTTCCATGACATGGTTGAAAAAACTATGGAAGTCTTCATGGATGATTTCTCAGTCTATGGTGATTCCTTCTCTACTTGCCTTGCCAATTTGGTACACATGCTTAAGCGGTGTGAAGACACTCGCCTTGTTCTAAATTGGGAAAAATGCCATTTCATGGTAAAATAAGGCATTGTGCTTGGACATAAAATCTCTAAATCCGGTCTTGAAGTGGACCGTGCTAAAGTGGATGTCATAGCCAAATTACCTCCACCTTCAACCGTGAAGGGTGTGAGAAGTTTCCTGGGTCATGCGGGCTTCTATCATCGATTCATTCAAGATTTTTATAAAATAGCTCGCCCGATGACCCACCTCTTGGAAAAAGATACTCCTTTCATCTTTTCCAAAGAGTGTCTTGAATCCTTCAATCTTCTTAAGGACAAGCTGACTAAGGCACCGGTCTTGGTTACCCCTAATTGGGAGCTACCTTTTGAATTGATGTGTGATGCTAGCGACTTTGCTATTGGAGCGGTTTTGGGCCAAAGAGTGAACAAACACTTCCAACCAATCCATTACACTAGCAAGACAATGACGGGGGCTCAAATGCATTATACCACTACCGAAAAAGAGCTTTTAGCTGTAGTGTATGCTTTTGAGAAGTTCCGCCCCTATCTTGTTCTATCCACAACAATTGTGTAGACCGATCATTCCGCGTTGAAGTACTTGTTGACTAAGCAAGATTCTAAGCCAAGACTTCTTCGTTGGGTTTTACTCCTTCAAGAATTCAAAATTTAAATTCATGACAAGAAGGGAGCAGAAAACCTAGTCGCGGATCATCTAAGTAGACTTGAGGATCCTTATCAAGGGGATCATCCGAACCAAGAGATCAATGACTCTTTTCCCCTTGAGACCTTAATGTCTATCCATTCCAATCTTGATGACACCCCGTGGTTTGCGGACATTGCAAACTACTTAGCGGGTGGTATTCTCATCGAAGGGTTAACATCCCAACAAAAGAAGAAGTTCTTTAAAGATGTTAAGACTTACTTCTGGGATGACCCTTATCTCTTCAACAATGTGTTGATCTGATCATTCGTCGATGTGTTGATGGGCCGGCAGCTTTACAAATCCTTGATGCTTGCCATAAAGGACCTACCGGTGGTCACTTTGGTCCCAATTACACCGCGAAGAAAGTATTCGACTCTGGGTTTATTAGCCCACAATTTATCATGACGCTCATGAAATGGTTAAGCATTGTGATGCTTGCCAACGCCAAGGCAAGATCACACATAAAGATGAGATGCCTCAACATTTCATACAAGAATGTGAAATCTTTGATGTATGGGGTATCAACTTTATGGGGCCATTTCCATCATCCAAAGGGAACAAGTACATCCTCGTAGCCATTGACTACGTATCAAAATGGGTTGAATCCAAGGCTCTCCCTACCAACGATGCGAGGGTGGTTGTGAACTTTTTGAAGCAGCTTTTTGCTCGATTCGGTGTTCCTCGTGCTATAATCAGTGACCGCGGGACTCATTTTTGCAATGATTAATTGGCAAGAGTCATGGCTAAGTATGGTGTCGATCACCGTCTTTCCACCGCCTATCATCCCCAAACCAATGGTCAAGCCGATATTTCCAACCGTGGATTGAAGCGAATTCTTGATCGTACTGTGGGAGAGCATCATGCCGCGTGGGCTGATAAGTTAGACGATGCTTTGTGGGCTTTCCGTACCGCATATAAGACCCCGATTGGTTGTACACCTTATCGTCTTGTGTACGGGAAAGCATGTCACCTCCCTATCGAGCTGGAACATAAGGCGTACTGGGCCTTGAAGTGGGCTAACTTCGACATCAACAAAGTCGGCGATCTTCGGAAGATTCAACTCAACGAGCTCAACGAACTAAGGAATGAAGCTTATGATAACTCGTTGATCTACAAGTAAAAGACCAAGATCATCCATGATGCAAGGATTAAGAACCGAGATTTCCACTTTGGTGATCAAGTCTTACTTTTTAACTCTCGGTTGAAGATCTTCTCGGGAAAGCTGAAGAGCCGCTGGTCTGGTCCATTCACCGTCGCCAAAGTCTTCCCCTATGGCACCATTGAGCTTTCTCGGCCAAATGGGCCCAATTTTAAGGTGAATGGCCAGCGCGTGAAGTTGTACTTTGGTGAGGACATCTCTCATGAGATGATTCCATCCCTCACCACGTTTCCCATGAACTAGTTTTGGGTCGAGTCAGGCTCGTGACTCGGTTATAAAAAACAAGCGCTTCTCGGGAGGCAACCCGTTGATCTATCCTTTAACGTTTTCATAATAAGTGTAGGGGGAGCCCCGTATGTGTTTGTTGTCTTGTTTCTTATTTCGTGCAGGGATTAACAGCTTCAAAGATCCATTCTCGATGACTTTTGACAAACCGTGATCCCGTGTTCCCGTCTTTCCGGTTCTATCCTAAACTGTCGTGATTCAATATTTCATATCTTATATGTTCACATTGAAATAATTTTTAGTTGTCCTTTCCTTAGCAAGATTTAAACAATGTGCACAATGTCATAAGTGTAGGGGAGTTTACTCCCACATGCTTAATCATTAAGGACAATGTTCATATCAAGTGTAGGGGGGACTTCTATCGAAGTAAGTGGTCTTTTCCATGAATTTGCCATCATTTTAACCAGAAAATCTAATTTTTCGACATTTTTCAAAATTTTTAATCTATTTTGGCCTTGTAGTTTTTCCTTTGTTATCGTTATTTACTTTCCTTGCTAAAATAAAAGTTTAATAAAGTGGTTTTAAATTTTTCAAAGTCGTGAATATTTTGACTCAACCCGAGTTTACTTATCTAAGTTTACTCTAGCTAGTATCCTTAACGTGTTTAAGTCAAGTTTTGCTAGGCTTTTATATAGGGAGCTTTAACACGCGAAAGTCTTAACTCTCATGGGTTAAGAACAAGAACTTTTCGCAAGTTCCTATAATTGATCCTAGAGAGTCGTTTATCAAGGGAACTTTAAAATGCGAATTCTAAACTTGAAAAAGTCTAAGAAGTTGCAAGATCCTATAGATGACTCGAAAACCCAAAACTTTGACTTAATAGGCTAAGCATCCACGAGTCTCATTCCTTGAGATTTTAGACTGTGGAGGACGAGAGATGATAGAGTCAATTATAAGTTTGGTATTCTTTCGTTAATTTATGTGAGTTAATTATGAGCCTATTCTCCCATCGCTTGTTAATAAATATATCTGCAATAAATAAGGTTGTACGATTTGAAAAGTTACTTAGCTTCAAGCACAAGATCGTTTAAAAGTTGCTCGGTATTAATTAGAGTTCATAGCCAAGGCATAACTTATTAAAGCGGGATGCGAAGATTGGCGAGTCCGAAAAGGCCCTAACAAGGCATGAGGGCTACATTTTGTTGCTAAAGATCCGAAAGTGATGAGAAGAATCATTTATCGAAAATCAATATGAAGGATCGAGACACACGACGAAAAGCAAAAACTCCCCAAAAGATCATGGAGAAGTCTATCCAAAAAGGCCCTAACAAGGTATGAGGATGAATAGATCCAAGTCCTAAAAGGAGGCGGATCGTTGTATATAAAAGTCCAAAATAAAGATTGGAGAAAAATGAAGAAGTCGTGGTCCAAATATGAAGAATCTCTCAAAAAGTTCAAGAGAAGAAATTCCTATTATGAAGAGAAGACCATAATTTCAAGAACGTCTCTCAAGATTCGAAGTATGAAGTCGCTGCCAAATATCGGTCCGAGAAAGGTCTCAAATCGTGAAGCAAGTTATGCCAAGATATGAACTTTAAGAGGTCCCGAGAAGCAGTTTTAAAAGATTTTGTCCTTTAGCTAACTATTGATTAAATCGTCCACTTTATTTTTGGCCTAAATAACTATCAAAATAAGTCAAACAATGCATCCTCGTGATCATTCAAGACATCAATAAAATATAAGAGATACACCTAGGAATAAGGGAGTCTAAGTAAATAATTGGCCCACATGAATTCATGTTAGTTTGCTAACTTATAATAACAATGATCTTGTTGTTAAGCTTGGTATGGGGAACGTGAAACTTGAGGATGATAAACGTTCACGGCAGCCAAAACCCAATGTAAGTCTTTGATTTCTTTACTTGTTTCTATCTTTTTATTTTCCTTAAATGTTTAGTAGTTAATAAAGGCCAAGGTGGGTTATTTATGATGAAAAATGTAAACCGTGCTTTAAAATTAATGCATTGCGTGAAGGCATTGTAATGGTCAAGTGTAGGGGATTTAATAAGTGTGAAAACACTCATCCTTTTACCACTTATTTCCAATAATAACAAGACCAAAACGTGTATTTTATGTCGTAAAAGTCGGAATTATACGTGGTTTGTGTTTTTATTGTGTTTTAGGACCAAAAGATGAAAAAGGAGGAAAACACGGGCTTTCACGGGCTTTTATCGAAGAAAACGAGAAAAGACGAAGTCAAAAGATCAAGAGTGCAAAAAGAACGGAAGTCCAAGGCCTATTCTGTAGATTTATCGAAGAAAAATTCTAAATACGGAAGTTTAATGAAGTCGAAGAACTCAAGTCTAATAGAAGAAGAAAATTACTAGACAAGTTCAATTTACATCGACAAATCCCGAGACGATGTCGAGAAAGACAAAGATTTAAATCGAGTCGAGAAGAAAAGAAAGAAAGAAGGAAGCACACATGCACTCCCCATTTCCCTATAAATACCCTCCTAATCACATTAGGAGGGTAGTTAGCTAGTTTTATTTTCTATGTTTTAGTTTTCATTTTAGAGAAAGAAAGTGTTTAACTTTCTCTCACTAAAACTTCATCTTTTCTTTCAAGTTAAGCTTTCTTTAATCTTTGTATTTGAGTTTTATTAATCAAAAAGCTCAAGTTTAAGCTTTTTGTTCATTAATCTTCTTCTACCTTTCTTTATTTTAATCTTGATTAGTGATAATCTTTGATTTTGTATCATCTTTATGCTTATATGATTAAAATGTTCATCTTTTTATTCATCTATAAGTTTTTATACGGATTAAGCTTTGAGCTTTTTATGCTTATTGGCTTAGTTTGTGTTTAGCTTATTCATTTTTTTAGTTTTCTTAAAAAGTTTCATCTTTTTATGGTTTGATGTAAAAGTTTGCTTATTTTAAGTTTTGATAAGTTCTTATTAGTGCTTATTAATCCTTTTATCTTAATTAGTAAAGTTTTGGATAGTGCTTATTGAATCTTTGCTTATTTGGATTAGCTTTTCTCGAATTTGCAAGTCATCGAAAAAGGTTAAAACCCTTTTCCGATTGAACATTCCAATTTGCTTCTTTCATTCCGAACACTCTGATCGGATTAGGGTTTTACATTCCGATTGTTATTCCGATCTTTCGAACATTCCGATTGGGATTCCTTTTGGATTCCGATTGCTACTTCTTTACACATTCCGATCTGGGTGTTATTGTTGACATTCCGATTGCACGATTTTAGAACTATTCCGATTGGAGTAGTTTTGCCTTATTCCGTCAACAAGTTTTTATTGATATTCTGATTGCATTCCGATTAGGGTGTATTCCGATCCCATCATTCCGGTTAGATATTCCGACCAGTATTCCTTTTATGCATTCCGATCAGATTGCGATTAGCAACATTCCGACGGGTTTATTTTCTTGTTTTTACAAAGTTTTAATTTCTAAAAATTGCACGCTTACCGAAATCTCTATTTTTACCAAGTGTTTTTCTAGTTTTTAGAAAGAAAAAGTGACAGTTTTTCTAGATTTGCTTTTAGCTTATTTTAATTATGTTTCGCTTTTACCTTTTTACTTAGAAATAGATAATCAAAACTTTCTTTTTTGTTAATCAAAAACGACTGAGTCACACGTTTAACCGGAAATCAATTCGATTAGATACCGAGAAAACGAACTTTTTCAACTAGCAAAATCATAATTTCAAATGGCGTCGCTGCCGGGGATTAGTTATTATAGAGGTAGCTACAGCAATCACAGCTTAAACACCTTGTATTGGTGCAGGATGCACAACTTGTGGTTGTCCCTGTGGTATAGGATCAGGGTCTTGAACATCATCAAAGTGAGCATCATCACCTTCTGGTTGAGACATTGAGTTTTGGTGTGTGTGGAGTGTTTGGGGTTGTGTTCTTCTTTTTCAGAGTTTCTCAACAAGCTCTGATACCACTTGTTGATCCCTTTGATTGGATCTATATTCTGTTAAGAATTAGTATAGTAGTTTGTAATCAAACTAAAACACTTTGAGCACTCTTACTAACACTAAATAAGTTATGCGAAATCTAACTTATAAAGCACAGAAGAACAGAATTACTTTTAACTATTCGATTCTCTTATTAATCGACTTGAATGAGGTACATGAAAGACATTGTACCTATGTTCCTTTTATAGAGTAAGGAACCCTAGAAACCTTAGAATATTCTATAAAGATAACTATATCAAAGACTATATATTATCAATAATCTAACTATTTAAGTATATCACATAAGATATACTCTAACTATAACTTTGACATATCTTATACAAAAATATATTCGTCGTAATCAGTATAGCAGTACTTACTTTATAAGTAGCAGTACTTACTATGTACCGCGTTAACACTAACGGTACTTACATAACACTAACAGTACTTCAGTTACACTGACGGTACTTGACACTTAACAAATAATTCCCAACAGTTTGGCCAACGGTAAGGAAAACCCGTGAGAAGTTTTCGAAAAACCTGCGGTAATATCCAGCTGAACCTAGAAAACTTCGTACCTCGGTCGTAGACGTCAGTCCTGGCCATTTGGTGATAGCCTCAAACTTCGCATGATCCATGGTAATCCCTTCTGCGGAAACAATGTGGCCTAGAAACACCACATTACTCAGCCAGAACTCACACTTGGAAAATTTTGCATATAATTTGTCCTGTCGGAGAACCTGCAGTACTGTACGAAGATGATCCTCATGATCTTCTCTAGACATAGAGAAGATTAGGATGTCGTCGATGAACACAATAACAAGCTTGTCCAAGCATTCATGGAAGACTCGATTCATCAAATCCATGAACACGGCTGGAGCATTCATGAGACCGAATGGTATGATAACAAATTCGTAGTGAACATAACGTGTGCGAAAATCCGTCTTGGATATATCCTTCTCTTTCACTTGCAGCTCATGGTAACCTAATCGTAAATTGAACTTAGAGAAGTGCTTAGCACCCTGAAGTTGATCGAACAAATCATCAATACGTGGCAGTGGATAACGGTTTTGGATCGTGATCTTGTTCAGCTCGCGGTAGCCAATACACAACCTCATGCTACCGTCTTTCTTCTTAACGAATAAAACTGGTGCGCCCCATGGTGACATACTCGGGCGAATAAAACCTCTTTCCAGCAGCTCCTACAGTTGATCCTTGAACTCCTTAAACTCAATGGGAGCCATGCGATAAGGAGTTTTGGATACTGGTTCAGCTCCCGGAATAAGCTCAATGCCAAACTCTACTTTTCAGATAGGAGGTATACTTGGAAGTTCTTCTGGAAATACATTTGGGAACTCTAAAACAATCGACTGATCATGAATTGAAGGAGTTTCAGAAGTACTATCGTGAACATCAGATAAGAAACCTTCACAGCCATGATATAATAAAACACGGGCTTGTAAGGCAGAAATAATTTGTACATGTTTTCCTGGCAGGAAACCATGGTGAATGGATTATGGAGTCTGAAAATCACCGAAGATGACTCGATATAAATGGCAATCTATTGTGGCGTGATGTGCTGTCAACCAAACCATACCCAGAATTACATCAAACTCGTACTTGTCTAAAGGAAGTACGTAAACTAGATGAATCTTATCATCAAACTCTAAGGGAAGATCTCTGTATATATATAAGTAATCTGTACAGAGTCTTTCATTGGCGTGGATATACTTAACACTTTATCAAGTGGTGTAGGGGTCATGTCAATATTGGTAGCAAATGTAGTAGATATATCTGAGTGTGTTGCACCAGTATCAAACAGAACGCATGCAGCATGTCCAAACATAAATAGTATTCCAGTAATGGTACCTGAAGCCTTATTGGCTTGGTCCCATGTGATGGCAAAGACTCTGCCTGATGCAGGTGGTTTCTGAGAAGCATACCCAGATGTGCTAGCAGTATCCCCCTTCTTGTAGTCCTTCATCATGTGACCCGGCTGTCCACACTTGAAGCAGACACCAATGGCATGACGACATGTTCCAGGGTGCCTTCGTCCACACGTAGTGCAGACGGGATGGGTATACCCTTCAGATGGTTCCCTAGATAACTGAGAGCCTGATTCCGAAAATATACATGAGACATGGTTATTGAGACATAGACATGACTAACGTTCAAGATTTGTGGGTTATAATACCAGAATTTGCTGATCTGGTGGACGGCTGACCCTATGGTTCTAGTCACGTCCATGTCCAGCATTCCTGTTGTCATGCTGAAATGTTAGAATTTATGTCACACAGAAGTTTAATATAGGAAAGTTTAAAGAAGGACCAGCTACTACCAGAATAGTTTGTGTCATTACGGTAGTTGTCACTACCGCCTCTCTTGTTAGATCCATTACGGTCATAAGTCTAACCGTTGCTCCTGTAGCCATGCTGCTGAGTGGCCGGCTGGGACCAGTCTCTACCCTTATGTCTGAAAGATACAGTTGAGTAATGCATGTTATATAATGGAAGTAAAGACATATTTTGAGATGGTGATGTCTGATGAATGAAGTATACCTCTTATCAGGTCGCTCCAAATCCTCAAATTCATCCCTCTCCTGCAGGATCTCTAAGTTGTGTGCAACATTAACAACTTGGGCCACATTAGTGAATGTAGAACATAGCAGACGATTAAGAGTCGAGGTGCGAAGAGCCCATCTGAAGTGCTTAGCTTGTTCTTCTGTCGTGCCAGCAGTTGCACCTAGAAAACCAGCTAGCTTGAGGAAACGTTGCATGAACTCTGTACTGTTCTCACCCGCCTTCTGACAGATAGAGTGATAATCCCTCTTCAGTCTCTCCTGCTTAGCTTGAGGAAAGAACTGATTACAGAACAGTTCCTTGAAGTACACCCATGTCACCGTGATAAGCCATGCATCGCCTCTATTTGTATGCCTGTACGCCTTCCACCATGCTAGGGAATCGCCCTCTAACTTATAGACTGCTAACCTGACCTTGTAGACATCCTCGCAGCCTATAGCATCGAAGATCTTCTTCATATTAGAAACCAGCTCTCTACGTCCGCAAGAATCACTTCCTTCTCGAATGATCGAGGCTTCTGCTTGTTGAAGCGTTCCAGCCATGTGTGGATGGTGTCTGGTGGACGAGGTGGTGGATGCGGAGGATTTCCACCTGAACCAGATGGTCTAGTTGCAATTTCTGCATGAATTTCGTTGCGAATCTAAGGGAGCATGGTCTGCAAAGCTGCTTCTACAATTGCAGCAAATTCCTGATCATTAGGTGTGTTGACCATCTGACAAATTTAAAGGACATAAATGATTAATCAGTTAGAAACATAACATAAACATAAGGAATACATGGAAGAATTATGAAACAAAACTGACAATAACTTGTGTGGACGACTATGGTTCTGCCCACAAAGTTCTAGAGGAAAGACATGTGACTAAGTATGTGAAAGTTTATGGACATATATTTAATAGTCGTGTGATAGGATCGAACTCGAGATTACGGGATTGCAATCAATACGTAAAGAGTTCATTTATTTAATAAATATATTTATTATATTTATTAAATTAAATCGAGCTATAAATTTAACGATCGTTAAATAATTAAGAGTTAAGTATTAACGAGCGTTGTGAAATTAAAAGGAAGAAGAAAAGAAGGTTCCGGAACACCCCACATAAGGGGTGTTCGTCGTCGGTTATGGAGACAAGGGGAAGGAAGATTTTCCTTATATTGTTTTTTACTTGGGTTACAAGAATTCCTAGGCCTACATAAACATACCCTTACCCTCATAATTCAACACACAATCTCTCCTTCTCTTTCTCTATCCGATCGCAACACCAAACCCAACAAAGGGTTTCGGTTGGTTTTGTTTGGTTTTTGATTTAGCTTATAATCTAGTCCTAGCCCCTCTCTAGGGTTTTTGGGTAGATTTTCCACAAGCGTAGAAGCTCGGTTTACATGTGTTAGACTCACGGTTAGCTCGTTTTATTACGTGTGTACAAGAATGTAATATAGTCTTACTTTAGACTATATCTTGGTGGTGTACATTATAAACCCTAATTTGTGATTCATTCTTTATCTTGTGGATTTGCTTTAGCTAAAAGGTATGTAACTCTAATTCGATTAATTATAATTGTGTTATTATGATCTTGTTAAATCGCTTCCGCTATATGTGTGCTTTGATCTCGTTTAGGGTTTTGTATAATTGTTATGAATAATAAGCCTTCAGTATGGACGACTATGGTTCAACCCATACCAATCAAAATTTAACAAACGACATGTGACTAAGTATGAACGACTATGGTTCAATTCATACTTGTCAAAATTTACAGAACATCAATGATATGAAATAAACACATGGAATGAAACAACGCTGTTTCGGAAGATCATGGTGACTACCCACTAGTCACATGTCAAGTTTTAGAGCCTACAAGTCGAAAACTTGGGCTCTAATACCGTAATTGTAGCGACCCACTTTGACAAAGTGGCCGCTATGTCATAATTATGGCGTGTCATCAAAGCATAACAAGGTATAATGTCATAAAAACATAAATGACCAAATAGTAAAGCCGGAATCAAACATCCTCCCCAAACATAAGCTCAAAACATGCATAAAGTAAATGAAGTATAAAGGACTAAACAAGTGTCCAAGCAAGCATAAGTCTATGAAATGCAAAATGGAAAGAAGTCTAAGGTAGCTTCCATCCTATACACGTACTTTCAATGCTTAGTCTGTCATTGGGTACCTGCCGTTTAGGACATGAAAAGAAACTACGGCTGAGCAATACGCTCAGTGAACGGATATAATGACATGATAAGAAATAATGAAACTGAAAGCAGATATAAAATGCAGCGGAATATATGTACGTCTTAGAAAACCTGGTTTATGATTTATGAAACTGAAAAGATATCTAAAAAGTCTTAAGTCAAGCATGAAATATAATTTAATTGCCAAGAGCTCATATAGGTCATGATATATATCAACGTGTGCATGAATACATAAAGGGGTGACCTCGTCATGCTATTAAAGGGGTGACCTCTAATAAATAATAATCTGGGTTGAGGGATCAGCTCTAATGTGACGGATGTAGAGCACACACCACAGTCACCGTGAACGTGTAAATATGCAAACTAGGATGCATCCATACGCCCCATATGATAACGTGTAATAATGACCAAAATGTGAAGGGACGTCGCGAGAAATTACTCCCACCGCGGAGGATTCATGACAACGGTGCCTCAAGTATCATGGTTACTGTATCTCCGTAACTAGGTGACATGTAAATCATGGTCATGCATGTATATAGCTCAGGCAATTTAAAATAGTTACATGGCAAATCATGAAAAGTTTTATGACATGTAAACAGGGGAAAATAGATGGCAGCAAATGGGGAATCCTAATCATGCATAAAAAGAGTTGTCCTTACTGAAGGACGGAATATCCGTACCTTATGTCCAGTAAACGAATGAAGATGAAAAGACGGAAATCCTACTCCGACTTCACGTGAGCTACATAATAAAGGACATGTATGAGTTGTTTGTGCATGACATGAGTTACTTGTTCTTGTTTAAAGTTACTTGTTCTTGACTTGTTTTACTTGTTCATGTATTATTATGTCTTACCTTAATCTTACATGTTCCATGAGTTCTTGATTAATGTATTTCATGTTTCATGCGTTATTATACTTGATATTTCTATAGTTTGTAACTTTCCAAAAATAGTAGGTTTCTAAATATGTAAGTTTACAAAAATAGAAAGTTTTCATAAATAGTAAGTTTCCAAAATAGTAAGTTTCCAAAATAGAAAGTTTTTATAAATAGTAATAAGCTAGTTTAATAAGCATATAATATAAGCTGAGGCTTATTGAACATATTCTATTAGTCATGATTATTAAATGGTAATATAGTAAAGTTTATTAAATAATTACCTTAGCATAGCTTAATCTTACAAATAATTATTAATTAATAATACATGACTTAAAATGATTATTAATTAATAATAAGGTATGGTTTTTAATATAATAAAACTTTACTATATCTTGATGCTTGTATAATTAAATTAAGATTATAATTAATTTAATTATGCCATTAAAAACTATATAATTGATAACTATATATATTATTTCCCAAAAATAAATTAGGCAAAATAATCCCAAGTATCCCTTTGGTGTCTCCCGGTTTAGTCGAGCCCCATGAACAAGCCCACCGACACCAACTTGGTCTCGGTTGCACGAAACAACAACAACCACACCACAACCCCTGACTGTGATCTTTTCCCCCTGTAGCCAAAACTCAGCCGCCGGCTGGCCAAAACACCCTCTCTATATACATTTCGTGTTTTATTTAGATTCTCGTGAATTAAATATTCGTGACTTGATTTCATGTTATATCATGTCGTGATTTATTTATTATACGTAAATACTTGTCGTGTACATTTAATATACTTGAATACTTGTCGTGTAATAATTACTTATAAAGTTTTAATTAAACCGTATTTAATGTTTTCATGAATTTCATGCGGGTTTTATAAAAAACAAGGATGATGATTCTTTAATTGAAGCAGATTTAGTTTCGGTTTCGGTTGAAGAAGATGAAAATCGTATGATTCAACATCAAATCAAAGACGGTAATGACAAAATTGAATATTTAGATGTGGAAGCAAATCTCGTTCATACTCCAGGTAAATACTATATAATATTTAATGAATAAAGAGTTTCATTAAACTATTATGAATATACTATTAGTTTTGTGAAAGAATCTTATATGATTCTGTTTAGATGGAAAATCACACATCATTCCTTGTTCATTATGATGTATATTGTTGAAAGTTTCTAAATATGATGTGTATAAAAAGAAGAATTGTTTGAAATACAAAATTCCAAAGAAAGTCTCGATCACATCATAGTTAGCATAGCTAGCTAAAGATCACGAGCTATAGACTATTTAGGACTTTATCTCTTGGAGCGACCTCCCTTAGGGGGAGATTGTTGGAAATACATTATTAGGTATTTACAAAGAATCGGTCACTCCAACGAGATACATCTTGTATGAGATCGTGATCTAGAATGTTATCATATAACCCACAAAGCCCACATGTAGGGTGGGATATATAAACCCCCTCCTAGCATGTTAGGAGGGGTTGGTTCTCACATTCATCAAATCTAATATTACTTTCTCTCATATTCTCTCCAACCTCTCTACTTTCCCTCTCTAGTTCTTCAAATATCTCTCTCTCTCTCTTTAGATCATTCCAAGGTTTAGATAATCCAAGGATTACGTAGACCTACAATTGGTATTAGAGGCATGGGATATTTGCTTTGTTTTTATGTTTGTGTTATTGATTTTCGTGACTATTTGGTCCAAAAAAACCACAATCTATTTTTTTTTTGTTTTTTATGGTTTAAATCTTTTTACAAATCATCTAATACCTTTAAATAGTGATTTAGGTTTCTTTTTTTTGGTTAAAAACACAAAAAATTTTGGCGTTTGGCTCAATTTTTGGCGAAAAAACTCGTTATTCCTTACTGCTGTCGAGATCTGATTTTTAGGCAAATATTCCGAACTTGGTCATTATTCCTTGGTCATTATTCCGAACTTGGTCACTACTACGAACTTGGTTATTATTCCGCACTTGTTCATTATTTCGAACTTGGTCATTATTCCGAACTTGGTCATTATTCCGAACTTGGTCATTATTCCGAACTAGGTCATTATTCCGAACTTGGTCATTATTCTGAACTTGGTCATTATTCCGACCTGGGTCATTATTCCGAACTTGATCATTATTCCGAACTTGGTCATTATTCTGAATTTGGTCATTATTCTGAACTTGGTCATTATTCCGAACTTGGTCATTATTCCGAACTTGGTCATTATTCCAAAGTTAACTTCATTGCAACATTGCGTACTTAGGATTCAAAGATTGCGAACTCGGGTTTTGGTGTTATTGCGAACCTAAGGTTTTGGTAATATTACGAACTTAGGAAATTTTCGAAAACGTGAATTAGAAATCAAGAAATCAAGAACGTTTACGGTTTATTCGAGAACACATAATTAGGGGTTTTAATCAAATTTCTTAATAAATCAAGGAATCAAGAACGTTTACAGTTTATTCGGTGGTTTGTAAAATCCCGCCCATTTATTTTTCCGTTTCTCCACGAATTGTAAAACTCCGTATTGTTCTTTCGACAACAACAAACACAATTACTTTCTTTTATTGCTCGATCGATAAGTAATCCTCACCTTAGGTTTTCATCAAAATTCAATGGAATCATTGAATTCGACATCTCAAGAGGGAGACTTGCATCAAATGCAAGACAAAGCTAGAGAAAGTGGTATAAATTCATTTCGACTACTTCCGTCTCATCTAGTGACTCTTTCATGTCTTCAAGGAGGAAGCGAATTTGTGACACGCTTTGGTCAAGATCGTCATATATTCATGGAATCGATGTTCCTCAACTTGAACCAACTAGCAGAGCAACTCCACAAAGAAGACTTTAATCACTCTGCATCGGCACTTGCATATGAAGCTCTCGTGACACATCTCACGCATTTCTTCCAATTCAATATCGTCAAGTCTAAAAGATCACGACTTCAACGCGCGTATGATAATGGAGTGCAAGACTCTACAATGCAGATGCAAGAGGATAATGGTCATAAGTTTGAAAAATTAGAGGCTGATAAAGATTGCAAGGGCATGGAATCAACAACAAAGCATGATATCAATAGCACGTCAGGGAATGTTACAAACATCTCTTATGATGACACCATACCCGTTTATGAAGAAGAGCCTACAAATATGGTGCAATGGCATGTTGCATATGATGTATATGCTGATGAAATTCCGCATATTGAGCATTCCAAACTTAATTATGCCAAACATGGGATGGAAAAGAGTGATAGTGATACTACTTCTGATTCATCCGATGTGAGTCATAATGGGGGAGAAAGTGTTGAAAATGCTAAAAATCATGATAAGCGTCGTATGACTGCTTCTTTAACCAATTCTGATTCTAGGATTGAAGAGCTCGAAACCATCGTAGCTCAACAATCAAAAGATCTTGAGGATGCCAAACTAGAAATTTCTAAGAAAACAGACAAATTTGAAACATATTTTGAAAAACCTGAAAAGTCAAACGTTGTTCTTGAACGAAAATTGGATAAAAAAGTTCTAGATTCTAAAGGTGAAAAGGATAATCTTTTGAAACAAATTAAGTTGCCAGAATCTAAGTTGGCATCCCAAATTAAATTGCTTAAAGACAACGAGACTTCAAAGGCTCAGGTTCAGGAAAAGGTTTTTTCTATAGCTGCATTAAAAATAAATTAAGGAAAATTAAAGGAACTAGTTTGGACACTAAGCTTGAAAAACCATCAATCTTGGGGAAACCGCCTTAAAATCAGTCCATTAGACAACCGACTGCATTTAGATCCGAGCGACCAAAATCCTCGAGACTATGGTTTGCCTCCCAAGTTGATATGGTTCATGTTTCTAGAACAGTCACTCCACCAACTAGGCCCAATGTGACTAAATCAGCTTTTGCAAGACCTAATCACATGATTGCTTCTAGATTCTTTAAGAATAGTTCAAAGAACACGTCTAGAACCAGTTCAAATGACGTTTACCATAAATTTGGTCTGAGGGAAGCTAAGAAAAAGATACAAGTAAGAGATCGGAATTTCAAACCTAGTCAGATGCTTCCTAGTTTACCCAACACTAACCGTAGCATGTCATATCCTAGGAGCATCATTCAATCATCTAAGAAATCTAGATCTTACTCGAAATTTAAAAATATGCTACTTGTAAAACATGTAGGAAATGTGTCTTTAATGCAAATCATGACTCTTGTGTCAAGAAATTCTTTCATGAGGTGAACTCTCGTGCTAGAACCACACCCATTAGCAAAGTTTGGCGTCCTACTGGTAGAACTTTCATTCTTATAGGAAGCGAGTGCCCTTTAACTACGATAGTCTCCACTCCTACTAAGATTACTACGGAGGAAATTGAAATGGATGATACATCACTTAAGCCTGATATGAGGTTAGTCTATAAAAGGAAACCTTAAAGTTAAGAAAAGTGATCCATCTCCTCAGGTCGCCTCTGGCACAAGAAAAGACAACGGTGAACCCCCACATGGTTTTAAAATAGATATCGCTAACGCATATAAAAGCATACAAACTCCAAATGAGAATGCAAGTAAAAAAGTTAACGTTCAACGAGAACAAAGCGGTCCAATCGTTGTATATCATTCAACTAAGGACACTCTCAGAGTTTGGTTGCTGAAGAAGCAGATATCAGAGAAACAAGTGTCTCAAGGGATTTGCAGTTAAGCTTACGTGATGGCTTGTCGTTAAATGACAGACGAGGACCCATCTTCAAAGAAAGGAAAGTATATCACCGATGATAACTTATCCTCACAACGAGAAATTAATTTTTCTCGGGCATGAGCTTATATTAAAAAACATTCGATGTTTTTAAGCTCATGCACAATGACTTACAGTTAAATATCATACTGTAACTCGGACTTCAATTTTAGGAAAGCTTATCTTTCATGATAACTTATCCTTGGAACGAGAAATTAATTTTTCTCGGTCATGAGCTTGTATTAAAATATTCCAAGTTTTAAGCTCAGAAAGGAAAGTGCATCTTTTAAAGAAGAGAACTTTTCCTCATAACGGGAAATTAACTTTTCTCGGTTATGAGCTTTTCGCTAAAACATTCAAAAGTTTTCAAGCTCATGAAAATGATTTCTAAGTAAATGTCAGCTTAGAACTCGTTCTTCAGTTAAAAGGAAAGTGTATCCTTAAAGATACCTTATCATAACAACGGGAAGCTTACAACTTATCCGGCTTGAGCTCGTTTCGAAAGGTATTCGAAATCTTAAGCTCAAGTAAGTGGTTTCAAAAAGGGAATGTCTTCTGTAATCGATAATATTTACGATCCTAGAAATGTTGTTTAATAATGACACTGGTTTGTAAATAAAGTTCGAGCAGAAGTTTAAATGTTTTAAAACATGCTCAATATGGTGTGCTATTATTTCCGATAGTAACCCGCTTTTCACATTAAAGTCAAGTATTTCACCAGAAAGCTTTGACTCAACAACGAGAATTAATTTTCTCGGGCATGGTTAATTTTAAAACCAGAAATGGGATTGTGTTTACGTAATAACACAATCTAACACGAATATACGTACGCTTCAGTGCATTTATTTGTTAAAACAAGAGAAATCTTGTTTTTATGAAGTTATCCTCTCCACAAACCGTAGCAATTTACGATTGGTATCTACATTCTCGACGATGCGACTACTCAAACGACGACAACAGCTCTTTTGATAGAACACGGGTCAACAATTGAGGGGGAGAAATTGTCAAGTGTTCCGAATCTTTGATGCCGAAAGTGCCAAGTTCACAAATTGGTGTCAAGATAACGATATCAATCGTACACATGGAGTCAAGTGATAACGTCAGACGTGACGAGGAGACCAACATTCACCAATAAGAACCATGTGATCTTATCACATGATGTTCTCATCATTCAGGTCCAACCTCGTACACTATCAATCTTGTGAATACATTATCAAATATGATCTTTGCACGTGATAAGTACCTTACACTTGTGTTTAAAAGGTATTTAATTTATGTTTCAATTATACCCTCATTAGTATGAGGGGGAGCTTGTGACAATCATGAAGATAAATGGATTTGCATTTTTCTTTCCAAATTTTATTAAAACTTCATTTAATCAATTGATATTAAAAACATCGATTGGGTTAATATCTTAATATGGGGGAGAAAATGTGATTTAATATTGAGATCAATAATGGTTTGACTTAACGTGTTTGCTCACCCCAACATGTGCGAAATGTTTTCGAATATCATGGCATATGTTAAGGGAGAGCAAAATAGATTTGGATATCAAAATAGATTTTATGGTAACATACACGTACCCAAAACATCTCTATTCACGACGGTGACGATTGTTGTGACATAAGGATGGTAGGATAAGATAAAGTCCAATGAATCTTCTAAAACCGGAGGAATCTTTCCACGGACATTCCATAGCTGGAATTGTAGTCCTTAGGAAAGATGGAGAAAGATTGTGAACGTAGCTGAATGTCGACCTAGTACTTATGTTATCACCGGAACAATCACAACAAGGTGCTAGTTATGACGTATTGGTAAGCATTGAAAGGGTTGAAGAATGAAAAAGAATTGTAAAGATAAAGGGTCTAAATAAAGAAGCCCTCCTTACAACTTAGGCAGAAACCGGGTCAACACGTATGCTATTGAGATCATTTTTAATGATGCTCGATATTGAAGATAGACATCATGGACCGAGTTATGCAATGCACAACCCATCCCATCTAACTCAGATATCTCTCAAAAGGTATTTGTTTTAATCACACGGAGACAACACATTATCTATCGATTTATTCACTCCGAATAAATTGGTATTGAAATGGTGGCACTCCTCTCCAACCTCCGATCACTAAAATCCAAAATGCACGATCGAGTCTAGAGCCATTTGAGATCATCAAATATATCGTAAGGACACATTTCCATATTTACTTGCTTCTTCACACATTGTGAAAAGTAAGAAAGATCTTAAGAGTCCTACGCAAAATCTTCATGATCTTGCCTGAACATCCGAGTAATACGTAAGTATTACAATGAACATGGAAATCCTTCTTGAGTGAATATCAAAAAGCTCATGGTAGGTGACTTGTGTGATTCTATATGAATTAAACTTGTGATAACTGGAAAGCAACAGTGGTTTAGTTCTTAACTGAATTTAAACATGTTCCAGGCCTCTACGCAATATCTTAAGTGATCTTGCCAGAACATTCAGAGTAATACTAGTAAGTATTTACAGTGACGAATGAAAATCCTTCTAGTGTTAACATCAAACAACACTTGGTAGGTAACTTGCAAGATTCAATATGAATCAAGCTCGTGACAACTGGAAAGCAATGATAGTGCGGTTCTTGGTTGAATTTCACTTGTTCCAGGAATATGAATTGACGGCTTCAATTATGCGGATAATATTATCCAAATGATTCACTCTTTATGTTTGCAGTCAGCTTTGGACGGTCGAATAAAGAGAACGGGTTTACCCGTGAAATCTTGTAAATGAGGTTCTTTATTGAAACTACCTGCCACAAGTACGATATTTAATATCGTCCAACAGTCTTCACCGACTGGAGGTAAAATGCTACCTAATTAGGTTAAAATGTTCAAACCCATTTCATCCGTGTGTATGTTTTGTTGCTAACTGTCTTATGCAGCGTAACAAGACGGTGGCATTGCCGTGTCCGAAAAGAAGTCGTCCCTACATGCTTATACTGATGCTTATACTGTCTGCACTTAATACTTCAACAAATTCAACAAACTCTAATAGTCAAGTCTTCCGTTGTATCAAACTCTGAAGCTTTCAAGAATTTATAAAGGTATAAGTATGTGGAACATGAAGTCATGAGGAGGAGAATATCACAAGTGATGAATGCACAAGGTCAAGGCAAGGAAATATGCTCAAGACTAAAGTCAAATATCACATCAGCATATTCACAAGAACAAGATCGAAGACTCAAGCATAGTATGCGAGGTTTATGATTTTGTAAAATGGTGTGCCTCCCTTAGGGGGAGATTGCTGGAAATACGAAATTCTAAAGAAAGTCTCGGTCACATCATAGTTAGCATAGCTAGCTAAAGATCACAAGCTATAGACTACTTAGGACTTTCTCTCTTGGAGTGACCTACCTTAGAGGAAGATTGTTGGAAATACGTTTTTAAGTATTTAGAAAGGATCGGTCACTCTAAGGAGATACATCTAGTATGAGCTCGTGATCTAGAATGTTATCATATAACCCACAAAGCCCACATGTAAGGTGGACTATATAAACCCCCTCCTAGCATGTTAGGAGGGGTTGGTTCTCACATTCATCAAATCTAATATTACTTTCTCTCATATGCTCTCCATCCTCTCTGTACTTTTTCTCTCTAGTTCTTCATATATCTATCTCTCTTTAGATCATTCCAAGGTTTAGATAATCCAAGGATACGTATACCTACAAGAATCATATATGATTATGTATAAAAATAATACTCATATATGATTCAAACTAATACAAAACATCAGTTTTTGTATAACTAACAAAAAACTTAAACGTTATTCTTTAACAGTTCTTAAGAGTACGTCAATTTTATACCCACACAGCGAGACACCTAGAGCAAGAATATATTGCGAACCAAATGTTGAACATCAGTACTTACCTTTGTAGGAGAATTTTTTTGATAAGATTAAGCAATGTGCTGATTTTTATAACGTTTATGCTGAAATTAGAGGGTTTAGAGTTAAGATAACAAGCAAAAAAAACAAAAAAAGTGGTTTAGTAAAATCAAAGTATGTCATGTGTAATCGGAAAAAATCCAAAAGAGATAAATACTAATACATTGGACATCTGAAGACAGTGATAAACAAGTTAAGAATATGATGTAGTATTTTTCAACACTAATCGTTGGGTAAGTATTAAGTCGATACGTAAAACGTAAAAACCGATAAGTGAGTTCGTTCTTGAAGGAGGTGTGTGTTTGTGCAATTAAACGTCTTTGGATTAGTCACGGATTTGGAAAGAGAAAGGGTTTTAAAATAAAGAAAACTTACACTATGACGGGCTAAATCTAAGACAAATTACGTTTTCACGTAAATCGAGATAAAATAATATTAAAATAATCAAACATTATAGAAATTCTAAAAGATTGCAAACTAGCTTAAAATTAGTTATATAACTCAAAAATGAAAATAAAATAAATTAAAAACCATTAATAGGCCCAGTAAAAACCCTACTAAGCAAACAACTAGCTAAATGGGCCAAATTAGGCCCAATAAGAAAATTTTGAAAATAAACTTTGAAAAACTCCTATATGATGTAAAATCTAATTTTAAGAACAAAAGTATAAAGGCTCAAAAGCTAAATCTCAACTTATCATAAATTATTTGACAATAAACTATACCTTATTGGGCTTTTGCTAAAAACTGAATGCCATAAGCTCTAGATAAACACACCTTCATCATTTTAGATAAGTAAGACACAAAAAAAAAGAATTTTTTAAAAAGACTAAGAAATAAGCTATAAATAAGCAAAAAGTAAAATGCACTAAAAGGCAAAATAGTCGGGTTTGAATTATAGGGTATCTTAGAACCTGATTTATTTTGAAAAAGCTTGAAAATAAAATAATTAAGCTAATAATAGCAAGAAAAGTCCAATAAGCTCACCAGAATAAGCCAATAAGCATTTTAAAAAATGAAAAGAAGTTTGTTTTCTAATGAAACCTAAACCAAATAAGCTTTAACTTTGAAAAACTAAAAATAAGCTGAGAAAGTTATCTTGATTACAAAAAGAAAGTTTTGCAAGATAAAATAAGCTAGAAAAATCAAAATAAGCTAAAATGGTCACTTTAACCAAAAGTCAAACTTTTGGAAAAAGTTGGAAGCTAAAAATATGAATTGAAAATGCTAAAATACAGAGATAAAATGTTTGTGAGTGATGATTTTGAGGGGAAAAACCAAGATTTGTGTTATAGGCAGTTGACCCTTTTGTTCAGTTTTGGATAATTAAGCACCACAATAAGCAATTGGCTTATTGAGGGTTTAAAACAGTACAAAAGCAACAAAGGCTACACAAACTCACAATTTAGGCAAGAAATAACAAAGTGCAAGTAAACTGACTATAGCTACAGTGACTGATGTTTGCACAAAACTGAATTTTAAGCCAAAATTTAAGCTACCAATAAGCTGAAAACACAAAATATAAACCAAAGCAAACCTAAAGTAATATGAAATCTACTAAAATCCTAAGTTACCAAAGCTGAGAATTTAAAATGACCAAATGAAATTATCTGATATGTTTGCCAAGTTTTGGCACAAACTTATGTTCAAGTGATTACTAAACCAACCCAAGCTTATTCCAACCTTATGCACATCCATAGATATTAGATAACACCACTAAACTACCACACCAGATATCATACAAGTTTAATAAAGAGGAAATCAGGCACAATATGCAAAAAGTTACAACCAATGTTTTAAAAACAGGGTTGATCCGGTCGGTTGAACCGGTTGAACCGTGAACCAGCTCGGAGACCGGGCCGGATATGACCGGGTTTTTTCTTGTTTGAGAACCGGATTGAACCACCAGTTTTTCGTTGACCCGGGTTGACCTGGTTTGACTAACACGGCCGGGTCACGATTTTTTATAAAAAAATATTCAAAAACTTATTTTTCATAAATATTTTTAAGCTTTAAAGATATATATTGAAGTCCTAGTGTTAGTTAAAATAAAGTCAAACTTATAATCTATTACAAATTGTAAGTATAAATTAATTATTTTTGCACATGTTTACAATAATATTATAAATATACAACTAAAAACTAAGGCTAGTGAGTAAAAAATAAATACTACACATTAAAAATATAAAAAATATACATATATAAAGAACCGGGTTGATTCGGCAGTTCAACCGGTTAAATCGGTTGACCCGTGAACCGGTCACTAGACCGAGTCAACTAAAAAACTGGGTTTTAAAACATTGGTTATAACTCAACTTAAATCAATTTTATACACTAGACCAACAGGTCTTAAAGACTAAACAAACTACCCTAAGCCTATGTAAGATATGTGGATACCTACGTACCCAAACTTTTGTCACAAGAAGTCTAGGCAGCTAACCCCAAACACGCTTAATAGCAATAGCATGCAACAAATATCAATGATTATGAAAATTTGAAACAAGAACATTCACTATACTAACATGAAACATTAATCATGATACATATCTAAAATGCCCTTTTTCTAGTATTTACTAGCGAAGTTAATCTTTCTTTACTTTTTTATTTCTATAGTGGAGATAGTCGTAGTAATGAGAGATCACGACCATATTTTTAAAAGCTTGTGGTAAGAATGGGTTTCGTTCGAGCGCTCGAAAATAATATTCCAAAGCTTTCGTGTGTTCTTCGTTACATGTTTGGATAGGTCATATGTTATAGAGTATATAACTTCGGTCATAGGGATCAATTTCTAGTCGTATAACTTTATAATAATTTTGTAAAGCTTTCGCATAATTTCCTTTGAATGGAGATGACATCCATTACGGTCGTCATTCAATTCAAAGAATCTCCGCTACAGAACCGTACATGAAATTTTCATCTTATACAGCTCCTCCGTTAATATTCATAATGGTAAAATTATAAAGAATACAAAAATATTCTCATTACATTATGAACTGAGTAGGGCTAGTGTTTTTACAAGTTATCTTTTCTTAACATCAAACATATTGGTATAGAGAGAAATGACAACCCAACAATTTCTTTGTTCAACGCTTCCATATTTCTAGGAATTAGTCACTTCAACAGCCTTCGATGGTTATACGGGTATCCGAAATACAAACGATATGGATGTTTGTTGTCCCAACCATTCTTTTAGTCCCAAGCCTGCTAAAGAAAGGGATAATTTTTAACAAATTTTTCGTGTTGTTGATTCCTAGGTGTAGTGCTTGTTCCATTCTGCTGCCTATTGGTACTTGTGGACTCGGATTGAGTTGTAATGCGGAACCTATAGGTATAACATTTCGCTCAATACTAGAATCGATAATTGAAACATAGCATCTGAGGCTGCATTAATCGAGGATACACGATATAAGCAATTGTTCTATTTCCAAACATTACCTTCAACAAGCGTAAATTTTTCATTTTTCCCAAGATCACGAATCCTGTGTATTTGTCATAAAACTGCGAGTAATAACAAAAATCAAATCGCACCATATGTAATAGGCAAATGCCTCTTTTTCTCCCAAAGTTGTCGAAATTATTCGTAATAAGATATTGGGTACAACTGAAAAGGTTTTATCAATAAAATTTCCATTTATCCAGTATCTAGACATAGGTAGGAATCCATTCTATCATTGTTCTCATTACTTCTTGCGGGAAAATGATCCCACAAGGAAAAGAATTCTACAGTACAAAATAACATAAAAACAAATTCATTATAAATAATCCTTCTATTAAAAAAAATTCATTATTAAAAACTGAAATACTTCTTTTTAACAATCTAGGGATTGATAAAAACTAAGAAATAAATACGTGAACTAGATTCCATTCCATCTTACTGGAATATTCAACCAACAAAAGAAACTATTCTTTTTCGATTGAAGTTATAGCTTAGAATAACCTCGCTCAAATTATGGAAGAAGAAAAAGAATCGAATAATCATTGTATAATGAAAATAGAATTAATGCCTATTTTTTGTGTTGTAGGGGTAAACACTACGCTCTAAAAAGGAAATTGTTTGAAATACATTTTTATGTATTTAGGAAGGACTGATCACTCCAACAATATATCGTAGTACGGGCTCGTAGTCATAGGTCTAACAATATAACCCATCAAGCCCACATGTAGGGTGGGCTATATATACTCCTTCCTAGCATGTTAGGAAGGGTTGTTTCTCACACTTTTACACATTCAATCTAATATTTCTTCTTTTCTCTCTAACCTCTCTCTTCTTTCCCTCTCTAGTTCTTCATCTCTCTCTCACTCTCTTGAATCATTCCTATTCTTAGATAATCCAAGGATTATGATATTCTTCAGTTGGTATCAAGAGCCATGCGATGATTGCTTTATTTTTGTGTTTGTTATTATTGATTTCGTGAGCTTTTAGATCCAAAGCCCTAGATCCAATTTTTGTGTGTGTTTTTTATGGTTTAAACTTCTTACAAATCATCTACATAGTTATGGTAGTGATTTGGGTTTGTTATTTTAGTCAAGAACATAAAAATTATTGGCGTTTGGCTCGATTTTGGTGAAAAATCTTGGAAATCAGCGTTTTGCGAAATTCTTATCGTCAATATTGCGAAATTATCATTTATTTCGAGATTTTCAGATTTATTGCGAGATTTGTAGATTTATTGCAAAATTATCATTTATTGTGAGATTTTCGGATTTATTGAGAGATTGTGTACTCATTGTTATTGCGAGATTTGGCCAAATTATTGCGAGATTTATTTGGTCAAATTATTGCGAGATTATTGGCCAACGAGATTTATTTGGTGAAATTATTGCGAGATTTATTGGTCAAATTATTGCGAGATTTATTGACCAAATTATTGCAAGATTTATTGGCCAAATTATTGCGAGATTTATTGACCAAATTATTGGTAAGAATATTGCGAGATTACTTTCATAACAATATTGCGAGATTTCACTTTAAATATTGCGAAATACGAAAATTTCAATATTCCGAAATTGTAAAAATCGTGAATTTTTAAATTAGTATTTTGGTCTAGGAGATTTTGGTTTTTCACGAAGACATAATTAGGGGATTTCATCAACTTTTTATCAACAATCAAAGAATCAAGAACGTTTACGGTTTATTCGGTGATTTGTAAAATCCCTCGAATTTATTTTTCGGTTTCTCCACAAATTTTAAAACTTCGTATTGTTCTTTCGACAACAAACAAACACAATTACTTTCTTTCATTGCTCGATCGATAAGTAATCCTTACCTTCATACTTCATCGAACTTCAATGGAACAGTTGAATTCGACATCTCAAGAGGGAGAATTGCATCAAATGAAAGACAAGTGTGACAACCCTAAATTTTGAGATTTGTCATTAGTGGCTGTTTGACTTTGGTAATGTGCTTAGTGTGCGTTTATGTGCTATATGTTTATATTTGAGCCCTTGATTTGATGTTAGTCATCGTTTATGTAGTGCGTAGTACATTATATGATGTTACGATAGGGTTAGTTCGTGCTCATTAGTTCACATGGATATGGCTATGATAGAATATGGTGTTATTTAATGATCTTATGTGTACGTATATGTATTATAATATATCGTATATTTACGATACGAGGTTTAGTGTTAAGAGGTCTCGGATTAAGGATTTAGTCTCAGGAATAGTTTACGGATTCGTTTTAAGTTATTTTAAACTTAGTTATTTAGTTAATAACTTATTTTAAGAGTTTTCATAAAGTTTTGTATTTTACGTCTTTTACGGTAAATGCGTAGAATTGACTAGATTTACGGTTTTGAGGTTTTGGGGACTTTAGGAGATGAAATAAATTAAGGAAAATTAAGGTAATATTATTATGAAATTAATTAATAATTAAAAGAAAAAATAAATATAAGGGGTTTAGGTCGGCATAAGTTGGACGCAAGGAGAAAGGGAAAAGAAAAAAAGAAAGTGGGTTTTTGTATTGGGCTAGGATTCTTTTGATTAAGTATATAAGGATTTTTATTAAGCAAAAACACACATAAAATCCCTCGAGATCAATTTCAAGTCGAAATCTATGGAGGTTTTAGGGTTTCATAATCTTTTTCATCTTCCATTAAATATAAGGTAAAACCTATGTTCATCTTTTCAATTAATTACTTTTCAATCATTCTTTATCAATACATGATGGATCTAGGATTAGGTTAATTATAAATTCTGTAATTTAATTATTAAAACATTCTCAGATTAAGTAAGGTTCATAATTACACATGATGAGGGTAATTAATTAGACTAGTTGTGTTAAATTTGTTTTTAAAAACTGGGCAGAATTTTGAGCCACTTGTTTTGATCATATCTAGAGTTTGACAAACCTTCGAAAGTCGAACTTGTTATCCACGGAAAGGTATTTGAGTTAGCTTTTGAAAAAAAGAAACGAGAACTAAATTGGTGGTTGGGAAGTGGGTCAAAAGTAAGTTACAACAGTCGTAGGTCAAAAGAGTTTTTAGATCAACCTGTTTACAATTAATGTTTTGAGTTGGTTAGGGTACATAGGGTTATAAGTGGACTTTCATATGAACATGAGACTTATTTTATATGTTACAGAAAGGATCTGGAGGAGGGCTAAGTAATTAGAATAGGTTAAGACCCTCTAGTCATAACAAACTTTTCATATATTCAAAATCAATAAATTTTGAATAGGTAAAAGTATGTGTATATATATATATATATATATATAATGAGAAGGGGTCTTAAAATAAAAAGTATAGGAAAGATTGTGAGAGTGATATGTGTCACTATGTCAAATCACATGCCACATAATGATGACACCTCACCATTTAAAAAAATTTCGAAAAAAAAAATTCGATTTTTTTTTTCAAAACAAACTTTTCGAAAAAAAATTTCGAAAAAAAAATTAAAATTTTTTTTCGAAAAAAAAAATTTCGATATTTAAAAAAAAAATATTTCGCGAACTTTTTTTCACGAAAATTTTCTTTTTTACAAAAATTGTTGTTCGAAATTTTTAAATAAAACAAAAGATATTCTACTTCATTGCAATTATATATTTTGATGCATCATGTTAATAAGTTAATGCATCACAGTAATAAGTTACTGCATTATAGTTCATCATCGAACTTATAATTAGGAATGTCGTAAATTATAAAATAAAGCACCAACCTTATATCTGTGATGCAATAACTTATAAACGTTATTTACCAAACTTAAATTTGTGATGCAATACAACCTTTTTTCGAAACCGTTTTCTTCGATGAATAAAATCTAAATAGTTTTTTTTGTACTGCATCATATGTATAAATTTAGTGCATTAATATTACAAGTAAAGGATCAATATTTTAGATTAGGTGCATCATAGTTATATATACAACATCATAGTTAATTGTGATTCTTTTTCTATACATGTAACGTGATAACATTATTGAATCACATATATTTTTGATGCATTATAATTAAAATTACCACATCATAATTATATAACTTGTACATGATGGTTATAAGATTTGAATTGAATTTGTATATTTGATTAATCAATTATAATATAGTCACTTATAACATTTATGCATAAAAAATAATAACCATGATGCACCAAAAATAAAATATAGATGCACTAGAAAAACTTGTAAAGAAAAAATGTTCGTGTTCATCACAATTGAAAGTTTAGTAAATCATGTTAATAAGTTACTGCATCACACATATACGTTCGGTGCATCATCTTATAAGTTATAACATCCTAATTATAAGTTTGGTAATTAACAATAATGAAGTAACTAATTACTGTGATCCATTAACTTATTAAGTTGATGCATCAAACATATAGCTGTGATGTAGTAGATTTTTTTTTTAATTTCGAAAAAAAAAATTACGAAAAAAAAATTTTCGAAAAAAAATTTCGAATATTTTTTTTTTGGTTTTTAGGTGTTGAGGTGTCATGATTATGTGGCTTGGTGATGTGGCAAACTGACATATGTCACTCCCATAATCCTTCCTAGACTTTTTATTTTAAGGGCCTTTTTAGTGTATCCCTATCCTATATATATATACATATATATATATATATATATAGATGGGATCAATAGAAAACAACATCTCAAAAGAAAACATAGAAAACTTCTTTCCACCATGTGATCAAGCTCCCTTCCTTTCTCTTTTTTTATTTTTTAAAGTACAGGGGCCTTTTTGTTACTTTCTTCATTTTTCAAGGGTTATTTTGTATATTTTCTATTTTCTTATAAGTTAGTGTTTTTTTTGTCTGTATTAAGGCTTTTGAAGTTTATAATCGTGTTCACGTTCTCAACGGTCCCACTTTTTAATGTTTTATAGACTTCGAATGAAATTAAACGTAAAAGCGTACGAACAGGAAATTATACTATGAAACGTAAAAGCTAGATCAAACTTTCCAGTTGGTTTCATGTTCAGATTCTTCATTATATGATGATTGAACATGTAGGCAAATTGAACGTAAACCACTCCGACCTTCAGATGTCATGTGTGCATCTCCCCTAGAAGCTAACACAGCAGTATATCTTAGAAGACCAATAGCTCTGGCTTTAAGATAAACTACACCACCATCTATCAATTCTAAAAGCCGTGTAGGAGCATCTTTCCTGTTTGACCCAGGCGAGGATGAATGCAAGTCCTTGTGAAGTTCCTTGGGATGTCCAATCCACGAGCTCTAACATGGAGATGCTGAATCAAGAACAATTATTTCAAAATTTTCAAAGTGACTGTTTGAACAAGCACCATAATTCTGCTAGTATTGTACACACCTGGAAGATGTCGAAGATTTAGTAGAACGAAAACTTCGTTTGACAGTTCAAACAAGCAATGTACTTCAAATCAAATCTCTAAACATGTTTTGTAAGAATGCTCACCCTACACGCCAGAAGATTTCGAGACTCAAGTAAAATCTGTAGAAAGTATTCGAGTTGTTAAAATAACTGATTCCACTTGGTAATGAGAGTCGTAATGAGAGAAGACAATGATGCCTCCGAGACCTCTTTGTTGTTGTTCATGATTGAGTGTAAGCAATGGGTAACATGCAAATACATGTTGATAAGCATAAAACCAACAACCTGCATCACAAAAGGATAAAGTGTTAAAACATGTAAAGATGTAAGGAAGAAAAATTTGAAAAAAAATTAATTCACACACCTCGTCATATATATTCATGTAGTTTTTTAAAAACACAATGATACTATCATACAATTTTTTCAATCCCTATAGGCCTTGTTAACGACATGTCATATAGTCTTTTTATATTTACAATAAGTAAGTACTCGTCATCACCATTCTACAAGAATACTCCATGGCATGTTAATTAGATTGGTATAAAAAATATGTTATTAGACTGAAATATTATATAAAAAAGAGGTTACTAGATTGATATAAAAATTTACATGGCATACCACTACTTCTCTTATTGTAGATGTCACTTTAACCACAAGCTCATCCTCCACCTCCTTCAGTTTATTTTGGCCATAATCTTTTAGCTTTCCCCCGCTTCCTGATGAGCAATAATTGATAGCCCTCACACAAGATTTGAGAGCATCTTTGTCAGCATGCTTAAAGAATGTCTCTTTCATCAGCTGAAGAACTGTTTTGAATTTCTGGAAACAAATAAAAAAATTTACGTTAAAACTTATATGGTGAAAGTTTATAGCGATGTATCATAGACAAAAAAATTAACTAAATACCTGATCTTGACTCTTCAAGGAGTAGAGCTCAAGGTCCATGTGAACAATTATTTCAACAAGTGATGGGGCTTTCGTTTTATCAGCCATATACTTGCGCATAAGTTGCGGGTAGTTCTTTATCATACAAATTATTATATTCTTTTTGCTACTTTCGAACATTTCCTAGCAATCAAAGCACAAATAGTTAGCAACCCTCATACTTCGTAATACATGTGAACCAAGTACTAACATATTAACAAATAAGCATGCAGTATGAAATACAGAGGTGCCTAACTTCTTATCAGATGGAGAACTGAACAAACTCACTCACCTTCTGAGCTTTAGTGTGATTCGTTTCGATTATCAATAGCAGGAACAATCCTCTCTCCAACAGCCTTCTTGACATATGCACAAAACAAGCAAGTCAACTTTGTAGCATCATCATCTGTAAGCTCAATTGAGGTATTATCATCCAACATCATTGAGGTTATATGCTTCCAGTCCTGTATAACATATATTAGAACTTGTTTAACTCAAGAGTTGAAACCATTACACCACAACGATGATGAATGAAGGATAAGAGTACAGTTATGAGACGTCTGATATATAACTTACATTCATGGCATCCATGAACTCCCAAATGTCATCAACGACATACAAACTCAGCACTTGATCTGTCGAGAACTCTCTTAATATTTGCAATATTCTGATAAGATGGATCTTTGACTGATCGCCTTCATCACCTGCACGAATCAAGCTCAATAACGTAAAAGCCTAACTCGATAATGTCAGAAAACAAGACAAATGGTGCATCAGCTAACCTGATGAACAAGACTGTGAGGTACTGAACTTATGAGCAATTGCATGATCATATACAAGCGCCCCAATTGCACGCCTAATTTCCAGGGGGTCGTCAATTAGTAAATCATATAAAGAGCCTAAATCATCATCAGGAACCAACTGATGTCTGCAATGAGCACCATTCAATCAAAAGGTCAAAAAATTCACATTCTACTAATTTGAAACATCAAACATGGTACGTGATAGTTAACTCAATAGTTGTTTTACAATGCTGATGGCACATACTGCAACGGAGATGTCATTATCATCAGCAAGATCCAACGTCCGCCATTAGACCTAGAAATGCGACAGAGCTCCCATAAACCCCAAATAAGTTCTTCTGAAGGTGGCTCTAATGTAATCAGCCGATCTATCTTGTTTATTATCCTCAAATGTGTTTTCACAATGATTCCAGTTTCATATGACCGATAACAGAAACCCTTGGATATTAAAACGGATGCATAACAAAGAGGAATGGACTCTTGCATTGTCAAATCAGACCCTCTTAAACTATCCAAGAGCTTACAAAGACGTCACAGTAAAAGCTTACTTGAATTTGATGTTCCCGAGGGACTAAATCATCAAAATCATCATCCTTGTTATTTGAAGTTGCTGAAATTGAGGAATATTTATACACATCATTGTTTACTAATGATCCTTTTGATGCACCAGTAGTCTGAGAGTCTTAAACAGTGAGGAGATCAATATTTCAGTTGGATTTCTCCATCTTTTACTCTTTAAAAAATTTACTGTTCTGGTCAGAAAATCAATTGAGAACTTACGTAATAACAAACATATGCATTAAATTATCTCAAACGTATGCACTAAATAACCTCAAACCGATGCATTAATGTACCTCTAACAACACCGATACAGATTTCAACTAACTTCACAAGAGGTCTACATATAAGATCCAATTATGTAATTTGCAGACTCTTAATAGTCAACAACACAAAATTCTTACTTGATTCAGGGTTTCCTCTAGCATTTCTCAATACTGTATACCCATCATATCGAACACAACATCAGTTGCAAAATTTGAATAAAAGGACAGACTCCATACAAGCAACAATCATTTTTTCCAAAAAGCATAAGTAGTCATCATTAATGTTCTTTATTTAACAAACTAGCTATACAGTTGTGTAATGAGAAACGTCTTTTATAGTACACACATCCAAATAACACTTTTAGGTCATAATTCCAATAGAAAAGTTTCATGAAGATTTAGTCCACAACATAACAATACTCACATTAATGTCTCTTTTGACTACATTATCTATTTCTCACACAAAGGTGAGTAAAACTAAATGAGATGTGTATATAATCATTGATCAATTATTAATTGCATTCATAAGGCAATACCAGCCTTATTTAGAAGACTGTATTTCGTATAAAACGAATGCACGAAAATATTTAAAACGGATGCACGAAAATATATAAACCAGATGCACGAAAATATTTAAAACGGATGCACGAAAATATATAAACCAGATGCACGAAAATATTTAAAACGGATGCACGAATATATAGAAACCGGATGCACAAAACTAAGCTCATGAAACTGGAACTTAGATTCAACTAATGTAAATACTATCTAGTGCTACTCGTACAATTTATCTAATGCTACATTTTATCATGTCACCAGCATGTGTCACAATTGTTTCCTCTACCATACAAACAGATGCACGAAAAATATATAAAATAGATGCACGTAAAAATATATAAAACGGATGCACTAAAAATATATAAAACGGATACACGGAACTTTATAAATACGGAAAAGAAACAAACTTATAACAATGTAATATACAAATGATGTGAACCCACTAGGCCACCACGACTGCCAAAACATTTTGTATACTTTACTGTTGTAATAAACAGATAAACAATAAATGATAATGTAGGTTTCAAAGGAATGTTTCAATTGAAACCATTATATGATACTGATACACGCAACAAAAAATAATATAAAAATCCTCCATCTGCCACCATGAAATTAGAACTTTAACTAGGCACATAGTCAAGACGGATGATCGCACAATAAGTTAAAGACAAAAACATCAGAAAGAACCCATACTTATTTTGAATTTTCCCATGAATCATTAAACTTTATGCATGTAACTATGCATGATTTAGCCCCTTAACCAACTAAACTTAGAAAAACAGGACCTTTTTATAGACTTGACTTAATCATTCAAAAAAAAATTGATTGTTTATTTACCTTCGAATTTACATGAGTTGAGGGATTTAGTCATGAAAGATATAGTTCAAGGACTTATGTGCGAATTCAGTAGAAGTCGACAGAGCTTTTCTTAGATCTTCACTATCTTAAATGTCCAATTCCTTATAAGAGACGGGATTCGTGATCAAGTGTGACAAATTGAACCGAATGGAGAGATTATCAGGTTTTCTAATATACAGCATGCCTAACGCTATCAATAAAAACACAAAAATCTAGGGTAACTAACGAATAAACGATGGTGCAGCAGCAACAAGCATCTCTAACTAATCGGGTAGGATTTACATATGGATACTATTGTTTAATTAATTAGGTAATGCGATAACTGTATAACAAATCTCTACAACTTGGGACACGCCTTCGCCAGAGTAATAAAGAGATGCAACAAAATATTAATAAAGATATGCAACAAAGTTTGTCAAAACAAATGCAACTAAAACTTAACAAAGATATGCAACAAATTTGCCAAACCACGATGTTATTAAATTATATTGAATTGATACCCTATAACACACATAATATAATTCTCTAATATTAGTTGCTAACTGATTCACTAATTTAGTTTATTACTTGATTCCCTACAACGTGATTTGACACCTGATTGCTATAATGCACAAACATACATTAAGGCATTAATAAACTGCCAGGCTTGGAAACAAGACCATAATTAGTGTAAGCCCTTATCTTCTGACCAAAGCATTAAGCTGAGAGTGGGGAGGTCGTTACGGACAACTATCTACATCTACATTAAATATATGCAGATCGATATGGGCAACTATCAGATGGTGTGTATCCACCACGAACAAAATAACAACGATTATTTTATAATTTACACAATGATGCAATATAATAACATAAGATTATAAACCCCTATAATTAAAACACTTACTGCTTTTCTGATGATCGGGATTAGGTCATCTATGATAGCTAAACTTCATTTTCATCTTTTTTCTGATTATCAAAATGCAAAATTAGTGCATTTAACGATGGAGATTGGTGGTAGCTGCAATGGAGACTGGTGGTGGCTGCAATGGAGATTGGTGGTGGCAGCGATGGAGATTGGTGGTGGCAGAGATAGAGATTGGTGGTGACAGAGATGGAGATTGGTGGTGGTAGAGACGGCGGTGGTGGCAGAGACGGCGGTGGTGGCAGAGACGGCGGTTGGTGGCGGCTCTGAGTAAAAGAGGGTTTGGTGTGTGTTTTGGTCAGAGGTTCGTAATGTCAAAGAATGTGTTTGGGACTTCGGCAATTTTACCCCCTCTACAATTTGTAATTTTTATTATCCGCCCCTGGGGTTTAATATTTTCTAAAATGCACCTTGTATGTTTGTTTTCTAGGTTTTCTATGAACATGAGGTTTTCTCTAGAACCCACCCCTATATATATATATATATATATATATATATATATATATATATATATATATATATATATATATATATATATGTATATATATATATATATATATATATATATATATATATATATATATATATATATATATATATATATATATATATATATATATATATATATATATATATATATATATATATATATATATATATATATATATATATATATATATATATATATATATATATATATATATATATATATATATATATATATATATATATATATATATATATATATATATATATATATATATATATATATATATAGAGAGAGAGAGAGAGAGAGAGAGGAAGGTTAATGTGAGAGCTTTTTTAAAGTTGTAAAAATGAGAACTAATCTAAAACACCAATAAAACATTGATACATAATCATATTACCAATAATACACCAAAATATACATTATTTATACAACATAACATTCTATTGACTAATAAACGACGACTTATTGTGTAACGTATTACTGATACACAATTAAAAATGTGATACACATACATCAAAATCTCAACAAGATAATATCTTATACATAAAATGGTACATTTGATACACAACCACCACTAAATAACATGATACACGATACAAAGACATAATGAAAATCACACCTTAAATCAAGATGTATCACCTAGAATTCGTCAATTTTCAAAAGAAAGCCCATCAAATTATTAAAAAACTTAGTTTTAGTTAATCTCGTTCAAAAATTATTTGAAGTAGAGTGTCATTTGTGAGATTTTAGCTAGTTCTTATTTTTTCAACTTTAAAAAGTTCTCATTTGAACCGATATATATATATATATATATATATATATATATATATATATATATATATATATATATATATATATATATATATATATATATATATATATATATATATATATATATATATATATATATATATATATATATATATATATATATATATATATATATATATATATATATATATATATATATATATATATATATATATATATATATATATATATTAGCGTCGTAACCCGCACAACGGGCGGGGTCGTTTCGTAAACTTTTTTAATGTACGTTTGTGTATTAGTTATATAGCTGTTGGCAATGACATGTGTTTTTATTAAAAGAAAATAAAAAAAAAATCAATTTTTGATTATTTTACCTTTGGCCCATCGAACATACGTGTTTTATCCTATTTGAATCATTTTTTATTATTCTTTGGCCCTAAACTGTTATGTGAATATCATATAAAACAGTACCCGAAGGTTCACAAGCGGCTGAGTATTTATTCTAGAAGGGCTTATTCGATCTAATCGTACCACGTAATCCTTTAAAAAGCGTTATGAGTGAGTTATTTCAACTCCACACTTTCTTTCCTTTGAGTCAAAATTAGAACATAACTATTGTGTAAAAAATTTAAGAAGAAAAACATTTATTAACGATTTGTCTAATTCGTAACGATTATATGAAACTTATTTATACGTATATATATTATAAAATCATTCGAACATACAAATTATTTATTAACCAAAAGAATATGTTAAAAGTAAACTATGTCAAAAATACGCGTAATTTACATGTTTTATTTGTAAAAAAAACACGAAATAATTAAAACTTGGTCGGGTATCGAAACACACCAAACACGAAGGGTTTAATCAGGTTTCGAAAATATGAATACCGGTTTAAAATAATTTTTTTACCGGAACCGGGTCAAACAATCGACCGAGTGGAATCGGGTTTCAAAAATTGAATAGTAAGACATAATGACATGTATCTATACTACTATATAAAGCATTTTAAAATAGTAAGGCTGAAAATACAGATTTTATTTCCTACTAAATAGAGCAAGTTGTTGATATTTTCATCAACATTATATATTATAACCCTTTCTAACAACCAGTTGTAACAAACTTTTGTAACAACTTACTTAAATAATATTTTTTCTTTTAAATTGAAAAATCTTTTTATTTATTTGTTATTTTTTTAATCTAATTTCACCATATTTTCTAAAATTTTATGCTTTTTAATTCAATATCCTTTTGGCTATATGTTTATTAACTATTAAATTTTTTAAGATTTATAGGTTTTTTTCGATTTTTTACAACTTTAACAATACAAACTTAATAGATAAGATATTAATATTTGTTAGCCTCAAAAATGATTATTAGTACTCGTCGCTACATTGTGCGGGTCTATGCTAGTATAGACTAAAGTGTGTATATGTGAATATGTGATGAATGCCTGCGACATGACGTTTTCTTTAACTAAATGCGTAAGCTAAACTTGCTTTTGTGTTTGGAATGCATATTTGTAGTGAAGATATACAACATGGACATTTAGATGATGTAACCACATGTGATGAACACCATTTCTCATGTTATGTTCCAACACTTACGCTGTTTGAATGGTTTAAATCATTTAATATAACCCATTTAAATTAAATCGGTTATACTAAATCATCTAACCCTAACTTTTTTTGTGATAAAGAAAATCTAATTAAACAAAACAGGCCCCCATCTTATATCATAGCCGTGAGTGTCTCTGGTCTCACCAAATCGGTCTTAGAAAAATCATCATCTCATCTACGTATATCACCTTAACTCTTGACCCAATTCTAATATCATAGATCGATGATGATGTCTTTGTTCGTGTGTGTTGACCTTTTAAGGTCACGACTTAATTGTTCTTGCACGAAAAAAATTCTGAGATATATTTTGAATAGTATTTAGGTGACGATTAGATCGAGTCGGTTTGATTGATGATAGTTTGATGTTTGAGTTAACTGGTCTTTCTCCTCTTTCTTGTTTGACTTTCTTTTTTACTCGGTTAATGACTCGGTGAGTCAGACTCAGGAATCTGGGTTGTTACCGAGTTGACCCAGACAAGGTTAATACACCAAGCCACTAAAAGAAATGTATGCCCTGCCGCTAAAAGCCTATTTCTATATAGATTCGTTTTGACATTTATGTTTTTGAATCACAGGCTTCTAGGAAAGTCGTGTATTAATGTCTGATTATATATGTTCTATACCTTGAAAAGTAGTTGTATTGCAGATTTTTGAGGAGGGATCCAATGGGTGCACTTGGTTATGCAAATATAAAACCATTAAACCGAATGAACATAGGTGATGGACAGCCTAGTGAGATGGGCATAGTTTTTGTCTCAAGGATCGGGGAGGTTTTGGGAAGTCAGAGTGTTCTCAAAACTGATCACTGTCCTGGCTGCCAACAGCTGTATTTCCCTGAGAGAGTATAGGGATGCGTACCACTATTAGACACACTGAAAGGACTTCAAAGAAGTAGCTCATCAACTGGAATTTGGCACATATATAAAATGTCAAATTAACTAAAGTGGTTCTGTAATTATATTTTATATGGCTAGACGGATACTGTTTGTGAATGATGTAGATACAAAAAGTAGATAAACCAGGCGTAACAAAGCTCATATCTTTTAATGTATGCGGCACACAAAAGACAACTTACACGACTGCATGGTTTGCGATGAACCTTCCAGACCTGTAATTGCTATAGAGAATTATAGCATTATACTTAGATGATGACTCACTACCTGACCTGTGTTTATTGCCACCATTTTACAAACCCATTTACAAACTAAGATAGAGGTCGATGAAACTATCCTGAATTTCTGGACGCCTACAAAACCAGAAACAATCATAAAATTAGATTACTTACTTAACTTTCAATCTTCAATTGCGGAAGCTTCCCTGATGAGTAAACCTGCATATATACTCTATTACCCCATATGCCTCAGTGTGTATATCAGCCTATACAAGAGTGTGGCACAGTACATATTATCAGTGGAAATAAAGTAAAATCTGCTCAAAAATGTTAGACAAATATATTTTAATCAAACTAATCATTTGATAGTTAAATATTCAAACTAAACTTTCAAAGCTCAAATAACATTTATTAATTATTGTACCTCATGAGTTCCATACATGATGTTTATCATGTACTGGTGATTTTATGATTATATAAGCTTACTGAACTCGCTTTCTGTAAGTTATGCTCTACCCTTTTTGTGATGTTGCCTTTTTAATGTATTTAGTTTTCACGATGGTATCAATTTCCATTGATGTTTCATAGTATTGTTTTTTTTTCATTACCCATTTCCATGTGGAATTATTAACCTATAGGTTAACATCTTATTAATCTTATAGTTACAGAAATATCCTAGTCCAATCTTATAGGTTAATAAGATGTTAACTTAAAAAAATTCAAATAGAACCAACATTATTGTCTAATGTCATTTTAAACCGAAACTACCCTACCCACTTACGAATAATGAATACTATAACATGGTACCTTTAATAAGAATGATTTTCATGAGTTTCATCAGAATAGGAGACATTTAAACTTGGAGGTTTTGAATTTGTAAGTCCTCTTGTTCCAGATTCAGGGAATTGGGGACTATACATTTTGCCACTACTTTTGTTAGAGTGCCATTGCATTTTTGGATCACTTGTTATAGCATAAATATATAATAAGTAGACAGTTCTAGTATTTTTTGACTCAAAAGCAGAACACATAATGACATGGTTTATTGTGGCAATCGGGTTGGGTTGAGGTTGGTTACTTAAGTCCGAAATCCCCACCCCAACTCGGGCAAGTTTAACCAATGTAACCTTTATTAGATGATAAATGCCTACCAAGATTTAGCATGTCCAGGAACATCAAGTTCAGCAAGGACATTAATCCCCTTTCTTAAACCATAACTACATAATATGAACAAAATAAAGAAACGGTTCAGAGGAATAACCGATTCTTCAAGTTATGTATGCTCAAGCATTACCTTTCTCGTTGACAAAAGCATGCCTGTCGAAGAATTCTGCAAATTTGATGACATCTTCTGACCGCTTAAAGTCAATATAGGCTCTGGAATACGATTGACACTTCATGCTGCAAAAAGACGTAGAAATTATGGAGTAATAGTTACTACACCATAAAATATATGGTTCCAGCGCAAATATACAATAATACACTGCAAAACCACATAAAATAATCAAATACACCAGTTAACAAACCATCATTTACAAGACATGTAAGCCCAAAAATGGGAATTGCAATCATACATTAAAATTTAGAGCATCTACAAAGCAGTTGAAACTTAAGAGACAGGGAACATATTGACAGATATAGTTTACCAGAATCATACTTGGTAATCCAAATGATACAAAAAATCTTCTAATTAAATGACAGCAACACCTTTCCACGTTCCCTCCCAATAATTACAACTTTATGCGTCTACAACTATTTTCGATACCAACTACAAACCAAACAACTCATCGAACAACAGTAGACCATAGACAGAAAATATAAACCAATGGCACATTTATTTCGCAAGCAAGAAAATAACATTGTGTTGTACAATATGAAGAACCTTCTTCTCATTAGCATCATGATGTAATAACTCAATTAGTAAGTATGCATAACTTGTTTCAATAAACCAAGTAGTAAATTCTGATATATGTAAACCCCTGCCATAAATTAATAATATGATTCTAAAATGCAGTTAGCTGATTAGAAAAGACAGTTAGCTAAATTTTAATAGATCATGTACCACCGAGACTGAGTTTTGAATCTTAAATGGAGTTAGATTCTTATGAGGTGAAAAAAACAATATGAATGTTTGTATTTAAGGTATCAGCAACCGGTTTTTATGATTGACTAATATTTAGTTTTTATGCCAGTATGAAATAAGGCAACCAACCTTTTCCTCGTAATAGTTTTGTTCACGAATACTTGTAGCCAATTTCATAATAAATGTCTCCATCGGGGCCCTGTCTTTAGTCCATCCATATTCGATATCTCACAGCTCGTCTTTTACTGTCAAACATAGCTCCTTGGCTACTTTTCCAAGACTCAGCCTACTGAAAGTGTCATAACACAAAGAAACAATTAAACAAACAAAAGCAAAAAGAAGATTCAGGTTGTTACAGATGCTAAGAGGTTGGTCAGAATAAGATTCAGTGATTCTGAAGTTCAGGATGGCATTAAGTTGTGGCCTTTTAGGGTCATAAAAGGGCCTAAGGATAAACCAAAGATTGTTGTCACCTACAAAGGTGAAGTTAAAGAATTTGTTGACGAAGAAAACTTCATCTATGATCCTTGTCAAGATGAACGAAATTTCTGAGGTATACCTTGGAAAAGCTGTGAAAATGCGGTGATAACAGTCCCCGTTTCAGCACATATTCCAGCGCCAAACTCGCCCCTATTTCAATAACCAAACACACCAACTAATTTGGATACCAAGATGATTTCCCGAGCTGCCAACATCAGGAATCATATCAGCTTATATAAAGAATTATGAATGAGAAACAAAAAACTTACGATCAATCTAAAGAGAGTTATTTTGTGAAAAACTTGGGCCACACATTTGTGTCTAAAAGTCTAATTATCTGGGTTTTGCAAGCGTAATAATCTAAAACTTTCCACCAAAACGCAATCCCAAACAACATTTAAATCTTTTCCTTTACTGTGTATGGAAACTGATATTAGGTGTCGAGCCCAAGAGCAAATGGCTCAGCACCAAAGGGTTTTAAGCTCAAACCAAGCAGTCCAAGAAAGGGTCAAAACGCAATCGAAGGGAAAGAGGTTCTGAATCCTCCTAAGCAGCCTACAGAGGTTGCGAGTCCAACCAAAAAAGAAACTAAAACTTAAGTTATAATCGATGAAGTTACAAAAGGTGATATGTTTACCTGACAAATAAGTAGCTGATTTTGTTACTGCAGCTTCACCACACGTTCTTTAAGGTCAGTAACATACGTTTTGATGCTTCTCACGCTCTCTTTGGCTGCATTTTGGAACATCTTCTGCATTTTGCTCATATTAAAACGTCTATGTGGCATGTTTTGCTTTGACGACACATCTCTACCTTCCTCACTTGACTGGAGTGCCCTTTTCGGACACTACCGACATGTCCCCAGAAACCATGTTGTCATATTTTGGTCCGAGTTCTTATATTGTAGCAATTAAACTCAAAACAAAAATGGGATAGGATTTCCGCTTGCATACAAGAGCTTGATGATATTCCTATATTAATCATAGTAAGATCATATAAATGTTGGTCTTCTTCAAAATAACTAACAAAAGTAGAGAACCAACCACCCATATTTCCATCTTTAGTGAAACTATATTACGAAGTATATATTTATAGTTTTATACAGATATTAAATGTGATAAAATGCTTCAACAGCCTTTACTTATAAGGATTCATCTTATGAAGGCAGTGAAATCCGGCCCGATAATGTGCCTGCTATCCACTGGCTCTGAATTCAAACCGAGGGAAAGGAACTACCTATTTAGATTCCCAAAGTTGAATCCTTATTAGAGTCAAGGCTTGACTATACAAGATGAAGTACGAAACCAACCTTCCATGGCACCCCCACGAAAGAAAGCCACGGGGCTAATGTTGTCCGGAAAGCATGCTTTTTAAGGTGGGCCCACTCTTTTGTCATCAACTGTCACACGACCTTCTGTATCAAGAAATGGAAAATGATACTTGTACTTGGAAGATTAAAGTTTGAAATCACTAAAATTCTGGATAAATGGGACACACCATCCAAGGTTGGTCAGTTGAATCTCTCTCGAAATAAAATAAAAGCAAAAAGCTGAAATAAAATATCAGTATATCTGCAAGATTTCAGCAACATTAGAAATAAATAATTAAGAGGAAAAGTGGCAAGTGGTAAAAGAGCAGACTGCCGAGAAGTTATGTATTACTGTGTCATTTTTACGACCAGTAAGCTGTGGCTACTGATACTCTCAGGTTCTTGATTACATTTGAATTTCTCCAAATGTGTTTGTTTCATTCACGACAGTACTGTTCTCCAACACCTGTAATTAAACAAAATGACATTTCACTTCTTTATCCTGAATCAATACACCCAAATAATACAATACATAAAGTTAAACAAAAATACAAGGAAATGATACACGAACTTACCAGGATAAGCAACCACAACAGGTTCTTTATGCATCTTCACACCTTCATCCTTCCTCTCAATCCCCCCACACACCAACCTGTGAGCTCCTTATTGAAAGTAACAAAAAAATTCGTCCGATTTCAGAACTCCACTAATTTTTCCAGAAACAATACATGTAAAATGTACACTTTTTTTCTTTTAAAGTCATAAAGTGACCTAGTGTGTTTTCCACCACTGACGTATGCGTCTGTCGATATTCAGTAAGCTGCAACCTAAACAAACCACATATCAGCAGCTATATGCGTCGAAAATGTGTGAAACTTGATTAAAAGCATTAAAGAAAACTACAAACCTGTTTCCACATTATATTTTTATGACACTTATCTTTGTGTCCCGCTTGAGTCATTGTAAAGCACAAAAAAACAAAGCCATAAAAAGCAGTGGGAATTAAACCTTTCATTTTGGCAAGCAGCAGTGATTTTGGTAGGCACGCGAGTTACGAGTCGAAAGGTGTGTGTTGAGCTAGCATAGCTTTTCTAATAGAAGAGCAAGATGAAGATCCAGCTTGATACCATCAGTTATGACAGATTTGTACCTCAACACCAAATCTTGATTAATTTTCATGGCGGCTTCTGCAATTTCACGACCTTTAGTTAATAATTCGCCACCTTCAACAACATGGTTCAGAAATCCCAACTTTTCTGCCAAATGCGCAGTTAACGGGGTGTAAGCACAAACCTTGGCAATTGAGGCAGCACCTGCACCTGCAGCTTGTGTTGCATGGGAGAGTTCTCGGAGATATCTTCCAAAGTAGCGTACAACTACAAATATTATTGGTACACCAACCAATCTGAACAGCCTCTGGTATGTTCGGGTTTACATAGTAGATGGAAGCTGGAGTGGTTGACAACTGATAATATGCGAGAACATAGTTTACATTTCAGTTTAGGAAGTACTCATTTCTATTTATAGAATGCTTTTTGCGCGTATGAGTGTAAATGGCGCACCTCTGTATTTGGAAACGCTGCATGTAGTTATTGCCATAATGACAGGCTGTTCCATAGTCGCTAGTTTGTCATGTTGAAAGTAGCTCGCCAATTCATCCCACAGTGTTAAATCTACGACATTTCCACTGTAGCAACGCTACCTTTTTTAGGAGCAACCTGTTTTTTAAAATGTATGCAAACATATTTATAATGTGTCGTTGCTTACTTTAAGTTCTCAATGTCTATTTTCCGAATTATGATTTGTCTTTTGTTAGGATCGCCCATACTTTCAAGACCGCTGACCATTTGTATGCATCTGATATAGTCTGCAAAATAGGCAGTTGTTAAAGTGTGTTTTATGGTTAGTTTACGTTGTATAAGGGCGGAGCAGTACCTGTTAACACTGGACATCGCATTTTTGATTTTGGGCCTAATCTAGGAATTTTTAATTCTAACTGGTTGTACGAAGTGAACCAGAAGTAGTGTTGCGGGAATGTGTCTACAGGGATACTTTCAAAGTTTGTTTATTTGCTGAACCTTATACTTATGGGGCTTTCAAGATTTTGTTGATAAGGATTTGTAGCTTCACATACAAAATCCGAAATCTTGTATGCTGACCCAACCGAGAGTTTTTGGCTGAAGTAATTAATGTCTTTAAGGGCCATGTTTGCCTGGATGGCGTTTCACTGTAAGTGTAAACACGTTATTTTATTTACAAAGGGTGTAGTGAGCTTATTGCTGGAACAACCCGAAAAAGTAAGAAAGAACACTTATTTTTGTAAATAGTGATTACATATGGAAGATAGTAACTTAAGACCAGATATTATGCAAAATTTTCTACATCAGATAGTAACTTTTTTATGAACAAAAAAAGATGCACCTAGCAATTACTGTATTTTTAATTGTACTGACAAGAACAAAGGACAAAGCGACCAACTACATACCAAGTCATTGCGAATAGTATCAAGATTTGACAAATGAGTAGCCATAAGAGCCCTTTGATACCAGTTTTCTTAAACTTTATTGTAAGAAAATAATTGAAGTCTTATATATATTATCTGTTATGTGCTTTAGTTGATTGAGTACTTTACTGGGCGTAGGATATTAGTGTAAATTTTGTAGAAAAATGCAGTGATGCAAATGATAGATGATAAGGTATATAATTGTGTATTAGCATTCACGCTTGTAACTATGATGCTTGATAGGTGTGTAAACACCCATCCTTTTACCACTTAATTCTGGCTAAAACGAGACCAAAACACGTATTTAATATCATTTGTTTGGAATTATGCGTGGTTTTTATGTTTATTGTGTTTTCAGAGCCAACCGAATGAATATTGAAGAAAACATGGGATTGCACGAGATTTATCGAAGAAAAAAACTCAAGATGAAGTCTATTGTCCAAGAGATGCAAAAGATTTGAAGTCACTAGTCCTATTCGAAGATTTATCGAAGAAAAGGACCAAAGACGAAAGATTTACATAAGTCGAAGAAACTCAAGTCTGTTTAACGAAGAAATTAAAAGACGAGTTGGATTTAATCGACGACAAATCCCGAATCAGAATCGAAATCGTCAACTTTTCTGAAAAGACGAGAATACAAGAAGAACGGGAGAAAGCCCACTCACCAACAAAAAGACAAGGCTATATAAAGCCCACACCTCACACATTTAGGCAGAGAGTTTTTCAGTTTTTCTTTCCTCCTCTTTTTTCTCTCTTGTTCGTACCATCACCAACACCACTAGGGTGTTGGGTGATTTTGATCTTTATTTTTCAATCTTGTAATCTTAATTCTTGTTTTGTGATTGTTAAAACATTAATCATTCAATACAAGTTCTTGTTTAATCTTTCCATTTCATCTTGTTCATCATCATCTTTCATTTCAAGTTTTCAAGTTCTTATTTTATTGAGTTTTGATCTTTAAAAGTTGTTGGGTTTTGTGTTTTTGTTGATGGGATTTATAGTTTATGGTGAGTAGATGCTTAGTGATTAGTCTATTTAAGTTTTTGGTGAAAAACTTGGTGATTTTTGGATTAAAATCGTGTTTCCTTGTTCTTCGGGTAGTTACTGTATCTGAGATTCCCAGGTTCTGAATGAACTGAAAAGTTCCGAACGAATCAAATCTTCCGAGTGAACCAAAAAGTTCTGGATGAGCATAATCTTCCGGATGAACACTAAGTTCCGGATGAACTAGAAAGTTCCGAATGAATGTTATTTAAAAAAGTTCCGAGTGAGTTTTTAAGTTCCGAATAAGTTTCCTTTTAGAAAGTTCCGAACGAACAGAAAGTTCCGGATGAATCCAATCTTCCGAATGAACTGAAGTTCCGGATGAGTCTTAAGTTCCGAATGAGTTTCTTTTTCTTAAAAAGTTCCGAATGAGTACAAGTTCCGAATGAAGCAAAACTTCCGGATGAACCAAAGTTCCGAGCCAAGTTCCGGGTGAAAGTTCCGCATAAAGATCCGAACCAAACTTCCGAACGAAGTTCCGAATCAAGGGGTTCCGAGTGAAAAGTTCCGGATGAGCAAAGTTCCGAATCAAGGTTAAAACTTCCAAATCAGTTATCTTTTGAGTATTATTAATTGCTACTGTTTCTATTCCTCCATTTTTTATTTCATATTTTACTTTCAATTTTAATTTTAATTCTAATTCAAGTTTTTATTAATTGTCATTAAATTAATTGTCTTTGATAAAAGTTTTCATTTTAGTACATTTACACTTTTTAGTAGACTAGATATCCAAACCCTTTTTTAGTAACCAAGAACAATAATTCCACTTAAGACCGAGATCAATTCGAGAGGATTCCGAGAATTATTTTGAACCCATACAAAAATGCTTGTATCAAATGGCGCCGCTGCCGGCTCCTCTCGTTAAGATCAAAAGTTTTTTGTGAGAACTTGGATTTTGGGATCCGTTCCCCGTGAACGTTACTTTTTCACAAAATTTTCAAAAAACCCTAAAAAAATATAAAATTTTCAAAAATCCAAAAAAATAGAAAAACAATAAAAAAAACCAAAAATATTTTGTCTTGTTTTTCTCTTGTTAGTTCTTTTGCAGGTGTATGCGCACTCGATCAACGTCTTATCAAGAGCCCGAGCCTCTCGACAATTTAGACATGGCCGGTGTGCAAAACAACAATAACATACCACCTCCAAACAATAATAATAACAACAACAACCCACCCTTCAACAACAATGAGCCTCTACCGGATAATCGCCCGATGATTGAACTACTGCAAGCTCATGTAGATGGCAACACTGATCCAATTGTTATACCAGTCATTGCAGCCAACAATTTTGAGCTAAAATCAGGCTTTATCCAAATGGTCTCCGCTCAACCATTCTTGGGACGTACCATTGATGACCCACATGACCATATCAAGAGATTCTTGCAACTCACCAACACGGTCAAATTCAATGGTGTTCCACAAGAGGTTATAAGGTTACAAATTTTTCCCTTTTCTTTAGAGGGACAAGCCCGGCATTGGCTTGCTAAGGAACCGCCACAGAGTATTCTCTCGTGGACGGATTTGGAAACCAAGTTTATCAATTACTTTTTCCCACCCTCTCGTACTACCGCTTTGCGGAATGAAATCATAAATTTTGAACAAAAGTACGATGAGTCGTTCAGTGAATCTTGGGATCGTTTTAAAGATCTTTTAAGAAAATGCCCACAACATGGTTTTACCAAAGTACATCAAATTAATACTTTTTACAATGGTTTAAGCATGAGTGACCAAGATTCACTAAACAGTGCCTCGGGGGGTAATCTTTTGGCTAAGACTTCCAATGTTGCTTGGGATATCATTGAGAACAAGTCTCGTGTGCAAACCAAGAGTGTTCGGACCAATGTCGCTAGTGCTAGCACTAGTGACAGCTACAAGCGATTGGATAAAATCACTACACTTCTTGAATCGCTTGTTACCCACACCGTCAGCAACAACAACAGCAACAACGCTAAAAACGCTCACGTCAGTGCTGTTAGCCAACCTTGTGAGATATGCGGTGGTCCTCACTCTTACACCACTTGTACCACCACCCAAGACTACCCTGCTGAGAATGTGAATGCAGCATATGGCACCTATCCTCAACCTGCTTATCAAGCTTGACCTCAAGGTGACCGTAATTTGCTTAGCTACCGCTCCAACAACTACCTCTCACCACCCGGTTTTCCTCCACCCAACCCAAACCAACAACAAAACCTCAATCGCCCTCCTCAACAACAACAACAACCTCGACAACCATACATCCCACCCCACAAACAACAACAACCACCTCAACGAAACAACCAAGTCTACCAGCAACCTGCCTATCAACCACCCGCATACACTACTCCTCCCAACCAACCCACCGCTCTACTCCAAGAAGTGGAAACTTATATGAGGACTAACGATGTGATAGTGGGAAATCTTCAGCGGGAAGTGCTCAACTTGAAGGCAGACTTGGTCAAACAAGGGAACGATTTGAGAGCCGATATGCGAAATACGTTGGATAGCCAAACAAATGACTTGAAGAACATGATGGCTAGTTTCTTCCAAGGTAGTCAACCCTCTTCTTCGGGTACTCTTCCGAGTAACACCGTTGCGAACCCAAGAGGGGAGATGAAAGCAATCACCACTCGCAGTGGCAAAGGTACCAAGGAACCCGAGCTTCCTATACCTCCACCGGTGGTTGTGACTAAGGAGAACGAGTCACCTGCTCCTATTCCTCATCCTTCTCCATCCCCAATTTCTCCACCTCTTATTTCTACCCCTCCTCCACCCAAGGATGTGAGTGATCCTTCGATCCGAAAGCCTTCCTCTTCTTCCGACATACCTTATCCATCTAGGTTGAGGAAAGAGAAGCTCAAAAGCAAGGACGATATTCAGGTTTCGAACTTTCTTAAGATGTTCAAACAACTGAATTTCAATATCTCCTTGGCTGAGGCTCTCGCTCACATGCCAAAGTACGCTAAAATGTTTAAAGATCTTCTGAGCGACAAGGAAAAGCTCCTCGATATTGCCAACACCCAACTTAATGATAATTGCTCTACAGTGCTCTTAAGGAAATTGCCAACCAAGCTTGGTGATCCGGGTCATTTCTTAATTCCTTGCAATTTCCCAGGAGTAGAGAATTGCATGGCCCTAGCCGATCTAGGTGCTAGTATCAATCTAATGCCTCTAAGCGTTTGGAAGCAATTATCTCTCCCTGAGCTAGTCCCCACCAAAATGACTTTGGAATTGGCTAACCGTACGGTTGCTTATCCAATGGGGATAGCCGAAGATGTCATTGTAGGAGTCGACAAATTCACTTTTCCTGCTGATTTTGTTATCGTCGACTACGAGATGGACCCCCGTGTGCCACTAATTGTTGGTCGTCCATTCTTGAGGACCGGTCGCACTCTCATCGATGTTGAAGCCAGTGAGCTTATCATGAGAGTGGGTGACGATAAAGTAGTCTTCAACATGGGAAAGTTGTCTAAACAGCCTTATTCATATGAGAGTGTTAATTGCATTGACGTTCTTGATGAGGCTTGTGAAGAACACTTCATTGATGCTTGCAAAAGTATTCCTACCTCTCTTCCCAATGTTGAGACCGTGTCCTCTATTGATTCATCGTTGTCTCTATTTGGAGATAGTGATTTATTTTGGAACAATCTTGAAGATACCATGGGAGATGTGAACTTACCTACTGATGATTCTCCTACCGATGGGGACGAAGACATGCAATTCTTTGAAAGCCTTCTCAACGAAGACAATCCTTCTCCACCATCTCCCACGGTTATTGCTATCGATACTTCGACTTTGAAAACGCCTCCCGTCGAAAATCCTCCGGATTTAGAACTCAAGGAGTTGCCGCCCCATCTCGAGTATGTATTCCTTGACGAAGAGAAGAAGTCTCCAGTCATCATTGCTAAGAATTTAAAGGAAGAAGAAAAAACTCGCCTCGTTGCCGTGCTGAAAGATCATAAAAAGGCGATTGCTTGGAAAATTTCGGATATTCGTGGAATTGATCCTCACTTCTGCACACACAAAATTCTCATGGAGGACGACTATAATCCCACAATTCAAAGCCAACGAAGGGTGAATCCAAAAATCCATGAAGTCATCAAAACAGAGGTTATCAAACTTCTTGATGCGGGTATGATTTACCCTATTTCGGATTCACCATGGGTTAGTCCAATCCATTGTGTGCCCAAGAAGGGCGGAATAACCGTTGTTCCCAATGAACACAACGAGTTGATTTCCACTCGTCTCGTTACTGGGTGGAGAGTTTGTATAGACTACCGCAAACTCAATGATGCCACGAGAAAGGATCATTTCCCTCTACCTTTTATGGACCAAATGCTTGAACGATTAGCGGGTAATGAATATTACTGCTTTCTTGACGGTTTCTCGGGTTATTTCCAAATACCCATCGATCCCCAAGATCAAGAGAAGACTACATTCACTTGTCGCTATGGCACATTTGCTTACAAAAGAATGACTTTTGGCTTATGCAATTCCCCCGGGACTTTCCAAAGGTGCATGTTATCTATCTTCCATGACATGGTTGAACAAACCATGGAAGTCTTCATGGATGATTTCTCGGTCTTTGGGGATTCCTTCTCTTCTTGCCTTGCCAATTTGGAACGTATGCTAAAGCGGTGCGAAGACACTCGCCTTGTTCTAAATTGGGAAAAATGCCATTTTATGGTAAAAGAAGGCATCGTGCTGGGACACAAGATCTCGAAAGCCGGTCTTGAAGTAGACCGTGCTAAAGTCGATGTTATCGCCAAGTTGCCTCCACCTTCAACCGTGAAGGGTGTGAGAAGTTTTCTGGGTCATGCGGGCTTTTACCGACGATTCATCAAAGATTTTTCTCAAATCGCTCGCCCGATGACCCACCTCTTGGAAAAAGATACTCCTTTTATCTTTTCCAAAGAGTGCCTTGAAGCCTTCAACTCGCTTAAGGATAAGCTCACTAAGGCACCCGTCTTGGTTACCCCTAATTGGGAGCTTCCCTTTGAGTTGATGTGCGATGCTAGTGATTTTGCTATTGGAGCGGTTTTGGGACAAAGAGTGAACAAACACTTCCAACCGATCCATTACGCTAGCAAGACAATGACGGGGGCTCAATTGCATTATACGACAACCGAAAAAGAGCTTTTAGCTGTTGTCTATGCTTTTGAAAAATTTCGCCCCTATCTTGTCCTTTCCACCACAATTGTGTATACCGATCATTCCGCCTTGAAGTACTTGATGACAAAGCAAGATTCCAAACCAAGACTTCTTCGCTGGGTTTTGCTGCTCCAGGAATTTAAAATCGAAATTCGCGATAAAAAAGGAGCTAAAAACCTAGCCGCGGATCATCTCAGCAGACTTGAGGATCCTTACCAAGGGGATCATCCGAACAAAGAAATCAATGATTCTTTTCCCCTGGAGAACTTAATGTCTATACATTCGAAATCTGATGAAACCCCGTGGTTTGCGGACTTTGCAAACTACTTAGCGGGTGGAATTCTCAAGAAAGGGTTGACGTCTCAATAAAAGAAGAAGTTCTTCACCGACATTAGGACTTACTTTTGGGACGACCCTTACCTATTCAAACAATGTGCCGACCTGATTATCCGTCGATGTGTTGATGGACCGGTAGCTTCGGAAATCCTTGATGCTTGCCACAAAGGACCCACCGGTGGTCACTTTGGTCCCAACTACACCGCCAAAAAAGTGTTTGATTCGGGATTTTATTGGCCCTCCATCTATCGTGATGCTCACGATATGGTTAAAAAATGTGATGCTTGCCAAAAACAAGGTAAGATCACACATAAAGACGAGATGCCTCAGAATTTCATTCAAGAATGTGAAATCTTTGATGTTTGGGGTATCGACTTTATGGGGCCATTCCCTTCTTCTAAAGGAAACAAATACATCCTTGTAGCCGTTGACTACGTTTCAAAGTGGGTTGAAGCCAAAGCTTTACCTACTAATGACGCAAGGGTGGTTTGTAACTTTTTGAAAGCTCTATTCGCTAGATTCGGTGTGCCTCGTGCCATTATTAGTGATCGTGGGACTCATTTTTGCAATGACCAATTTGCTAGAGTCATGGCTAAGTACGGTGTAAATCATCGTCTTTCCACAGCCTACCACCCACAAACTAATGGCCAGGCTGAAATATCCAACCGCGGACTTAAGCGAATTCTGGAAAGAACCGTGGGAGAGCATCGTGCCTCATGGACTGATAAACTTGATGATGCTTTGTGGGCTTTTCGTACTGCTTACAAGACCCCGATCGGCTGTACGCCGTATCGTCTTGTGTACGGGAAAGCGTGCCACCTACCCATTGAGTTGGAGCACAAGGCTTACTGGGCCTTGAAGTGGGCTAATTTTGATATCAACAAAGCCGGTGACCTACGCAAGATCCAACTCAATGAGCTGAATGAACTCCGTAATGAGGCTTATGAAAATTCTTTGATCTATAAGGAAAGGACTAAGCTCATTCACGACTCTAAGATTAAGAACCGAGAGTTCCATGTTGGAGACAAAGTGTTACTCTTTAACTCTCGGTTGAAAATCTTTTCGGGCAAGCTCAAATCTCGTTGGTCCGGCCCATTCACCATTGCCCAAATTTTTCCATATGGTACTCTCAAGCTCGCTCAACCTAATGGACCTAATTTTAAGGTGAATGGCCAACGAGTGAAGTTGTACTTTGGTGAGGACACCTCTCAGGAGGTGATTCCATCCCTCACCACGTTCCCCATGAACTAACTTTGGGTCGAGTCAGGCTCGTGACTCGGTTATCAAAAACAAGCGCTCCTCGGGAGGCAGCCCGAGTATCTATCCTTCTATGTTTTACCCTCCTAAGTGTAGGGGGACTTGTATACGTGTTTGTCTTTGTGTGGTGATGTGATAACAGGGATGAATGCACTCTTGGAAACTTTGAAGAACCGTGCTCCCGTGTTATCCGAAATCCGGTTCTATCTCTCAACTATCGTGATTCAATTTTCTTCATACTCACATTTGAAATTGATCACTTTAGTCGTCTCTTCCTTAGCTTGAGTTAACCAACGTGCACAATGTCATAAGTGTAGGGGAAACTTCTCCCACATGCTTAAACATTAAGTACAATGTTTATCTTAAGTGTAGGGGGGACTTCTATCGAAGTTTTAAGTGGACTTTTCCATGAAAATGCCTTCATTTAACCAGAAAATCATATTTTTCAACATTTTTCAAATTTTTTATTAACTTTGGCCATTTAGTCGTAATTTTAATTTTTATCGTTGCTTTCATATGTATATATCCCGCAATAAAGTCAAAAATATTAATAAAGTGGTGTAGCTAGTTTAGAAATCTTTGACATATTAGGCCCGTTGCGTTTATTTTGACTCAACCCGAATAGACTTATCCAAGTTTATTCTAGCTAGTATCCTTAACCAAGTAGACCTTAATTGGTTTATTAGGCTAAGTGTCCACGAGTCTCATTACTTGAGATTTTAAATTGTGGAGGACGAGAAATGATAGAGTCAATTATAAGTCGGTATTCTTGCGCAAGCTCACTTGGTGTAATTATTTGCCTATTCTCCCATCACTTGCTAATATTTATCTGCAATAAGTAAGGTCGTACGATTTGAAAAGTTACTTAGCTTCTAGCCCAAGATCGTTTAAAAGTTGCTCGGTAATGACGAGAGTTCATAGCCAAGGCATAACTTATGAAGCGGGGCGCGAAGATTGGCGAGTCCGAAAAGGCCCTAACAAGGCATGAGGATTCCATTTTATTGCTGAAGATCCTAAGTGATGTGAAAATCATTATTCCTAAATCAATATGAAGGATCAAGACTCACGACGAAAAGCAATCAACTCCCATAAAGATCATGGAGAAGTCTATCCGAAAAGACCCTAACAAGGTATGAGGATAAATAGATCCAAGTCCGAAAACGAGGCGGATCGTTGTATCTCAAAATACCAAATAGAGATTGAAGAAATAATCATGAAGTCGTGGTCAACAAAGTTGGAGTACCCTTCAAAAAGTCTCCAAAGTGAAGAAACTCTATTACGATGAGAAGACCATTATCTCAAGAACGTCTCTCAAGATATGAAGTGTGAAGTACATGCCAAATATCGGCCCGAGAAAGGTCTCAAATCGCGAACCGAGTTATGCCAAGATATGAACTTTTTGATATCCCGAGAAGCAGTTTTAAGATATTTTGTCCTTTAGCTAACTATTGATCAAATCGTCCTACTTTGCTTTCAGCCTAAATAAACTATCGAAATAAGTCCAAAAATGCATCTTCATGATCATTCTAAGACAAAAATAAAATATAAGAGATACATCTAGGAATAAGGGAGTTTAAGCATTTAATTAAGCCATGTGTGTAAGTGTTTGAATTGCTAACTTATAATAACAATGATCTCGTTTTTAAGCTTAGTTTGGGGAACGTGAAACTTGAGGGTGATAAATCTTCACAGCACCAAAGCCCTAATGTAAGTCCTTGATCTCTTTACAAGTTATTTCCATGTAGCTATTTTTCAAGTGAAAATGGTTTTCTATCCATTTGTTTCCTTTAAAGTTTTAATTCCTTTTAGTACTTTAATTTTTGTTTAGTAGTATTTGAATAAGGCCAAGGTTGATTAATTATGAGAAAAGTGTAAAATTGCTTTATCACTAAACATTGCATGAGGGCATGGCAATGGTTAAGTGTAGGGGATTTGATAGGTGTGTAAACACCCATCCTTTTACCACTTAATTCTGGCTAAAACGAGACCAAAACACGTATTTAATATCATTTGTTTGGAATTATGCGTGGTTTTTGTGTTTATTGTGTTTTCAGAGCCAACCGGATGAATATTGAAGAAAACATGGGATTGCACGGGATTTATCGAAGAAAAAAACTCAAGATGAAGTCTATTGTCCAAGAGATGCAAAAGATTTGAAGTCACTGGGCCTATTCGAAGATTTATCGAAGAAAAGGACCAAAGACGGAAGATTTACATAAGTCGAAGAAACTCAAGTCTGTTTAACGAAGAAATTAAAAGACGAGTTGGATTTAATCGACGACAAATCCCGAATCAGAATCGAAATCGTCAACTTTTCTGAAAAGACGAGAATACAAGAAGAACGGGAGAAAGCCCACTCACCAACCAAAAGACAAGGCTATATAAAGCCCACACCTCACACATTTAGGCAGAGAGTTTTTCAGTTTTTCTTTCCTCCTCTTTTTTCTCTCTTGTTCGTACCATCACCAACACCACTAGGGTGTTGGGTGATTTTGATCTTTATTTTTCAATCTTGTAATCTTAATTCTTGTTTTGTGATTGTTAAAACATTAATCATTCAATACAAGTTCTTGTTTAATCTTTCCATTTCATCTTGTTCATCGTCATCTTTCATTTCAAGTTTTCAAGTTCTTATTTTATTGAGTTTTGATCTTTAAAAGTCGTTGGGTTTTGTGTTTTTGTTGATGGGATTTGTAGTTTATGGTGAGTAGATGCTTAGTGATTAGTCTATTTAAGTTTTTGGTGAAAAAATTGGTGATTTTTGGATTAAAATCGTGTTTCCTTGTTCTTCGGGTAGTTACTGTATCTGAGATTCTCAGGTTCCGAATGAACTGAAAAGTTCCGGACGAATCAAATCTTCCGAGTGAACCAAAAAGTTCCGGATGAGCATAATCTTCCGGATGAACACTAAGTTCCGGATGAACTAGAAAGTTCCGAATGAATGTTATTTAAAAAAGTTCCGAGTGAGTTTTTAAGTTCCGAATAAGTTTCCTTTTAGAAAGTTCCGAACGAACAGAAAGTTCCGGATGAATCCAATCTTCCGAATGAACTGAAGTTCCGGATGAGTCTTAAGTTCCGAATGAGTTTCTTTTTCTTAAAAAGTTCCGAATGAGTACAAGTTCCGAATGAAGCAAAACTTCCGGATGAACCAAAGTTCCGAGCCAAGTTCCGGGTGAAAGTTCCGCATAAAGATCCGAACCAAACTTCCGAACGAAGTTCCGAATCAAGGGGTATTAATTGTTACGGTTTCTATTCCTCCATTTTTTATTTCATATTTTACTTTCAATTTTAATTTTAATTCTAATTCAAGTTTTTATTAATTGTCATTAAATTAATTGTCTTTGATTAAAGTTTCCATTTTAGTACATTTACACTTTTTAGTAGACTAGATATCCAAACCCTTTTTTAGTAACCAAGAACAATCATTCCACTTAAGACCGAGATCAATTCGAGAGGATTCCGAGAATGATTTTGAACCCATACAAAAATGCTTGTATCAATGCTTCAGGTGTTTAGCAAAGTTGAGGGTGAATGTCAATAAAATTAATAAAAGGAAGATTTGTTCACTTCATTAGAAAGGTATTGAAACCTCAGACCTGTTGCCCGATCTCTTTTTAATTCTGCTAAAATTCTTTATTTGAACAGCTTTTTGAGCCCAAATTAAAGAGTTCGGCTTCAAACCTTGTCCAATGTTTTCGCTTTTGCTGCAGCAATATATAACCCATAGACGTAGTTTCCTGATCCCCCGTGAATCTCGCTGATTGTATAGTATTTATAGTTATGTTTTATAAGGAAAATTAAGGAACGTGTAATAGCGGTGGATTATGTTATGAGCTTACCTTGTAATTGTCTGGATTCTTCAGGATCAATTACATTTATGTATTAAGGCACAACAGAATTTGAAATCCACTGAGCGGAATATTACTTGAACTGTAAGCAGAGATGTCCCCGAATGAGTAAATCATGACCATCACCACCAACCCCCATACTATGGCGATTCCGATTTGACTAATCACATCGACCTTTTGTAGTCCACAACCACTACGCTATAACCTGCCAATACCATGAAGTATGTCGCCAAAAATTCTGCTATAGCTGAATTGTTTCTTTCTGGAATTATTCCATAGAATAAACTCAGGTGGTCCAGGAAGTGCAACTCTTCTCTTACATAGAAACAACAACATTATAAAAACTATGCTAACATATGATTATTATATTTTCACTCCCAAAATGCAACCCCAAACGCCCTTTAACAATAGGTTATCTTTGTAGTTTCATTATCAGTTAAGTACCACTGTTTCGATATACACGACCAATTAATCACCAAATTTATTAGTCACCTCTTTATAAAAGAAAATTTGCAGTCGATCAATCACTTACTCCCAACCTCCATCGACCTCCCATGACCAGGATTGCTTAAAACAAAATATACAAAATCCAATCCATAGACCATCAAAAGGAATTCAATTACACAACAACAAAACTGAAGGCTAAAAAGTTATTATTGACCATGACACCAAGAAAAGACAGGTAACGTCCACTCCATATAAGCTGCTTCGCAAACCAAACATTAGAAAACAACAATGCAAGAAACTGTACCAATATAAAATCTATCGAATATGATCCAAACCCTGCATAGTATAGCAGTGATTATATATCTTTAAAAAAGACTCACCTTGATGTTCCACTGATGTAGATCGATGTAAACCAATCTTCTATGCTGCAAACAATTAACAATAGCGAGAACATGGATACGACATAGTCTAAATTATGTGATCATACCGATATCCTCTTGGTTGAGGGCCTGGAAAAATTCATACAAAAAGTTAAACATAAACAACAAACTAAATTAAAGAATGATCTAGGCTAAAAATAAAAGTGACCTCATACGAATGAAAAGATAATTAAATATATTATAGATGCCTTATACCTCATATTTGAGATGCTTGGCCCAGCCAAAGCACACACAAAAATTGACCTGCAAATACAATAAACAACATAATCATTAGGGTTTTAGAAAAAGGAGGAGTCTGCCTCATATTGAGATGCTTAGCCCAGCCAAAGCACACACAAAAATTGACCTGCAAATACAATAAACAACATAATCATTAGGGTTTTAGAAAAAAGGAGTCTACCTGATATTTGAGATACTTAGCCCAGCCAAAGCACACACAAAAATTGACTTGTAAACAACATAATCATTAGGGTTTTACAAAAAGGAGGAGTTTACCTCATATTGAGATGCTTAGCCCAGCCAAAAGACGACCTGCAAATAGAATAAACCAACATAATCATTAGGGTTTAAGAAGGAGGAGGAGTCTGTAGTTTTTTTGTCCCGTATATTTTCTAAATAAGGCATTTTTTAGGAATATACATGTAATTAGGGAGTATATCTTGATGTAATTTTTAAAAAATTAAAGGATATCAACATAACTGTATCATGATATATTGGAAATATTTGAAAAAAGATATCAGTAAATAGATTATCTGTGTTGATATTAGATTAGGATGAATATATTATCTATGTTTTTATTAGATTTCAAATAATAAATATAAGGGTTTAAAATATTAAACAAAAACAATCCAATAGCTCAATTGTAAAACACCAAAACTAATAGGCTAGAGGTCATGAGTTCGAATCATGCAAACCCTATTTAGCAAAAATATTTTTGAAATTGAACATGACCTGTTCATATGAGGTCTTACCCATTTCAAACCGGTCAAGATCATACCCGGACCGGTCCAGACCTTCAAAACACAAATTTAAAACGCAGTTTTCAAAACTGCGTTTCCAAAACACGATTTTAAAAAATCTGCGTTTTCAAACAAAAATTTCGTGGAATTTGGAGATTTTCTAGGAAATTCTGAACTACTATTGGCTAAAAGATGTGACTGGGATTGAAACTGTGGTTTCAAATCATAATTATACCTATATATAATATAGATATATATATATATATATATATATATATATATATATATATATATATATATATATATATATATATATATATATATATATATATATATATATATATATATATATATATATATATATATATATATATATATATATATATATATATATATATATATATATATATATATATATATATATATATATATATATATATATATATATATATATATATATATATATATATATATATATATATATATATATATATATATATATATATATATATATATATATATATATATATATATATATATATATAGGGGAACTTTATTTTCAGAACCATTATTAGTGTCAGAACTATCAGAACCATAATAGGCTAATCAGAATTTAGCATATTAATTTCATTTAATTTATTAGACTATTATCCATAAGGGCATAAATGTAAAAGATAAAAGATATTTTATTATTTATTTTTTAATAATATTGTTTTTTTAATTCTTTAATTTTTGAATTTTTTTTTTTTGCTTTTTAAATTCTCTTAATTCTTAAAATTAAAAAAAACATTCATGTTTTTAAAAAAAAAGTCAGTTTTGCATGTATGTTTTTTATAATAAATAATATACATATTTTTTTACTTACTAACTTTTTAAACTTTTCAATAAACATTTATGTTATTCGGGTTGTCACGCGTACATATATGTTCTTATCCTAATGTAAATTTGTAGCAACCAAAACATAAATGCTACCCACATTCCAATTGAAACATAAATTACTGAAAAATTCAAAAGTAAAACATGCACTAATATTTAATACAAATGAGCATATATGAACAAAAATATTTATTTAAAATCTCTCTTCCAAACATGTGTGTATATATGCACACTTCCAAAAACATACATGTGCGCCTCTAAAAACATACATGCCCGCCTCTAAAAACATACATGTCTACATCCTGAAACATACATGTCCACCTCCAAAAACATACATGTCCGCCTCTAAAAACATACTTATACTAAAACCATACATGAATCTAATCGATATATACACACGTTCTCTAATAATATAAATACATTAATCTAGTCGATCTATACACTCGTAATTGTGAACATGTTCATAAGTCAGCTGATGTGCATAATTGTTATTTCTCTTCATTCTTCTAATTCAGTTATACCTCCTGCTACAAATAAAAGTATAAAAATTAAAAACATTAGTATTTATACATATAGTCACAAAGAAAAGGATACTTCCTAACACTACACGATTATCAAGAAAAAAAACTAGTATAAATTTGTCAAAAACATGAGAACATATATGTCATTTTTTACCGTAAGATTATTAGTCATAAAAAAAAGATATTTCCTAACACAATTAGTAAAAAGCATACATGTTATTAGTAAAAAAACATACATGTTATTAGTAAAAAACATACATGTATTGTTAAAAAAATTGTGAGATTAGCACCAATTAAAAAATTGTCATTTTTAACAATAAGATTATTAGGTTACAATTAGAATACCTTTTGCTCAAATGTTACTTTTAATCAAAACTATCACACCATCTAGAACTCCACGATTGGTTAGCATCAAATTAATGATGGTTTTTTGTCATCTCTCGTATGGTAAATACTATGTCCTTTAAATAATAATTATAGAAAATGATCCCCTATAATTCATTTGCCAAAGCAAGTTCAGATCCACACAAAAAATAAAAAATAAAATGAATTAAAGATTACTTTTGTAGGTGTCTATCTAAAAAGAAAGAAAAAGATTAAAAATAATCAATATAATTGAAAACCTACTTGCTGGTTTCTTGCTTATCTTTCTTTTTCTTGCCGGCGTGGGAAAGAGGGATACAAGTCCCTGATGCAATATTTCTTAGATCCTTCTTTTTCTTTTGTAACTTTTTGTTTTTATTTGTAGATCATGGGTAAAATGATTTTTTGTGGACCGGTGATGCTTTTTGTTGTTGTAGATGATGTAACTAGGGATACATAATTATAGTCGGCCGATTCATAGATGGGTCAATGTTTCAATGATGAAGGGAGGTGAAAGAGATCTGTATATTTTCTAAGATCCAAATAAATGTAAATAAGTTTATAGACGCGTTATTAAAAAAAAGAAATAGATGCAAATTTCCACTAATGCCCTTATGGTTTTTATGTAAAGTAATATAAGTTGCAAATATTTTCAGAAATGCCATTGTGCAATAATATATTGTACACCATGTATTATTAAGAGTAAAATATATGATTCTGATAGTTCTGACTCTAATTTTGGTTCTGAAAAGAAAGTTACACACATATATATATATATATATATATATATATATATATATATATATATATATATATATATATATATATATATATATATATATATATATATATATATATATATATATATATATATATATATATATATATATATATATATATATATATATATATACTAGCGTCGTAACCCGCCCAATGGGCGGGGTCGCTTCGTAAATCTTTTCTAAGAGTATGTTTGTGTGTTAGTTTTATGTGTTTACAGATATGGTTTGGTTTTTAGCTTTTTTTATCCCAGGCCACCCGGTGATCGTGTTTTGTTTCTTTTATATACTCAGTGATCGTGTCGTCGTTTTGTTTTTTGTTTATGTGGTTTTTCTCAGTGTTTGTTTTTTTGCTACATTGGGGTCATTTCGTAAATCTTTTCTAAGAGTACGTTTGTGCGCTAGGTTTTATTTGTTTGCATGGGACCTGTTTTGTCAAAAGAGAACTAAAAGGAAACTAATCTTTGATATTGTTAGGGCTTAGCCTACCTAACAGACACGATTTGTCCTATGTGAATCTTTGGTTGTACAAATATCGAATTTTTAAAATACTTTTGTTTATCCTTTTTTTTTCTCTAGTGTACATATAGCTGCGTGTGGGATAAAACTTATTTGATTATAAGATACATTTGTTTAGTTATTTTTTTTTGAAAAGTTCTATCTAAACTTACTGGTTTTAAATATTAAGAATCAAGTTAGTTTTTATTTTGAATCTTTTATTCAAGGTAAAGAATTTATTGTTGATATTGAAATTTTAAACAACTAAGGACGAACACAATTTCGTTAGTCAGACACACATATACATTTATGTCTAGAGGTGAGCAAACCGGTTTTTCTTTAAAAAGTGTAACAGTTTATAAACAGGTTCAGTTTGAGTCAAGCGATCAATAAATTGGTTTGACTTAAAATCGAATCGGTTTGAAACCGGTTTTTGTTTAAATTTTACCCAACTTTTAATTAGATCGGATCTGTTTTAATTATTATACGAATTTCATATTTTCTTCGTATCAAATATGTCTTTCTCTTACCAAATCAAATTCAGGACCACCTTTTTTCTCATTCTTTTACACCGGTTTTAGTAATTTATTTATGTAGTAGTTTTGAATTTAATGGGTCTTTTCTTGTTTAGCTTTTTATAACCGTTAGTTTTATAGAGTTGACATCAATACGATTTTTTCAGGAAAAAAATAAAAAATATCTCACAAACGGTATATCGGCAAGTGACAAAAAATACACACGAATGATATATGATCTTTCTCATAAAAAATATTCACTAAAAATATATACATGTGTCCCTCGATAGAAGGATGATTTAATTCTCGTCACGATGGTATGTTTCTTTTTGCGTAACGATCAACGGTTTATGAGATATTTAATTTTTTTTAAATAATTTTTTTTGTTAGGTGAAAAAAGTAAGTGGATGCGATTTATTGATAGAATAGATGCTAAAAATAGGGTCTGCATATCGAAACTTATATGTTCCTAATTTTCTGTAGATTATTTATACCATTAGGAAACTTTGGAACAACACCAAAGCCATCGTACTTCTAGTACAACTTTTGTAAGCCTGCATAGGAAAATGAATAAACAAATATAGGTGCCTTGGACATTTGAGTAATCTAAAGGCAATGTTTTAAAACTTACTTTTTTAATTGATCCAATCTAGTGAACGGTTTATAGGTCAACCGGTTGAACCGTCAGGTTAACCCGGTTCAATATATATGTATTTTTTTTCATATCTAATATGTACTATTGATTAATTTTATAACTTGTCTTTCGTTCAACAAAGCGGATAAAAAATATGTATTTTTTACTCTTGATTTTTAATTTATATTTATGGCATTATAGTACAAGTATTGAAAGATAATGAATTTATAATTACTTTGTAACAGACCATAATAAAATAATATTAGTTAATTTTGTCTTTATTTTAACTAATACTAATTACTACAATTTTAATTTATCATTAAAACTTAAAAAAATTTATGAAAAAAAAGTTTTTGAAATATTTTTTTTATAAAAATTCGTGACCTGACGGGTTTATCAAACCGGGTCAACCCGGGTCAACGAAAAACCGGCGGTTCAATCCGGTTCTCAAACAAATAAAAACACGATCACATCCGGACCGGTCTCCGAGCCGCCATCACAGTTTAACCGGTTCAACCGGCCGGGTCAAACCGGTTTTTAAAACATTGCCTAAAGGTAGTTAGTTAGCAGTCATTGTGCCAAATGTAGTGCCATATACACAAATGATACGAGATGATTATTTAGACTTGCAATAACCAGATATTTAAAAGAAAAATGTATATATCCAAACACTAAATGCACCAAAAATCGTAGACAATGCATGCTTGGATGAGATGTAAATCAACTATTTTAAGACTGAGAGGATATATTAACTCAGATGATATTTTCAAATCCTCTATTCAAATCAACGACAATAAAAATTTAGAATAAGGTTTTCACCTAATGGTTTTATCTCTAATGGTTTTATTCATTATTTCCATGTTAACTGTTGGACCCCTAGATAATTATGAATATTTCTCGTCAATGTTGAAGCACCTGCATTTATATTTGATGGTGCAACTTCAAGTGGAATCAATGTTACCAGGGTTCCTTGAATCAATCATAGGGCGGGTAGGAGAGGCAACTATTTTATTCTCTTGTTTTTCCATTTTGATGTTCTGAGATGAAAAAAACAAACGTGTAAATATTGTATTATGTAATGCCCGAAACCAAGCTTAATATTGCGAACAAAAATTGTTTTAGGATCAATTGGAGACGGCAACCTACAAATTGGGGTATAGAAGAAAAAGGAGTCGTGTCAAAACATACCATCAGTAAGCTGAATCGGTAAGTTTGAGTTAGATGCATTATCATTGTTACTACCCATCATTCCACTTTCAGAACCGGTTGTTGACCCCTGAAAGGATTCCAGTTCTGTGATCATTTCAAGAACTCTCTGTTCCCCGTTCCAGCTAGAATCTTGCCCTAAAACAAAGTAAAAAGTTGTTTTGAAATAATGTACTAACAAATGATGTGTTTAAGTGCAAATCACTAATTCTCCCCCAATCAAGTTGGTTTTAAGATCACTTAACAGTAGCGCACTCTTAGAGTCTGTAACGTGAGCACATAAGTTTAAGAGCAAGTCTTTGTAGCTGCGGTTTATGTAGTGACTGTGCAACAAATAAAATCAAACTTTTAATGCATTTTTTATAGGAGAACTGTGTTAACTATTAAAAGTTATTTCAATACATTTTGATAAAAGAACTGTGTTAACTGTTAAATTTATTTGCATATAAGAAATCTGCTCATGGTTTATCTGCAGTACCGTGTTACATTATAAAGTGTTCAACATCAAATTCTTATTATCATGTCTTCCAAGTTCTTAAATAAGCAGAATTATAGAAGTCATTAAAAAAATGCTTGTTAGTATGTTGTTTTGTCAACAGCTCTTTGGGAATATGTAAAGGCGGTGCAAGTGAGTGGGGTCTGGCTGGCTTGCAAGGTGAGCTTCAGCAACTTCAGGATGTAAGGAGGATCAACCATGAATTGGTGGTCCAGACGGAGGATATCATCTAGAGAGAAGCAGCTGAACGCTGAAGATGCACAATTTAGAACCCAATTTGGGACATGATGGACCAGGCCTCAGTCTGCACTAAATTTAACTGTTTACCTGCACAATTATCAGGTACAACAAAAAGAATAAAAAACTAACAAAAACAAAAGTTATTCAGTGCTCGATCATTTCTTTGGTTCAAAAGAGATCCTACGTATCTTTACCAACAACAACAAATATACCAAAAAAATGTGTTTCAGACAACATAAAAAAACCATGAAATGTGAAATTCACTTTTACCATTAACAGAAGCTTTTCCATAGAAATAAGTTTCTGAAGTGTCAATTGTCGCTGCTAAGCTTCAACTACAGCCATTTCTGATGCAACTTCTTTTCCCGAAACTGACTCGTAATGTTCTAATTATTCAGCTTTCTACCAGGGACACAAAAAAGCACAAATACACAATAATTCTTCTTGTAGATTATTATTTATGGACATTCTTAGTAGGCAACAAACTAAAACACATGCTCTTTAGAACTTTAGGGAGTTGCCACTTGTGTTTGGGAGCTGATCTGTACTTTAAAGTCAGGAAGTAAGCAACATAATTTCTTACATTATACTGACATGGGAGCTATTTAATATTAGAAAAAACTGAACTCTCTTTTCTCTGCTATAAGGGAACAAAAGTCTGATACACATAAATATCATGATGATGAAGATAATTGGTCTATGGCTTCATTGTATCCTTGTTTGACATTTTTTTTATCATTTACATAACGTTTCTTATATTTGTTGCATTTAAACTTTATATAAGTGTTATCCTTAGCAATATACAGTGCTGCAACCTCGCGAACATTGAAATCCAAGTAACAGTTGCAGAAGCTCCCTCTTTCAAAAGTTCCCAACGTGATCAATTGTTATATTATGTATCTTACAGTGAGGTCCACTTTTAATATGTTATTTATGTGGTACTATACCATAGCTAAACTTGCAGTAGGACTTGGCCAGTCAGTCACAATCATATATGCAGGCTTCCACATACTTCTTGTTTTTTTCGACTGGTAACTTATGATAGTAGCCATAGATGCAGGGAGGAAGACAACAAGATTTTTTAGCCGTGTATTATATAGACAATAGAATAATTAGAAATCTAAATTAGAAACAAATGTGAAATTTTCTCTTAATAAAAAAGAAATGGGAAAACTAAAATTCTTGAAGTGGATGTTTAATGTTCGTAGATCACCTTTTTGGAACTTTTCCTTCACATTGGTTGTATAAGTTGCTGGTTTTTTAGTAAAGCTGGAGACGAATGGAAGGAACTCCATTATGTGTCCATGTAACCAAACTTTGATCCATCTGAATAACAAATTTGCCACCTGCAGTCTGTAAATTGTGAATCAAGATTTAGAATTACAAATTTTTGAAACTCATAGAGATCGGGAAGTACAAATAGCTGCAAAGATCTGGAAATGAAATAAGCAAAGACTAAAGGTGGACCAATGAAGTACCCAAAAGAAATGAGATATACCCAAGATCTAATGATCAACCACACAAGTGCCTTTTTTAATAATAAAATAAAAAGCTTTGAAGGCGGAAAAATTAATAATCGCAAAACCTGCTTAACTAATTATTTTTTTTTATCAACAACTACACATGTCTAAGTTTTCTCACCAAGTGCAGGGGTGCGTAGGGGTGCGTCTGCAGATCCGTTATCATCAAGAGCGATGACTTGAAGTGTTTTTGCTCAGGAGATGTTTGAAGGAAACAACTCTATCCATTTATCCTTATATACACAAATCAAGAAATTATATGAGTTGATTTGTACAAATCTTTGAACTACAACTGAAAAAAATTAATTAACACGATAGAGTGACATATATCAAGAAAAGAATCAACCAGGGTGATATTGTTGATAATGACCACCATGCTCGCCCAAGAAGCTTCAAACTCAACCAATCAAAATCATTTTCACTGTAAGCACACTTGGAAAGATCTTAGTATGTTGTTCGAAATTAAGCACTTCTTTGCCAGCATCGTTAACTGGAATCAAAATTGGGACACCAATCCTGCACATCTTAACAACTTCATTAATGAATGATAGTGCGGAATCAGTTGCAATAGGCTTTTCCTCGTCCACGATGATTAGGCCATTGGCAGTAGCAAAATTGTGGCATTCGGGTACCATTAAAGAATTGATCTGCATCGAGCGTTTGACCATCAGGGCACTGGTTGAGTTGCATGGGATCATTGTCCAGATATGTTTGTTGTGGTCAACAACATTGTATCGCAGCTATCACTACATAGCAATGAAAGGACATATGGACATCTTTAGATGAACATTCTTCATGTAAAGAACGTTTAAGTTTCAGATGGTATCTTACCAAAAAAAATGGTTGTTGATCTTTCGAAACAGAAGAATTAGGAGGACCAAAAGTGCTGTAAGAAGCGTTTCGATTGTTATCCATAATGGGAAGAAAACTAAATAAGGGCACCAAACTTCCACCAGATCTAAGAATCATTTGAATTAGTATCCCTGAATAGCCACTCAAAGTAGTGTTTTTATTTAGTTTTCTTTTCGTTTCATTGATATCAGCCCAAACAGATTCTTCCAACACTTTTGAATGCATATGCTCGTCCTCACTCATCCGTTTCAACAAATCAATCTTTTTTTTCGCAAGAGGCCATCTCAAACTTCAACTCTCTTTGCATTAAAAATTTTGATTAAAGATATCCATGTCTCATTTCTTTGCCATTTATCCATACAATTGTCGTTGATTACCAGGATAAAACAAATTTGGGCAATGATCCGATGCATCTTGGTCAGTACCCTGTTGCTCAAAATGCTGGCTCGAACGCCTGGCTTCATATTTTATATAGAGAGACTTCAAATATGAGAAAACTAACCTCCCTTTCTCCCCTTCGATCATAAGTTCTTACAGACAGAGAGGTCATGTGGCCACCAATAATCATTATCATGAACACAGCTTAAAGATGGTAATAGTGAAAAGTGACTTGGAATATGAAACCCAAAGCTTCTTGCATACTTTGAATCCTATGCATCAATAGAAGTGCATACTTCTTATGATCCACGAGGACATGGTAATACAAGTAAGATCATATTTGAGGCTCTACTAAGGCTGAGCATTTGAGTGTCAGTACACTGGTCGAGTTGCATGGGATCATTGTCCAAATCTGTTTGTTATGGTCAACAACATTGTATCGCAGCTATCGCTACATAAAAATGAAAGGACACATGGATATTTTTGATACACATTCTTCATGTAAAAGAACGTTGGAATTTAAGATGGTCTCTTACCAAAAAAAAGTTTGTTGATCTGTTGAAACAGATGAGAGAGGACGACCAAACTTCCACCGGATCTAAGAATATTTTGGATTAGTGTCCTTGAAATGAGACAATGAATTGACATAATGTGTTGAACTTCTAATTTTTATTATTGTTATTGTGTTTTCTTTCTCTTTGAGTACTTATAATTAAACTAATAAAATGCGATGCACCATTACTCACATTGAGTCACAACGTCGATTGATCTTGCACATTCAGTATGCTTAGCACGGGTCTGCAAACCACCGTAAGAATGTCCTTCTTCCTGATAACTACGAATAACCTGTGATGACAAACCATTAGAATACGTGTGAACATGCTCTCTGAACTTTCATAGATATACGATTCATGAGTAAAATAAACATAGACACATACCGTCGTTCGACTCTTGGTGCATTGGGCACCATATCTGCAAGTATTTCGGCATTGTCAGCCATGAAAGGTTTAAATTTGGATTTACACAATGTTTTTTAGAAGGAGAGCAGGAGTCAGTGCCTTATCTAGTTGACACTTGCAAATACAGAGGTAAAACCAAACACCATCGTTAGCCCCTATCACAACATAACTAATAATTATCTACACTTATAATCTAAGATGAAAGTAAAGAGGTCGGCATCGATACTTATATAAGAAGATTTTACACATATATATGTGTGTAGGAACTTTTTACCTGTTGCTCATTCTTTACCAGGTATCCCCCTTTCACCATCAACGATTTGCCTTCTTTCTCTATCTGATATGAATGGTTGAAGGCCTCAACAGCAAAGAACCAATAAAACTAAGCAAATTATTATCCTTTTCAAGTAATTTTCTCATCAATTGGATAAGGTAGTCCTGCTAGTTTGCAACACTCGTGAAATATGTATTAAATATATCACTGAAAGGTTGGAGTATGCATTGTCTGCTGTATAGGTAGAGATATATCAGAATATTACAATTGTGAAGCATATGCACACCATCTCATAGTCTGTCTTTTGCAGATGGTTAAATAATTCAGATTATTATAGTCTAATCACTTACAAAAGAAAAATCCAGTCACGACTTCATATAATGTCATTATAGCAGTCAAGCAAACAAACCTTGTTTTTCTTTGCAGCTTCCTTAAGATTATCATCCACTGAAATTGAGGCAATCTTACAGCATTTTCACATTCCAATTGATAACCTTTAATATCACTTACACCCTGCATTAGACGAAGAAGAGTAAAAGGATGAGGTGATAGCAGGAACACCATTTTTCTTTAAAAGATAATCATGATCTCTCTCCCTTTTAATTTCTATGAACATTGCTGCGACGTATTTCATCGTTGGTCTTTCTTCTGGTGATGAGTTAACACATAGAAATGCAACGCCTAACGTTTGTGTCATTTCTTTAATGTCAGATTCTGGTTGAGATAATAATCTTTGGTCGAGGATTTCTGGTTTAACTTTTGTTTTCGGACCCAGTCTACTATGTGTCCGTCTAGCTGTATACGTCGCTTTTCTCGGTTATTTTCATCATGTAACCGTATTCTGTAGTATTAAAAAGTTGAGCACCCATCTTGCCTAATCACACGAGAATCATAATATTTTAAATTATATATACCTCCATGGAAAACAAATTCTAAACTGCAGAAAACCTAAAAGAGCAGATAACAATTAAGTCTGGTATGAACATGCAAACATAATCGTTATTTGTTAGCATTCAGTATTATAACACACACAAAGCATTCTGATATGGAATTCTTACCATGAAATAACAAACTTTAGTTGACATTCCATCATATGTAAGCGTTCCGTAGTAATAAGATATCTGATTTCATAGTCTTCATGGATTACATTGCACATTCATTGTCTTTACTAATAAGATATCGATGTTGCCTGACTTTGTGAGGCTTCCAAGTAAAGCTATCAACTGATTTCATGGTCAAACTAACTCCTGACCCTTATGGGCAAAGCTAAGGGCAAAGCTACATGTCTATGTCATCATAGGCATCCACAAAGTATAAGAGAGTTAACCACACCTCTTAGCTTTGCTTTCGCTTCATTGGTAAAATAGCTTGACCCCCATGACTGTTCTTTTCTTTCAATTTCAGAAAATCTTTCATTGATTAACAGCGCACTATTAAATTTAGGGCATGCAATTTGTAATTCAACCCCTCAACCATACTAAACCTTGTCGTATGTTACCTTCATAACCTATTTATAGTAAGCCCAATGCCTAGTCCCAGATTCGGGTAGCCCTTACTAATCACTTCCAAGCCAGTAGACCAAGTTTTAGACCGCAAGACAATTACACGTATCAAGATTAGTATCGAGATCTGACAAATGGGTAGCCATAAGAGTAATTTGATACCAGTATTCTTAAACTTTATTGTAAAAAAAATACTTGAAGTCTTAACTTGCAAAATTAAAGTGCACACACAAAAAATGTATGTTAAGATTAGGGTTTCATGAAGATTAACCTGCAAAATTAAAACACAAACAAAAAAAATACTTGGGTTTCAGATTAGGGTTAGAGAAGAAAGAGGCGTACCTTTTTTACATGTGTTTTTTTTACGAATATGGGTTTTTAGTTATAGGTTTTCTTATATATGGATGATTTTGAAATATATCTTGTAGATATACATGGATGTACCATTGGTTTTTTTTGAGTTTATTGCTTTCTTTTTTATTAGAAAATCACCAAAAGTTGTTTGGCTTAGTGGTAAACCTGGTTACTTGTTAACCATAGGTCACAAGGTCAAGCCTTGCACTTGACATTTTTTTACATAATTTTCGAAAATCAATATCAAAACTGTGTTTCAAAACGTAATTTTCAAACTGCGTTTTCAAAACGCAATTTTCTAAACAATGCGACTTCAAATCATAAAAGTCGTGTAAAATTGAGATCTTTTAGGGATTTCTGAAATACTATTGGCTAATAGGTGCCATGTCACATATGACTGGGATTAAGGGTGTGGTATCAAATCATAATTATACCTATATATAATATAAAGATATATATATATATATATATATATATATATATATATATATATATATATATATATATATTGTAAAACCCGCATGCTTTTACCATGAACAGTACACTTATGATCGTACGTATAGGATTAAAACTTTCCTTATATAACATAAACACGTACCACGAATATTAATTACAAGAATTACGTACGTGTTATATTACGTTAAGTATTTAATACGTATTAAGACACGATAATTATTTCAATAATAATTATAATCACGAACATACGAACATGAAATCATGAACGTAAATAATCAGGAGCTTAGCATTACGTATTTATGTATAATTATTACGATCATGAATAAATATAATAAGACACGAACATTAGCTATTTTAATCGCGTAAACACGACACGAGAACACGTAAATAATTAGAACATTGGAAAAACAACGGGTTTCCCCTTTGGGGGCCCACATGCCATGAAATTAGGAGAAGAAAAGGGCCTAGCCCATCATTTTTACTAAACAAGAAAAAAGGAGAAATCATGTTTCATATTTACAAAATCTAGAAAATAATTAAAACCCTAGTTTTTTTTTTCTTTTCTTTGTCCTCTTTGGCCGTCGGGTTCAAGAACACCACAAGGGTGATTCGGTTTGATTTTGATCTTGGAATTAATTAAGGATTGTTGTGTGTTCGCCCTCATTCGATTCACGTGATTGGTATAACTTTTAACCTTTTCTTTTTTTTATGTTTTGATTTATATAATCACATAAAATCATGATGTTTTTAATAAAAAAATTAAAAACGAGTATATTAAACATGTTCATAATCATGGGGTAAATCAAAACAAGGGTTTAGGGGTGTTTGTGTTGTAGCCGACGCCTAACCGAGCCCTTAGGGGGTCTCGGCTTGGCTTATTACACACCACCGAGACCATATGGTCTCGGTATGGTGGTGGTAGTCCCACGGCAGCAGCAAAACCAAGGGGAAACCCGACTTAGGTCGGGGTATGGTGATAATTACGGGTCCGGTTCATGGGTTTTAATCACGGGTTCGGTTCACACATGGTAGATTTAAAACACGGTCCGGTTCATGAGTTATTTTTCGAGGTTTATTATTTTTACAAGTTATATTATTTTTACAAGACTAAATAGTAAATTAATTAAAGCATGAACATAATTAATTTAATTTACATGACTTAGGTTATTAATTTAATTAATAATTTATGAATTTTAAGTATTTATCTTTAATTAGACTATATAATTAATTAATTATTAAAACCATGACTTATAATTAATTGATTTACATGACTTAGGTTATATTATTAATAGTTAATAATACATGTTTTAACCTAAGTATTTTACCTTTATTTAATTAAAATCATGTTATATTTAACTAAATACTTTAACCTATAGTTTATTTAATTTACATGTAATAATTAATAAACTATACTATATAATCACATGACTTATAATATTAATCAGAAAATACTTAAGCTTATAAAATTAGCTTAATTAACCAACTTATATCTATTTATTAAAACTTTCTATTTTTAGAAACTTATTTCTTTAAGGCAGCTAATCTATTTATGGAAACTTTCTATTTTTAGAAACTTATCTATTTTAAGTAGTAATTCTATTTTTGGAAACTTTCTATTTTTGGAAACTTCCTATTTTTGAAAACTTACTATTTTTGGAAACTTTCTATTTTTGGTAACTTTCTATTTTTGGAAACTTTCTATTTTAGGAAACCTGCTATTTTTAGAAAGTTACTTATTATTACACAACAAGTATTATAATACATGAAATACAAGTAATACTTAATTAGAATAGACAAAATATACGATAAACATAGTATAAAGCTTAAAACAGTAAAACATGACATTAACATATAAAACAAGCTAAGACATGATATAAAACCAGTTACGTATTTAGTAATCAGATACTTATACACATATGTATTTATGTAGCATTAGTGATACCGAAGTAGGACCTTCGTCCGTTCGTCTTCTTCGTTCACTGGACATAAGGTACGGATTCTCCGTCCTTTCAGTATGGACATTCTTTCCTTATTAGGATTCCCCGTGTGCAGCCAACTGTTTTCCCTAGTATATGTTTATATGTTTGATCGCATATGTTTATTTAGAATACCTAAAGCCATATACATGCATGACCAGTTTCACCTAGTTATGTAGGTACCATAACCATAACACTAGAGGTACTGGTGTTATGATTTCCCCATGGCAGTGTGATTGCTCGTAGCGTCCCTTCAGCTTTTGGCCATATTATTATTATATTTATCATGTGGGGCGTATGTGTGCATCCTAGTTACATGTTTTCAGCAGATTATTCAGTATGAATGTGGTGTGTGCCTCGCAAGCTGATCCCTCCTACCCAAAACCAGTATATTAAATTAGAGTCAGCCCCTCTAATTTTCTTGACGATGTCACCCCTCCAAGTATTCATGCACGTTGATATTTCATGACCTATATTGGCTAATGGTAAAATATGTTAAACAGTTTTTACAAGATAAACATAAGGCTTTTCAAACTATAAAACCAGTTTTACTAAGATATAACCAGGTTATCCAGGACTTAGTTTCTTCCGCTGTTTCATGCTTATATGCTTATATTATTCATGCTTTGCTTGTATATCCGTGCACTGAGCGTTATGCTCAGCCGCTACTTTCTTTTCCATGTTCCAAAACGGTAGGTACCCATGGACAGACTCGAGCATTTTAGAGGACATGCATAGGATGGAAGCTGCCATAGACTTTGCCTTCATATACTTATGCTTGTTTAAGTCTTTCATTCATTTCATTTACTTTATTATGTTTTGGGCTTATGTTTGGGAATCGATGTTTGATTCCGGTTTACCCAATAGTCATGTATGTTTTACTACATATTACCTTGCATGTTTTGATGACACGCCATAATTACGCGTAATGGTCCACTTATCAAAGTGGGGTGTTACAATTATGGTATAAGAGCCAAGGCTTCGACCTGTAGGATCTAAAACTTGACCTGTGACTAGTGGGTAGTCACCAGGAGCTTCCTAAGCCAACGTTTGTTATTCCATGTATTGATGTTTTCAGCACATTGTTGTTTTAGCCATGATGTTTTCAGCACCTTGATGTCTTAAACTTGATGTTTTCATCGATAGTGTTTCACTAATATGGATGGAAAACCGTCATTCATATTTAGTTATGTGTCATTGTTTCATGCATGATGTTCCTCGTGAACTGTGATTAATGTGAACTGAACCCCAGTAGTTCATAATTGGTCACATAAATTTTTTTTTATAAGTTTTGATAGATGATTTTCACTTAATTATGTTTCATGTATCATTGTTGCAGGAATTATGACTAAGTAATGGTTGCTACAGGACTGACCCTATTTAGTCGCATGTTCTTTTATTGAAACTTTTAACTTTGGGACCGACCCATAGGCGTCCCCTCGTCGTGTCTTTTGTTTTGGGACCGACCCATAGGCGTCCCCTCGCGCATATAAAGGTTTTTATAAACTACATCATGCATTCATGCACTATTTTTCATGCATAAATTTTTTCTCATGATTTATTGGCATAAATTTTTTTTTCATGTCCCCTCATAGGTTATTATGTTTTATGTCAAGTATGTTTTCATGCTACCATGGTTAACTTCATTTTCATGCTGATTATGTTTATACTCCTTCATGATTAATTTCATTCCAAGATTTTTATGTTGATTTCATCTTCATGTTAAGTATGACTTATGTATCCTTATGTTGATTATGTTCTCATTATGTCGATCATGCCCTCATGCTAGACACTGAAAGATTCCAGTAAATCATGCTTTCATGATAGTCATGGTTGGTTTTTGTTGATCATGCTTTCAGGCAAATCATCTTGAATTTTGTGTAACCCCACATTAACGTTTCTCTATGCAACCAGAATGAGGTATATACTGGCATTGCCAGGTAATCATGATGGTTTTTCTAACCATTTAACCGATTATAGTTCCTTTAAAATCATGAAAAATGATCGACCCCATACCGATCATTTCATGTGCATTCCATGTGTGCTCCATGTACTATATTTCATGTGTATTACACGTACCTTAATCCATGTGTATTTCATTTGCAATACTTCACGAGTATTAGCTAGTCAATTCTGAATCATCTCAGGCGTATTTTCAATTGCTGATATTCTACAAGATTGCTGATACCGCTCATAACTAGGAGATGTTACTAAAGGTTGATGTTGCTGATGTTTGGAGACGCTACAAGATGCGGATGCTGTTCACAACCTGGAGATCCTACAAGAAGAAGACAAAGGCGTCAGAGCAAAGCAATTGGACGAGAAGATGCTTCACCATCAGACGATTTTCATCAATCATTGTCCCTAATTATTAGTTACATGTCACACGTCATTCAGTTGTCGTTTCAGTCATATGAGTGCAAACCGGTACCAGCCGGCCACTCAGCTGAATAGTTACATGAATCACAGTCATGAGAATGATCGTCATGGAACTGACAGACAGGACGATAGTAACCACTACTATGACAGCAACTATCCTAGAAATCGCAACCGAGGCTCCGGCCGCGGACGTGATCAGACATACAAATGATCAGTAGTCCAACCGATCCGTCAATTCTGGCATAATAACCTAATATTATAGTTCTATTTGTTTCACATCTCGAGACACATGTCTCACGTATACTTTCTGAAGACACATGTCAAGATATCAGTCAAGACACATGTCTCGCGTATACTTTCTGAAGACACATGTCAAGACACCAGTCAAGACACATGTCATGCTTACATTTCTCAAGACACGAGTCAAGACACATGACTCACGTCCAATTATGGAACATTTCTAAGAAATTCAGGGTACCCTCCAATGGTATATCCATTTTGTTGTGCCATGCATTAAGCAGGCCACAAGAATTCCAATACCATTACCAGCGCATCAGTGAGAACTGTCACGTTGCCCGATGACACTTTCAATTCTTGTACCCATATCGAATAGATTCATGACCATGAAGGGCGCCATTCGTATTCCCCATGTATACGAAGGTTTTCCTTCAGCCTAATGATAAGATCCAAGCTGCGAACGCATTACCTCGGACAGATGCGAGTTGAATTTAATCCTAATTATGGACTACCGAACAGCACACCATGCTATGATTCATGATTATGTACAGTGATGTTCAGGCTCCTGAATACATTCAGCTTGATTTTCCATCAGGAAAATCTGTACAAATTATCAATGCTTACAAGCACGTGCATTGTTAGCTATTACTGCTAAAATATTCTAGCTGTCAGTTAAGACACGACCACTTAAGTCCTTTTATGCATAAACAACGGATTATTCCAAAATCGTCCCATATACTCCAGAAGAACCTTCAAGGAGAAGGACGGTAACATGAGATTATGTGTCGACTACCGTCGATTTTAAGCAAATCACCATTTATAACCGTTATTCTCCTCCTCGTATTGACAAGATCTGATTCATTTAGGGTGCTAAGCACTTTCCAAGATCGGATTCATGATCATGCTACCAACAGTGACGAGTGAAAGAGCAGGACATGTCCATGACTGCTATTCGTACACGATTTGGTCATGCTAGATTCATGATTTTGTATTAGTCTCATAAATGCTCTAGCAGCATTATGGACTTAATAAAATGAGTTTCCAAGAACTCATAACAAATTCATTAGTGTTTTCATCGAGGACAACCTGATTTTCCTCTAAGTCTAGAGAAGAGCAGTAGGACCATATTTGCACTATGTTGCAAATTCTACGACAGGAGAAATTTCACCCTGGAAATTTTACTATACCAATTCTGTTTGATTATAGTGACACGATGAATCACGAGGATTCGCACGGTTAATCTTACCATGGCTCAGCTTATGCGTAAAGGTGAGAACCCTACACTCCGTTAGGTGTTCCAAGAAAATCCTACGCTAAGAAAAGTCTAATCTAGGAGACTCGGAGTTTCACAAACTTCTATGTATCAAGTTTCTACGAAGCAGGATACAGTTACGTTCATATCTATGTACCTAACATACCAACAGGCTATGATAGAACACCAACAGACTAGTGTGTCTTTCCATTATCAGAAATGGTGAACATAAATGGGACAAGATCTCCATGGATTTTGGTTACCAGATTAACGCAAACTCAGAAGAAGCAAGATGCTATCTGTGTTATTGCCAATAGTTTGATCAAGTCTGCAGAATCCTTACATCCGCAAGGATTTCAGAACCAACAGATTGATCAGACATGTTCCAGCCAAGGCTCATCCGACCACTTGGTAATCCCTCAGCTATCGGGCCATACGAAGGTTTGCATTTGTGCTCCTTATTTACGTCCATGTCCTTGTTCTAATTTCACGACTTGCTTCCACACTCACGTTCATGACACTATCCACGTTCATGATGGTATCTTGGCTTACAATCTTACGTTCATTTTCGTTTTGGGAAGTTTTCCAAGTACTTGAGAGACCAGACTCAAGTTTAGTATAACTCTCTATCCTTAGACAGACGTTTCACGTCACATTCCACGTCTCACCTTCTAGCGTTTGGCGTTACCGCATTTGTATTACATGTTCACGATATGTTTTACATGTCATGTTCATTCCACGTTCCTCATATCACGTTCACGATATGTTACACGTATCATGGATCACGATATGTTTTCTCATACTACACGCACCATATCTCCACGTATCACGTTCAAAAATTTTCACATGTCACGTTCAAAATTTTTCACGTACTACGTTTCAATATGTCTCGCGCAGCGTTGCTAATTATCAGTTAGGTTATATTATTTTCGCGTTATAATGTTCCAGTTACCCTTGCACGTTAATTCTTATTCCCTCGATCAAATTCAGGGGATCTATCTTACGTTGATGACAATGAACTTTTCGTGTCTCAAGACAACGTCAGGAGGACCAAGATTTATAATTTGTATCAAGATCTTGCGAAGGAACCGTTCCAAGAGGGAAGCCACTTGGAAACAGACAAGTTCATCCGGACTTCTTATCCGTTTTCTTTTATCGATTAGATATGTCCTTTCAGTCACGTCACGTTCCAATTCCTTTCAGTCACGTTACGTTCCATGTCCTTTCAAGACATGTCATGTTCCACGTTCGCTTCTACCATGTCATCTTCATGTCCTTTTATCGTACATACCCTCTCAGTTTGATTCGGGTATGTTCCTCTGTTAGTTTACGTTATCTATAATTCGGGGACGAATTATTCTTTTTAGGGGGGAAGAGTTGCAAAACCCGAATGCTTTTACCATGAACAGTACACTTATGATCGTACGTATAGGATTAAAACTTTCCTTATATAACATAAACACGTATCACGAATATTAATTACAAGAATTACGTACGTGTTATATTACGATAAGTATTTAATACGTATTAAGACACGATAATTATTTCAATAATAATTATAATCACGAACATACGAACATGAAATCATGAATGTAAATAATCACGAGCTTAGCATTACGTATTTATGTATAATTATTACGATCATGAATAAATATAATAAGACACGAACGTTAACTATTTTAATCGCGTAAACACGACACGAGAACACGTAAATAATTAGATCACTGGAAAAACAACGGGTTTCCCCTTTGGGGGCCCACATGCCATGAAATTAGGAGAAGAAAAGGGCCTAGCCCATCATTTTTACTAAACTAGAAAAAAAAGGAGAAATCATGTTTCATATTTACAAAATCTAGAAAATAATTAAAACCCTAGTTTTCTTTTCTTTGTCCTCTTTGGCCGCCGGGTTCAAGAACACCACAAGGGTGATTCGGTTTGATTTTGATCTTGGAATTATTCAAGGATCGTTGTGTGTTCGTCCTCATTCGATTCACGTGATTGGTATAACTTTTAACCTTTTTTTATGTTTTGATTTATATAATCACATAAAATCATGATGTTTTTAATAAACAAATTAAAAAAAAGTATATTAAACATGTTCATAATCATGGGTTAAATCAAAACAAGGGTTTAGGGGTGTTTGTGTTGTAGTCGACACCTAACCGAGCCCTTAGGGGGTCTCGGCTTGGCTTATTACACACCACCGAGACCATATGGTCTCGGTATGGTGGTGGTAGTCCCACGGCAACAGCAAAACCAAGGGGAAACCCGACTTAGGTCAGGGTATGGTGATAATTACGGGTCCGATTCATGGGTTTTAATCACGGGTCCGGTTCACACACTGTAGATTTAAAACACGATCTGGTTCATGAGTTATTTTTCAAGGTTTATTATTTTTACAAGTTATATTATTTTTACAAGACTAAATAGTAATATAATTAAAGCATGAACATGATTAATTTAATTTACATGACTTAGGTTATTAATTTAATTATTAATTCATGAATTTTAACCTAAGTATTTATCTTTAATTAGACTATATAATTAATTAATTATTAAAACCATGACTTATAATTAATTGATTTACATGACTTAGGTTATATTATTAATAGTTAATAATACATGTTTTAACCAAAGTATTTTACCTTTATTTAATTAAAATCATGTTATATTTAATTAAATACTTTAACCTATAGTTTATTTAATTTACATGTAATAATTAATAAACTATACTATATAATCACATGACTTAGAATATTAATCAGAAAACACTTAAGCTTATAAAATTAGCTTAATTAACCAGCTTATATCTATTTACGGAAACTTTCTATTTTTAGAAACTTATTTATTTAAGGCAGCTAATCTATTTATGGAAACTTTATATTTTTAGAAACTTATCTATTTTAAGCAGTAATTCTATTTTTGGAAACTTTCTATTTTTGGAAACTTTCTATTTTTGGAAACTTTCGATTTTTGGAAACTTTTTATTTTTGGAAACTTTCTATGTTTGGTAACTTTCTATTTTTGGAAACTTTCTATTTTAGGAAACTTGCTATTTTTAGAAAGTTAGTTATTATTACACAACAAGTATAATAATACATGAAGTACAAGTAATACTTAATCAGAATAGACAGAATATACGATAAACACAATATAAAGCTTAAAACAGTAAAACATGACATGAACATATAAAACAAGCTAAGACATGATATAAAACCAGTTACATATTCAGTAATCAGATACTTATACACGTATGTATTTATGTAGCATTAGTGATACCGATGTAGGAACTTCTTCCGTTCGTCTTCTTCGTTCACTGGACATAAGGTACGGATTCTCCGTCCCTAAGGGTTATTGCGATCGCAATGAAGCAGTCAGAATGAGCTGTCACAATAAGCTGTCACAATGTTAAAACCCTAATGATATTGTGATGTAAAGATCACAATATTCGGATGAAGTAAAAATAAGCATAAAAATAAAATAAGCACTTTAACCAAAAATTAAACCAAAACAACAATAAGAAGAACAAAATAAGCTATGAATTTAAAACTTTCAAGATACCAAATAAGCAAAATTTATAAATTAACTAAAAGAAAAAAAGATTAAACTTTAAAAAGATAAAACCTTTAAAAACACTTAAATGAAAATAAGCTAGACACCAATTAAGCAAAAAACACAATAAGCTAAGACCATGAATCACACAAAAATGATAATAACAAAAAGATAAGAACTTTAATCAAATTAAGCATCAAGATGAAAACTTTAAGATTAATCAAACAAGACAATAGATTTTTAAAAACAATAAGAGAATAATGAGAATGATTATGAAAAACTTGATTAAAAATGCAGATTCAACAACAAAATATTAAAACTTACTTGGAATTAAAAGACTTGAAATTAAAGACAATAAAGTAAATTGACAATATGAAAGTGCATGAAATAAAGTGGAGAGCTAAGTTGTCAGTTTAGCTAACACCTCAAAAATAAGGTGGGATGTCTCTATTTATAGGGAGAAGGGGAGGAAGGGGTGTTGGTTGCTTCCTTCTTTCTTTCTTTTTCTCTTTTTGTCTTTAGTCTTTGACAATAAACTCGTCATTCTCGACTTTGTCTTGGGATTTGTCGATAAATAAAATCAACTCGTCTTCTAATTTCTTCATTTATTAGATTTGGTTCTTCGACTTCGTTAAACTTCCGTCTTTAGTCTTTTTCTTCGATAAATCTTCAGAATAGGCCTTTGACTTCTGTTCTTTTTGCACTCTTGATCTTTTGACTTCGTCTTTTGTCTTTTTCTTCGATAAAAGCCCGTGAAAGCCCATGTTTTCTTCCCTTTTCACATTTTGATCCTAAATTACAACAAAAACACAAACCACGCATAATTCCGACATTTACGACATAAAATACACGTTTTGGCTTGGTTATTATTATAATTAAGTGGTAAAAGGATAAATGTTTTCACACTTATTAAATCCCCTACACTTGACCATTGCAATGCCCTCATGCAATGCACTAATTACAAAGCAAGTTTTACATTTTCCATCATAATCAATCCACATTGGCCTTTATTAAACACAAGACATTAAAGAGATTATAAAATATTCAAAGGAAGAAAACAAGTAAAGAGATAAAAGACTTACATTAGGGTTTTGGATGTCATGAATGTTTATCACCCTCAAGTTTCACGTTCCCCATACCAAGCTTAAAAACGAGATCATTGTTATTATAAGTTAGCAAACTAACACAAACTCATGTGGGCCAATTATTCACTTGGACTCCCTTATTCCTAGGTGTATCTCTTATATTTTATTGTTGTCTTTAATGATCACGAGGATGCATTGTTGACTTATTTCGATAGTTTATTTAGGCCGAAAATAAAGTAGGTCGATTTAATCAATAGTTAGCTAAAGGCCAAAATCTTTTAAAATTGCTTCTCGGGACCTCATAAAGTTTATATCTTGGCATAACTCGCTTCACGATTTGAGACCTTTCTCGGACCAATATTTGGCAGCGACTTCATACTTCGAATCTTGAGAGACGTTCTTGAAATTATGGTCTTCTCTTCATAATAGGAATTTCTTCACTTGAAGTTTTTGAGAGATTCTTCGAATTTGGACCACGACTTCTTCATTTTTCTCCTATCTTTATTTTGGACTTTGATATACAACGATCCGCCTCCTTTTAGGACTTGGATCTATTTATCCTCATACCTTGTTAGGGTCTTTTCGGATAGACTTCTCCATGATCTTTTGGGGAGTATTTGCTTTTTGTCGTGTGTCTCGATCCTTCATATTGATTTTTGATAAATGATTTCACATCACTTTTGGATCTTTAGCAACAAAATGTAGCCCTCATACCTTGTTAGGGCCTTTTCGGACTCGCCAATCTTCGCATCCCGCTTCAATAAGTTTTGCCTTGGCTATGAACTCTAATTAATACCGAGCAACTTTTAAACGATCTTGGGCTAGAAGCTAAGTAACCTTTTAAATCGTACAACCTTATTTATTGCAATTAAATTTATTAGCAAGCGATCGGAGAATAAGCTCATAATTAACTTACATAAATCCATGAAAGAATACCAAACTTATAATTGACTCTATCATCTCTCGTACTCTACAATTTAAAATCTAAAGGAATGAGACTCGTGGATGCTTAACCAATTAATTCAAAGTTTTGGGTTTTCAAGTCATCTATAGGATCTTGCATCTTCTTAGACTTTTTCAAGTTTAGAATTTTCATTTTAAAGTTCCCTTGATAAACGACTTTCTAGGATCAATTATAGGAACTTGCGATAAGTTCTTGTTCTTAACCCGTGAGAGTTAAGACTTTCGCGTTTTAAAGTTCCCTACATAAAAGCCTAGCAAAACTTGACTTAAACACGTTAAGGATACTAGCTAGAGTAAACTTGGATAAGTAAACTCGGGTTAAGTCAAAAGATTCGCAACGTTTAAAAATTAAAACCACTTTATTAAAAATTTATTCTAGCAAAGAAGGTAAATAAATATAACAAAAGAAAATACTACTAAATTACTAGGCCAAAATAGATTAAAAATTTTGAAAAATGTCGAAAAAATCAATTTCTCGGTTAAAATGAGGACAAATACAAGGAAAATCCCACTTAACTTTGATAGAAGTCCCCCTACACTTAATATAAACATTGTCCTCAATGTTTAAGTATGTGGGAGTAAACTCCCCTAGACTTAGGACATTGTGCACGTTGTTTAAATCTTGCTAAAGAAGAGACAACTAAAGTGATTCCTATTTTAATATTGAAAAATATAAAATAGTGAATCAAAAGAGTTTAGGATAGAACCGGGAAGACGGGTATACAGAATCACGGGTGGTCAAAAGTCATCAAGAATGTATATTTGAAAGCTCAAATCCCTGCACATGATAAGAAAGAAAACAACAAACACATACAAGGGTCTCCCCTACACTTATTAAAAAAACAGATAAAGATAGATAGATAATCAGGTTGCCTCCCAAAAAGCGCTTGTTTTTGTTAACCGAGTCACGAGCCTGACTCGACCCCGAATTAAATAGTCCATGGGGAACCCTCAAATGTAATATCGGGATCAAAGACCTTGTCCTCGTTCTCGGAGGAAAATACAACAGGAGAGGCTGGAGGATAAGTCTTGAAGGGTAGAAAAGTCCTCTCAACATACGAAAAGTATGTGAGGTTGTGATCCACGGGAGGTGGGGTGGGTAAAGGTAGCACATTGTCATCCCCCAAAGACAATTGAAGTTGACCAAGCGGCAAAGCCATAAAGTTATCACTCATAAAATAGTCAATGTCACCTCCCGGGTAAAAGCACTCATCCTCCGTAATGGTGTCTAAAGGAGTGGATGAAAGGTGCTCGGGAGGGGGACTTGGGACAATATCTTCATGCAGCAAATTATCAAAAACAATATCCCCCTCCGTGTCATCATCATCAATACCCGGAGGTATTGAGAGAATGTCAACTTCTTCCATAGATGTATCATTATTCTCAACTGAAGTAATAGACGGAGGTAAAGACTCGAAATAGGAACAGAATTCAATGCTTCAATTTTAGCAATAAGAAGATGAACTTTCAATAATTTGTCGTGAAGAATAACGTCTTCCACCTCATCTACAAGACCAAGTTCAACGGTGAACTTCTCGTATGTCGGAGAGAATAAATCAACATCGCCTTCATCGCCCGAAGGAGAAGGAGAAATTTCAAAAGTGAAATTCTCATAGAATGGAGAAAAATCATCATTAAGAGCGACCTCGTCCGTAGGCTTCACAAAATTCAGTGCATCACAACCTCATCAAAGAATTTATCAAGACCAAAATCACTAATCTCACTCGATGTATCGCTATCCTTAGACGCATTAGAGATATCAAGAGTAGGAGTAGTAATCTCAGAAGATGGGTTGAGATCATAGATATCATCCTCGTCATCATCATAATAGTCATTGTAGTATAGTGGTAAGTATTCCCGCCTGTCACGCGGGTGACCCGGGTTCGATCCCCGGCATCGGCGCCATTTGATATTTAGTTTATTCTAGGTTAAAATTTGATTTTCTCGATTCAATTCGAATTGATTTCCGGTTAAAAGTGTGAATCAGTCGTCTTTGGTGAATAAAAGAAAAGGTGTCGTTGTCTAAAACTAATTAAAGATAAAAATAAAGCTTTAAAAGAAAATGACAAAATATAAAAGGAATAAACTAAAAATTAAAACGATTAACAAATAATAAAGAAACGAAGTTAAAAACAAGTATGAAAATGAAACAATTAATAAAAATAAAACTAAACGAAGAAATTAACTTTCGACTGAAAAATAAAATTAACTTAATGAAAAAGGAGAAAATAAAACTAAGAGGGTACTTTAAAACTAAACGAGGTAAAAGCTAAAGCGGGCACTAAATAAAAGATAAAACTTAAACTTTTGGAAAAAAAATACTAATACTAAAATTGATGAAAAATTCAACTAAAAATACGTGACTTTCACAATATGAAAACCATCACAATATGAAAAACTATCACAATATGAAAACTATCACAATATGAAAAATTATAACATGAAAACTATCACAATATGAAAAAACTATCACAATATGAAAACTATCACAATATGAAAACTATCGTAGTATGAAAACTATCACAATATGAAGTATCACAATAAGAAAACTATCACAATATGAAAACAATCACAATATGTAAACAATCACAATATGAAAACTATCACAAAATGAAAACTATCACAATATGAAAACCTATCACAATATGGCTGTCAAAATTTGGGCAGCATTTCGTCGCAATATAGCTTAAATCCCGATCGCAATCTACGATGCCAGGGGCAGTCGCAATCCTCGATCAGAATAAGGGAATATTATAACACTTCGATCGCAAAGTAGAAACCCTAAGGGTTATTGCGATCGCAATGAAGCAGTCGGAATGAGCTGTCCCAATAAGCTGTCACAATGTCAAAACCCTAATGATATTGTGATGGAAAGATCACAATATTCGGATGGAGTAAAAATAAGCATAAAAATCAAACAAGCACTTTAACCAAAAATTAAACCAAAACAACAATAAGAAGAACAAAATAAGCTATGAATTTAAAAACTTTCAAGATACCAAATAAGCAAAATTTATAAATTGAACTAAAAGAAAAAAAGATTAAACTTTAAAAAGATAAAACCTTTAAAAACACTTAAATGAAAATAAGCTAGACACCAATTAAGCAAAAAGCACAATAAGCTAAGACCATGAATCACACGAAAATGATAATAACAAAAAGATAAGAACTTTAATCAAATTAAGCATAAAGATGAAAACTTTAAGATTAATCAAAGTAGACAATAGATTTTTAAAAACAAGAAGAGAAGAATGAGAATGATTATGAAAAACAAGATTAAAAATGAAGATTCAACAACAAAATATTAAAACTTACTTGGAATTAAAAGACTTGAAATTAAAGACAATAAAGTAAATTGATAATATGAAAGCGCATGAAATAAAGTGGAGAGCTAAGTTTTCAATTTAGCTAACACCTCAAAAATGAGGTGGGGGGTCTCTATTTATAGGGAGAAGGGGAGGAAGGGGTGTTGGTTGCTTCCTTCTTTCTTTCTTTTTGTCTTTTCGTCTTTAGTCTTTGACAATAAACTCGTCATTCTCGACTTTGTCTCGGGATTTGTCGATAAATAAAATGAACTCGTCTTCTAATTTCTTCATTTATTAGATTTGGTTCTTCGACTTCATTAAACTTTCATCTTTAGTCTTTTTCTTCGGTAAATCTTCAGAATAGGCCTTTGACTTCCGTTCTTTTTGCACTCTTGATCTATTGACTTCGTCTTTTATCTTTTTCTTTGATAAAAGCCCGTGAAAGACCATGTTTTCTTCCCTTTTTCACATTTTGATCCTAAATTACAACAAAAACACAAACCACACATAATTTCGACATTTACGACATAAAACACGTTTTGGCTTGGTTATTATTATAATTAAGTGGTAAAAGGATAAGTGTTTTCACACTTATTAGTATCAGAGCCAAGGCTTCAACCTGTAGGCTCTAAAACTTGACCTGTGACTAGTGGGTAGTCACCAAGAGCTTCCTAAGCCAACGCTTTTTATTCCACGAATTGATGTTTTCAGTACATTGTTGTTTTAACCATGATGTTTTCAGCACCTTGATGTTGTAACCTTGATGTTTTCATCGATATTGTTTTACTAATATGGATGGACAACCTTCATTCATATTTAGTTATGTGTCATTGTTTCATGCACGATGTTCCTCGTGAACTATGATTAATGTAAACTGAACCCCATTAGTTCATAATTGGTCACATAATTTTTTTTGTTAAGTTTTGACAGCTGAGTTTCAGTTAATTATTTCATGTATCATTGTCGCAGGTTTATGACTAAGTAACGGTTGGTACAGGACTGGCCCTATTTAGTCGCATGTGCTTTTATCGAAACTTTTAACTTTGGGACAGACCTATAGGCGTCCCCTCGCCATGTCTTTTGTTTTGGGACCGACCCGTAGGCGTCCCCTCGCGCATATAAAAGTTTTTATAAACTGCATCATGCATTAATAGTTACGTAACACGTAAACACGAATAACTAACACGATTATTCTTCGTATATTAAATCAAACATCGGTAAGTCATTACGTACGTAATAGTTACGTTTAAACGTATAAATATAACTATGGGAAAATTCACGACAGTTTAAAACACGACTGCGCGTATCGTTTAATAATACGTGAATTATGAAAAAGGTATAAGGGCCGTTTAGACAAAGAATAAAAGAAGTAGGACTTGGGCTCAAGGCCCAAGTGTGTTTGGTTCGGCTTAAACACAAACAGACAGGGGGAGTACATTTTTTGTATGACAAGACAACAAAATTCCTTAAAACCCTAAAATTAAAAAAAACCATCACTTATTTTCTTTGTTCCCTTTGACGTCGACCAACATCAAGAAACTAGGGGGAAATAATCATGGCTTGGTCAAGAACAAGATGTAAAATGTGTTGGATTTCTAATCCCTATAAACATGTAAGAAAAACCCTAATCTCGTTTTATTTTCTTTCTTTGTGTAATAAATCATGAATCCAGGGTATATGTTCAAAAACATGTTAATAACGAGTTAAATAAATAAGGGGGTGTCGTTTGATGTTGTTGTGCTCGAACGGCCACAAACCGAGACCATCTATGGTCTCGGTGGTAAAAACAGTCACCAGCCGTAACCCTAGATGGGTGTTGGCTGGGTTTTTATCAGACGGGGGCAACACAAACCCCAACAAGGGTGTGGTTTGTGTTATCAATGGGAACCCCCGCAGGGGTGTTTGTTCTGGCAGTGGGAACCGAGAGCTTTATGCTCTCGGTGGGGATTTTAGAAGCAACTGGGGGAACTGGCTACTGCCAGTGGCTACTGCGCAGCCAGCAGCAACACCAGGGGTGTTTGGCTGCTGGTGTTAGACCGGGCGTTTGGTAAACAGTTTTAGAAACTTAAAAGGGGTGTTTGGTTGTCATTTTCAAGCTAGTTTAATTAATTTAATTTAATTAGAATATTAAATTAATCATGCAATATTAAATTTATTTAATCTATTTAATATTGATTTTAATCTTCTCAAGTTAAGTTATATTATTTAAAACCTTAGTTATACGAGAATTACTAAATTTGTTGGACCGGTTCACGAGCACGGTTCATGACTTAATTAATTTACATGTTAGTTATTTTTACAAGACTAATTTTTACAAGGTTAATTAAATTAATTTGACATGTTACTAAATTAATTTAATTACATCATGACTTAGGTTATTATTATTATTATTATTAATACATGGATTTTAACCTAAGTGTTTATTATTTAAATTAGACTAGATAATTAACTAATTATTAAACAAGCCTTTTAATTAATTAATTTACATAACTTAGGTTATATTAATAACAAATATTAATACATGTTTTAACCTAAGTACTTTTACTTTTATTTAATTAAATCATGTTATATTTAATTAAATCCTATTTAATTTACATGTAATAATTAATAAACTATACTATATATCACATGACTTAGAATATAAATCAGTAAACACTAAAGCTTATATTATTAGCTTAATAATCCATCTTATTTCTATTTATGGAAACTTTCTATTTTTAGAAACTTATTTAAGTAAGGCAGCTAATCTATTTATGGAAACTTTCTATTTTTTGAAACTTATCTATTTTAAGCAGTAAATCTATTTTTGGAAACTTTCTATTTTTGGAGACTTTCTATTTTAGGAAACCTACTATTTTTAGAAAGTTACTTATTATTACACAACAAGTATAATAATACCAGAAATACAAGTAATACTTAATCAGAATATACATAATACATGATAAACACAGTATAACGTTAAAATCAGTAAATCAAGACATGAACAAATAAAACAAGCTAAAACATGATATAAAACCAGTTACGTATGCAGTAATCAGAATACTTATACATGTATCCTATGTATGTAGCATTAGTGAGATCGAAGTAGGACTCTCTTCCGTTCGTCTTCTTCGTTCACTAGGTACAAATTCTCCGTCCTTTCAGTATGGACATTCTTTCCTTATTAGGATTTCCCCGTATGCAGCCAACTGTTTTACCCAGTATATGTTTTATATGTTTTTGAATTGCTTATGGTTAATTTGATACCTAAAGCCATATACATGCATGACCAGTTTCATCTAGTTATGGAGGTACCATAACCATAACACTGGAGGCACCGGTGTTATGACTCCACCACGACGGAGTGATAGCTCGTGGCGTCCCTTCAGCTTTTGGCCATATTATTATTATTATCATGTGGGGCGTATGGGTGCATCCTAGTTTACATGTTTTCAGCAGATTATTCAGGTGATTATGGTGTGTGCCTTGCATCCTTCACAAGGAGCTGATCCCTCCTACCCAAACAATATATTAACTAGAGGCAGCCCCTCTAATTTGCGTGACGAGGTCATCCCTCCAAGTATTCATGCACGCTGGTATTTCATGACCTATATTGGCTAATGGTAAACATGTTAAACAATTTTTACAAGATAAATATAAGGCTTTTCAAACTATAAACCAGTTTTATGAACATGTTCCAGGTTTTCCAGGACTTATACATTTCCACTGCTATTAAGTCTTTATTATGTTTCAGTCATTCATACTATGTCTATATCCGTGCACTGAGCGTTTTGCTCAACCGTTACTTTCCTTTCCATGTCCCAAAACGGCAGGTACCCAGGGACGGACTCGAGCATTTGGAGGACGTGCATAGGATGGAAGCTGCCATAGACTTCTTTTCCTTTTGCCTTCATATATTTATGCTTGTGTAGTCTTTGTTCATTTCATTTACTTTATTGATGTTTTGGGCTTATGTTTGGGAACCGATGTTTGATTCCGGTTTCCCTATGGTCATGTATGTTTTACTACATATTACCTTGCATGCTTTGATGACACGCCATAATTACGCGTAACGGTCCACTTATCAAAGTAGGGTGTTACAAAATGAGTATGAGATAGGTTATGAACTTAACAAGGTTATGGGGCATATAGAGGGGTCTTATGGGATACTTAGAGCATTAAAGTGAGATTAGAATATATAAGAGGTTATACATCTATCATAGATTGATGAGCCATTATGGGTTATCATTAGTTCATGTTTTGATTGTATGTATTGTTATATATTTTGCTAGTGTGCGGGAACTTGGAGAAGCTTATCAGGTGAGTTCATAGTCCCATTTTTACTAAGTTTCTAAATGTTCAAGTATGGGAAAGAGATGACACTTGTAATATTTTTAAAATGTTTTGATAATATGTTTTGAAATACGTGGACATATATGTGTTATTATGTGATATGCTTACTTATGTGTTATGCTATATGTTCTATTATGTGTTTTGACATGCGTTCTGAGTACTTGTGTTCTTGTGAATCGTCTTCTCGGAGACAAGATATCTCGACGGGGATATGGTTTAACTTCCATACGAGGTGTGAGAAAGATCTAGATAGGTGTAGTGCATTGTTCTTATTTTGTGTTCTTGATTTTTATAATGTGTTTTGTTTGTATTTGTATGTAACATGATTATAACAATGTTGGAAATACGTTTTTATAGTTCGAAAGTCTCGGTCACTCCAACAATATAGTTAAGGGCTTGTAGTATAGTTTTAGTAACATTTTAAGATAGCCCGTCCCACGAGCATGTTCATGGGCCGGAGGCCCAAGTCCATTTATGAACATGGGTATATAAACCCCTTTCCTTCATGGAAAGGGGTGTTGGTTGTTTCACTTTTAATATATTTTCACACATTTTCTCTCATCTTTCTCTCTCTACTTTCTCTCACTAGAAACATCAACCTCACTTGTTAGATCATAGATTACCACTATTCTACAATTGGTATCAAGAGTCATGAGATGAAATAGAGGTGTCTTTTGTGTTGTTCATGGTTTGTTAGTTGTGATTCGTGTGCTTTGATAATATAATACCCAAGTTTAAAAAAAATTCGTGTTTTTGTTGTTCCAAGTGATCTACATATCTCCTACATAGTTGTGGTAGGGATTTAGGTACTTTGGATTGGTTCAAATCACAAACATTTAAGCAAAAATCTCATTTTTATTCACTTAATCCTAAACTGTCAGATTATTGCAAAATATATGCATCAAAACATTTCGGAATAAATAGGGTTTCTATTATTGCAAAATATATGCATAAAATCTTTTCGGGATAACTAGGGTTTTTGTTATTGCAAAGATTCAAGGTTTTTGGTATTGCGAATATTCAAGTTTTTTGTTATTGCGAAGATTCAAGGTTTTTGTTATTGCGAAGATTCAGTTTTTTGTTATTGCGAAGATTCAAGTCTTTATTTCAATTACATTATATTTAACTTTAAAATATCAGAATTACGCGTGTACTTGTGTTTTGTGTGTTTTAGGTAAATAAGATACATTATGGAGCAAACACGCGCTTTATCGGATTTTATTCGAAGAAAAGACGGAGAAAAGGACGAAAGTGATCAAGATACAAAGTTCAAGGAACAAAGTTGCTGTTTAATAAATACTACAAGTGCTTACGGTGTTCATTGATAAAGTTGGAGGACTCATTATGACATTTTTCAAAGTATATTACAAAGAACACAAAGGCTGCAAAAGTTTCAGAAAGTACAAGGGTTGATTTTGCCAATAGATGGAAGTTGCTTAAGTAGATGACATGTGGACCAATTGGATGCTCAATAACTCATCACATGGATTGCCACTTCATCAGATCTCAACCATATATTTTGGATATTGAATGGAAGACAGAGATTGTGATCCAGATCTTTACACTCCATCAAATGAAACGCTGCCACGTCACGAGCTTCTTCATCACCAGATTGAGGGAGCTAGCGGAAGTTTTAGGAGGAGAAATAAAGATAGAAAATGGTCGTTATCATCTCTACAACACACTCATAACCTTTAACTTCCCCCAAATTTGCTCAAAAATTTTCCCCCAAATCTGGAAATGAGCTATGAACCCTAAAACAGAAATCTGCCACGTGGAGCATCTTGATTTGTTGAGACACATCACTGGACTCTCCCCTGCATTCTCTCTCTTCTATAAATGCTTCATCTCTTTTCAGTTGTAACACACAATTCATTACCTAGATAGAATTTAGTTTAAAATTTTCTTTCTACTTTTTCACCTCTAATGTGTGAATTGACACACACACATTAGACGGTTAGTAGTTAAGAATTAGTTGTAACAACTTTTCATTCCATAAAATTAATAAAATTTACCTGAATTTACCAATTCCTCTCAATTCTTCCCTAAATCTCTGAAACTTTACAAGTGAATGGTTGTTATTTCTACTGTTCCTACCAAACACGTGAAGTATGTTACTGATATTAAGTAGCTTTGAAGTTTTGTTGATGTGTAAGAGCGTTGCGTTCTGTTTTATGGAGTAGAGATCATTTGGTTCAAATCCGTGTTTTATGAACTTTTGATTTAAAGTAGCGGTGGTTTTGGATCGAGATTCATGTTGTATTCTGATTCTATAGTTCATTTGTGATCGTTACAATATTTCTGCATTTGGATTTTGTATAGTTGCTGTTCTTGAAGTTTAAGAGTTTTTGAGCTGTGAAGCAGAGTAGTATTTGAAGGAGTTTTTGATAACCAAGATTACTGATAGCTGCAAGTTTGAGTTTGATCTAGTAGTATTGTTACTTTACACAATTCTTAGTCAAAGATCAAGAAGTTTAGTTTCGGTCTTAGAAGGATTTGCTGATTTTATCAGCTGGTGATGGATCATCTGGAGTAACTATTAGTGTGGTTAGAACTGTCAGATCAGTTGTAACAGTAAATTAGTATCCGACATTTAGTTTCGTTTCATCTCAATGGGATTTTATGGTAGCTAGGTGATTGGCAGATCAGATTCGCAAGTGATCAGATAGCAGTGTTCGATTTCACATATACCTTTTAATTTTGAGATCAAACTGAAGTGATGAATCTGCTCGAGTTTGTAGTTAATCGATTGATATTGCAAGTTAATTCAAGAAGTAGCAGGATAGTTATTCGTTGATCGAGTTTAAATCAAAGTTTGCAGTTATTGTAGCAGAAAGATCGGTGGCTTTTCAACTCGTTTTAGTTCTCTAATCAGTTTAAGATCATGGTTTAAAGCGAACTCAGCGCTCCGCTTCGGCATCAACGGTTATCTCGACATATAGAATGGTTAAGCACATATTAAATTTTCTGTATTTTATTAGAGTAATCGGCTCGTCATAACTGTTAAGTATAATCTTGCTCTCGTTTGATCTGCTTGATTTAGCTGTGTATTCGCTATGTGTGTTTTATGTTCTCATTAGATGTCATTAACTGAAATTAGTTTGTTAAGATTTCTGTTAACCTTATTAAGTAGTGTTTGGCATTTGGTATTAACAGATTTTAATTTGGCGGAGTTTGGTCATTAGTTCTTTAACTGGTCTTGTTGCTATTGTATTGTAGTAGATTAGTAGGCTGTTGTGGTTAGTTAGTGTTTAATAGGCACAGACATTTTCCATTGAAAAAATAGTTCGCAAGTAAAATAGTAGTCTAATTAGTTGATCATAAAATTGAACTCTTTATCACTTTCAATAGAAGCTGTGTTTTAGCTTTCGAATTTGATTAGTTGGAACATAATTGGTTGCTATATTACTCTAAGGGACCATTAGAAGCTCTTATTTTACTATGAATTTTACTACATATTAGGTAAGCTAAGGGACTGTACATTATTGGCTTAATATGGTCTGATATATATAGTTTTTTTTAAGAAACAAATATGAAGTGTAAATAAGTCACGTTTTTTTTATCAAATATTGAAACGTTCAATTCGGATCCCTTGACAGTATGATAATGATATGTTGAGTTAAGTAGAATTCTTGTTGGGCCATGATTTTTTTGGGCTTTGTTTTAAAAAACATATAATTGGAATGGTTAAGTACTGAATTTCACATTTGAATTTGGTAATTGTTATATTAGTATAATTTTTTCATTTTTACTTCAGTTTAGTTTAGTATTAATATTAGCATAATTAAAAAATAGAATATTATATTAGTATAATTTCTCGATTTCCATGTCGTTTACGTTTTTGTCGAAAGTAGTATAAATTGTATTTTACTTTTTTATATTTCACGCATTTAATTGTGGTAATTGCCATGTGTTTTTAGAATTAGTACGTATATGTAGATAGATATTATTTTACAATTTTTACGTGTGTTACATGTTTTTTACCAAGTAGAAATAGATACCAATCAACCTATTATTACCAAAAACAATTAAGTCACACTTGAACGTTAAATCAATTCGAACTGATACCGAGAGAAACGATATACTATAAAACGAAATATTAAATGTCGCCGCTGCCGGTTATTTTCGTGAAGATTAACGGTTTCGAGTGAGACATACGGTTATTTTTACGTATTATAAATAAAAATCATAAAAAAAATCAAAAGGATAAAAATATAAAAAATATAAAAAACCATAAAATCAATTCTTTTCCTAAAGAATTGAACCAAAAAAATTAGAAAATCCAAAAGTAATATTTTTCCTAAAAGATTACAACAAAAATATATTGTATATATCGTTTTCCACCGTTTTTACGTACATATTATACTTTCTTTAAAAAAACAAATAAATACAAAAATATAATCTGTATATTATTATATGTAAATAAATATACGTAGATACGAAAAATCAATACATCTACTTCCATAAGTATTGCCGAGACACTACACCGTGCTTGGGGGCGTTCCGGTCCTAAGTTCGTGTATCGATCAAGTTTAATCAAGGCACAATAGTTAAATACTGCGATCTACTTGAACTTAAGAAAGAGGCCGATGTGTGGGGGGTATAAGGCGAGTGTATTTCAAATTCTAAAGAAGCAGGCTCTTAAGTGCTACGCACCGTCTCGTTTCTCCGCTTCCTTGTGGGTCTTTCGAAGGTGATAGTAGTGAGTGGTGTGCCACCGAATTATTATTACATATCTATATATTTTCTTGTGGATATTAATTATTAAACCTTGAGAGAGATAATCTCTTCTCTCTCAAAAGTCGACCGAGAGCTCATCTCTCACTCTTCGAGTTTACTTACACGTGTACGCGCACACGTGTAAACATACCATTTGGTGTATTACTTCCTTCCCCGAAGAAGTGTTAAAACGTCATTCACTTGTATATAAATTCAGCCACTTTGCCACACATGGATAATCGTCCTATTTTGGAGATTCTACAAGACGAGCATTATCGAGCTGTGTATGGGCCTTGTGCAATTTGTGGAGGACCGCATGGTGACAATGATTGTGATCTACACGCGAGCGATTATGATCAAGGGTTTCATGACGATTTTCTAAATATTTTTTTTTTAAATCAAGACGATTTTCAAAATGAAGGAAATTTTCAAGGTCATAATCAAAAAGACTTTCAAAATCAAGAAATTTATTACTAGTTTAGTCAAGACGCTTTTCAACTTATAATGCAAGCACTTGAGCAAATGAAAGGGGCAACTGATCCGAACATCTTAAGCATGCGAACACAAGTCTTGCAACACATTATACCTGACGATGCTTTACCTGATAATGAGCCTCTTTGAGAGTAGATGTTGAGGATGATACACTTAGTGATGTTCCTATTGTAGACTCTTCCATCTCTCCACCGACTATACTTGAGCCATACACACCTTATAAGCTTGATACCATGATTGATGATTCTTGTGATGAACCCTTTGATGATCCTTATGATAGTGATGAGTCCTTTACTTCTGATGATGATCAATCCATGTCTTCTATGACTCCTTCACTTATTCCTCCAAGTGATTTTGTGATGCATTCAAACCCTCTTTTTGAGATATGTTTTGATAACCCAATTTCTGAGGAGCGTGAAGAACCTAATAATGAGTCGATAGAAGAAGAACCCTTGATTGATCATTTTTCACCGGGTTTTGAGGATACACGTATTGATTTCCATGATCATATCATCTCTAAGAGTGATTCTCTCATTGATATACCTACTTTTGAGCCTTCTAGTCCCACCTTTTCACCCATGGAGTTGGTTATTGATGAAGATCTTATTCCCTTAGAGATTGATAACATTTCACCCAAGGAAAATTTAGAACCAAAAACCGTTGATATGGATTCTTTTATGAAGATTGATGCCACCATAGAGGCTACTCTTGCACATTTTGATATAGAGATCGATGATAGTGTTTCTAATTTAGAAGAGGAGGTTCGTCTTATTACAACATTGCTTTTTGGGAGTATAGATCCTACACCTCCACCACAAGACACTATTACTATTGATCCTCCTTTGACTATGCCTTCTATGGAAGATTCCCTACTTTTTGATGATGATGAGGAGCACCACATGGATATACTTGTTATGAATGTTTTGATTCCTACACCTTCATTTTCTCATGATGCTTTGATATCTAAGGGGGAATCTTATACGGTTGATAAGAGCTCATCTTCTTATTTTCCCATGAAGGGAAAGGTTTTTGATCTTGGGATACGTATGTTTAGGAAATATTCGTTTTCATCTACTCTTTGATTCCTACACCTTCATTTTCTCATGATGCTTTGATATCTAAGGGGGAATCTTATACGGTTGATAAGAGCTCATCTTCTTATTTTCCCATGAAGGGAAAGGTTTTTGATCCTGGGATACGTATGTTTGGGAAAAATTGGTTTTCATCTACTCCACTTAAGAGTGTGATTTCAATTGAGATGAGATTCTCTAATGAGCTTACTTTGTTGATGCTACCTACTTTGGAGTTGTTCGAGTGTAGAGATGGAAACTATGTATTTGATCCTGGTGTGCTTCATATTTGAGAGATTTCGTATGTTGGACAAACTTGAGACACGTTGGACCGTTCCATTTATCGAGACGGATATTATAAATCTTATAGTAAATGGTAACGTGCTAAGTTTGAGTGTATCATGTGAGATGTGCTTCAAAGTGGATATCCTTTCTTCTTCATGATGGTTTCCCCAAGGACAACCTAATTTGGGGCTGAATCGAGCTAGAGACTTAGGGTTAAAAAAAATCAAGCATTGTATAACTAGGTTAGAAAACGTAGAGTATATCTAAATAGGTTAAGTTTAATAAGAGGGTGTTATAGTAGAGTTGAAGTGGATAGGTGGCCTTTGTTCGTCTTTTGGTGTTTGTTTCAAGGGTTGCTCTCTCTCATTTTATTCGTGGAGCTTATGGAGGAGGCCCGTGTATCCGGTTCACTTCGATAAGTTTTTGCTATTGTGATATTCAAAACACTTGTGCTTAAAATGAATACAATTTAGTTGTCTTTTCCTTAGTTCGAGTTAAACAAAGTACGCAATGTCATAAGTGTAGGGGAGTTTACACTCCAATACTCTTAAACATTGAGGACAATGTTTATCTTATGTGTAGGGGAGACTTCTATCGAAGTGACCTTGCCTAGACCATTGCCATTGACTTCATGATAACTTAGAAATTAATTTTTCAAACATTTTTCAAATTTTTGATCTACTTTGGCCACCAAAAACCAAAAATATGCATTCATAATTTTTGCATTAATCATTTTTTTTTTGCATAACACATTTTCATTGTATATATTTCTTATTTTATTTTTCATCAAGAAGGAAAAATAAAGGATATGGTTTAACAAATTTAGACTTCTTTGACATATTAGGCCCTCCATGGATACTTTGACTCAACCCGAGTTTGCTTATCTATGCATTCTCTAGCTAGTAGCCTTAACCATGTAGACCATTATTGGTTTATTAGGCTAAGCATCCACTAGTCTCATTATTTGAGATTTTAAACTGTGGAGAACAAGAGATGATAGAGTTTGAAGTAAGTATTAAGGGCTAGATAAACCTCATATTAATTAATTGTGGCTTTTTTATCCCCTTTCGTAACTTTACTTTCTTGTCAACACATGTATATATGTTAATAAATAATCAAGAACGGTTTTAAACGGTTTGTAGTCTCTTATTCATTTTTGACTAATCATTCGTGGTTGGTATAAGTATGTCATAAGATTCTAAGTTAGAACGTCTTATGTGTACTAGACTTATGTCATGCTTAATACTTAGCGGGTGTTTTTCCTTTTATTCTTTTCAACTTTCTTTGTGAGGAATAAAGAAAAATAAGAGCGGCTTATGGAAAAATAATGTGTGGCTAGAAAAAAAATTTATATAAGACTCCCAAGAGGGGCAGTGAAGTGTTAATTATAGTAGCTATTGAATTCCAATATTACTCTCACAAGGGTTGTGGGGATTTGATAGTTGCTCCAATCCAATATTACCTTGACGGGTTGCAGGATTGAAGATCCAAGGTCTCAAAAAGGCGGCATTTATAAATTATTGCGTGAGTTTTATTTTACTTTCCTTAGCGAGTGTGTAGCTACTTATTAATGCATGACATAAGGATCTTACACATAAGGCGAATGACTTATTATTTTGAGTCGGACTTATATCAATTGTGGACGGTTTTTTTAGTAATGGATAAGATAATTACTTAGGATTAAAACCGTGCTTCCTTATTTTGAGATTTTACACTTATATTTCACGCTTTAAATAATGACAAATTTGCACTAAAGCAATTTGCTCAAATAATAACCGGTCTTAGAGGCATAATAAGTGGGGGTATAATGGTAACACAATTAATTTGTATGAATAAGTCGATGCACTTTCACTTATGGAAAACAATGATCTTGTTTTTAAGCTTGGTATAGGAAAAGTGAAACTTGAGGATGATAAGTGTTCATGGTACCAAAGCCCTAATTAAAGTCTTTGATTTCTTTATGAGTTATTTCTATCAAAACCATTTCAAGAAAAATAAAAAATAATCAAATAAAGTTTATATCTTGCATTGCATTCTTGGAAATTAAAATTCATGCATCATGTAGTATAGTATAGTTTATTGAATCATAAAATGGCCAAGGTGGATTAATTATGAGAAAAGTATAAATTGATGCTTTAAAATACTACATTGCATGAGGTCATTGCAATGTTCAAGTGGAGGGGAGTTGATAAGTGTGAAAACACTCATCATTTATAACCTTAAAACCATTTAAAACACAACCAGTTACATTATATTTAACTTTAAAATATCAGAATTACGCGTGTATTTGTGTTTTGTGTGTTTTAGGTAAATAAGATACATTGTGGAGCAAACACGCGCTTTATCGGATTTTATTTGAAGAAAAGACGGAGAAAAGGACAAAAGTGATCAAGACACAAAGTTCAAGGACCAAAGTTGCTGTTTAATAAAGACTACAAGTGTTTACGGTGTTCATTGATAAAGTTGGAGGACTCATTATGACATTTTTCAAAGTATATTACAAAGAACACAAAGGCCGCCAAAGTTTTAGAAAGTACAAGGGCTGATTCTGCCAATAGATGAAAGTTGCTTAAGTGGATGACATGTGGACCAATTGGATGCTCAATAACTCATCACATGGATTGCCACTTCATCAGATCTCAACCATGTATTTTGGATATTGAATGAAAGACAGAGATTGTGATCCAAGTCTTTACTCTCCATCAAATGAAACGCTGCCACGTCACGAGCTTCTTCATCACCAGATTGAGGGAGCTATAGGAAGTTCCAGGAGGAGCAATAAAGATAGAAAATGGTCGTTATCATCTCTACAACACACTCATAACCTTTAATTTCACCCAAATTTTCTCAACAATTCTCCCCCAAATCTGGAAATGAGCTATGAACCCTAAAACAGGAATCTGCTACGTGGAGCATCTTGATTTGTTGAGACACGTCACTGGACTCTCCCCTGCATTCTCTCTCTTCTATAAATACTTCATCTCTTTTTGGTTGTAACACACAGTTCATTACCTAGATAGAATTTAGTTTAAAATTTTCTTTCTACTTTTTCACCTTTAATGTGTGAATTGACACACACACATTAGACAGTTAGTATTTAAGAATTAGTTGTAACAATTTTTCATTCCACAAAATTAATAAAATTTACTTACATTTACGAATTCCTCTCAATTCTTCCCTAAATCTCTGAAACTTTACAAGTGAATGGCTGTTATTTCTACTGTTCCTACCAAACACGTGAATCATGTTACTGATATTAAGTAGCTTTGAGGTTTTGTTGATGTTTAAGAGCGTTGCGTTCTGTTTTATGGAGTAGAGATTAGTTGGTTCAAATTTGTGTTTTATGAGCTTTTGATTCAAAGTAGCAGTGGTTTTGGATCGAGATTGATGTTGTACTCTGATTCTGTAGTTCATTCGTGATCGTCACGATATTTCTGCATTTGGATTTTATATAGTTGATGTTCTTAGAGTTTAAGAGTTTTGGAGCTGTGAAGTAGAGTAGTATTTGAAGGAGTTTTTGATAACCAAGATTACTGATAGCTGCAAGTTCGAGTTTGATCCAATAGTATTTTTACTTTACACAATTCTCAGTCAAAGATCAAGAAGTTTAGTTTCGGTCATAAAAGGATTTGTTGATTTTATCAGCTGGTGATGGATCATTTGGAGAAACTATTAGAGTGGTTAGAACTGTCAGATCAGCTGTAACAGTAAAGTAGTATTCACCATTTAGTTTCTTTTCATCTCGATGGCTTTTCTACTCGGTTTAGTTCTCTAATTAGTTCAAGATCATGGTTTAAAGCGAGCTTAGCGCTCTTCTTCGGCATCAATGGTTATCTCGACATATAGAATGGTTAAGCACATATTAAATTTTCTCCATTTTATTAAAATAATCTGCTAGTCATAATTGTTAAGTATAATCTTGCTCTCGTTTGATCTGTTTGATTTAGCTGTGTATTCGCTATGTGTGTTTTATGTTCTCATTAGATGTCATTAACTGAAATTAGTTCGTTAAGATTTCTGTTAACCTTCTTAAGTACTGTCTGGCATTTGGTATTAACATATTTTGATTTGGCGAAGTTTGGTCATTAGTTCTTTAACTGGTCTTGTTGCTATTGTATTGTAGTAGATTAGTAGGTTGTTGTGGTTAGTTAGTGTTTAATAGGTGCATACATTTTCCATTGAAAAAAGAGTTCGCAAGTAAAATAGTAGTCTAATTAGTTAATGCATAGAATTGAACTCTTTATCACTTTCAATAGAAGCTGTGTTTTAGCTTTCGAATTTGATTAGTTGGCACATAATTGGTTGCTCCAATACTCTAAGGGACCATTAGAAGCTCTTATTTTACTACGAATTTTATACATATTAGGCAAGCTAAGGGACTGTATATTGGCTTAATATGGTCTAATAGATATAGTTTTTTTAAGAAACAAATATGAAGTGTAAATAAGTCACGTTTTTTTTATCAAAGATTGAAACGTTCAATTCGGATCCCTTGAGAGTATGATGATGATCTGTTGAGTTAAGTAGAATTCTTGTTGGGCCATGTTTTTTCGGGCTTTGTTTTAAAAAACGTATAATTGGAATGGTTAAGTACTAAATTTCACTTTTGAATTTGGCAATTGTTAGATTAGTATAATTGTTTTCATTTTTACTTCATTATAGTTTAGTATTAATATTAGCATAATAAAAAAATAGAATATTATATTAGTATAATTTATCGATTTCCGTGTCGTTTACATTTTTGTCGAAAGTAGTATTATATTTTACTTTTTTTATATTTCACGCATTTAATTGTGGTAATTGCTATGTGTTTTTAGAATTAGTATGTATATGTAGATAGATATTATTTTACAATTTTTACGTGCTTTTTACCAAGTAGAAATAGATACCAATCAACCTATTATTACCAAAAACAATTAAGTCACAAATGAACGTTAAATCAATTCGAATTGATACCGAGAGAAATGATATACTATAAAACGAAATATTACTGCTACCAAGGATATTGCGAAATCTGATCACCAAGGATATTGCGAAATCTGCTCACCAAGGATATTGCAAAAAGTTAGCACATAATGCGAAATCTTGAATAGGGTAATTACTGCGAAATCTTTTCCAAGTTTTGCAAAATTTCAAGGAATTTAGACTTTGCATTTATTTGAAGACTTTCACAACAACACTCAACCAAAGGATAATATCCTATTGTTTCAACAACCACAAACACTTTACCTTTATTTCATTGCTCAATCAGTTGGTAATCTTTCATCAAGTGATCAAAAATGAATCCCCATTCATTCATGCCTACCATAACATCACTTACTGATCTATCTATCATATCGGGTACCGATACCCGTCCACCGTTGCTTATCAAAGAGCTATTTGAAGCATGGAAGGGTCGCATGAAGTCATATATTATTAGTCGACCCAGTGGGAGGCTCATGATCACATCCATTGAGCAAGGCCTACTTGATTGGGGCACAATTACTTCAGATAATGTGACTCGGCCAAGGGAATTTTCTGACTTAACGACTGCCAACCAACTAATTGGCGATGCGGATGAAAAGGATGTTCAGACTATTATTCAAGATCTTCCACCCGATATTTATCGTATGGTAAGTCAACACAAGATAGTAAAGGAACTATGGGATCGTTTGACGGTTTTGCTGCAAGGGACTTCACAATCTAAGCAGGAACGAGAATGTCAACTTTATGATTTGTTTGACAAGTTCACATACACTTCATGGGAAACTCTTCATGACTACTATTGGAGATTCACTACATAGATCAAGGATTTGAACACTTACAATCTAACGATTGCTCAACTTTAGATCAATACCAAGTTTCTGAATACGTTGCCTCTAGAGTGGAGTCACTATGTCACTGATGTTAAATTGGTAAGGGATTTTCACAAGTCAAATCTAGATCAACTATATGCTTTCCTGCAACAACACGAGAATCATGTGCTCAAGACCTGTATGTCTCAAGGATCTTATCTTGAACCATTGGCGTTATTGGCAAATCATCAAATGTCATCATATAACAACACTCATTATGCTATGGGACAACACTCCTATCACCAGCCTGCCTATCAAACCCCAAGTTATCCACAGTACTGGATGTTACCACAACCACCTACTTCACATCAACAATATCAACTACCCACACCATCATCACAAAGAGACTCACATCTATCACCTTATTCTCATCAACTATACTCTTCTTACCAACCACCTACAACTCCTACTATCACATACCAGCAACCTAAAGTTCTTCAACCCAACTATTCACAACATGTCAGTACTCCTTCAAGTGTTTATACAACTCCACCAGCACCAGTCCTGTACTGTGATGATGAGGTTCCAATTCCTGAATTCAAACAAGGTGATAATCCTACTGACGTGTCAACTTCCATGTCTGCCTATATCACTCAAACGTTGAACAAACGAGGATACAACAGACCATTCCCAACAAATAATCAGTTGAGAACTTCTTCAAACTCTCGTCAACAAGCTACAATTCAAGATGGTAGGGTCATGGTTCAACCAATTCAGGGAAGACCAAGTTTATCAAATACTGGTATACGCACGTATAACACTACTCTAAGGGGAAATACTACTGGCAAGGTGAAGATGATAATATTCTACAACTGCAAAAGGGAAGGACATATGGCTAGGGAGTGTAAGCAACCCAAAAGGAGAAGGGATGCGTCATGGTTTGAGGAACAGATCTTTTTGGTTAATGCTCAAGCAAATGGTCGAGAGCTCGATGAGGAGGAGTTAGCGTTTCTTGTGGATCCGAGAGTTGTGGAAAATGAGAGAATCACAACAGCCTTCACTCAAAATGCAGCGTACCAGGCAGATGATCTTGATGCATATGACTCAGACTGTGATGACTTCAACACCGACAAGGCAACTCTTATGGCAAATTTATCGCTTTATGGGTCTGGCCAAATATCTGAGGTACCAAGTACTACCAATGATACTAGTATTTTATCTTATCAAGCTGGGCAAGCGTCTCAGTATTCGGAAGAGCCTCCGGTGGTTAGTAATTCAAACAAGGAGACAAACAATGATAGAAATATCAATGCAAGTCCCCAGACTTTGGGTGAAATACAGCTGGGAGCTATTACGAATACGAATTCTCCCGCTTAACAAGGTTTGGTAATGGTTTCGGCAACTATGCTTGGCCAAATGAATATTGCGGTCCTTGGAACCCTAAGTGTTAATCAGACCTTATCTGCCGAGCTTGCTTTGTACAAGGAAAAGGTTCAAACCTTGGAATTCACTCCTTCAACCAATACCGTAAGTAATTCCAAATTTGATGGGTTTAGAAAAACTCAAATGGATCATTTACAAGAGATTGAACATTTAAGAGAAAATCTTTCGAAAGAAATTAAAGAGAAAGTGATGACGTATAATCCCCAACCGGGTCATGAACCCGGCCCACGGGTACTACCCGCATCCGGCCCATCACGAATGGGTTAGATTAAGGTCATTTGAGCTTATGGGCTTAGATGAACAGTGGCCGCATAAGATGTGTGCGGCCCACGACCCAGCACGGCCGGTACAGGGTTACACAGAATCACAATCTTATTAGGATTGGGATTTACCTCAAAGTATATAGGATATACACTCACCATAATTAGAAGATAACAATCAAGCTAATTATGGTGATTATCTTATGCTTGGGGCCGAAGTAAGAGTGACAGCCCATTAGGGTTTCACTGCCTATGTAAGGAACCCCAAGGGTTCCACAAAGGTATTACATTCTCTATACTCTCAACCTACAGCCGATTCATAACCCTAAACCGATTACTTAGTCTCACGCTGGAGTCTAATCGTGAGATACGCTCCCACGGTAAGTCTAACGCGTGTTGCTTTAGTGTGCAAGATCTCAGCAAGTTATTCACTTGGTGCAAGAGCCGGATCCTAGTCTACCCGAATTAAGCCTAGTTCGGGTCAAGCAAGGATCATCCAACTTTTGTATCAACAAGTTGGCGCCATCCGTGGGACCTAAACATTAAGCTAAAATCATAATCTCGATCTCTTCTGTTGTTCCCACAAAATATTCACTTTACAATGGTTGATTATATGATTAAACAAGAAATAAAGATAGAAAAATAGATGGATTTTAGAGAGAGAAAGTAGTGAGAGAAAGTAGACAGAAGGTGGAGAAAACTAAGTGAAATTAGATTGAGAAAAATGAAATACCTTGCCACCCTCCTAACATGCTAGGAGGGTGCTTATATAGTCCACCCACATGCGGGCTTTCTTTTGGACTATATTGTTTTGGGCCGGGCTTAAATAAATGCTTCGTACCTTGAAAGAGGCTTTTTAAGCTAACCATCAAGGCCGTAATGTCACTACTATTTTAACTAACTTTTACAACGTTTTAATATATATTACAACATAAACCTATGACCAAACATTCTTGTTTGACTCAGTATTTTGAGGCTAACAATCTCCCCCAATGTGAGGTTATTCCTCTTCGATATTTGGAGTTCAATGGAGATTATGAATTTCGTCATAAATGAGTCTTGAACGTATAATAGTCGTCTTGTTCCTTCATGTTGTAATCTTTGAGACTTTGTCATTGTCTTTCGACTTTGTCTTTTATCTTGAGATCTTCAAATTATCCTGGACTTGTCTTTGCTATCTTACGATCTTGTGTCTTTATCCACATGCTCATACTTTGCAAAATCTTGAAAGCTTGCTAACAATCTCCCTTGAAGAGATGTCATTCCTCTACATAAATTGATAAGGAAGATTTTGATCGTCAGTGTTGCAGAAGTCTTTAGCTTTCTTGATTGTTGAATATGTCTTTGGGCATGAGTATGTGGTTGTGAATCTTTGACTTTGCTGAGTACACCGTAACCTTACCTTCTTGAGACAAAACATAGACACGGACTGAATGGCTTTGACATTCGTCCTAAATCGGTAGCGTTTTACCTCCGGTCGGTGAAGACCTTTACACGATATTAAATATCGTACCTGTGATTAGGTAGATTCAATTAAGAATCTCGCAAGTTACCTACCGTAGCGTTGTTTGATGTTGACGCTAAAAGGATTTCCATTGGTCACTGTGAGTATTAATAAATATCACTCTGAATTTTTTGGCAAGACGATAATGATATTGCGTAGAAACCTGAAACGAGTTTGAATCGATAGAGAAACAAAGCACTATTTCTTTTCAGTTTTACATATGTTTAATTTATAAAGAATCTTACACATGACCTACCGCAGTGCTGTTTGATGTTAACACTGGAAGGATTTCCACTCATCATTGTGAATTCTAGGAAGTATCACTCTGAGTGTTCTTGCAATATCGCAAGGATATAGTGTAAGACTCTCTTGATCGTCATCCGTGTGTCCTAACGAGATTTAATTGATCTTTTGGCTCTAGACTCGATTTGTGCACTTTTAGTAGTCGTGGGCTGGAGCAGATGCCACCTATTCAATATCAACTATCTCGGAGTGAGAAAGTCAATAGAAGTCGTGTTGATCTCTGTGACAATAAAACAAACTTCTTTTAAGAGAAGCCTAAATCATTTGGGAAGGCGTTGTGCATTACATCACTGGGTCCATGATGCGTTGTCTTCATGATGTGTTGACCCGATTTCTGCCTAAGTTGTATGGAGGGCTAATTTTTTTACACCCTTTATCCTTACATTTCTTTTTCATTCTTCAACCCCTTCAATGCTTACCAAGACATCATTACTAGCACCTTGTTGTGATTGTTCCAGTGCTAGCATCAGTACTTAGTCGGTATTCAGCTACCTTCACATTCTACTCCATCTTTCCTAAGGACTTCTAATAGTCTATTGGATTATCCCTGGGAAGATCCCTCTGATTCTGGTTGGATCATAGGACTTAAACCTAACCACCCTTTTGACACCAATAACGTCATGAATTAAAGATGTTGTGGGTATTTGATCGAAACTATGAGTGCTTGAGTCTTTAGATCACATTTTAATCACATTTTCTTCCCTATCTCTAATATATAAAATCGTTTGATATTAGAGATACCAAATTTGATTAAAATATATTGTTAAAAATAGTCTTGAAAAACTTTCGGGAGAAATTTATGTCAAAAGTAGCATGAATTTGGAACGCTCCCCCTCAAAAATTGATCCAATTGAATTGTCATTGTAAGGATGTGATCCACATTTCACTTTTTGAGGATAGGAGTTGTTGAACACACAATTTTTGAATGATTTTGAATAATCATTGAGAAATTCTTGAAAAAATTGGGTGCAATGCTTTTTGAAAAAGTGTATTTATTTTTGGCGAAAATGTTTTTCTAAAGCATAAACTTGAGTTCATAGACTTTGAATGTCGTGACGAATCCACTCAAGTGTAAGAAGATTTCTCTTCTTTTGCTGAGGGTAAGGGCACTAAAGCGTACACTCCCCCGTGAATATAGATCCGGGTTGCAATCTGAAAGTGATTACAAGCCATTGTGTTGAGCTCAAAACGTGGAATGTTTTGTGACAATCTCAACCCAAGATAGATTGCTCTACCCGTTGTTGGAAAAATTGTCCAAAATAGATATTTTCCTATATAAAAATAGAAATGACATGTTTTGATAAATATTTACAACTTTCATTCGAGCTTTATGTACACTCCCGTGTCGTTATTGAGAGACATTTCTAGGTACGTCCATATTATCGATACTGAAAGACATGTCGAGAAGAATATTTTTGGATTTTCAAAGATTTTTAATTTTTTATTTTGCTTTTTCATTAATATTTACATGTGGATGTTTGATAGATGAATCAATCAGGCTTCTTTGCCAGAATCTCCAGTTCTGCTGGAGTCAAACATCTCATACCAATTTGCCTAACTAGATACGCAAAACTCTCTTTCGAAAGAGCTTTTTGTAAACAAGTCAGCTAATTGGTAATCAGTTCCAACAAAGTATAATTCAACAATACCCCTTTCAACTTGTTCCTTAATGAAGTGATATCTGACATCAATGTGCTTCATGCGGGAATGCTGTACCGGATTGTAGGAGATGGCTATGGCGGACTTTGAGTCACAGTACATAGGTACTTCATCTAAGTACAAGCCATAATCCGTGAGTTGTGTTCTCATCCGCAAAACTTGAGCACAACACAAAGATAGAGACACATACTCCACTTCGGCTGATGACAGTGACGTGCAATCCTGCTTCTTGGAAGACCATCCCACAAGCTTATCTTGACCTAGAAATTGTGCACCACCATAAGTACTTTTACGTGTATCAAGAAACCCTGCATGATCAGAATCTGAATAGGCCGTTAGAAAGAAACCGGTTTCCCTCAGATATCAGAGTCCTATGTGAATGGTATTCTTAAGGTACCGAAAGATCTGTTTAACCTCCTTGAGGTGATTTTCAGTGGGTCGTGCTTGATATCGTGCACAGTAACACGTAGCATGTGATATATCTGGTCTGCTTGCTGTTAAGTACATGAGGGAGCCGATCATGGAATGATACATCTCCCTCCAAATCAGCATCTAGGGATGTGGTTGATAATGGTGTCCCAACGGGGTCACATGAGGTCATACCATGCTTTTTGATTATCTCTTGACAATACTTAGCTTGGTTAATAAAGATACCACATGGGGATTGGTGAACTTGAATTCCTAGAAAGAATTTTAGTTCGCCCATCATTGACATTTCAAATTTGTTGTGCATGACTTTTTCAAACCATTTAGAAAGTTTTGGGTTTGTAGACCCGAAAATAATGTCATCAACATAAATCTGCATAAGCAAAATGTCATCCCCATATTTATAAGTGAACAGAGTTAGATCAATGGAACCTTTTGAGAAACCTTTAGATACCAGAAATTTTGAGAGCTCGTCGTACCACGCCCTTGGAGCTTGCTTGAGTCCATAAAGTGCTTTGTGGAGACGATACACCTTGTCAGGATAATGAGGATTGACGAATCCTTCCAGCTGTGTGACATAGACTTCTTCCTTCAAAGGACCATTAAGAAACGTCGTCTTTACGTCCATTTGATAGACAATGAATCCCTTATGTGCAACATAAGCAAGGAAAATCCTGACCGCTTCCAAACGAGCTACTGGTGCAAATGATTCTTCAAAATCAATACCCTCTTTCTGGCCATACCCTTTAGCCACTAGCCTAGATTTATTCTTGATGATCATGTTCTCTTCATCCATCTTGTTTTTCCAAATCCATCGAAGATTTAATGGTATTACATCATATGGTCTATCAACAAGTTCCCAGACTTTTAGTCTTTCAAATTGTTGAAGTTCATCCGTCATCGATTCAATACAAGCGTGATCTGCCAAGGCTTCTTTGATATTTGTTGGTTCATTTGTACTCACGGTGAGTGCGAACATACAAACATCGCCATCAGTTTCAAGTTGTCGTCTTGTACGAACGGGCTGTGAAGGGTTTCCAGTTACTTGTACCAAAGGATGATCTCGGGTCCAATGATGTGTTGAAGGATGTCGTTGGTAGAACGTATGCATATTTGACGGATCAACATGGCGAGAAGATGACTCTCCAGTTTCGTGTACCGGTGTACCGAATGGGTTGATAAATTCGTCTTCGTCATTTAATGCATTGTCTGCTTGATTTTTGTTCTCTGGAGCAATGACAGTAGTTGTGGATGTTGTAGGAGCGGTTGTTGATGTGATATTCTGAGGAGGTAAATCTGTAGCAACCCGTGTTGAAGTAGATGAAGTTGTATCCTTTTGTTGACTATGATCGGTATCATCATTCGTATCATGAGTGACAGCGGAAGACTTTGATACAATACGTTTCTCCCCCGTGAAATATTCATCATACATTGGTCCATATAACATTTCCAACTCGTCAATTTTCGTGCTTACTGTCATATCTGCTCTTGGAACGTTTCCTTGAACCAGCTTTGAACTTAACGATTCATTGTTGTGGTCTTGAGTTCCGAGTTCCGTGCGGTTGTGAACGGAAGTCGTTTGTTGTTGTGGATCGGGACTTAAACTGTTTTGTTCAAGTGCCATCACTTGTAATTCATCAAATCGGATGTGAATAGTCTTGACTATCAATTTTGTTCTCTTGTTGTAAACTCTATATCCCTTAGACTGAGTTGCATATCCCACAAGAATACATGCATCACCTTTCTCTTTCATCTTGTCCAGATTTTCACCATCTCGAATAATGTAACACGTACATCCAAAAACATGAAGGTGTTTGAGTGAAGGTTTTCGATCATGAATTATGTGATATGGTGTCTTTTCGTGTCTTGGGATAATTAAGGATCGGTTTTGTGTGTAACATGCGGTTGACACGACTTCGGCCCAAAAGTATAGTAGAAGTTTTGAAGCAGATAATAATGTTCGAGCAGCCTCAACTAAAGTACGATTTCGTCTTTCAACAACGCCTTTTTGTTCGGGTGTTCGAGCAATAGATGTTTCATGTTCAATTCCTTTAGATTCAAAATAGTTTCTCAGATTTGAATTCAAAAATTTGGTGCCTCTGTCAGTTCGAACCACTTTTACTTGAGCTTGAAGACCACGTTGTATCAGTTTAAGGAAGGTGATGAGAACTTCGGGTGTTTCATCCTTGGACCTCAAGAAGTGAGTCCATGTGTACCTTGAGTAATCATCGACAATTACCATAAAATATTTCTTCCTATTGATACTATGAACACGCATGGGACCACACAAATCTATATGGAGAAGATCTAACCGTCCATTAGAGCTTGGTGTAGTCTTTGTCTTGAAGCTACTTCATTTAGCTTTACAAAGCTCACAAGAAGAACAAAGATGATCTTTGATGAATTTCAAGCTTGGAAGGCCTCTCACAATATCTTTCTTGGAAAGCAAGTTGATGGTATCAAAATTAAGATGAGATAAACGTTGATGCCATAACCATACCTGAGTCGTTGAAGCTTTAGCCATGAAGCAAATTGGAGTTGATGAAGTTGTGTCTTGAAGTGAAATTGTGTAAAGATCAGTACCCCGTGTACCGGTAAGTAAGTCATTCCCATCATAATCACGAACAAAACATGTATTCTTTCTGAAAGCAACCTCCAAATCCGCATCACAAAATTGACCAACCGAGAAAAGATTGTGATTAAGCCCTTCGACGTAGTATACCCTTTTGATCGTGATATTCCCCTGAACCAAATCTCCATATCCTAGGATCGGTGCAAATTGATCAATTCCGAATTGGACCGTACCCAGGAACTTCTCCACGAAGTTAATTAGAAGCTTGAGATTCCCCGTCATGTGCTTCGTGCATCCGGAGTCTAGTATGAAGAGAATTATTTGTGTCACCTGCAGAAGAGTTAGAACACGATGGAGCATTTGCTAAATTGGATACCACAGTAGCTGTGATTGTAGAATCATTAGTGTCCTTAGTATTTAGTACTTATCGTGTACTAACATGTATTTAATACTTATCGTGTAATAACACCTACGCAGTTCTTGTAATTAATATTCATGATACGTGTTCATGTTATATAAGGAAAGTTTTAACCCTGTACGTACGATCATAAGTGTACTGTTTATGGTAAAAGCATGCGGGTTTTACACATTTTACTCAAAACAGTCCCGTTTTTTATACCCCAAACTATGGAACGAAAAAATATATATATAGGGGAGAGTTAAAATAAAAAGACTTTTTTTTGTGAGAAGGATAAGAAGGATTTTCAGCCATTGATTTTAAACCAATGGATGAGATCAATCCATATTTCTAACTAACTACCTAACTAACCATCTAAACATGATTTTGAAAAAGTTCTCGAAAAATTCTGAAAAAATTCCATAATATCGGATATGTTGGTGCATAAAAAAGTTGTGAAGAAAGTTTTTTTAATTTTGATTTTTTTACGTTTTTTTAATGCACAAAAACGAATTTTGATGCACAAAAAGGTAAAATTTTGTGTACAAATTTTTTTTCATGCACAAAACTTTCAAGTTGTTTTAGTTTGATTCGGCATCAAATTTTAAAGCAAAAAGTCAAAAGAAGTTGGGTATAAAAATGAATTCTTGATGCACAAAAAACGTAAAAAGCCTAAAAATTATCGTTTTTGTGCATTAAAAAAACGTAAAAATCTTCGAATTAAAAAAAATTCACAAAAGTTTTTTACACCAACTTACCCGATCTACTGGAATTTTTTTAGAATTTTTGAATTTTTTTTTAAAAAAACATATGTAAATGGTTAGTTAGTTAGTTGGTTAGTTAGTTAGGATTGTGGTTTAATCTCATCCATTGAATTTAAATCAATAGCTGAAAATCCTTCTTATCCTTCTCACCAAAAAAAGTCTTTTTATTTGATCTCTCCCATATATATATATATATATATATATATATATATATATATATATATATATATATATATATATATATATATATATATATATATATATATATATATATATATATATATATATATATATATATATATATATATATATATATATATATATATATATATATATATATATAGAGGAACGTTATTGTAGTGACCACTCTTAAAATAAAAACAATAAGAATCATTGTGGACCATTAGATCAATAATTATAGATGAAGATTAAATCTAATTAAACAAGTGACTTTTAATGAATAAATGAGATCAAAAAGGGTGTATTTGTACATTACTACGTATCTAATTGAAAGTATTACAATACATCTAATAAACGGTCATTATTATATTTATTAATGCCAGTTAGGATGCATTTATGATATAGTTACACCATTATTAACGAGAAAAGAGAAATGTATACATTTAAGTCACAATTTTAGAGATCAAATGTAACTTATACATATGATACTATTCGAAAAATACACAATGAATTAAAAGAAAAGTGAGTGATGCGTATTCTTAAAAATACAAAACAAATTAAAAATATCCAAATGACACGTATCCAAAAAAATACATTATCAACTAATAAATGACGCGTATTCAAAAAAAATATATAATGTGATACGTATCAAAAATACAAGTGATACCTATCCAAAAAAACTACGCAACCAACTAAAAATAATATCCATGTGACACGTATCCGAAAAAATACAAGTGATACATATCCAAAAACCTATACAACCAACTAAAAGACTCTAAGTGATACATATTTTAAAAAATACAAAACCAACTAAAGAAGACCTAAGTGATGCGTATCCAAAAAATACACAACCAACAAAAGTATCCCAACTGACACGTACACAAAAAGATACCCAACCTAATAGAAAGGGAAGTCATTTGCACACTCCTTGAATTGATTGACGCCCTCTAAAATATGGTGTCTTTACATATATACCCTTATATCACTTTCATTTATATCCATCCATACAAGGGTATAAGTGTCAAGACACTATATTTTAGAGTGTGTCAATCAATTGAAAGAGTGTGCAAATTATCTCCCTAATAGAAAAGACTCAATTCATATGTATTCGGAAACAATATACAACCAAGAAATAAAAAAGTGATACGTATCCGAAAAATACACAACCAGCAAAAAAAAACAAATAATACGTATAAAAAAAATAACGCTAGTAAATATCTAAAACATACACAACCACTAAAAATAACCAAGGTGATATCTATCTTAAAAGTATATAACTATGCAAATAGTTACCATTTCTTTACGATTGTTCTTGTATGTTTATGGGTTTTTTTTAACATTTGTATATGATTTTATTATTCACATTAGTTATACACTTCTACACACCTACTGATACATATATACTTATAAGAGCATCTCATAATGGACAAGCATATTTCGATACATATATACTTATAAGAGCATCTCATAATGGACAAACATATTTCTCGTGATAGAAATTAAAAAAAACATTGAGATAATAGATTAATGATTTATGTGATTTAGAATTTAATAAAAAAACGCATAAGAAAATAAAAATTAGTGGTGATGGTTGATGATGCCATTAATGATTAAATAGAAGATGAATATGATTTTGGTAGGAACAAGATACGTTTTCATATGTACGAGTGATTAGTAGTTGTATTTGCTTTAATGATGGATTCAACTAGTGATTAAATAGTAAATACCTTAAATACCCTTAAATATATATTATATAATTTTACTATCTTTTTGAAATAAATGCCACTTGTCATAACCTAATTGGTTCCTATTATTTTTATATTAAGCTTGGTTCTTACTTGAACGTAAACTATATATATATATATATATATATATATATATATATATATATATATATATATATATATATATATATATATATATATATATATATATATATATATATATATATATATATATATATATATATATATATATATATATATATAATACAACGACTTGCATTAGATGCACTACAAGAAAATATGGTTTTTAGGACCTTTCTTTATGACACTTTTTTTAATGAGGTCCTTAGAAATGTTTTATGACACCAATTAGATTTTGAGTCATATTAGAGTGGATTTTAATAGGACACTTTGTACGTGGATCCCATTAAGCTATTTTATATGACACATTTTTTGTATGGTCTCATTATGAAATATATAATAGGACATTTGATATAAAGGTCATATTATACTACATTTTATAAGACCTTTTTCTGGTTGGTCTTATTAGATCCTAATTTAATACGACACTTAATATATGTGTCCTATTAAATCTAATCTTATTGGACGCCTAAATTATATGAGTCCTATCATATGTAATTTTGTTAAGCTGATTCGGCTAGGTATATCATGATTAAATATAAAAGGTACATTTGAACAAATAGTCTTTACAACTTAATCTTTTATTTGTGTTAATAATTTTTTTTATCGATTTTCAATTCATTATTAGAGAACACGTGAGTCTGTGCACTGGCGAGATAAGTTCGTGTTATGTTTTACTTTATAACTAGGTATACTTTTGTAACACTTGAGCCCGAGTTATTGGTCGTTTATAAGGCTCTATCTTGACTCAAGGTTAGTCTTTGATTCAGATTCGTGTTTGGCTATATGTTTATTAAATGAGAAGATTGATTTAAGTTTCGGCTTACTCGAGCTTAAGTAGCGCACGAACAAGCTCTATCCAATACGTGTATCTTTGAATGATGTTATCGACACTTGGAGTTCTGTATATGTATTGTTCCTATAAATGAGGTTTCATTGCCATTACGGTCTTAGATAGACTTGATTTGTTGTTTTTTTGTATCACTAGTCATACAACTATAAACATTTAATACATAACACTCGATGGGAGTGTTGTAAGAGAGTTTACACATGTTTAGCGTTTATTGTTCATTAGTCTTTATCGTTTGAGTCGTCTATCTAACATTCCATGTTGTCTCGGAAGTTGGTTATATGGCTAGAACTTTACTCGGGTTTAGCCTTCAAAATCAAACTCATGTTTAATCGAGCTCACTTACTTAAGAGGGCTTGAGTTGAGTTTTAGCTATGCAAAACTCATTTAAGTAATTCACAACATAACTTATTTACCTCATAAATAAGACTTTTAATATGATTAATGTATTTTAAAGCTTATAAAGCAATATTTTTTTACTCCACTTTATTATAATACAATGTTACCATCATTTCTATGATAAATTATTATGGTTCTTGAATATCTCAATCTTGATTTTAGACCTTATGATTTTACGATATTACAAGAAAAGACGACCGCGTTCCTACATAGGATATTTACGAGACATGATCTCAACAACCTTGATCTTTACTATAGAATCGTAAGATATGGTTTGACCTAATCGTAGTTTTTTTTACCACGAGTTAAAAAAATATAAATTTATGTATTTAGTTTTGTAAAATATGAAAAACAAGAGTAATTGTATAAGCACTTAATAATTGTAGTTTGACCTACATGTTCATTTGCATGATATATGACATATATAAGAATATGTCGAGACAGTATAGTAAAATCTTAAAATTTCGATCCTATTTTATGATCGTTATATTGCAAGAACGAAAACGATCTATACAAACTTGATAAATAATGGGGCAATGTATTACTCGTTTGACTTCCAGCATTATATAAATAATAAATTAATACTCTATTCGTCTCATTTTTAGTGTACACGTTTTTTTTTCGAACATCCAAATTTAATTATTCACTAATAAATGTAATAGAGAAGTTTGATCAAGTTTAATATATCACTCTTATTTAAAATTATTATTCTAAAATTTTAAGAGAAAAGTAATTAATAACATAAAAATAAAACAGTCATTTTGGTAAAACAAACTTTTTTTTGCAATAATTGTATTTTTCTTAAACTGTGTATTTTTTTTAAATAAACAGTAAATACTAAAAAATAATAATAAAACGATAAACTAAAAGAAAATATATAACAACACAAATTAATGAAATTTTGGCCAGCCACTTTATTTTCCCGCCGCTCTTTCCCAAAAAAATCAAAAACTGTAACACTTATCTCCAACTCCCACCCCTTTTTCTTTTTCTTCATAGCAGTTGTTGAAAAAAAAAAACAAACCGCTTTATCTTTGCTTCTTCTCTAGAATTTCTTCCTAAATTTACCACAAAAGAGTATCACCCTTACAAATGATGATAACAGGGACATCAGAAGACCAATTTATTGGTTTGTTAATGTTCGACCAAGTCTATAAAGGCATCTCTTTGATAGTTTGATGCAATTCTTATTGTTTTTACTTTACCAAGAAAAAAGGAGTATCACCCCAATTCAATACTGGCGACATGCATTTATAACTAAAGGGACTACTTACATATAAGGAATATTGGGTTTTTGCTTTGACGCATCATTAAAGGCCATTTTAAGGTGATTTTTTCAATTATCTTTTATGTTATTCATGTGCTATGATGTATAATCCTACTAATAATTACAACAGTATTTCAGATTCAAGACAACAATGATTGTGATACCCAAAAGCTAGCATTGAAATTACGGCTTGATTTTAGCCAAATTACATCTTTCTACTTATTAAAATATGTTTATTTGTTGGTTAGCTTTATTTATTATGTACTATATCTTTAAATTTCAGATTCTGAGTGTTTGCACCTGCCATTTTATCTTCTACGGGTAAACAAATACGTAGTATATACTTTGAATGACTTTTAATTCATTTAATTTTCTTTTTGCAAGCAATTTCATTGATCCCGCATTAGTGACTTTTAGTTTTCCCTTATGATAGTATAAGTTGTCGACTTTTATTTTTGTATTTAACTAACAGGAATACGCTTACATGAAGTCTTATTATATTTATGTGACTTTTATCTTACATGCAGTGATCAGAAGATATTTATGGGTCGACGATCAAGATAGACTAGACCTTTTTGGACCGAAGACAGATTGTATTCTTAGTTTAATTTTAATTGGATCAATATGCATATGTAAATCATACTCTTGTAATGTTGTTTAATACTGTAATCAATAATAGTATTTTTTGTCTCAGATTTTGTGAGCGATTTTGTTGTAGTCACAAGTTTCGAAGGATGCTTAATGAATGGTAAAAATGAAATGTAATAGGATATCGCAACCAAAGAAAGTGACATATGATTTAAACTTGGTCTTAACAACACATTATTGTATTAGGACCCTTTTCTCGTTTATATAAAGTAGGATTTAGCCCTATGAAAATAACTTTTAGGACGCTTAAAAGTGTCTCAAAACATAATAAAAGAGTAAGCATATAACAGAACACCATAAAGCGTCCTTTTACTCGATCAATTAACATGTCATTTTAGTCGTATCCACCGATTTTATACGACTAAAGAATGGGTTTTATAATATTTGTGTTTGTTAGGACACCAATAAGTGTCCTAAATATCTATTGTAACCCCTACCTAGAGGACACTTTTATTTTGGTTTTATTAGGCTAAAGGTCCTATAAAGTAATTTAATAGGACGCTAACTGGCTATAAGACTGATTTTTTTGTAGTGATGCATTTCTATTCATGTAGATGCACCATCTTAACTTTCGAAAATTAATTTGATGTGTAGATGGTGCAAATTGATTTTCATGATTTTTGCACGTATAGAGGAACAAAAATATAGATAAATCATAAAATGCGTCTAATATACATATATGCATCTAATTAAAAGCTATATAACACGTTATGATGCATGATAATGCATCTAAGATAATAAAGATGCATCTAATTTAAGTGGATGTATCTCGAATATGCAGTTCTAGTTTCTTCTTATCCTTCTTATTTTAATGTTTCTTCTCATTTGATCATAACTCTCTCTCTCTCTCTCTCTATATATATATATATATATATATATATATATATATATATATATATATATATATATATATATATATATATATATATATATATATATATATATATATATATATATATATATATATATATATATATATATATATATATATATATATATATATATAGTGTAGTGCTATTTGCAGAACCACTTTTTTGGTACAGAACCTACAGAACCAGATATTTACTCATAATAATGCATGATGTATAACATATTTATGCAACATGGCATTTTTGTAAACATTAAATACTGACTTTTTTAAAAGAAAATAAATAAAGGGCAAATCAGGTATTTTATAACTTCCTTAAAAAATGCAAAATTAAAATATATGTAACCTACGTGACTTATTCTTCAAATCTAGAACCCACTAACAAAACTGCTGCTTCTCTCTCTCACCCTTTCTTTCACACCAGATCTCAGAAAAAAATACGCCAAGTCAATTTTATATTCGGTTTTGATTTTCGTTCGTTGATAACAATTAAGCATCACAGTTCTCTTTAGATCGAGCAACCATGTCGCGAACCATCTCGCGAGATCCGACGATTACAGTAGCTACCCGGGTATTATTTTAATCTATTAAACATCAATAAATCTTTATACGAATGCCTATTTAAGCTTTAAAGATGAGGTATAAATATATTTTATTTATTTTTGAAAATATAGGTTTTTGATTATGTCTTTGGATTTTATTTAGTTTTTTTTTTGGTTTTGATGTGGTGATAATGGTTGATACATCATAGTCTGTGAAGCTTAGGAGGGACTGTTTTGGTACATTGGTGTTTTTTTGTGAGTCTCGGTGTCGTTGTTGTCGAAATCGGAGTCGAAGTCGTTGTGACAACAAAAGTTACCAAATATGGTGTTGTGTCTCACACTCTCATGAAAGGTGATTTGTGTGTTGTAGAAATATTGTTTATTTATTAATTTGTTTTTCATAATTTTTATGCATTTTTACATATTGAAAATGAGTGCATACGGGTTTCAGTATAACTACAAATTTCTTATGCAAATTTAAACATATTGTTGCCTTTGTTCAGATTTTACCGATTGTCATTAGTGGTTGAATCTTATTGTTTTTAAAAAGAAATTATGAGGTGGTATTGTGTTAGTGGTTGAATCTTATTGTTTTTAAAAAGAAATTATGAGGTGGTATTGTGTTAGTACATTGATGATGACCTACCTTAAAGATAAACTTGTTGGCAATTGTTTTGTACTCGCATGAATTTTTGTTTGCTAGTTATTTTTTAATAATAGGAAGTATTATATTAAAATTGATATTTATAGAATAACAAGTGTGATTTTGTAAGTATCAATGATCATGAGTGTTTCTTAAATATGCAGTTAGATCAAGACCAAGCGACTAAAAAATGTGAAGCGGCACATGTATTTTGGAAGGTTTGCATATATGTTTTTGAAGCCGTACATATATGTTTTTGAAACCGTACAAATGTTTTTGAAGCCGTATAAATGTTCTTGAATCCGTGTAAGTGTAAAATTGATTTTAATTTATTTGATAATAACATTCTTAGATATTTGTCTACATATATGTTTTAATAAATTAATCTTAATCTATCTGTTTTGGTTGACTTTCATAACTAATACAATATGTTTAGTTATTAAGCTTTATTTTTTGTTTTGTGACAGGTGTTTCTAGTGCCATTGATTAAGAAGTTTATGTGAGCATCTTAAAAATATATTTTCCGGAGCCGTACATATATGTTTTTGGAGCCATACATATATGTTTTGGAGCCGTACATATATGTACTCGGAGCGTGCATGCTTGGTATTCGAAGAGTGCAAACATTTGTTTGAATATACTGAACATCTATTAACAATATACATTTGTATTTCAATGATATCAAAGTTTTGATATTATATTTATGTGTTTTTTTTGTAAATTTAGAGATCAAATTTTTTTGGTTGTATTTATGAATTTCTTATGTTGTATAAATTTAGAGAAACATGTATGTTTTGTTATAAATTTAGAGAAACATGCATGTTTATGTTATAAATTTGAAGAAACATGTATGTTTATGTTATAATTTTAGAGAAACATGTATGTTATTAAAAAAACCTGTGTAAAATTATATTATTTAAAATAACAAATATGCATTTTTTTTAGGAAAAAAATGTGACCTTGAAAAAACTTAAAACTGCAAAAAAAAAATTTAAAATAATTAACAAATTCGAAAAGTAATTGTTTAAAATTCGTTTTTTAATTAAAATTTAAAAAAAAAGTTAAATGTTTTTTGTGAAAAAAATACCTATTTTACCCCTGATTTAATTTCTTTTTTAAAATGACTAGCATATATTATCAAAAATGCCATCTTGCACTAATATCATGTACACTATGCTTTATTAGTAGTAAAAAATTAGTTCTGTAGGTTCTTTACCAAAAAAGAGGTTCTGCAAATAGCGCGCCCATATATATATATATATATATATATATATATATATATATATATATATATATATATATATATATATATATATATATATATATATATATATATATATATATATATATATATATATATATATATATATATATATTTGTATACATATACATATATATATATATATATATATATATATATATATATATATATAATTTGGATCAAATGAGAACTTTTTAATATGATAAAAATAAGAATCATTAGAGAACCAATAGGGTTAAAGCATGCATTAATTACGTGAGATTTTAATAAATGTGAAACTGAAAATAAAAAATGTAACTCAAAGGGATACTATAGGAATTTTGCATTCTCAAATTTTCACTTATCTTTATTACCAACATCTTCTCCTACCTATCCTCAAAGTCGGCAAGCATCTTTCTTTTATGCGGCTCCATAATAAAAGAAAACTAGACACCAATTCATAACAAAAGAAAAAACACATGTTGGCTTGTATAAAATACCTACCGATCACCAAAAAAACAATCCTTCGTATATGGAATTGATTTAGTGGTCGGAAGGCTATATTTTTTATCTGTTGCGCGCCTTAGTCGCCGTGAACCATGGTTATGCCGACAACCACCAGCCATATCTTATCCCAACAAAAATTACGGCCCACTTTATAGCTGCGAGTTTTTAGCAACCGACTCATTATACTTGGGAGGCCTCATTTTGTCACCGAGTGTCCGTTTTTACGGATAATAAGGATGTGTCACGGATCCGCGCTTCGTTATTTCGTCGACATCTTTGTAAAAAAGCCACACATATGTTGTATTCATGATGATACATAGATGGGATGGTGTTGCAATAATTACGTCTTAATATGTATTAAAAAATTTTAAAAATTTTGATTAGTACTTTTATTTTAATAAAAGTTAATCATATGGCATCATATTTTATTTTCTTGGATGTGCAAGTGATGTTTTTTTGAAAGGGATGATGTACCAAGATTTCACCTTTTTGTGCATGAAAAAAATTTGTACACAAGATTTCACCTTTTTGTACACAAGATTTCACCTTTTTGTGCATCAAATTTCGTTTTTGTACATTAAAAAAACGTAAAAAAATCAAAATTAAAAAACTTTCTTCACAACTTTTTTATGCACCAACATATCCGATATTATGGAATTTTTCGAGAACTTTTTCAAAATCATGTTTAGATGGTTAGTTAGTTAGTTAGTTAGTTAGAAATATGGATTGATCTCATCCATTGATTTTAAATCAATTGCTGAAAATCCTTCTTATCCTTCTCACAAAAAAGTCTTTTTATTTTAACTCTCCCTATATATATATATATATATATATATATATATATATATATATATATATATATATATATATATATATATATATATATATATATATATATATATATATATATATATATATATATATATATATATATATATATATATATATATATATATATATATATATATATATATATATATATATATATAGAGGTGGGATCGATAGAAAACTTCATCTCAAAAGAAAACTTAGAAAACCTTCTCCCTACCGTTGGATCAAAGCTCCTCCCCCTTCTTTTTTTTCGTACTAAACTACAGGGACCCGATTGTAACTTCCTTCATTCTTTAGGATATATTTTTAAAATTCGCATTATTCATATATAATGCCTATTTTTCTCACTTTTTCTTTTTCTTCCTTCTTATCATTTCACGCACCGATCTTAGTTCTCTCATTTCATCTTTTGCCTCTCCCTGCTCCAGGTTTATTAAATCGAATATTAACGAATCATATATACGAAATCATATCATCAATAAATCACACCTTGTAATATATCAGATTCACAAGATCATCTCATCATAATATATCAAATCGAAGAACAAGGTAACAGTTCATGTTCATTATGAGTTAGACTTTGGTTTTTGTTTTAATTTTCTTCGATAATCATGTTTGATGTGTACATTTTATCAGTTATATGATACTATGGACTATATTGATTAGGTATTTTAAGATAATTTGAGAAATAATGCTTATAAGTCGTGTTTTTAAAGTTGCATACAAGGTGTCCAATAAAATGTTTAAATGTTATTTTTTAATAAATGTGATGTGTTTATTTTGAACCGCGATGCACTAATTGTTTAACATTTACTCGTATTGTGTTTTATATAAAGGGTCATATCATATGCCATTGAACCGAAGTAAAAGAGTTGTTAACACACCAGTTTGATAAAATCGTTAGGGTATTTTAGAAATTTGAATAAATTTATATTAGTTTAAATATATTAAAATCAATTTGGTTGATTATCGGGCAATGGAGTGATTTCAGCCTTTCTGGTTGTTGAAATTGTAAAATAATAGGAACATAAAAGATGCAAATACTATCTAGGAACAGGTTTCCATCTAAATGTAAACTACAAATTTCAATTTAGAGTATAATCCCAAGTAGTAAGCAAAAAAGTTACCATTATCGAAATGTTATCTGATGCAGGCCATCTAGTAGTATTATAAAATTCAGTGTAGCAGTATTGTTTATGCTTTTGTCTTAGCAAAGGTTTTTTCTTTCTTCCTTTACACGAAACAACGCATATTTACAAGTCACAAATTTGCTTTATTATTTAGTTTCTTGATTACCTTGTCATTAATCTGATATCTCTATTTGCTTCTGCAGTCCAACCAACCTAACACCTTTTTTGGTTGTTACCCTAGACCATCCTATCGACAAAGGTAAAACAATGTACCCACCTATTGTGATGCAACTGCAAATGGATGCACTAAAGTACCTTATACGGATGAACTAGAGTATAAACTGATGAACTAAAGAAGGCCATATAATACTTCTATGGAAAAGGTATGTAAAGATAAAAGGTCAGTAATATAATATAACTTCCAACTTTGGCACGTTAATATAGCTACGCTAGCATCCCAAAGATAGACACAAAGTAGTAAGTTTATCTTTTTAAGTCATTCCTATTTGAATCATATCATTCTTCAAATTGAGGCTTCTTCTTTTTCCTTCATAATAACCCTTGATATAGATTCTGGAAAAAGATCGTAATCTCGATAAGTCTGAGGTAGATGTTGAAAAATACCAAGGGTAAGTCGTTTACAATTATTGGGACAAACCAGTTAGTCACTCGCGTAACACATTTTGGTACCTGAAAACATATTGTGTAAAATCTAATTCATTAAAGAAGGTATTGACTGTGAATACATTTGATTTTAGAGAATCATAGTTATTATTGTAGATTTACTTATAAAACCTTTAGAAAGATGCATGCCTTAAAAACACGCTTCAGAATACCTTTGATCCATTTTGACCCGTTACTTTATGTTGTTCTATGCGGGGTAGCTGTTATTGATTCCGTTAACAAGGTTATCATTCGACAGCACTGTAGGTAGCCCGTGAAGAGCTATAGTGTGCATATTTTTGAAGCAAAATTACTCCACAGCACTAAACCAACTAGAATGGCTTTACAGACCGAACAAACGTCATTGACAACTTACAATACTTTCTTATGTTTCACCATCATGTTAGCTCTAGAATAATTATCATTTACACTAGAATGGGAAAGAATATAGCATGCGAAAAATATCACAGAGTGTATCGCAGTTATTTTATTTGATAGTAGTATCTTTAAGTCTCGAAACAAAGTTTTAGAGTGAAAGATTGACAACTTAGACCGAGGCTTATATTGCCTCATCAGAAGTACTAAATATGTGAAATAACCAGAGTGCATATTGGTACTACATGGTGTCTACATTATATTTGGTATAAATGACTAGTCATAAGATTCTTGCCATTCTTTTTGTTTCTATAGTTGTGTGATCTAGTGGTCGTATTGCGACTTTGTGCATACTTTGGTTGCCTTCTTTTATAAACTGATGCACGTTTTTGTTTATAGACTTGTGCATTTTTTTAATCAACAGAATGTATGGATTTGTAGGAGACCTTAAGTATTGAAGTTGAATGTGCTAACAAAGCATGAGTCTACCTCACTTGTGGGAATAAAGGAGGACATAGCTTGACAAGACTTTTTAGTTGGGGAACAAATGTTGTTGGCGATGCATGACAAAAGACCATGGAGAAAGTGGTGAAGGAGAGTAGTCATGAAAGACTGAATTGACCAGGGTGTGGGTTTAGTAGGCAGTAGTTAATATCTAAGATTTTGTATTAACACAAAAGGTGTGTTTGTTCCAGATCTAATATTTTAGTGCTCTTTTCATAGTGTAAATTTTGAAACCTTTATTTCTTTAATTATGGGCAGTAGTCAATATTTAAGATTTTGTATGAACACAAAAGACGTTTTTGTTCCAGATCTAATATTTAGTGCTCTTTTCATAGTGTAAATGCCGAAAGCTTTATTTCTTTCATATTTTACAGAAAAGAAGGCACAATAGGGTCCTAAAAATAATGTATGTGCGTGTACCATTCTGAAGTTAGTTGAGCTTATGAGACTCGTAAAACTGAGCTGCTATAGCAAAACCGACTATAACAAATACAACAACTTTACATAAAGCAACTACCAGTTACAATCAGCAGGTTCTATAAATGAGAAGTAATGAAAGAAAACTGTAATTATTGGTAATATATATATACTATTACCAACTTTGTAGATATTTACAATAAAAATGGTAGGATCTGATTGACCTTTCCAAGGTGTTTAGCATTTACATCGAAATCAATACACACATAATGAATAAAAGTTATAAGTATATAACTCATAAACAAACTGTTAGAAGTAGGTGGTTCAAAGCACAAGCCATCACATACTAATAAGTGAACCAAACATAAATTTTTTTAGTTATACAATCATGTAGCTACTACAAAAAAAAAATGTGAAAGATGAAAAAGAATACTCGACTATTAATCATATATAATCTTATTCTAAATATATGAATCGTTAACAGTAATAACATAATAATAAGAACAATAACATTGCTAAATAACTGATGCACTAAATTACTCAAACGAACGTCGTACTACGATACAAAACCGATGCACTAAAATATCTCAAAACGGATGCAATAAAATATCTCGAAACGGATGCACTAAAATATCTCGAAACCGATGCACTAAAATATCTCGCAACCGATGCACTAAAATATCTCGAAACCGATGCACTAAAATACAAATTGATACGCTAGAGTATAATTATTGTTCAAATGTGTTTCCTACTAAATCTAAAATACACACAGGATTACAGAGTACTAATTAATAAGGGAGAAACAAAATTATTGAACTCGTCACTTCTAGAAATTTCAGCTTCTGAATGCAGAGTTTCTTAAGCCTATCGATGATCAAAGTAACATTGCTCAAAGAAATATCCTGGTTCCACATACAAAGACACGTCATAGTAAAAGAAACTATATGCATATCGACCACCAGGATTAAGTGATATTGGAAACACTTATTTGATGTAAGTTTCGTTGTAATATAAAAACTACATCATACACCAAAAGTATTGATACCAACACCTATCGTTTGTTCTCAGCCTTTCCAAGTTTTCATTTTCTATAGGATCAGACCTGCCAAAAAAGATAAGAAAAATTATTACAAAAGCCAAAAAGAAAGTAGACACTTCAATTAACTTAAAATAGTAGCAATCCATTAAGACGAGATCTTAATAGTATGGCTTAGGTGGTCCAAAATTATTTATGTACATATTTACCCTGTATAGAAACAACCTGATCAACAAATATACATATATTGCTGAAGTTTCTGTAATTCAGATCAGATCAGATCATCAGCCCCGAAAAGCAATCCCAACCGCTCATTTATCAAAATATATTACGCGCCTGCAGTTTAGTATTTATTTATGATCAGATTGTTAAGGCTGAAGTTGCGACGCTCTTCAACGATTCATATGCTTTATACATAACAGAATCTGCGTGAGCAGCTGAGACAAATCATATATGATCCCAACAGCCACTATGCATTTTCAAGTGCAGATCTTTTAGAAGTAATCACGAAAACAAAGTGCTCCTTCAGTACCTGCAATACCATCAACTTTTAAGTTACTAGCATACAATACAAGTAATCTTCAACACAAACTAACTATTCAATATTATCAGATAGTGAGTTTCATCTTGTAAACCCAAACACCCCCTTAGTTCCAAATTACAAAAAAATTACATGAATGAATCTACGTAATTACAACTCTTAATATTGAAACAAATACAAAAAGAGAAAGAGATATTGTGTAGGCTTGTTTAAATATAAACTTTTGAACAAAAATATTAGATGGAGCACGTTTTATTTTTGTTAGCAGGCTATGATACATACCTCCATGCTCTTAAGATTACTAGGCCCCTAATGTAAATAGATCCATAATCTTTACCCAAAAAATAATAATAATAGATGCACAATATACCAAAACAAAATTGATTGTTTAGTACCAAGAATTGCTTAATTCGAGATACAATGTATAAATAAATGATATCTTCTACATAAATAGCAGATAATTGCGATTAAGTTCACACCGTTTACGAAGGATTAACGAAATCCTCAAAGAAACAAATATCCTATCATTGAGACACTAGCTAGCCTAGATCAAATATATGATCATCTACAACATAATCTACATCAGCCTACCAGAAAAAAGATCAAAAGAAGGCACCAAGTCCAGTGTAATACATAGACATCGAGACTCTTATTCAACATTGAAGCCATTTACTTGACAAGAATATGAGAACATCAAATAAGATGACCAACGTACCTTTTTATCCAGGTAAAGCAGAAAAATCTCATCTTAAATGCTGAATTCTTGGTTTTGTTGCATAAAACCAAGTTTTTGCCAGTGTGCTAAACCCCCTGCATAATAATAAGCAAATACATAACTTTCAAATATTTAAAATATAAACTGCAAATTCAGTAATGAAAGAGATCAAGCTACCTTTTTCATGCTAGCTGTAATGCAATATTAACTTTAACCTTAAGACTAGAACTGAAGCAAAGACTAACAACCATCTCTACAAAAGTTTCAAGCTACACCCACAAGGTATTAAATATCACCTATGGACCCACTGCAACATCAGCCAGCTGACCTGTTGCAATGGCGGCCAACCTGCTGCAACGACGGCCAACTTGTTGAAACGGAAGCCAAACCGTAGTGGAAAGGAGTCAAATGTACATATAGGGTGCCAAATTAGTTCTACTCTAATCATTATCTTACTGAAAACTACTAGAGTTTATAACTATTAGGCAAATATAAGTGATCTGATATCTTCACTCATAATATCTCTAATAATACATAGGAACTTTTAATCGCAAATCAATAACACTGTGTTATAAAATACTATTAGGTAAACGAGTGCACTAAAATATAACAAACGGATGCATTAAATAAACAAAAAAACTAATGCCCTAATACAATATTAAAACTGATGCCTTAAACAAACAAACAAACTGACGCCCTAATACAATATTAAAACATATGCCTTAAAGATGGTATAATATAGTCTAAAACAAATGTTCTTTTTCATGATATGCTTATGTACTTTAAACAATCAAACAAACATACGACTTAAATAACTTCAGTATATGCTATTATCTAACAAAAAACAATTATATTCAAAACTTTGATGCACTAATCAACCTTGGACACATCTGAATACAAAATTAGTGCATAGAAATTATAAAACTTCATTCAAACATTTTATCGAACACCTGGTATGCAGTTTTAACAAACATGCTTTTCATTTATTTTTTGTCAAAATTGTTCCATATTAGATAGATAACCTGATTATACGATGATACACTTTCAACATAAATTTAAAAATCATTATCTTATTGATTAAAACTTTATCAATTATCGAGATTTGTGCACTTACAAAATTAAAAAAACAAACTATTATTTAACACTTACTTTTGTTCTTCTGATAATCGTAATGAGGTCGGCCCCTATGATGCATTAACATATTTTTCCTCATTTTTGAAATGATCAGAAAGTAAAAGTAGTGAATTTGCGAGTTTTTACCTGATTTTATTTGAATATGATCGGATTGAAGTGCGTGATTTTCATTTGTGTGTATTATAAATTAATCATGATTCATGAATCTTGGTGTGTTCTTTATCTGTGTTTTTCATTATTCATGAATTTCTGATATAATGTGGTGTGTGTGTTTAGAATGAGTTTGTGGAACGTACATGTGTGTGACACCGAGTAAGAATGGGCAATTGGCATATTCAACCCCTCTGATTTTTGTTTATTTTCGTTTTCTACCCTTGCATTTTGATATATCGCAAAACTGACCATCTACTTTGTTTTCTAAGTTTTCTACCAATATGAGGTTTTCTCTAGAACCCATCCCTATATATATATATATATATATATATATATATATATATATATATATATATATATATATATATATATATATATATATATATATATATATATATATATATATATATATATATATATATATATATATATATATATATATATATATATATATATATATATATATATATATATATATATATATATATTCGTTCCATAGTTTGGGATATGAAAAACGGGACTGTTTTGAGTAAAATGTGTAAAACCCGCATGCTTTTACCATAAACAGTACACTTATGATCATACGTACAGGGTTACAACTTTCCTTATATAACATGAACACGTATCATGAATATTAATTACAAGAATTACATACGTGTTATTACACGATAAGTATTAAATACGTGTTAGTACACGATAATTATTAACAATAATAATTATAATCACGAACATAAAATCATGAACATGAAATCACGAACAGATAATTATGTACTTACGTAATTATTAATACGATAAATGTCGTTACGTACAAGTAATTATAATAACATGAATAATTAATAATTACGTAACACGTAAACACGAATAAGTAACACGATTATTATTCGTATATTAAATCAAACACGGTAAGTCATTACGTACGTAATAGTTACGTTTAAACGTATAAATATAACCATGGGAAAATTCACGACAGTTTAAAACACGACTGCGCGTATAGTTTAATAATACGCAAATTATGAAAAAGGTATAAGGGCCGTTTAGACAAAGAAGAAAAGAAGTAGGACTTGGGCTCAAGGCCCAAGTGTGTTTGGTTCGGCTTAAAAACAAACAGACGGAGGGAGTACATTTTTTTTATGACAAGACAACAAAATTCCTTAAAACCCTAAAATTAAAAAAAAAAACAGTCGTCACTTCTTTTCTTTGTTCCTTTTGACGTCGAACAACATCAAGAAACCAGGGGGAAATAATCATGGCTTGGTCAAGAACAAGATGTAATTCGTGTTTGATTTCTAAACCCTATACGCATGTAAGAAAAACCCTAATCTCGTTTTATTTTCTTTGTGTAATAAATCACGAATCCAGGGTATATGTTCAAAAACATGTTAATAACGAGTTAAAGAAATAAGGGGGGGTGTCGTTTGATGTTGCTGTGCTCGAACGTCCACAAACCGAGACCATCTATGGTCTCGGTGGTAAAAACAGTCACCAGCCGCAACCCTAGATGGGTGTTGGCTGGGTTTTTGTCAGACTGGGGCAACACAAACCCCAACAGGGGTTTGGTTTGTGCTATCAGTGGGAACCCCCGCAGGGGTGTTTGTTCTGGCAGTGGGAACCAAGAGCTTTATGCTCTCGGTAGGGATTTTAGACTCAGCAGGGGGAACTGGCTACTGCGCAGCCAGCAGCAACACTAGGGACGTTTGGCTACTGGTTTTACATCGGGCGTTTGGTAAAAAGTTTTAGAAACTTAAAAGGGGTGTTTGGTTGTCATTTTCAAGCTAGTTTAATTAATTTAATTTAATTAGAATATTAAATTAATCATGCAATATTAATTTAATCTATTTAACATTGATTTTTATCTTGTTAAGTTAAGTTATATTATTTAAAACCTTAGTTATACGAGAATTACTAAATTTGTTGGACCGGTTCACGGGTTCACGAGCACGGTTCACGACTTAATTAATTTACAAGTTAGTTATTCTTACAAGACTAATTTTTATAAGGTTAATTAAATTAATTTGACATGTTACTTAATTAATTTAATTACATCATGACTTAGGTTATTATTATTATTAATAATACATGGATTGTAACCTAAGTATTTATTATTTAAATTAGACTAGATAATTAATTAATTATTAAACAAGCCTTTTAATTAATTAATTTACATGACTTAGGTTATATTAATAACAAATATTAATACATGTTTTAACCTAAGTACTTTTACTTTTATTTAATTAAATCATGTTATATTTAATTAAATCCTTTAACCTATAGTTTATTTAATTTACATGTAATAATTAAATAACTATACTATATATCACATGACTTAGAATATAAATCAGTAAACACTTAAGCTTATATTATTAGCTTAATAATCCAGCTTATTTTTGTTTATGGAAACCTTCTATTTTTAGAAACTTATTTAATTAATGCAGCTAATCTATTTATGGAAACTTTCAATTTTTAGAAACTTATCTATTTTAAGCAGTAAATCTATTTTTGGAAACTTTCTATTTTTGGAGACTTTCTATTTTAGGAAACCTGCTCATTTTAGAAAGTTACTTATTATTACACAACAAGTATAATAATACAAGAAATACAAGTAATACTTAATCAGAATATACATAATACATGATAAACACAGTATAACGTTAAAATCAGTAAACCAAGACATGAACAAATAAAACAAGCTAAAACATGATATAAAACCAGTTACGTATGCAGTAATCAGAGTACTTATACATGTATCCTATGTATGTAGCATTAGTGAGATCGAAGTAGGACTCTCTTCCATTCATCTTCTTCGTTCACTGGTTGTAAGGTATAGATTCTCTGTCCTTTCAGTATGGACATTCTTTCCTTATTAGGATTTCCCCGTATGCAGCCAACTGTTTTCCCCAGTATATGTTTTATATGTTTTTGAATTGCTTATGTTTAATTAGATACCTAAATCCATATACATGCATGACCAGTTTCACCTAGTTATGAATGTACCATAACCATAACACTAGAGGCACCGATGTTATGACTAGCTCGTGGCGTCCCTTCAGCTTTTGGCCATATTATTATGATTATCATTTGGGGCATATGGGTGCATCCTAGTTTACATGTTTTCAGCAGATTATTCAGGTGAATGTGGTGTGTGCCTTGCATCCTTCACAAGGAGCTGATCCCTCTTACCCAAACAGTATATTAATTAGAGGCAGCCCCTCTAATTTGTGTGACGAGGTCACCCCTCCAAGTATTCATGCACCTTGATATTTCATGACCTATATTGGCTAATGGTAAACATGTTAAATAGTTTTTACAAGATAAATATAAGGCTTTTCAAACTATAAAACCAGTTTTATGAACATGTTCCAGGTTTTCCAGGACTTATACATTTTCACTGCTATTAAGTCTTTATTATGTTTCAGTCATTCATACTATGTCTATATTCGTGCACTGAGCGTTTTGCTCAGCCGTTACTTTCCTTTCCATGTCCAAAAACGGCAGGTACCCAAGGACGGACTCGAGCATTTGGAGGACATGCATAGGATGGAAGCTGCCATAGACTTCTTTTCCTTTTGCCTTCATATATTTATGCTTGTGTATCTTTGTTCATTTCATTTACTTTATTGATGTTTTAGGCTTATTTTTGGGAACCGATGTTTGATTCCGGTTTCCCTATGGTCATGTATGTTTTACTACATATTACCTTGCATGCTTTGATGACACGCCATAACTACGCGTAATGGTCCACTTATCAAAGTGGGGTGTTACAAAATGAGTACGGGATAGGTTATGAACTTAACAAGGTTATGGGGCATATAGAGGGGTCTTATGGGATACTTAGAGCATTAAAGTGAGATTAGAATATATAAGAGGTTATACATCTATCATAGATTGATGAGCCATTATGGGTTATCATTAGTTCATGTTTTGATTGTATGTATTGTTATAGATTTTGCTAGTGTGCGGGAACTTGGAGAAGCTTATCAGGTGAGTTCATAGTCCTATTTTTACTAAGTTTTTAAATGTTCAAGTATGGGAAGGAGATGACACTTGTAATGTTTTTAAAATGTTTTGATAATATGTTTTGAAATACATGGACATATATGTGTTATTATGTGATATGCTTACTTATGTGTTATCTTATATGTTCTATTATGTGTTCTGACATGCGTTCTGAGTACTTGTGTTCTTGTACATCGTGTTCTCGGAGACTAGATATCTCGACGGGGATATGGTTTAACTTCCATACGAGGTGTGAGAAAGATCTGGATAGGTGTAGTGCATTGTTCTTATTTTGTGTTCTTGATTTTTATAATGTGTTTTGTTTGTATTTGTATGTAACATGATTATAACATTGATGGAAATATGTTTTTATAGTTCGAAAGTCTCGGTCATTCAAACAATATAGTTAAGGGCTTGTAGTATAGTTTTAGTAACATTTTAAGAAAGCCCGTCCCATGAGCATGTTCATGGGCCGGAGGCCCAAGTCCATTTATGAACATGGGTATATAAACCCCTTTCCTTCATGGAAAGGGGTGTTGGTTGTTTAACTTTTAATATATTTTCACACATTTTCTCTCATCTTTCTCTCTCTACTTTCTCTCACTAGAAACATCAACCTCACTTGTTAGATCATAGATTACCACTATTCTACAATTGGTATCAAGAGTCATGAGATGAAATAGAGGTGTCTTTTGTGTTGTTCATGGTTTGTTAGTTGTGATTCGTGTGCTTTGATAATATAATACCCAAGTTTAAAAAAAATTCGTGTTTTTGTTGTTCCAAGTGATCTACATATCTCCTACATAGTTGTGGTAGGGATTTAGGTACTTTGGATTGGTTCAAATCATGAACTTTTAAGCAAAAATCTCATTTTTTTTCACTTATTCCTAAACTGTCAAATTATTGCGAAATATATGCATCAAAACATTTCGGAATAAATAGGGTTTCTATTATTGCGAAATATATGCATAAAATCTTTTCGGGATAACTAGGGTTTTTGTTATTGCAAAGATTCAAGGTTTTTGGTATTGCGAATATTTAAGTTTTTCGTTATTGCGAAGATTCAAGGTTTTTGTTATTGCGAAGATTCAGTTTTTTGTTATTGTGAAGATTCAAGGTTTTTGTTATTCCGAATATTTGAATTTCCATTATTGCGAAGTCTTTATTTCAGTTATTGTGAAATCTACTTGATAAAAAACCACTTAAAACACAGCCAATTACATTATATTTAACTTTAAAATAACAGAATTACGCGTGTATTTGTGTTTTGTGTGTTTTAGGTAAATAAGATACATTATGGAGCAAACACGCGCTTTATCGGATTTTATTCGAAGAAAAGACGGAGAAAAGGACAAAAGTGATCAAGACACAAAGTTCAAGGAACAAAGTTGCTGTTTAATAAAGAATAAAAGTGCTTACGGTGTTCATTGATAAAGTTGGAGGACTCATTATGACATTTTTCAAAGTATATTACAAAGAACACAAAGGCTACAAAAGTTTCAGAAAGTACAAGGGTTGATTTTGCCAATAGATGGAAGTTGCTTAAGTAGATGACATGTGGACCAATTGGATGCTCAATAACTCATCACATGGATTGCCACTTCATCAGATCTCAACCATATATTTTGGATATTGAATGGAAGACAGAGATTGTGATCCAAGTCTTTACACTCCATCAAATGAAATGCTGCCACGTCACGAGCTTCTTCATCACCAGATTGAGGGAGCTAGAGGAAGTTTTAGGAGGAGCAATAAAGATAGAAAATGGTCGTTATCATCTCTACAACACACTTATAACCTTTAACTTCCCCCAAATTTGCTCAACAATTTTCCCCCAAATCTGGAAATGAGCTATGAACCCTAAAACAGAAATCTGCCACGTGGAGCATCTTGATTTGTTGAGACACGTCACTGGACTCTCCCCTGCATTCTCTCTCTTCTATAAATGCTTCATCTCTTTTCAGTTGTAACACACAGTTCATTACGTAGATAGAATTTAGTTTAAAATTTTCTTTCTACTTTTTCACCTCTAATGTGTGAATTGACACATACACATTAGACGGTTAGTAGTTAAGCATTAGTTGTAACAACTTTTCATTCCACAAAATTAATAAAATTTACCTGAATTTACCACTTCCTCTTAATTCTTCCCTAAATCTCTAAAACTTTACAAGTGAATGGTTGTTATTTCTACTGTTCCTACCAAACACGTGAAGCATGTTACTAATATTAAGTAGCTTTGAAGTTTTGTTGATGTTTAAGAGCGTTGCGTTCTGTTTTATGGAGTAGAGATCAGTTGGTTCAAATCCGTGTTTTATGAGCTTTTGATTTAAAGTAGCAGTGGTTTTGGATCGAGATTCATGCTGTATTCTGATTCTGTAGTTCATTCGTGATCGTTACGATATTTTTGCATTTGGATTTTGTATAGTTGCTGTTCTTGAAGTTTAAGAGTTTTGGAGCTGTGAAGCAGAGTAGTATTTGAAGGAGTTTTTGATAACCAAGATTACTGATAGCTGCAAGTTTGAGTTTGATCTAGTAGTATTGTTACTTTACACAATTCTTAGTCAAAGATCAAGAAGTTTAGTTTCGGTCTTAGAAGGATTTGCTGATTTTATCAGCTGGTGATGGATCATCTGGAGTAACTATTAGTGTGGTTAGAACTGTCAGATCAGTTGTAACAGTAAAGTAGTATTCGGCATTTAGTTTCATTTCATCTCAATGGGATGTTATGGAAGTTAGGCGATTAGCAGATCAGATTCGCAAGTGATCAGATAGCAGTGTTCGATTTCACATATACCTTTTAATTCTGAGATCAAATTGAAGTGATGAATCTGCTCGAGTTTGTAGTTAATCGATTGATATTGCAAGTTAATTCAAAAAGTAGCAGGATAGTTATCCGTTGATCGAGTTTAAATCAAAGTTTGCAGTTATTGTAGCAGAAAGATCGGTGGCTTTTCAACTCGGTTTAGTTCTCTAATCAGTTTAAGATCATGGTTTAAAGCGAGCTCAGCGCTCCGCTTCGGCATCAACGATTATCTAGACATATAGAACGGTTAAGCACATATTAAATTTTATGTATTTTATTAGAGTAATCTGCTCGTCATAATTTTTAAGTATAATCTTGCTCTCGTTTGATCTGCTTGATTTAGCTGTGTATTCGCTATGTGTGTTTTATGTTCTCATTAGATGTCATTAACTGAAGTTAGTTTTTAAGATTTATGTTAACCTTCTTAAGTAGTGTTTGGCATTTGGTATTAACTGATTTTAATTTGGTGGAGTTTGGTCATTAGTTCTTTAACTGGTCTTGTTGCTATTGTATTGTAGTAGATTAGTAGGCTGTTGTGGTTAGTTAGTGTTTAATAGGCACATACATTTTCCATTGAAAAAATAGTTCGCAAGTAAAATAGTAGTCTAATTAGTTAATGTATAAAATTGAACTCTTTATCACTTTCAATAGAAGCTGTGTTTTAGCTTTCGAATTTGATTAGTTGGCACATAATTGGTTGCTCCATTACTCTAAGGGACCATTAGAAGCTATTATTTTACTACGAATTTTACTACATATTAGGCAAGCTAAGGGACTGTACATTATTGGCTTAATATGGTCTGATAGATATAGTTTTTTTAAGAAACAAATATGAAGTGTAAATAAGTCACGTTTTTTTTATCAAAGATTGAAACGTTCAATTCGGATCCCTTGACAGTATGATAATGATATGTTGAGTTAAGTAGAATTCTTGTTGGGCCATGATTTTTTTGGGCTTTGTTTTAAAAAACGTATAATTGGAATGGTTAAGTACTGAATTTCACATTTGAATTTGGTAATTGTTATATTAGTATAATTTTTTCATTTTTACTTTAGTTTACTTTAGTATTAATATTAGCATAATTAAAAAATAGAATATTATATTAGTATAATTTCTCGATTTCCGTGTCGTTTACGTTTTTGTCGAAAGTAGTATAAATTGTATTTTACTTTTTTATATATCACACATTTAATTGTGGTAATTGCCATGTGTTTTTAGAATTAGTACGTATATGTAGATAGATATTATTTTACAATTTTGACGTGCTTTTTACCAAGTAGAAATAGATACCAATCAACCTATTATTACCAAAAACAATTAAGTCACACTTGAACGTTAAATCAATTTGAATTGATACCGAGAGAAACGATATACTATAAAACGAAATATTAAATGTCGCCGCTGCCGGTTCTTTTCGTGAAGATTAACGGTTTCGAGTGAGACATACTGGATTTTGGGATCCGTTCACTTTGTGAACGTTATTTTTACGTATTATAAATAAAAAACATAAACAAAATCAAAAAGATAAAAATATAAAAAATAAAAAAACCATAAAATCAATTCTTTTCCTAAAGAATTGAACCAAAAAAATTAAAAAATCCAAAAGTAATATTTTTCCTAAAAGATTACAACAAAAATATATTGTATATATCGTTTTCCACCGTTTTTACGTACATATTATACTTTCTTTAAAAAAACAAATAAATACAAACATATTTTCTGTATATTATTATATGTAAATACATATACGTAGATACGAACAATCAATACATCTACTTCCACAAGTATTACCGAGACACTACACCGTGCTTGGGGGCGTTCCGGTCCTAAGTTCGTGTATCGATCAAATTTAATCAAGGCACAATAGATAAATACTGCGATCTACTTGAACTTAAGAAAGAGGCCGATGTGTGGGGGGTATAAGGCGAGTGTATTTCACATTCTAAAGAAGCAGTCTCTTAAGTGCTACGCGCCGTCTCGTTTCTCCGCTTCCTTGTGGGTCTTTCGAAGGTGATAGTAGTGAGTGGTGTGCCACCGAATTATTATTACATATCTATATATTTTCTTGTGGATATTAATTATTGAACCTCGAGAGAGATAATCTCTTCTCTCTCAAAAGTCGACCGAGAGCTCATCTCTCACTCCTCGAGTTTACTTACACGTGTACGCACACACGTGTAAACATACCATTTGGTGTATTACTTCCTTCCCCGAGGAAGTGTTAAAACGTCATTCAATTGTATATAAATTCAGCCACTTTGCCACACATGGATAATCGTCTTATTTTGGAGATTTTACAAGACGAGCATTATCGAGCTATGTATAGGCCTTGTGCAATTTGTGGAGGACCGCATGGTGACAATGATTGTGATCTACACACGAGCGATTATGATCAAGGGTTTCATGACGATTTTCAAAATCAAGAAATTTTAAATCAAGACGATTTTCAAAATGAAGGAAATTTTCAAGGTCATAATCAAAAAGACTTTCAAAATCAAGGCATTTATCACTACTTTGGTCAAGACGCTTTTCAACTTATAATGCAAGCACTTGAGCAAATGAAAGGGGCAACTGATCCGAACATCTTAAGCATGTGAACACAAGTCTTGCAACACATTATACCTGGCGATGCTTTACCTGATGATGAGCCTTCTTTGAGAGTAGATGTTGAGGATGATACACTTAGCGATGTTCCTATTGTAGACCCTTCCATCTCTCCACCGACTATACTTGAGCCATACACACCTTATGAGCTTGATACCATGATTGATGATTCTTATGATGAACCCTTTGATGATCCTTATGATAGTGATGAGTCCTTTACTTCTGATGATGATCAATCCATGTCTTCTATGACTCCTTCACTTATTCCTCCAAGTGATTTTGTGATGCATTCAAACCCTCTTTTTGAGATATGTTTTTATAACCCAATTTCTGAGGAGCGTGAAGAACCTAATAATGAGTCGATAGAAGAAGAACCCTTGATTGATCATTTTTCACCAGTTTTTGAGGATACACGTATTGATTTTCATGATCATATCATCTCTAAGAGTGATTCTCTCATTGATATACCTACTTTTGAGCCTTGTAGTCCCATCTTTTCACCCATGGAGTTGGTTATTGATGAAGATCTTATTCCCTTAGAGATCGATAACATTTCACCCAAGGAAAACTTATAACCAAAAACCGTTGATATGGACTCTTTTATGAAGATTGATGCCACCATAGAGGCTACTCTTGCACATTTTGATATATAGATCGATGATAGTGTTTCTAATTTAGAGGAGGAGGTTCGTCTTATTACAACATTGCTTTTTGGGAATATAGAGCCTACACCTCCACCACAAGACACTATTACTATTGATCCTCCTTTCACTATGCCTTCTTTGGAAGATTCCCTACTTTTTGATGATGATGAGGATCACCACATGGATATACTTGTTATGAATGTTTTAATTCCTACACCTTCATTTTCTCATGATGCTTTGATATCTAAGGGGGAATCTTATACGGTTGATAAGAGCTCATCTTTTTATTTTCCCATGAAGGGAAAGGTTTTTGATCCTGGGATACGTATGTTTGGGAAAAATTGGTTTTCATCTACTCTTTGATTCCTACACCTTCATTTTCTCATGATTCTTTGATATCTAAGGGGGAATCTTATACGGTTGATAAGAGCTCATCTTCTTATTTTCCCATGAAGGGAAAGGTTTTTGATCGTGGGATACGTATGTTTGGGAAAAATTGGTTTTCATCTACTCTACTTAAGAGTGTGATTTCTATTGAGATGAGATTCTCTTATGAGCTTACTTTGTTGATGCTACCTACTTTGGAGTTGTTCGAGTGTAGAGATGGAAACTATGTATTTGATCCTGGTGTGCTTCATATTTGAGAGATTTTGTATGTTGGACAAACTTGAGACACGTTGGACCGTTCCATTTATCGAGGCGGATATTGTAAATCTTATAGTAAATGGCAACATGCTAAGTTTGAGTGTATAATGTGAGATGTGCTTCAAAGTGGATATCCTTTCTTCTTCATGATGGTTTCCCCAAGGACAACCTAATTTGGGGCCGAGTCAAGCTAGAGACTTAGGATTAAAAAAAACAAGCATTGAATAACTAGGTTAGAAAATGTATAGTAGATCTAAATAGGTTAAGTTTAATAAGAGGGTGTTATAGTATATTTGAAGTGGAGGGGTGGCCTTTGTTCGTCTTTTGGTGTTTGTTTCAAGGGTTGCTCTCTCTCATTTTATTCGTGGAGCTTATGGAGGAGGCCCGTGTATCCGGTTCACTTCGATAAGTTTTTGCTATTGTGATATTCAAAACACTTGTGCTTAAAATGAATACAATTTATTTGTCTTTTCCTTAGCTCGAGTTAAAAAAAGTACGCAATGACATAAGTGTAGGGGAGTTTACACTCCAATACTCTTAAACATTGAGGACAATGTTTATCTTAAGTGTAGGGGAGACTTCTATCGAAGTGACATTGCCTAGACGATTGCCATTGACTTCATGATAACTTGGAAATTAATTTTTCAAACATTTTTCAAATTTTTGATCTACTTTAGCCACCAAAAACCAAAAATATGCGTTCATAATTTTTGCATTAATCATTTTTCTTTTGCATTACACATTTTCATTGTATATATTTCTTCTTTTATTTTTCATCAAGAAGGAAAAATAAAGGATATGGTTTAACAAATTTAGACTTCTTTGACATATTAGGCCCTCCATGGATACTTTGACTCAACCCGAGTTTGCTTATCTAAGCATTCCCTAGCTAGTAGCCTTAACCATGTAGACCATTATTGGTTTATTAGGCTAAGCATCCACTAGTCTCATTATTTGAGATTTTAAACTGTGGAGAACAAGAGATGATAGAGTTTGAAGTCAGTGTTAAGGGCTAGATAAACCTCGTATTAATTAATTGTAGCTTTTATATCCCCTTTCGTAGCCTTTACTTTCTTGTCAACACATGTATATATGTTAATAAATAATCAAGAACGGTTTTAATCGGTTTGTAGTCTCTTATGCATTTTTGACTAATCATTCGTGGTTGGTATAAGTACGTCGTAAGATTCTAAGTTAGAACGTTTTATGTGTACTAGACTTATGTCATGCTTAATACTTAGCAGGTGTTTTCCTTTTATTCTTTTCAACTTTCTTTGTGAGGAATAAAGAAAAATAAGAGCGGCTTATGGAAAAAAAATGAGTGGCTAGAAAAAAATTATTATATAAGACTCCCAAGAGTGGCAGTGAAGTGTTAATTATAGTAGCTATTGAATTCCAATATTACTCTCATAAGGGTTGTGGGGATTTGATAGTTGCTCCAATCCAATATTACCTTGACGGGTTGCAGGATTGAAGATCCAAGGTCTCAAAAAGGCGGCAGATATAAATTATTGCGTGAGTTTTATTTTACTTTCCTTAGTGAGTGTGTAGCTACTTATTAATGCATGACATAAGGATCTTACACATAAGGCGAATGACTTATTATTTTGAGTCGGACTTATATCAATTGTGGGCGGTTTTTTGAGTAATGGATAAGATAATTACTTAGGATTAAAACCGTGTTTCCTTATTTTGAGATTTTACACTTCTTATATTTCACGCTTTAAATAATGACAAATTTGACCTAAAGCAATTTGCTCAAATAATAACCGGTCTTAGAGGCATAATAAGTGGGGGTATAATGGTAACACAATTAATTTGTATGAATAAGTCGATGCACTTTCACTTATGGAAAACAATGATCTTATTTTTAAGCTTGGTATGGGAAAAGTGAAACTTGAGGATGATAAGTGTTCATGGTACCAAGGCCCTAATTAAAGTCTTTGATTTCTTTATGAGTTATTTCTATAAAAACCATTTCAAGAAAAATAAAAAATAATCAAATAAAGTTTATATCTTGTATTGCATTCTTGAAATTAAAATTCATGCATCATGTAGTATATCATAGTTTATTGAATCATAAAATGGCCAAGGTGGATTAATTATGAGATAAGTGTAAATTGATGCTTTAAAATACTACATTGCATGAGGCCATTGCAATGGTCAAGTGGAGGGGAGTTGATAAGTGTGAAAACACTCATCATTTATAACCTTAAAACCAGTTAAAACACAACCAATTACATTATATTTAACATTAAAATATCAGAATTACGCGTGTATTTGTGTTTTGTGTGTTTTAGGTAAATAAGATACATTGTGGAGCAAACACGCGCTTTATCGGATTTTATTCGAAGAAAAGACGGAGAAAAGGACAAAAGTGATCAAGACACAAAGTTCAAGGACCAAAGTTGCTGTTTAATAAAGACTACAAGTGCTTACGGTGTTCATTGATAATGTTGGAGGACTCATTATGACATTTTTCAAAGTATATTACAAAGAACACAAAGGCTGCCAAAGTTTTAGAAAGTACAAGGACTGATTCTGCCAATAGATGGAAGTTGCTTAAGTGGATGACATGTGGACCAATTGGATGCTCAATAACTCATCACATGGATTGCCACTTCATCAGATCTCAACCATATATTTTGGATATTGAATGGAAGGCAGAGATTGTGATCCAAGTCTTTACACTCCATCAAATGAAACGTTGCCACGTCACGAGCTTCTTCATCACCAGATTGAGGGAGCTAGAGAAAGTTTCAGGAGGAGAAATAAAGATAGAAAATGGTCGTTATCATCTCTACAACACACTCATAACCTTTAATTTCCCCCAAGTTTGCTCAACAATTTTCCCCCAAATCTGGAAATGAGCTATGAACCCTAAAACAGAAATCTGCCACGTGGAGTATCTTGATTTGTTGAGACATGTCACTGAACTCTCCCCTGCATTCTCTCTCTTCTATAAATACTTCATCTCTGTTTAGTTGTAACACACAGTTCATTACCTAGATAGAATTTAGTTTAAAATTTTGTTTCTACTTTTTCACCTCTAATGTGTGAATTTACACACACACATTAGACGGTTAGTAGTTAAGAATCAGTTGTAACAATTTTTCATTCCACAAAATTAATAAAATTTACCTACATTTACGAATTCCTCTCAATTCTTCCCTAAATCTCTGAAACTTTACAAGTGAATGGCTGTTATTTCTACTGTTCCTACCAAACACGTGAATCATGTTACTGATATTAAGTAGCTTTGAAGTTTTGTTGATGTTTAAGAGCGTTGCGTTCTGTTTTATGGAGTAGAGATCAGTTGGTTCAAATTCGTGTTTTATGAGCTTTTGATTCGAAGTAGCAGTGGTTTGGATCGAGATTGATGCTTTACTCTGATTCTGTATTTCATTCGAGATCGTTACGATATTTCTGCATTTGGATTTTATATAGTTGATGTTCTTAGAGTTTAAGAGTATTGGAGCTGTGAAGCAGAGTAGTATTTGAAGGAGTTTTTGATAACCAAGATTATTGATAGCTGCAAGTTCGAGTTTGATCCAATAGTATTTTTACTTTACACAATTCTCAGTCAAAGATCAAGAAGTTTAGTTTCGGTCTCAGAAGGATTTGCTGATTTTATCAGCTAGTGATGGATCATTTGGAGCAACTATTAGAGTGGTTAGAACTGTCAGATCAGCTGTAACAGTAAAGTAGTATTCACCATTTAGTTTCGTTTCATCTCGATGGCTTTTCTACTCGGTTTAGTTCTCTAATTAGTTCAAGATCATGGTTTAATGCGAGCTCAGCGCTCTTCTTCCGCATCAATGGTTATCTCGACATATAGAATGGTTAAGCACATATTAAACTTTTTAAGCACATATTAAATTTTCTGCATTTTATTAAAATAATCTGCTAGTCATAATTGTTAAGTATAATCTTGCTCTCGTTTGATCTGTTTGATTTAGCTGTGTATTCACTATGTGTGTTTTATGTTCTCGTTAGATGTCATTAACTGAAATTAGTTCGTTAAGATTTCTGTTAACCTTCTTAAGTACTGTCTGGCATTTGGTATTAACAAATTTTGATTTGGCAGAGTTTGGTCATTAGTTCTTTAACTGGTCTTCTCCCTATTGTATTGTAATAGATTAGTAGGCTGTTGTGGTTAGTTAGTGTTTAATAGGTACATACATTTTTCATTGAAAAAATAGTTCGCAAGTAAAATAGTAGTCTAATTAGTTAATGCATAGAATTGAACTCTTTATCACTTTCAATAGAAGCTGTGTTTTAGCTTTCGAATTTGATTAGTTGGCACATAATTGGTTGCTCCAATACTCTATGGGACCATTATAAGCTCTTATTTTACTACGAATTTTATACATGTTAGGCAAGCTAAGGGACTGTATATTGGCTTAATATGGTCTGATAGATATAGTTTCTTTTACGAAAAAAATATGAAGTGTAAATAAGTTACGTTTTTTTTATCAAAGATTGAAACGTTCAAGTCGGATCCCTTGACAGTATGATAATGATCTGTTGAGTTAAGTAGAATTCTTGTTGGGCCATGTTTTTTTGGGCTTTGTTTTAAAAAACGTATAATTGGAATGGTTAAGTACTATATTTCACATTTGAATTTGGCAATTGTTAGATTAGTATAATTTTTTTCATTTTTACTTCATTATAGTTTAGTATTAATATTAGCATAATAAAAAAATAGAATATTATATTAGTATAATTTCTCGATTTCCGTGTCGTTTACGTTTTTGTCGAAAGTAGTATTGTATTTTACTTTTTTTATATTTCACGCATTTATTTGTGGTAATTGCTATGTGTTTTTAGAATTAGTATGTATATGTAGATAGATATTATTTTACAATTTTTACGTGCTTTTTACCAAGTAGAAATAGATACCAATCAACCTATTATTATCAAAAACAATTAAGTCACAATTGAACGTTAAATCAATTTGAATTAATACCGAGAGAAATAATATACTATAAAACGAAATATTACTGCTACCAAGGATACTGCGAAATCTGATCACCAAGGATATTGCGAAATTTGCTCACCAAGGATATTGCGAAAAGTTAGCACATAATGCGAAATCTTGAATAGGGCAATTACTGCGAATCTTTTCCAAGTTTTGAAAAATTTCAAGGAATTTAGACTTTGCATTTATTTGAAGACTTTCACAACAACACTCAACCAAAGGATAATATCCTACTGTTTCAACAACCACAAACACTTTACCTTTATTTCATTGCGCGATCAGTTGGTAATCTTTCTTCAAGTGATCAAAAATGAATCCCCATTCATTCATGCCTACAATAACATCACTTACTGATCTATCTATCATATTGGGTACCGATACCCGTCCACCGTTGCTTATCAAAGAGTTATTTGAAGCATGGCAGGGTCGCATGAAGTCATATATTATTAGTCGACCCAGTGGGAGGCTCATGATCACATCCATTGAGCAAGGCCTACTTGATTGGGGCACAATTACTTCAGATAATGTGACTCGGCCAAGGGAATTTTCTGACTTAACGCCTGCCAACCAACTAATTGGCAATGCGGATTAAAAGGATGTTCAGACTATTATTCAAGCTCTTCCACCCGATATTTATCGTATGGTAAGTCAACACAAGATAGCAAAGGAACTATGGGATCGTTTGACGGTTTTGCTGCAAGGGACTTCACAATCTAAGCAGGAACGAGAATGTCAACTTTATGATTTGTTTGACAAGTTCACATACACTCTATGGGAAACTCTTCATGACTACTATTGGAGATTCACTACATAGATGAACGATTTGAACACTTACAATCTAACGATTGCTCAACTTCAGATCAATACCAAGTTTCTGAATACGTTGCCTCTAGAGTGGAGTCACTATGTCACTGATGTTAAATTGGTGAGGGATTTTCACAAGTCAAATCTAGATCAACTATATGCTTTCCTGCAACAACACGAGAATCATGTGCTCAAGACCTGTATGACTCAAGGATCTTATCTTGAACCATTGGCGTTATTGGAAAGTCATCAAATGTCATCATATAACAACACTCATTATGCTATGGGACAACACTCCTATCACCAGCCTGCCTATCAAACCCCAAGTTATCCACAGTACTGGATGTTACCACAACCACCTACTTCACATCAACAATATCAACTACCCACACCATCATCACAAAGAGACTCACATCTATCACCTTATGCTCATCAACTATACTCTTCTTACCAACCACCTACAACTCAGGCTATCACATACCAGCAACCTAAAGTTCTTCAACCCAACTATTCACAATATGTCAGTACTCATTCTAGTGTTTATACAGCTCCACCAGCACCAGTCATGTACTGTGATGATGAGGTTCCAATTCCTGAATTCAAACAAGGTGATAATCCTACTGACGTGTCAACTTCCATGTCTGCCTATATCACTCAAACGTTGAACAAACGAGGATACAACAGCCCATCCCCAACAAATAATAAGTTGAGAACTTCTTCTAACTCTCGTCAACAAGCTACAATTCAAGATGGTAGGGTCATGGTTCAACCAATTCAGGGGAGACCAAGTTTATCAAATACTGGTATACACACGTATAACACTGCTCTAAGGGGAAATACTAATGGCAAGGTGAAGATGATAATATGCTACAACTGCAAACGGGAAGGACATATGGCTAGGGAGTGTAAGCAACCCAAAAGGAGAAGGGATGCGTCGTGGTTTGAGGAAAAGATCTTTTTGGTTAATGCTCAAGCAAATGGTCGAGAGCTCGATGAGGAGGAGTTAGCGTTTCTTGTGGATCCGAGAGTTGTGGAAAATGAGAGAATCACAACAGCCTTCACTCAAAATGCAGCATACCAGGCAGATGATCTCGATGCATATGACTCAGACTGTGATGACTTCAACACCGCCAAGGCAACTCTTATGGCAAATTTATCGCTTTATGGGTCTGGCCAAATATCTGAGGTACCAAGTACTACCAATGATACTAGTATTTTATCTTATCAAGTTGGGCAAGCGTCTCAGTATTCGGAAGAGCCTCCATTGGTTAGTAATTCAAACGAGGAGACAAACAATGATAGAAATATCAATGCAAGTCCCCAGACTTTGGGTGAAATACAACCGGGAGCTATTACGAATACGAATTCTCCCGCTTAACAAGATTTGGTAATGGTTTCGGCAACTATGCTTGGCCAAATGAATATTGCGGTCCTTGGAACCCTAAGTGTTAATCAGACCTTATCTGCCGAGCTTGCTTTGTACAAGGAAAAGGTTCAAACCTTGGAATTCACTCCTTCAACCAATACCGTAACTAATCCCGAATTTGATGGGTTTAGAAAAACTCAAATGGATCATTTAACAGAGATTGAACATTTAAGAGAAGATCTTTCAAAAGAAATTAAAGAGAAAGTGATGACGTATAGTCCCCAACCGGGTCATGAACCCGGCCCACGGGTACTACCCGCATCCGGCCCATCACGAATGGGTTGGATTAAGGTCATTTGAGCTTATGGGCTTAGATGAATAGTGGCCGCATAAGATGTGTGCGGCCCACGACCCAGCACGGCCGGTACAGGGTTAGACAGAATCACAATCTTATTAGGATTGGGATTTGCCTCAAAGTATAAGATATACACTCACCATAATTAGAAGATAACAATCAAGCTAATTATGGTGATTATCTTATGCTTGGGGCCGAAGTAACAGTGACAGCCCATTAGGGTTTCACTGCCTATAAAAGGAACCCCCAGGGTTCCACAAAGGTATTACATTCTCTATACTCTAAACCTACAGCCGATTCATAACCCTAAACCGATTACATACTCTCACGCCGGAGTCTAATCGTGAGATACGCTCCCACGATAAGTCTAACGCGTGTTGCTTTAGTGTGCAAGATCTCAGCAAGTTATTCACTTGGTGCAAGAGCCGGATCCCAGCCTACCCGAGTTAAGCCTAGTTCGGGTCAAGCAAGGATCATCCAACTTTTGTATCAACAAGTTGGCGCCATATGTGGGACCTAAACACTAAGCTAAAATCATAATCTCGATCTCTTCTGTTGTTCCCATAAAATATTCACTTCACCATGGTTGATTATATGATTAAACAAGAAATAAAGATAGAAAAATAGATGGATTTTAGAGAGAGAAGTAGTGAGAGAAAGTAGAGATAAGGTGGAGAAAACTAGGTGAAATTAGATTGAGAAAAATGAAATGCTTTGCCACCCTCCTAACATGCTAGGAGGGTGCTTATATAGTCCACCCACATGTGGGCTTTCTTTTGGACTATATTGTTTTGGGCCGGGCTTGAATAAATGCTTAGTACCTTGAAAGAGGCCTTTTAAGCTAACCATCAAGGCCGTAATGTCACAACTATTTTAACTAACTTTTACAACGTTCTAATATATATTACAACATAAACATATGACCGAACATTCTTGTTTGACTAAGTATTTTCAGGCTAACAATCTCCCCCAATGTGAGGTCATTCCTCTTCGATATTTGGAGTTCAATGGAGATTATGAATTTCGTCATAAATGAGTCTTGAACATATAATAGTCATCTTGTTCCTTCATGTTGTGATCTTTGAGCCTTTGTCATTGTCTTTCGACTTTGTCTTTTATCTTGAGATCTTCAAATTATCCTTGACTTGTCTTTGCTATCATACGATCTTGTTTCTTTATCCACATACTCATACTTTGCACAATCTTGAAAGCTTGCTAACAATCTCCCTTGAAGAGATGTCATTCCTCTACATAAATTTATAAGGAAGATTTTGATCGTTAGTGTTGCGGAAGTCTTTAGCTTTCTTGATTGTTAAATATGTCTTTGGGCATGAGTATGTGGTTATGAATCTTTGACTTTGCTGAGTACACCGTAACGTCACCTTCTTGAGACAAAACATAGACACGGACTGAATGGATTTGACATTCGTCCTAAATTGGTAGCGTTTTACCTTCGGTCGGTGAATACCGTTACACGATATTAAATATCGTACCTGTGATTAGGTAGATTCAATTAAGAATCTCCTTGACAGGGTTTCACGGCTGTACTAGCCGTTTTCTTTACTCGACCGTCTCAAAGCAAGACTGCGAACATAAAGAAGGAATCAATTGGATAGATATCCACTTGATTAAAGTCGTCAATTCAAATTCCTGGAACAAGTTTGATTCATTAAGAATCTTACCATTGTTGCTTTCCAGTTGACACAAGGTTGATTCATAAGAATCTCGCAAGTTACCTACCGTAGCGTTGTTTGATGTTGACGCTAGAAGGATTTCCATTCGTCACTGTGAGTATTAATAAATATCACTCTGAATGTTCTGGAAAGACCATAATGATATTGCGTAGAAACCTGGAACGAGTTTGAATCGATAGAGAAACAAAGCACTGTTTCTTTTCAGTTTTACATATGTTTAATTCATAAAGAATCTTACACATGACCTACCGCAGTGCTGTTTGATGTTAACACTGGAAGGATTTCCACTCATCATTATGAATACTAGGAAGTATCACTCTGAGTGTTTGATAGGTGTGAAAACACCCATCCTTTTGCCACTTAATTACAATAATAACCAGGCCAAAACGTGCATTTTATGTCGTAAATGTCAGAATTATGCGTGGTTTGTGTTTTTATTGTGATTTAGGATCAAAATGTGAAAAAGGAAGAAAACACGGGCTTTCACGGGCTTTTATCGAAGAAAACGACAAAAGACGAAGTCAAGAGATCAAGAATGCAAAAAGAACGGAAGTCCAAGGCCTATTCTGAAGATTTATCGAAGAAAAAGTCTAAAAGACGGAAGTTTAATAAAGCCGAAGAACTCAAGTCTAATAAATGAAGAATTATAAGACGAGTTTAATTAATCCCGAGACAAAGTCGAAAAAGTCGAAGAACTTTAAAGACGAGAAGACGTGAAGAAAGAAAGAAAGAGGAGGCAACACATGCACCTCCCCATTTCCTATAAATACCCTCCTAAACTCATTTAGGAGGGTTGGTTAGTTTTAGTTAGTTTAGTTTTCCTTTCATTTTTGTAGGTGATTCTAGAGAGAGAAAGTGACAGTTTCTCTCACTAGGATCTTAATCTTTTATCTTCCTTTCTTGTTTTTAATCCAAACTTTACTTTTAATAGTTTTAATTCTTGTTCTAAGCTTATTCTTATTTTACTTTTCCTAGCTTTTTACTTGTGCTTAATCCGAATTTCTTTACATGATTTGTTTAAGCTTTATGTTTGAGTTGTTAAAAAGTTTATCTTTTGGTTAAACCAAGTTTTCTACGAATCAAGCTTTGAGCTTGACATGCTTATTGGCTTAATTGGTGTCTAGCTTATTGTTTTAAGTTTTCTTAAAAAGTTTTAGTCTTTTTAAAGTTTGCTTAATTTGTGTGCTTATCTTTTGTTTTTATAAAGTTTATGAATTTCGTCTTTTAAAAGCTTTCAAATTTATGTTTATTAAGTTGTTCAAGTTTCGGTTTAGTAGCTTATCGTATGTGCTTATTGGGTTTTCAGCCTACCACCATTTTCGGATTAAGTGTTGTTTCCATCGCAATATTGGGGAGTTGCACATTCCGATCATTTGCTTATGTCCATCGCAATAACCCATCAAGGGTTCTACTTTGCGATAGCTTTGGTAATTCCCCCTTATTCCGATCGTGATTCCGATCGCACATTGCGATCTGGATTGCGACGGGGTTTAGGGTTGTATTGCGACGGAATGCTGTCCTATTTTGGACAGCCATATTCCGATAGCCTACATTCCGATAGGATTTTGATGCTTTATTTCGATAGCTTGTCTTTCTAGTATTATTCCGATGCTTTTATTTTTCCATATTCCGATGGATTCTATCTCAATCATTCCGACGGGTACACTTTCCGATTGGTATTCGGATGGAATGGTGACAGTATTCCGACGGCGTACATTCCGATTGATATTCCGATCGGGATTCCAATAGGTGTATTCCGATGGAGTTGGTTTTGTTTTAATTTCTTGTCTTAGCTTTATTTTAAGTTTGAATTATTTTAAGTTTTCATTTTTATTACTTTGTCAAATTAATTTTTCGTCGAGCTTTAATTTTCGTCATTTAATTAATTTACTTTTAAAGTTTTAAATTATTGCACAATTATCTTTTAATTAGTTCTATTTTTAAATTATTATCATTTACTTTAACGTTTTTGCAATTTATTTTATATCAACCAAAAATATTGTTTTTAACAAAAACGACTAAGTCACACAATTAACCGGAAATCAATTCGTTAAGATACCGAGAAAACGAACTTTTTTAACATAGCAAAATCTTAATTTCAAATGGCGTCGTTGCCGGCTCTTTTCGTGAAGATTAACGGTTTTTTGTGAGAGACGCGTTGGCTTTTGGGATCCGTTCACTCGTGAACGTTATTTTTCGTGTCAAAAATTTTCAAAAATCCCAAAAACATTTGAAAAATCATAAAAAGCATTTCTTTTTCAAAGTTTTGCACCAAAAATATTCTTCTTGCTTCTCTATTTTTCTTTATGGATTCTTATGTCCATTGCGTCGGTTGTTGGAGACGACTATATGGGGGCGAATCATGTCAATGGTGTTCATGCGAGCGATGCAGAAGAGACCTTCCTCCCATTTCCATCGATTCACAATTTGGATTTTGTCCATCGTGTAACTCGACTAATTCGTCCTTTTCAAATCCACCTCCTAGCCCCCTTGCATGTATTGTGGAAGCGATTCTCATTGACATGTTTCGTGTCCAATTCGACACCCGCCTCATGGCGAGCAAGAACTGAGTTACAATTATGACAATGGTAATAGCTATCTACAAGAAACACCGAGTTTTTCTCCATACCCTTGTTGCCAAAATTGTGGGGGCCCTCACGATACTTCTTATTGTCAGCCAATGGATTATTATGAGCCAGATCCGTGTCCTCAATTTTCTTCACCGATGGATTATTATGAACCAAATCCGTGTTATAATTCTTCTCAACCGATGACTGACTATGAGCCACATACGTGTTATAATTCTGGTTTTCATAACTATGAGCCCCCACACCCCAACCTCAATCATCAATCCTCTCAGAGAATTCAACAACTCACTACTCTGAATGAAGAAAGACAAGCCATTATTTTGAAACTTCAAGAAGTCGTTGTTCAGCTAAAAGAAGCATGGGAGGAAGAAAAGCGACAACAACAAGAGCGACAACAAGAGCAAGTATCTAATCTTAGTGATTATACTCCTCCTCTTGCGCGTCAATACTATTATGATGATGATGACGATGAGCCTACTATTTCTTGGAATGATCTTGTTGCTCAATGTCCTAGTGCAATTGTCATCCCTTCTCTCAATATCCCAAACGAGTCTAAGGATTGTGATACATTGAGTGAGCCTAGTGATTTTGGTCTTGATAAATTCTTTGATGAGGTGTGTGACATACCTACTGCTATGGAGCCTAAGGACGACGTTTCTCTTACGGAAGAGGTCGATCCTAATGATAACGATTTTTCTCCTCGCTATGAGAATATCACTTTTGAAATTTCTCAATCTCCACCGGGAGATGCGGGCGATGACGATTTATTCTCTCCGGCTTACGAGAAGTTCACCGATGAACTTGATCTTGTGGATGAGGTGGAAGACGTAATTCTCTGCGACAGATTACGGAAAGTGCACCTTCTTATTGCTCAAATCGAAGAGTTGACTTCTCCTCCTCTCTCCGAGACTTTGCCTCCATCTACTCCCCCCGTTGAAGATAATGACCCATTGCGAGAAGAAATCGACATACACTCCATACCTCCAGGTATTTATGACGATGACATGGAGGGGGATATTATTCTTGATAATTTTATGCAGGAAGGTATTGACCCAAGTCCCCCTCCCGAGCACCTTTCATCCTCCCCTTTCGCCACTATTACGGAGGATGAGTGCTTTGACCCGGGAGGTGACATTGATTATGCTATCTTTGATAACATTACGGCTTTGCCGAGTGCTCAACATCCATTGTATTTGGGGGATGACAATGTGCTTACTTTACCCACCTCACCTCCCGTGGATCTCGATTTCACATACTTCTCGTATGTTGAAAGGACCTTTCTCCCATTCAATACTTATCCCTCCGCCTCTCCTTTGTTGATGTCAACCGGGAACGAGGACAAGGTCTTTGATCCCGGTATTACATTCGAGGCTTCCCCATGGACCATTTAATTCGGGGACGAGTCAGGCTCGTGACTCGATTAATATAAACAAGCGCTTTTTGGGAGGCAACCCAATTATCTATCTATCTTTCCCTGTTTTCACCATAAGTGTAGGGGGAGCCCCGTTGGTGTTTCTTGTTTTCTTTCTTATCATGTGCAGGGATTAGAGCTTCAAAGACACACTCTTGATGACTTTTGACGAACCGTGATTCCGTGTTCCCGTCTTCCCGGTTCTATCCTAAACTCTTTTTGATTCACTATTTTATATTTCTCAATATTAAAATAGGAATCTCTCTAGTTGTCTCTTTTTTAGCGAGATTTAAACAAAGTGCACAATGTCCTAAGTGTAGGGGAATTTACTCCCACATGCATAAACATTGAGGACAATGTTTATATCAAGTGTAGGGGGGACTTCTATCGAAGTTAAGTGGCCTTTTCCTTGTATTTGTCCTCATTTTAACCGGAAAATTTGATTTTTCGACATTTTTCAAAATTTTTAATCTATTTTGGCCTAGTTGTATAGTTGTTTTTACCTTTGTATAGTTATTTTCTTTCCTTATTAGAATAAATTTTTAATAAAGTGGTTTTAATTTTCAAACGTTGTGAATCTTTTGACTCAACCCGAGTTTACTTGTCTAAGTTTACTCTAGCTAGTATCCTTAACGTGTTTAATTCAAGTTTTGCTAGGCTTTTATATAGGGAGCTATAAAACACGAAAGTCTTAACTCTCACGGGTTAAGAACAAGAACTTTTTGCAAGTTCCTATAATTGATCCTAGAGAGTCGTTTATCAAGGGAACTTTAAAATGCGATTTCTAAAACTTGAAAAAATCTAAGAGTTTGCAAGATCCTATAGGCGACTCGAAAACCCAAAACTTTGATTTAATAGGCTAAGTATCCACGAGTCTCATTCCTTGAGATTTTAAACTGTGGAGAACGAGAGATGATAGAGTCAATTATAAGTTTGGTATTCTTTTGTGAATTTATGTGAGTTAATTATGAGCCTATTCTCCCATCGCTTGCTAATAAATTTATCTGCAATAAATAAGGTTGTACGATTTGAAAAGTTACTTAGCTTCTAGCCTAATATCGTTTAAAAGTTACTTGGTATGGATTAGAGTTCATAGCCAAGGCATAACTTATTGAAGCGGGATGCGAAGATTGGCGAGTCCAAAAAGGTCCTAACAAGGCATGAGGGCTACATTTTGTTGCTAAAGATCCAAAAGTGATGTGAAGAATCATTTATCAAGAATCAATATGAAGGATCGAGACACACGACGGAAAGCAAGAACTCCCCAAAAGTCATGGAAAAGTCTATCCAAAAAGGCCATAGCAAGGTATGAGGATAAATAGATCCAAGTCCAAAAAGGAGGCGGATCGTTGTATATCAAAGTCCAAAATAAAGATTGGAGAAAAATGAAGAAGTCGTGGTCCAAAGATGAAGAATCTCTCAAAACTTCAAGTGAAGAAATTCCTATATGAAGAGAAGACCGTAATTTCATGAACGTCTCTCAAGATTCGAAGTATGAAGTCGCTGCCAAATATCGGTCCGAGAAAGGTCTCAAATCGTGAAGCGAGTTATGCCAAGATATGAACTTTATGAGGTCCTGAGAAGCAGTTTTAAAAGATTTTGTCCTTTAGCTAACTATTGATTAAATCGTCCCACTTTGTTTTCAGACTTAATAACTATCAAAATAAGTCAAACAACGCATCCTCGTGATCATTCAAGACAATAATAAAATATAAGAGATACACCTAGGAATAAGGGAGTCTAAGTGAGTAATTGGCCCACATGAGTTTGTGTTAGTTTGCTGACTTATAATAACAATGATCGCGTTTTTAAGCTTGGTTTGGAGAAAGTGAAAACTTGAGGATGATGATCATTCATGACATTTTCAAAACCCTAAGGTATGTTTTTGATTTCTTTACTTGTTTCGTTATTTTCTATCTCTTTAATAAAGGCCAATGTGGATTGATTATGATGGAAAATGTAAAACGTGCTTTGTAACTAATGCATTGCATGAGGACATTGCAATGGTCAAGTGTAGGGGATTTGATAGGTGTGAAAACACCATCCTTTTATCACTTAATTACAATAATAACCAGGCCAAAACGTGTATTTTATGTCATAAATGTCAGAATTATGCGTGGTTTGTGTTTTTATTGTGATTTAGGATCAAAATGTGAAAAAGGAAGAAAACACGGGCTTTCACGGGCTTTTATCGAAGAAAACGACAAAAGACGAAGTCAAGAGATCAAGAATGCAAAAAGAACGGAAGTCCAAGGCCTATTCTAAAGATTTATCCAAGAACAAGTCTAAAAGACGAAAGTTTAATAAAGCCAAAGAACTCAAGTCTAATAAATGAAGAATTATAAGACGAGTTTAATTAATCCCGAGACAAAGTAGAAAAAGTCGAAGAACTTTAAAGACGAGAAGACGTGAAGAAAGAAAGAAAGAGGAGGCAACACATGCACCTCCCCATTTCCTATAAATACCCTCCTAAACTCATTTAGGAGGGTTGGTTAGTGTTAGTTAGTTTAGTTTTCCTTTCATTTTTGTAGGTGATTCTAGAGAGAGAAAGTGACAGTTTCTCTCACTAGGATCTTAATCTTTTATCTTCCTTTCTTGTTTTTAATCCAAACTTTACTTTTAATAGTTTTAATTCTTGTTCTAAGCTTATTCTTATTCTACTTTTCCTAGCTTTTTACTTGTGCTTAATCCGAATTTCTTTACATGATTTGTTTAAGCTTTATGTTTGAGTTGTTAAAAAGTTTATCTTTTGGTTAAACCAAGTTTTCTACGAATCAAGCTTTGAGCTTGACATGCTTATTGGCTTAATTGGTGTCTAGATTATTGTTTTAAGTTTTCTTAAAAAGTTTTAGTCTTTTTAAAGTTTGCTTAATTTGTGTGCTTATCTTTTGTTTTTATAAAGTTTATGAATTTTGTCTTTTAAAAGATTTCAAATTTATGTTTATTAAGTTGTTCAAGTTTCGGTTTAGTAGCTTATCGTATGTGCTTATTGGGTTTTCAGCCTACCACCATTTTCGGATTAAGTGTTGTTTCCATCGCAATATTGGGGAGTTGCACATTCCGATCATTTGCTTGTGTCCATCGCAATAACCCATCAAGGGTTCTACTTTGCGATAGCTTTGGTAATTCCCCCTTATTCCGATCGTGATTCCGATCGCACATTGCGATCTGGATTGCGACGGGGTTTAGGGTTGTATTGCGACGGAATGCTGTCCTGTTTTGGACAGCCATATTCCGATAGCCTACATTCCGATGGGATTCCGATGCTTTATTTCGATGGCTTGTCTTTCTAGTATTATTCCGATGCTTTTTTTTCCATATTCCGATGGATTCTATCTCAATCATTCCGACGGGTACACTTTCCGATAGGTATTCCGATGGAATGGTGACAGTATTCCGACGGCGTACATTCCGATCGATATTCCAATCGGGATTCTGATAGGTGTATTCCGATGGAGTTGCTTTTGTTTTAATTTCTTGTCTTAGCTTTATTTTAAGTTTGAATTATTTAGTTTTCATTTTTATTACTTTGTCAAATTAATTTTTCGTCGAGCTTTAATTTTTGTCATTTAATTAATTTACTTTTAAAGTTTTAAATTATTGCACAATTATCTTTTAATTAGTTCTATTTTTAAATTATCATCATTTACTTTAACGTTTTTGCAATTTATGTTATATCAACCAAAAATATTGTTTTTACCAAAAACGACTGAGTCGCACAATTAACCGGAAATCAATTCGTTAAGATACCGAGAAAACGAACTTTTTTAACCTAGCAAAATCTTAATTTCAGTGTTCTAGCAATATCGCAAGGATATAGCGTAAGACTCTCTTGGTCATCATCCGTGTGTCCTAACGAGATTTAATTGATCTCTTGGATCTAGACTCGATTTGTGCACTTTTAGTAGTCGTGGGCTGGAGCAGATGCCACCTATTCAATATCAACTATCTCGGAGTGAGAAAGTCAATAGAAGTCGTGTTGATCTCTGTGACAACAAAACAAACTTCTTTTAAGAGAAGCCTGAGTCAGCTGGGGAGGGGTTGTGCATTACATCACTAGGTCCATGATGCGTTGTCTTCATGATGTGTTGACCCGGTTTCTGCCTAAGTTGTATGGAGGGCTAATTTCTTTACACCCTTTATCCTTACATTTCTTTTTCATTCTTCAACCCCTTCAATGCTTACCAAGACATCATTACCAGCACCTTGTTGTGATTGTTCCAGTGCTAGCATCAGTACTTAGTCGGCATTCAGCTACGTTCACATTCTACTCCATCTTTCCTAAGGACTTATAATAGTCTATTGGATTGTCCCTGGGAAGATCCCTCCGGTTCTGGTTGGATCATAGGACTTAAACCTAACCACCCTTTTGACACCAATAACGTCATGAATTAAAGATGTCGTGGGTATTTGATCGAAACCATGAGTGCTTGAGTCTTTAGATCACATTTTAATCATATTTTCTCCCCTGTCTCTAATATATAAAATCGTTTAATATTAGAGATGCCAAATTTGATTAAAATATATTGTTAAAAATAATCTTGAAGAACTTTCGGGAGAAATATGTGTCAAACGTAGCATGAATTTGTAACGCTCCCCCTCAAAAATTGATCCAATTGAATTGTCATTGTAAGGATGTGATCCACATTTCACTTTTTGAAGATAGGAGTTGTTGAACACACAATTTTTGAAAGATTTTGAATAATCATTGAGAAATTCTTGAAAAAATTGTGTGCAATGCTTTTTGAAAAACTGTATTTCTTTTTGGCGAAAATGTTCCAACAAAGAGCTTTTGTAAACAAGTCAGCTAATTGGTAATAAGTTCCAACAAAGTATAATTCAACAATACCCCTTTCAACTTGTTCCTTAATGAAGTGATATCTGACATCAATTTGCTTCATGTGGGAATGCTGTACCGGATTGCAGGAGATGGCTATGGCGTACTTTGAGTCACAGTACATAGGTACTTCATCTAAGAGGAAGCCATAATCCGTGAGTTGTGTTCTCATCCGCAGAACTTGAGCACAACACGCAGATAGAGACACATACTCCGGTTCGGCTGATGACAGTGACCTGTAATCCTGCTTCTTGGAAGACCATCCCACAAGCTTATCTTGACCTAGAAATTGTGCACCACCAGAAGTACTTTTACGTGTATCAAGACACCCTGCATGATCAGAATCTGAATAGGTCGTTAGAAAGAAACCGGTTTCCCTCGGATACCAGAGTCTCATGTGAATGGTATTCTTAAGGTACCGAAAGATCTGTTTAACCTCCTTGAGGTGATTTTCAGTGGGTCGTGCTTGATATCATTCATAATAACACGTAGCATGTGATATATCCGGTCTGCTTGCTGATAAGTACATGAGGGAGCCGATCATGGAACGATATCTCGTTTGATCTATGGCATCCCCCTCCAAATCAGCATCTAGGGATGTGGTTGATAATGGTGTCCCAACGGGGTCACATGAGGTCATACCATGCTTTTTGATTATATGTTGACAATACTTAGCTTGGTTAATAAAGATACCACTTGGGGATTCGTGAACTTGAATTCCTAGAAAGAATTTTAGTTCGCCATCATTGACATTTCAAATTTGTTGTGCATGACTTTTTCAAACCATTTAGAAAGTTTAGGGTTTGTAGACCCGAAAATAATGTCATAAACATAAATCTGCACAAGCAAAATGTCATCCCCATATTTATAAGTGAACAGAGTTAGATCAATGGAACCTTTTGAGAAACCTTTGGATACCAGAAATTTAGAGAGCTCGTCGTACCACGCCCTTGGAGCTTGCTTGAGTCCATAAAGTGCTTTGTGGAGACGATACACCTTGTCAGGATAATGAGGATTGACGAATCCTTCCAGCTGTGTGACATAGACTTCTTCCTTTAAAGGACCGTTAAGAAACGCCGTCTTTACGTCCATTTGATAGACAATGAATCCCTTATGTGCAGCATAAGCAAGGAAAATCCTGACCGCTTCCAAACGAGCTACTGGTGCAAATGATTCTTCAAAATCAATACCCTCTTTCTGGCCATACCCTTTAGCCACTAGCCTAGATTTATTCTTGATGATCGTGTTCTCTTCATCCATCTTGTTTTTCCAGATCCATCAAAGATTTAATGGTATTACATCGTATGGTTTGTCAACAAGTTCCCAGACCTTAAGTCTTTCAGATTGTTGAAGTTCATCCGTCATCGATTCAATACAAGCGTGATCTGCCAAGGCTTCTTTGATATTTGTTAGTTCATCTGTACTCACGGTGAGTGCGAACATACAAACATCGCCATCAGTTTCAAGCTGTCGTCTTGTACGAACGGGCTGTGAAGGGTTTCCAGTTACTTGTACCAAAGGATGATCTCGGGTCCAATGATGTGTTGAAGGATGTCGTTGGTAGAACGTATGCATATTTGACGGATCAACATGGCGAGAAGAAGACTCTCCAGTTTCGTGTACCGGTGTACCGAATGGGTTGATAAATTCGTCTTCGTCATTTAATGCATTGTCTGCTTGATTTTTGTTCTTTGGAGCAATGACAGTAGTTGTGGATGTTGTAGGAGCGGTTGTTGATGTGATATTCTGAGGAGGTAAATCTGCAGCAACCCGTGTTGAAGTAGATGAAGTTGTATCCTTTTGTTGACTATGATCGGTATCATCATTCGTATCATGAGTGACGACGGAAGACTTTGATACAACAGGTTTCTCCCCCATGAAATATTCATCATACATTGGTCCATATAACATTTCCAACTCGTCAATTTTCGTGTTTACTGTCATATCTGCTCTTGGAACATTTCCTTAAACCAGCTTTGAACTTAACGGTTCATTGTTGTGGTCTTGAGTTCCGAGTTCCGTGCGGTTGTGAACGGAAGTCGTTTGTCGTTGTGGATCGAGACTTAAACTGTTTTGTTCAAGTGCCATCTCTTGTAATTCATCAAATCGGATGTGAATAGTCTCGACTATCAATTTTGTTCTCTTGTTGTAAACTCTATATCCCTTAGACTGAGTTGCATATCCCACAATAATACATGCATGACCTTTCTCTTTCATCTTGTCCAGATTTTCACCATCTCGAATAATGTAACACATACATCCAAAAACATGAAGGTGTTTGAGTGAGGTTTTCGATCATGAATTATGTGATATGGTGTCTTTTCGTGTCTTGGGATAATTAAGGATCGGTTTTGTGTGTAACATGCGGTTGACACGGCTTCGGCCCAAAAGTATAGTAGAAGTTTTGAAGCAGATAATAATGTTCGAGCAGCCTCAACTCAAGTACGATTTCGTCTTTCATCAACGCCTTTTTGTTCGGGTGTTCGAGCTATAGATGTTTCATGTTCAATTCCTTCAGCTTCAAAATAGTTTCTCAGAGTTGAATTAAAAAATTTTGTGCCTCTGTCAGTTCGAACCACTTTTACTTGAGCTTGAAGACCACGTTGTATCAGTTTAAGGAAGCTGATGAGAACTTCGGGTGTTTCATCCTTGGACCTCAAGAAGTGAGTCCATGTGTACCTTGAGTAATCATCGACAATTACCATAACATATTTATTCCTATTGATACTATGAAAACGCATGGGACCACACAAATCTATATGGAGAAGATCTAACCGTCCTTCAGAGCTTGGCGTAGTCTTTGTTTTGAAGATACTTCGTTTAGCTTTACAAAGCTCACAAGAAGAACAAGATGATCTTTGATGAATTTCAATCTTGGAAGGCCTCTCACAATATCTTTCTTGGAAAGCAAGTTGATGGTATCAAAATTAAGATGAGATAAACGTTGATGCCATAACCATACCTGAGTCATTGAAGCTTTAGCCATGAAGCAAATTGGAGTTGATGAAGTTGTGTCTTGAAGTGAAATTGTGTAAAGATCAGTGTACCGGTAAGTAAGTCATTCCCATCATAATCACGAACAAAACATGTATTCTTTCTAAAAGCAACCTCCAAATCCGCATCACAGAATTGACCAACCGAGAAAAGATTGTGATTGAGCCCTTCGACGTAGTATACCCTTTTGATCGTGATATTCCCTGAACCAAATCTCTATATCCTAGGATCGGTGCAAATTGATCAATTCCGAATCGGACCGTACCCAGGAACTTCTCCACGAAGTTAATTAGAAGCTTGAGATTCCCCGTCATGTGCTTCGTACATCCGAAGTCCAGTATGAAGAGAATTATTTGTATCACCTGTAGAAGAGTTAGAACACGATGGAGCATTTGCTAAATTGGATACCACAGTAGTTGTGATTGTAGAATCATTAGTGTCATTAGTAATGTTTAAAGGCATACTAACACTCGTTGTCACATTTTCTGTCCTAACTTTAGGCATCCATTTATATCCCGGAGGACATTGATTTGCAAACCACCATTTCCAAGACTTGCTAGCAGACTCATATAATTCCATAATTCTGCTTTTAGGGTTCTTAGTGGTGGAGTCTGATGCATTAGTTTTCTTAGTGGGGGTTGCACCAGAATGGTTCACTTTGTGTTTGGGTTTAATAGAACTAATAGGCATCACAACTTGCTTCTTAGTTTTAGTATCTACGCCTTTGAAATTATTGATAACACACATAGAATTATTAGCATTAGCACATTTTCCATATTTGACACAAATAAATTTCACATTCATAGCATTCAAAGCATTCAAATCATTCAAATCGTCATTACACGCGATTACAGACTTTTTATTCTTAAAAACATTCAAATTCCTAGGATGTTCTTCTACTTCCTTCATCTTCCCTTGACTCTTGTGTTTCCAGACCTTATCATTCACTTGAGTGCTCTTAAGCTGAGGTCGGCTAACACTAGCAGTAGAGACTACTCTTGTAGTATAAGACACACGAATATTAGTGTTTCTAGAAGTCTGAGGCGAGTGACTAAATTTGTTTGTAGGTTTAGTGGTGATTCTATACATCCCTGGTTTAATCACATTTTTGTGCTTAACGCTTGGTGCTATAGCATTCCTTATGGTTTGAGTATGTGGTAACCTTTCCTTTCCATCCATCTTGGGGGCAAACACAGGTTTTACAAATGAAGAATTTAAGAAAGCAGATGGTTTTCCCAAGATAGAGGATCTATTCACTCTAGAGGCATTGGGTTGTCTAACAACAGGTTTCACAACTTTAGGTTCCACAGTTTTCCCACTCATTTTGGCAATGAGTTTCTTTAACTCTTCTATCGCCATGTCCTTTTCTTGCAATTGAGCTTTCAAGTCTGTAATTTCCATACTCATTTCGTTCATTTCTCGACACGATGTTGAAAGTTTTCCTTGCAAGTTATTGTCATTTGGTCCTTTTCCGACTTTGGCTTGCAACGCAAGTTCAAGAGAATGACAATGTTTTTGAAGAAAATCACATCGGTCTTGAATTAACGCAAAAGCCTTTTGATCAACATTATCTTTGTTTTTCGAAAGCTCTGTTTCAAGACGTTCACACTCTTTGACTTGATCAAGATATTTGCATGCCACGTCAGAATATTCGTCTATATCTGCACAAGATTGTAAGAGCAACACACAAAATATCTTTGGAGAGACATTCTTGTAACAGTAGATCATATGCAGTGGAAAAATCGTCTCTTTCAGGCTGATGATCGTCAATTTCTTTTTCAAGAGATTCCACATATTTCAAATCGTCAAACATTTCTTGCTCGATTAACTTTTCAAATTCCAAAGCATGTTTCTTTGTTCTTTCTGCAAGTGGAATCAAAATAGTTTTCACAAGCACAGTTATATCATGAGGAATTTCTTTACCGCCGTTTGAAAGTTCACGTTTTTTCCAATCATCGTCAACAACCTTTTTAAAATTTTCAATGTTACTCTTAAGAATACTAAGTGCTTGCTTACTCTTGCTTATAGAAGCTTGATGCGGCAAGTACCCAATATATTTTGAAACATTAGTTTTCTTAGTGGCAAAAACTTGTCTCCATTTAATTCTTATTTGTTCACATTCGAAAAATATTTGCTCACGAGACTTCTGTGTTTGCGGTGTGGAAAGACCATAAAGACTATTTTCATAAGCATAATTATATGGTTTAACAAATTTGTTATTAACTTTTGGTCTACTCTCTTCTTTCAAATCGTTTGTCTCTTGACTATCGGGCCTAACAACAAGACAATCAAGATCGGTCCATTGGGACTCATCAAGATATAAGTGCTGAATCTCAGATTGAGCTTGCTCAAGGTACTTAGGACTTGCAAAACTAGGTCTATCCTTGAAAACGACCGAGGTGCCAACATTCTCATGGTTTGAATTGATTGATTAGTTTTGTAAACAATTTTCTTGTAAAAATCAAGTTGTGTTTCAAGTTCCACCAATTTGTCGATGTCATTTGCTTGTTTAGTTTTGAAATCCTTTTCCACCTTTTCAACCACAGCTTTCTTTTCATTAACAAGTTTAGTTTTATCCTCTTCAAGAAAACCATTTACTTGAGTTAGCTCATTGACTTTAGTGGTAGCAAGATATGTTTTGTGACGTTCAGTACTCAAAGAGGTGTTATAATTACGTTTCTCTTGCTCTAGAAGCTTAAGAGTTTCGTTATATTTCTGTTGATAATCATCCTTTTTGACGTTAATTAAACACCCTTTGTACCCCTCAATCTCATTGGTCTTTTGAAGAAGTTGAGCTCTATAGGTATCAATGGTCTCACTAGATTTTATTAGAGCAGCTTTGCATTCTTCAAAATTTTGAGTGAGCGTAGCGTTTGCCTTCTTTAATTGCTTTTGAATCTTTCTAGTTTCTTTGACATCTTTTTGTAAAGAAGCAATTAAGTTAGCAAGCGCAATACACTCCTCGTCATCATCATACTCATTTGCATGTTGATCATCCTCAAACTCATTATTGAACCTGTCTGATGAATCGGGTGTGGTATTGCTATCAACTGTTTCCATCATACATGTGTCATTAATGGCTTTGGGTAGCTCACAATGCTCATGGGTATTACCAAACACATTATATTCCTCTTTATTGTGTACCTTATCGATTGGCTCAGTATCAAAGATAGGACCATTTTCATCTTTAGTGACGTTGAGAACTTCTTCAACCTTTGCCATGTACGAGTAATGTGCTTCAAGTTCTTGGTCAGAGGCTTCATCATCAGTGTCATCAAGCATTGCTCCTTCCTCAGCCGACCGTTTAACCTCAGCTTCCATCTTCTTGCATAGCAGCATCTTTTCCTTATGATAGCCAGAGTCCCTAACCCGTTTCGGCATCCTACATTCCTTTGCCATATGCCCATAACCTTGACAATTAAAGCATTGAATCCCACTTTGCTGAACCACTTGAGTACCAACAGTGTCCCTATTCCCAGCAACAGTTGCAATCCTCTAAGCATCATACTTAGCAGTTTGTCGATCATACCATGCAGAACCCTCAACATGTGTTGGATTACGTCGATCATACCTTGGAGGACTTTCATCACGTCGACGTGTGTCATACCTTCGAGGACTCTCCACATATTGGTTCCTTGTATTTGATGATGTTTGAAGATTGTTGTTGGTGGGTTTGAAGATTTTCTTGTAGGTATTCATAATGAAAGCAATTTGTTGCTTCATATCCCTGTCCTTCTGAGCTAGTTCTTCATCACTGTCCTCTTCAGATGATGGCTCAGGTGATGTTGATGGTGCTCTTGGTTCTTTGTCTCGTGATCTTGTGGGAGCAGAATACTTAGATGAAGTGGAGTATCTTGGTGAGGAGTATGTAGTGGAGTACCTTGGTGAGGAGGATGTAGTGGAGTATGAGTTTGGAGCACAAGAGCGATGATTTTAGACGTGTCGAGTGGTAGACACCAAAGCAATTGAATTAGCTGTCTTTGCTATCCTTTCAGCTCGAAGTTCATTCGCCTAATTCTAAAATTGTTTCAAAATGTCAAAGAGAGTGTGATAGTTGACCTCGTCTAACTTACTCTGTTGTTTCACCAAAGTTACAAATCGTGTCCACTCTGGTTGAAGTTGGTGTAGAAATTGCACATTGACTTGCATGATGGAGACTTGCAAATTGTTTCTTGTCATGTCATTCATCATCTTGTATAACCTTGAGTAATATGAATCAATTGATTACCCATCCAATGAAGTAAACTTAACAAAGTTCCAGAACAAGTTAGTTTTGACATCTTGCTTGTTAAGTGATTCCCCTTGTTGCAAGCGTTCAATGGCAAACCACATCTCTTTAGCAGTAGAGCATGCATCAACCGTTGAGTAAATATCATCCCCAATCCCACTGAGAATCAAATATATTGCTTCTTTCTCTGCATCAATCCAAGCACGTTTCTCTTTCGAAGTATTCTCATATGTTTCCTCAATTGTTTGCTCATTGGAACCGGTCGTCGAGTCGGTTGCTGGAATTGCAGGAATGGTTATTGTAGTGAGAGTATAGGTTCCTTCTTTGATGCAACGTCGAAGAACATCACCATTGGGTTTGGTGTCAAGATATCGAAGGAATCGTGATTGCCATTGTGCATATCGACCAGTCAAAAGCATTGGTGGTCTCTCTTTGTTACCCGCCACCATGTTGTTGTTGTTTGTCACACGATACTCTTGAGTAGAATCCATGACGAGAACTTTGAAATAGATGAAGTGAAAACGGATCTTAAGTAGATGTGTTGTGATTGTTGTTGTGAAAAAAGATGTTAAAATCCCCTAAAAATGTTCTCAATAATCCAAAAAATTCCAAGACAAACAAAAAACACATGATCAAAATTTTTTAAGTGTAAAAACTGTTTACTTTGGAATACGTGGATATTAAGTGTGAACTTCGGAATCCACTTCGCAATAACTTCAACTTACCCACTTCGGAATACTTAAGAATTGTGCTTCGGAATAATAACCTTTGGTACTTCGGAATAATTTACCTATACACTTCGGAATCCAAAACAAAACCTTCTTCGGAATAATTCTGTGATGAACTTCAGAATCCCAAAGATAAAAACCAACTTCGGAATAAATTCAACATTCCGAAGATAAGCAACTTCGGAATCCTCATAATTATCTTCGGCATAACTGTTCTTGGGAACTTCGGAATCCAAATTTCCTTAAACGACTTCGGAATATTTGAGCATAAAATTCACTTCAGAATAATGCCAGAAAACTTACTATGTAACACCCCATTTTGATAATGGAATGTCACGCGTAATTATGGCGTGTCATCAAAGCATATAAGGAAAAATGTCTAAACATTACATGACCATAAAAGGAAAATACCGGAATCAAACATCGGTAGTCCAAAAGTAAACTCATCACACACAAACATAAGTACTGTAAAGGAAAGGACTAAACAATGTCCATAGCAAGAGTATCAATGTAGAGATAATGCATAAAGTAAAGAAAGGCTAGGAAGCTTCCAGTCCATATACACGTACGCTTAAAGTCTACGAGCGTCCCTGAGTACCTGCCGTTTTGGGAACATAGAAAAGGAAAACGGCTGAGCAATACGCTCAGTGAACGGATGTATAATAAAGCATGAATAGGATTAGAATATAACATATAACAGCGGAAGAAACTAAGTCCCGAATAACCTGGTTAAGTCTTGGTAAAACTGGTTTTATAGTTTGAAAAGCCTTATGTTTATCTTATAAAAACTGTTTAGCATATTCTACCATTAGCCAATATAGGTCATGAAAATCCATCGTGCATGAATACTTGGAGGGGTGACCTCATCATGCAAATTAGAGGGGCTGCCTCTAATTTAATATACTGGTTTTGGGTAGGAGGGATCAGCTCCTTGTGAAGGATGCAAGGCACACACCACATTCACACTGAGTAATCTGCTGAAAAACATGTAACTAGGATGCACCCATACGCCCCACATGATAAATATAATAATATTGCCAAAAGCTGAAGGGACGCCACAAGCAATCACTCCGCCGTGGTAAAGTCATAACATCAGTGCCTCTAATGTTATGGTTATGGTACCTCCATAACTAGGTGAAACTGTTCATGCATGTATATGGATATAGGTATTCTAAATTAAACATAAGCAAGTCAAACATATAAACTTATACTACGGGAAAACATTTGGCTGCATTCGGGGAATCCTAATAAGGAAAGAATGTCCATACTGAAAGGACGGGAATCCGTACCTTATGTCCAGTGAACGAAGAAGACGAAATGAGGAGAATCCTACTTTGGTATCACTAATGCTACATAAATACATAAGTGAATAAGTATCTGAATACTAAATACGTAACTGGTTTTATATCATGTCTTAGCTTATTTTATATGTTCATGTCATGTTTTACTGTTTTAAGCCTTAAACTGTGTTTATCTTATATTCTGTCTATTCTGATTAAGTATTTATGGTATTTCATGTATTATTATACTTACTGTGTAATAATAAGTAACTTTCTAAAAATAGCAGGTTTCCTAAAATAGAAAGTTACCAAAAATATAAAGTTTCCAAAAATAGAAAGTTTCCAAAAATAGGATTACTGCTTAAAATAGATAAGTTTCTAAAAATAGAAAGTTTCTATAAATTGATCAGCTGCCTTAATTAAATAAGTTTCTAAAAATAGAAAGTTCCCATAAATAGATTAGCTGCCTGAATTAAATAAGTTTCTAAAAATAGAAAGTTTCCATAAATAGATTAGCTGCCTTAATTGAATAAGTTTCTAAAAATAGAAAGTTTCCATAATTAGATATAAGTTGGTTAAATAAGCTAAGTATATAAGCTTAAGTGTTTTTCTGATTATTTTCTAGGTCATAATGATATAATGTATAGTTTATTAATTATTTCATGTAATTTAAATAAACTATAGGTTAAAAGTATTTAATTAAAATATATCATGTTTTTAATTAAATAAAGTTAAATACTTAGGTTAAAACATGTATTATTATTTATTAATAATATAACCTAAGTCATGTTAATTAATTAATTATAACCATGGTTTTTAAATAATTAAATAATTATAAGTCTAGAAAATATAAAATACTTAGGTTAATAATTTCATGATCTAATAATTAATATAACCTAAGTCATGTTTATTAACTTAATCATGTCATATTTATTAATTTAATTTTAACCTATGATTATTAAAACATTATATTAACATAAACCATGAACCGGATCGTGACTAGAAACCATGAACCGGACATGAAATCGACACCATACCCCGAACCACTTCGGGGTTCCCTTTGGTTTGCTGCTGCCGTGGGACCCACACCACCAAACCGGACCATATGGTCTCGGTGGTGGTCTATAAGCCAAACCGAGACCCCCTTGGGGTTCGGTTTAGGCGTCGGCCAAACAAACACCCCTAAAAACATCCGTTTTGATTTACACAATAATCCCTTACATGTTTGATTTATGTTTTTAATAAGGTTTTTAAAAACATCATGTTCTTAATTAATTTATTAAATCATAACAAAAGAAAAAGGATTAAAAAGAGGTATACCAAATGCGTGGATCTAACGAGGATGAACACACACGAACACACGTACAAGATTCAAGATCAAAATCAACTAAACACCCCCTTTTGGTGTGTTATGTGCGGCGGCCACAAGAGGACAAGAAGGAGAAGGAGAAAAATATTTTTAGGTTCTTGTTTTGGTTTCCTGTAAGTGAAAATGAGTAGTAAAAATTACCTTAACCCCTTCTTAGTAAATTTTGAGATGGACTTGGCCCATCTCCTTGATGTAGCCGCGGTTAAGGGGCCCCACATGGGGTACACGTACCGTTTTCCGTGTCTCGTTATTTAAGTGTTCATTCGTGTTTATTTGTGTTCGTGTTTTATGTGTTCTCGTTAAGTACTAACCGTGGCTTAATATATTTATTCGTGTTCGTAATGAATATATATACGTAACTAATATTAGTTCGTGATTTAATTACGTGCTTGATTTCATGATCGCATGTTCGTGATTAATTATTGTTAAATAATTATTGTGTGTTTGTACGTAATAAATACTTATCGTGTTCTAACACGTACGTAATACGTAAAATCCTAACATGTAAACGTAATCATGCTATAATAGGAAAGTTTTAATCTAGTACGTACGATCTTAAGGGTACTAGTCATGGTAAAAGCATGCGGGTTTTACAACTCTTCCCCCCTAAAAAGAATAATTCGTCCCCGAATTATAGATAAAGTAAACTGGAAAAGAAGAACATACCCGAATTCAAAATATGAAATGAGGGTAAGATGCGCGGATAGACTCCTCTGTTTCCCAAGTGGCTTCCCGCTCGGTATGATCCCTCCAAAGGATTTTGACGAATGGAATCGTCTTCCTTCTCATGACTCGTTCTTGTCTATCAAGAACTCGTTCGGGTTCTTCTATGAAAGTGAGATCTTTCCGTATCTGTTCCAATGGATACTAAACCATGTGAAGGGGATGATACTGGTACCCTCTGAGTAAGGACACATGAAACACATTGTGTACATGCGAAAGCTGCAGAGGTAACGCTAACCGGTAAGATACTTCACCGACTCTTTCAATGATATCAAACGGTCTGATGAAACGAGGACTGAGCTTCCCTTTAATCCCGAAGCGTCTGACACCACGTGCCGACGAAACCTTAAGGAAGACGTGATCTCCTACGTTAAAATGTATGTCCCTATGATGCTTATCAGCGCAACTCTTCTAACGTGACCGTGCTTCCTGAAGTTTCTGCTTAGCTACTGCGATCTTTTAATTGGTCATCTCTATGATTTCTGGTCCTTCAAGTGTTCGCTCGCCAACCTGATCCCAACAGATTGGGGCGCGACACTTTCTGCCATACAACATCTCGAAAGGAGCACACTTGATACTTGCGTGCCAACTGTTGTTGTATGAAAACTCCACCAAACATATGTAATCGTCCCAATCACCCGTCCATTCCAACACACATGACCTCAACATGTCTTCCAATGTCTGAATCGTTCGCTCCGACTGTCCGTCTGTTTGAGGATGAAAAGTCGTGCTAAGCTTAAGTTGTGTACCCCAAGCTTTCTGTAGACTTTTCCAAAATCGCGAAGTGAAACGAGGATCTCTGTCTGAGACGATGCTGGAAAGAGCACCGTGTAGTCTCATGATCTCTCTTCAATACGTATCAGCGAGTTTACTTACCGGATCTTCCTTGCGGATCGGTAAGAAATGAGCTGATTTGGTAAGTCGATCTAGGATAACCCAAATTGCATCATGCTTCCTCTTGGTAGGCAGAAGACCAGTAACAAAATCCATGGTGATTTTGACCCACTTCCACTCTGGAATATCTAACGGTTGAAGGAGACCACCAGATCACTGATGCTCGATCTTAACCTGCTGGCAGGTAAGACATTTGGAGACGTAAGTGGCCACATCCTGTTTCATACCACTCCACCAAAAGTATTGCTTGATGTCATGGTACATCTTAGTCGAACCAGGATGTATAGAGAATGGGGAGCTATGAGCTTCAGCTAACAAGGCTTCCTGGAGTTCTTGGTCATCAGGAACACAAAGTCTCGTGCCCTGCCATACGATACCATCTGCATCTACTCTGAATTCCGTCTGTTTCTCTAAATTATGTACTATCGCCCAGATTTCTCCATCATCTTTCTGAGCTTCCTTGATCTTAGAGAGTAACTCGGGTTCCACTCTAATATTAGCCCAGTAACCGTGTTGTCCACGTACTATGATCTCGATGTCTAGTCGCTCAAAGTCTCTTATGATTTCCTCCTCAATTTTGATGCCATTGATCATTCTGGACTTCCTGCTAAGAGCATCTGCTACTACATTTGCCTTTCCGGGATGATACTGTAGATTAATGTCATAATCCTTCAACAGCTCTAACTATCTCCTCTGCCTCATGTTCAATTCACGTTGAGTGAAGATATACTTCAAGCTCTTGTGGTCCGTGAAAATATCACATGATTCTCCATATAAGTAGTGCCTCCATATCTTCAATGCAAACACGACTACAGCAAGTTCCAAGTCATGCGTGGGGTAATTTTCTTCATAAGGCTTAAGCTGCCGTGAAGCGTACGCGATCACTTTCCCATGTTGCATGAGAACACAACCAATTCCCTTCCCTGATGCATCACTGTAGATTTAAAATCCACCCGTACCAGATGGGAGAGTAAGAATAGGTGCAGATACTAGCTTCTGCTTCAGGTCTTCAAAGCTCTTCTCTCGTTCTTTAGTCCAGACGAATTTCTCCCCTTTCCGCATCAGTTTGGTCAATAGTAGTGCTAAGCGAGAAAAGTTCTCCACGAACCTACGATAATAGCCAGCTAAGCCTAAGAAACTGCGGACTTCCGTCGCTGATGTCGGTCTCGGCCACTTAGTAATGGCCTCAACCTTCGCTGGATCCATAGTGATTCCTTCTGCTGATACAATGTGACCTAAGAATGCCACTTTGTCTAACCAGAACTCACACTTGGAGAATTTAGCATACAGCTGCTTCTGGCGAAGAATCTGTAGTACTGTACGAAGATGGTCTTTGTGTTCCTCCTTGGACTTTGAGAAAATCAGGATGTTATCAATGAAGACAATGACGAACTTGTCCAGAAATTCATGGAAGATTCTGTTCATCAAGTCCATGAACACTGCTGGAGCATTTGTCAGGCCAAATGGTATAACTACAAACTCATAGTGGCCATAGCGGGTGCAAAAAGCAGTCTTGGCGATGTACTGCTCCTTAACCCGTAGCTGATGATAGCCTGACCTAAGATCAATCTTGGAGAAGTGTTTGGCCCCTTGGAGTTGGTCAAACAGATCGTCTATACGCGGTAGTGGATACCTATTCCGGATAGTAATCTTGTTGAGCTTGCGATAGTCTATGCAAAGACGCATACTTCCATCCTTCTTCTTAACAAATAAGACCGGTGCGTCCCATGGAGATGCGCTCGGTCGAATGAAACCTCGTTCTAGAAGCTCTTGCAGTTGATCCTTCAGCTCCTTCAGCTCTATGGAAGCCATGCGATAAGGAGCCTTGGAGATTGGTTCAGCTCCTGGGATAAGCTCGATATTGAATTCCACTTCTCGTGCAGGTGGTATGCCCGGAAGTTCTTCTGGGAATACATCTTGGAATTCCGACACTATTGGTTGATCCTGAATTGATGGAGATTCAGCATCCATGTCGTGAACCATAGCTAGATAACCCTCGCAGCCATGTGACAGTAGTGCACGCGCTTTCAGGGTAGATATGATTTGTACAGACCGTCCGGGTACGAACCCGTTATGAATGTACTCTAGTGCATTAACATCACCAAAGGTAACTCGATATGAATGGCAGTCTATGGTAGCATGATGCTTGGATAGCCAATCCATGCCCAAAATCATGTCGAGGTCATTCATGTCCAGCGGAAGTGCGTCAACAGGACGAACCTTATCGTCAAATTCTAGGGGAAGACTCTTGTATACATGGGTGATTAATACAGAGTCCCTCAAAGGCGTGGAAATAGTAAGCCTATTCTCTAGTGGCATGGGGAGCATTCTAATGTTCTTAGCATAAGCAGTAGAAATAACCAAGTGAGTAGCACCCGTATCGAAAAGAACACACGCAGCTTGACCATACATATACAAGATTCCAGTGATGGTACCTGTAGACTTGTTGGCCTGGTCTCGAGATGTCGTGTAGACACGCCCGGTGGTAGGAGGCGGCTTGGAATCAGCATGTCCCGATGTGCCCTCCATCTCGCCCTTACGGCAATCCTTCATGATATGGCCAGGAAGACCACACTTGAAGCATGCGTCCGTGTTACGACGACATGGCCCTGGGTGCCTACGATGGTAAGTAGAGCAAAGAGGATGAGTATATCCTCCAGCAGGTGCTCTGGCTGGCTGGGAACCTGATAAAACATTTTACATAAGACGTGATAATAGGGTACAAAGTACAATGCGGATAATCGTAAGATTGAATACCAGTGATAGCTGGACGGCTAGGCTGTGAACCTCTCTGGTTCTGGTCCCTACCGTTTCCATGGTTCCTGGTAGAAGTTTTGCTAAAGTGTCAGAATATGAGTTATAACATGAAATCATAAGAATATGCATAAGTATTAGGACCTGCTGCTGTTGGAGTGTCCAGCGTTGTGACGGTAATTATCATTACCGCCACGCCTATCCGTAGCAGAACGGTCGTTAGTCTAACCGTTTCCCTTAGGCTGATGAGGCTGCTGCTGAGTAGCCGGCTGAGACCGGTACCCAGTTTTCTGCCTGGAAGATACAGTTTAAAGAGATGAATAATTGACACATATGAAAGAATACAGATTGATCACCGCTTGAATACGAATGTTTACCTCTTGTCGGGTCTCTCAGCTTCCCCGAACTCATCTCTCTCCTGCAGCATCTCCAGCTTACGTGCTGCATCGGCCACTTGTGCTACAGTGTTGAACGTAGCACACACCAGATTGTTTGCGACCGATGTGCGAAGAGCCCACCTAAAGTGGTGTGCCTGCTCTTCAGGAGTACCTGCTGCCGCACCAAGGAAACCAGCTAAGCGAAGAAAGCGCTGCATAAACTCGTTTATATTCTCCCCAGCTCTCTGTCGGATCCCATGGTACTCCCTCTTGAGCTTGTCTTGCTCAGCCTTGGGAAAGAACTGCTCCATCACCATGTCCTTGAACTGAGCCCACGTCAAACCAGCAACCCACTCGTCACCTCCTCAGACTGCATCAACACTAACCACCAATTTAACACATCGCCTTTGAACCGATAGCATGCCAACCTCGCCTTGTATGCGGGGTCACAACCCATAGCATTGAAAATCTTCTTGATGTGAGCCAACCAGCTTTCAGCATCACTAGGGCTATCTGTTTTCTCAAAAGCTCGAGGACGGAGCTTGTTGAATCTATCCAGCCATACTGCCAAAGTCACTGGAGGAGGAGGAGGTGCCTGATTATGCTGCTGATTGTTGGCAGCTTGAACCTCAGCCCTGATGTCATTCCTCAGTTGAGGAAGCAAAGCTTGCATTGCAGCTAGGATTGCAGCATTGAGTTGTTCTTGTTCGCGTGTGAGAACCATCTGATAGTATAACATAAAACATATGAATCAAAACATAAAAAAAATATATACATGAAAAAAAATTTATACCAAAATTTCAATAGAAAAATTTTATGCAAGAAAATTTTGTGTATGAATGCATGATGCAGTTTTATGAAAACTTTTGTATGCTCGAGAGTGAACGCCTATGGTCAGTTCACTCAAAATAAAAGACATGGCGAGGGGACGCCTATGGGTCGGTCCCAAATTTAAAAGTTTTGATAAAACACATGCGACTAAATAGGGCCAGTCCTGTACCAACCATTACTTAGTCATAAACCTGCGACAATGACATATATATGTATGCACAAAAATGATGAATGCATGAAAACGACTGTCAGTTCTAGGAAGACCATAGTGACTACCCACTAATCACAGGTCATATTTTGAGAGCCTACAGGTCGAAGCCTTGGCTCTGATACCATAATTGTAACACCCCATTTTGATAATGGAATGTCACACGTAATTATGGCGTGTCATTAAATCATACAAGGAAAAATGACTAAACATTACATGACCATAAAAGGAAAATACCGGAATCAAACATCGGTAGTCCAAAAGTAAAGCTCATCACACACAAACATAAGTACTGTAAAGGAAAGGACTAAACAATGTCCATAGCAAGAGCATCAATGTAGAGATAATGCATAAAGTAAAGAAAGGCTAGAAAGATTCCAGTCCATATGCACGTACGCTTAAAGTCTACGAGCGTCCCTGAGTACCTGCCGTTTTGGGAACATAGAAAAGGAAAACGGCTGAGCAATACGCTCAGTGCACGGATGTACAATAAAGCATGAATAGGATAAGCATATAACATATAACAGTAGAAGAAACTAAGTCCCGAATAACCTGGTTAAGTCTTGGTAAAACTGGTTTTATAGTTTGAAAAGCCTTATGTTTATCTTATAAAAATTGTTTAGCATATTCTACCATTAACCAATATAGGTCATGAAAATCCACCGTGCATGAATACTTGGAGGGGTGACCTCATCATGCAAATTAGAGGGGCTGCCTCTAATTTAATATACGGGTTTTGGGTAGGAGGGATCAGCTCCTTATGAAGGATGCAAGGCACACACCACATTCACATTGAATAATCTGCTGAAAAACATGTAACTAGGATGCACCCATACGCCCTACATGATAAATATAATAATATGGCCAAAAGCTAAAGGGACGCCACGAGCAATCACTCCGCCGTGGTGAAGTCTTAACATCAGTGCCTCTAATGTTATGGTTATGGTACCTCCATAACTAGGTGAAACTGGTCATGCATGTATATGGCTATAGGTATTCTAAATTAAACATAAGCAAGTCAAACATATAAACTTATACTACGGGAAAACATTTGGCTGCATACGGGGAATCCTAATAAGGAAAGAATGTCCATACTGAAAGGACGGGAATCCGTACCTTATGTCCAGTGAACGAAGAAGACGAACTGAGGAGAATCCTACTTCGGTATCACTAATGCTACATAAATACATACGTGAATAAGTATCTGAATACTAAATACATAACTGGTTTTATATCATGTCTTAGCTTATTTTATATGTTCATGTCATGTTTTAATGTTTTAAGCCTTAAACTGTGTTTATCTTATATTATGTCTATTCTGATTAAGTATTTCTGGTATTTCATGTATTATTATACTTACTTTGTAATAATAAGTAACTTTCTAAAAATAGCAGGTTTCCTAAAATAGAAAGTTACCAAAAAAAGAAAGTTTCCAAAAATAGGATTACTACTTAAAATAGATAAGTTTCTAAAATTAGAAAGTTTCCATAAATAGATCAGTTGCCTTAATTAAATAAGTTTCTAAAAATAGAAAGTTTCCATAAATAGATTAGCTGCCTGAATTAAATAAGTTTCTAAAAATAGAAAGTTTCCATAAATAGATTAGCTGCCTTAATTGAATAAGTTTATAAAAATAAAAAGTTTGCATAATTAGATATAAGCTGGTTAAATAAGCTAAGTATATAAGCTTAAGTGTTTTTCTGATTATTTTCTAGGTCATAATGATATAATGTATAGTTTATTAATTATTTCATGTAATTTAAATAAACTATAGGTTAAAAGTATTTAATTAAAATATATCATGTTTTTAATTAAATAAAGTTAAATACTTAGGTTAAAACATGTATTATTATTTATTAATAATATAACCTAAGTCATGTTAATTAATTACTTATAACCATGGTTTTTAAATAATTAATTAATTATAAGTCTAGAAAATATAAAATACTTAGTTTAATAATTTCATGATCTAATAATTAATATAACCTAAGTTATGTTTATTAACTTAATCATGTCATATTTATTAATTTAATTTTAACCTATGATTATTAAAACATTATATTATCATAAACCATGAACCGGATCGTGACTAGAAACCATGAACCGGACATGAAATCAACACTATACCCCGAACCACTTCAGGGTTCCCTTTGGTTTGCTTCTACCGTGGGACTGATATTCGCATTTTGTGTGGGTTCAAGATAATTCTCGGAATCCTCTCGAATTGATCTCAGTTAAAAGTGGAATGATTTGTTCTTGGTGACAAAAAGTGGATTTGGTTTTCTATTCTATATAATTGAAGTGAATAAAGTTTAAAGCTGGAAACAGAAGATAAAAATAATTAAATGACAAAGCTGAAAAATAACTCTTACTGAAGAATACCCTATGCGGAATAAAACACCATTCGGAAAGACAGGTCTATTCGGAAAGTAAGGTTACTCGGAAAGTATGGCCATTCGGAAAGTCTTCACTATGCGGAAAATCATTCGGAAAGTAGGCTTATGCGGAAAATACTTCAATTCGGAAAAACACATCTATGCGGAAAAACTCTTTCATTCGGAATAAAATGCTCTATGCGGAAAAATCAAGTCTATGCGGAAAATTAAGGTCATTCGGAATAATGGTCTATTCGGAAAAACATTCCGAATAAGGAAATGAAGGAACCATCATGCGGAATATTGAAAATATTCCGAGTAAAAGAAAAATGAGAAACCCTATTCGGAATAAAGGCTCAATTCGGAAAGTTTGTGAAATTCCGAATAAGGGAGAAAAACAACCTCTACTCGGAATAATTGAGATATTCCGAATAGAGGTAAACCCAAAATTCCTATTCGGAATCTGAGAAACTCAGGTCTGATAAACAGCGAAGAACAAGGAGGTCGTTTGATTCACAATCAACTCCGAAACTTACAAAGGTCTTACCAAATCAAGCACAAACAATTTAAATACCATAAGAAACAAATCCCACCAATAAAAACACTAAATCAACAACTTTTTAAGATCAAACTAAAATCAAATAAAAGCTTAAGAACTTGCAATAAAAATGATGAAGAACAAGATGAATAGAAAGATGGAATAGATTGATTAATGGAAGAGTAACAAGGTTAATGAACAATGATTACAAGATTGAAAAAAAATGAAAAATCATCAAACACCCTAGTGGTGTTTGTGATGGAAACCACGAACCAAAAAAAGAACTGGGAAAAGAAAAAATGAAGCTCTCTCTCTAATTGTGTGAAGGGAGTTTCTATTTATACTCCTAGTGGTTGGTTGGTGAGTGGGCTTTCTCCCTTTCTTCTTGTCTTCTCGTCTTTTCAGAAAAGTTGACGTTTTCGATTCTGATTCGGGATTTGTCGTCGATTAAATCCAACTCGTCTTTTAATTTCTTTGTTAAATAGACTCGAGTTTCTTCGACTTATGAAAATCTTCCGTCTTTAGTCCTTTTCTTCGATAAATCTTCGAATAGGCCCAGTGACTTCAAATCTTTTGCATCTCTTGGACAATAGACTTTATCTTGAGTCTTTTTCCTTGATAAAACCCGTGCAATCCCATGTTTTCTTTAACATTCATCCGGTTAGCTCTGAAAACACAATAAACACAAAAACCACGCATAATTCCAAACAAATGATATTAAATACGTGTTTTGGTCTTGTTTTAGCCCGAATTAAGTGGTAAAAGGATGGGTGTTTACACACCTATCAAATCCCCTACACTTAACCATTGCCATGCCCTCATGCAATGCTTAGTGATAAAGCAATTATACATTTTTCTCATAATCAATCAACCTTGGCCTTATTTAACTTCTACTAAACAATAATTAAAATACTTAAGAGAACTTAAAACTTTAAAATAAACCAAAGGATGGAAATAACTTGTAAAGAAATCAAGGACTTACATTAGGGCTTTGGTGTTGCGAAGATTTATCACCCTCAAGTTTCACGTTCCCCAAACTAAGCTTGAAAACGATATCATTGTTATTATAAGTTAGTAAATCAAACACTTACACACATGGCTTAATTAAATGCTTAAACTCCCTTATTCCTAATTGTATCTCTTATATTTTATTTTTGTCTTAGAATGATCATGAAGATGCATTTTTGGACTTATTTCGATAGTTTTTAAGGCTGAAAGCAAAGTAGGACGATTTGATCAATAGTTAGCTAAAGGACAAAATCTCTTAAAACTGCTTCTCGGGATATCAAAAAGTTCATATCTTGGCATAACTTGGTTCACGATTTGAGACCTTTCTCGGGCCGATATTTGGCATGTACTTCATACTTCATATCTTCGAGAGACGTTCTTGAGATAATGGTCTTCTCATCATAATAGAGTTTCTTCACTTGGAGACTTTTGAGGGGTACTCCAACTTTGTTGACCACGACTTCATGATTATTTCTTCCATCTCTAATTGGGATTTTGAGATACAACGATCCGCCTCCTTTTCGGACTTGGATCTATTTATCCTCATACCTTGTTAGGGTTTTTTCGGATAGACTTCTCCATGATCTTTATGGGAGTTGATTGCTTTTCGTCGTGAGTCTTGATCCTTCATATTGACTTTAGGAATAATGCTTTTCACATCACTTTGGATCTTCAGCAATAAAATTGAATCCTCATGCCTTGTTAGGGCCTTTTCGGACTCGCCAATCTTCGCGCCCCGCTTCATAAGTTATGCCTTGGCTATGAACTCTTATCATTACCGAGCAACTTTTAAACGATCTTGGGCTAGAAGCTAAGTAACTTTTCAAATCGTAAGACCTTACTTATTGCAGATAAATTATTAGCAAGTGATGGGAGAATAGGCAAATAATTACACCAAGTGAGCTTGCGCAAGAATACCGACTTATAATTGGCTCTATCATTTCTCGTCCTCCACAATTTAAAATCTCAAGTAATGAGACTCGTGGACACTTAGCCTAATAAACCAATTAAGGTCTATATGGTTAAGGATACTAGCTAGAATAAACTTGGATAAGTCTATTCGGGTTGAGTCAAAATAAACGCAACGGGCCTAATATGTCAAAGACTTCTAAACTAGCTACACCAATTTATTAATATTTTCGACTTTATTGCGGAATATATACATATGAAAGCAACGATAAAAATTTAAAAATTACAACTAAATGGCCAAAGTTAATAAAAAATTTGAAAAATGTTTGAAAAACATGATTTTCCGGTTAATTGAAGGCATTTTCATGGAAAAGTCCACTTAAAACTTCGATAGAAGTCTCCCCTACACTTAAGATAAACATTGTCCTCAATGTTTAAGCATGTGGGAGAAGTCTCCCCTACACTTATGACATTGTGCACGTTGGTTAACTCGAGTTAAGGAAGAGACGACTAAAGTGATCAATTTCAATTGAGAGTATGAAGAAAATTGAATCACGATAGTTGAGAGATAGAACCGGATTTCGGATTACACGGGAGCACGGTTCTTCAAATATTTCCAAGATTGCATTTATCCCTGTAAGCACATCACCACACAAACACAAACGACCAAAATAGGTCCTCCCCTACACTTAGGGGGTTAAAGGGATAGATACTCGGGCTGCCTCCCGAGGAGCGCTTGTTTTTGATAACCGAGTCACGAGCCTGACTCGACCCAAATTTAGTTCATGGGGAACGTGGTGAGGGATGGAATCACCTCCTGAGAGGTGTCCTCACCAAAGTACAACTTCACTCGTTGGCCATTCACCTTAAAATTTGGTCCATTAGGTTGAGCGAGCTCGAGAGTACCATATGGAAAAATTTGGGCGATGGTGAATGGGCCGGACCAACGAGATTTGAGCTTGCCAGAAAAGATTTTCAACCGAGAGTTAAAAAGTAAGACTTTGTCTCCAACATGGAACTCTCGGTTTTTGATCTTGGAGTCGTGAATGAGCTTAGTTCTTTCCTTATAGATCAAAGAATTTTCATAAGCCTCATTCCGAAGTTCATTCAGCTCATTGAGTTGGATTTTGTGTAGGTCACCGGCTTTGTTAATATCAAAATTAGCCCACTTCAAGGCCCAATAGGCCTTGTGCTCCAACTCAATAGGGAGGTGGCACGCTTTCCCGTACACAAGACGATAAGGCGTACAGCCGATCGGGGTCTTGTAAGCAGTACGGAAAGCCCACAAAGCATCATCGAGTTTATCAGCCCATGCGGCACGATGCTCTCCCACGGTTCTTTCCAGAATTCGCTTCAGCCCTCGGTTGGATATTTCAGCCTGGCCATTAGTTTGTGGGTGGTAGGCTGTGGAAAGACGATGATTTACACCGTACTTAGCCATAACTCTAGCAAATTGGTCATTGCAGAAATGAGTCCCACGATCACTAATAATGGCGCGAGGCACACCGAATCTAGCGAATAAAGCTTTCAAAAAGTTACAAACCACCCTTGCGTCATTAGTAGGCAAAGCTTTGGCTTCAACCCACTTTGAAACGTAGTCAACGGCTACAAGGATGTATTTGTTTCCTTTAGATGAAGGGAATGGCCCCATAAAGTCGATACCCCACACATCAAAAATTTCACACTCTTGAATGAAATTCTGAGGCATCTCGTCTTTATGTGTGATTTTGCCTTGCTTTTGGCAAACATCACATCGCTTAACCATATTGTGAGCATCACGATATATGGAGGGCCAATAAAATCCTGAATCAAACACTTTCTTTGCGGTGTAGTTGGGACCAAAGTGACCACCGGTGGGTCCTTTGTGGCAAGCATCAAGGATGTCCGACGCTGCCGGTCCATCAACACATCGGCGAATAATCAGGTCAGCACATTGTTTGAATAGGTAAGGGTCGTCCCAAAAGTAAGTCTTGATGTCGGTAAAGAACTTCTTCTTTTGCTGGGACGTCAACCCTTCCTTGAGAATTCCACCCGCCAAGTAGTTTGCAAAGTCGGCAAACCACGGGGTTTCGTTCGGCTTCGAGTTTATAGACATTAAGGTCTCCAAGGGAAAAGAATCATTGATTTCTTTGGTCGGATGACCCCCTTGGTATGGATCCTCAAGTCTACTAAGATGGTCCGCGGCTAGGTTTTCTGCTCCTTTTTTATCGCGGATGTCGATTTTAAATTCTTGGAGCAGTAAAACCCAGCGAAGAAGTCTTGGTTTGGAATCTTGCTTTATCAACAAGTACTTCAGCGCGGAATGATCGGTATACACGATGGTGGTGGAAAGGACAAGATAGGGGCGAAACTTTTCAAAAGCATAGACAACAGCTAAAAGCTCTTTTTCGGTTGTCGTATAATGCAATTGTGCCCCCGTCATTGTCTTGCTAGCGTAATGGATTGGTTGGAAGTGTTTGTTCACTCTTTGTCCAAGAACCGCTCCAATAGCAAAATCACTAGCATCGTACATCAATTCAAAAGGCAGCTCCCAATTAGGGGTAACCAAGACGGGTGCCTTAGTTAGCTTATCCTTAAGCGAGTTGAAGGCTTCAAGGCACTCTTTGGAAAAGATGAAAGGATTATCTTTTTCCAAGAGGTGGGTCATCGGGCGAGCGATTTGAGAAAAATCTTTAATGAATCGACGATAGAAGCCCGCATGACCCAAGAAACTTCTCACACCCTTCACAGTGGAAGGTGGAGGCAACTTTGCTATAACATCAACTTTAGCACGGTCTACTTCAAGACCGGCTTTCGAAATCTTATGTCCAAGCACGACGCCTTCTTTTACCATAAAATGGCATTTTTACCAATTCAGAACAAGGCGAGTGTCTTCGCACCGCTTTAGCATACGTTCTAAATTGGCAAGGCAAGCAGAGAAGGAATCTCCGAAGACCGAGAAATCATCCATGAAGACTTCCATGGTTTGTTCAACCATGTCATGGAAGATAGCTAACATGCACCTTTGGAAAGTCCCGGGCGCATTACATAAGCCAAAAGGTATTCTTTTGTAAGCGAAAGTGCCATAGGGACAAGTGAATGTAGTCTTCTCTTGATCTTGGGGATCGATGGGTATTTGAAAATAACCCGAGAAACCATCCAAAAAGCAGTAATATTCATTACCGGCTAATCGTTCAAGCATTTGGTCCATAAAAGGTAGAGGGAAATGATCCTTTCTCGTGGCATCATTGAGTTTGCGGTAGTCTATACAAACTCTCCACCCAGTAACGAGACGAGTGGGAATCAACTCGTTGTGTTCATTGGGAACAACGGTTATTCCGCCCTTCTTGGGCACACAATGGATTGGACTAACCCACGGTGAATCCGAAATAGGGTAAATCATACCCGCATCAAGAAGTTTGATAACCTCTGTTTTGATGACTTCATGTATTTTTGGATTCACCCTTCGTTGGCTTTGAATAGTGGGCTTGAAGTCGTCCTCCATGAGAATTTTGTGTGTGCAGAAGTGAGGATCAATTCCACGAATATCGGAAATCTTCCAAGCGATAGCCTTCTTATGATCCTTCAACACAGCAACGAGGCGAGTCTTCTCTTCATCTTTCAAATCCTTCGCAATAATGACGGGCGACTTCTTGTTGTCGTCAAGGAACACGTACTCGAGATGAGGCGGCAACTCCTTAAGTTCCAAATCCGGAGGATTTTCGACGGGAGGCGTTTTCAAAGTCGTGGCATCGATAGCAATAACCGTGGGAGATGGAGGCGAAGGATTGTCTTCGGTGAGAAGATTGTCAAAGAAACTGATGTCTTCATCCCCCTCGGTGGGAGAATCATTAGTAGCTAAATGCACATCTCCCATGGTGGTTTCAAGATTGTTCCAGAATAAATCACTATCTCCAAATAGAGACAACGATGAATCAATAGAGGACACGGTCTCAACAGTGGGAAGAGAGGTAGGAATACTTTTGCAAGCATCATTAAAGTGTTCTTCACAAGCCTCATCGAGAACGTCAATACAATTAACACTCTCATATGAATAAGGTTGTTTGGACAACTTTCCCATGTTGAAGACTACTTTATCGTCACCCACTCACATGATAAGCTCACCGGCTTCAACATCAATGAGAGTGCGACCGGTCCTAAGGAATGGACGACCAACAATGAGTGGCACATGGGGGTCCATCTCGTAGTCGACGACAACAAAATCAGCAGGGAAGGTGAATTTGTCGACTCCTACAATGACATCTTCGGCTATCCCCACTGGATAAGCAACCGTACGGTTGGCCAATTCCAAAGTCATTTTAGTGGGGACTAGCTCTGGGAGAGATAATTGCTTCCAAACACTTAGAGGCATGAGATTAATACTGGCACCTAGATCGGCTAGGGCCATGCAATTCTCTACTCCCGGGAAATTGCAAGGGATAAGAAAACGACCCGGATCACCAAGCTTGGTTGGCAATTTCCTTAAGAGCACTGCAGAGCAATTCTCATTAAGTTGGGTGTTGGCAATATCGAGGAGCTTTTCCTTGTCGCTCAAAAGATCTTTAAACATTTTTGCATATTTGGGCATGTGAGCGAGAGCCTCAGCGAAGGAGATATTGAAATTCAGTTGTTTGAACATTTTAAGGAAATTCGAAACCTGAATATCATCCTTGCTCTTTTGCTTCTCTTTCCTCAACCTTGAAGGATAAGGTATATTGGAAGAAGAGGAAGGCTTTGGGAGTATAGGATCACTCACAACCACGGGTGGAGGAGGGGTAGAAAGAAGAGGTGGAGAAATTGGGGAAGGAGGAGGAATAGAAATAGGAGCAGGCGACTCGTTCTCCTTAGTCACAACCACCGGTGGAGGTATAGGAAGCTCGGGTTCCTTGGTACCTTTACCACTTCGAGTAGTGATTGCTTTCATCTCCCCTCTTGGGTTCGCAACGGTGTTACTCGGAAGAGTACCCGAAGAAGAGGGTTGACTACTTTGGAAGAAACTAGCCATCATGTTCCTCAGATCATTCGTCTGACTATCCAACGTGTTTCGCATATCGGCTCTCAAATCATTTCCTTGCTTTACCAAATCTGCCTTCAAATTGCGCACTTCCTCTTGGAGGTTTCCCACTATCACATCATTGGTTCTCATGTAGGTGGCGACCTCTTGGTGTAAAGCAGTGGTGTTTTGGTTGGAAGGAGCATTGTATGCAGGTGGTTGGTAAGCAGGTTGTTGGTAAACTTGATTGTTACGTGGAGGTGGTTGTTGTTGCTTGTGGGGTGGGATGTATGGTTGTCGAGGTTGTTGTTGTTGTTGAGAAGAGCGGTTAAGGTTTTGTTGTTGGTTTGGGTTGGTAGGAGGGAAACCAGGTGGTGAAAGATAGTTGTTGCTGCGGTAGCTAAGCAAGTTACGGTCACCTTGAGGTTTTGCTTGATAAGCGGGTTGTTGGTAGGTGCCATATGCCGCATTCACATTCTCAGCAGGGTAATCTTGGGTGGCGGTACAAGTTGTGTAAGAGTGGGGACCACCGCATATCTCACAAGGTTGGCTGACAGCGTTCACTTGTGCATTTTTGGCGTTGTTGCTGTTGTTGTTGCTGACGGTGTGGGTGACAAGCGTTTCAAGAAGCGTAGTGAGTTTGTCTAATCGCTTGTCGCTGTCATTAGTGCTAGCACTAGCAACATTGGTCCTAACACTCTTGGTTTGAACACGAGATTTGTTCTCAATGATGTCCCAAGCAGCATTGGAAGTCTTAGCCAATAAATTACCCCCTGAGGCACTGTTCAGTGAATCTTGGTCACTCATGCTTAAACCATTGTAAAAAGTATTAATTTGATGTACTTTGGTAAAACCATGTTGTGGGCATTGTCTTAAAAGATCTTTAAAACGATCCCAAGATTCACTGAATGACTCATCGTACTTTTGTTCAAAGTTTATAATCTCATTCCGCAAAGCGGTAGTACGAGAGGGTGGAAAAAAGTAATTGATGAACTTTGTTTCCAAATCCGTCCACGAGAGAATACTCTGTGGCGGTTCCTTAGCAAGCCAATGCCGGGCCTGTCCCTCTAAAGAAAAGGGAAAAAGTTGTAACCTTATAACCTCCTGTGGAACGCCATTGAACTTGACCGTGTTGGTGAGTTGTAGAAATCTCTTGATATGGTCATGTGGGTCGTCAATGGGTCGTCCCAAGAATGGTTGAACTGAGACCATCTGGATAAAGCCTGACTTTAGCTCGAAATTGTTGGCGGCAATTGGTGGAATAACAATTGGATCCGTATTGCCATCGACATGAGCTTGCAGCAATTCAATCATTGGCCGATTATCCGGAAGTGGCTCATTGTTGTTGTTATTCATGTTGTTGAAAGGCGGGTTGTTGTTGTTATTATTGTTGTTCGGAGGTGGTATGTTATTGTTGTTTTGGACACCAGCCATGTCTAAGTTATCGAGAGGCCCGGGCTCTTGATAAGACGTGGATCGAGTGCGCATACACCTGCAAAAGAACGAACAAAGAGAAACAAGGCAAAAATATTTTTGGTTTTTATGTTTTTTTACTTTTTAGGATTTTTTTTGAAAATTTTGTATTTTTTAGTGTTTTTGAAAATTTTTGAAAAGGTAACGTTCACGGGGAACGGATCCCAAAATCCAAATTCTCACAAAAAACTTTTGATCTTAACGAGAGGAGCCGGCAGCGGCGCCATTTGATATTCGCATTTTGTGTGGGTTAAAGATAATTCTCGGAATCCTCTCGAATTGATCTCAGTTAAAAGTGGAATGATTTGTTCTTGGTGACAAAAAGTGGATTTGGTTTTCTATTCTATATAATTGAAGTGAATAAAGTTTAAAGCTGGAAACAGAAGATAAAAATAATTAAATGACAAAGCTGAAAAATAACTCTTACTGAAGAATACCCTATGCGGAATAAAACACCATTCGGAAAGACAGGTCTATTCGGAAAGTAAGGTTACTCGGAAAGTATGGCCATTCGGAAAGTCTTCACTATGCGGAAAATCATTCGGAAAGTAGGCTTATGCGGAAAATACTTCTATTCGGAAAAACACATCTATGCGGAAAAACTCTTTCATTCGGAATAAAATGCTCTATGCGGAAAAATCAAGTCTATGCGGAAAATTAAGGTCATTCGGAATAATGGTCTATTCGGAAAAACATTCCGAATAAGGAAATGAAGGAACCATCATGCGGAATATTGAAAATATTCCGAGTAAAAGAAAAATGAGAAACCCTATTCGGAATAAAGGCTCAATTCGGAAAGTTTGTGAAATTCCGAATAAGGGAGAAAAACAACCTCTACTCGGAATAATTGAGATATTCCGAATAGAGGTAAACCCAAAATTCCTATTCGGAATCTGAGAAACTCAGGTCTGATAAACAGCGAAGAACAAGGAGGTCGTTTGATTCACAATCAACTCCGAAACTTACAAAGGTCTTACCAAATCAAGCACAAACAATTTAAATACCATAAGAAACAAATCCCACCAATAAAAACACTAAATCAACAACTTTTTAAGATCAAACTAAAATCAAATAAAAGCTTAAGAACTTGCAATAAAAATGATGAAGAACAAGATGAATAGAAAGATGGAATAGATTGATTAATGGAAGAGTAACAAGGTTAATGAACAATGATTACAAGATTGAAAAAAAATGAAAAATCATCAAACACCCTAGTGGTGTTTGTGATGGAAACCACGAACCAAAAAAAGAACTGGGAAAAGAAAAAATGAAGCTCTCTCTCTAATTGTGTGAAGGGAGTTTCTATTTATACTCCTAGTGGTTGGTTGGTGAGTGGGCTTTCTCCCTTTCTTCTTGTCTTCTCGTCTTTTCAGAAAAGTTGACGTTTTCGATTCTGATTCGGGATTTGTCGTCGATTAAATCCAACTCGTCTTTTAATTTCTTTGTTAAATAGACTCGAGTTTCTTCGACTTATGAAAATCTTCCGTCTTTAGTCCTTTTCTTCGATAAATCTTCGAATAGGCCCAGTGACTTCAAATCTTTTGCATCTCTTGGACAATAGACTTTATCTTGAGTCTTTTTCCTTGATAAAACCCGTGCAATCCCATGTTTTCTTTAACATTCATCCGGTTAGCTCTGAAAACACAATAAACACAAAAACCACGCATAATTCCAAACAAATGATATTAAATACGTGTTTTGGTCTTGTTTTAGCCCGAATTAAGTGGTAAAAGGATGGGTGTTTACACACCTATCAGGGACCCACACCACCAAACCGGGACCATATGGTCTCGGTGGTGGTCTATAAGCCAAACCGAGACCCCCTTGGGGTTCGGTTTAGGCGTCGGCAAAACAAACACCCCTAAAAACATCCGTTTTGATTTACACAATAAAGATTTACATGTTTGATTTATGTTTTTAATTAGGTTTTTAAAAACATCATGTTCTTAATTAATTTATTAAATCGAAACAAAAGAAAAAGGATTAAAAAGAGGTATACCGAATGTGTGGATCTAACGAGGATGAACACACACGAACACACGTACATGATTCAAGATCAAAATCAACTAAACACCCCCCCTTTTGGTGTGTTATCTGCGGCGGCCACAGGAGGACAAGAAGGAGAAGGAGAAAAATATTTTTAGGTTTTTGTTTTGGTTTCCTGTAAAGTGAAAATGAGTAGTAAAATTACCTTAACCCCTTCTTAGTAAATTTTGAGATGGGCTTGGCCCATCTCCTTGATGTAGCCGCGGTTAAAGGGCCCCACATGGGGTACCCGTACCGTTTTCTGTATCTCGTTATTTAAGTGTTTATTTGTGTTCGTGTTTTATGTGTTCCCGTTAAATACTAACCGTGACTTAATATATATATTTGTGTTCGTAATGAATATATATACGTAACTAATATTAGTTCGTGATTTAATTACGTGCATGATTTCATGATCTCATGTTCGTGATTAATTATTGTTAAATAATTATGGTGTGTTTGTACGTAATAAATACTTATCGTGTTCTAACACGTACGTAATACGTAAAATCCTAACATGTAAACGTAATCATGCTATAATAGGAAAGTTTTAATCTAGTACGTACGATCTTAAGGGTACTAATCATGGTAAAAGCATGCGGGTTTTACATACTCACTTCGGAATTATGAACTTCGCAATCAAGTGCACTTCGCAATAATCTTGAAGAACTTCGGAATAATTGTAATGGATTACTTCGGAATATTGCTGTCTTGAACTTCAGAATATGGTTTAAATATCACTTCGGAATTTGGTGAATGAGCACTTCGGAATAATAACAAACTTGGTGACTTCGGAATATAGATATACTTCACTTCGGAATATGAAATTGTTGAGAACTTCAGAATTTGTTGAATGTTGAGATCTTTAGAATTGTTTTGGAGGATCACTTCGCAATAGTAAAACCCTCTTCACTACTTCGGAATATCAACAAATATTCCGAAGTGAATCAATCTGTTTGGTAATTTTCGTGTTCTTCGCTTCAAATAAACCAAATACATGATTTTAAGCCAAAAATCGATCCAAACACCAAAAAACTTCGCGTTTTAACCCACAAAAATTATACCAAATCCCTGCCACATGTATATAGAAGATATATATTAAGATTTATAACCCGAAAACACTAAAAAATTTAATTCGAGATGATTATAGATGAAATCATACGAATCAAATTTAAAACCAAACAAACAATCACTAATCTACCCCGTGGCAATTGATACCAATTGTTGTTCCCATAAATATTCACTTCACCATGGTTGATTATATGATTAAACAAGAAATAAAGATAGAAAAATAGATGGATTCTAGACAGAGAAAGTAGTGAGAGAAAGTAGAGAGAAGGTGGAGAAAACTAGGTGAAATTAGATTGAGAAAAATGAAATGCCTTGACACCCTCCTAACATGCTAGGAGGGTGCTTATATAGTCCACCCACATGCGGGCTTTCTTTTGGACTATATTGTTTTGGGCCGGGCTTGAATAAATGCTTAGTACCTTGAAAAAGGTCTTTTAAGCTAACTATCAAGCCCGTAATGTCACGACTATTTTAACTAACTTTTACAACGTTCTAATAAATATTACAACATAAACCTATGACCGAACATTCTTGTTTGACTCAATATTTTGAGGCTAACATCTTCTAATGACGAAGGGACACCCGCAAGGATATCCGAGGAACACGAATCCTGGGAACCGTAAGTCCACGGGTGATGGGATATCCATCTCCACCCAGTCCCCTGGTAGCCAAACAGGCGGACTGAATAATCGAAACGTCTTTCAGTCTTTTGGTGGGGCAGGTACGTCCGACAATGCCCCGCCACCAACCATCACCATGGATAATCCTGATCCGGGGAGTGCGCCAAAGGCCCCTAACAAGAAGCCGCAGAGGCCACAAATCGAGACAGAATTAGAAGTGGGATCACTCGGTGACAAAGACCTCGAGCGTATTCTCACACAGAACTTTGACAAGATCGTCCCGGGTATCTCGTCAAGGCTAAACCTGGGAAGCAACCTCCAATCTAGGCTTAACTTTGGCAGTACCGCGCCTGGTACCTCCCCTCGAACTCGAAAGAGGAGAAGGAGGGTGCGCCCACAGGAACAAACTCCCCTTGAGGAAAACCCTCAACCTCGAATGTATTCGAGCGCATAGGGGATCACATCATGCATGAATTGCTACAAGCCCATGAGGAAGGGGATAGGTCCGACGGCTCTACCGAACGCCCAGTGTTGGAAACTAATAACTAGTTTTTACCTAGTAAGAAAATTTAAAGTTCGTTCTCGTGGTCTAATCGAATTGATTCCCGGATTAAAATGCGACTCAGTTGTTTTTGGTGAAACAAATATTTTTGGTTTGTTTTTAAAATAAAAGTGCGAGACGTTGAAGTAAAATCTAAGTCTAATTAAAAGAAAGGTGCGATATTTAAAAGCTTTTTGAAAAGTAAATTAATTTAAATGACTTTAAGTTAAAGCGTGACGGGAATTAAAGTTAGACAAGAATAAAAATGAGAATGTAAAAATTAAACAAGATAAAATAAGTGAAAAACCACTCCAATCGGAATATATTCCGATCACCCCAATCGGAATGTCAAAACCTACCTGATCGGAATAATGATCGGAAACCCAATCGGAATATGTCACCTTTACCTGATCGGAATGTCCAAGCTTAAGCCCCAGATCGGAATGCACACACCTACCTGATCGGAATAAGAAATGCCCCTAGTCGGAATGCTGATCAGAAACCCAATCGGAATATGTCACCTTTACCTGATCGGAATGTCCAAACAAACACCTCGATCGGAATGTGGAAATGAGTATCAATCGGAAAGCTGTCACTCGTTCAGATCGGAATACCCACTACCTTGCCCTGATCGGAATACCAACATACACCTCCAATCGGAAAGTTAAAACCCTTTTCCGATTTACCCAATCGGAATACGTAGAAGGAAACTAAAAATAAGCTAAGTAAATAAGCTATTGTTCTAATAAGCACTAGACGAACTTTCTAAAGCAAATCGATTAAGAAAAAGCTAATAGACAGAAATTTAAAAACTTTTAAGACACGAAATGAATAAACTTTAAGAAAAACAACTTTTTATATAAAAATAACTTTTGTAAAAACTATCTAAACTTGAAAATAAACCAAATAAGCTATAAGAATAAATGATTTAGAACAATCAAAAGCATAAAAATGAAATCTTTAAACAAGTAAACAAGATAAAAAGCATTTAAATCAAAGATTAAAGAAAGGTAGAATGAGATCAACAAGATAAAGTAAAGGTGCGAGAATTAAAAGAAACACTTACTTGAAATTAAATGGTAAATAAGGTGCAAGACATGTAATTAAAGGTGCAAGTAATTAAAGGTGCATAAAATAAAGGTGGAAGAACTAGTTTGTCAATCTAGCCAACCATGGAAAAACTAATTGTCACGATTAGTCAACAAGAACAAATGAGATGAAATGAAATGTATTTATAGGTGATTAGGAGGATGGTTAGAGGAAGCTTCCTCCTCTCATTCCTTTCTTCTTAATTGCGCCATTAAGTCCTTCCTTCTTAATCTTTTTGTTAATCTTGGAATGTGATGACTTTTGGCTCGGGATTTCTTTGGACTCGTCTTTTAATTCTACGATAAATAAGACTTGAGTTCCTCGGCTTTAAGTAAACTTCCGTATTTTGACTTTTTCTTCGATAAATCTTCAGAATTGGTCTTGGACTTCCGTTCTTTTTGCACTCTTGACTTCTTGACTTTGTCTTTCATCCTTTTCTTCAATAAAAGTCCGTAAATGCCCGTGAATTCCCGTGTTTTCTCCACTTTTCACCTTTTCGTCCTAAATCACAACAAAAACACAAACCACGCATAATTCCGACATAAAAGACATAAAATACACGTTTTGGTCCGGTTATTATTGTAATTAAGTGGTAGAAAAGATGTGTGTTTTCACACATATCAAATCCCCTACACTTGACCATTGCAATGTCCTCATGCAATGCATTAGTTACAAAGCACGTTTACATTTTTCATCATAATCAATCCACGTTGGCCTTTATTAAAGAGATAGAAACTATAAATATTCAAAGTAAAGAAATCAAAAGCATACCTTGGGTTTTGAAATGTCATGAATAGTCATCATCCTCAACTCTTCACTTTCTCCAAACCAAGCTTAAAAACGAGATCATTGTTATTATAAGTTAGTAAACTAACACGAACTCATGTGGGCCAATTACTCACTTAGACTCCCTTATTCCTAGGGGTATCTCTTATATTTTATTGTTTGTCTTGAATGATCACGAGGATGCATTATTTGACTTATTTCGATAGTTATTTAGTCTGAAAATAAAGTGAACGATTTGATCAATAGTTAGCTAAAGGACAAAATCTTTTAAAACTGCTTCTCGGGACCTCATAAAGTTCATATCTTGGCATAACTCGCTTCGCGATTTGAGACCTTTCTCGGACCGATATTTGGCAGCGACTTCATACTTCAAATCTTGAGAGACGTTCATGAAATAATGGTCTTCCCTTCATAAATGGAATTTCTTCACTTGAACTTTTTGAGAGATTCTTCATATATGGACCACGACTTCTTCATTTTTATCCAATATTTATTTTTTATTTTGATATACAACGATCCGCCTCCTTTTATGACTTGGATCTATTTATCCTCATACCTTGTTAGGGTCTTTTCGGATACACTTCTCCATGACTTTTGGGGAGTATTTGCTTTTCGTCGTGTGTCTCGATCCTTTATATTGATTTTCGATAAATGATTCTTCACATCACTTGGGATCTTTAGCAACAAAATATAGCCCTCATGCCTTGTTAGGGCCTTTTCGGACTCGCCAATATTCGCATCCCGCTTCAATAAGTTATGCCTTGGCTATGAACTCTAATCCATACCGAGCAACTTTTAAACGTTCTTGGGCTAGAAGCTAAGTAACTTTTCAAATCGTACAACCTTATTTATTAGCAGATAATTTATTAAGCAAGCGATGGGAGAATAGGCTCATAATTAACTCACATAAATTCACGAAAGAATACCAGACTTATAATTGGCTCTATCATCTCTCGTTCTCCACAGTTTAAAATCTCAAGGAATGAGACTCGTGGATACTTAGCCTATTAAATCAAAGTTTTGGGTTTTCGAGTCGCCTATAGGATCTTGCAAATTCTTGGACTTTTTCAAGTTTAGAAATCGCATTTTAAAGTTCCCTTGATAAACGACTCTCTAGGATCAATTATAGGAACTTGCGAAAAGTTCTTGTTCTTAACCCGTGAGAGTTAAGACTTTCACGTTTTATAGCTCCCTATATAAAAGCCTAGCAAAACTTGACTTAAACATGTTAAGGATACTAGCTAGAGTAACTTAGATAAGTAAACTCGGGTTGAGTCAAAAGATTCACAACGTTTGAAAATTAAAACCACTTATTTAAAAGATTTATTCTAATGAGGAAAGAAAATAACTATACAAAGGGAAAAACTAATAGGCCAAAATAGATCAAAAATTTTGAAAAATGTCGAAAAATTGATTTTCCGGTTAAAATGAGGACAAAAACAAGGAAAAGGCCACTTAACTTCGATAGAAGTCCCCCTACTCTTAATATAAACATTGTCCTCAATGTTTAAGCATGTGGAAGTAAACTCCCCTACACTTAGGACATTGTGCACGTTGTTTAAATCTTGCTAAGGAAAGGACAACTAAAGAGATTCCTATTTTAATATTGAGAAAATATAAAATAGTGAATCGAAAAGAGTTTAGGATAGAACCGGGAAGAAGTGGAACACGGAATCACGGGTCGTCAAGAATCATCAAGAGTGGATCATTGAAGCTCGAATCCCTGATTAGTAGAAGAGAGGAGAGAGCAAACACCAACGGGTCTCCCCTACACTTATGATAAAGAAAGCGAAAAGATAGATGCATGGGTTGCCTCCCAAGAAGCGCTTGATTTTTGTTAACCGAGTCATTATCCTCACTCGACCTTGATCATCAACGGAAGAAGCATGAAACATATCCACCAGGATCAAAGACATAGTTTTCGTCGAGCAAGTAGCATAGGCTTAAGGCGAACAAGGCAAGCCAAATAAGAGTAGGCAAGGTTCCCTTAAGCAGCGATAGAGCATGGTGGAAGCAAAGATGAAGTGGTGCAAGCATGTCTTCAATAAGTCCAAAGATTTTTCCTTTTATTTCATCAGGTGGATACTGAGATGGCTGCAAAATATCGATACCGGGGTCGAACACCTTTTCCTTTAGGGGAAAATGGCACTCAGGCTCAGCCGAGTGTGAAGAAGATCCGCGAAGAAGCACAACCTCGTCCTCATAAGGGGGACAAAGAGGGGTTAACTCATACGTGCTGCGGATATTGGTGTCGACCGGTTTCTTCTCCTTAGAAAGAATGTTCTTCAAATCCAAAGTAGGATCAAGACGATAATCTTCAAAGTCCAAAGGAGGTGCATCACTCTCATGAGGGAAGTAAGTGTTGAGAAACATAGAGAAGTCTTCCTCAAATGAGTAATCGTCCAAAGTAGGATCGAGTGATGGCGGAGGATCTTCATCGTGAGAAGAATCGCTCGAAAGAGTATCGGCCTCATGGAAATCATCATACATGGGCAGATCAGGATACTCAGAAGTAAGGTCATCATAATCATCCAAGTCTGATCTAGAATCATCATCATAAGCATCAAAGATCGGTGGAGAATCATAAATGGGAGAAGCTTCCAAAGTAGGGAGAGAATCATCCACATCATCTTGAAACAGTATCATCACAAGACTCGAATAGAGGATTGTTGTAAACGACAAAGTCATCGAGCACATTAATCATATTCACTGATTCTCGTCCTCCAAAGGATTTGCCTGTAAGCTTCCCCATTTTGAAAATTTGTGAATCATTCCAGACTCTAAAGATTAACTCACCTTCGGCCACATCTACTAAAGCTCGTCTGGTTCTCAAGAATGGCCGACCAAGTATTAAAGGAATACGAGGGTCCATTTCATAATCAACTACCACAAAGTCAACCGGGAAAGTAAATGTGCCAACTTTGATGAACACGTCTTCGGCTATACCAACGGGGTAAGCGAGAGTGCGATTAGCAAGTTCAAGAGTCATCTTTGTTGGAGTGAGGTCGGGTAATGATAGTGTTTTCCAAACACTCAGTGGCATGAAATTAATACTAGCCCCGAGATCAGCAAGGGCAGTAAATGCTTCAGTTTTGTTGAACACGCAAGGCAACACAAAACGTCCGGGATCTCCAAGCTTCTCCAGAAGTTCTTTAAGAATAACTGCAGAGCAGTTTTCATTTAAACGTGTGTTGGCGAGTTCAATCAGCTTTTCCTTCTTGCTAAGCAATTCCTTAAATGCTTTAACAAATTTCGGCATGTGGACAAGTGCTTCAAGAAAGCTAATGTTGAAGTTCATCTGAGAGATCATCTTCACATAGCGTGTCACGTCAGAGTCCTCCTTGGTTAGCATTTTGGACTTGCCTAAACGAGAGGGATAAGGGATATTGGGTTTGGGTGGTGAAGGTGCAGGTGTAGGTAAAGGTTGAGATGTTGAAGGGTCCTTCCTAGGTACATCGTCATGACGACGCGGAGACGGTAATGGTGCACTAATACTAGGTGTAGGAGGAGTAGGGATAAATGGTGTGGAGGAGGTGTAGAAGATAGGGGTGGGATTGGTGGTCCTACGATGGTGACTCCACTACGAGTAGTAATAGCACTCACATTGGCTCGCGGATTAGTGACGGTGTTTGAAGGTAGAGAACTCGAAGTAGAAGGTTGAGCAGGGGGCAAGAAACTAGCCAACATATTCTTTAATTCAGTCATTTGAGTGCTGATGGAGGATTGAATATTATCGCGAACCTCAGATCTTATCTCATTTCCTTGCTTCGTGATATCTCCTTTCAAATTGATTATTTGGCTCTGTAGATTCTTGATTTGCTCACCGTGGGTTCTTACTATGGCTTCAACATTGGGATTAATGGGTGGGGGTTGTTGGGCGGGTGGGTGATAAGGATTAGAAGCTCTTGGTGGGATTTGGTTGCTTCTAGTGTAGTTGTTGGCGGGGTTTTGGTTTTGAGGAGAAAAACCGGGTGAAAGGTAATTGTTGGATCGGTAACTCAGCAGATTTCTATCCCCTTGTCGAGCTTGGTAATTTTCCGGTGAATAATTACCATAAGCTGCATACACATTTTCCGGATTTCCCTGTGTCGAAGGACAATCGGTGTATGGGTGAGGACCGCCGCATGTTTCACAAGGAGTAGCAACAGCTTTAACTTGTTGTTGTTGTTGGTTTGAAGCCAAGAGTTGCATACTTCTGCTAATTTCAGTTAGCACACGGGTGAGTTCAGTCATATCAGGGTTTGTTGAGGTGGAAGAAACATTGACTCTCGGGTTGTTCCTTGAAGAAGCAGAGGAATCCCAGTTTTTGTGGTGAGTAGTCATGTTCTCAATAAGCTCTCTACACTCCTCGGGTCTCCTTTTCATAAATGTGCCACCGGCGGCTGCATTAATCGTATCACGATCACGAAAAGTCAATCCGTTGTAGAATGTAACACCCCCAAATTTATACAACTCAATACAGCGGAAGACTAGTTGGTGTTACGGGATAGCACATTACTCACATCATAGACAACGCATAAAAATCGCGTCGTTTATTAATAAATCATTTCCATTCATAAATATCAAAGTTACATAGGTCCCAAGTCATTACATTTCATACTAAGTTTTACAAAATATTTGAATGGAAAATATTGTTTAAGTGCGGGCCATGAATTCTTGTCGTCTTCCCGAGAATTACCTTCAAGTACCTGAGATAAAACATGTTAAAAGAAAAGGTCAGCGATAACGCCGAGTGAATTCATAGAGTTTAATAAATTCCATCAATATAACTTTGGTATAAAATTAGTACCAAAAATCAATTCGTACAAATCATTGTAATAGGCCGTAAAATAGCCAAAATCATTTTATACAAATCTTTGTAATAGGCCATAAAATAGCCAAAATCATTTTATACAAATCCTTATCGAAAATCATAATATAGGCATTTGCCTTAAAAATTATTATACGAGCCAATTTCGTAAAAACATCATACAATACGTCATATGACGTTGTATGAAAACAAAAACCGTTATATAAATATGGTTATGAAAACCAAAACACAAACATATTATCAATAGTATGACCCTGTATTGCTAGTCAGGCAATACATCGTAATTCGGAGCGTCTAGTAGTATTTCGTTAGTTTTTGGATCATTATAAGCCGCATGACATTGTTACCTTACTAAACCAACAACGGGTAGCTAACCCAATACCAAATTTGCCCATCTAAAGTAGCGTGTCGTCACAAAGGTCACGCTATTGAAATCTTCTCATACATAAATTCGCTTACCAATCAATGTGGCACGACGGGGATCAACCGTCAAGGCGCGAACTGGGGTGATCGTCCCCAAATAGTACTATTATATGCACAAGCGTCTACCAACTCCCGGTAGTTCACAATTCATGCTAATGGGACTTTTAGTGACATAACCTAACTTTAATAATCCATTTGATTTCTTCTATCAGGTCCTTTAATCATTTATCGGGTCATACATTCGGGTCATACAATCATTCGGGTCCAAATCAATAAACAAGCAATCGGGACAAATGGTGTCCTATTTTATAAAAACTAACATGTTATCTCCCTCGCGGGTTTATAAAATATTTATAAAACATTTAAAAGAGTGCGAGGCTATGAACTCACGTTGATGTGGGAAGGCGGGTTATCGGCAATTCGGACGTACGATATGTGCTTCAATCACGGAAACCTAGACAAATAATAATCGGTCTTAGACGTTTGTCCAATGACTTTATAAAAATAACAATTATGTATACATATGATGATTATATATATATATATGATGATCAAGTGGGTTTACATCTTCTCGTTTACTCATTTTAGTGTTATATGTCGATAACTTTTATACTAGTTTTCTCGTTTGACCTATTTACACGTTTTAAGTCCAATAAACTTATTATAAGTTCTTTAACTTGTTTTAATCTATTTTGTACCTATATTATCAGTATATATACTTTCCATGTTGGGCCCAAATGGGTTAATCCCAATAAGTTCTTTTAACAAGTTTTTATCTTATTAAGTCCAATTATTAGTCCAATAGGTTTAGTTAGCTCGTAAATGTCCGTATTTATAGTTCGGGTTTTTCTCGGTTTTTACTTGTATTAGATACTTATATATCAGTATATGACTTTTATAAACTTTACATTAGACGGGTTTGGTCGTCTAAGTTTTATTTGGCGAAAAACGTTAATTTTACGGCAATAGCCGAAAAAGTCGTAAAAATCATGTTTATAGTTTTTATAACTTATAAAACATAACAAGTTACCTTTTTTTATAAAATTTCCACTTATTTATCTGTACATATTTATATAAATAAAATCCAAGAGTTAGTGGGTTTTAACTTTACATTTTATACAATATAATTTTGAGTGCTTATATAATAGTATTATACTTTATTTTCAAAAATCTGATTTTTAACTTCATGTTCACCATTTTTACCATATCTAGAGTTCTATAATGACTTAGAAGCTCAAATTTTTATCACATAAACTACATGATATGTGCTACATTTAACTCTTCTATAGCTACTGTTGAATCATCTTCTAAATATTTTCTAAAAATCGTCCAAAACAGTAGCTTCAGATTTATACCCTAAACTTGTTTTGATCATATCTCACTCATTACAATGATTCCATTGCATGACCAACTCTCACATGTGTACAAGACCCATAGCTTACTGTAAATCCATTCTACTTCATCATTTTATCAGTTTACCATATGGTTCTTTACTGTTTTTATACAGCCTATTATTTACACAAGATTTACCCATTTTTACTTATAGTTTTGCATCTTTTTATCCATGATTATCAACAACAAATCCCCACATAACATTTTTATCATCATATAATCATCATAAATATATACAATAGGAAATAAAATACATGTTTACATAACCAAAATAACAAGAAGTTGAGGAGGACAATCTTTATACCACCAAGTTGATGTAGGTTATGATCAAAACATGGAATTTGATGGAGAAACTTGTGATGCACCAAGACCATCTTCAAGACCATCAATCTTTATGATCACCTTGTGGAAAATCAGCCCCAAGACACCATGAATACTCCTCCTTGGATGTTATAAGTTGCACCAATCTTCATCTTTTTGAATGGGGATTAACATATGTTAATTATAACATATGTTTTGTGGTTAAATTTTGTATGAATGGTGGTGTTTGTGGAGCAAATGGGACGGCAACAATGGAGGATGGGAGAGAGATTTGAGTTGTTTGCATGGTGAGAAATGAGTAGCTAGTTTTGGTTTGGTGGTTTTTGATGTAAGTAGCTTCATATTGAAGCTAAATGGACATGTGTAAGGCTTTAGCTTACACTTGACACATAAGTGTCTTGTGTAGCTAGTTAAGGCCGGTTTTGATGGGGGTGGGACAAGTGTCCCACTTGTCTCATCCCCATTTATTTACGGGTACTCCTCGATTCTAGTTTCCTCGATTTACGTGCCCTCGGGTCGTTTTACGAAAAACGTTTTTATAAATTATGAATCAACGACACAAAACGAATCTAATAAAAATTGTCTCATCAAAAACGTAGTTTGAAAACGTAAATACGTAATCCTACGGTTTCCGGTTTAGTCGTAAAGGACGTTAAAATAAAATCGTAAGTCCTAATCTCTTCTCGTAAATTTGTGAGTTTATGAACTAACACAAATTTAAAACTCCAAAATAATATTCACGGATAAATTTATTTTCTGAAGTGTCGGACTGTCACCAAAGACGGTGTACGTAAACGTAAGCACGTAACGTTGAATCCTCCGGTTTAAACGTAGTCGATGCTACTCCAAGACGTAAATCCAAATTTTTTTCCCAAAAATATGTGAGTTCATATTGTAAATTGTTTTTAAATAATATTGAGAATAAAATATCAACCATAAATTGACGGATTGTCACATAGAAAGTATCAATTAAGGTTACAGGTAGCATGTTGTGGTTTGGACATCGATCAATCAAGACATTATATCTCTCCCAAACATCAAAAAGAGATTCATCAGGATCTTGCATGAAACCGCTGATCTGATTGCGAAGGCTTGTGACCATGGATGGTGGAAAGTAGCGCGACAAAAAGCGTTGAGTCATGTCATCCCAAGTGTGAATAGAATTCTTCGGGAGACGATCAAACCATTTCTCGGCATGATGTAATAAAGTATGTGGAAAGAGTTGTAGGCGAAGTTCATCCATTATGGCACCAGCCAACTTCATGCTTTGGGTGATTCTAATGAACTTGTCGAGGTGTTTGTTGGCATCATCATCAGGCAATCCACGGAATGGGTTAGTTTGCACTTGCTGAATCATGTGGTGCTTCAACGAAAACTCAGAAGCGTTGATTTGCATCGGCGCAATCGGTCCTCCTCGTCCGAACATGGTAGGTTGACAAAGCTCCTCCATTGTCCGAAGATCGGGCTGTGGAAGAACATTGTTATTATTATTGAGGTGCGGTGGATTATTGTTGTTAACACCTGACATAACTAAATCTTCTTGAGTCTCGGGCTCTTGATAATTAGAAGATCTAGTACACATACACCTGAAAATGCAAAAGAAAACAAAACCAAACGCAAAGACAAAATATATACACAATAAAGATAAAATCTAATCGAATATTTTTGAAATTTTTTTAATTTTTATGTGTTTTTATCAATTTTTTAATTTTTATGGTTTTTTGAAATTTTTGTGCAAGAAAAATAACGCTCACAAGTGAACGGATCCCAAAAAGCAACGCGTCTCTCACAGAAAACCGTTAATCTTTACGAAAAGAGCCGGCAGCGGCGCCATTTAATAACTAGTTTTTACCTAGTAAGAAAATTTATAGTTCGTTCTCGTGGTCTAATCGAATTGATTCCCGGATTAAAATGCGACTCAGTTGTTTTTGGTGAAACAAATATTTTTGGTTTGTTTTTAAAATAAAAGTGCGAGACGTTGAAGTAAAATCTAAGTCTAATTAAAAGAAAGGTGCGATATTTAAAAGCTTTTTGAAAAGTAAATTAATTTAAATGACTTTAAGTTAAAGCGTGACGGGAATTAAAGTTAGACAAGAATTAAAATGAGAATGTAAAAATTAAACAAGACAAAATAAGTGAAAAACCACTCCAATCGGAATATATTCCGATCACCCCAATCAGAATGTCAAAACCTACCTGATCGGAATAATGATCGGAAACCCAATCGGAATATGTCACCTTTACCTGATCGGAATGTCCAAGCTTAATCCCCAGATCGGAATGTACACACCTACCTGATCGGAATAAGAAATGCCCCTGGTCGGAATGCTGATCAGAAACCCAATCGGAATATGTCACCTTTACCTGATCGGAATGTCCAAACAAACACCTCGATCGGAATGTGGAAATGAGTATCAATCGGAAGCTGTCACTCGTTCAGATCGGAATACCCACTACCTTGCCCTGATCGGAATACCAAGATACACCTCCAATCGGAAAGTTAAAACCCTTTTCCGATTTACCCAATCGGAATACGTAGAAGGAAACTAAAAATAAGCTAAGTAAATAAGCTATTGTTCTAATAAGTACCAGACGAACTTTCTAAAGCAAACCGATTAAGAAAAAGCTAATAAACAGAAATTTAAAAACTTTTAAGACACGAAATGAATAAACTTTAAGAAAAACAACTTTTTATATAAAAATAACTTTTGTAAAAACTATCTAAACTTGAAAATAAACCAAATAAGCTATAAGAATAAATGATTTAGAACAATCAAAAGCATAAAAATGAAATCTTTAAACAAGTAAACAAGATAAAAAGCATTTAAATCAAAGATTAAAGAAAGGTAGAATGAGATCAACAAGATAAAGTAAAGGTGCGAGAATTAAAAGAAACACTTACTTGAAATTAATTGGTAAATAAGGTGCAAGACAAGTAATTAAAGGTGCAAGTAATTAAAGGTGCATAAAATAAAGGTGGAAGAACTAGTTTGTCAATCTAGCCAACCATGGAAGAACTAATTGTCACGATTAGTCAACAAGAACAAATGAGATGAAATGAAATGTATTTATAGGTGATTAGGAGGATGGTTAGATGAAGCTTCCTCCTCTCATTCCTTTCTTCTTAATTGCGCCATTAAGTCCTTCCTTCTTAATCTTTTTGTTAATCTTGGAATGTGATGACTTTTGGCTCGGGATTTCTTTGGACTCGTCTTTTAATTCTATGATAAATAAGACTTGAGTTCCTCGGCTTTAAGTAAACTTCCGTCTTTTGACTTTTTCTTCGATAAATCTTCAGAATTGGTCTTGGACTTCCGTTCTTTTTGCACTCTTGACTTCTTGACTTCGTCTTTCATCCTTTTCTTCAATAAAAGTCCGTAAATGCCCGTGAATTCCCGTGTTTTCTCCACTTTTCACCTTTTCGTCCTAAATCACAACAAAAACACAAACCACGCATAATTCCGACATAAAAGACATAAAATACACGTTTTGGTCCGGTTATTATTGTAATTAAGTGGTAGAAAAGATGTGTGTTTTCACACATATCAAATCCCCTACACTTGACCATTGCAATGTCCTCATGCAATGCATTAGTTACAAAGCACGTTTACATTTGTTATCATAATCAATCCACGTTGGCCTTTATTAAAGAGATAGAAACTATAAATATTCAAAGTAAAGAAATCAAAAGCATACCTTGGGTTTTGAAAATGTCATGAATAGTTATCATCCTCAACTTTTCACTTTCTCCAAACCAAGCTTAAAAACGAGATCATTGTTATTATAAGTTAGTAAACTAACACGAACTCATGTGGGCCAATTACTCACTTAGACTCCCTTATTCCTAGGGATATCTCTTATATTTTATTGTTTGTCTTGAATGATCACGAGGATGCATTGTTTGACTTATTTCGATAGTTATTTAGTCTGAAAATAAAGTGAACGATTTGATCAATAGTTAGCTAAAGGACAAAATCTTTTAATACTGCTTCTCGGGACCTCATAAAGTTCATATCTTGGCATAACTCGCTTCGCGATTTGAGACCTTTCTCGGACAGATATTTGGCAGCGACTTCATACTTTAAATCTTGAGAGACGTTCATGAAATAATGGTCTTCCCTTCATAAATGGAATTTCTTCACTTGAACTTTTTGAGAGATTCTTCATATATGGACCACGACTTCTTCATTTTTCTCCAATCTTTATTTTGGATTTTGATATACAACGATCCGCCTCCTTTTATGACTTGGATCTATTTATCCTCATACCTTGTTAGGGTCTTTTTGGATACACTTCTCCATGACTTTTGGGGAGTATTTGCTTTTCGTCATGTGTCTCGATCCTTCATATTGATTTTCGATAAATGATTCTTCACATCACTTGGGATCTTTAGCAACAAAATATAGCCCTCATGCCTTGTTAGGGCCTTTTCGGACTCGCCAATCTTCGCATCCCGCTTCAATAAGTTATGCCTTGGCTATGAACTCTAATCCATACCGAGCAACTTTAAACGATCTTGGGCTAGAAGCTAAGTAACTTTTCAAATCGTACAACCTTATTTATTAGCAGATAATTTATTAAGCAAGCGATGGGAGAATAGGCTCATAATTAACTCACATAAATTCACGAAAGAATACCGGACTTATAATTGGCTCTATTATCTCTCGTTCTTCACAGTTTAAAATCTCAAGGAATGAGACTCGTGGATACTTAGCCTATTAAATCAAAGTTTTGGGTTTTCGAGTCGCCTATAGGATCTTGCAAATTCTTGGACTTTTTCAAGTTTAGAAATCGCATTTTAAAGTTCCCTTGATAAACGACTCTCTAGGATCAATTATAGGAACTTGCGAAAAGTTCTTGTTCTTAACCCGTGAGAGTTAAGACTTTCGCGTTTTATAGCTCCCTATATAAAAGCCTAGCAAAACTTGACTTAAACATGTTAAGGATACTAGCTAGAGTAACTTAGATAAGTAAACTCGGGTTGAGTCAAAAGATTCACAACGTTTGAAAATTAAAACCACTTATTTAAAAGATTTATTCTAATAAGGAAAGAAAATAACTATACAAAGGGAAAAACTAATAGGCCAAAATAGATCAAAAATTTTGAAAAATGTCGAAAAATTGATTTTCCGGTTAAAATAAGGACAAAAACAAGGAAAAGGCCACTTAACTTCGATAGAAGTCCCCCCTACTCTTAATATAAACATTGTCCTCAATGTTTAAGAATGTGGAAGTAAACTCCCCTACACTTAGGACATTGTGCACGTTGTTTAAATCTTGCTAAGGAAAGGACAACTAAAGAGATTCCTATTTTAATATTGAGAAAATATAAAATAGTGAATCGAAAAGAGTTTAGGATAGAACCGGGAAGAAGTGGAACACGGAATCACGGGTCATCAAGAATCATCAAGAGTGGATCATTGAAGCTCGAATCCCTGATTAGTAGAAGAGAGGAGAGAGCAAACACCAACGGGTCTCCCCTACACTTATGACAAAGAAAGCGAAAAGATAGATGCATGGGTTGCCTCCCAAGAAGAGCTTGATTTTTGTTAACCGAGTCATTAGCCTGACTCGACCTTGATCATCAACGGAAGAAGCATGAAACATATCCACCAGGATCAAAGACATAGTTTTCGTCGAGCAAGTAGCATAGGCTTAAGGCGAACAAGGCAAGCCAAATAAGAGTAGGCAAGGTTCCCTTAAGCAGCGATAGAGCATGGTGGAAGCAAAGATGAAGTGGTGCAAGCATGTCTTCAATAAGTCCAAAGATTTTTCCTTTTATTTCATCAGGTGGATACTGAGATGGCTGCAAAATATCGATACCGGGCTCGAACACCTTTTCCTTTAGGGGAAAATGGCACTCAGGCTCAGCCGAGTGTGAAGAAGATCCGCGAAGAAGCACAACCTCGTCCTCAGAAGGGGGACAAAGAGGTGTTAACTCATACGTGTTGCGGATATTGGTGTCGACCGGTTTCTTCTCCTTAGAAAGAATGTTCTTCAAATCCAAAGTAGGATCAAGACGATAATATTCGAAGTCCAAAGGAGGTGCATCACTCTCATGAGGGAAGTAAGTGTTGAGAAACATAGAGAAGTCTTCCTCAAATGAGTAATCGTCCAAAGTAGGATCAAGTGATGGCGGAGGATCTTCATCGTGAGAAGAATTGCTCGAAAGAGTATCGGCCTCATGGAAATCATCATACGTGGGCAGCTCGGGATACTCAGAAGTAAGGTCATCATAATCATCCAAGTCTGAGCTAGAATCATCATCATAAGCATCAAAGATCGATGGAGAATCATAAATGGGAGAAGCTTCCAAAGTAGGGAGAGAATCATCCACATCATCTTGAAACAGTGGATTATCATCACAAGACTCGAATAGAGGATTGTTGTAAACGACAAAGTCATCGAGCACATTAATCATATTCACTGATTCTCGTCCTCCAAAGGATTTGCCTATAAGCTTCCCCATTTTGAAAATTTGTGAATCATTCCCGACTCTTAAGATTAACTCACCTTCGGCCACATCTACTAAAGCTCGTCCGGTTCTCAAGAATGGCCGACCAAGTATTAAAGGAATACGAGGGCCCATTTCATAATCAACTACCACAAAGTCAACCGGGAAAGTAAATGTGCCAACTTTGATGAACACGTCTTCGGCTATACCAACGGGGTAAGCGAGAGTGCGATTAGCAAGTTCAAGAGTCATCTTTGTTGGAGTGAGGCCGGGTAATGATAGTGTTTTCCAAACACTCAGTGGCATCAAATTAATACTAGCCCCGAGATCAGCAAGGGCAGTAAATGCTTCAGTTTTGTTGAACACGCAAGGCAACACAAAACGACCGGGATCTCCAAGCTTCTCCGGAAGTTCTTTAAGAATAACTGCAGAGCAGTTTTCATTTAAACGTGTGTTGGCGAGTTCAATCAGCTTTTCCTTATTGCTAAGAAATTCCTTAAATGCTTTAACAAATTTCGGCATGTGGACAAGTGCTTCAAGAAAGCTAATGTTGAAGTTCATCTGAGAGATCATCTTCACATAGCGTGTCACGTCAGAGTCCTCCTTGGTTAGCATTTTGGACTTGCCTAAACGAGAGGGATAAGGGATATTGGGTTTGGGTGGTGAAGGTGCAGGTGTAGGTAAAGGTTGAGATGTTGAAGGGTCCTTCCTAGGTACATCGTCATGACGAGGCGGAGACGGTAATGGTGCACTAATACTAGGTGTAGGAGGAGTAGGGATAAATGGTGGTGGAGGAGGTGTAGAAGATGGGGGTGGGATTGGTGGTCCTACGATGGTGACTCCGCTACGAGTAGTAATAGCACTCACATTGGCTCGCGGATTAGTGACGGTGTTTGAAGGTAGAGAACTCGAAGTAGAAGGTTGAGCAGGGGGCAAGAAACTAGCCAACATATTCTTTAATTCAGTCGTTTGAGTGCTGATGGAGGATTGAATATTATCGCGAACCTCAGATCTTATCTCATTTCCTTGCTTCGTGATATCTCCTTTCAAATTGATTATTTGGCTCTGTAGATTCTTGGACTTCCGTTCTTTTTGCACTCTTAACTTCTTGACTTCGTCTTTCATCCTTTTCTTCAATAAAAGTCCGTAAATGCCCGTGAATTCCCGTGTTTTCTCCACTTTTCACCTTTTCGTCCTAAATCACAACAAAAACACAAACCACGCATAATTCCGACATAAAAGACATAAAATACACGTTTTGGTCCGGTTATTATTGTAATTAAGTGGTAGAAAAGATGTGTGTTTTCACACATATCAAAAACACCCGTGAACAATCGCCGCACCAGCGTGTGGGATAGGGTGAATTCTGGTGGGAATAAAGCTCCTAGCTCTTCTCACAAAAGTGGTCTTCAAAACCATCCGAGAAGTGGGGCACCGCCCCCTCCTCACGGCCCTTCGGGGTCGATTCGGATTACCATCCTCCCAAGCGTCGCCGACCTAGGTGTACCCCCCACCACCATCGGACGATGAGTGATACTATGATGATCCCTACTATTGGGATGAAGAGGAGGATCTCTCCCGTCCATGGTGTGACGACAGAGAGGATGCCTTCACTCTTCGCATACAGAACTACTCTAAGGAAAAGAAGCGCCATATGCTAGCGTGCGTTAAAACCTATGATGGGTCTGGTGATCCAGATGATCCCCTAAAGATATTTCATACGCAGGAGAAAATTGAAAAATGGCCAATGCCTATATGGTGCCAAATGTTCAATTCACTACAAGAAAATGAAGCTATTGTAGCATTTTAAAAGCAACACTTTTAATATTGTTGCCTTATACACTTCAATAATAATAAAGCAACATTTTACTAAATAAGTGTTGCATTTAAGGATCTAAGACAACATTATTTTATAAGTGTTGCATCTTTTATTGTAAAATACAACACTTCATAAAAGTGTTACATTTTTTAAGAAAAAGTACAACACTTTGGTTTAAAGTGCTACAAGTTTTGTTCAATGGTACAACATTGTAAAAGTGTTGCCATGAAAGTGTGGCCTTTACATACGTTTTAGATCAAGGACTAACGTTGTTATAATATAAATTTTTTGATGAACATGTCTAAGAACCTCCATCGTGTAGATTAACGCACTTAGTATTTTGGATTTTGATAATATACTACAACATTCATTGAGATAGAAGTTATAATTTTTAGGTTAGTCTAATATAACAATATTTTTTTTATAGTGTAGTGGTATTTGGGTATTCTGGATGTGGATCGTATATTTAGATTTATATCATCTTTTATCACCAATGCCAATTATTTCATACAATATTAGTTAAAGAAATGTTCCGAGTAAATTCAGCAGTCAATCATTGAACTAACGGTCACAATCTTTATAATAGATGATCAGTCCTTATACAATATACAAATTAAGTCACACCTACCATTAGGGGTGTCAGTAGGGTCGGGTTGACCCGACCCGAATTTGAACCCGATAAGGATAATCGAGTCGGGTGAAATCGGGTTGTTTATTGACCCGACCCGCTAACTCGATAGTGTTATTGGGCCGAGTTAGGTTGAATTATTTTTTTTATCGGGTTAATGGGTCAACGCGATAAGACCCAAAAATTAGTTTCATTTTTCTTACTAAATTACATGAATGATGAATTTAATACTTTATTGGGAAAATGTTGGTATTTATTATAGTACATATTGCATTTTGGTCTAAAATTTATGTGTTTGTTTACTCTGTGTTTTCTGCAATCTTCAATAACATTCGGTACTGTTAAGATGGATTTTTGAAATTTGCTTTGTTTAACTTATGCTAGTGTGTCAATTCAACAAAAGAATACACAAGTCTCGTGACTTGCTAATGAAATAATCTTGCAAATAAGAACACCTTTTTATATGAAGATGCTACATGCAATTTCATACCCATTTGACATTATTGTTTTATGTTTGATATTATTTGAAATCTGATCAAATGTTTGTCACTCCGTATACCTCACATTAATTTTATTGGTTGCTCATTTTTGGTATAACCCGATTAACTCGAACCACCCGAACCGACATAACCCGACCCGAATATCACCCGAACCCGATAACCCGATTTCTTATCAAGTCGGGTTGCGGGTGAGTTTCTAAAAATCAAAACCAGACTCAACCCGACCCGACAAAACCCGATTACTCGATAACCCGACCCGATAACACCCCTACCTACCATGAAGCCATCAATATTTCTAGGATTTCAACAAAATTAGAAAGCACATTTTTGATTCTCAACCTACAAAACACACTTTTTCAGGATTTAAATACAAGGAAGATGCGTATACACATATAAAGAGTTGGTCACATTGGAACCAAAGCGGGGAGCAGAAACTGAATAACGCAATATGTAGAAAACCTGGACCGAAACGAAAAGAAATTCGACTCAGGTCGGCTCGGGTTTTGTCATTTTAGTTGGATCGGTTCAGGTTTAGAGAACAGGAAACGAAATGCAAATTTTTTTGTAGCGATAGTGCAACAGCACTTTTTTCTTTCAAATAATGTAGTAGCAGCAAAATGGACAAAATGCACTTACAAAATGCAAAGCACATGTTTCATAGTAATTATAGTAGTTAATACTTGTAAAAGTGAGTAGCCAAAATGCCAAGTACAAGTTCGATCTATAGCAGCAAAATGAGTGGCTAGCAACTTGTCTAGAAAGGCTGGGTAAAACCTCTTTACAGCTAGTCATACTTTACCATTGATCCATGCCCACTTGTATTTAAAAATTCACTTAAATCTAAAAAATTATTACCTTGTAGGCAGGTAAAAAACCTCCTTGTGCTAGCTGGTTTTTCTCTATTAAGTCATTATCAGCAGCCATGCTTTCCATCTCAAAATATGGCACATCAATGCCTTCCATGTGTCTTTTTTGTCAATTAGGGTCAAGTTTAGAAGACAAAATGCTGAGCCGATACGTACACGTGTAGGCGATTGCTTCTGTATTTACACTGTCATCAAATGTTTGAATAAAGATAATCAAATAATCAGTTAATTAACATAAAATACATGTAAGTAATCTTGCATTCATATTAATGACCCGACTTAAAACATTAAATTTTTGATATTTAAAAACTCATTTGACAAAAGAGGCTGTTTAGTATTGCTAATTTAAGTGCTTATTTGCTTATGTTAGCAAAGATATGCACTTATGAGTGCTTGGATGTCACTGCGTATCTGCTTGTTGTAATGTAAATAAGCAGTTAACAATAAGTAGGCTGATAGTTTAAGCAGTAAAGCACTTCACTATAACCAATAATCATTTTACTTACTTCTTACTTGCAGTAGAACCAAAGTTTAGAATAATTGTAGTAGACCCAAAAATGAGGTATGACTCATGAGTACTAAAAAAGTAACATTATTCTTAATAAAAAAGTTGCAGTACCTCTCCATTGGCTCAATAAAGTAACCTCTTCCCAGTAGATAACTCCTGAAAAAACATAATGAGGCAACTGGGATCAATTGATCACTTTTCGATTTGGTAATTATTCCAATGTATTCAAGAAGCTAAATTTAGGTACATATAGTATGTGAAACAAGTATAGTTAAATGAAATTCTCACCTAATCAATAATGTGAGCCATATTACTCGAAATAAAAGTACGCAAGAAATATTAAGCTGTCACATCCTATATACATAAGCAACGAAACAAAAAACTGAATAATGTGAGCCATATTACTCTAATGGAACAACCACATAACTCTCGTTAGATATCACCGGCATTGTCTTCATCTCCTGGCATCCAATCCCATAATGTGTCATCATAATCAGAATCGTCCGCTTGATCATTAACTTCTTCCACATCGGCTAAACTTGCATTTGCATCAACGACAGTAGGAGGCATGTCATTTCTCAACAATTAAGTATCATGCTCAATAGTTTGTGCCACACATTCTAGCCTATTCTCAGTAGGTTCGCACCAATACGAGTCACCCGCATTTTCACTACTTTCTTCCTCTATGTCAAAGAGGTCTCTTGGAACCCTACTCACTACATAATGCAAACCATTCTGCATAGGATCTGGCACATAGAATACCTGGTGCACTTGGGAAGGCATAACTAAGGGATCATCTGAACAACAAAACTTGTTAAAATTAACACAACTCAAACCAAGTTCATCTTTCTCAACTTGGTACCACTCACAGCGAAATAAAATAGCTTTAAACTTTGACCAATAGTCGAGTTCGATTATTTCTAAAACTCTACCATAGTACTCAACATCACCCACAACTGGATTTTTGTCCCTCGAACTTGCAAAACTAGGAGTTGAAGCTGTAACTGAAACACCGCTATTTTGAGTCTTGCATCTATCATCACGTGATTTTGTATGAAACCTATACCCTTTGACATAATATCCATGAAACCTCCTCGCTATCGGACTAGGGCCTTTAGCTAGCCAAAAAATATGACCTGGCACGTTATTGTATATTACCTTGTCTTTCAACCATTCGGCAAATTGATGAATATGGTTATATGCTCGTGCCCATCTACTTTTTCGTGGTTGGATATCAATATGTTGCTGGTGTTCACTGTATTATGTAATTCATTCCCACAAAAAAATTTAGTTAAGAAAACATTATGTTAAGATATAAATTACAAAGTTTAAAACAGAAGGAGGGTTTATAAACATGTTACTTACTTTATATACTCATCAATCGCAATACAATCAGAATTCAATAAGGCGTAGCGATGTGCTTGTTCACTTAAAGTTTCATCTAGAGTGAAAACCTTGCCTTTTCTTCGTTTCTTACCTCTAAAAGGATGACCTGAGTTCACAAATACTGCTCCACCAGATTCATTTGTGCGAGCTAAAGAATCAAGATCTTATACACCCTTATTGAGTTTTTTTTACTACTTCGTTCATATAACGTGAACAAAAAGTCAAACACTCTTCTATCAAGTACCCTTCAGCTATGGAACCCTCTGGTCGACTCTTGTTCCGCACATATGACTTTAACTTACACAAGTATCTTTCCATAAAGTACATCCATCTGTACTGCACAGGTCCACCAAGCCTAACTTCATTCACCAAGTGAATAGGTAAGTGGACCATTATGTCAAAAAAGGCCGGTAAGAATATTTTTTCAAGCTCACATAGTATTTCTGTTATTTCTAGTTGTAATCGATCTAGTTCTTGGGGCTTTATAACCTTGCTGCATAAACTTCTGTTATTTCTAGTTGTAATTGATCTAGTTGGGAGTAAGTGAATGAGAATATCAAGTCAGAATCACTCTTTACCATACCTCTAAAACATCACACTTCAACTTTAGAAGCATATCCAAACACTCCTTAGTGTTTTAGTTATGCTGATTTGTCCAGTTAGGCTCATTGTGCTAACAGTAGCAGCTATATGCTCATCCCATAGGAAGTTGATCAATAATGAGGACAAATCATGTTTTGAGGTAACAGAATGGGCGGGTTGGTTAATGTTTCAAGAAGGTTAACTTGCTATTTTCGGTAAGGGAGGAGGGGATGTCAGGCTGACATGATAACAAAACAGACAAGTAAAAGCTTTCAATTAATATTGCGATTTGTTGCATAAATAATCATCCATATGAAGATACGAAAGTGGTTATCTATTTATGCTTTGAATCTAAAAAACCCAGGCCCAATCACCTCGCTTTTGCAATCATATACAGAATTTACAACCTACAGCAGGAATATAGTAGGCAAGTGTAAGTGTGTAATAGGTTTCTTTTATTATGAAATACTTACAGGGTCATATACAGATTAGCACACACAATAACTCATTGTAGGTTTACAGGGAGATACATCTCTGATATTTATTGGTAATCTGACACATCAGGTCATGGAAAAACAATAACACACAAAAATAATTAGGCAAAGATGAGATGAATCAAGCTATACATCTCGCTAGCTAATCATATATACATGTTCATTTTTTTAGGCTATCAATGTAATAAAACGTTCACATATGGTAGCTCATGTGTGCTCATACTTTTTGATATGTTGCTTAACTTCTTCAATTGAGATATAAAGTTGAACCCAAATAGAAAAAATAACAAATAAATTGCTGATCCTAATGTTTTGTTTTAATTGCAACAGGTCAGATATGGGGAAAAAAACAATCACGGCCAAAGTGCACCGACACATATAAGTGATTATGAGAGGCGTAAATTGTTAAGGGTTCAAGAAAACCAAGAGAGGTTAAGACAGTTGGGGATTAAAAACATGGCAAATTCTTTGACAAGATTAGTAGATAGCCAAAAGCCAAAGAAAACAAAAAAGAATCCAACGACCAACAGTGAGAGAGATACCAAACGTTTTCGTGAAGAAGTTTCTGGAAGTGTTGTAGCGGCCAAAATGGTAACTAATTGAGATACATTTTATTGTTATATTTGTATACATTTTAATAAATTTGTTCTCTAACACATATTTATGTTTATACAGCAACATCGCCCACAGTTTATGTAAAACCCGCATGCTTTTACCATGAATAGTACCATTACGATCGTACGTACATGATTATAACTTTCCTTTTATAGCATGTTTACATTTCACGAATATTATTTATAAGTATTACGTACGTGGTATTACGCGATAACTATTAATTATAATAATTATAATCACGAGCATAAAATCACGAACATATAATTATGTGCTTACGTAATTATTAAAACGACGAATGTCGTTATGTAATTGTAATTATAACAACATGAATAATTAATAATTACGTAGCACGTAAACGCGTATACTTAACACGGAAATTATTATTACTATGTATATTAAATTACACGACAAGTAATCACGTATGTAATGTTCACTTTTAACACGTATAAGAATAAATATGAGGATTCACGACACTTAAAACACGAATGCGTACGTGTTACGTTTATACGTGAAGCGATAACGGAACTCATTGTGTGATGGGCTGGTTGGTTTAAATAGAAAAATAAGAAGTACAAGGATGGGTCGTGGCCTAATAAACAGCCTAGGCCGCCTATAATTTGACATACGGGGGGGGGGGGGGGGGTATATTGTGTTTAGACAGAAATATTACCAAACCCTAAAAACATTTTACAAGCCGTCACTTTTTGTTCTTTGGTTTCTTCTCGGCCGCGACCAACACCAAAGAAAACAAGGGCACTTGTGGGTTTCGGATTCAAGGATCAAGATGATTATGTTTTGATTATTCCAAAAACCCTAAATCACAAGTAAGAAACCCTAATCTCATTATTTTTTTTTTCTTTTGTCAATTAGATCACAAATAAAAGTTAATTAGGGGTCGGGCCTGGTGGTGTTGATTCGGCTTGCACCAAACCGAGAGTCTATGACTCTCGGTGGTGGTTTTCTTTCGAGCTACTGCTCACCAAACGACTATAGTGGCTTTTTTCCCCATCAGCCGCAAGCCCCTGCTGTCAGCAGGGGTGCGTTTGGCTTAACAGTGGCAGCGTTGGCCTGGCAGGGGGAACCACTGGCTGCGACCAGTGGTGGGTCTGTTCTGGTAGTGGGAACCGAGAGCTTAGGCTCTCGGTGGGAACTGATAACAAGCAGGGGGAAACCAGGAACAGGGGGTGTTTGGCTACGGGTTTAGAGGGGTGTTTGGCAAACCGTTTTAGAAAATTAAGGGGCTGTTTGGTTCGGCCTATTTATAAACATATAACGAGTTTTACGGGATTCCACGGGAACCATTTTCGACACGTTTTAATAAAATAATACATGAGTACGGTTATTATTTTACAAGTTATTAGCTTTAACACGTATGTTAATTTACAAGGTAAATTAAATTAATACAACACGACTTGTAATTACTAGTTTATTTATTTACAAGTTAATTAAATTAATTTAACATGCTAGATAATTAATTTAATTAAAACATAGACTTAGGTTTATTATTATTAATTAATAATACATGATTTTAACCTAAGTATTTATTTATTTAAATTAGACTAAGTAATTAATTAATTATTAAAACCATGACCTATAATTAATTAATTCTCATGACTTAGGTTATAGTAATATAATTAATAATACATGTTTTAACCTAAGTATTTATATCTTTATTTAACTAAATCACATTATATTTAATTAAATGCTTTAACCTATAGTTTATTTAAAATACATAGAATAATTAATAAACTATACTTTATAACTACATGACTTAGAATAATAATCAGGAAACATTTAAGCTTATAGAATTAACTTATTTAACCAGCTTATATCTAATTATGGAAACTTTCTATTTTTAGAAACTTATCTATTTTAAGCAGTAATTCTATTTTTGGAAACTTTCTATTTTTGGGTAACTTTCTATTTTAGGAAACCTACTATTTTTTTAGAAAGTTACTTATTATTACACAGTAAGTATAATAATACATGAAATACAAGAAATACTTAATCAGAATATACAGAATATAAGATAAATGCAGTATAAGGTCTTAAACAGTAAAACATGACATGAACTTATAAAATAAGCTAAGACATAATATTAAACCAGTTACGTATTCAGTAATCAGATACTTATACACGTATGTATTTATGTAGCATTAGTGATACCGAAGTAGGACTCTCTTCAGTTCGTCTTCTTCGTTCACTGGACATAAGGTACGGATTCCCGTCCTTTCAGTATGGACATTCTTTCCTTATTAGGATTCCCCGTATGCAACCAACTGTTTTCCCAGTATTTGTTTTATATGTTTTTGAATTGCTTATGTTTAATTAGAATACCTAAAGCCATATACATGCATGACCAGTTTCACCTAGTTATGGAGGTACCATAACCATAACGTTGGAGGCACCAATGTTATGACTTCACCACGGCGGAGTGATTGCTCGTGGCGTCCCTTCAGCTTTTGGCCATATTATCATATTTATCATGTGGGGCGTATGGGTGCATCCTAGTTACATGTTTCAGTCAGGATTTCTTGGTGAATGTGGTGTGTACCTTGCATCCTTCACAAGGAGCTGATCCCTCCTACCCAAAACCAGTATATTAAATTAGAGGCAGCCCTCTAATTTGCATGATGAGGTCACCCCTCCAAGTATTCATGCACGATGGATTTTCATGACCTATATTAGCTAATGGTAAAATATGTTAAACAATTTTTACAAGATAAACATAAGGCTTTTCAAACTATAAAACCAGTTTTACTAAGACTTAACCGGGTTATCCAGGACTTAGTTTCTTCCGCTGTTTCATGTTTTTATGCTTATATTATTCATGTTATACTTGTATATCCGTGCACTGAGCGTTATGCTCAGCCGTTTTTCCTTTCATGTTCCCAAAACGGCAGGTACCCATGACTCGAGCATTTGGAGGACGTGCATATGATGGAAGCTGCCATAGACTTCTTCCCTTGCCTTCATTTACTTATGCTTGTTTAGTCTTTCATTCATTTCTTTTGCTTTATTATGTTTTGGGCTTATGCTTGGGAACCGATGTGTGATTCCGGTTATCCCTATGGTCATGTAATGTTTTAGACATTTATCCTTGTATGCTTTGATGACACGCCATAATTACGCGTGACATTCCATTATCAAAATGGGGTGTTACAATTATGGTATCAGAGCCAAGGCTTCAACCTGTAGGCTCTAAAACTCAACTTGTGACTAGTGTGTAGTCACCAGGAGCTTCCTATGCCAACGTTTATTATTCTACGTATTGATGTTTTCAGCGCATTGTTGTTTTAACCATGATGTTTTCAGCACCTTGAGGTTTTAACCTTGATGTTTTCATCGATATTGTTTTACTAATATGGATGGACAACCGTCATTCATATTTAGTTATGTGTCATTGTTTCATGCATGATGTTCCTCGTGAACTGTGACTATGTGGACTGAACCTCAATAGTTCGTAATTAGTCACATAAAAATTTTTCTGATAAGTTTTGACAGATGAGTTTCATTCATTTATGTTTCATGTATCATTGTTGCAGGGATTATGACAAAGTAATGGTTGGTACAGGACTGACCTTATTTAGTCGCATGTGCTTTTATCGAAACTTTTAACTTTGGTACCGACCCATAGGCGTCCCCTCACAATGTCTTTTGTTTTGGGACCGACCCATAGGCGTCCCCTCGCACATATAAAGGTTTTTATAAACTACATTACGCATTCATGCACTGTTTTTCATGCATAAAATTTTTCTCATCATTTATTGCCATAATTTTTTTTTCATGTCCCCTCATAAGTTACTATGTTTTTATGTCGAGTATGTTTTCATGCTATCATGGTTAACTTCATTTTCATGCTGATTATGTTTATACTTCTTCATGATTAATTTCATTCCAAGATTTTTATGTTGATTTCATCTTCATGTTAAGTATGTCTTAACTCTCTTTATGTTGATTATGCTTTCATCATGTCGATCACGCCCTCATGATAGACATTGAAAGATTCCAGTGAATCCTGCTTTCATGAATGTCATGGTTGGTTTTCATTGATCATGCTTTCAGACAAAACATCTTAAAAATTTGTAACCACACTTTAACGTTTCTCTATGCAACCAAAGTGATGTATATGCCGGTATTGCCAGGTTATCATGATGGTTTTTCTAACCGGTTAACCGATTATTTTCCTTTAAAACTATGACAAATGATCGACCTCATACCAATCATTCCATGTGCATTCCGTGTGTACTCCATGTACTTTAATCCATGTGTATTTCACTTGCAATACTTCACCCAAGTATTCGCTAGCCGATTCTGAATCATCTCAGGCGTATTTTCAATTGTTGATATTCCACAAGATTGCTGATGCCGCTCATAACTTGGAGATGTTACTAAAGGTTGATGTTGCTGACGTTCGGAGATGCTACGAGATGCGGATGTTGTTCACAACCTGGAGATCCTACTAGACGAAGACAAAGGCGTCAGAGCAAAGCAATTGGACGAGTAGATGCTTCACCATCAGACGATTTCCATCAATCATTGTCCCTAATTCTTAGTTACATGTCACACGTCATTCGGCTGTCATTTCAGCCATATGAGTGCAAACCGGTACCAGCCGGCCACTCAGCTGAATAGTTACATGAATCACGGTCATGAGAATGACCATCATGGAACTGACAAACAGGACGATAGTAACCACTAATATGATAGCAACTATCCTAAAAATCGCAACCGAGGCTTCGGCCGCGGACGTGATCAGACATACAAATGATCAGTAGTCCTACCGATCCGCCAATTCTGGCATATTAACCTAAAATTTGTAGTTCTATTTATTTCACATCTCGAGACACATGTCAAGACAGCAGTCAAGACACATGTCTCACGTATACCTTCTGAAGACACATGTCAAGACACCAGTCAAGACATATGTCACACTTACATTTCTCAAGACACGAGTCAAGACACATGACTCACGTCTAATTATGGAACATTTCTAAGAAATTCAGGGTACCCTCCAAGGGTATATCCATTTTGTTGTACCATGTATTAATCAGGCCAAAAGAATTACAAAACCATTACCGGTGCATCAGTGAGAACTGTCACGTTGCCGATGTCACTTTCATTTCTTTCACCATATTTCATATATTCATGACCACGAAGGATGCCTTTCGTATTCCCACGTATACGAAGTTTTTCCTTTAGCTTGATGATGAGATTCAAGCTGCTAACGCATTTCCTCGGACAGACACGAGATGAATTTTATCCTAATTATGGACTATGAACATCACACCATGCTACGATTCATAATTATGTACAGTAATGTTCAGACTTCTAAATATATTCAGCATGATTTTCCATCAGGAAAATCAGTACTAATCATTTATGCTTTACAAGCACGTGCTTGGTTAGCCATGACTGTTATATATTCCAAAATCTTCCCTTACATTCCAAAAGAACCTGCAAGGAGAAGGACGGTACCATGAGATTATGTGTCGACTACAGTCTACTTATACAAATCACCATTCATGACCGTTATTCTCCTCCACGTATTGACAACATGTCCAATCGACCTTATAGTGTTAATCACTTTTCCAAGATCGAACTCATGATCATGCTGCCAACAGTGACGAGTTAAAGAGCAAGACATGTCCATGACTGCTATTCGTACACGACTCGGTCATGCTAGATCTATGATTTTGAATTAGTCTTATCAATGCCCCAACGGCATTCTAAGAATGAGTTTCCATGAACTCATAACAAATTCATCAGTGTTTTCATTGAGGATAACCTGATTTCCTTTAAGCCTAGAGAAGAACAGAAAGACCATATCTGCACTATGTTGCAAATTCTATGACAAGAGAAATTTTACCCTAGAAAATTTTCCAATATCAATTCTGTTTGATTTCAGTGACACGTTCAATCACATGGGTTTCTACGGTTAATCTTACCATGACTCAGCTTATGCGTAAAGGAGAGAACCCTACACTACATTAGGTCTTCTAGAAAATCCTACGCTAGGAGAAGTCTAGATTCAGAGACTCAGAGTTTCGCAAACTCCTATGTATCAAGTTCCACAAAGCAAGATATAGTTACGTTCATATCTAAGTACCTGACATACCAACAGGTTAAGATAGGACACCAACAGACTGGGATGTTTTCATCATCTGAAATTGTGAATTGAAATGGGACAAGATCTCCACGGATTTTGGTTACCAGTTTAACGCAAACTCAAAAGAAGCATGATGCTATCTAGTTATTGCAAACAGTTTGATCAAGTCTGCAGAATCCTTACATCCGCAAGGATTTCAGAACCAACAGATTGATCGGACATGTTCCAGCCAAGGCTCATCCGATCACTTGGCAATCCCTCAGTTATCGGGTCAGACAAATATTCATAATTGTGCTCCTTATTTACTTCACGTCCTTGTTCAAATTTCACGACTTGCTTTCGCGCTCGCGTTCATGACACTATTCACGTTCATGATGACATATCGGCTTACGATTTTACGTTCATTTTTCTCATTCTGGGAAGTTTAGTATAACTCCCTATCCTCAGATAGACGTTTCTCGTCATATTCTATGTCTCACCTTGTAGCGTTTGGCGTTACCGCCATTATATTCTATGTTCACGATATGTTTCACATGTCATGTACGTTCCACGTTCCTCATATCATGATCAAGATATGTTACACGTATCATGGATCACGATATGTTTACTCATATTACACTCATCACAACTCCACGTATTACGTTTAAAATTTTTCACGTATTACGTTCAAAAATTTTCACGTACTACGTTTCTTTATATCTCGCGCATCGTTGCTAATTATCAGTTAAGTTAGAGTGTCTTGCATGATAACGTTCTAGTTGCTCTTACATGTTAATTCTTATTTCCTCGATCGAATTTAGGGGATCTACCTTAAGTTGATAACCAAGAACTTCTTTGTATTTCAGTCAAGGTCAGGAGGACCAAGATTTATCATTTGTGTCAAGATCTTGTGAAGGAACCGTTCCAAGAGGGAAGCCACATGGAAACGGACAAGTTCATCCGGACTTCTTATCCGTTTTTCTCTTATCAATTAGATATGTCCTTTCAGTCACGTCATGTTCCATGTCCTTTCGAGACATACCCTCTCAGTTTGATTCGGGTATGTTTCTCTTTCATTTACGTTATCTATCGGGGACGAATTATTCTTTTTAGGGGGGAAGAGTTGTAAAACCCGCATGCTTTTACCATGAATAGTACCATTACGATCGTACGTACATGATTATAACTTTTCTTTTATAGCATGTTTACGTTTCACGAATATTATTTATAAGTATTACGTACGTGGTATTACGCGATAACTATTAATTATAATAATTATAATCACGAGCATAAAATCACGAACATATAATTATGTGCTTACATAATTATTAAAACGACAAATGTCGTTATGTAATTGTAATTATAACAACATGAATATTAATAATTACGTAGCACGTAAACGCGTATACTTAACACGGAAATTATTATTACTATGTATATTAAATTACACGACAAGTAATCACGTATGTAATGTTCACTTTTAACACGTATAAGAATAAATATGAGGATTCACGACACTTAAAAAACGAATGCGTATGGGTTACGTTTATACGTGAAGCGATAACGAAAATCATTGTGTGATGGGCTAGTTGGTTTTAAATAGAAAAATAAGAAGTACAAGGATGGGCCGTGGCCCAATAAACAGCATAGGTCGCCTATAATTTGACATACGGGGGGGTATATTGTGTTTAGACAGAAATATTACCAAACCCTAAAAACATTTTACAAGCCGTCACTTTTTGTTCTTTGGTTTCTTCTCTGCCACGACCAACACCAAAGAAAACAAGGGCACTTGTGGGTTTCAGATTCAAGGATCAAGATGATTATGTTTTGATTATTCCAAAAGCCCTAAATCACAAGTAAGGAACCCTAATCTCATTATTTATTTTTTTTCCTTTTGTCAATTAGATCACAAATAAAAGTTAATTAGGGGTCGGGTCTGGTGGTGTTGATTCGGCTTGCAAAAAACCGAGAGTCTATGACTCTCGGTGGTGGTTTTCTTTCGAGCTACTGCTCACCAAACGACCACAGTGGCCTTTTTCCCCATCAGCCGCAAGCCCCTGCTGTCAGCAGGGGTGCGTTTGGCTTAACAGTGGCAGCGTTGGCCTGGTAGGGGGAACCACTGGCTGCGGCCAGTGGTGGGTCTGTTCTAGCAGTGGGAACCGAGAGCTTAGGCTCTCGGTGGGAACTGATAACAAGCAGGGGGAAACCAGGGACAGGGGGTGTTTGGCTACGGGTTTAGAGGGGTGTTTGGCAAACCGTTTTAGAAAATTAAGGGGCTGTTTGGTTCAGCCTATTTATAAACATATAACGAGTTTTACGGATTCCACGGGAACGATTTTCGACACGTTTTAATAAAATAATACATGAGTACGGTTATTATTTTACAAGTTATTAGCTTTAACACGTATGTTAATTTACAAGGTAAATTAAATTAATACAACACGACTTGTAATTACAAGATTATTTATTTACAAGTTAATTAAATTAATTAACATGCTAGATAATTAATTTAATTAAAACATGGACTTAGGTTTATTATTATTAATTAATAATACATGATTTTAACCTAAGTATTTATTTATTTAAATTAGACTAAGTAATTAATTAATTATTAAAACCATGACCTATAATCAATTAATTCTCATGACTTAGATTATAGTAATATAATTAATAATACATGTTTTAACCTAAGTATTTAAATCTTTATTTAGTTAAATCACATATATTTAATTAAATGCTTTAACCTATAGTTTACTTAAAATACATGGAATAATTAATAAACTATACTTTATAACTACATGAATTAGAATAATAATCAGGAAACATTTAAGCTTATAGAATTAGCTTATTTAACCAGCTTATATCTAATTATGGAAACTTTTTATTTTTAGAAACTTATCTATTTTAAGCAGTAATTCTATTTTTGGAAACTTTCTATTTTTGGGTAACTTTCTATTTTAGGAAACCTGCTATTTTTTTTAGAAAGTTACTTATTATTACGCAGTAAGTATAAAAATACATGAAATACAAGAAATACTTAATCAGAATAGACAGAATATAAGATAAATGCAGTATAAGGTCTTAAACAGTAAAACATGACATGAACTTATAAAATAAGCTAAGACATAATATTAAACCAGTTACGTATTCAGTAATCAGATACTTATACACGTATGTATGTATGTGGCATTAGTGATACCGAAGTAGGACTCTCTTCAGTTCGTCTTCTTCGTTCACTGGACATAAGGTACGGATTCCCGTCCTTTCAGTATGGACATTCTTTCCTTATTAGGATTCCCCGTATGCAGCCAACTGTTTTACCAGTATTTGTTTTATATGTTTTTGAATTGCTTATGTTTAATTAGAATACCTAAAGCCATATACATGCATGACCAGTTTCACCTAGTTATGGAGGTACCATAACCATAACATTGGAGGCACCAATGTTATGACTTCACCACGACGGAGTGATTGCTCGTGGCGTCCCTTTAGCTTTTGGCCATATTATCATATTTATCATGTGGGGCGTATGGGTGCATCCTAGTTACATGTTTCAGTCAGGATTTCTTGGTGAATGTGGTGTGTGCCTTGCATCCTTCACAAGGAGCTGATCCCTCCTACCCAAAACCAGTATATTAAATTAGAGGCAGCCCCTCTAATTTGCATGATGAGGTCACCCCTCCAAGTATTCATGCACGGTGGATTTTCATGACCTATATTGGCTAATGGTAAAATATGTTAAACAGTTTTTACAAGATAAACATAAGGCTTTTCAAACTATAAAACCAGTTTTACTAAGACTTAACCGGGTTATCCAGGACTTAGTTTCTTCCGCTGTTTTATGTTTTTATGCTTATATTATTCATGCTATACTTGTATATTCGTGCACTGAGCGTTATGCTCAGCCATTTTTCCTTTCATGTTCCCAAAACGGCAGGTACCCAGGACTCGAGCATTTGGAGGACGTGCATAGGATGGAAGCTGCCATAGACTTCTTCCCTTGCCTTCATTTACTTATGCTTGTTTAGTCTTTCATTCATTTATTTTGCTTTATTATGTTTAGGGCTTATGTTTGGGAACCGATGTTTGATTCCGGTTATCCTTATGGTCATGTAATGTTTTAGACATTTATCCTTGTATGCTTTGATGACACACCATAATTACGCATGACATTCCATTATTAAAATGGGGTGTTACAGTTTATTCCGCCATTATCCATGAACAAATATGCTAACTTAGCAAAGAAACGCATTGTTGCTCCTAATGACTCCCGCACCTTACATGTTGAGGAAGGATGCGAAGGACATGAAACTTTCCCCGATACTAGTACGTCAAAAAAGAGTAGGTTACAACAATGTGACGAAGCTAATGAACAAAAGTTAGAATTTGTTGATGCAAGTGCAACAAAAAAGAATCAACCAAGATAAAAACTCACCATGGGTGAGTTCTTATTAAACACTAAACGGTCACAAATGCAAAGGGATGTGTTGAAAAAGAATACAACAAAGCCCAATTCTACTACAACAACCATTTCAAGTGGATCAACGAGACACCTATTTCACGAACACGCCGATGATGTGGATGTCTTAAGATCTCAAGGTACCTATATGATTTAGCAGCCACAAACTTCAAAAATTAAAATGATATATTTGTTAACATTTTTTCTGTGATTACAAACTTGAATGAAAGAGATATAGATGAGGTAAGCAAGCAGCAGTTGAGAACAAATGTCACTAGGGGTGAACTATTATTAAACAAGAAGGCTCACAAATGCAAAGGGGTGTGTTGAAAAAGAATACAACAAAGCCCAATTCTGCTACAGGAACCATTTCAAGTGGACCAATGAGACAACTCTTTGATGAAGACACTGATGATGATGATGTCTTAATATCTCAAGGTACCTATATGATTTAGCAGCCACAAACTATAAAATTTAAAACAATATATTTGTTAACCTTTTTTCTATGATTACAGATTTGAACAAAAGAGATATAGATGAGGTAGGCAAGCAACAATCGAGAACAAATGTAACCATGGGTGAACTATTATTAAACAAAAAAGGCTCACAAATGCAAAGGGGCTTGTTGAAAAAGAATGCAACAAAGCCCAATTCTGCTACAAACATCTTAAGTGGATCAAGGAGTCAAACAGCTGAGGAAGACAACGAGGATGAGGATGACTTAATATATCAACGTACATACATGATTCAGTAGCGAGAAACATCAAAATTTAAATAATATAGCAAGATAATAGGGCATTTGTCAACCTTTTTTTGTCATATTTACTTTTCTATGATCACAGTTGTTAATGAAACATATAGAGAGGATGGAGGCTATGAAGACGATGAGAATGAAGACATGGAGGATGACCTGAGATTGGGTATGTGGATTATTTTTATATTATTTTAATTCGTGTAATTCATCATAATATGAATACATAGCTTAGACATAACAACAACTATTATTTACCTTACTTTATATGTTAATGAAGGTGATGAAGAATTCGTTAAAGATGATGAGCATGAAAACATGGAAGCTGATGAAGGATCCGATGGCAGTGAGTATGAGTTTGAAAATGAGGGTGCTGAACTAGAAATACTTCAAGTCGACGTATCACAAAAGGGAACAGTTTTAACTTAAATAATATAGGATTTGTTTTGCTTGTTATGCATTTGTAGATAAATTGAGGTCTTTTATATTGATATTACGGCATAGTTTTAAGAAGTTGTATACCTTTACTTTATATACATTACAGCCTCACACTCACATTCCTCTATAGAATAGCTTAGTATATGTCTGGTGTTTTAGGTATCTCTACAACTAAGAAAAGAGGACCAACAATGATGCATAATATACACACACGAGAATTCGATAATCGTGAGGTTATCATATGCAATGAATTTAAACAACCTATCGGAACTTCAACCAAAGAGAACGATGTAGTAGGAAAATTCTCTCGGTTTTTGGGCACAATAGCTCGTACTTATAGTTATTGTCCATTGACTTGTAGTTCATGGCACAAAGTGTCTGACAAGGACAGAATGTGGGAGTATGTGTTGGTATGTTTATATGTTGTTATACCCTGCTTATATGTATAAATGTTTTCCTTTTGTTTTTGTACTAACTTATAGTAACTCTTTGGTTCAGGAAAAATACATTATGCCCAAGGAGGCTAAAACTCATGTGCTGCAGTCTATTGGAGCGTTATGGAGGGGACACAAATCTAGGCTCAAGAAAACGCACTTTTATGACCTCAAGGACAACACCACTAGATTAAAACAACGTCCAAAAAGCATCCCAGAAAAGGATTTTATACAGTTGCTTCGCTTATGGAATACTAAAGAAGAACAAGTAATTTGTTACTCCTAATTATTGCCTTAAAATTACTTACCTCGAATATTTCTTTTCAATAATAGTTTCTTTTTATATGTTTATAAATCTAATGTACAGAAGCATTGTTTAATCGCAAAGAAGCGTCGAATGTCGCAAAAAAACTTGCATATAGCTGGTCCAAAAAGTTTTGCAAGGATTCGTGAGGATCTAGTAAGTAGTCTTTGTTTTATTCATGATATGTGCTTTAATTTAAGGGCATACCCACCTATTGTTGGAAATACGTTTTTCCCAATAAAGTCTCGGTCACATCTTAGTTAGCATAGATCACGAGATATAGAATATTTAGAACTTTGTAACTTGGAGCAACCTCCCTTAGGGGGAGATTGTTGGAAATACGTTTTTACGTATTTATGAAGGATCGGTCGCTCCAACGATATATTAATGTATTAGGCTCGTGATCCAGTTGTAAACAGTATAGCCCATATAGCCCACATGTAGGGTGGGCTATATATATCCCCTCCTAGCATGTTAGGAGGGGTGGCTCTTTCATTTTTCTCACTTTTCATTTTGGGAAATACGTTTTTCCTAATAAAGTCTCGGTCACATCTTAGTTAGCATAGATCACGAGATATAGAATATTTAGAACTTTGTAACTTGGAGCGACCTCCCTTAGGGGGAGATTGTTGGAAATACGTTTTTACGTATTTATGAAGGATCGGTCGCTCCAACGATATATTAATGTATTAGGCTCGTGATCCAGTTGTAAACAGTATAACCCATATAGCCCACATGTAGGGTGGGCTATATATATCCCCTCCTAGCATGTTAGGAGGGGTGGCTCTTTCACTTTTCTCACTTTTCATTTAATAAATTTACTTTCTCTCTCTATCTTTCTCCTCCTCTCTTCTTTCTCTCTCTATATCCATCTTCTTCCTCCTCCTCCTCCATTCAATCAACAGATTAATTCATAGATTGCACAATCCCAAGAAACCGTAGACCTTCACCTATGATACTAACTTGTTGCATTTATTTGTTGTGAATACATATAAATAAAGATCCAAACAAGGAACCCCCGAGCTTAACCAAAATGTTTGAGTGCACACGTGAAAGGAAATAAGGACATTTATATGCTGATATGTATGATGACACAAAAAAGCTCATTATAAGAAATGTTATATTATTAATATGTTTAATTGTACTGTTAGTTTGTACTAGTAATCAGCTCGGTAAACTTTTTCCCTTATTAATGAAGGAACAAATGAAGAACTACAACACTCAAGAAGAAGACGGAAGTGGTGAAGATAGAAGTTCATCTGTAGATCCTTTTCTTGCTGTGATGAACAAAGAGTACAACGGACACCGTAGACTTTTTGGTAGGGGTGTTACAAACAAGTTAATAAAGAAGGTGAATGGGAGTGAGACATCATATATAGTTCCAAGGGAGCTTATGGAATCTGTGAGAACTAATATAGATACTGAAGTAAATCAGTTGGCTGAAATACGAAAACAAATTGAAGATGATCATGAACAGAAGATGCTTGAGATAGCAGAGGAACATAAAAGAAACAAAGCTGAACTAGAAGATATGCGTAAAGACATTGAAGACCAACGTGACAAACTTGTTGAAGATGCGTTCGCTATGCTTATTCAAAAGTTACCTGCTGGAATTGTTAAAGAGTTTTTAACATGAGCTATCATATATGTTTGGTGCAAGGTACGTCCTTAATTTATAATTTTGCATATGAATCATGAGTTAATTTATTGAACTAGTCTAATTATATTTCATACGCCGCATTGGTTTAAAAAAGAAGCTACCTTGATATTGGGATAGGTAATTGTCATATGCGAGGGGGTTGAGTGTTGGTACCAAATAATACAAGTACATACAATAGCATAAGTAAGGTAGCAGAACTGTTTTGAAACCAGAATTTGTAGCAAGACTTGTAGCATTTGTAGCTAAATGTTATATAGTGGTATTACGTACACATTTATAACATGTGAAGAGCATTGCGTGTTAGGTCACCATTTTATTTATGATTTGAACAATTCACTTTGGTTCACTCGTATCATACTAAGATCTATATTATTAGTTTTTTGGTGTAAAATATGTTTATATAAATCTATTTCATCATGCGTGTAAACTAATCGTATTTTCTATTGGACAAGGCAGCGTCATATTGGACCAGGCAGCGTCGTTTCATAGTACTTCAAGATGCATGTGGAGCTTTGAAACGATGAAGTTAAGATGGCTAGGATTATAATTTGAGTGCCTTTTCTTTTATTCAATAGAACTTTTATGTTGGTTATTTTACATTACACGGTTTGTTCAAAGTACAACCCGAATGTTATCTATGGTATTTTCGTATTCATGTGGTTGAACCTGGGAATAATTAATGTATTATCAGACCTTTTTCCTTTTTAAAAAACCTGTATGATACCAATATCGAATATATTTAGCACTGTATTGTGTGGTCAAACGATGTTGTTACTAATCATTATGAAAGTGTCGCCTTATGTTAAAGAAAACATCTAGAAGTGTTGCACTTCACAGAATGAAATGTTGCATAATTAGATGTAATATTGGGAAAGTGTTGCAATTTAATTTAAAAGTGTTGCGATTGTGCGAAAAAATGTTGCATTTCAATTTGGAAAAGTGTTCCACTTAAGTAAAAAAATAATAATTTTTGTGTAAAAAAGTGTTGCACTTTGGTATGTAGAGTGTTGCATTTTAGTCTAATGAGTGTTGCAATTCAGAGTGAAAGTGTTACAATTGAGTGTAAAAAGTGCTGTATTTGAGTGTAAGAAGTGTTGCATCTTAAAGTATCACATTGGCAAAACGTAGGCAGCACATTAAAAAAGTGTTGCACATTCTAATGAAAATTGTCACTTATACCTAAGGCGACACTGCATAACATATCACTTCATAAAGTGTCACATTATGAATAATGTAACATTTTTAAGACATAATACAACACTTTACGAGTGTTACTTTAACCTCATTTTCTTGTAGTGATTCGACCTTGATTGGCAATGCCTGAGATTGGTTTGAAAGGCTCTCTCACCGAAGTACTGATAGCTTCGGCGAGCTGCGCACTGCGTTCTAAAACAATTATACTCAACGAAAGAAGTATAATAGGGATCCGGTCTCATTAGCAACCGTCAAGAAACGGCACAAAGAGTCTACAGAGGACTTCACAGAACGTTTCAATGACGAGTGCACGCGCACAAAAACGTTCCCTGAGCTCCTAAAAATTTCTGATTACATGCATGCCATAACGGACAAGGAGTTAATTGGGCGTCTCAATGACAAACGACCGGAGAGGTACGACGACCTCATGGAAATGGTAAGAAACTTTTTAGAAGGAGAAACCGCGGTAGCTGCGACGTACCCTACAAAGGGAAATCATAACTATCGTTCGAACGACCAGCCCAAGAGGCAATCAGGTGGTCAAAGCACCCAAGGCAACGGAAGGAACTCGGATTCCAAGAGCCAGAATAAAGGAGGGCGGTCGGATGACAAATTCACCCCTCTAAAGATGACTTAACGAGATATCTTGTTGACAGAAGGGGCAAATTTCCCAAGGCCTCCCCCAATGACAACTCCAGTTGACCGCCATCAAGGAAATCGCTTCTGCGAATTCCATAATGACAAGGGACACGGCACGGAGGAGTGCTTCCAGCTCAAGAAGCATATAGAGTCACTGATTAAATCAGGCAAACTCAAACACCTGGTCAAGGATTGGAATGATGGGAAGGATAACAAAAAGTATGACAAGAAGGACTCCCAAAAGGAAAAGCCTTCAACTATATATGATCCAATCGTGCCAGCGCCGCACAAAGCAGAAAGTTAGTCAAAAATTCTCACGCGCCAGAGAGATCTCATTCCCTCCTATTACGGCGAGCAACGTGGCCGATGCACCTCTTACGATTGAGGTAAGCATTGGAACCCACAACAGTCGTCGTATGTATGTGGACGGGGGATCATCAGTGGAAGTACTCTACGAAAACTGCTTCGTACAGCTACGACCAGAGATAAAAAGACAATTAGTGCCGGCCACGTCGCCGCTCATTGGCTTTAGTGGAGACACTATCTGGCCAATAGGACAACTGCTGGTAACCATTGGGGATAAAGAGCATTCCACCACGGCATGGATGAACTTTATGGTGATACGTTCACACTCTCCATATAATGGTATTATTGGAAGACCAGGCATCCTGGCCATATGGGCAGTCCCGTCCACGGCTCACAGCATGATTAAATTCCTAGTTGACGGGGCAATTGTTACTAATTATAATTCAGTCGTACCGGCATCCGAGTGCCACGTCGTGACAACACCAGTCCAGCCAGTTCCCATTAAGGAAGTATCACCACCCCCCAACTGGAAGGTGGTAATCCACCCCGATTACCCAGAGTAAGAGGTAGCCATAGGGGGGACGCTATCAGAAAAAGGGAAGAAGGCCATGTGCTCTCTCCTAACAGAAATCCTTGATATATTCGCATGGGAGCCAAAGCATATGACGGGCGTGCCGCGTTCGATAGCAGAACATAGGCTTCAAATACGTCAGGGGTTCCCCCTGTCAAGCAAAAGAAGCGTAGTCAAGCACAAGAACGCAGCCAGGTAATACTGGACGAGGTACGGAAGCTGGTGGATGCATGAATTATACGCGAGGTATATTACAATGAATGGTTATCTAATCCGGTCATGGTAAAAAACATGACGGGAGCTGGCGCATGTGTGTGGACTTCACAGACTTGAACAAAGCTTGCCCGCAAGACTGCTATCCTTTACCAGAAATCGATTGGAAGGTGGAATCCTTATGCGGATACCCATTCAAATGTTTTTTAGACGCGTACAAAGGATACCATCAAATCCAGATGGCGGAGGAAGACGAGGAGAAGCCGACATTCCACACTAGTCAGGGCGTGTATTGTTACACAAAAATGCTGTTTAGACTAAAGAACGTTGGTGCGACATATCATCGACTTGTTGATAAAGCATTCGACTCGCAGATATGCCGCAACCTTGAGGTATATGTTGACGACCTGGTCATCAAGAGCCACACGGAGGAAGCACTTCTCTGTGATATCCAGGAGACGTTCGATACGTTGAGGAAAATCAACATGAAGCTGATTAATCCAAACGGCATCAAGCCTTGTCCGGAGAAGACGGACGTCGTGATATAGTTACCATCCCCTCGGACACTCAAGGAGGTAGAATGACTCAATGGAAAGCTGGCCGGGCTCAACAAGTTCTTATCAAAGTCCATGGAGAAGTCACTACCTCTATTTAAAACACTCAAGAAGTGCTTAAAGAAAGGATACTTCCGTTGGACAAAAGAAGCAGAGGAAGCCTTCGGGCAGCTTAAGCAACATCTTGCGGCTCTTCCCATGCTAGTTGCACCCCGACCTAAGGAAGAGCTCATTATGTATCTGTCCGCTACGTACGGAGCAATAAGCGCAGTACTTATGACTGACCGGGATTCAGCCCATACTCCAGTTTACTTCATAAGTAGAGCATTACAAGGGCCAGATTTGAATTATTCACCGGTGGAGAAGTTGGTTTTGTCACTGGTTTACGCCGCGAAAAGGCTGCGCCGGTACTTCCAGGGGCACCCAATTGTGGTTATCACTGATCAACCAATAAAACAGATCATCTCTAAACCGAACGTGGCTGGGAGGCAACAGAAGTGGAGTGTCCTACTAGGAGAACATAACATCTCCCATAGGCCAAGGACAAACGTCAAAGGCCAAATTTTGGCAGACTTCCTAATTGAGAGCCCTGAGGAGGACGAACCAATAGTGCCAAAAGAAGAAATTCCAACGGAACCATGGGTTTTGTTTACTGACGGATCTTCTTGCACGGACGAATCAGGTGCCGGCCTCATTCTTACAAATCCGGAAGGGATGGAATTTACCTACGCTTTGCGTTTTGAGTTCACAACCACGAATAATGAGGCAGAGTATGAAGCATTGATTGCGGGTTTAAAAATCGCCGCTAGGATGGGAGTCCGTAACCTTGAGGCCTACGTGGACTCACGGCTTGTCACGAATCATATCCTAGGAGGGTACGTGGCCAAGGAGGATAACATGATCCAATACTTGGAGAAAGTTAAGTCACTCATCGCGGGTTTTGGAAAGTTCTCCATCAAGCAGGTACCAAGAGGCGAGAACAAGAAGGAGGACGCTCTTAGCAAGATTGCGTCTACAAGCTTCGCCCATTTATCCAAACAATTATTGGTTGAAATACTCAAGGAAAAGTACATTACAGGAGGATAAATCACAACTATAGTTGAAGAAGAGGGACCTACATGGATGACCCCGATCATCAACTATCTAACCGATGAAGCCCTTCCGGAGGACAAAAAGGCGGCGTGACGTATCAAAAAGGAAATCGCAACATTTCGAACTCTGAGATGGTGTTTTATACAAGCGCTCCTTCCTACAGCCGTGGTTGCGATGCGTCGGGCCGCGCCAGGCTAGCTACATGATTAGTGAGATACATGAAGGGTTGTGCGGCATGCACGTAGGTCCCAGATCAGTAGTGGCACGAGCTTTACGGACAGGGTGCTATTGGCCGACTATGCATCAGGACGCACGAGACATGATTCTTAAATGCAGCGATTGCCAAGTACACAGGCCAGTACCACGACATCCACAGCAAGAACTAACACCCATCACATCCCCATGGCCATTCTATAAGTGGGGGATTGATATCGCATGACCTTTTCCTGTTTCTGCAGGGGGCGTTAAGTTCTTGATCGTCGCAATGGACTATTTTACACGCTGGATAGAAGCTAAGGCGGTCAAAATGATTACGGGAAAACAGGTGAAAAAGTTTGTTTGGGAAAATATTGTGTGCCGTTTTGGTTTGCCAGGCGAAATCATCTTGGATAACAGAAAGCAGTTCGCGGATAATCCATTAAAGGATTGGTGTGTGGCGTCAAACATCACACGGCGTTTCGCATAAGTTAAACACCCACAGACTAATGGTCTCATGGAGCGGGCAAACAGAAGCCTATGTGAAGGTATCAAAGCACGCCTAGATAAACGAAGTGCCAAGTGGGTAGATGAACTGCCGCATGTCCTATGGGCACATAGGAAAATGATTAAAACAGCCAATGGGGACACTCCATTCGTGCTGGCCTACGGAACCGAGGCCGTTATCCCAGCAAAAATTGGGATGCCAACAATCCGCATTGCGGAGGTTAACATCGTCACGAACGATGAGCAACTCCGGGTCAATCTGGACTTGTTAGAGAAGAAACGAGAGATAGCAGCCATCAATGAGGCCAAGTCTAAGTCACGTATGAAAGCTTATTACGATTCCAAAGTCAAGGGTGTTTCCTTCCGACCGGGGGATTTTGTTTATCGTGCTAATGAGGCAAGTCGCGCGGAGAACACAAAAAAGCTTGGTCCAAAGTGGGAAGGGCCGTATGAGGTCACGGAAGCCTTGGGACTAGGTGCGTACAAGTTGCGTGATATGGATGGCTATGACTTGGATCGTACATGGAATATTTGCAACTTTAAAAGATGCTACCTCTGAAAGGGCTACGGCCTCTACGTGGACACTTTGTTGTGGTCAGCTTCAATGAAGATCCATGTATTTTTTGTTTTCATTCTTTCTAGGTTCTATTTATTTTAGGATTTTAATTGTGTCAAAAAATCGTAACTGTTCTAATAAGATGTTGTGGTGCCTAGCTAGCTCCACGGTCTGTTCTTGTGCAAATTATTGTCTTATGTTTTTTTTAGATTTATTTGTTATTTTCCTAGTATGTTATTACTTGTTCATATGCATTCATTCAAACCATACATGTACCATTCGCTCCCAGGCGGAGTAAGAGGATTAAGTGAACCTAATAATTCAACTTGTCACATAAGAGGGATGGAACCCCAGTGACGCGGATCATGTATCCTTACTAGACACCTTATTTACAAGACGTTGTAATAAGTTTCTACATGCCGTACTTACATAGTTCCGGACATGATAAAGACACACGCTGCACGTCTAGTAAATTATAGACTTGGTTTTATTCTTGATAAGCCGTGACATGTCATGCGAATAGATACACAATATCTAAGGAATATGAACAAGTTTCAATTTAGATAAACAAAATTGTCGTGATCACCACTGACTCATACATATGATATTCTAAAAGTCTTTACACATAGAGTTGCGAATTCCATCCGTGTACATGCACGGACGAATAAATACAAGGTGCAAATGTTTACAACAGTTAAACTACAAAGGAGGCAGAAACTCTCCTACTTCTTTCTTCCCTTTAGCTATCATGGCGCGGAGGGCTTCGCCACGAGCATCCTTTCCACTCTGCGCCCTGGCCAGGTTGGCTTCCAACGCCTCAGCCAAGGGCCTCTCACCCTTCACGACCTTCAGAATGGCATCATATGTTGGCAGAGTAAGCTGGACTGGGTCTGGGGTGAGCTTTGCCATGATCTCCCCGTTAGAGGAATCCTTTAGAGCTTCAAGGTCATCTAGGAAGGGGTATTGCATATCTCCAAGAGTGGCCATAGAGGCAATCATTTTTGCCTCTACTTCGGGGTTATGATAGGCATGCTTGGAGATGTCCTCTTTCTTGCTTATCAGTTCCGCAGCCTTGGTCAACCCCTCATGCCTGCCATGGTCAATACCGTCTGACACAACATCCGCGAAGGCCTACACAAACTGAGGAGCCTCCGTTACCCTTGTCACAGCTAGGCGCATCCCTTGACCTACCATCCACCTACGACCAACTATGGCCTTAAGCAGTAGGGGGCACAACACTTCGGCGCATTCTGTTGCCAGCATGTTCAGTTCTCCCTCCACAGTCGTTGTTCGCTCCTCCACGACAGCCCGCTCCTTGATAAGTTCCTCCTTCAGCGTGTCACGCTCTTCTGCCAAGGCAGAGGATTGGTCCGCTGCGGTTTTGGCGGCGGCTTCGGCTGCGGATACCTGTGAACAATACTTGGGTTACTATGAAGGAAGACATGGATGTTACACATATACATTGGTATACGAAAATGGTGTGTACCTTGCTGTTGGCCGCCTCAAGGAGAGCCTCCAACTCAGCAATACGCTCTTCACGGACGTTGGCACGACTTGTTTGTTCTTTGATGGTCGCTTCAGCCACGACCAAATCTGCCTGTAGGGAGGCGATTGTCTTCTCGTGCTTCTGTACCATCTCTTCCCTATGGGCAATCCTCCTATCAGCACGACTCACATTGGCAAAAGCTTTCTCCAGGCGACTCCGTAAGGCCGCACCAACTGTTACCTGGTGCGTCGTGGCAACATCATACTGCTCGAGAAGAGTTCCATGCTCAAGTTCCTCTAGATCTTGTGCCAGCGCGGGAGGAGTTAGGTGGTCCATAAACTCTTTACACTCAGACTCCGCCTCTAGTCTTGTTAGGCTAGATAAGTTCCACGTCGGGCGAAGGTTGGTGTCCGGACCCTCGGCACGAGGCTCCTCTTCGCGAGTCGGGGGAGGTGATAGGGGCACCACGAATATCATGGGAGAAGGTTCTCTCTCTACTTCCTTCTCCTACGCTACTATCGAAGGATCCACCCTGTTATTTAAACATACACTTATGAGTTTTAGGGAGGGGATCAAATATCATGAAGTATAAAAAAAGTACTTACGTCACATCTATCATTGGTTCCGTGATGGTAGGAGCTACAGCGCTAGCTGGTGTTGCCTTCCATACATGAGTATCTTCTTGTGGCGCGGGGTTGTCTTTCAGAAGCGTGGTGCTTCTTTCTTCTTTGAATTGAGGATGGTCTTTCCTCAGCTTCTTGGGAGGCGCGTTGTGTTCCCCCGCCTCCGCTTCTACATTCTTCACCACCTTCCTGGTGGATTTGCGCTTCTTGGACGCAGGTTTTGGCTATTGGGGGGATCCTACCTCCTGCGGCACTTCCTCCTCTCCTTCACCGTCATCACCAACTATGCGGTTGATCGATGGATCTGTTGGTTCTTCATCTTGGATGGAGGCGGCATTCTACAGTAGCAGCTCACTACCGTCTTCATTGGATAAGTTCAGTGGTGACTTCTGGATCATTGGTTCCTGCTCATCAGACCGTGCCTCTGTTTTTCTTCCAGCGCGATAGTCATGTCGGCAGTGGCGACTAGTAATGGGGGCTCGCCCTCTTTCAGGGGTCGAGATCCCTGCGGAACCTTGCTTGGATCACCCTGGCATAATAGTCCGAACAACTTCATCTCTGCAGACATGAGCGACCATTTGGTTTAGTATGATTCTAAGTGTTACACATTTATATGCATATTCATGTATAAAGAATACCTACCCTGTCTACGCTCGGTCATAAAGCATGGATATATATCCTCCCTCCCAAAATAATTGCGGCTGATCCTATTAAGCATAGGAAGTGCTCCAGCAGGCCCTTATGGAAATCAGTACAATGGGTATCTAAAGTTTTCACATCCTGGCTGCTATAATCCTTAGATGAGAGGGGGGGGGGGGGGGTAGTCAAAGCGTACTTTGTACTTCAGAACAAAAGGGGTAGGGAACACCTTGGCATCTACGAAAAAGTAGTGGCCGTACCACTTCTTAAGGGAATCTAGGGGTTTCCTATAAGTCATGGGGGCGGTTGCATATCGTTTTCTAAACGGCAGCCACCATTTACCATTTGGGGGGGGGGGGGAGTAGAATACCCTAAATAGACTAACGGTGGGGACCACTTCCCAGGCGTGGCAGGTAACCTCAAATTGGTTAACCTTGCACGCCCCTATACAGTGAAGCTGGGTTATATGGAAGTCATAATATAATAGCACATCTATGAGGAACCTACATAGGTGGATGCGGTAGTTAGCCAAGTCAAATAAGCGCGTGTACACGCCTATTTTCCAAGTAGGGGAATCTGTGATAGCTTCGCCGTCACTTGGATAGGTGGGGTTTACGCTCTCCAGGATGTAATATTCAGACAAAAAGTCCATATATTTCTCTACGGGCATCACATTAAGCACGTCCGTGATCACATGATTATCTTTCACCATGATTTATAAGTGAGAGTAGAAGGGCGTGGTGGCGTAACCTGGTGTGATGGATTTCCGTGGAAAAGAAGGAGAGGAAATGGAGAATTGGGCGAAGGTATAACAATGGCGGAAATGGAGTTGTTAACTATGTGTTTACACAGTTACACGCACCAACTCTTTTATAGGGTCGCCTCGAGTTACGAGGTGCTATGGATGTTTGCACCACTACGCCCATCTAACGGATGGGATTTCTGACACTTGTAAATGTCAGAAGGGACCCACGGGTCACTTCTTGACAGTTTTACGTAGCTCAAGAGTGGGCCTATCTGGTGCACTTTTGCAGACAAAGCGTCCGACTAATGACTACCATTAATGCATTCATTAATATTATCCCGGCCGGCCTTTTTGGAGTGCGGATATGTTTGCGACAACAATATATAAAGGGCATTCAATAATTTAGAGGTTACGCCTACGACTGTAACAACTAGACTAGGGGACATGATGACGTATAGTCCCCAATCGGGTCATAAACCCGGCCCACGGGTACTACCCACATCCGGCCCATCACGAATGGGTTGGATTAATGTCATTTTAGCTTATGGACTTAGATGAATAGTGGTCACATAAGATGTGTGCGACCCACGACCTGGCACAGACGGTACAGGGTTAGACAGAATCACAATCTTATCAGGATTGGGATTTGCCTCAAAGTATAGGATATACACTCACCATAATTAGAAGATAACAATCAAGCTAATTATGGTGATTTTCTTATGCTTGGGGTTGAAGTAACAGTGACAGCCCATTATGGTTTCAATGCCAATATAAGGAACCCCCAAGGGTTCCACAAAGGTATTGCATTCTCTATACTCTCAACCTACAGCCGATTCATGACCCTAAACCGATTAGTTACTCTCACACTGGAGTCTAATCGTAGGATACGCTCCGACGGTAAGTCTAACGCGTGTTGCTTTAGTGTGTAGGATCTCAGCAAGTTATTCACTTGTTGCAAGAGCCGGAGCCCAGTCTACCCGAATTAAGCCTAATTTGGGTCAAGCAAGGATCATCCAACTTTTGTTTCAACAGAAAGAGTCAGTCGTCACTAATTTTCAAAAACATAAAATGGATTTCGAAATTCTCGAGTCTAAAAAGGTTGAAACGGAAATTAATGTGTCTAATCAAATTAAAAAGATTTATAATTTTCTTTTGAAAAAATACTCCGCCTCTCACTTAGTAAATTTGTTTGATTCAACTTTTAAGGAGTTTAATTTATCGCGTCTACAAGACCTTACACCTAACCCGGGTTATGCAAAGCAAGCTCTTATCCACAACCCAAGACTTTACGATGCAACCAAATAAGGAAAGGTATTAGATCTGATTGTTATTCCGGATGACCCCGAATATATGTCACTCGTTGAAGAGAATCGGTCACAAATGCTTTTGAAACATCCTAAATTTGATTATGATAAGCTTAATCAAGAGTATTGAAAGACGGATTTTAGAACTCGCTTTAATATAAAAAGGGAATTTATCGATACACCAACTTACGTGTCCACCAGAGAGAACCCTAGTACATTTCCTATACTTGTCAACAAGGATGAACCTAAGGAAATTCCAAAGGTTCTTCCACCAGTAAGTATAGTATTGTTAAGCTTGAAAGAGATTAAACGATACTTTACTAGTTTTGACAAGGTCATTAAGGAATGTACGAATCCAACGGCTCAAACCGACGGAGAATGGGCTTTCGAACACACGAAAGCAGTGTTTGAGAAAGAGATTGTTCCATTTGTAGAAAATCTTAAAGAGGGATTTATAAATCTCGGAGAAAACCTAAATTTCGAAATGGCAGAAGTTCAAAAAGTTTTCTATGAAATGGATGACGCTTATGAGCTACATTTAATTGAGAAATAAAAGATTTTGTCTGAATATGACCGATTCTTGGAACAAGTGGTGTCTCTCGATGTGATGACCGTTGTGACTATTAATTGTGCTAATGAGATTACATCTACTGTGAATAAATGTGATGATGTGCATGATCTCTCTGTGAATATTGTTGAGCCTGTAAATGATGTAGATAATCATTCTTGTCACGAATCTAACGTTGAATTTTTAAATCTTCAAGATTCTTATAAATCACTTTCAAAACGTTTTGACGAGCTTCAGCAACATTGTATATCTCTTGAAATCGAACAACAATCTAAAAATGAAACTCTTTTAATAACGAATGATTGTGAAAATAACGTTGAGACAAGTGACAAGATGATTCAGGTGGTTCAGGCATTAGAGGAAGAAATTATGAGACTTAAGAGAGAGTCATTAGTAGAGAAAGTGGAACTAGAGGCAATAGAGAATAAAAACCATGCCTTAGAAAATAGAATCATATATATTCTAGGGGAGCTTGAACGAGTAAAACAGGGATTTTAGCATATTTATGGTTCAATAGAAGAACGATTTGCTGTTAATGCAACAGGGCAGAAGTCACTTTTTGACCAACTGAACCAAAAGTGCGAAGAAATCTCTGATTTAAATATCGAGCTCATAGAAAAAAACATGGTTTTAGCTGAGTTAAAGGAGACACTTCAACTCAAAGGACAAGAAGTTGTTGATCACCCAGCTACAATCTCCGCACCGTCCTCTAGTGCTCCCAAACCCAACCCACGTGTGCTTTATCGAGACCCAAAATTTAAGCATAGCCCAACCAAGTTTGCAAGTTATATGAAAAAGTCCTTAGAACATGCTGAGCTCTCTAGGGAGGTCATTGATGACATGCGTACACTAGATCCCTCGAGTCACCCACTTTATGAGCTTTGCATGTATGTAGATCGAATTCAAGACTATTTGGCTAACTTAGAATATATCGATCAATCGATATCTGCACCGTTCAAAAAACAACCCATTGCCATTACTCCATTCAACAAAACCTTAGGAGCTAAACCTAATCTAAGTACACCCAACAAGGATAAATCAAAATCCGCCACTAATGTTCCCTTGCTTTCTACAGGAGTAACTGCGTCTACTACGTCTAAAGGATCTCGAGTAAAGAAAGATAGGATCAAGCCCTCCAATAGTAGCACTATGAAGAAGAAAGTGGAAGTTCACCCTAGGAATGTTATTTCAGATTTGAATAAAAAGAATCATGTTTTCTCATAATGTGCAGCAGTCTAAGCATAATGTGAGTTCTAATTTGAGATGTTGGAGTTGTAATGAATGCATGTTTCCTCAACGTCATGATTTATGCCTTGTTAACCATGTTAATGAAATGTATGCCATTAGGAACAACCTTGAATGGAAACTAACGGGGAAGAAATTCACCCAAGTTGGATGGCAATGGCAACCCACTGGTAGGACCTTTACTGCTAATGGAACTAAGTTCCCTTTAACTAGGATCACTCCCACTAAATTTAGGTCTCAACGCCCTTTAAATAGGAGCCCCAACACTAAAGTATGGAAACCGCGCCCTTTATCTAGGTCTTCCCCCACTACCGTGTCTACCAGTGAAGAAGTACCTCAAGATCTTAGTCAACTTGAAACTAAGCCGGCAACTAGGAAGAAAATTTAGAAATCTAAGAGACCTTACGATTGCAAATCAAAAATCATTGTATCTGTACATGCTAACACAAAGGAACAATTAGATTCTGATACATCACCTTTGTCTGGTGATATTTTTAGGTGGTCCAAATCATCCTCTTGTACTTGGACTCTGGGTGCTCAAAGCACATGACCGGAGATCGCTCGATGCTCAAAAAATTTGTCAGCAAGTTTCTAGGCACGGTTAAATTTGGTAACGACCACATTGCAAAGATCATGGGTTATGGTGAATATAAGATTGGGAATGTTACGATTTCAAGGGTATATTATGAGGAAGGATTCGGTCATAATTTATTCTCAGTAGGACAATTTTGTGATTCAAACCTTGAAGTGGCTTTTCGACAACATACTTGCTTCATTCGTGATTTAGCAGGAAACGATTTGTTAAAAGGCTCTCGAGGGGATAATCTCTACACGTTGTCCATTTAAAACATTATGGTCGCTTCTCTCGTATGTCTTCTCTCCAAAGCATATAAAACTAAGTCATGGTTGTGGCATCGAAGTTTTATCTCATCTACTCTTTGATGCTATTAACCATTTGGCTAAAAACGAACTTGTTTGTGATCTTCCAAAGCTCAAGTTTAACAAGGATCATATATGTTCCAGTGTTCATTGGGGAAAAGCACCAAGAAGACTTACAAACCTAAAGCTGAAGACACCAACCAGGAAATACTACATCTTTTGCACATGGATCTTTGCGGGCCAATGCGTACGGCCAGTGTGAGTGGTAGAAAATACATTCTCGTCATGGTGGATGATTTTTCAAGGTTTACATGGGTAAAGTTCTTAACGACCAAGGATCAGGCACCCGCATTTATTATCAAATTTCATAAAATGATCCAAGTGCGTCTTAAAGCTACTGTTCGCCGCATTCGAACTGATAATGGAACTGAGTTTGTTAATCAGACTCTGCGAGACTACTATGAAGAGGTTGGCATTTCACATGAAACATCAGTTGCTCACAATCCACAACAAACGGTGTCGTGGAAAGACGTAATCGTACACTTATGAAGGCTGCTAGAACTATGTTAATTTACGTGAATGCTCTTTTTTTCTTATGGGTTGAAGCAGTGGCAACCGCATGTTATACCCAAAACCACTCTATCATTCGTAAGTGCCATGGAAAAACACCATATGAGCTTCTTCATGGACACAAACCCGATATCTCCTTTCTTCATGTGTTTGGTGCACTTTGTTATCCAAATACTAATAGTGAGAATTTGGGCAAACTTCAATCTAAGGCTGATATAGAAATTTTCATTGGTTACTCACCCGCAAAGAAAGCTTACCAGATTTATAACCGTCGTCTTGGCAAGATAATAGAAACTATTGATGTCGATTTTGATGAGCTGACATCAATGGCTTCTGAGCAACGTAACTCTAAACCCGCGCTTCATGAGATGGAACCGGTACTATTAGTTCCGGATTAGTTCCCAACAATCCTACTTCTCCATCGTTTACACCACCTACAAGGCCCGAGTGGGATGATTTATTTCAACCTATGTTTGATGAATTCTTTGATCCTTCCTATGATGATACTCCAGCACCTGTAGTGATAGCTCCGATTCCCGAAGTTGTTGCTCAAGATAATGGAGCTCCATCCGATACATCCACGTTCACTATCGAACCGGATGTAACATCCCCCAACAATTCTTAAACTACACCTGAATCTACACCCCCACTCATTCCGGATGATGTTGAAGAGGATAACTATGATCACGACTTGGAATTTGCTCACATCCAAGAGCTTCTCTACTTTGGTTTACCGATACCTAAAAACCCTTTAGATGCATCAACCTCAGAGGTAGCTCCTACAACCATTTACTCTAGACCACCACGGATTGAAACTCACAACACAAAGTGGACAAAGGATCACCCAATCCGAAATATTATTGGTGAAATCGATCGCCCAATCTCAATACGCCATCAACTACAAAAGCACACATTATATTGTTACTTTGATGCGTTTCTCTCCGAAAAGGAACCTAAAACATGGCAACAAGCGATGACTCAATCGTCTTGGATTGAAGCCATGTATAAGGAACTTGATGAATTCCAACGACTTGAAATATGGGAATTAGTTCCTTTACCCGACAATGTGAAAATTCTTACTTTGTTGTGGGTATATAAGGTCAAACTCGATGAGATGGGTGGAATTTTAAAGAACAAGGCTAGATTGGTTGCTCGAGGTTACAAACAAGCATTGGGTATTGACTTTGAAGAATCCTTTGCTCCTGTTGCAAGATTGGAGGCTATTAGACTTTTCCTTGCTTATGCTGCTCAGATGAACATGATCGTCTACCAAATGGATGTTAAGACGTCATTTCTCAACGGTGAATTAAGGGAAGAAGTCTATGTTAGTCAGCCGAATGGATTTGTCAACTCGGAGTATCCTAATCATGTGTACAAGCTTAAGAAGGCTCTTTATGGGTTGAAACAAGCTCCACACGCATGGTACGATCTCCTATCGTCTTATCTCATCTCGGAAGGCTTCTCCAAAGGCAAAATGGACCTGAAACTATTCATTCTCAACCAAGGCAACGACATGATACTGGTACAAGTTTATGTTGATGACATAATATTTGCTGCCACTACACTAAAGTTGTCCGACCCCCATGTCCACACGCTTTAAGATGTCGATGATGGGAAAATCTCATTTTTCTTAGGGTTACAAATTTCTCAGAATCCCAGAGGAATCTATATAATCAATCTAAATATGCTCTTGAATATTTGAAAAAGTATCATTGTGAAAACTGTGACCTCGTGGATACTCCAATGTTGGAGAGATCTAAGTTAGATGAATATAGGGATGGGAATGCTGTGATCTGAAGCTTTATCGTGGAATGATCGGAACCCTTCTCTATCTGACTGCTAGCAGGCCTGATTTGCAATTTTCTATATGCATGTGTGCTTGGTATCATGCTCGGCCTACCGATAAGCACTTACATGTTGTGAAAGGGATCTTTCGATACCTTAAAGGAACACTTCATCGCGGTCTATGGTATCCAAGGACTCCTCTATTGCATTAATATCTTATGTAGATGTGGATCACGCTGGGTGTCAAGATACTAGACGTAGCACATCTGGAAGTGTGCAACTACTTGGAGATAGATTGATTAGTTAGGCATCCAAAAGTCAGAAAAGCATTACGATATCAACTACGGAGGTTGAATACATTGCCATGTCTGGTTGTTGTGCCCAGGTTCTTTGGATGAGATCATAATTGACTGACTACAGTCTTGGATTCAACAAAATACCGATGTACTACGACAACAAAAACGCCATTGCCCTTTGCTGCAACTACGTTCAACACTCCCGGTCGAAACCTATTGACATTCACTACCATTTCATCAAAGAGCAAGTGGAAAATAGAGTAATCGAGCTGTATTTGTCAACACTGAGTATCAGCTGGCGAATATGTTTACAAAGGCTTTAGATCAAGGACGTATCGAGTTTTTGATCGACAAGCTGGGCATGAAATCATTCTTACCAGCGACTCTTCAGGGTTTGGCAGAAGAATCTGTAGAATAGTGGTGGTAAACTATTCTCGAGTATCCTTTTATCGTGATCATGTATATTTTGTATTTATTTAAACCACCAAAAAGAAAATACAAAAATATAAAACCAACAAAAACCATAAAAAATATAAAACCAAGAAAATTAACAAAAAAATTTCTATTTTTAAAACGGGCATGTCTTTTAGTACGATAATATTTACGGCCTTAGAAATGTCGATAACATTGACACGACGCCATAAATAGAGTTCGTATAAAAGTTGTAAATATTCTAAAACATGCCCACATGGCTTGTAGTTATTTTTTACTGCAACCCGCTTTTCGCATTAAAGTCACGTATTTCTTTTGAAAACGTTGGCTCACAACGAGAATTAAATTTCTCGGGTATGGTTTACTTTACAACCTTACAAGTGATCAAGTTTACTTTATAACTTGGTCTAACACAAATTAGTGTACGCTTCAGTGCATTTATTTGTTAAAATAAGAGAAATCTTATTGCCACCAGAATCGTTTCTTCAAAAACACTAAACAGAAAATGTCTTCATGGGTATATGACTCTTTAAACAACGACTACAGCTCTTTAAATAGAAAACGGGTCATTGTTTAAGGGGGAGAAAATATCAAATCGTCTTGTAAATTAAATTGGTCTTCAAAAGATTTTCTGTAAAAATACAAACAGTTAATGTCTTTTGTCCTATCTTATGTGGTATGTGCATTATGGGCTAGGTGGCTGTGTTATTTCTAAACCTTAGGATAGATTTGTTCTATGCATTAGGTGTGTCACTTGGTAAAATAGTTAACGAAAGTGAAATCATTACCGGTGTTTAGTGAGGATCAAACAAAAACATGTTGGATTAAACACTAAACAATGGGGATCAAATTTGCAATATTGCAAATTTGGTTTGACCAAATTCACCCCCTCCCTGATCCCTGTTTGATCTCACTTGTCGCAAAACAATCACACATACACCCCATTTCCTTAGCAACCATTAACAAACATCCAAAGCTTCGTGTTTATCAAGATTTCGGCAGTCTTAGGATTTAAGGTATATATTCCATGTTCATTTCATTCACACGAACACTGCCTAACTGTCTTGATCTTGTTTAAAACACCCAATTCATGAAATCAACCCTAATTAGGGTTTTATAAAATTTTGTTGTATTTCATTAAATTAATAAGGGGGAAAGTATTATTTTGAGTTGATAAACATTGGATATTGCTTAGATTTGCTTAGAAAGCCCTATGAATCGAAATCGACCCCAAACAGCTTTATCTCGTAAAATCCGCCCAGTTATTGCGGAATGTGTAACTTGTGATATTGCGGAATGTGTGGTACATGATATTGCGAAATGTCAATTTTGTGATATTGCGAAAAGTCATACTTTTGTGATATTGCGAAATGTCACTTTTGTGACATTGCGAAATGTCTGATTTGGATATTGCGAAGATAGTCGATTATAGTTATTGCGAAATGTGTGATCATAAGTCTTTGCGGAATGTGCAAATCATATTATTGCGGAAAGTTGACATTTTGAACATTTCAAAATATGGACTTTTGGACTTTGCGGAATGCATAACTTTTTAGATATTGCGAGATGTTTTAACAGACATTGCGAGATATAGGCTTTTACATATTGCGGAATATAGGAACTTAATCATTGCGAAATGTTGACTCTTCTCACTTCGTATAATTTTTGTTACACTAAGATTAATCCGACATCATTTGTATTGAATATCTAAATAAAAAATAACCTAGGATTAATTCTCAGATAACTTAAACAAGCAAAATGTTGTGACGTGACATGTTTTTCCATGCTAAGTGTTTGAATGTTTTATGATATATATGTACTTGTCTATATCATTTGCCTATGTTCTTATCTAAGCAGGAAAAAAATATCAATCACTGAAGAGCAACAAAGATCTTTGGATATCGCACTTGCACCACTTAGTGGCAGGTTGCCTCTAGCAGAGAATAACTTACGGCTAAAGGAGAAATTTGATCCTACATTCCCATTATTCAAGATTGCTATGGATATTTTGGACATATCTCCACTCAAGACTGCTTTAAGAGCAACAACATCTGTCCCAGAAGTGTACATGCAGGAGTTTTGGGCAACATCATCTATTCCCAAGGGTAAGAAACTATCTAAGAAGACAATTGACTTCAAGATCAACAAACAGCCTATGACGCTTCAGTTGAGTCACTTCAGGAAGATCTTCAAGTTCCCTCGCCCTACTAAAGGAGAAGAATATGTTGCAAACCCCAACAAAATAGGCATTCTCAAGGTGCTTCAATCTCTAAACTATGAAGGAGAACTCCATACATTATCTCAATTTCACACTTCAGAAGTGGGGCAACCTTGGAAAGCAATCTTCACCATCATTATCCGGTGCTTCACTTCTAAATTTAGTGGATCTGATACCATGATACCTCCTCAAGCTTCTATCTTCTAGGGTCTCTACACTGGTGCCAAACTGGATTATGCCTTACTACTTTGGGAAGAGTTCTGCTTCCAGTTTCTTAACACAAAGAAGAAATCCGAGCATCTTCCATTTCCACGCTTCACAAAGCTTATCATCGATCAATTCATGAAGACTGTAAGCGTAGAAACTTCTTTTATCATACTCCAACAAAGGACTACATGATGGAGCACATGAACATTGACGGTCCTTCCACCAAGTATTCACTGCGTCCAGCTCCAGTGCCTGATAACATGATTAAAGAAGGGATCAAGGATAGTCAAGATTTCACGGTTATGCTCAGTGATATTGAGACACAGGTAAACAGGTCAAAGGAAGATCCTTCTGCCCAACAAGGTAAAGGTAAAAGGAAGAAAACAACTTACAAACGCTACAAGACATCGTCTTCAAAGACCAAAGCTAAGGGTAAGGGCAAAGAGCAACTTCATGATGAGGATGAAGAAGAAGCTATTCCAGAAACCATTTCTGAAGCCAAACGGCTGAGAATTGTCCTTCAACAGAGTAAGTTAGAATCACATGCCAAAACTTGTGGATCTGAATAAAAAACGACTGAGGAATTGACTCGTGAGGCGTTTGGAAACCCAGACACATCAGGTGAAGAAGAAGAAGAGATCAGAACAACGAAAGGTTCAAAATTCCAACCAAACCAAGATGATGAAGACATAGGCGATTTGTTCAACTATGACTATCAAGACCAGAATCAGGAAGGTGGGGGGAGAGGACGACATGGATACTGAATTCTTGTACGAGGACGTCAACCTCAGCAAACCTATACCCACAACACCTTCACTTTTTTGCAAGAAGATGCTCACCTGACATTGACTCCTATCATTAAAACAACACCTCCCCCACCCCCAGTACATAGTACTGTTGTGACAACCGCCCCCTTAATCGAATCGACAATCGTACAACCGGTACCAACCACCACCATACAACCAGTACCAACCATCGCCCAAACGACTGTTCCAACACCTCAACCAACAATCGAACAACATGTACCATCCACCACCCAACAACCTGTACCATCCACCACCATACAACCTGTATCTACCACCTCCCTAACACTTATTCCTACAGCTCCACCGTCCATAGTACAACTAGTACCATCCACCTCCAATGTATCCCTTACTGACAATATCATCTTATCCCTTCAAGAACAGTTGCAAACTCAAGCAAAAGATCTTGCAGATCTCAAAAAATCATTCAGTAAACGTCGTACAGTAGAGATCATAGTAGATATACGTGAACAAGAATATATCAAAGAACTCCAAGATAAGATGAAAGCTGTTGAAGAAAAGCAAGACGCATATATCAAGGAGAAGGAAACTCTCAGTAAGGAAAATGCAACTTTCATCAACACCATTAATGATCATGTGACAACTATTATAAAAAATGAAGTCACCCCATCTGTTAATCAGGAGCTACCAACAATACTAACAAAAGGCCTCTCAGACCTTGAGGTGATGAAGACATTGTAGACTCGATGGACCAAGATTGAGTTACCTAAAACGAAAACTCAAGAAAAACTTCAGAGAGTTCTCAATAAAGCTATACTGGAAGCTACTCAACCTTCAATAGAGGATGAAACTGATCTTCCCAAAACGACACACAAAAGGAAATGTCAGGATTCTAGAGATGAGGATGAGGATGAGGATGACGATGGTCATGATGAAGGTAAGGGTGATGATTATGATGAGGAGGAGGAAGAAGATACGTATAGAAATTAAGAAGAGGATGAGGATGAAGAGGAGGACGAAGAGGATGAAGAAAATGAGGATAGTGATGGGGATGATGATGACAATGGTGACGGTGATGGTGATGGTAAGGGTGATGGAAATAGGAATGATAATATTAATGGTAATGGTGATGACGATAAGGGGGATGATACTGAAAAGAATGACGATGATGAGGAGTCTGATAAAGGTAAGGATGACGACGAAGAAAGTGATCCTGGTAATAACCAAAAAGTTGATGATGAGGAACAAAAGGAGAGTGAGAATGAAGATGACGATGGGGATGATGAAACCAAAGAAAGCAGTGAGGATGACACATCCAAAGACACATGTAAGTCTACTGAACCGGTTCCCGATTTTATCTCAACTACATAACCTATGAACAAAGACGAACCTCCAGTGTCAGAGGAACATCATTCTCCACCTCCTACAACAGACCATCATTGCATCGATATGGATATTGGAGACACAAATCAATCAGATCCTGAATTTGCTCATACTATCAACATAGATGAGAATATGTCGGAGCAGCCTTGGCTTACACAAGCAGCAACCACTCGTAAATTCTCTGATAAAGACAAACATAATTTTACATAACTTCTCAATAATCCAATCGGTTTCTTTGGATTCCTAGTGCACGAATATGGATTACCTACCATGGATCCAAATGAACTTCAAAAGATACTTAAAGATAAAAACTTTTGGGCCAGTACGAAGATCGGCAGAGATGAGGGAGAAGATCATACCAATGAACTCCTGAAAGCAATGAAATTGACAGCTTCAGGTGATCAAACTCCATTACTACATCCATTAACCACTGTTGTTATCGCCGAATCCAGGAATCTTTCAATGGATCACTTCTTCAGCCATGATACTACTTACAGAAAGGCGCAAAAAAGTATGTGACATCTTTAACTATGGGAAAATCTGTAAATTTGGAGAATGTACCTTGGATTGAAGACAAAGTCACTGGGCTCTGGAGTCGAAAAGTAGTTACCTCATATGATCCACATGTAGAACTTGGCATCTCTCATTAGGGTAAAAATAAGAAGCTAGCCTATAACTTCTTCAATCGTCCTAGACCAGGTAACCTCATACTCTCAAATCTTCGAGTTACAAGTATACAGGGAGGTACTATTGATCAGATATTCGGGTATTTCTACTTAAGAGAAATCAGATTCAAACGGGAAGACGATAAAGAATACATTGTCAGTGAAGGAGGACTACAATATCTACGTCTTGAGCATATAGAAGACTTTCTGCTTATCTTAGTTCAAGATAAGATCCCTCACTTAACCCATGAAATCTTCATTGCCTTAAGCTCAAACATTCGCCAATCCACTCGTAAAGTCGTGATCAGGTATCGAGTTGAAGATCTATAGCTTGGTGTGGACAGTTATCAATGTAAGTTGAACTTGAAACGTCTTCACACCACATCTTTGAGTCATTATCATCAGAACAAGAAGCCATATGAGTACTCTTGAACCAGAAATGGGAATATTTTACCTGAATGAAGCATAAGTCATGCAATATATGAGACTGTCAAAACTACACAAATTCAGCAATGGAACTCTCAAGCATGTTCGTGACAAGCTGTTAATTCTCATTTCCAAACAAGACCTTCCAGAAATGAAGTATGAATGGAAAGGTAAGTTCATCAAGAGTGCCAAATATATGATCCAGAAGATTGAGGAGAAATTAAGGGAACGACGGTTGATCCGAAGTCTAGAACGATTCGTGGGTGGCAGACCGTATGAAGCTCACCACAGGCTAATGGAATGATCCACGTGACGTGACGATCGTACTATACCAGGTCAACTCCATACACTCATTTGTGAATATGTATATATATTGTGTATCTTAGGCTTATTATGGCATGTTCTAGTGTGAAAGTATGATATTTTTTAAGAATTTCTCATGAAATTCTAAATCTTTCAAAATATATTGAACTCAAGAACTACAACTAACCCTCATTAATTTGAGGGGGAGCATTAATATGTTCTTTGGCCAACAAACGATTTCAATTTTTACCCAAAGACCGGTTAATCCATCAATATCCAGAATATTAATGGTTTACATTTTGGATAAGGGGAGAAAATAGGATTAAGGAGACTTGTAAATATACGTGGCTAATAATGGAAAAGTCTTAATATAAAATCCAACTTGATATGTGTTACGAACATGTTAAGGAGGAGCATTTTGATATCAAAAACACTGAAGGTACTTAAAACTTTTGATATTTATATGACAAGTACCTCAGTGATTTTAAGGAAATTTCATGGTGATAATACATACCCGAAACACACTTAACTCACGACGGTTGTGGTGACAAAAGGGTGGTAGGATTAGGTATTAGTCCAATGATTCTTCCAGAACAGGAGGAATCTTCCCAAGGATAATCCCATAGTTAGAAAATAGTAGTCCTTAGGAAAGATGGGGAATGGATTGTGAACGTAGTAAAATGTCGACCAAGTACTGATGCTAGCACTGGAACAATCACAACAAGGTGCAAGTGATGATGTATTAGTAAGCACTGAAGGGGTTGAAGAATGAAAAAGAAATGTAAAGATAAAGGGTGTAAAAAAAGAAGCCCTCCTTACAACTTAGGCAGAAACCGGGTCAACACATCTTGAAGACACTAAAGTATAATGGACCCAGTTATGCGAACCCCTCCCAGCTAACTCAAATATCTCTCAAAAGATATTTGTTTTAATGTCACGGAGCTCAACACGTTATCTATCGGTTTATTCACTCCGAATAAATTGATATTAAAAAGGTGGCAATCTTCTCCAGCCTCCGCTCACCAAATCAAAATGCACTATTGAGTCTAGAGCCAAGAGATCATCAAAAGTATCATTAGGACACTTTTCAAAGAAAGAAATATTTTTATGAGTCCTACGCAATATTCCTCTAATATTTCCAGAACATCTGAGTGATACGAAAGTATTACAATGAAGATGAAAATCCTGCTTGAGCCGACATCAAACAAGTTCATGGTAGGTAACACGTGCGGTCCTTTAAGAACTAATCTTGTGATAACTGGAAAGAAACGATGGGTTGACTCTTAATTGAGATCAAACTTGTTCCAGGACATCTACGCAAAATCCAAGTGATCTTGCCAGAACACTCAGAATGGAACTCTTTAGTGTTCACAGTGATGAGTGGAAATCCTTCCAATGTCAACATTAAACAGCACTACGGTAGGTGACAAGCAAGATTCTATTAGAATCAAGCTCGTGAGAATTGGAAAGCAACGATGGTGAATATCTTAATTGAAATTCACGTGTTCCAGGTTCATGAATTGACGGCTTCAATCATGAGGATAAACCTTATCCTAATGATTCACTCTTCATGTTCACAGTCAGCTTTGGACGGTCGAATAAAAAGAACGGGTTTACCCGCGAAATCTTGTCAAGGAGATCTTTAATTAGAGCTACATGTAACAAGTACGATATTTATTATCATCCAACGGTCTTCACCGACCGAAGGTAAAATTATACCGAATAAGAATAAAATATCAAAGCCATTTTATTCGTGTCTTATTATGTTGTTGCATTTAAAGACGGTGGCGTTGTGGTGTACCAGATGAAGTCGTCCTCACATACTTATACTTTCTGCATCAAATATTTTAGCAAAATTCAAGAAAGCTCAACCTAAACGTCTTTCGCTGTATCAACTCTGAAGCTTTCAAGAACTCAACAAAGTATAGGTATGTGGGACATGACGTCATGAAGAGGCGAACATCACAAGAAAGAAAATATTGCACGTGAAAGGTCAAAAGAACATGCTCTAAACCAAAGCCTAATGGTAATCAACACATATTCACAAAAATGAAGAAAATAAAATAAAGAAAAGAGAAAGTGGACTAGGAGCACAAGAATGAAGATCTAACATTCTAGATTTAGGACTTTGTAATTTGGAGTGACCTCCCTTTCGGGGGAGATTGTTGGAAATACGTTTTTATAGTTAGAAAGTCTCGGTCACTCCAACAATATAGTTAAGGGCTCGTAGTATAGTTTAGTAACATTTTAAGAAAGCCCGTCCCATGAGCATGTTCATGGGCCGGAGGCCTAAGTCCATTTATGGACTTGGGTATATAAACCCCTTTCCTTCATGGAAAGGGGTGTTGGTTGTTTCACTTTTAATATATTTTCACACATTTTCTCTCATCTTTCTCTCTCTACTTTCTTTCACTAGAAACATCAACCTAACTTGTTAGATCATAGATTACCACTAGTCTACACACATTATGATCCATTGAGTTAACTTGTTTTCTTCAACTTATTTACAGCGGTTTTCAAGGTTTGTTACGATGTTTTAGATAGCTTAAACCTATGTTCTCACCAACTTTATGTTGACAGATTTTAGTGTCATTTTCAGGTGAGGTAGTTGTGCAAGCTGATGTTAGAAGTAGCTAGAGTCTAGAGGCTGCTAGGATTGCATTAGGAAGAATCCTTTTCCTCTTAGATTTACTTTTGGTTATTTGAATAAGTGAAACTGTTAGACACCTATATGTTTGATGTTTGTTATTTGTTTGTCTTTGTAACACCCCCACAATTGTTATGCGCAGCGGAACTACAACAATGGGTGCTACACAGTATTCATTGCACACAAGATATATCAAACGACGCTAAAAAGACGTCGACTTAAAACTTGAAATTTAAAATTGTTAGATAATACATGTCCACAGTTTTTCCAACCCCAAATAGTGCACAGAGTTTAGCGTTTTCGGTCCCCATGAATCTCAACCCCAAAAACTTCAGTTTTACAACAACATAACATTAAACCTAAAAATTGTTTAAGTAGAAAAGGAGGGAAAAACAAGCGGACACCAAGCCGTACACACAACATCCATCCCATGCATGCTCCATCCTACTTCTCAGCGGTTACCTGAAACACATGCCAAAAATTTGGTCAACGAAAACGTTGAGTGGAATTCATAGGTTTTACAATCCATTTGAACGTATATATAATAAAAACCATTCGTGATCATTTATAGTCTTGTCGATCAAACAAACTATAATCAGGATACTGACAATTGTGTTTAAGCTCATGACACTAATCCGTTAACTCAATCACCCGCGTAAATATACCGGCATGATTCAGATGAAACCAGTGCCCCTTCTAAAGGCATCAGTTGCAATTATACCTTATTTCTCATACAAAATAATCTACCGCAGAACTTACTATAAGTACAGCTTCTCGGCTAGCATTGGGTCGTTAACCCCGTAGTACTACAAATTGCATAAGCGGCTATTTCCCCCTACTCGAGGGCAAGACAATAGTTAATAGTTCATGAATTTAGGGACTTTTGCAACTTTGGTACTCAACACAATTCTAAGGCAACTTTCGGGTCTAACAATCATTCATGATATACGTTCCTTTTTAAAAACTAGCATGCATTTCCCTCGCGGGTAAAACAATTTGAAATAATATAAGCGAGGCTATAAATTCACACCTTAGATATTAAGTAGTCGGTAGTTCGAGGAGTGATCACTGACGATGTTACGGATGCCCGGGTAAATCAACACCTATCACAAATAACGCGTAATGAGTAATCTCATTTAAATACTTACGGTACTGTATAAAATACATATATACAAGTCACTTAGGACAAGTATAACTCACGCCAAAAACAAAAACAACAAGTATCACTCATTCTATACCATTCGTTCTCATTAGTTACGTTATCCATTTTTACTCATTCTCGCCGGTACTCGACTAAAGTACGGGCTGTTTTACCTTATTTAACCACACTTATAAAATTTGACAAAATTTCCAAAAATCCTATAAGACCTGTAGATAACATGTTTTTAAGCCCAATAAAAGTTTTTACTTTTACGACCCGTTACGCAACTCATTTCCACGACTACATTTTACGGGCTGAAATTGCGCTTCGACCAATTTTGACCACTTTGACCTATATGAAAAATACCTTTGACTTCTTTGACACCTAAGTCAACATATAGACCCATTTATACAGGTTAGGGACCAAATTTTGACCCTTGACCATTTACCAAATTATACTTGTGACCCTCGGGATTTGACTAAAACTTTGCACAAATTCGGATTGTGAAAGTCCTCGTCTCCCGGTACCCGATCTTTAAAATGTCATAACTTTTAGCTCGTTTTGAGTCACGGGCTCTACCTTATACCAAATTAAAGCTAGAAAAACCCTCTATCACTACATTTAGTTTTCAAGACCTGGAACAAAAATCATTTTTCTAAAATAGACCAAATGTTTCTGCCTAAAAATGACCATACCAAAAACATGCTTAGACTCGATTCCAAGACTTCTAATCATCACTAAACATCATCCTAAGCCTTCCCAAACATATCCTAACATCAAACTTCCATCCTACCCCTATTGATCAACCAATCTCAATATCAAGAATCAAAGAAATGAACATGCAAGTAATAAAACCTATGTGAATCATCCTAAAACAACAAACCAAACATAACAACAACATGCAAAATCAACAACCACCATGGCTCCCCAAACACCCCCTTTGCCGTGGGGTTTGGGTGACCCAATCACCACAACCAAATTAATTTTGGTGGGTTTTCATGGTGTTTATACTTCCATAACACTTAATTATCAACATGCATTAGCTCTTTTAGCCTCAAAAACAAATTTGGATCATATGGAAAAATCTTGAAAAATTTTTGTCAATGCATGTTGGATTTGAGCACATGAATATGTGGGGAATGACCAAACTAAGTGTGGTCTAACCTTAGATTTTTGAAAAATCAAGTGGAAGAAGATTTTTGGTGGGTTTTTGATGGTGGTGGGGGTGTCCGTCGGATAGAGAGACAAGAGAGGGAGTGGGTTTGATTTTTTTTTGTAAATGTTGTGTGTGTTTGTGTTTATGACAAGTTTGGGCCTTTTTGGTGGGTTGGGAGGGGCTTAAATGCAATATTTGGCTTCTTTTGTCCTTAAATAGAAAACGACCTCAAAACTTTGCGGGTTCGACTCATTTGTCAATTTTGAAAATTTTACGGGAGTCGGAAATCTTCCTGAACGCTCCAAAATATTTTTGGGATACTTTAAATGTACTCGGAAGGCTATAAAACTCACCCGACTCAACTTAACACGAACCGTAAATAAAATTCTCGAAAAATTACATTATCGATAAATCGTCAAAAATTATATGAAATTGGGCATCCCTCGGGATCGTAATCGTCATCGTCCTTCTTAAAACGTCAAATGTAAAAATTATAACCTCGAACATCGGCTTTAACCATAATACTTATAAGTATAGAAATTATAATTTATTAAAAATTTCAAAATTTAGCGTAATATAGGGTAACGTTAATAACCTTGATTCTAGGGTGTCACATCCACCCCTCCTTAAAGAGAGCGACGTCCCGGCGCTCGCCTCTTCTTGTACTCACATTTCGTGCTACTGGAACAGATGAGGATACCTTTCCTTGAAAAAGTCCTCACGTTCCCAGGTGTATTCCGGTCCACGCTTAGAATTCCATCGGACCTTCACAATAGGAATCCTACTACGCTTCAACCGCTTGACCTCCCGGTCCATAATTTCCACAGGTTCTTCCACAAAGTGCATTTTGTCGTCTAGTCGAATCTCGTCCAAAGGAATCACCAATTCCTTGTCCGCCAAACTCTTCTTCAGGTTCGATACGTGAAACGTGTCATGAATAGCACTAAGCTCGGTCGGCAACTCTAACTTGTACGCTACTGGTCCAATTCGTTCAACGATCTTAAACGGTCCAATATACCTCGGACTCAACTTTCCTTTCTTCCCAAAATGAATTACACCCTTCCATGGCGATACCTTGAGCATAACCATATCTCCAACTTCAAACTCCAACGGTTTCCTTCGGTTATCGGCATAACTTTTCTGTCGGCTTCTCGCAGCAAGTAGTCGGTTCTTGATCTGCACGATCTTCTCTGTCGTTTCTAAAACCATTTCGGGTCCAGTCAATTGACTCTCCCCTACCTCACTCCAACAAACGGGCGATCTACACTTCCTTCCATACAATGCTTCGAACGGTGCCGCTTTGATACTCGCATGATAACTATTATTGTACGAAAATTCCACCAGAGGCAAGTGGCGTTCCCAACTTCCTCCAAAATCAATCACGCACGCTCGGAGCATGTCCTCCATCGTTTGATCGTTCGTTCACTCTGGCCGTCAGTTTCCGGGTGATAAGCCGTGCTTAAACTCAGTTCAGTGCCCATCGCACGTTGAAGCGATTTCCAAAATTCCGACGTAAATCTACTGTCGCGATCCGAAATGATCGATAACGGCACTCCATGTCTACAGACGATCTCCTTCACGTACACGCTGGCGAGTTTTTCCATGCTGTCCGTCTTCTTCATATGTAAGAAATGAGCAGATTTCGTCAACCTATCCACAATTACCCATATCATATCGCATCCACTAGGAGTCCTAGGTAAACCCGTCACAAAATCCATTGCGATTTTCTCCCATTTCCATTCTGGGATTTCCGGTTGTACCAACAATCCAGATGGTTTCTTATGTTCTGCCTGAACCTTCGCGCAAGTCAAACACTTACTGACGTAACGAGCAATATCTGCCTTCATATTCGGCCACCAATAGACTTTCTTCAGGTCGTGGTACATCTTATCCGATCTAGGATGTATCGAATACTTCGACTTATGCGACTCATTCATAACCAATTCTCGAACTCCAGGCTTTCCTTCCTCAGATGAACACAGTGGCAACCAAATCCGATTATCAAAATATCTTAGTCCGTCTGACCTAATCACGAAAAGAGGTTTCAACATTCGTCCCAAATTCTCGGCTTCAACATTCCCTTTCATCAATCCTCTCTCCTGAGCCTTCAGTATGGTTTCGGTTAAGTCAACGCTCTCACTCATCACTAAAGCTCTAACCCTCAAAGGTTTCTCCCGTTCCTTCCTACTCAATGCATCCGCTACAACATTCGCCTTCCCAGGGTGGTAGCGAATTTCGCAGTCATAATCACTCAGTAGTTCAACCCATCGTCTTTGTCGCATATTCAACTCCTTTTGATCTAAAATGTGCTGCAAACTCTTGTGATCAGTGAATACAACACACTTTGTCCCATACAGATAGTGTCTCCACAACTTTAACGCAAAAACTACCGCTCCTAATTCCAAATCGTGCGTCGTGTAGTTCTCCTCATTCTTCCTTAATTGCCTCGACGCGTAAGCTATCACCTTCTCACGTTGCATTAATACCGCTCCATAACCTTTACGAGACGCATCACAGTACACTACGAAGTCTTCGGTTCCTTCAGGCAATGATAAAATCGGCGCGGAACATAACTTATCCTTGAGCGTTTCGAAAGCAAGCTCTTCCTTAATTCCCCATTCATACACCCTATTCTTCTCGGTAAGCCGCGTCAATGGTTTCGCAATCAATGAAAATCCTTCAATAAACCTTCTATAATACCCCGCTAAACCCAAAAATTGTCGAACTTCAGTCGGCGTCGTCGGTGCTGACCATTCCCTGATTGCTACGATCTTAGCAGGATCTACACGAACTCCCTCACTATCAATCACATGACCTAGAAACTGCACTGATTCCAACCAAAACTCACACTTAGAGAATTTTGCATACAGCTTCTCCTTCCTTAACAACTCCAAAATCTTTCTTAGGTGCTTCTCGTGCTCCTCCCTACTCTTAGAGTAAATAAGTATGTCGTCGATGAAAACAATAACAAACTTATCTAGATACGGCTTGCACACGCGATTCATAAGATCCATGAATACAGCAGGCGCGTTCGTCAACCCAAACGGCATCACTCGAAATTCAAAGTGTCCATACCGCGTACGAAAGGCGGTTACAGGAATATCCTCCTCTCTTACACGCAGTTGATGATACCCTGATCTTAAATCGATCTTAGAGTATACACTGGAACAGATCAATTGCAAGGTTCAATTAAGTCGATTTTAAAAGCGTAGTTTCCTAACTTCAAGGTACACCCTTTCAGTATAGAATTCGTACTAACAATTTTTCCATCGGCTAATTCAACATTATAACTAGTCGTTAACAACACCGGTTCTCTATCGATATGACGACTAAATCTAACGTCTACCAAACTCTTGTCGGAGCCAGAATCAAATAAAATACTAGCATAACAAGCGTCTAGCAAAAACGTACCGGTAACCACATTGGGACCTTGTGGTTTATCAGCAGTTCCCACTTGATACACAGCTGCCGCATTATTTCCTCCCCGTCTGTTTCCTGTCTTTGGGCAATTTGCTTGCACATGCCCTCTTTCTCCACAGCTATAACATCCTCTCATCCTGATAGCATTAGCCCCAGTGGCTACTCCTCCCGTTCGACAACTAGCTGTCCTATGACCTGCCTTTCCACACTTGCCGCATGCCGGCGGGCAATTTCCAACATGATACAAGTTGCACTTTCCACAATGGGGGTTCACTTTCACACCTCTAGGGTTCGTCACTGCCCTCATCCCTTCGTTCCTTCTCTGATTAAACTGTTGATTACGGTTCGGCCCATGGTTGTTTCGATTCCCTCCTCGGTTCTGGCCTTGGGATTGATTACTTTGTGCTGCCTCCCATTTCCTTTTGTTGCCCTCAGCAATGTAGTTCTGCTTGTCCTGAAGCTTAACGTCCATCAGAGCGTGAGCCATTTGAACCGCTTCGTCAAACGTTCCAGGTTTCGACGAAGTTGTTTCACCTTTGATGTTGCTAGATAAACCCTTTATATACTGCTTCATTTTCTTGGCATCATTGGCAAATATGTCCGGACACAAAAGACTTAACTCATTGAATCTCCTGGTGTAAGCAGCTATATCGTTGTTCTTTAAGGTCAAATGCCTCAATTCGTCCTCCAATTGCCCCAATTCCTCCTCTGGGCAAAACTTCTTTGTCAACAAAGCTTTGGTCGCATTCCACGTCCTTGCATTTGCCACAGCCAATCCAACCGTGGCTACCTGGGTATTCCACCAACTTAACGCATCATCCAGAAACGTAGCCGCTGCAAACTTTACTTTATCCGCCTCTGCACAACCACTGATTTCAAACGTACTCTCAACTTTTTCCAACCATCGCCTAAGTTCTAGGGCTCCACCCGTTCCACGGAACTGCGTGGGACCGCACTTCATAAAGCTAGAATAGGTACACACTCTCGGGGCTTGCTGTCTCCCCGCGTTCCTTCCTGGATCCTGATTTCTCCCAGCTCGGTCCGCTTCCAACGCATTTGCTATAGCTTCCTAAATCATGGTGTTAACACGATCGGCAGTCAACTTTGGAGGCATTGTTTTATCGAATATCTCTTTCTGCAAGACAAGGAAAATAGAAAAACAATGTAAGTATTCATATCAAGTTTCCCAGACATAAAATACATACAACGACACATCACTACGGAGTTACTAATATTCATCAATTCACACCACAAACGATCAAATTTAAGACATATCACAGATCATGAAAGGTAACATAGATTGTATTGATAGTTAACCAAAATCGTGACAAGTAATGCCACTACAATCGTTCACCACAAAACATCAAGTACTTGAGTTTCTCGTCATAATACCATCATACAAAGGTCTAAAATAGTTCTATTACAATGATCAAAGAAAATACAAAACAAGTAACTAGGCATGTGGTGATCCACACGGCCTCTTGGATGGCGGCTCGTCGTCGTCTTCCTCGGTTTCCTCATCACTCACGTCCTCATCCATATCATCCACTTTTCCCTTTCCTTTCTCATCCGGCCCACATTTTGTTTCCTTTTTCATCCCTGATGTGGATCCACACTCAATCGCTACCTGATTTCCCACCGTAATACAAGCACCTCCAGTAGGCGGCTGAACCATGAAGTCGTTCGCCTCCATCTCCACATCGTCCACGAATCTCCAATCCGGGGGCAATGAATCCCTCACACGATGCTCCCAACTCTGCATCCTCGACAACCTCATCTGATCTTCCCTCACACGGTCAAGACTAGCACTTAAATTTGCAACCATTGATTTCAAACTGTTGATGGCACTTGTGTTCATCATCCCATCATACGCAATTCTTGAAGTCCTTTCCAACAGTCTTTGATGTTCCCTTTCAGTCTTATCAAACTTCTTAATCACCCTAGTCTCAACTACAAACCGCTCATACATCAACCTTTCCATCCTCCCCAAACGACCTGCGGGATCCCAGTAGTGACTCGGTCTCGGAAAATAGACCCTTGCAATATTCTCATGAATCGATGGCGACTTGGATGACTCTCCACTGCTCCCATTACTATTGTCCATCGGGCGATCAAAGGGTTGCTGCTCATAACGACCGGTCGGTGGTACCTCATAACCCTTCGGCGAATTCGGAGATTGAAACAAATCGGGTTCGGTCTGGCCTACGGCATCTTCGGGAATGCCATCATCCAATAGCTCCTCGGGCTCTTCTTTGGAATCCTCATTGTTGTCACTACTCATGCTGAAATTATCCACCTCACTTTCGCCATTGTCGTTTTCCGGCCCTATTTCGTCTTCTGGAGCGATCCATCCATTATTATTGTCCGGCGGGTTCGGAGGAAACGGTCCCCCTTCGTGACCTACAACGTAATCGTTTCCGTTATCGTTGGGCGGTACCTCGGCCATTCCTGCAATGACAGCGAATTTTGGAGGGTACATAAGTAATTATACAATAGTTATAAATATATGCATGCAAATGCAATGCAAAAGGTGGTACATATGCCCGAAATGTAATAATATGATGCTCATGCATGATTAATATGAAAATTACGATGTCGGATATTTCACGTAAAATCTAACGTCTACATATAGTAATTCCATACTTATATAATAATTACCCACATATATATTTTACTCAAAAGTATACGTCAAATGCCATAAATACAACAATAAATCTTACCGGAGCCATGCAGGATAGTTGTGTGTACTTGGACCCTTTTTCTTACGACACCAAAAGTTATAGTTTAGGATTTTCAAAAACGACCTAGTTCTCTATAACTCGTGGCTCTGATTACCAATCTGTAACACCCCCACAATTGTTATGCGCAGCGGAACTACAACAATGGGTGCTACACAGTATTCATTGCACACAAGATATATCAAACGACGCTAAAAAGACGTCGACTTAAAACTTGAAATTTAAAATTGTTAGATAATACATGTCCACAGTTTTTCCAACCCCAAATAGTGCACAGAGTTTAGCGTTTTCGGTCCCCATGAATCTCAACCCCAAAAACTTCAGTTTTACAACAACATAACATTAAACCTAAAAATTGTTTAAGTAGAAAAGGAGGGAAAAACAAGCGGACACCAAGCCGTACACACAACATCCATCCCATGCATGCTCCATCCTACTTCTCAGCGGTTACCTGAAACACATGCCAAAAATTTGGTCAACGAAAACGTTGAGTGGAATTCATAGGTTTTACAATCCATTTGAACGTATATATAATAAAAACCATTCGTGATCATTTATAGTCTTGTCGATCAAACAAACTATAATCAGGATACTGACAATTGTGTTTAAGCTCATGACACTAATCCGTTAACTCAATCACCCGCGTAAATATACCGGCATGATTCAGATGAAACCAGTGCCCCTTCTAAAGGCATCAGTTGCAATTATACCTTATTTCTCATACAAAATAATCTACCGCAGAACTTACTATAAGTACAGCTTCTCGGCTAGCATTGGGTCGTTAACCCCGTAGTACTACAAATTGCATAAGCGGCTATTTCCCCCTACTCGAGGGCAAGACAATAGTTAATAGTTCATGAATTTAGGGACTTTTGCAACTTTGGTACTCAACACAATTCTAAGGCAACTTTCGGGTCTAACAATCATTCATGATATACGTTCCTTTTTAAAAACTAGCATGCATTTCCCTCGCGGGTAAAACAATTTGAAATAATATAAGCGAGGCTATAAATTCACACCTTAGATATTAAGTAGTCGGTAGTTCGAGGAGTGATCACTGACGATGTTACGGATGCCCGGGTAAATCAACACCTATCACAAATAACGCGTAATGAGTAATCTCATTTAAATACTTACGGTACTGTATAAAATACATATATACAAGTCACTTAGGACAAGTATAACTCACGCCAAAAACAAAAACAACAAGTATCACTCATTCTATACCATTCGTTCTCATTAGTTACGTTATCCATTTTTACTCATTCTCGCCGGTACTCGACTAAAGTACGGGCTGTTTTACCTTATTTAACCACACTTATAAAATTTGACAAAATTTCCAAAAATCCTATAAGACCTGTAGATAACATGTTTTTAAGCCCAATAAAAGTTTTTACTTTTACGACCCGTTACGCAACTCATTTCCACGACTACATTTTACGGGCTGAAATTGCGCTTCGACCAATTTTGACCACTTTGACCTATATGAAAAATACCTTTGACTTCTTTGACACCTAAGTCAACATATAGACCCATTTATACAGGTTAGGGACCAAATTTTGACCCTTGACCATTTACCAAATTATACTTGTGACCCTCGGGATTTGACTAAAACTTTGCACAAATTCGGATTGTGAAAGTCCTCGTCTCCCGGTACCCGATCTTTAAAATGTCATAACTTTTAGCTCGTTTTGAGTCACGGGCTCTACCTTATACCAAATTAAAGCTAGAAAAACCCTCTATCACTACATTTAGTTTTCAAGACCTGGAACAAAAATCATTTTTCTAAAATAGACCAAATGTTTCTGCCTAAAAATGACCATACCAAAAACATGCTTAGACTCGATTCCAAGACTTCTAATCATCACTAAACATCATCCTAAGCCTTCCCAAACATATCCTAACATCAAACTTCCATCCTACCCCTATTGATCAACCAATCTCAATATCAAGAATCAAAGAAATGAACATGCAAGTAATAAAACCTATGTGAATCATCCTAAAACAACAAACCAAACATAACAACAACATGCAAAATCAACAACCACCATGGCTCCCCAAACACCCCCTTTGCCGTGGGGTTTGGGTGACCCAATCACCACAACCAAATTAATTTTGGTGGGTTTTCATGGTGTTTATACTTCCATAACACTTAATTATCAACATGCATTAGCTCTTTTAGCCTCAAAAACAAATTTGGATCATATGGAAAAATCTTGAAAAATTTTTGTCAATGCATGTTGGATTTGAGCACATGAATATGTGGGGAATGACCAAACTAAGTGTGGTCTAACCTTAGATTTTTGAAAAATCAAGTGGAAGAAGATTTTTGGTGGGTTTTTGATGGTGGTGGGGGTGTCCGTCGGATAGAGAGACAAGAGAGGGAGTGGGTTTGATTTTTTTTTGTAAATGTTGTGTGTGTTTGTGTTTATGACAAGTTTGGGCCTTTTTGGTGGGTTGGGAGGGGCTTAAATGCAATATTTGGCTTCTTTTGTCCTTAAATAGAAAACGACCTCAAAACTTTGCGGGTTCGACTCATTTGTCAATTTTGAAAATTTTACGGGAGTCGGAAATCTTCCCGAACGCTCCAAAATATTTTTGGGATACTTTAAATGTACTCGGAAGGCTATAAAACTCACCCGACTCAACTTAACACGAACCGTAAATAAAATTCTCGAAAAATTACATTATCGATAAATCGTCAAAAATTATATGAAATTGGGCATCCCTCGGGATCGTAATCGTCATCGTCCTTCTTAAAACGTCAAATGTAAAAATTATAACCTCGAACATCGGCTTTAACCAAAATACTTATAAGTATAGAAATTATAATTTATTAAAAATTTCAAAATTTAGCGTAATTTAGGGTAACGTTAATAACCTCGATTCTAGGGTGTCACAGTCTTTGGTAAGAGGTAGGACTTTTACCTACTTACCTAGACTCCTGTATTTTGTTGAGATATCGTCATGACATTTGTGTCGCTATTTATGACACTATTTTTTATTTTAGTTTTCTCTATAGAGACACCATTTGTTGTGATGATATCCATAACTCGCGCCCCATATTCCGCTATGGTGGGGTGTGACAGAATGGTATCAGAGAAAATGGTTATAGAGAATTAGGTTGCCTAGCCTAGTCTATAACTTAAGGGTCTCTGCATATAGGCGTCATAGGAGTACATGTGCATTATAGTATATGATGTGATTAAATGTTAATTTCTGTATTTTGTATATGAACTACTTTTATGATATTGATTGATATTTTTCTGGATATTGTCGATTCGTATTTATCATGTTTTTCTTATCGAATTTTTGACTAGTATGGATTGAACCATGGTCGTCCATACTTAGTCATATGTTTCTTACTATCGAATTTTTGACCAGTATGGATTGAACCATAGTCGTCCATACTTAGTCGCATGTTTATTTTTCTTTCGAGTTTTGACTAGTGCGGGTTGAACCATAGTCGTCCGCACTAGTCATTGTTTAAAATTTTGGTTGATTATGCTTTCATGTTTCTTTATACATTTTGAATTTTGTCTATGCTGGTTCAGCTGGATTACGAAGTTATGCGTTTCATGCATTGGCTATGTTATTTTAATACATGGAGTCTTGGACTTAGGTTGTCATTATGTGCTTATTTGAGTTGCTGGATCGATGTGATTATGTGCTTATTTGAGTTGATAGATTGATATGCTATGTGTAGTATTAATTTCTTATAAGTGTCATCATATGATGGAGTACATTGGTGAAAGGAAACATGTATAATTATGGATACCTACGTAATTATATATGTGCCACAACACCAATGGTCTCTCAAGTATGATTGCATAAAAGAGGGTTAATACATGCTTGTTTATAGTATATGTTGGGTGGATTTGAGTGTATGTATCCTAATATGCCTATATATGTACGCTTCCCTTATAATTATTGATTGTATTCTTATCATGGTGTGCTAGATCATTTCTCTTTTAGATATTCAATCCCCGTTGTAGTGTATCCTTCTAGTTCTATTTCACGTGTCCGCTTTAAGATGGTATTTAGCTGGAACCAACAAGATTGAAGAGAAACAGGATGAGGAAGCTTTTTGGATGCTAGAACTAGAGTGGATAATGAGCCGATTTTGGCATTACCGGAAGGTTTAGGCGGCTTCATAAAGGATGAGATACGTAGAGCAAGGATTAGTATATGTGCGAGGACGACAAAGAAAGCCGATTTCTTAACGTTGTAGGAACTGAAGGCTTGGAAGAACTAGATAAGACTTAGATAGTGGAGCTAGGTTGGTGGATTTGCCTAGAATGCTAGAGGCATTTGGTGTACGAAGCGTAGAGAATGATATATACGGATCATGAACGTCTCCAACATACATTCAATTCTCTTGATTGGACATTAGGAATAGATGATGGATGAAGTTAAGTGGTGACAAAAATTGCAAGGCCAAGTACCATCTGGGAAAGGCAAGCATAGTTAATGAGACATGGAATAAGAGGAAGGAAGTGAAGCAAAGACAAACTTGAGCTATATGTATGACGTGTTAAGATGGGTAAGATGAAAGATGTTAGTTTCACGAGTTGAGTTGTCAAAAGCAGAGAACGCGCCAACATCTACGTGGCGTGGCTTGGACTATCAAATGGAGATATGGAAGACGGCAAGAGACCGACAAGATAGCTATGCTGACAAGAGACGTAAACCGTTAGAGTTTGGTGTGGGGGACAAAGTAATGCAAAAGGTTTCACCATGGGAAGGGGTGATGCGGTTTGGGAAGAAAGGAGAAGTAGAGGAAGTAGAGGAAGCTTTTGATGATTGCGAGATTGGTTGAGCCTAGGAAGTATAGTCCCTAGTCGGGATGGATAGTCCGACTCATGGGTGCTACCCGTATCCATCAGGAATGGATTAATGCTTATGCGATGTGCGTACAGCCTAAGAGGCCCGGTAAGTCGCTGTCGCACATACGGTTCATTGCTTAACCGTGTCCTCATCGCATTACGACAGGATCAGGCAGAATATAATCTATCTTATGGTTATATTCACCTAAGGAAATAGGATATACACTTACCTCATATATGTGATAAGGATTAATCTATTTTGGATCATTATCTCTCCTTTAGGCCGTAAGAACAGGGAGCCCAGTGTGGACTCTCTCGGGTATAAAAGGAACCCCCATGGTTCCACAAAGGTACGATACACACAATACCCTAAACCTTCATACACTCAAATCGATTACTTACTCTCACGTCGGAGTCTAATCGTGTGTCGCAAACCCACGGTAAGCCTAACGGTGGCTGTTTAGTGTATAGGGTCCTCAAAGAAAGTTTCACTTGGTGCAAGAGCCGGAGTCCACAAAACTCCGAATTAAGCCTAATTCAGGTCAAGCTCGGTCCATCCAACTTTTGTATTAACAAGTTGGCGCCATCCGTAGGACCCTACACTAAATCTCTAAGAAATGACAAAAAACGGTATAAATGAAGGCCATCGAAGATCCTCTACGGTAGATGGTCACATTTCATCCGCGAATGTTACTCCTGGGTCTGCCAGTGAGGCAAACACTCGAGATGTAACAAATCTACCTTTCAGAGGAACAGGCTTACTATTCTCAACTCCCCTACCTACTGTAGAGGAAAGAAACGTAGAATAAAAGTCAACTCAGCCTCCTCTTAATAAACAAAAAATAAGGATACTCCCTGAAGAAAGCGAGGAAGTTACTGCTACGGAGGTGCGCGCAATAGAGGAATATGTACCCAATAATCTACAAGCCCTCATCCCGCTGGTCGCCAAACACAGAAAGAACCAGAAGGGAACGAAAGGAACAAAGCACGCAGCACACGGTGAATCCTCTAAAATAAATATGTCAAGATCGAGTGATAACCACTCTGCAAAGCGCAGGCGTGAATGTTACTCCTCGGATGACCAAGGCTTCTCACAAACTTGGAGAAGAGCCAGAAAAAATGCTTTCACGAGACGCATACAGTATTACGTGGATACAAGAAAGCGCCGCATGCCAGCAAACATAAAAACGTATGATGGCACCTCAGATCCAGAAGACCACTTAAAGATCTTCGAATCCCAAGCAGTCATTAAGATGTGGCCAGAACCTGCATGGTGCAATATGTTCAACTCTACACTCGTAGGAAACGCGTGGATCTGGTTTGACAAACTTCCGCCGCAAACAATTAATGGGTACAAAGTATTGCGGAAAGCTTTCAAAAGAAATTATGTGCAACATAAAAGACATGATAGGAGTGTTGTATCACTTGCCAGAATCAAGCAGAACTAGGGCGAGTACCTAGAGGATTTTTTTAGAACGGTTCAAGAGCCAGTGTCTTCAAATAAAAGAATGCCCAGAGATCTTGAAAGTATCTTGATTCATGGCGGGTATACGCAACACTAATCTAATAAAAAAGCTGAATAAAAGAACACCAGAAACCTTCGACGGAGTACTACGGTGAGTAAGAGCCTTTATACAGGGGGAATCCGCTGTCTCGGAATTCACACAAAACGCCCATGGTTATAGATCTCGTGAAGTGCCTAATAAAGATTTATTCAACAATTAATAGTGTGAGCATGTGGATAAAGACACAAGATCACAAGATGGCAACGACAAGTCAAGAATGATTTGAAGATCTCAAGATAAAATACTAAGTCGAAAGACAAAGACAAAGGCTCAAAGATCACAACATGAAGGAACATGACTACTTTTACACGTTCAAGACTCATTTATGACGAGATTTTTAATCTTCATTGATCTCCAAATATCGAAGGGGAATGACCTCACATTGGGGGAGATTTTTAGCCTCAAAATATTGAGTCAAACAAGAATCCTCGGTCATAGTTTATTATTATAACATTTATTAGAACGTTGTAATAGTTAGTTAAATAGTGGTGGTTCACGGGCTTGGATTTAAGCTACTTAAAGCCCAAAAGACAAGCCCGGTCCAAACAATATAGCCCATTATGGTTACATGTAAGCCCGACTATATAAGGCCCTTCCTAGCATGTTAGGAAGGGTGGATTATCATTTGTAACTCTCATTATTCTAATCTAATCTCACCTAGTTCTCCATCTTCTCTCTACTTTCTCTCACTACTTTCTCTGACTAGAATTCATCTACTTCATCTATTTTCTTTCTTTCTTCCTTGCTTAATCATCACAAATATATAACAATTGGTATCAATCGCCATGGGGTAGTTTTGTGATTCGTTGTTGATATAATACTTGGTTCGTGTGATTTCCTCCTATAATCATCTCGGATTCAAGTTTTTCTTGTGCTTTCCGTGCTCTACTTCTTGATTTACATCTCCTACATAGTTGTGGTAGGGCTTTTGGTTGGTTAAAATCGCGGATTTCTTGTCAAAAATCTCAATTTTTACCTAAAGTTTCGGAACTGCACAATTATTCCGACGGAATTCCATCGGAAAAGGATTTCATATTCCGACAGTTATTCCGACGGAATTCCATTGGAAAGGGGTTTTAACATTCCGACGGTTATTCCGATCGTGTATTCTGACAGTATTCCGACAGGTCTTATTCTGACACTGATTCCGACAGGGATTCCGACAGCCACATTCCGACAGCCATATTCCGACAGTGATTCCGATTGGCATTCTGATACTACATTCCGACAAACATTCCGATACTACATTCCGAAAGCATTCTGATACTACATTCCGATGGACATTCTCTTAAGTGTGGAGGGAGGAATCGTAACGATCTTCAACACAGGGATAGCAATCCTAGAGTGCAACACAATCACGGAACCCCCTCGGGTTACAATGGAACCTAGGATAGACTCGCCGCCGAACCTAAAAGTGGCAGTCCATCCGCAATATCCGGACCAAGAGATAACGATCGGGGGGACATTGTCTGATGAAGGAAAGGCTGACATGTGTCGCCTCTTAAAGGATAACCTAGACGTCTTCGCATGGGAACCTAAAGACATGACGGGGGTACCAAGGTCAATAGCTGAACACAAACTTCAAATCCGCGAAGGATACCCCCTAGTTAGGAAAAAGAAAAGAGGACAAGCCCCAGAACTGCAACAAGGTGATACTTGAGGAAGTGAAGAAGCTGGTAGGCGCAGGAATCATGAGGGAAGTCTATTACCATGATTGGCTCGCTAACCTAGTGATGGTTTAAAAACATGATGGCAGCTGGCGCATGTGCGTTGACTTCATGGACCTCAATAAGGCTTGTCCCCAAGATTTCTATCCACTCCCAGAGATATATTGGAAAGTAGAATCGTTGTGTGGATATCCCTTTAAATGCTTCCTGGACGCATACAATGGATACCACCAGATACAAATGGCAGAGCGAGATGAAGAAAAAACAGCATTCCATACCAGCCAGGGTGTGTACTGCTACACAAAAATGCCATTTGGACTTAAGAACGCAGGGGTCACGTACCAACGGTTGGTTGATAAAGCGTTAGAAGGTCAAATATGGCGAAATTTGGAGGTGTATGTCGATGATTTGGTAATAAAAAGTCACACAGAGATTGAATTTATCCGGGATATAGAGGAAACATTCTCAACACTTAAGAGAATAAACATGAAGTTAAACCCAAAGAAATGCACTTTTGGGGAAACAGAAGGCATGTTCCTAGGATACATGATTGACCCCAACGGCATCAAACCTTGTCCGAAAAAAAACAGACGCGGTCATTCAGCTTCAAAGCCCAAAGATGAAAAAGGAAGTGCAATCACTAAATTGGAAGCTCGCGGGGTTGAATAGATTCTTGTCCAAATCCGAAGAGAAGTCGCTCCCTTTATTTAAAACACTCAAGAAGTGCATAAAGAAAGGAGACTTCAATTGGACAAAGGAAGCTGAGAAAGCCTTAGAGGAGTTGAAAACACATTTAGCTTCACTCCCTATGTTAGTCACGCCACGTCCTAAAGAAGAACTGATAATATATTTGTCAGCTTCACACAGAGCAATCAACGCGGTGCTAATGACGGATAGGGAAAATGTGCAAACACCAGTATACTTCATAAGCAGAGCATTACAAAGATCGAAACTAAATTATACCCCAATGGAGAAATTTGTACTCGCACTAGTATTTGCAGCAAAAAGGTGGCGTAGATATATCCAAGCGCATCCCATAGTGGTAATAACTGATCAACCCAAGAAACAGATAATATCAAAATCGGACGTCGCATGTAGATTACAAAAGTGGAGTGTTTTATTGGGGGAACACAACATTACTTACAGACCGCGTAATGCCGTAAAAGGATAAATTCTGGCAGATTTCATCATCAAAAAACCAGAAGAGGACGTTCAGGAGCCAAAACAAAAGGAAGAAGACCAAGAACCATGGATCTTATTCACTGATGGGTCCTCTTGCACTAATGGATCTGGCGCAGGGCTCATACTCACCAATCCTGAAGGAATGGAATTTACATACGCACTACGTTTTGAGTTCACAACCACAAATAACGAGGCGGAATACGAGGCGTTAATAGCAGGACTAAGAATTGCAACACATATGGGTTAGCGTAATCTCGAAGAAAACGTAGTTTCTCGCCTGGTAGCAAACCACATACTTGGTGAATATGAGGGAAAATAAGAAAACATGGTACAATACTTGCAAAAAGCCAAGATATTGATTGAAGGATTCGAAAAGTTCTTAATACGCCAAGTACCTAGGGGGAGAACAAGAAAGCAGACGCACTTAGCAACATAGCACCCACCAACTTTGCACACCTATCAAAGCAGGTCCTGGTAGAGATCCTTAAAGACAAATCAATAAAAGAGCAAGAAGTCACATCGGTAGTACAGGAAGAAGGTCCTACATCGATGACACCAATTGTGGACTATTTGACGAAGGATTCGTTCCCGCATGACGAAATCGAAGTGCGACGAATACGAAGACGCTCGAGGCAGTTTGAACTCAGAGACTGGATTCTTTACAAACGATCATTCCTTCAGCCATGGCTAAGATACGTGGGGCCGCGACAGGCACAGTATGTCATTAGTGAAATACACGAGGGATCCTGCGGCATGCACGCAGGATCAAGGTCAGTGGTGGCAAAAACGTTGCGCAGTGGGTATTATTGGCCAACCATGCATACGGATGCGTGTACACTCATCAATAAATGCAATGATTGGCAGGTACACAGGCCGATACCACGTCAACCCCAAGAGGAACTGACACCCATCACTTCCCCTTGGCCATTCTTCAAGTGGGTAATAGACATTGCAGGACCTTTTCCCGTAACTGCGGGTGGAACTAAGTTCCTAATAGTCGCGATGGATTACTTCACGAGATGGATTGAAGCAAAGGCAGTCACAACAATCACAGGGAACCTGTTAGCCTCAAAATATTGAGTCAAACAAGAATGCTCGGTCATAGTTTATTACTGTAACATTGATTAGAACGTTGTAATAGTTAGTTAAATAGTCGTGGTTCACGGGCTTGGATTTAAGCTACTTAAAGCCCAAAAGACAAGCCCGGTCCAAACAATATAGCCCATTATGTCTACATGTAAGCCCGGCTATATAAGGCCCTTCCTAGCATGTTAGGAAGGGTGGATTATCATTTGTAACTCTCATTATTCTAATCTAATCTCACCTAGTTCTCCATCTTCTCTCTACTTTCTCTCACTACTTTCTCTCTCTAGAATTCATCTACTTCATCTATTTTCATTCTTTCTTCCTTTCTTAATCATCACAAATATATGGGACAACAATTGGTATCAATCGCCATGGGTAGTTTTGTGATTCGTTGTTGATATAATACTTGGTTCGTGTGATTTCCTCCTATAATCATCTCGGATTCAAGTTTTTCTTGTGCTTTCCGTGCTCTACTTCTTGATTTACATCTCCTGCATAGTTGTGGTAGGGATTTGATTGCTTTTGGCTGGTTAAAATCGCGGATTTCTTGTCAAAAATCTCATTTTTTACCTAAAGTTTCGGAACTGCACAATTATTCCGACGGAATTCCATCGGAAAAGGGTTTCGTATTCCGACAGTTATTCCGACGGAATTCCATCGGAAAGGGTCTTAACATTCCGACGTTTATTCCGATCGTGTATTCCGACAGTATTCCGACAGGTCTTATTCCGACACTGATTCCGACAGGGATTCCGACAGCCACATTCCGACAGCCATATTCCGATAGTGATTCCGATAGGCATTCCGATACTACATTCCGACAGACATTCCGATACTATATTCCGACAGTATTCCGTTACTACATTCCGATGGACATTCCAATGGCACATTCTGATGGACATTCCGATGCTATGTTTCGCTAAATTTTGTTCGAGTATTTTTTAGACTTAGCCACCATCTAGACTAGTTTCGGAATATCGTTTACACGAAGATAAAAAAAAGAAAAAAAAGGGTTAAAATTTTTCCGTCAAGTAAATTCAATTTTTTTCCATACTAGTTTTAGGACACTTCTAGCTCGATTTCAAATTTTGGCGATTACAAATATTTTTGGTCTACCGTTTTGTCGGACTGGAGAATTTATTGTCGGATTGAAGAAAAATTACAATTTTCGGAATTTGAACTACAACAAACATCACAAGACATCTACTTAAGATCCATATTCACTTCATCAATTCAGAGAATATTGAGATGGATTCTACTCGTGTGACGAACAACAACATAATGGTGGCGGGTAACAAAGAGAGACCACCAATGCTTGTGCCTGGTCGGTATGCTCAATGGCAATCACGTTTCATACGATACCTTGATACAAGACCCAATGGTGATGCCTTGAGGAAATGTATTACTCATGGACCATATGTGTTCAAGAAGATCTCAATTCCCACAAGACCAGCCACATATACTACTGATCCAATACCCGCAAGTGAACGTGATGAAACAAGATCCGATCCCACACCTGAAAATTGTGCCTGGCATGATGCGGAGAAGGAAGCCATCTATATGGTTATAAGTGGGATTGGAGATGATATTTACTCCACGGTTGATGCATTTCCTGCAGCACATGAAATGTGGACTGCTATTGAACGCTTGCAACAAGAAGAAACACTCAACAAACAAGATGTCAAAACAAATTTGTTTTGGAACTTTGGCAAGTTTACTTCAAAGGATGGAGAATCAACTGATTCATACTACTCTAGGTTTTATAAAATGATAAATGACATGACAAGAAATAATCTGCAAGTCTCCACCATGCAAGTCAATGTTCAATTTCTTCAACAACTTCAACCCGAGTGGACAAGGTTCGTCACTTTAGTGAAACAACAAGAAAAGTTAGACGAGGTCTCATATCATCGACTCTTTGATATCTTGAAGCAATTTCAGAATGAAGCAAATGAGATTCGAGGTGAACGTGTTGCAAAGACGACTAATCCACTTGCTTTGGAGACTACCACTCAACATGTTCAATACCATCACTCTTGTGCTCCTAAGCCATACTCCACTACATCATCCTCACCACGATATTCCACATCATCTAAGTCTTCATCATCCACAAGATCACGAGGCAAAGTGCCAAGAGCACCATCACCACCATCTGAGTCATCATCTGAAGAAGATAGTGATGAAGACCAAGCTCAAAAGAATTGAGAGATGAAACAACAAATTGCTTTCATAATGAAGACTTACAAGAAAATCTACAAACCCACCAACAACAATCTTCGAACATCATCTAACACAAAGAACCAATATGTTGAGAGTCCTCCAAGGTATGACACACGTCGACGTGGTGAAAGTCCTTCTAGGTATGATCGACATAATCCAACGTATGTGAAGGGTTTTGCAAGGTATGATCGACAAACTGCCAAGTATGATACTAAGAGGATTGCTGCAGCTCCTGGGAATAGGGAAACTGTTGGAAGTCAAGTGGTTCAAAAAAGTGGGATTCAATGTTTTAACTGCCAAGGTTATGGGCATATGGAAAAGGAATGCAGGAAGCCAAAAAGGGTTAGAGACTCTGGTTATCATAAGGAAAAGATGTTATGCAAGAAGATGGAAGCTGGGTTAAACTGTCGGCTGAGGAAGGAGCAATGCTTGATGAAACTAATGATGAAGACTCCGATCAAGAACTTGATGCACATTACTCGTACATGGCAAAGGTTGAAGAAGTTATCAAAGTCACTGAAGATGACAACGGTCCTATCTTTGACACTAAGCCAATCGATAAGGTACACACTACTGATGAATATAAAGTGTTTGGTGATATTCATGAGCATACTGATATACCGAATGCCATTAATGACACGTGTATGATGGAAACGGTTGATAGCAATACCACACCCGATTCATCATACATGTGCAATAATGAGTCTAAGGATGATCAACATGCAAATGAGTATGATGAAGAGGAACGTTTTTCTCTTTCTAATTTAATTGTTACTTTACAACAAGATGTTAAAGAAACTAGACAGAGTCAGAAGCAATTAAAAAAGGTTAATGCTACGCTCACTCAAAAATTTGAAGAATGCAAAGCTTCTCTTATCAAATCTAGTGAGACAACTGAAAGCTATAGAGATGAGCTCCTTTAGAAAACCAAAGAGCTTGAGGGGTATAAGGGTAGTGCGTTAAAAAGTCAAAAGGACGATTTTGAAAACAAATATAATACAACTCTTGAGTTATTAGCCAAAGAGAAGCGTCAATATAATGTTTTCTTAATGGATGAACGTCAAAAAACGTACCTTTCCAATACCAAAGTTAATGAACTTGAACAAAAGCTTTCTATGACCACTAACGTTTCTGCTAAAATTCTTGAGGTTAAGAAACAAGAGGTAGATGCGTTAAAACAAGACTTCAAAAGTAGATATGATAAAGAAACCAAAAAAGTAACGAAACTAGAAGAACAAGTCGAATTTTTGAAGAAATTTGTTTATAAAACGCATGATTCTATTTAAACCGTAAGAATGATAGCACCTCCGTCGATGTTTAAGGGTCAAGCTAGCTTTGCAAGTCCTGAGTACCTTGCCAAAGCTCAAGCTGCGAACCCGCGTCTTTATCTTGATGAGTCGAAAGGACCGATCTTGATTGCATGCCTGTTAGTGACGATAGTGAAGAGACTGCCCTTTGGGATGATGATAGTCGACCTCTTGTCAATAAGGAGTTTGTGAAACCATTTAATTATGCTTATGAGAATAGTCTTTATGGTCTTTTGAAAAAACAAACTCAGAAATCTAGTGAGGAAGTGTTTTTAGAATGTAAACAAAAGAGGATTCAATGGAAGAAAGCATTTACCCCTAAGAAATCTAATGTTTACAAATATATGAACTACCTTCCTCTAGATGATTCCAAAAGCAAGAGTAGGAAAACATTAGGTATTCTTAAACACCACATAGATAATGGTAAATCTATTGTTGAAAGAGATTGGGCAAAACGTGAAAATGCTGAGTGGCAACGCCCGATTCCTCAAGATATTACCTTGCTTGTGAAAGAACTCTTAATTCCAAATACGGCGTTGATTAAAGAAACTGTTCTTCAATTTGAGGAGTACATTCGGACTGTAATGTTTGATGATTTAAAATATGTTGTGTCTATTGAGAAAAAACATTGATGATCTTGAAATGGAGAAGTCTGATTTTTCAGATGAATATGATTTACTCTTGCAAGAATGCGTTTCTAAAGATGTTATGTGTGCTTATTTTACATCTTGTGCTGATATTGATGAATATTCTGATGTTGCATGCAAATATCTTGATAAGATCAAAGAATTTGAGCGTCTTGAAATTGAGCTTTCGAAACGTAAAGAAAATGTTGATAAAAAGGCTTTTGAGTTACTTCAACATAAAACTGATTTCCTTCAAAAACATTGTCATTCACTTGAACTTGATTTGCAAAAAGATGTTGGTAGTTTTCCACATGATAATAACTTGCAAGAAAAACTTTCCAAAACGTTTCGAGAAATGAATGAACATAATTTGGAAATTAAAGGGTTGAAAGCTCAGTTACAAGACAGGGAAAGAGCGATAGCAGAGTTGCAGAAACTCGTTGCTAAGATGGGTGGCAAAGTTGTGGAACCTAGCATTAAGAAACCTGTTGTTAGACAACCTAATGCTTCTAAGGTGAATAGCTCCTCTATCTTGGGAAAACCATTTGCTTTATCAAATTCCTCGTTTGCAAAACCTGTGTTTGCCCCCAAGATGGATGGAAAGGAAAGGATACCACAGAATCAACCCATAAGGAATGTCATAGCACCAAGCATTAAGCACAATAATGTGATTAAACCAGGGATGTATAGAATGACCACTAAGCCCACAAACAAAGGTACTCACTCGCCTCAGACTTCTAGAAACACTAATCTTCATGTGTATTCTACTACAGGAATAGTTTCCACTACTAGTGTTAGCCAGCCTCAGCTTAAGTGCACTCAAGTGAAAGATAAGGTCTGGAAACACAAGAGTCAAGAGAAGATGAAGGAAGTAGAAGAACACCCTAGGAAATCGAATGTTTTTAAGAATAAAAAGTCTGTAATCGCGTGTAATGACGATTTGAATGCTTTGAATGTTAAATTTTTTTGTGTCAAATGTGGAAAATGAGCTGATGCTAATCATTCTATGTGTGCTATGAATAATGTCAAAGGCGTAGATACTAGAACTAAGAAGCAAGTTGTGATGCCTATTAGTGCTAGTAAACCCAAATGCAAAGTGAACCATTCTGGTGCTACTCCCACTAAGAAAAGTAATGCATCATACTCCACCACTAAGAACCCTAGAAGCAGAATTACGGAAATATATGAGCCTGCTAGCAAGTCTTAGAAATGGTGGTTTGCTAATCAATGTCCTCCAGGATATAAATGGATGCCTAAAGTTAGGACAGAAAATGTGACGACGAGTGTTAGTATGCCTTTAAATGTTGCTAAGGACACTAATGATTCTACAATCACAAATACTGTGGTATCCAATTTAGCAAATGCTCCATCGTGTTCTAACTCTTCTGCATGTGATACAAATAATTCTCTTCATACTGGACTCCGGATGCACGAAGCACATGACGGGGAATCTCAAGCTTCTAATTAACTTCGTGGAGAAGTTCCTGGGTACGGTCCGATTCGGAAATGATCAATTTGCACCGATCCTAGGATATGGAGATTTGGTTCGGGGGAATATCATGATAAAAAGGGTATACTACGTCGAAGGGCTCAATCACAATCTTTTCTCGGTTGGTCTATTCTGTGATGCGGATTTGGAGGTTGCTTTCAGAAAGAAGACATGTTTTGTTCGTGATTATGATGGGAATGACTTACTTACCAGTACACGGGGTACTGATCTCTACACAATTTCACTACAAGACACAACTTCATCAACTCCAATTTGCTTCATAGCTAAAGCTTCATCGACTCAGGCATGGTTATGGCATAAACGTTTATCTCATCTTAATTTTGATACCATGCTTTCCAAGAAAGATATTGTGAGAGGCCTTCCAAGCTTGAAATTCCTCAAAGATCATCTTTGTTCTTCTTGTGATCTTTGTAAAGCTAAACGAAGTAGATTCAAAACAAAGACTACACCAAGCTCTAAAGGACGGTTAGATCTTCTTCATATAGATTTGTGTGGTCCCATGCGTGTTCATAATATCAATGGGAAGAAATATGTTATGGTAATTGTCGATGACTACTCAAGGTACACATGGACTCACTTCTTGAGGTCCAAGGATGAAACACCCGATGTTCTCATCAGGTTCCTTAAAGTGATACAACGTGGTCTTCAAGCTCAAGTTAAAGTGGTTCGTACTGACAGAGGTACATAATTTTTGAATTCAAAACTAAGAAACTATTTTGAAGCCGAAGGAATTGAACATGAAACATCTATTGCTCGAACACCAGAACAAAACAGCGTTGTTGAAAGACGAAACCGTACTTTAGTTGAGGCTGCTCGAACATTATTATCCGCTTCAAAACTTCCACTATACTTTTGGGCCGAAGCCGTGTCAACCGCATGCTACACACAAAATCGCTCCTTAATTATCCCAAGACACGAAAAGACACCATATTACATAATTCATGATCGAAAACCTTCACTCAAACACCTTCATGTTTTTGGATGTACGTGTTACATTATTCGCGATGGTGAAAATATGGACAAGATGAAAGAGAAAGGTGATGCATGTATTCTAGTAGGATATGTAACTCAGTCTAAGTGATATAGAGTGTACAACAAGAGAACAACATTGATAGTCGAGACCATTCACATCCGATTTGATGAATTACAAGAAATGGCATTTGAACAAAACAGTTTAAGTCCTGATCCACAATGACAAACGACTTCTGTTCACAACCGCACGGAACTCGGAACTCAAGACCACAACAATGAACCGTCAAGTTCAACGTTGGTTAAAGGAAATGTTCCAAGAGCGGATATGACAGTCAACACGACAATTGAAGAGTTGGAAATGTTATATGGACCAATGTATGATGAATATTTCACGGGGGAGAAACAAGTTGTATCGAAGTCTTCCGCTGTCACTCATGATAAGAATGATGATACCGATCATCGTCAAAAACCGGATACAACTTCATCTACTTCAACACGGGTTGCTGCAGATTTACCTCCTCAGAATATCACATCAACAATCGCTCCTACAACATCAACAACTACTGTCATCGCTCCAGAGAACACAAATCAAACAGCCGATGCATTATCTGACGAAGACGAATTTATCAACCCATTCGGTACACTGATACACGAAACTGGAGAGTCTTCCACTCGCCATGTTGATCCGTCAAATATGCACACATTCTACCAACGACATCTGTCAACACATCATTGGACCCGAGATCACCCTTTGGTTCATGTCATTGGAAACCCTTCACAGCCCGTTCGTACAAGACAACAGCTTCACACCGATGGCGATGTTTGTATGTTCGCACTCGCCTTGAGTTCAGCTGAATCGAAAAACATCAAAGAAGCCATGGCTGATCACGCTTGGATTGAACCGATGACGGATGAACTTCAACAATTTGAAAGACTTAAAGTCTAGGAACTTGTTCATAGACCATACGATGTAATACCATTAAATCTTCGATGGATCTGGAAAAACAAGATGGATGAAGAGAACACGATCATCAAGAATAAATCTAGGCTAGTGGCTAAAGGGTATGGACAGAAAGAGGGTATTGATTTTGAAGAATCATTTGCACCAGTTGCACGAATGGAAGCGGTCAGGATTTTTCTTGCTTATGTTGCACATAAGGGATTCATCGTTTATCAATGGATGTAAAGACGACATTTACATAACGGTCCTTTGAAGGAAGAAGTCTATGTCACGCAGCCGGAAGGATTCGTCAATCCTCATTATCCTAACAAGGTGTATCGTCTCCACAAAGCACTTTATGGACTCAAGCAAGCTCCAAGGGTGTGGTACGACGAGCTCTCGAAATTTCTGGTATCCAAAGGTTTCTCAAAAGGTTCCATTGATCTAACTCTGTTCACTTATTAATATGGGGATGACATTTTGCTTGTGCAGATTTATGTTGATGATATTATTTTCGGGTCTACAAACCCAAAACTTTCAAAATGGTTTGAAAAAGTAATGCACAACAAATTTGAAATGTCTATGATGGGTAAACTAAAATTCTTTCTAGGAATTCAAGTTCACCAATCCCCAAGTGGTATCTTTATCAACCAAGCTAAGTATTGTCAAGAGATAATCAAAAAGCATGGTATGACCTCATGTGACCCAGTTAGGACACCATTATCCACAAAATCTCTAGATGCTGACTTGGAGGGATTACCCATAGATCAAACGAGATATTGTTTCATGATCAGGTCCCTCATGTACTTGACAGCACGCAGACCTGATATTCATCATGCTACATGCTATTGTGCACGATATCAAGCACGACCCACTGAAAGGCACCTCAAGGAGGTTAAACGGATCTTTCGGTACCTTAAGAATACCATTCACATGGGACTCTAGTATCCGAGGGAAACCGGTTTCTTTCTAACGGCCTATTCAGATTCCGATCATGCAGGGTGCTTGATACACAAAAAAGTATTTCTGGTGGTGCACAATTTCTAGGTCAAGATACGCTTGTGGGATGGTCTTCCAAGAAGTAGGATTGCACGTCACTTTCATCAGCCGAAGCGGAGTATGTGTCTCTATCTGCGTGTTGTGCTCAAGTTCTTTGGATGAGAACACAACTCACGGATTATGGCTTCCACTTTGATAAAGTACCTATGTACTGTGACTCAAAGTCGGCCATAGCCATCTCCTGCAATCCGGTACAGCATTCCCGCACGAAGCACACTGACGTCAGATATCACTTCATCAAGGAACATGCTGAACGCAGAATCGTTAAATTATACTTTGTCAGAATGGATTATCAGTTAGCCGACTTGTTCACGAAAGCTCTGTCGCAATATAGGTTTGAGTACCTCGTTAGGCAAATTGGTATGAGATGTTTGACTCCAGCAGACCTAGAGATTCTTGCAAAGGTACCTGCTTGATTCATATTTCAAACATCTACTTGTATATATCTATGGAAAAACAAAATACAAAAATATAAAACATATAAAAGCAAAACACAAAAATAAAAATCGTTCAAAAATACCAAAAAGATTCTTCTCGACATGTCTTTCAGTATCGATAATATGGACGTACCTAGAAATGTCGCTCGATAACGACACGGGTATGTACATAAAGCTCGAATGAAAGTTGTAAATATTTTTCAAAACATGTCATTTCTATCTTTTTAAAGGAAATTGTCTCTTTTGGACAATATTTCCAAAAACGGGTAGAGCAATCTATCTCGGGTTAAGCTTGTCACAAAACATTCAACGTTTTGAGCTCAACACAATGGCTTGTAATCACTTTCAGATTACAACCCGGATATATATTCACGGGGGAGTGTACGATTTAGTGCCCTTACCCTGAGCAAAAGAAATTAAATCTTCTTACACTTGAGTGGATTTGTCAAGACATTCAAAGTCTATGAACTCAAGTTTATGCTTTAGAAAAACCTTTTCGCCAAAAAGAATTGATTTTTCAAAAAGCGTTGAACACAATATTTTCAAGAATTTCTCACTGATATTCAAAATCTTTCAAAAATTGTGTGTTCAACAACTCCTATCCTCAAAAGTTTAATGTGGATCATATCCTCGTAATGACAATTCTATTGGATCAATTTTTGAGGGGGGGATTTCCAAATTTCATGCTAAGTTTGACACATTTTTCTCCTAAAAGTTTTCATGACTATTTTTAACAAAATATTTTAATCAAATTTGGTATCTTTAATATCAATCGGTTTTATATATTAGAGATAGGGGGAGAAAATGTGATTAAAATGTGATCTACTCAAGCACTCATAGTTATGATCAAATACCCACAACATCTTTAACTCACGACGTTATTGGTGTCAAAATGGTGGTTAGGTTTAAGTCCTATGATCCAACCAGAACTGAAGGGATCTTCCCAAGGACAATCCAATAGATTATTAGTAGTCCTTAGGAAAGATGGAGTAGAATGTGAACGAAGCTGAATGCCGACTAAGTACTGATGATGGCACTGGAACAATCACAACAAGGTGCTATTAATGATGTCTTGGTAAGCATTGAAGGGGTTGAAGAATGAAAAAGAAATGTAAGGATAAAGGGTGTAAAGAAAGAAGCCCTCCATACAACTTAGGCAGAAACCAGGTCAACACATCATGAAGACAACTCATCATGGACCCAGTGATGTGCAGCACAACCCTTTCCTAGCTACTCAGGCTTCTTTCAAAAGAAGTTTGTTTTATTGTCAAGGAGATCAACACGACTTCTATTGACTTTCTCATTCTGAGATAGTTGATATTGAATAGGTGGCATCTGCTCCAACCTCCGACCACTAAAAGTGAGCAAATCGAGTCTAGAGCCAAGAGATCAATCAAATCTCGTTAGGACACACGGATGAAGATAAAGAGAGTCCTACGCTATATCCTTGCGATATTGCTAGAACACTCAGAGTGATACTACTTAGTATTCACAATGATGAGTGGAAATCCTTCCAGTGTTAACATCAAACAACACTGCGGTAGGTCATATGCAAGATTCTTTATGAATTGAACATGTGTAAAACTGAAAAGCAATAGTGGTTTGATTCTGAATTGATTCAAACTCGTTTCAGGTTTCTACACAATATCTTTATGGTCTTGCCAGAACATTCAGAGTGATATTCATTAATATTCACAGTGACGAATGGAAATCCTTCTAGCATCAACATCAAACAGCACTACGGTAGGTGACTTGTGAGATTCTTATGAATCAAACTTTTGTCAACTAGAAAGCAACAATGGTAAGATTCTTAATGAATCAAACTTGTTCCAGGAATTTGAATTGACGACTTTAATCAAGCGGATATTTATCCAGTTGATTCACTCTTTATGTTCGCAGTCTTGCTTTGAGACGATCGAGTAAAGAGAACGGCTAGTACAGCCGCGAAACCCTTTCAAGGAGATTCTTAATTGAATCTACCTAATCACAGGTACGGTATTTAATATCGTATAACGGTCTTCACCAACCGGAGATAAAATGATACCGATTTAGGACGAATGTCAAAGCCATTCAGTCCGTGTCTATGTTTTGTCTCGAGAAGGTGTCGTCACGGTGTACTCAGTAAAGTCAAAGATTCAAAAAATCACATACTCATGCCTAATGATTTATTAAACAATTAATAGTGTGAGCATGTGGATAAAGACACAAGATCGCAAGATGGAAACGACAAGTCAAGAATTATTTGAAGATCACAACATGAAGGAACATGACTACTGTTACACGTTCAAGACTCATTTATGACGAGATTCTTAATCTCCATTGATTTCTAAATATCGAAGGGGAATGACCTCACATTGGGGGAGATTGTTAGCCTCAAAATATTGAGTCAAACAAGAATGCTCGGTCATAGTTTATTATTGTAACATTTATTAGAACGTTGTAATAGTTAGTTAAATAGTCGTGGTTCACGGGCTTGGATTTAAGCTACTTAAAGCCCAAAAGACAAGCCCGGTCCAAACAATATAGCCCATTATGGTTACATGTAAGCCCGGCTATATAAGGCCCTTCCTAGCATGTTAGGAAGGGTGGATTATCATTTGTAACTCTCATTATTCTAATTTAATCTCACCTAGTTCTCCATCTTCTCTCTACTTTCTCTCACTACTTTCTCTCTCTAGAATTCATCTACTTCATCTATTTTCTTTCTTTCTTCCTTGCTTAATCATCACAAATATATGGTACAACAATTGGTATCAATCGCCATGAGGTAGTTTTGTGATTCGTTGTTGATATAATACTTGGTTCGTGTGATTTCCTCCTATAATCATCTCGGATTCAAGTTTTTCTTATGCTTTCCATGCTCTACTTCTTGATTTACATCTCCTACATAGTTGTGGTAGGGATTTGATTGCTTTTGGTTGGTTAAAATCGCGGATTTCTTGTCAAAAATCTCAATTTTTACCTAAAGTTTTGGAACTGCATAGTTATTCCGACGGAATTCCATCGGAAAAGGGTTTCATATTCCGACAGTTATTCTGGCGGAATTCCATCAAAAGGGGTTTTAACATTCTGACGGTTATTCCGATCGTGTATTCCAACAGTATTCCGACAGTATTCCGGCAGGTCTTATTCCGACACTGATTCCGACAGGGATTCCGACAGCCACATTCCGACAGCCATATTCCGACAGTGATTCCGATAGGCATTCCGATACTACATTCCGACAGACATTCCGATACTACATTCCGACAGTATTCCAATACTACATTCCGATAGACATTCTCTTAAGTGTGGAGGGAGGAATCGTAACGATCTTCAACACAGCGATAGCACTCCTAGAGTGCAACACAATCACGGAATCCCCTAGGGTTACAATGGAACCTAGGATAAACTCGCCGCTGAACCTAAAAGTGGTAGTCCATTCGCAATATCCGGACCAAGAGATAATGATCGGGGGGACATTGTCTGATGAAGGAAAGGCTGACATGTGCCGCCTCTTAAAGGATAACCTAGACGTCTTCGCATGGGAACCTAAAGACATGACAGGGGTACCAAGGTCAATAGCTGAACACAAGCTTCAAATCTGCGAAGGATACCCCCCAGTTAGGCAAAAGAAAAGAGGACAGGCCCCGAACTGCAACAAGGTGATACTTGAGGAAGTGAAGAAGCTGGTAGGCGCAGGAATCATGAGGGAAGTCTATTACCATGATTGGCTCGCTAACCCAGTGATGGTATAAAAACATGATGGCAGCTGGCGCATGTGCGTTGACTTCACGGACCTCAATAAGGCTTGTCCCCAAGATTTCTATCCACTCCCAGAGATAGATTGGAAAGTAGAATCGTTGTGTGGATATCCCTTTAAATGCTTCCTAGACGCATTCAATGGATACCACCAGATACAAATGGCAGAGCGAGATGAAGAAAAAACAGCATTCCATACCAGTTAGGGTGTGTACTGCTACACAAATACGGCGAAATTTGGAGGTGTATGTCGATGATTTGGTAATAAAAAGTCACACAAAGATTGAACTTATCCGGGATATAGAGGAAACATTCTCAACACTTAAGAGAATGAACATGAAGTTAAACCCAAAGAAATGCACTTTTGGGGAAACAGAAGGCATGTTCCTAGGATACATGATTGATCCCAACGGCATCAAACCTTGTCCGCACAGACGCGGTCATTCAGCTTGAAAGCCCAAAGATGAAAAAGGAAGTGCAATCACTAAATGGGAAGCTCGCGGGGTTGAATAGATTTCTGTCCAAATCCGCAGTGAAGTCGCTCCCTTTATTTAAAACACTCAAGAAGTGCATCAAGAAAGGAGACTTCAATTGGATAAAGGAAGCTGAGAATGCCTTAGAGGAGCTGAAAGCACATTTAGCTTCACTCCCTATGTTAGTCACACCACGTCCTAAAGAAGAACTGATAATGTATTTGTCAGCTTCACACAGAGCAATCAGCGCGGTGCTAATGACAGATAGGGAAAATGTGCAAACACCAGTATACTTCATAAGCAGAGCATTACAGAGCTCGAAACTAAATTATACCCCAATGGAGAAATTGGTACTCGCACTAGTATTTGCAGCAAAAAGGTTGCGTAGATATTTCCAAGCGCATCCCATAGTGGTAATAACTGATCAACCCATAAAGCAGATAATATCAAAATCGGACGTCGCAGGTAGATTACAGAAGTGGAGTGTTTTATTGGGGGAACACAACATTACTTAAAGACCGCGTAATGTCGTAAAAGGACAAATTCTGGCAGATTTCATCATGAAACAACCAGAAGAGGACGTTCAGGAGCCAAAACAAAAGGAAGAAGACCAAGACCCATGGATCGTATTCACTGATGGGTCCTCTTGCACTGATGGATCTGGCGCATGGCTCATACTTACCAATCCTGAAGGAATGGATTTTACATACGCACTACGTTTTGAGTTCACAACCACAAATAACGAGGCGGAATACGAGGCGTTAATAGTAGGACTAAGAATTGCAGCACATATTGGTGTGCGCAATCACGAAGAAAACGTAGATTCTCGCCTGGTAGCAAACCACATACATGGTGAATATGAGGGAAAAGAAGAAAACATGGTACAATACTTGCAAAAAGCCAAGATATTGATTGAAGGATTCGAAAAGTTCCTAATACGCCAAGTACCTAGGAGGGAGAATAAGAAAGCAGACGCACTTAGCAAAATAGCGCCCACCAGCTTTGCACACCTATCAAAGCAGGTCCTGGTAGAGATCCTTAAAGACAAATCAATAAAAGAGCAAGAAGTCACATTGGTAGTGCAGGAAGAAGGTCCTACATCGATGACACCGATTGTGGACTATTTGACGAAGGATTCGCTCCCGCATGACGAAATCGAAGCGCGACGAATACGAAGACGCTCGAGGCAGTTTGAAGTCAGAGACGGGATTCTTTACAAACGATCATTCCTTCAGCCATGGCTAAGATACGTGGGGCCGCGACAGGCACAGTATGTCATTAGTGAAATACATGAGGGATCCTGCGGCATGCACGCAGGATCAAGCTCAGTGGTGGCAACAACGTTGCGCAGTGGGTATTATTGGCCAACCATGCATACAGATGCGTGTACGCTCATCAGAAAATGAAATGATTGCCAGGTACACAGGCCGATACCACGTCAACCCCAAGAGGAACTGACACCCATCACTTCCCCTTGGCCATTCTACACGTGGGTAATAGACATTGCATGACCTTTTCCCGTAACTGTGGGTGGAACTAAGTTCCTAATAGTCGCGATGGATTACTTCACGAGATGGATTGAAGAAAAGGCAGTCGCAACAATCACAGGGAACCTGTTAGCCTTAAAATATTGAGTCAAACAAGAATGCTTTAGAATATCGATAACCTATGAATCTATGAAGTGGGTTGATGTTTTCTAGTGAGAGAAACTAGAGAGAGAAAGTGAGAGAAAACTATGTGTTATTTTATTAAATGAAACTTTCAAATGAACAACAACCAACCCCTTTCCAAGGAGGAAAGGGGTATTTATACTTCCAAGCAACATTGGGCTTGGGCCGGTCCATGACAAGCCCATGGACCGGTTCTTACTTAACTAAATAAGTAACTATTAACTACGAGCTATTACAACATTAATAATATTGTGGAGTGACCGATACTTCTAATATACGTAAAAACGTATTTCTAACAATCTCCCCCTAAGGGAGGTCACTCCACGTTACAAAGTTCTAAACCTAGCATACTATACTAAGTCTTCGTTCTTTAGCTCATAGTCTTTTCTTCCTTTTCTTTTTGTTGTGAATATGTTGGTTTGATCTTTTAGGCTTTGGCTTGTGAGCATTGTTCTTTGGCCTTTCACGTGCGATCTTTGCCTTTCTTGTGAATTTTGCCTCCTCGTGACTTCATGTTCCACACACTTATGTCTTTTTGTTGAATTCTCGAAAGCTTCAGAGGTTGGTACAGCGGAAGACTTCATCTTGTACTTTCTTGAATTTTTGCTGAACTTTGTTGCAGAAAAACATAAGCATCTGGAAACGACTTCATCAGGTACACCGCAACACCACCGTCTTCACTGGTACACAGCAACTCCACCGTCTTCAACAGGTACACAGCAACGCCACCGTCTTTACCAGGTTCACAGCAACGACACGAATAAAATGGCTTTGAACATTTTATTCTAATTCGGTAGCATTTTACCTCCGGTCGGTGAAGACCGTTGGACGATATTAGATATCGTACCCGTGACGGATAGTTTCAATTAAGTAACTTCCTGACAGGATTTCGCGGGTAAACCCGTTCTCTTTATTCGACCGTCCAAAGCTGACTGCGAACATAAAGAGTGAATCACTTGGATAAATTATCCTTGTGATTTGAAGCCGTCAATTCATGAAACCTGGAACAAGTGAATTTAAATTAAGATTTTCACCATCGTTGCTTTCCAGTCATCACGAGCTCAATTCATAAATAATCTTGCACGTCACCTACCAAGTGCTGTTTGATGTTAACACTAGAAGGATTTCCACTCGTCACTGTGATCAATAAAGAGTCACTCTGAGTGTTCTGGCAAGATCATATGATAATGCGTAGAGGCCTGGAACGAGTTTAAGTTCAATTAAGAATTAAACCACTATTTCCTTCCAGTTTTTCACAAGATTGGTTCTAAAAGAACCGCACGTGTAACCTACCATGAGCTTGTTTGATGTTGGCTCAAGCAGGATTTCCATCTTCATTGTAATACTTGCATATTACTCGGATGTTCTGGCAATATTACAGGAATATTGCGTAGGACTCATGAAAAATCTTCTTACTTTTCACAGTGTGTGAGAAAGCAAGGAATAAATGGAAAGTGTCCTAATGAGACTTTTGATGATCTCTTGGCTCTAGACTCGATTGTGCGTTTTGATTTAGTGAGCGATGGCTGGAGAGGAGTGCCATCTTTTCAATACCAGTCTATTCGGAGTGAATAAACCAATAGATAACGTGTTGATCTCTGTGTGATTAAAATAAATACCTTTTGAGAGATATTTGAGTTAGCTGGGAAGGGCTGTGCATTGCATCACTGGGTCCATGATGTCTTTCTTCAATATCGAGAATCATTAACAAAAATGACCTCAATAGCATATGTATTGACCCGGTTTCTGCCTAAAGTTGTAAGGAGGGCTTCTTTCTTTACACCCTTTATCTTTACAATTCTTTTTCATTCTTCAACCCCTTCAATGCTTACCAATACGTCATCACTAGCACCTTGTTGTGATTGTTCCAGTGCTAGCTTAAGAACTTGGTCGGCATTCAGCTACGTTCACAATCTTTCTCCAACTTTCCTAGGACTTCTAATTCTATCTAGGGAATTGTCCTTGGGAAGATTCCATCGGCTCTGATGAATCATTGGACTAAACCTATTCCTACCACCCTTTTGTCACCACATTCGTCGTGAATTAAGTGTGTTTTGGGAAAGTATAGCCACCATGAAAAATCATTGAAAATCACATAAGGTACTTGTGACATTGAAATCAAAAGTTTTGTACCTTAGGTGTTTTGTTCATAAAAAACGCTCCCCCTTAACAGGTGCTTTACACATATTAAGTTGGATAATCGTTAAGTCTTTTTCATCTTTTAGCCAAGTATCATTTAAATCTCCTTAATCCCATTTTCTCCCCTTATCCAAAATGTTAACCATTAATATTTGGGATATTGAATGGATTAACCGGTCTTTGGGTAAAAAATGAAATCGATGTTTGGCCACAGAACATGTTAATGCTCCCCCTTAAGTTAATAAGGGATAGTTGTAGTGCTTTAGTATGATATATTTTGAAAGATTTAGAATCTCGTGAGAAATTCTTGAAAAATTATCATACCTTAACACTACATCAAGCCGTACAAGCACAATATTCACAAATATACATAATCACAATTGAAAACCAATATAAAGTGGACCTGAAATGTACGACCCATTAGATGGATCGTTGCAGTAGCTTGTGGTGCACTAGATATGGTCTACCACCAACGAATCTTTCCAAACTCCTCATCAATCTACGTTCACGGAGCTTTTGATCAATCTTCTTGATCACATAATTCGCCATCTGCCGATAACCCTTATGCCAATCCTCGGTCATCTCTGGTAAAGTCCCACCTGAATTAAGATGCTCCAACTTTCCTCTGACTTGTAAAAGAGTCCCATCACTATACTTATAAAGCTCACCCACCCTCATAAACTTCATTAACCCTCGACTGTTCAAGTAGAAAATGCCGCAATTCGGGACAGAAATGCCGGTATAGGGACATCTATCTACATGTTGAGGTAACACTTGATTCACTGGACGGGTTAGGTTAAGCTTCCTTTGATAGCTTTCGACTCCCAACTGAAGATCTTCAACTCGTTTCTTGATAACAACGCTTCGTGTGAACATACGAAGTGCTGTATTCAAGGCAATGATGTCTTCACGAGGAATATGTGTGAGTTGATCCCGGGTCATCATAAGCAACATATCTTCGATATCCTCAAGGCGAATGATAGAGAAGTCTCCCTGCTGGATTTTGTATTCTCTGTCATCCTTCCTTTTCAGACGAATCTCCGCCACATGATAATAGCCATTCTTGGCTTCGGTTTTCAGCCCTAAAATGCTGGAGATGCGAATATCGGATCTAACATTGCTTCCTGAATTGGCTAAGCAGCAACCCCTGTACGCCCTTCGGACTCGTTCGTCCCAATAAGATGCACCTATGACAACATACATATCATAATTATGATTTACCTTTGGGACCCAGAGTCGGTTTACCTTTTCCTCAATAAAGGGTATTGTTCCCCAGTTGGCAGCTTTCAGCAAGGTCAGGGAGGTTGCGTACTTTGATGACCCCTTTAGAAGATACACTAGATCATTGGTGACGAAGAAGTCAAGAGCAATCTGATTATCTTGAGAAGGATCAAGTGGAGGTGGAGCTCTTTCTGATTCATGAAGACCTGGCCGTTGAACGGTATTCAGAGCTTTCAGGATCTCATCGGCATAATACTCGAACTCCATTCGGGTTAACCGGGTTTTGGCGCGAATTCTCTTATCCTTCAACGCTCTCTTCACCAAAGATGGAGTAACCGAAGTCTTATACTCATGAGCAAGAAATGCACATAAGTCAATCGGACTGCGGATCCGGAGATACAAAACATCTTTGTCAGCGTCTGTGATCGGATCATATTGCGCCGCTGCCGTGATCCAAGCCTGTGGCGGTGCAGTCTCGTCAATCTCCAACGTGTCTGCCCAGTCCCGTGTGCTTGATTCAGGAACAGTAGATTGAGGTTCTTGTTGTAGAGGAGTGGAAACGTGAACATCTGCTGGTTCTGATTCAGGCATCTCGGCAGTGTCATGGACGGGTGAGTGTTGTGCAGCTTCAGGTTCAGTTACCGATTCTGCAATCACAGGAGCAACAACAATAGAACTAACAGGGTTAGTGGTAACAGGTATAGATACAGCAATAGATGTACCAGGAATCGATGACGCTGCAGTAGCATTCACATCGTGGCGCCACTTGGATCGTCTTGATTCCGTTGAGGTATATTTTTCCTTTGCCACTGCATCTTTCTTGGACTTGGTTCCAGACTTAGCAGGTTTCTTTGAGCTGGCAACCTTATCCCCCTTTTCAGGCTGTTTACCCCCATCATCATCCTCATCCCTATCCTCGTTGCTCCCTTTAGCACTCTCCTCATTACCATCACCATCATCATTACCATCATTATCATCATCATCCTCATCATCATCATCATCCTCATCATCATCACCACCATCATCATCTTCTCCTTCTTCTTCTTCTCCTTCTTCTTCTTCGTCCTCTTCTTCTTCACCAGTACCCTCTTCTTCTTCACTTTCTTCCCTTTCTTCCTCAGGCAGAATGTGATAGGGTACCACACTTCCAAACATCTTGAACAACCGATCATCCTCCATGATAGCGTCATTCAGGGATTTATAGAGTGTCCGTTGAATCTTAGATTTATCAAACGATCCAAGTTCCCTCATACGAGCTTTGAGGATCTTCTTTAGCTCAAAATCCGTCAAGTCATAGGCAATTTTGTAGGCGGATTCAGACGGATTAGATGACTTGATCATCAATTTATCAGCAGCGAGTGTCTTCAACTCATCACGCAGTTTAGGCATAAGGGATTCAACGGATTCTTTCACTCTCTGCTCAATAGAAGCTTCAAGAGTTTCTTTCTGCTCTTTATAGTTATCCTTAATAGCTCGAAGTCTCGTAAGTCGTGCTTCATGCCTATCAGCTTCAGCCTTTTTGACCCGAGCAAGTTCTTCTGCATGAGCTTTACGTGTAAATTCCATATCTGCAGCGAACTTAGCAAGCATCTCTTCTTGGGCTTTCTTAGATGCTTCTTCACTTTGCACTCTTCGAAGTAGGTCTTGGCGAAGATTATCCATCTCTCTTTTTTGATTATCCGTGTGTTTGTCCAACATCTCTGCCATGACGAATGCAGCCATTGAAGATGTTCCAGAGCTACTTTGGGAAGGTTGAAGAGGCTCGGTTGTTACTACGGTACTAAGGATGGGAGTTATCGGTGGAGGAAGAAATGGTGTTGAAACCGGTCGGGTTGGTAAGGGTTGTATTGGTGGAGGTTGAGTTACTAAGGGTTGAGTAGGTACCATGATTGTAGGAGCACCGGACTCCTTTTCAACACTTGCTGAAACGGGGGGGGGGGGGGGGGGGGGTGGATGTCTCCTTCGAAGTAGAATACTTTTCAGGTGATCCAAACTCAAAAACATCCTCTGGCTCCTCGTACTCTTCTTCAATATTTACCCGTGCACCCGAACCACTACCTCCCGTGTCTTTCCTACTCCTTTCCATAGCTATCTTCATCGCTTTTCTCTCATCCTTGTTAAGAGTAGGATCATCAACATCTTCTTCATCGTGGAGAACTAACTAATCAGCCGTACCCTTTCCCTTCTTAACTGCAGTCTTCTTCTTTTTGGCTTTGGGTTCAGGTAAAGTTGTTTGCTTCCGTTTACCTTTGCTCTTAACCGTGGTAGATGAGTCTTCACCCGCTTGAATGCTTGCTCGTTGATTCTCAATTTCTTGTAGCAAGTTCTTGTAATCATCAGATGCGAGAATCTCATCTGTCAGCAGATGACTGGGAATGGGACCAGGAATAACTATATCCGAATGCGTCTCCTGCCTTAAGTCTACCAAATCATCATCATCCATCGTGTGGTGACGACTACCTGCACGCTTATCAATAGATGCATCATTTTCCATAAAGTAATGTATGATCAGCTTAATGAACCTAGGGTACTGGTAACTTTTAACCTTACCCTCCGTGTTTGTGAAGAGTTGAAAAGTAAACTCCTCCCACAGCAATGATGCATAATCAATACCCATACCTTTGAACATACCATAAAAAATCTTGATGATTGGCGGACGAACAGCATCAAACCCAGTTGTTTTGGGTGTGAAACATCGGCTTAGAATCCCAAAAATAGCTTTCCATGGTTGACCAACTTTGGCAGTAGTAAACTCAGACACGGTTCGTATGTCAAGACATCCAATGGCAGTGAACATTTCCATGATCTGGTCCTTAGTCGGGTTGGCTGAGAATGATAGGCCTTTGAGTGTCGGCCGAAATCCAAAGATCTTCCTGAAGTCTGACACAGTAAGTGTCTGCTGCTTGTTGTCCAAGGAAAATGTGATTTTGTTCGACGTCCTCTCTTTGGTAGCCCAGAACTCGTAAAGGTAGTCATAGGGTACTAAAGAACTTCTCCTTAGCACATGCTTTAGATGAGATCTATCAAGTATGGCTGTACCTACCTTAAATCCATTATGGGTAGAATGAGATACCTCCTTCAAACGGAAGTTGTTTGGAAGAAACTTTAGAGTCTTAGCTTCGGTAATGGCGGTGGCTCTGGCGTCTTGTATTTGTTGTACTGTAGGGTTAGTCATCGTCACTGCTTAAGATAAAACACAAAGGTTGAAACATACAAATATGAATATCATTATGACTTTAAACCTAAGCATTGAACATATGACCTAATCCCTTAAGCTTGTAAAACACTCAAACATCTTCTATGCGGAATAAACATTCAATTCAGAATAATTGGTCTATGCGGAATGAATTTTCTATTCGGAAAGATCAATCTATGCGGAATAAGATTTCTATTCGGAAAGATTACTCTATGCGGAATAAAATTCCTATTCGGAAAGATTTCTCTATGCGGAATAAAATTCTTATTCGGAAAGTTTAGGCCTATGCGGAATAAAAGTTCAATTCGGAATGATTATCCTATTCGGAAAGATTATCCTATTCGGAATAAAGCTTCTATTCGGAAAGATTATCCTATGCGGAATAAAGCTTCTATTCGGAATGTTCCTTCTATTCGGAATAATCCTCCTATTTGGAAAGTTCATTCTATTCTGAATAAGTGCCTTATGCGGAAAGTCCATCCTATTCGGAATGTTTTCAACACTATGAATTTTCTAATTAAGCACGAATTCGTTTGATTCAAGTGTTCTAAAGGCCATATCTGTTCATTTGTTCTATTCCGAATCAATCCCAGGCAAAACCCCCAATTTAATTAAACCCTAATTTAAGCAGAAACCTAATTCGATTGATTCCAATTAAACAGAGGTAATTAAATTGAATTGCATGAATGTTGAAACCGATTTGATACCTTTTGAAGATCTTGATCTAGAAGATGTTAGATTTTGAGATGTTTTGTTTGAATTCGTGAGTTTTGTGTTCTTGTATGTTAATGGCGGCAAAGAAAGGGAAACAGATGAATAAGAGAAAGAAGAAAACGGGGGGGGGGGGGGTGATGATTGACTAGGTCAAACTTTTAACAAGTTTGAAACATGGTCACATTTAACCCCTCACTTTTTCTTTTTACTTCAATCAACATTCTTTTGTTTACCAAGTTTTAATACTTGTCATTTTTGACCTTATCTTATGGTAAATTCCCGAGCCTTAGTGATTAACCTATCTTAGCACACGCACAAATCTATTCATGATAAACTTAAAAGCAACAACTAGACAAATGCCAAAGCAATCCAACCATTAACCATTGAGCTTTTTGAGTTTCCTTGAAAACTTTTGAAGATCTTTTTGATGTGAAAGATGATGTAACATTTTCTCCCCCTTAAACGATGACCCGTTTTCTATTTAAAGAGCTGTAATCATTGTTTAACGAGGCACATGATGAAAACATTTCCAATTAATATCTTGAAAAGTTTGTTTCGTGGTGGCAATAAGATTTCTCTTATTTTGACAAATTAATGCACTGAGACGTACACTAACTCGTGTTAGACCAAGTTGTAAAGTAAACTTGATCCCTTTGCATGATTTGGCTTGTAAATCATGCCCGAGAAAATTAATTCCCGTTGTGAGCCAACGTTTTCCAAGGAAATACGTGACTTTAATATGAAAACCGGGTTGCAGTCAGAAATAACTACAAGCCATAATGGGCATGTTTTAAAAATGTACAACTTTTATACGGACTCTATTTATGGCACCGTGTCAATATTAATCGACATTTCTAAGGCCGTAAATATTACCGTACTAAAAGACATGCCCGATTAAAAACGAAAAATATTTTTGGTTTTTCTTGATTTTATAATTTTTATGGTTTTTGTAGGTTTTATATTTTTTATGGTTTTTCTTGGTTTTATATTTTTGTATTTTTCTTTTGTGGTTTATATATTTACTATAATATACATGATCACGAACAAAGGATACTCTGAATAGTTTACCACCACTATTCAGCTGATTCTTCTGCCAACTCTTTGAGAGTCGCTGGAGTGAATGATTTCATGCCAAGCTTGTCGATCAAAAACTCGATTCGTCCTCGATCTAAGGCTTTGGTGAACATATCCGCCAGCTGGTACTCAGTAGTGACAAAATACAGCTCGATCACTCCGTTCTCCACCTGCTCCTTAATGAAATGGTAGCGAATGTCTATGTGCTTGGCCCGGGAGTGTTGAACATAGTTGCAGCAAAGGGCAATGGCGCTCTTGTTGTCACAGTACATCGGGATTTTGTTGAATCCCAAACCGTAGTCAGTTAATTGTGATCTCATCCAAAGGACTTGAGCACAACAACCGGACATGGCGATGTATTCAGCCTCCGTGCTAGAAATTGCAGCGCTTTTCTGCCTTTTTGAAGACCAATTGATCAATCTATCTCCAAGGAGTTGCACAGATCCAGAAGTGCTACGCCTCGTGTCTTGACATCCAGCATGATCGGCATCTGCGTATGATATTAAAGCAATAGAGGAATCTTTCGGATACCATAGACCACGATGAAGTGTTACTTTTAGATACCGAAAGATCCTTTTCACAACATGTAGGTGATTTTCGGTAGGCCGAGCCTGATACCGGGCGCACATGCATACATCAAATTGCAAATCAGGCCTGCTAGCAGTCAGATAGAGAAGGGTGCCGATCATCCCACGGTAAAGTTTTGGATAGACAATAGTCCCATTCCTATCTTCATCTAACTTGGATTTCTCCACCATTGGAGTGTCCACGGGGTCACAATTTTCAAAGTTATATTTCTTTAAAGATTCTAGAGCATATTTGGATTGATTAATAAAGATGCCTCTGGGATTCTGAGAAATTTGTAATCCTAAGAAAAATGAAATTTTCCCATCATTGACATCTGAAAGCGTGTGGACATTATCTTCTCAAAGCGATTTGACAATTCTATGTTAGTGGCAGCAAATATTATATCATCAACATAAATTTGTACCAGAATCATGTCGTTGCCCTCCTTGAGAGTGAATAGAGTGGGGTCCACCTTGCCTTTGGAGAAGCCTTCCGAAATGAGATATGTTGAAAGGAGATCATACCATGCGCGTGGAGCTTGTTTCAACCCATAGAGAGCCTTCTTAAGCTTGTACACATGATTAGGAAACTCCGTACTAACGAACCCATCCGGTTGACTAACATAGACTTCTTCCCTTAGTTCACCGTTCAAAAATGTCGTCTTCACATCCATTTGATAGACGATCATGTTCATATGAGCAGCATACGCAAGGAATAGTCTAATCGCCTCTAATCTTGCCACAGGAGCAAAAGATTCTTCAAAATCTATACCCAAGGCTTGTTTATATCCTCTAGCAACCAATCTAGCCTTATTCTTCAATACTACACCCATCTCATCAAGTTTAACCTTATAAACCCACAACAAAGTAAGGATGTTGGCCTTGTCAGGGAGAGGAACTAATTCCCATACTTCAAGTCTTTGAAACTCATTTAGTTCCTCTTGCATGGCTTCAATCCAAGATGATTGAGTCATAGCATGTTGCCAGTTTTTAGGTTCAACTTCGGAGAGAAATGCATCAAAGTAGCAATAGAGTGCACTTTCTTGTAATTGATGGCGTGTAGAGACTGGTCGATCTAGATTACCAATGACATTCCTAATTGGGTGATCTTTTGTCCATTTGGTGCTATGTTTTTCAATCCTAGGTGGTCTGGAGTGAACAATAGAAGGAGCTTCTTCTGAGGTAGACGCGGCTGAAGGGTTTTCAGGTATCGCTACACCAAAGAAAGGAAGCTCTTGCAGGTGAGTATATTCCAAATCGTGATCAATAGAATCCTCTTCCACATCATTAGGCACAAGTAGGGGTGACGATTCAGGTGTAGTTTGAGAATCACTTGGTGAAGGTGCATCCGGTTCAATGTGAATTGAAGATGCATTAGATAAAGCTTCATTTTCTTGAGCAACAACTTCAGGGATTGGAGCTATCACTACAGGTGCTGGAACTTCATCATTTGGGGGATCAAAGAATTCGTCAAACAACGGTTGAAACAGTTTATCCCACTCGGGCCTTGATGGTGGTAAAAATGATGTAGAAGTAGGATTATTGGGAACTAATCTAGAACTAATAGCACCGGTTCCCATCTCATGAAGCGCGGGTTCAGAGCTGTGTTGCTCAGAAGCCATCGCTGTCAGCTCATCGAAATCTGCGTCCATAGTTTCTACAATCTTAGCAAGACGACGGTTGTAAATTCGGTATGCTTTCTTGGAGGGTGAGTAACCAATGAAAATACCTATATCGGCTTTCGGTTGAAGCTTGCCCAAGTTCTCACTATTAATGTTTGGATAACAAAGAGCACCAAACACATGAAAAAATGAAACATCGGGTTTACGGTCATGTAGAAGCTCGTAAGGTGTTTTTCCATGGCGTTTCCGAATGATAGAACGGTTTTGGGTGAAACATGCAGTAGATATGGCTTCTGCCCACAAGAACAATGGAGCGTTCACATAAATTAGCATAGTCCTAGCAGCTTCCATAAGCGTACGATTCCGTTTTTCAACGACACCGTTTTGTTGTGGAGTGCGTGCAGCGGATGTTTCATGTGAGATACCAACTCCTTCATAGTAATCACGAAGAGTCTGGTTGACGAACTCTGTTCCATTATCTGTACGAATACGGTGGATAGTAGTATTCAAACGTACCTGAATGAATTTCAGAAAAGTGATGATAGCCTTCGGTGCTTCATCCTTTGTACATAGAAATCTAACCCATGTAAACCTGGAGAAATCATCCACAATAACAAGAATGAATTTCTTACCGCTCACACTTTCAGTTCTCATTGGCCCACAAAGATCCATATGCAAAAGATGAAGTTTTTCTTGATTGGTGTCTTCAGCTTTGGGCTTGTATGATTTCTTGGTACTTTTCCCCCTTGAACACGCGGAACATAAATGGTCCTTGTGAAATTTGAGCTTTGCAAGACCACGAACTAATTCGTTTTTAGCCAGATGATTAATAGCATCAAAGTTAAGATGAGATAATCTGCGATGCCATAACCATGACTTGGTCTTAGATGCTTTAGAGAGAAGACATACTGGAGAGGCGGCCATCATGTCTTGTAGGGACAACGTATAAATATTTGCACCACGAGATCCCTTCAACAAGTCTTTTCCTTCCAAGTTGCGGATGAAACAAGTATGTTGTCGAAAAGCAACCTCTAGGTTGGAATCACAAAACTGTCCTACTGAAAATAAATTATGACCAAGACCTTCTACATAGTATACCCTTGAAATCGTAACGTTTCCAATCTGATATTCACCATACCCCATTATCTTTGCTATATGATCATTACCGAATTTAACCGTTCCAAGAAACTTGCTGACAAAATTTCGGAGCATCGAGCGATCTCCGGTCATATGCTTTGAACAACCGGAGTCCAAATACCAGAGGATGATTTGGACCACCTGAAAATATCACCAGACAAGGACAATGTAGAGGTATCGGAATCTGAATGTTCCTTGTTATTAGCAGGTACAGATGTAATAATCTTAGATTTGCTAACTTTAGGTTTCTTAGATTTCCTAGCCTTCTGCTTCGTAGTTGGTGGTGAAGATTCTAGTTGGCTTAAATCCTGAGGTATCTCTTCACTGATAGGCACTATTGTGGGGGCAGACCTAATTAAAGGGCGTGGGTTCCTTACTTTAGTGCTTGCGGGCCTAACTAAAGGACGCTCAGACCTAACCTCAATGGATGCATTCCTAGTTAAAGGGCACATTTTTCCATCTAACGTAAAGGTCCTACCAGTGGGGATGCCATTGCCATCCAACTTGGTCACGAGTTCTACCAGTTGGCTTCCATTCAAGATCATTCCTAATGGCATACATTTCATTCACATGATCAATAAGACACAAATCATGACGTTGGGAAAACATGCATTCATTACAATTCCAACATTTTAAATCAAAATTCACAAATGGTTTAGGCTTCTGCACAGGCGCAGAGCTTTTAGTCTTAACATGATTCCTTTTATTTAAAACTGAACTAACATTCCTATGGTGAGCTTCTACGTTCTTCTTGTTGGTACTACTAGTGGAGGGCTTGATCTTAGCTTTCTTGAGTGGCGATCCTTTAGCCTTAGTAGACTCTTTTAATCCTGTAGAAGGCAAAGTGGGAACATTAGCAACAGATTTTAAAGGTGCCTTACGTAATGGTGCCAAGGACGGTTTTGCTCCCGGGGTCTTATTGAATGGAGTGACAACAATGGGTCGATTAGTGAGTAGTGCACAGCCTGGTTTACCTATGTATTGCAAATATGCTAAGCAATATTGAACTCGCTTAATATATTCATGAGCCGAATAGTAGTAGCTACTTGAGGGATCTAAGGCATAAAGATCGTCTAAAATATCCCTAACAAGATCTACATGCTTAACTGCATTCCTCATATAAACATCGTAGGTAACCGGGTTTTTCTTATGGAGCGGGTTCTTATAAAGCACTACTGACTTGGTTGTTGGCGCACTAGAGGACGGTGCAGAGGTGGTAGCTAAGTTATTAACAGCTTCTTGTCGGGTGAGAAGAAGTGTCTCCTTTAACTCAACCAAAACCATATTTTTGTCAATGAGCAGGATGTTTAAGTCAGAAATTTCCTCACATTTTTGGTTCAATTGTTCAACATATGATTGTTGCTGTGCCGCATTAAAAGCAAAGCGTTCTTCTAGTGAACCATAAAGTTTGGACATTCCCTGTCTTGCATGATCCATCTCCCCTAGAATAGACGAAAGTCTAATTTCTAAGACCTGGTTTTTAGACTCTGCAGCCTCTAGTTCCAATTTTAATGTTTCATTTGATGACACATCTCTCTTCAATCTCATGATCTCTTCCTCTAATGCCTTAACTATGGCAATCATCTTGTCACTCGTCTCAACACCGTTTTCACAACTATTTGTTATCAAAAGATCCTCATTTTGAGTTTGTTGTTTTAATTCTAAAGATATACAATGTTGTTCAAGTTGATTAAAACGTTTTGAAAGTAAATCGTAAGAATCTTGTAGCTTTAAAAATTCAGCGTTAGATTCGTGACAAGAATGATTATCTACCTCATTTACAGTATCAACAACATTTACAGAGCGATCACACACATCATCACATATATTCACAGCATCATAGTTAATCATAGCGGATGTAAGCTCATTCGAATAATTAACATTCACAGTAGTAAGCACATCACACGAAATAACTTGGGACAAGAATCGGACATATTCGGATAAAATCTTTTCCTTTTCAATTAGTTGTAGTTCGTAAGCGGTGTCCATTTCATAAAACACTTTTTGAACTTCTCCAATTTCAAACTCAAGATTTTCTTTAAGAGATGCAAAACTTCCTTTTAGACTTTCGACAAACGGATTGATCTCATTCTTAAACACCTCGTTCATGTGTTCGAAAGCCCATTCTCCGGCGTTTAGGCCATTTCAAGTCGTACATTCCAAAATGACCTTGTCAAAACTAGCAAAGTATCGATTAATCTCTTGCAAGTTTAACCATACAGTACTAACGGGTGGAAGATCCTTTGGAATTTCCTTAGGTTCTTCCATTTTGACAAGTGTAGGAAGTGTACTAGGGTTTTCTTCATGTAACATGTGGGTTGGTGCTGTGATGAGATCTTTATCCATATGGAAGCGAATTCTAAAATCCCTTTTTGCAAGCTCCTGATTCATTTTAAAATAATCACACTCGGGATATTTTGCAAAGTTGTATGACCGATCCTCATCAACTAGATCCTTACTTTTGTGATCATCGAAAATAACAATCGGGTCTAAGACCAATCCTAATTGGGTTGCATTATAAAGTCTAGGATTATGGATCAAAGCTTGTTTTGCATACCATGGGTTAGGGGGAAGGCCTTTTTGACGTGATAAGTTAAATTCTACAAACGAAGCATCAAATAAGTGCACTAGTTGAGAAGCAGAATATTGTCTTAAAAGCAAGTAATCTAGACTTCTAATCTTATTAGCAGCATTAATCTCCATTTCATTCTTCTTAGACTCGAGTAATTCAAAATCCGTTTGAAGTTTTTGAAAATTAGTGACCACTAACTCTTTTTCTTTAAGTTCATTAGAAAGATTTGCTCTTAAATTTTCAATTTCTTGCAAATGACCCATTTGTTTGTTTCGAAAATGATCATATTCGGGATTAGTTAGAACACTAGACGAAGGCACTAATTCCAAAGTGTGAACTTTCTCGTTGCTTAAGGCAAGCTCATCAGACAAATTCTTATTCTTAGCTATGGTTTCTAAGAGTGCAGCATTCATTTGGCTAAGTAATGTAGCAGGAACCATGATCAAATCTTGTTGAACAGGAGTATGCGTATGCGAAATGGCTCCCGGTTGTGATTCACTCAAAGTCTGGGGACTCACACTGATATTACTATCATTGATTGTCTCCTCATTTGAAAGACTCACCACCGAACTCATTCGAATCAGCACTCTCTTGCACAACTTGATGTGGTTGAATACTAGCATCAGTGGTATTATCAGTGGTATTAATAAGTACCTCAGATCTCTTTTCTGGTCCTAAGCTGGAAATTGTTGCCATAAGAGCTGCCTTTGCAGATTGAAATTCATCACAGTCTGAATCATACGCATCAAGATCATCTGCTTGGTATGCTGCATTCTGTGTGGTGACAACGTCTTGTTCAGTAATCCCTGGATCAGCAAGAAATGCAAGCTCCTCTTCATCAAGTTCCCTTCCTTGTGCCTGAGCATTCACCAGATAAATCTTCTCTGCAAACCATTGACCATCCCTTCTCCTCTTGGGTTTCTTGCAATCCCTGGACATGTGACCTTCTTCCTTGCAGTTGTAGCATGTAATCATTCGCAACTTGCCTGTGGAATTAGCCCGTGGAGGAGTGTTGACTATTGGAGCAGGATTGGCCGTGCGAGCATTGGTGGTTGATGTAGTAGGTCTCCCCTGATATGGTTGAATAGGTTGAACCATTACCCTGCCATTCTCAATAGTAGCTTGTTGGCGAGAATTAGATGAATTCCTCAGCTGATTGTTAGTAGGAGCTGTTCCTCTAAATCCTCGTTTGCTTAAAGTCCTTGTGAAGTAAGCAGACATAGTGGCTAACACTTCAACTGGATCAGTTCCTTGTTTGAATTCAGGAATGGGGACTTCAGCATCATCACAATACAGTGCTTGGTCTTGTTGAGCTGTATAAGCACTAGAAGGAACACTCATGTGGTCAGAGTAACTTGATGGATATGCTGCATTTTCTTGATAAGAAGAATATGAAGACTGAGCATAAGGTGCAATGCTTGCTGGGTGAGGTTGTGAAGCATAGTGTGATGAAGGTGCATTAAACCGATATTGTTGCTGATTTGAGGTGGGTGGTTGTGGTAGAATCGAGTATTGGGGGAAGGTTGGTGTCATGTAAGGTGATTGATGATAGGCTTGATGTCCCAAGATATAAGGAGTGTTGTTGTGTGACAAGCTTGGTTGATTTGCCATCAAAGCTAAGGAGTCAGGGTACATACCTCGAGGCGAACGGTGCATGATCACATGTTTCTCATGCTGCTGAAGAAAAGCATATAGTTGATCCAAATTGCACTTATGCAAATCCCTGGTTAACTTAACATCGGTAATATACTCACCCCATTCAGCTTGAGGTAAAGTATTCAAAAACTTAGTGTTAACCTGGAATGGAGCAATCACGAGATTGTATACATTCAGATCATTCATAAGAGTAGTGAATCTGAAGTAATAGTCGTGAAGCGTTTCCCCTGGGTTGTACGTGAATCTATCAAACAGATCATACAACTGACATTCCCTTTCCTGTTTGGTAAGAGACGTACCTTGTAGCAACACCTTAAGACGTTCCCATAAATCCTTTGCCACCGTATACTGACTTACCATCCGATAGATGTCATGTGGAAGAGCTTGGAGAATGGTTTGAAGAGCCTTTTCGTCTGCATCGGCAACAAGTTGTTGAGCTAGTGTAAGTTCTTCAAACTCCCTTGGTCGAGTCACATTGTTAACCACGATGGTTCCATAGTCAAGTGGACCATTTAAAATTTACTTAACCATAAGCCTCCCATATACTGGTTTTCCCTTAAGGTAAGACATCATCCGGCCTTGCCATGCTTCAAAAACTTCTTTGATGAGCATTGGAGGACGATTATCCGTACCCGTAATGACAGAAATATCCGTAAGTGATGTCATCTGAGGCATTACTGAATTCGGATTCATTTTGTTCACTTTAAAGAGACAAAGATTATCGGTTGATCGAGTAGTGAAGAAAGGTTGAGAATTTGTGTTGTGTTGTTGGAATCAAGATTAAATCCACTAAAGATCGTTGAAAAAACTCGGAAAAATACCCCTTGAACTTGCTTATCTGGAATAACCCTAACTCAGAATAAATCCTATTCGGAATAATCCCTATTCGGAATAACCCTATGCTGAATAAACCTTATGCGGAAAAATCCTTATGCGGAATAATTCTTCAATTCGGAATGTTTGGCTATTGGCTATTCGGAAAAACTTTGCTATTCGGAATGATCGGCTATTCGGAAAGCTATTCGGAAAGTTTTGGCTATTCGGAAAGTTTAGCTATTCGGAAAATCTTTGCTATTCGGAAAAAATGCTATTCGGAAAGTTTCTTCTATGCGGAAAGTCTATTCGGAAAAAAACCTGCTATTCGGAAAACTTTCCTATTCGGAATGTCTATTCGGAATAAACTGCTATTCGGAAAAACTCTCCTATTCGGAATAATCTGGGAATATTAAGTTCGAGACTATGACAAGAGCTTTAAATTCGATTTTTTGATCAAAAACCACAAAAAAGTTTTATGATTTTTACCAAAATAAGCTAAACCCAATCATTATCAATTAATCCCAATAACAAAAACACCAAAAATAACAAGATTCAAGATTGATTTTTTCTAAAGATCACTAATTGATTCAATTAACTAAAAAAACAACACAATCCTTACCTTAAATCACCCCATAGCTCTTGATACCAAATGTAGAATATTGATAACCTATGAATCTATGAAGTGGGTTGATGTTTTCTAGTGAGAGAAACTAGAGAGAGAAAGTGAGAGAAAACTATGTGTTATTTTATTAAATGGAACTTTCAAAATGAACAACAACCAACCCCTTTCCAAGGAGGAAAGGGGTATTTATACTTCCAAGCAACATTGGGCTTGGGCCGGTCCATGACAAGCCCATGGACCGGTTCTTACTTAACTAAATAAGTAACTATTAACTACGAGCTATTACAACATTAATAATATTGTGGAGTGACCGATACTTCTAATATACGTAAAAACGTATTTCTAACAAATGCTCGGTCATAGTTTATTATTGTAACATTTATTAGAATGTTGTAATAGTTAGTTAACTAGTCGTGGTTCACGGGCTTGGTTTTAAGCTACTTAAAGCCAAAAACACAAGCTCAGTCCAAACAATATAGCTCATTATGGTTACATGTAAGCCCGGCTATATAAGGCCCTTCCTAGCATGTTAGGAAGGGTGGATTATCATTTGTAACTCTCATTATTCTAATATAATCTCACCTAGTTCTCCATATTCTTTCTACTTTCTTTCACTACTTTCTTTGTCTAGAATTCATCTACTTCATCTATTTTCTTTCTTTCTTCCTTGCTTAATCATCACAAATATATTAGACAACAGAACCAAGTAAAAAAGTTCGTACAGGAGAATATAGTATGTCACTTCGGGCTACCTGGGGAGATAGTCTCTGATAATGGAAAACAATTCGTGGAGAACCCATTCAAAGATTGGTGCGCAAAAAATAACATAAACCAAAGGTTCGCATCGGTAGCCTATCCGCTAACAAATAGACTTGTACAAAGAGCAAATAGGAGTCTGGGAGATGGCATAAAAGCGCGATTAGGGGAACACAATAAAAAATGGGTCGATGAGTTATCACATGTCTTGTGGGCCCATCGCACAATGATAAAACAGCTACGGGTGATACCCCTTTCGCTCTAACATACAGAACGAGACAGTTATCCCAATCGAGATTGGATTACAAACACTCCGCACAGCAGAAGTAGACATGGTCACAAATGATGATGAATTACGCTTGAACCTAGACATAATCGAGGAATGGAGAGAGTTGGCAGCTATCCACGAAGCCAAGTCAAAAGAAAAAATGAAGGGTTACTACGATGCTAGGGTGTGAAAGACTTCCCTTAGGCCAGGTGATCTCATATAGCGCTCAAACGCGGCCAGTCGAGCTGAAAATACAAGAAAACTTGGGCCTAACTGGGAGGGACCATACATAGTGACAGATGCATTGGGGAATGACGCATATCAACTACGCGACATGGATGGTCACGACCTACAGAGGCCTTGGAACATATGCCACCTTAAGAAGTGATACATTTAGCGACGAACTTCTGGAACCAATGTATTATTTTTTCTTTTATTTAATGTATTAAAAAATCTTGCAAGTATTAATAAAACTGTAGTTCCACGGTGCATTCAAAAAACATTTATTTTTGTTATACATACATTTTTTCTATGTTATATGTTGCCTATTGGCGCACGCGTGCACAACGTTTCTAGGAGAAATAAGAGGAATGAGCCTACCCTACTAATTAGACTCGTCGAGTAAGAGGGATGCAACCCCATCGACCATGGATCATGCATCCTTGTTAGTCCCCTTGCTATTAATGACGTCGTAGCAAGTTATGCAGCCAGTATACTCTAAGACTAATTATATACAATCGTGCACACCTAACAATTGGTTAGCCTCACCTGGCCGTCCTTGTGGCAGTAGCGGTATACAACACGTAATGAGTTTGCATCACCCATAAGGACCATTTATGAATTTACATTAACTCATTATACGAATCTGCGCTATAGACATTAAACATATTTATCATAACACAAAATGGGAAGTATTTATTACAAACAAAGGCAAAGATTCGCGAATAAAAGTACACAACAAATTTACAAGTCAGATAAGTTGTTGGAGAGCAAATTGGTCTCAGACAAGGACCTCTTCAACTTTAGCAGAGGTGGGGGGGATAAGTTGTGGCGTGGTGCTCTTTCATGCCTTTCTCTATTAGGTCCAGCACACGCGAGTCCCTCGCTAGCAGCGACAAAGGCAGCACAAGGATGGAGGAAGCAAGGTGGGCCACTCCAACAGAAGGTGCAGCCTCTATGTTTGGCACGACCTTCTTGGTGGCAACGCGACATTCATGTGCCGTGAGCACCTTAGACAACGGCACTTCTTTCTCAACCCTAAATGGGTCAAGTACATCCCTGGGCTGAGCAATTATTGGTACTGTTAGCTGCTCCGCGGAAGGCTTTAAGTGGAAATCTGGTTGTGCTTCTGCGCCCTCTGCCTTGTGGCGCGCCAAAGTGAGGCCCTCCATCACCATATCAAGGGGAAGCTCATGGTACTTTTCGCCAAGACCGAAAGATGTTAATGGGAATGTCCTTGAGGGTGGCTGTAAGTTTTGCCTTGGCAGTAGGGTCATAGAAAGGCACCTCTGTCAACTCTTTCTTCAAAAAACCAGCCTTGTGCGCCTTCACCAAACCCTTGGAAGTACCCTCATTCATCGCAGCTATGATAGACTGGGCAAAGGTGGCAGATAAAGTAGGGTCTTCCAAAGCACCCATAGCGGCTAGGCACAAACCATAGCGCACCAGCCATCGCTTCTCGGCTACCTCCTTCATCAATCATGTATATAGGTCTTCATCCAACTCAATGCTCAACCTATTTAGTTGGCTGCTAAGACCACCCACATCTTCTTTCACCCTTGCGACCAGTGCATCTACATCGCCACAAACTTATTCTTGCCATCCTCAAAGGCCCCCATTGCAACCTGGTTGGAAGCCTTTAGATGATTCAGCTGGGCGCGCTCGTCTTCCAGTGCAGAGGCTAGCTTGTTTTTCTCTTCGGTTAGGGAGTGGATGAGGGAAGCGTCTTGTCGCCCTCTCTCGACCTCTTGGTTGATTTTCTCATGCATTTCCCCAAGGGCAAGAGAATTCTCCTCAATAATGTTCCCAAGTTTCTCTTCAGTGGTCTGAACTTGGGTGGATAACTCCAAAAACCTCTTCTTGATGCGCGACATCAATGTATTGTGCTGCGACAAAAAATAGTTGACTTCGTCTGCCAGAACTACATCGCTCATCCCCTCTAATATCGTGGCTCGGCCAGGGGGCACGATGTTGTCCAAAAAGATGGAGCAGTCAAACTCACCGGTCAACTCTGAAGACACGAGTAAATCCCAATCAGGAGCTAAGACAGGGTCTTGGGGGAACCCGCTTCCCTCCGCTGTTGAAGTCTCCTTTTGTGGGGAAGGCGTAGCATCAGCCTTCGCGGAGGACTTCTCCTTGTCATCACTGATACATGAAAGAAGCAGTTAGAGAGATATAAGGATGGATATGGATGATAGCCATAATACAAGAACAAGGGTTTACCTCAAGTTGATGGTGGCAGGAGGAGTACGTGGAGGAGTCCTCGCAAGATTCTCCTCAAATTCTTCCTCGGTCACGCGCGCCTCTGTCCATGAGGACCCATCCCCCGTGCGAGCGGCTTTGCACGACGATACTGGGGGGCTTCTTTGCCTCTTACCCAATGCAGAGTTCTCCTCTTCTTCAAATTCCTCCTCGGCCTTCTACACGTCCTTGGTAAGATTATTCGACGACAACGAGGAGCTGAGAAAGGGCGATGGCTGCTGTTGTGCTGGTGGTTGTTGTTGTGGTTGTTGTACTGGTGGTGGTGATGGCTAGTCTGCGCCAGTATCATCATGCTCTTGTGCGGTGGAAGCTTCCCCAACTTCTAAATCCATGGTGTTCTTCTGCGCACGTTCCTGGATTGACTCCTTATTCTCCCTCTCAGGACAGGAGTAAAATATCAGATCTTTAGGGAAGGAACCGCGAACGATGTTGAGAATATCCATAGTTACGTAGAAAACAAGCAGACAAGCAGGAGAATATATTTTAATTTTTGGCACAAGATGGTACTTACAGAATGATACGGAGAACAGGGGAAGAACCACTAACCCTGGCCACTATGGGTGCGGAAGAAAGGTATTTGATGTGCGCCGCAGATGACTGCGCGACTCAGACCAAGGATTACCAACAACATCTCAGGGTAAGGTTGCACGGGGATGTGGTTGTTCAAGGTCTCCACGTCCTCAGAGTTGTAGGTGTTTGGGCCAGGCATTGGGTCTTTCCTCACCGTTCCAGGGGTCAAAAAAAGGAAGTAAAAAGGAAATGCAGCTTCATCAATCCAAAAGAACCTATCGTTCCATTCCTTTAAGGAGTCTATTTTCCCATCATAGCATTGCATCCTGCTCTTTCTCGTAGCGAAGGAGACCCAACCATTGGCTAGTTGCCGTTGGTAGAATACTCGAAATAAGTCTACGGTAGGCTCTATATCTAGGGTACGTCAATTAATTTTGAATTTCGAAACTTTGGCCGCCCCTATACAATGCAATTGGGAGACGTGGGTCTCGTAATGCATCAGTACACTGACAAGAAAACGCGACATAGGTATGCGCTGATTTGCATAGTAAAAAAACCGGGTGTACACTCCTATCTTTCCTACTAGAGCCTGGCTTATATTATGTCGAGGGTTAGGAATTTCTGGTTGTAGATAATTTGGTATGAATTAATCCGTCGTAAATTGGTCTAGCTTCCCTATGGTCAGGATCGACATGATATCGGATAATTGTCTCACCATGATGGCGTGTATAGAATGAGGTGGTCGCAAAGGTTACCTTAGCAGAAGTCTGGTAACGATAGGATGTTTTTGTAGACGATAATGGAAGCTTAAGAGTTTGATAGTGAATAAACAGTCAAAAGGAGGCGTCGAGGGTATATATATAGCCCTCTTAAGTTACTATTCACTGCCTAGATGTGTGCCACGTGTTACCCACTTGCTAAATCTAACGGTGGAAGATGAATAGGTAACTGTGACGTGGCAGACGCTTTTATATGGTTTCGAGGAGGTTAGGTAAAAGGGGGGGGGGGGATGAAGGTCTTCTTGGCGGGAATGTTTGAATTAATTTATGATGTGTGGTCTATGCACGTCTTGGTCTTTTTAGCACTTGAAAGTTGTAGTCTAGTAGCCGCGGTTTGAACCTGCGACTAATAGACTGGGGGGACATGATGATGTATAGTCCCTAGTCGGGCTGGATAGTCCGACTCACGGGTACTATCCGTATCCATCAGGAATGGATTAATGCTTATGGGATGTGCGCACAGCCTAAGAGGCCCGTCAGTCGCTGTCGCACATATGGTTCATTCCTTAACCGTGTCATCGTCTCACTACGACAGGATCAGGCAGAATATAATTTATCTTAGGGTTATATTACCCTAATGAAAGAGGATATACACTTACCTCATTTACGCGATAAGGATCAATCTATTTTGGATCATTATCTCTTCCTTAGGCCGCAAGAATAGGGAGCCCAGCCTGGACTCTCTCGAGTATAAAAGGAACCCCCGTGGTTCCACAAAGGTACGATACACACAATACCCTAAACCCTAATACACTCAAATCGATTACTTACTCACACGCCGAAGTCTAATCGTGGGTCAGAACCTTACGGTTAGTCTAACGGTGTCAGTTTAGTGCGCAGGGTCCTCAAAGCATGTTTCACTTTGGTGCAAGAGCTGGAGTCCACAAGACCCCGAATTAAGCCTAATTCAGGTCAAGCTCGGTCCATCTAACTTTTGTATCAACATTGGTTGAGCCTAGGAAGTAAATCTCAGGACGAGATTTCTATTAGGAGGGAGTGATATAACAACCCTAGATTTTGAGATTTTCCATTAGTGACTGTTTGACTTTGATTATGTGCTTATTGTGCTTTTATGTGTTATATGTTTATATTTGAGCCCTTAATTTGATATTACTCATCGTTTATGTAGTGCGTAGTACATTATATGATGTTACGACGGGGTTAGTTCATGCTCATTAGTTCACATGGATATGGCTATGATAGAATATCGTGTTATTTTATTGTTTTATGTGTACGTATATGTATTATAGTAAATCGTATATTTACAATACGAGGTTTAGTGCTTAGAGGTCTCGGAATAAGGATTTAGTCTCAGGAATAGTTTACGGATTAGTTTTAAGTTATTTTGGACTTATTTATTTAGTTAATAACTTATTTTAAGAGTTTTCATAAAATTGTGTATTTTACGTCTTTTACGGTAAATGCGTAGAATTGACTAGTTTTACGGTTTTGAGGTTTCGGGGACTTTAGGAGCTGAATTAAATTAAGTAAAAGTAAGGTAATATTATTAGGAAATTAATTAATAATAAAAAAATATAAGTGGTTTAGGTCAGCATAAGTTGGATGCAAGGAGAAGGGGAAAAGAAAAAAAGAAAGTGGGTTTTTGTATTGGGCTAGGATTCTTTTGATTAAGTATATAAGGATTTTTATTAACCAAAAACACACATAAAATCCCCGGAGATCAAATTCAAGTCGACATCTATGGAGGTTTTAGGGTTTCATAATCTTTTTCATCTTCCATTAAATCTAAGGTGAAACCTATGTTCATCTTTTCAAATTAATTACTTTTCAGTTATTCTTTATCAATACATGATAGATCTAGGGTTAGTTTAATTATAAATTCTGTAATTTAATTACTAAAACATGCTTAGATTAATTATGGTTCATAATTACACATGATGAGGGTAATTAATTAGACTAGTTGTGTTAAATTCGTTTTTAAAAACTGCGCAGAATTTTGAGTCATTTATTTTGATCATATCTAGTGTTTGACAAACTTTCTGAAGTCTAACTTGATACCCACGAAAAGGATTTGAGTTAGCTTTTTAACAAAATAAACGAGAACTAAATTGGAGGTCGGGAAGTGGGTCAAAAGTAGGTTACAACAGTCGTAGGTCAAAACAGTTTTTAGATCAGCCTGTTTACAATTAATGTTTTGAGTTGGTTAGGGTACAGAGGGTTATAAGTGGACCTTCATATGAACATGAGACTTAGTTTATATGTTAGAGAAAGGATCTGGAGGAGGGCTAAGTAATTAGATTAGGTTAAGACTCTCTGGTCATAACAAACTTTTCATATGTTTAAAATCAGTAAATTTCTGAATAGGTAAAATTATATACATATATATATATATATATATATATATATATATATATATATATATATATATATATATATATATATATATATATATATATATATATATATATATATATATATATATATATATATATATATATATATATATATATATATATATATATATATATATATATATATATATATATATACTAGTGGCATAACCCGCCCAACGGGTGGGTTCGGTTCATAGCTCTTAATCTATACAACGTTTGGAGATTACTTGTAATGGTTGTTGTGTTTTTGTTAAGTAGGAGTCTTCGTTCCTCTCTTGTTTTTACTTTTGACAAAGGGAGATATATATATCCACGTATGAGAATATTGGTTTTGTTAAAACAAATCAACCTTTGATAATGTATCATGTCTGGCTTTTGTTGACCAAACAGACAGGATAATTTTATAAATCTTGTTTTGAGAGAATGTTTGATATTGTCTGGCGTTGGATTACCCAACGGATGAGGTTGGTTCAAAAATCTTGATTTGAAACAATGTTTCTCGTTCATTTTTAATGGTTATCGCTATTGTGAGACAACCGTCATTGTTAAAAGCGAACCAACTTTTGATAGTGTATGTGCTTGGGTTTTAGTATTTGTGATTGTTGAAATAATGTCAACTGAAAGATAAAGATTTACATGCATAGAAATAAGAAATGTTTTCGAACCCGGGTCGACCCGGCCGGGTCAGCCGGTTTACCTGGCTCTGGTCGAAAAAACGGGTCATTTTTATTGTGGGTTTCATATTTTCGAAACCCGGCTAGACCCACCGGATTTGGATTGACCCGGGTCAATCAGTTCTCGAGACCAGGTCGGGTTTCGATTTTTTACGTTTTTTTTTTAAAAAATTATGTAAATTTTACGTATTTATTTTTACATATTATAGGTTAGTAAACAATTTATATCTTCAATATACGAAGAGTTTTATATATAATTTTTGCTAACTATTAAAAACAGGATTTTTTTATTTAGGAAACCGGGTTAACCCGGATTGATCCGGACCCGGTGACCCGATTGGGTCGATTTGAAACCGGGTTTCAAAACATTGAAATTAAGAAAATTCACAAATTTTGTATTATTCGAACAATATTGATTATATTTTGTGTAGTTTCTAGAAGCATGAGTTATGGTATTACCGTCGATTGGTTTAATGTGAGGCCCAACACATATGGCTTTATAATATACCTTGGCAAGACTGACAAAGAAGAATAACAACCATAGTGATTTTACTCGAGCTTAATATAGAGTATGAAAAAAAGTTTTAAAATTGTTAACACAAATGTCCAAATACTTCAAACCGAGTGTTTGGAAGACCGACATAGTTAACCTTCATTACCAACAAATGAGCAGCTGGAAATTTTATTTGAAATTGAACTCTTAAAATGAAGTTGATACAGATAGTATAAAACATTCAGTCAAATTAAGCGTGTGTTTTTCTTGTAAGAATATGGATTTTAGTTGCCAAACATCATATGTTATTCTATCAGTTCTCCATACCAAGTTGAATACCAAGTTTATATCAGCTACCATACCTATTTCACATAAATATTCTTTGTAGTCACTTTTTTCCCTTAGATGATCAGAAATATCAGATGTCCGATAATGGCATACCGATAGGGAGATGGGAATTGATGTTATCGAATCCGCTCTGCCATATGTATATTACTATCATAGTGAATCTAAAAAGGAATTTAGCAATCCATATATTACCTGAAACAAAAAGATGAATCATTGTGTTTGGAAATATGTGCACATCATGCTTGATGCAAGAAGAAACAACATATTAACATAGTATCTGTTGTCCAAGTGTCCTTCTAAGGCACTCAATTATTATTCAAACGGTACATATATAAAGTACACTTAAATAGAGAAACATAACATTACAAAGATTTGAACTTTACATTGTGCCAATTAGGATGGTGGTGAAGAAGCGAGTTACATCTGTACGAAGCAACTTAAAGACACCATTTTCTCCTCCTTTTTCAACCAGCTCTGTCACTGCAAATAATAAACTATATATATTATCATACACAAAAAGATCTTTTCCTTATTTTGAAGCAGCTATAACGAATTTACTAATGAAGCGATGATATCAACATAAAGGTCCTCACTTGCTGTCGACCAAGTTGTCCTTAAAATTCAAGTTGAACTGCAATTCATCACAAGAACATTAGAGTGCCTGCATTAAATCTTGGCTTCATATATCATATACATGAATTATAAATTCTTCTTTTTAAGCCTCTCAAGGAAGGAGAATCTTTCAAATTGTTATTTGCTGCTACCTGTAGAATATATCCTTTAACAAGGATCTAATTCTTGAGATGCACTGGTAAAGTGACGTTAGATTGCAAAAATTAGGCTATCATATACCCACATATACAAAATAAATTGTGAAGTTTTATGTTATACTACATTTTCTATCTATTATCAAGGAAAGCCAAAAAGTTGACTTCAAGCTGGATCCCAAACTTGTTAGGAAGTACGCCATCCGTATCTCCAAAGGTGTTTGGGATTATGTATTTTTAGTTGTTATTGGCTTGCTGCGGCTTTCTTTAAGACATTAGCACTAAAAATACACAATCCCAAACACCTAAAAATACATAATCCCAAACACCTTTGGAGATACCACATGGGGGAGGTGCTTAATTAAATTGATAATGAGCCATGAGCATAAGCTAAAATAACACAATCATAGCACCCCTAAGACCAGTTCCATTTTGGTTTAACCATTCAGATATTAAGATGAGATCAATGCAAAAGAATAATGGATATATGTCGAATTGTCCCATTTAACCACAAAAGAAGTTTGCATGTCATTTTTTCTTCATGTTTTATCATACACGTCATTTTACTTGTATTCGTTGTACTTAAATGTTAAAAAGTAGTACTTCTTATTCATTTGACTTGTTTATTGCATAATATAACATCTTCAATGGAGAAGCGATAATTAGTCCAGTATGATAGGTATGACAACTCATTTAAGTAGCTAATCTCATGTGATTGTATGTAGGTCCACGTAATCCTAGGATTGTTAATGTGTTGTAATGATCTAAAGAGAGGGAGAGAGATGAATAACTAGAGAGGAAAAGTTAGAGAGAGAAAGGAGAGGATTAGAGAAAAGATGAATGATTGATAGAAAGGAGAACTAACAACCCCTCCTAACATGATAGGAGGGGGTATATATAGCCCACCCTACATGTGGGCTTTATGGGTTATATGTTTACATATTAGATCACGAGCCCATACTACGTATATATCGTTGGACTGACCGATCCTTTCTAAATACGTAAAAACGTATTTCCAACAATCTCCCCCTAAGGGAGGTCACTCCAAGTTACAATGTCCTAAATAGTTTATAGCTCGTGATCTATGCTAATAATGATGTGATCGAGACTTTATTTGGAAAAACGTATCTCCAACAATCTCCCCTTAAGGGAGGTCACACCATTTTACAAAATCTCAAACCTAGCATACTGTGCTTGAATATTTGATCTTGTTCTTGTGAATATGTTGATGAGGTCTTTGACTTTAGTCTTGAGCATGTTTCCTTTCCTTGACCTTGTGCATTCATCACTTGTGATATTCGCCTCCTCGTGACTGCATGTTCCACATACTTACACCTTTATAAATTCTTGAAAGCTTCAGAGTTTGATACAGCGGAAGACTTGACTTTTAGGCTTTCTTGAATTTGTTGAAGTATTAAGTGCATGCAGTATAAGCATGTGTTGACTACTTCTTCTAGATTTTACACCGCAATGCCACCTTCTTGTTACGCTACATAAGAGAGTTAGCAACAAAACTTATACTGATGAAATGGCCTTGAACATTTCATACTAATTCGGTAGCATTTTACCTCCGGCCGGTAAATACCGTTGGATGATATTAAATATTGTACTTGTGATAGGTAGTTTCAATTAAGAACCTCCTTGACAAGATTTCGCGGGTAAACCCGTTCTCTTTACTCGACCTTCCAAAGCTGACTGCGAACGTAAAGAGTGAATCATTTGGATAAAATTATCCGCATGATTGAAGCCGTCAAATCCGATTCCTGGAACAAGTTTGATTCATTAAAGAATCGCACCATCGTTGCTTTCCAGTTGTCACGAGCTTGATTCATATAGAATCTTGCAAGTTACCTACCAAGTGCTGTTTGATGTTAACACTAGAAGGATTTCCACTCATCAATGTGAACACTATAGAGTGTCACTCTTAGTGTTCTGGCAAGATCACTAACATATTGCATAGAGGCCTGGAACGTGTTTAAGCTCAGTTAAGAATTAAACCACTGTTGCTTTCTAGTTATCACAAGCTTGATTCATAAAGAATCGCACAAGTCACCTACCATGAGCTTTTTGATATTTTCGCAAGAAGGATTTCCATCTTCATTGTAAATACTTTCGTATTACTCGGATGTTCAGACAAGATCATGAAGATTTTGCGTAGGACTCTTAAGATCTTTCTTACTTTTCACAGTGTGTGAAGAAGCAAGGAATTATGAAAGTGTGTCCTAATGAGATATTTGATGATCTCAAATAGCTCTAGACTCGATCGTGCATTTTGGATCTTTAGTGATCAAAGGCTGGAGAGGAGTGCCATCTTTTCAGTATCAATATATTCGGAGTGAATAAATCGATAGATAATGCGTTTTCTCTGTGTGAATAAAACAAATACTTTTTTAAGAGATATCTGAGTTAGTTGGGATGGGTTGTGCATTGCATCACTGGGTCCATGATGTCTATCTTCAATATTGAGCATCATTAAAAATGATCTCAATAGCATATGTGTTGACCCGGTTTCTGCCTAAGTTGTAAGGAGGGCTTCTTTGTTTTCACCCTTTATCTTTACAATTCTTTTTCATTCTTCAACCCCTTCAATGCTTACCAGTACGTCATAACTATCACCTTGTTGTGATTGTTCCAGTGCTAACTTAAGTACTTGGTCGGTATTCAGCTACGTTCACAATCTTTCTCCATCTTTCCTAAGGACTACTATTTCTAGCTAAGGAATGTCCTTGGGAAGATTCCTCCGGTTGTGGAAGAATCATTGGACTTAACCTATCCTACCATCCTTATGTCACCACAATCTTCACCGTCGTGAATAGAGATGTTTTGGGTAAGTGTATGTCACCATGAAATCCATTTTGATATCCAAATCCATTTTGCTCCCCTTTAACATATGCCACGATATCAAAAAATATTTCGCACATGTCAGGATGAGCTATCACGTTAAGTCAAACCATTTGTGATTAATCATTTCCCATATTAAATCACATTTTCTCCCCCATATTAAAAATATTAACCCAATCAATGTTTTTAATAACAATTGATTTAACAGCATTTTAAGAAAATTTGGGAAGAAAAATGCAAATCTAACTATCTTCATGATTTTCACAAGCTCACCCTCAAATTAATGAGGGTGTACTTGAAACGTAAATTAAATACCTTTTAAACACAAGTGTAAGATATTTATTACGTGCAAAGATATATATGATAATGTATTCACAAGATTAGCAATTTACGAGGTTGGACCTGAATGATGGAGAACATCGTATGATAGAATGACATGGTTCTTGTTCACGAATGTTGGTCGCCTCGTCACGTCTGAAGTTATCTTCTGACACCATGTATACGATTGATATCGTTGTCTTGACACCAATAGTGACCTTGGCACTTGCGGCATCAAAGATTTTGAATGTTGGACAATTGCTCCCCCTCAATTGTTGACCCGTGTTCTATTGAAAGAGCTGTACTCGCCGTTTGAGTAGTCGCATCGTCGAGTAATATCCATTTTTTTAATATATCGTTTTCCTCGACTCGACTCGAACTGATTTCCAATTTTAACATAGAGATTAATCGTTTCTGGTTAATAATTATACTTTAGTAATCTATGTCTATTTAAGCTAAAATTGGGGAAAGTAGGCTAAGGACTATATAAAAGTAAAAGCGCAATTAATTCACATAAAAATTACTCTAGAATGCAACGTAAAAATTAAACTACAAATATAAATCTAGGTGCAACAAAATAAACTTTAATTAAAAAATAATAATAATTTTAAATGTGAAATTAATCTAATGCAAGCAAGTAAAGCAAATAAAAGTGACGAAAAATGAAATCACAAAGATAAACTTAAAAATAAGCATAAAGCTTCAACCTTTTAAGCTTATTAATATTTTTAAATGATAAAGCTACAAGCTTTATATACTAATAAGCTTAATAATCACAAAAATGTGTAAACTTTTTACTAATTATGAGCTTATTTAAATGAAATCTAATTTTTTAAACTTTTAAATCTATATTTTAACACAAATAATAATAACTAAAACTAATTAAACCGGTTTTATGAAAAAATATAACTTTATTAAAAACAATTTAAACTATAACAATCTAATTAATAAAATTAAAGCGATTAGGTTAGAAAAATAAAAAGGAGAAATTTAGTACCCGTAGTCCGAGATAACCGCTCTAAACAAACAACATCAACAACTTCAACAAAATACGGCCCGTAAAGTACACGGACAACCAATATCAAACAAAAACTAAGCGTAACCTGGCCCATTTGTCTTTTAGCCGGGTGGTTGAGTCGGGTTATTTTAAAGGAATCAATCTGCCGGGTGCGGTCAAATTTTCTCATTTATTCTACGCAGACGACGCAATGTTTATAGGAGAATGGTCTGACGTCAATCTTAAAGGTATGTCTAGCATCCTGAACTGTTTTTTTCTTGCATCTGGTTTACGGATTAATATGCATAAATGTCAACTTCTGGGGGTTGGAGTTCCTGCTCAGCAAGTACAACAGGCAGCATCGACCATCGGTTGTTCAATCTTGAACGATCAATTTAGATATCTAGGGGTGAATGTGGGTGCGAATTCAGCTCTTGTGAAAAATTGGGAAGACATAATCCTTAATATTAAGGCACGGTTGAACAAATGGAAAGTTAAAACTTTATCGATAGGAGGTCGGTTAACGTTGCTGAAATCGGTTCTTGGAGCTTCACCGATTTACACTATGTCCATTTATAAAGTTCCTCAAGGTGTGTTAAAAGTTATGGAGTCAATTCGTAAACGTTTTTTTAACGGTATGGATCCTTCGGAAAATAAAATGTCTTGGATGGCGTGGGATAAGATTTTAGCTTCTAAAGAAAATGGTGGGTTAGGAGTTTCTAGTTATTTTGCTTTAAATTGAGCTTTACTTATGAAATGGGTGTGGCGGTATGTTTCTCAAGATGGATCTTTGTGGTGTCGGGTTATCAAGGCTCTTTATGGTTCGTCTATAGTGGAGCACAAGACTAAACTCAATTCCAATTGGTGCTCTATTTTGCGAGAGATCCACAAACTCAGAGATAAAGGTTTCGATTTTTTGTCCCACATGAAGAAACGTATTGGCAATGGGGCTAATACCAATTTCTGGACAGATTGCTGGATTGGGGAAGTTCCGTTGTGTGTTAAATTTCCACGTTTGTTCGCCTTGGAGACTGATGGGCAGATTACTGTAGATCAGAAGATGCACACCTCGCCGGATATTTCTTTTCGCAGACAGGTCAGGGGAGGTTTGGAACAACATCAGATGTCTGAGATGACGTCTCTATTGGGTACGGTGTCGTTATCAAATTCAACTGATAGATGGGTTTGTGATTTGTCATCCAATGGAGATTTTCAGGTAAAGGATGTTCGCAGACATATAGATGATGTGATTCTTCCAGTGGGAGACTTCGAAACTAGATGGGTCAAGCTAGTACCTATTAAGGTAAACATTTTTCATTGGAAAGCTCGTCATAATGGTTTGCCAACTCGTTTGAATTTGGCCAACAGAGGTGTAAACATTCCTTCCACTAGATGTCCGGTGTGCTCAAACGAAGACGAAGACAGTAACCATATCTTATTCAGGTGTGATTTGGCTCAGCAAATACTTAAACGAGTATGCAGGTGGTGGGAATTAACCCCACGGGATTGGTCCTCTTTTTCTGAATGGGAGGGATGGTTCATATCTCTTCGGCTTCCCTCGAAGATCAATGCCCTGTTGGAAGGAAGTTTTTATACAGCTTGGTGGATTATCTGGCGATTCAGGAACCGTACCATCTTTGAGGAGAAGCGTCCCAAACGAGCTGAGATTTTCGATGATATTATTTTCAATTCTTTTAATTGGTGCAATAGTCGTAGTCGTAAACTTTTTTCCTGGGAGGATTGGTTAAAAAATCCTCTTCATATTTCTTTGTAATTTTCTCTTCTAGCATCTTGCTAGTTTAATAAAATTCTCCGCCGTTCAAAAAAAAAAAAAAACCTGGCCCATAAAGTACACGGCCAAAAAAATCAATCACTAACCAAATTAATCAACCATATCAAACTTGAACCAAATTAATCAACTATAAGCTCTTCTTCAAAAATGATAGATCGATACGCCGAGATCAAAAAAAACACAAAAGGTTAGAACAATAAGCAATAATTATTATATGATAAAGAGATTTAATTAAAACTAATAGATCTAAAATATTTTTTATGTTTTATAGAAGTATTTTAAATTTTAAAGCTAAAAATTATAGATCTACCTAATCTATTTAAAAACCTAATAGATCTAACTATTTTTAAGGTTTTATAAAAATACTTTAAATTTTAAACTCTAAACTTATAGATCTAAACTTTTTAATATAAAAAAACTAATAGATCTAACTGTTTTTTTTGGTTTTTTGAATGTATTTTTAATTTTTAAAACTTAAATCTAATAGATCTAAATAACTAATTAATAAAAACTAAAAGTACTAAAATAAAAAGCTAGCTTATAAATAAGTTGTAAGCCTAAGCTTAGAACTTATAGATTTAAAAAGCTAAAAAGCGAATTAAATAATTACTCCACAATAAGCTAGATCTACTAAAATAAGGCAACAATAAGCTTAAAATAAGCTTGTATATAAATCTAACTTATTAGGAAAAAGTTATATAAACTTATCCCAAATAATAAGTTAGATTATAAAGATAAATAAAAAGAAAGGAAGAATGAGAATTAATTAAAGAGATTAAGCTAAAAGATTAATTTAATAAAAGATGAAAAAGCTTAATGAATAAGCTATTACAAGATTGAAAGGAAAAATACAACTTAACTATGTGTAAAAACTAAATATGAAAAAAACTTGATGAAAGAAGAACTAATGAAAGAAAAAACTAGTGAAAAATAAAGGGAAGGGGGACTTTATATAGAGCCAACATTGGGGGTATTTTAGTCATTTACTAGCTAATTTTGCTTGGAGGCTAAGTTTATGGGATCACATGCCTTCACATTCTGATCATAAGCCTGACACACGCCCAACTTGTACTAACATGCGCCATATGCCACGTGTCATCCCCTGATTCGTCTGAAAAGCTGAGTCAACTGCCACCTCGTACCAACACTAATGCACTAGATCCCATCAGAAATTCGCAGTTAAGCGTGCATGGTCGAGAGTAGTACTAGCCTGGGTGACCCGCTGGGAAGTCCAACACTAAAAAATTCATAGAAAATAAACCGTGAGGAGTTACGACGCGAAGTCGGGACCATTGGCTTTTATTAGTGAATGACTTTGGAGATTGGCAAAAATGGTCCTTGTTGTAAAATCTTCATCAAACACATCTTTAGCCCTCCAATCTTCATTCTTTTGGCACTATTTGGTCCTTTGACTTTATCTTTGGCTTTTTCTTCGATAAATGACCAGGAAATCCCGTGTTTTCTTTCCTTTTGATCTTTTGTACCTATTTCACAACAAAAACACAAACCACGTATAATTCCAACATTTACGATATTAGTTACGCGCGTTTTGGTCTTGTTTTTCATTGTTTTAAGTGGTAAAAGGATAAGTGTTTACACACTTATTAAATCCCCTACACTTGACCATTGCAATGCCCCCATGAAATGCACAATTTGAAAGCACAATTTTACATTTTCCATCATAATTAACCCATCTCGGCCTTTATTATAATATACTACTACTACTAAAATAAAAAGAAACTTAAAACGATGAAAGGATAAAAGATATAACAATTTCATTCAATTTATTAACTTTGAAATTGTTTGATGGAAGGAACTCGTAAAAAAATTTAAGACTTAGATTAGGGCTTTGGTGTCATGAATATTAATCACCCTCAAGTTTCACGTTTCCCATACCAAGCGTAAAAACGAGATCATTGCAATTATAAGTTAGTAAAGCTAACACTCACTCATGTGGCTCAATTGTTCACTTAGACCCCCTTATTCCTAGGTGTATCTCTTATATTTTATTGTTGTCTTGAATGATCACGAGGATGCATTTTTTTACTTATTTCGATAGTTTATTAGGCCAAAAATAAAGTAGGACGATTTAATCAATAGTTAGCTAAAGGAAAAAATCTTTTAAAACTGCTTCTCGAAACCTCATAAAGTTTATATCTTGGCATAACTCGTTTCACGATTTGAGACCTTTCTCGGATCGATATTTGGCATTGACTTCATACTTCGAATCTTGAGAGAGGTTCTTGAAATAATGGTCTTCTCTTCATAATAGGAATTTCTTCACTTGAAGTTTTTGAGAGATTCTTCAAACTTGGACCACGACTTCTTCATTTTTCTCCAATTTTTTTTTGGGATTTTGATATACAACGATCCGCCTCCTTTTAGGACTTGGATCTATTTATCCTCATACCTTGTTAGGGTCTTTTCGGATAGACTTCTCCATGATCTTTAGGGGAGTATTTGCTTTTCGTCGTGTGTCTCGATCCTTCATATTGATTTTTGATAAATGATTCTTCACATCACTTTGGATCTTTAGCAACAAAATGAGCCCTCATGCCTTGTTAGGGCCTTTTCGGACTCGCCAATCTTCGCATCCCTCTTCAATAAGTTATGCCTTGGCTATGAACTCTAATTAATCCTGAGCAACTTTTAAACGATCTTGTGCTAGAAGCTAAGTAACTTTTCAAATCGTACGACCTTATTTATTGCAATTATATATTAACAAGCGATGGGAGAAAAAGCTCATAATTAATTCACATAAATTCATGAGAGAATACCAAACTTATAATTGACTTTATCATCTCTCGTTCTCCACAATTTAAAATCTCAAGGAATGAGACTCGTGGATGCTTAGCCTATTAAATCAAAGTTTTGGGTTTTTAAGTTATCTATAGGATCTTGCAACTTCTTAGACTTTTTCAAGTTTAGGATTTGCATTTTAAAGTTCCCTTGATAAACGACTTTCTAGGATCAATTATAGGAACTTGCGAAAAGTTCTTGTTCTTAAACCCGTATGAGTTAAGACTTTCACGTTTTAAAGTTCCCTATATAAAAGTCTAGCAAAACTTGATTTGAACACGTTAAGGATACTAGCTAGTGTAAACTTGGATAAGTAAACTCGGGTTGAGTCAAAAGATTCATGACGGGCCTAATATATCAAAGACGTCTAAACTTGTTAAAACCATTTTATTTATTTATTATTATTTTTTCTTTTTGACTTTATTATGGAATATATACATATGGTAGTGATGACAAAAGGAAGGAGATAAAAGAAAATAAAAGAAAAATACTACTAGGCCAAAATAGATCAAAATTTTTGAAAAACGTCGAAAAATATTAATTTTTCCGGTTAAACTGAGGACATATTCATGGAAAAGCCCACTTATTACTTCGATAGAAGTCTCCCCTACACTTAATACAAACATTGTCCTCAATGTTTAAGCATGTGGAAGTAAACTCCCCTACACTTAGGACATTGTGCACGTTGTTTAAATCTTGTTAAGGAAAAGACAACTAAAGTGATTACATTTATTCAAATTATTTATATACAAGTATGAATCATAATATAAAAAACGAATCAAAGAAACCGGGTACACGGGAACACGGGATCACGGGTCGTGTCAAAAGCACCAAAAGTGGATCATTAAAGCACATATCCGTGCACAACATCACAAAACACAACCTACTTGGCTCCCCCTACACTTATTGGTGGAAATGGGTGAAGGTGAAAAAGGGTGGAAAGGGTGGAAAAGGTAAAAATCTAACCTAGTTAAATGATGCTTGATTTATTTATCACGAGTCTCTAGCTCGACTCGATTTCCCGAATATCCTCGTTTAAATGGGAAAATCATGGAAAAAACGAGATTTCCAAGGAAGGAAGATCTCTCCATGATAAAGGGTGAAGCACACTCACATAAGGAATACCCCAAGAAAAATCCTCCCGGATCAAACACATAATTTCCATCACGAAAGGAAATAAACGCCATGGTGGTAAAATCACACAAGTATAAGTCGAGTGGGGTATCCTTAGGCAACGATCTCTTAAAGGAAAGGGTGGTATGGTGATAGTAGAAGGTGTGGTAAGGTGAAAGCGTAGTTCCGAATATTCCAAAAATGTTTCCTTTTATTTCATTAGATGGATACTGAGATGGCTCAAAAACTTTGATACCGGGATCGAACACATTTTCCTTTAGGGGAAAAGAAGAAAGATTCTCAGCGGAACTTGAAGAAGATCCGTTCATATACCTCACAATCTCATCCGAAGAAGGTGGAAAAAGAGGTGTCAAAACATAAGTGCTCCGAATGTTAGTGTCGTCCGGTTTCTTTTCCTTTGAAACGAGTTTCTTAAAGTCCGAAGGAGGGTAAAGGCCATAATCAAAATCCAAAGTGGGAGAATCATGCTCATTTGGGAAGTAAGTATTGAGAAAAGTGTCGAAATCTTTCTCAAAAGAGTAATCCTCAAAAGTAGTATCAAACGTTGGTGGTGGATGATCCTCATCAAAAGGAGGCTCAAGAGTGGGAGGATCACTCATAGAGATAAAAAAAAGGATCATTAGGGTCACTAGGTGTCTCTTCAAATCCCAAAGAAATGAGATCACTTACAAAAGTGTCGTCATCATAGTTGTCGTAAAGTGGGGTATCAAAGAGTGGAGGCTCTAAAGGTGTCTCCCCAAGATCTAAAGGAGAATAAACACTTGAAAAAGTGTCATCACTATCGGTATCGTAAATGGGATTATCTAAAAGTGGAGGCTCAAAAGGTAGTTCCTATAAATCCGATGTGGAATGATCACTTAAAGAAGAGTGAGATTGTAAAATCTCAATCATTTGTCGATTATCCGTTGCCATTGTGTTGTTCAAAGCTCGATTAAATCTCAATCATTTGTCGATTATCTGTTGCCATTGTGTTGTTCAAAGCTCGATTCTCGGTATCGGCTTGATTGACGGTCTATTTGTTCTTCTTCTTCTTTTTGGAAGAATTAGAAGTATTTGGTACACCACTCGGTATGTGTTCACGCGCGCGAGTGCGCATACATCTAAACTCGAGGAATAAGGTAGGAGACCTCGGTCGACTTTGAGAGGAAAGGGATTATCCCTCTCGAGGTTCAATAATAAAAAGCTACAAAAAATATATATGTAATACTATTTGGGCCGCAAAACCCTCGCTTAGCCTTCCTTCTCAAAATACTTACAAGTGAACCGGGGAATGAGGTGGCGCGAAGCACTTAAGTACCTAGCTTCCCTTAGACGGCCTTTTATAGCACGTCGCCTTTCTATTCACCTTAAAGTTCGTATTTTTCGAATTATTTCTTAACGAAAGTATTTATCTATTTTTGCCTTTATTTTGTTTTATCGATACACGTATAAGGAACCAGAACGCCTCCAAATACGGGGTATTGCAAGCAATACTTAGGAAATATTTTGTATTAAGGTTCTTATACGTAAAATCAATTGTAAAAGAAAAATCTTTTTGTATTTTTTTAAAGAAAAATATATATTCACAATAAAAGCGAAAGAAATCGAAATAAGAGAAATAACAATAGTACTTAATATTTTTAGTGTGATACTTTAGGAAAAGTATTATTTTTTTTATTTTTTTAAATTTTTTGGTGCAAATCTTAGGAAAGAATTTGCTTTTGATGGTTTTTTTTATTTTTTTGTATTTTTATATTTTTTATTTTTTAATGGTTTTTATTTTTTAACAAGAAAAATAACTTTCAAAAGTGAACAGATCCAAAATTACAAATCTTCCCACGAAAACTCGGCAATCGTAACGAGCGAAGCAGCAGCGGCGCCAATTTAATATCAATTTTTTTTAATATATCGTTTTCCTCGACTCGACTCGAATTGATTTCCACTTTTAACGTAGAGATTAATCGTTTTTGGTTAATAATAATAGTTTAGTAATCTATGTCTATTTAAGCTAAAATTGGGGAAAATATGTAGGCTAAGGACTATATAAAAGTAAAAGCGCAATTAATTCACATAAAAATTACTCTAAAATGCAACGTAAACATTAAACTACAAAAATAAATCTAGATGCAACAAAAATAAACTATAATTAGAAAATAATAATAATTCTAAATGCGAAATTAATATAATGCAAGCAAGTAAAGCAAATAAAAGTGACGAAAAATAAAATCACAAAGATAAACTTAAAAATAAGCATAAAGCTTCAACCTTTTAAGCTTATTAATCTTTTTAGATGATAAAGCTACAAGCTTTATATACTAATAAGCTTAATAATCACAAAAAGGTGTAAACTTTTTACTAATTCTGAGTTTATCTAAATCAAATCTATTTTTTTAAACTTTTAAATCTATATTTTAACACAAATAATAATAATTAAAACTAATTAAACCATTTTTTATGAAAAATATAACTTTATTAAAAATAGTTTAAACTATAACGATCTAATTAATAAAACTAAAGCGATTAGGCAAGAAAAATAAAAAGGAGGACGTTAGTACCCGTAGTCCGAGATAACCGCTCTAAACAAACAACATCAACAACTTCAACAAAATACGACCCGTAAAGTACACGGACAACAGATATCAAACCAAAACTAAGCGTAACCCGGGCCGTAAAGTACACGGCCAAAAAAATTAATCACTAACCAAATTAATCAACCATATCAAACTTGAACAAAATTAATCAACTATAAGCTCTTCTTCAAAAATGATTGATCGATACGCCGAGATCAAAGAAAATATAAAAGGTTAGAACAATAAGCAATAATTATTATATGGTAAAGATATTTAATTAAAACTAATAGATCTAAAATATTTTTTATGTTTTATAAAAGTATTTTTAATTTTAAAGCTAAAAATTATAGATCTACTTAATCTATTTTAAAACCTAATAGATCTAACTATTTTTTAAGATTTTATAAAAATACTTTAAATTTTAAACTCTAAACTTATAGATCTAAACTTTTTAATATAAAAAACGAATAGATCTAACTTTTTTTTTTGATTTTTTGAAAGTATTTTAAATTTTTAAAACTTAAATCTAATAGATCTAATTAACTAATTAATAAAAACTAAAAGTATTAAAATAAAAAGCTAGCTTATAAATAAGTTGTAAGCATAAGCTTAAAACTTATGAGATTTAAAAAGCTAAAAATCTAATTAAATAATTACTCCACAATAAGCTAGATCTACTAAAATAAGGCAACAATAAGCTTAAAATAAGCTTGTAAATAAATCTAACTTATTAGGAAAAAGTTATATAAACTTATTCGAAATAATAAGCTAGATTATAAAGATAAATAAAAAGAAAGGAAGAATGAGAATTAATTAAAGAGATTAAGCTAAAAGATTAATTTTATTAAAATATGGAAAAAGCTTAATGAATAAGCTATTACAAGATTTAAAGGAAAAATACAACTTAACTATGTGTAAAAACTAAATATGAAAAAAAACTTGATGAAAGAAAAACCAGTGAAAGAAAAAAAAACTAGTGAAAAATAAAGGGAAGGGGGACTTTATATAATACCAACATTGGGGGTATTTTAGATATTTACTAGCTAATTTTGCTTGGATGCTAAGTTTATGGGATCACATGCCTTCACATTCTGATCATAAGCCTGACACACGCCTAGCTTGTACTGACATGCGCCATATGCCACGTGTCATCCCCTGATTGGTCTGAAAAGCTAAGTCAACTACCACCTCGTCATTCTCTGCCACCTCGTACCAGCACTAATGCACTAGATCCCATCAGAAATTCGCAGTTAAGCGTGCTTGGGCGAGAGTAGTACTAGCCTGGGTGACCCGCTGGGAAGTCCAACACTAAAAAATTCATAGAAATTAAACCGTGAGGAGTTACGACGCGAGGTCGGGACCGTTGGCTTCGTAATTTTGTGCTCTTCAATGTGATTTATTAGTGAATGACTTTGGAAATTGGCAAAAATAGTCCTTGTTGTAAAATCTTCATCAAAGCTTCATCTTTAGCCCTCCAATCTTCATTCTTTTGGCACTATTTGGTCCTTTGACTTTATCTTTTGCTTTTTTTCGTTAAATGACCGTGAAATCCCGTGTTTTCTTTCCTTTTGATATTTTTTTACCTATTTCACAAAAAAAACACAAACCACGCATAATTACGACATTTACGATATTAACTACACGTTTTGGTCTTATTTTTCATTGTTTTAAGTGGTAAAAGGATAAGTGTTTACACACTTATTATCGAGTATGTAGATATCAATTGTAAATTGATGCGGATTGTGGAGATGATAACTTCATAAAAACAGGATTTCTCTTGTTTTAACAAATAAATGCACTGACACGTATATAAATTTGTGTTAGATTGTGTTATTACGTAAACACAATCCCTTACATGGTTAAAAAATAAACCATGCCCGAGAAAATTAGTTCCCGTTGTTGAGTCAAAGCTTTCCGGTGAAATGCTTGATTTTAATATGAAAAACGTGTTACTATCTGAAATAATAGCAAACCATTTTGAGCATGTTTTAAATCATTTAAACTTCTGCTCGAACTTTATTTACAACCCCGTGTCATTATTAAAAGAAATTTCTAAGATCGTAAATATTATCGATTCCAGAAGACATGCTCTTTTTATCAAAACATTATGAACACACAATTTTGAAAGATTTAGAAAAACCTTTTTAAAAATTGTGTTCAACATTTTGAAAACCAATTACTTGAGCTTAAGAATTTGAATATATTACGAAACGAGCTCAAGTCCGAGAAGTTGTAAACTTCCCGTTGTTGAAGATAAGTTACCATCAGTGATAAACTTTCCTTTTAACTGAAGAATGAGTCCTAAGTTGACATTTACTTAGAATTTGTTTTCATGAGCTTGAAAACTTTTGAATGTTTTAACGTAAAGCTCATGACTGAGAAAGGTGAATTTCTTGTTATGAAGAAGCGTTCTCTTATTCAAAAGATACACTTTCCTTTTTGAGCTTAAAAGTTAGAATGTTTTAATACAAGCTCATGACCGAGAAAAATTAATTCTCGTTACGAGGATAAATTATCATTAAAGATAAGCTTTCCTAAAGTTGAAGTCCGAGTTACAGTATCATATTTAACTGTAAGTCATTGTGCATGAGCTTAAAAACGTCGAATGTTTTTAATATAAGCTCATTCCCGAGAAAAATCAATTTCTCGTTGTGAGGATAAGTTTATCATCGGCGACAGACTTTCCTTTCTTTGAAGTCCGGGGCATAATCTGAAATATAATTATACGCCGTTTTACACGAGCTGAAAACCTTTGAATAATTTTAATGTAAGCTCGTGTCCGAGAAAATTTAATTTCTCGTTAATGAGGATAAGTTTATCATCGGAGATAAACTTTCCTTTCTTTGAAGCGCAGGTTACAATCTGTCATGTGACTGCAAGCCGTATACACGAGCTTAAAACCTTTGAATAGTTTTAATGTAAGCTCGTGTCCGAGAAAATTTAATTTCTCATTTTGAGGGTAAGTTATCGTTGCATAGATAAACTTCCCTGTATTTGAAGTCCGGTTCATCGTCTGTCATTTAACAATGAACCAAATACACGAGCTTAAAACCTTTGAATGGTTTTAGTGTAAGCTCGTGTCCGAGAAAAATTTAAATTCTCGTTTTTTAGGATAAGTTTATCATCAGCGATAAACTTTCCTTCATTTGAAGATCGGGTCAAGGTCTGATATTTAACAATTATCCACATACACAAGCTTAAAACCTTTGAATAGTTTAAATGTAAGCTTGTGTCCGAGAATATTTAATTTCTTGTTTTTGAGGATAAGTTTATCATCGGCGATAAACTTTCCTATATTTGAAGAATGGGTCACAGACTGTAATTTGACTATGAGCCATATACAAGAGCTTAACCACAAATCCCCTGAAACACTTGTTTCTTAGATATCAGCTTCTTCAGCAACCAAACTCTGAGAGTGTCCCGAGCAGAATGGTATAAAGCGACTGGACCGCTTTGCTGAACGTTAACGTTTGTACATGCATTCTCATTAGGAGTTTGTATGCTTTGATATGGGTTAGGTGTGTATGTTAGAACCATGCGGGGGTTCACAGTTGGCCTTACTTGTGCCAGAGGTGACTTGAATAAGTGATTCACTTATGTTAGGTGTCAATGATTTCCTTCTATAGAATAACCTCATCTTAGGCTTAAGTGATATATCAGCCTTTTCCATTTCCTCCCTAGTAGTCTTAGTAGGAGTAGAGGCAATCCTAATTAAAGGGCACTCGCTTCCTACGAGAGTGAAAGTTCTACCCGTGGGCGCCACATTTTACCAATGGGTTTGATTCTAGCTACCCACTAGGATTTAACTCTAGCCCGGTAGTTCACCTCATTGTGGAATTTCTTGACACAAGAGTCATGATTTGCCTTAAAGACACATTTCTTACATGTTTTACAAGTAGCATGTTTCAAGTCTGAATAAGATCTTAAATTCCTTGATTGATTGATGCTCCTAGGATATGTCATGCTACGGTTAACAATGTTGGGTGATTTAGATGGCATCTGACTAGGTTGGAAATTTCTATTTCTTACTTGTGTCTTTTGCTTAGTTTCCCTTAGACCAATTTTAAGGTGAACGTCATGTGAACTAGTTCGAGACATGTTCTTTGAACTATGTCTAGGGAGGCTAGATGCAATCATGTGATTAGGTCTTGCAAAAGCTGTTTTAGTCACATTGGGCCTAGTTGGTGGAGTGACTGGTCTAGAAAGATAAGCCAAATCAACTTGGGAGGCAAACCGCGGTCTCGAGGATTTTTGTTTCTCGGATCTAAATGCAGTCGGTTGTCTAACAGAGTTATTTTGAGGCGGTTTCCCCAAGTTTGATGGTTTTTCAAGCTTAGTGTCGACACTAGTTCCTTTAGTTTTCCTAAACTCGTTTTTCAGAGCAGCTATTGCAAAAACATTTTCCGGAACCTAGGCCTTTAAATCAGCATTTTCAGTAGTTAACAAGGTCGTTGACTCTAGAGTTTTAGACCTCATCTATACAATAGAATTATTTTACTCATTAAAATGCTGTTTTAAGGTCTCGTGTTCCTTTTGTAAGATGTCTTTGGATGCCAACTTAGATTCTAGCAAAGTAACTTGTTTCAAAAAATTATCTTTTTCGGTTTTAGAATCTTGAATTTTTTATTTAATTTTCGTTCAAGAACAACGTTTGAATTTTCAAGTTTTTCAAAATACTTTTCAATTTATCCGTTTTCTTAGAAAATTCTAGTTTGGCATCCTCAAACTCTTTTGATTGCTGAGCTAAAATCGTTTCAAGCTCTTCAATGCTAGAAGCAGAATTGGTTAAAGAAGTAGTCGTAAAACAATTAGCAGTATTGTTAATTAGCGCATTCATTTTAGACAACATATGAAGAAGATATGCTACTTGATTCCTGTTTTCCTCCTGATTCTATTCCCTTGTGACTTCTTCTTGTGTCGTCTTGCAATTCTCCTTCTCGAAAAGTCGAGTTCAATGATTCCATTGGATTTCGATGAATGATAATTGTGTTAGTTGTCGATTAGATCCCTTGATTAGTGAAGAAAGATGATTAAATCCCCTAAGTATGTATACTCGAGAAACCAAAAATTCTTGAGTTCGGAATATCAAATAAGAAGTCACGTCTTTTTGTCACGTCACAAACCTTATCAAAATCAAACTCAGCTCAACTATTTCTTAGTTGGCTCAAACGTTGATAAAATAAACCCGATACTAATAGGTCCAATTTCCTCGGCTCGTATCAAAATCAAAATAAACCCGATATTTATGGTCAACAATATACACATTCGTATATGATTCATTCAAATTGAAGCATTTGAATTCAAAAGCACCCTATCTATAATAAAATGCTAAACAATTTAACCATTGTCCAAGGCTACTGAAGTCACAGCCCATTTAATTTGCAATACCCGACACAACTGAAAAGAGTAGGACTCGATCCACTAAACACATAGGATATATACTTGCTTAACCCTAATCCTACTCACAACCCTAACTTAGGGGCTGTTTGATAAAAAAGAATGATTAAGTACTGAATCAAATAACGCACTGAATGATTTAGAGTGATCTGTATGAATTTGCTTCTGAATGAATCTAAACGTTTGGTAAGCGTTTTGAACAACAATCTGAATGACGAAAAATTATCTTCTATCCTTGCATCTGATTTAAAGTTGAATATCTTTTTAAACATAATATTAATACATACAATGAACAAGTTTATAAATAAAATAGTAATAATAAAAATTGGAGCAGGGCGGGGCACGTTAATCGGGTTGCGAGGCCGGTTTGGGGCTTAAACGGGGATTTTTAATCGGTTTTGAGGCGGAAGTGCGGAATAACATCTCGACCCGGCCCACCCGATTAGACATACACAAATATATCTATGTATAAAGTACTTTGTTACTCTTTACGTAGTAAAAAAGGTATTTCTCTAATATTGTTAGTTTTTTATGAATGTAATTATAAAAAACTTATTTAAATGTCTTTTTTTTAAGTTGTAACTTCTTTTTGTTATAATTTATCATAAGTATAATACTATTGTTGAAAACCTAATAAGCTTTGTTTGTAAATGATATTAATAAGTTCTTTTTGTTCGTCCCGCCTCCAACCCGCTATGTTACCCTCTCTACTATAAAGAATATTACTAAATAATAAATAAAGAACTTTTGCTCAAGTGAACATACCGGTAACAAAAATATTAATAAATAAATCAATAATTTTGCTACAAAGAAAAATTGCTACAAGAAAAAAAACATAAGGATAACGAAAATATTAATGAATTAACAAAAAATATTTGCTATAGAGAAAACATTGAATAAATGGAAAGCTAGTAAAAGAAAAGAAGTAACTGAATGGCTAAGGACAAAACTCACGCTAAATGATTCAAAGGTTAAATGAATCGGTCAGAGGCCCATTATTTTTCATCAAACACCCCCTTCACTGACCGAATTAGAGATGTTCTCTTAATTGGCTCATTAAGAGGCTATCAAACAACCCCTTAATCTATCTAACTTCCTCCGCCTCCATTACATATATTTCTCTCAAACCGTCATATATCCCTGGCCACCAAACTTTATCAAACCCAAATCGTCCAAATAAACCTAGTCACGATACCCATATTGTACAACTAAATCAGCCATCATATTGTCCTAGTCATGAATCCCAACCACGAAACCTATTTATCAACAATAATCAATTTGATTCGTTGCAAGAAAATGATTGACTTCAAGATATTTAATAAGATCTCGGGTAGGTATCATTGTGATGATTTAATTCGATGTGTGTAATTAACGAAAGAAAATAGACTATAACAAATCAGTTGTAAATCTTGTTTCATTTCGAATATTAAATTGGGTTAACCCAATATAGATCAATGGTGTCCGAATCTAAACTTAGATATATGATGATGAATTCGTGTTGGATTTAAAAAGATCATGAAACGTATGTCTAACACGAGTGGGATCTGATATCATTTATTAGTTTCAAGTCTAGATGTTGAGGGATACATGAGACGATGGGATTTAGATAGATAGAGTCGGATTTGTTGAGGAGTTATAAGGTGATGAGTTGTTGTCGGTTGGTGTTGTTGAGAATAGGTCTATTTTGAGTCTTGATTGTGTCGAGACGAGTCCGAGTGTGAGTGAGTCGAGTGTTGTTTTGGAGTCGAATGTGTGGTATGGTTGTTAATATGCTTCTGTATCTTCGAGTCTTGAGAAAGGTTTATGTCGAATCAGTTTATTGTCGAACCAAGACATGTTGTTAAGCTTTTCGAATCAGCTTTTTGTGGGTGAATAATCGAGTCTGTGTGTTGGACGATGTGGAAACTAACTTCGGAATGTGATATACTTTAGAACAAATCAGTAACAAGATCATACCATCGCAATAAGGGACAAAAAAAATCATACCATCGCAATATGACAAAAAGTGATCATCGCAATAATGAAAAAGTAATATGTCGCAATGTCACAAATTCGTCACAATAACATATCTATCACAATATCCCAACACTTGTCGCAATAATTAGCAAAAGTTGTCACAATAACTCACAATTTGTCGCAATATGCCAAAATCTGACGCAATGTCACAAAATCCGTCACAATAACTCAAAATCTGTCGCAATAGCTCAACATATGTGGCAATATGCGTCGCAAAAAGTGTCGCAATATGTAAACCTTAGCCTTTGCTACGGAATAAGTGTCGTAATAGTACAAAAATCCCAATTTCCAATTTTTTCGGATCAAACACACCTAATTCGAGATTTTAAGCCAAAAAAAATGATCCAAACACCCAAAAATTTTGTGTTTTTAACCAAAGTAACAGTACCAAATCTCTACCACAACTATGTAGATGATTTGTATCAAGATTAAACCATAAAAAACACAAAAAAAATTGGATCGAATGATTTTAGATCAATACCCACCAAAATAAATGATGAACAAACACAAGAACAAACCAATCATCCATGGCTCTTGATACCAATTGTAGGTCCACGTAATCCTAGGATTGTTAATGTGTTGCTATTATCTAAAGACAGAGAGAGAGATGAAGAACTAGAAAAGGAAAGTTAGAGAGAGAAAGGAGAGGATTAGAGAAAAGATGAATGATTGATAGAAATGAGAACCAACAACCCCTTATAACATGCTAGGAGGGGGTATATATAGCCCACCCTACATGTGGACTTTATGGGTTATATGTTTACATATTATATCACGAGCCCATACTACGTATATATCGTTGGAGTGACTGATCCTTTCTAAATACGTAAAAATGTATTTCCAACATTGTAGGTTAACTATACTGATCAGAAGGACATTCTTGCCCCTTGCTTTTGTTATGCATATGATCTGATCACAAATGCCATGCTATTGTGATACAATAATGTTACTGTCTATCCTCTTAGTGACACACTTGCTTTAATCCTTGAGAATCTCAAGGTAAGGCTTCTAGTGAGTTTTTATCAGGACAAGTCTAGAAGAAACCACATATTTCCTATTTTTCCATTCCTAAAAGATAACTAAAAAGTTTATGTGAGTTGTTAGCATGTTGACTTGTGATATGATTTGGTTTGTATGCCCTTTTTCAGGGAAACCCTGTTGTTATAATGTATGTTAAGTTTCAAAATGTTCTTAAGTAATTTACACTTACTTTTCTTTTCTTTTTCAGTCTCTAGCATATCATACTACTACTGATTAGTGAAAGGCTATGCCAAGATTGACTTTATTCATTGAGGACGATCAGTCTGGTTCTGATATGACAAAAGTTCAAAAGATCACTTTGCAAGGAATGACGTAAGTTTCTCATTTCCTTTTGTTAATCCGATGGCAATTAATAATTACGGGTTATAGTTGTGTAGTCTGATAGAACACATTTATTCACTAAACATCAATTGAGCTACAATTTTGATTCTAAGGGTGCTTGGAATTGCTTATTTTAGAACTTATAGCTTATACAAAACAACAACTTCAAAAAACTACAATGGCGGTCAAAATCACGAAATCTTACAAAGACAATAAGCTTGCAGCTAGATTCTTGATCTGCATCTATAATAAGTTGCAAATTACAGAAATGGTTGTAGTGGAACCACAGTAGTATTTAACTAAGCTAGAATATAGTACTAAGAGAAGAGTTAAAGTGAACATACCATAGGTGTGATAGAATAGGCACACAACCTTTTTCTTGTCCAATTCCATGGAAGTTGGTTATAAGGTTTTGTTTAAGTAGATCCCGGTGTATCATAATATGATTTTAATATGATTTACATATATCTATCAATACTATGCAAAGAAAAATAATAGTAAAACACCTTGACTACAATATCAGATTTCGCTTGTACAAGAGTATCCCGTAAATTTTGAGCTTGAGCAGGACCCTGGATAAAAATCAGGACTGATTAAAGAAATTATAGAATTGAGAACTATCATTCAAACACACATATATATCAAACATAACAGAATACCATAACCTCGGATACAACTTATGTACATCACAGTAGCATACGTCGGCATGCATATGAGTTGAAATGAATGGAGACGGGTCGTTCCACTTGATGTACTACTGGCTTCATTCCATTGCAGATCGCCAAAGTTAGTTGGGCGAAGTGGAAGTTCTATATATGAAACAAATCAGTTCAAGGGCTAAAATCCACATTCTTTATTATCAATCTGAATAAAAGAGAACAAATAAATTAATTTTATATAATATAATAAATATATATATTCATATAAAGTAAAATAAATCTATTAAGGCAAAAATTCATAGGGTAGTATTATTTAGCCGTTATGGAAACTAATTACTTCCAGAAAATTTACATCAAGGAGAAACATATTATTTAGCCGATTTTCTGCATGGCCTGATGTTTCCCACAGTTCCATATTTCTTTCAGAAAGGCGTGAGTGAAAAATAATATCACTTACTCTCATAAATTCGGCCAGTGGTTAACACGGTTTCGGGTTTCAAAGTCTGTTACGTGTTGATGATCATGGCAACAGCTAGACTATCGTGAAGCTGATGATTATTCCCACCACGGTCGCGCACATTTCAATGAACTCCTACGGTGATTATGACTCCAATGTTCTATTAGTAACCACCCATTTATGACTCACACAGCTGGATCCAATAGACGCATCAATAGTTGCAGACCTCCTTATAAAGATAATGAAAGAAAATCTCTTAAAACATTGGAGTTTATAATGCAAAAAAAATCCATTATCAGAAAACAATAACATTCACTATGAGAAGTTCCGGCAGTGTTCACTACGACTTTTGGATTAAAAGTCTGTTGTCCGTGGTCACTTGTGGCGATAGCTTTGTTGTTTGTTGACTAAAAGTTATGGTGATTGTAACTTTGATTGGTTTCAACACGTTTACAACCGACAGAAAGGGAGTCACACCACAAAAAACAGAGGCAGATATTCTGGGAACTACGCATCGTTTTCCCTGCCCCGCACCACAAAAAACAAACAATTCGGAAATCAAGATGCTAGATAATACAAATCATAAAATAATATCACTTTACAAACAAAAAAAGAGCCTGAATTCGTAGAATAAAATTGTTTTGATCATGCATACCCTCAATCTTCCTCAAAAGAGAAAAATGGTTGATATAGCCTTATAGCACGAGGTTTGGGTGTGCACGCTGTCAAAGTATATTAATACAATTAGCAGAAAATAAGCACCTGAATAATAACCATTATATCTCTCAATATCCCATGAACAAACCCTTTATGATCTTGAAACTCACATCAATTGTATTTGGTCATCCAAAGGTGTCTAAGTAGCCGCTTCTTTTGCCTATCAATTCCAAAAAACCAACATGTTGGTCTCTACGTATCACACTTGTTCAAAAAATTTTGATTCCAAACAAATTAAAATGTTTTTTCATTAGCTTATTTTTCAACATTAACTTACAACTAAATAATTAGAAAGTTAGCTATTACAACTTTTGGATTTGACATTCATGGAGACCAATTGGGATGGATACGACTGCTACAAAACTAGACATAAATAATATTAGTATACAATCCATCTGACATGTTTGACAGAAAAATCTAATATTTCATTATTCTGAATTAAATAAAAACATGCACCACACAATATATTTGATTACTCAAACCAAAAACAAAAAACCATGAGACATACCTTCCATCATGAGTTTAATTGATTACCTATAATCAAGGGATGGCACGATGATATCTCTTTCTGTCGACCGAATCCCTAAAAGAGCACACCATCCTTTACCCTAATGATCCATACATAATTGGTTGCAACATCCTTATCTTCTAATAATTACCTGATCATCAAACATAATAAAAACTGATAAATTATACGTTCTTGGGGATTAATAAGAGATACATCATAGGATGAGTTTACCTATCAGTAGAGTTTTGAAAAAGTTATTACCTGTAGAAGTGTAGAACACAAACATTTGAGAACCAAAATAGAAAGAGAAAGAAAGAGTCGTATTTTTTGGTTAAGAGGGATCCATGTTCAATTCAATAGTAGGTTATTACGATTACCTACTGAGGGCCCTCTAGTAAAAGCACAAGCAAGATCAATGAGTCATCGTAAGCCCTCTGGCTGATAACACCAAAAAGCAAACAACTACGAAAAGATATTAGGATTTGTGATGATTATTTTGTTTGTGAATGGTAGGAACGAATGACAATGAATGGTATGAATGAATAATATTAGGGTTTTATTTTTAGTATTTTCGGTATAAGATTTGTTCGTAGATGGACAGAATATATATTTATTTTTGGTAAAAATATTGTATCAGTTTAATAAACATGTAGCCAATAAGAAAACGCCATGTAGGCATATGACGTGGCACCTTTTTATTTTCCTAGTCAAACTTAACCCCATATATATATATATATATATATATATATATATATATATATATATATATATATATATATATATATATATATATATATATATATATATATATATATATATATATATATATATATATATATATATATATATATATATATATATATATATATATATATATATATATATATATATATATATATATATATATATATATATATATATATATATCGGGGCCTTAAAAGTAGTTTTAAGGTTGGGGCAAATTGGAAGAGTTAGCTAACACATGTAAGGGCATAGGATTTCTTTTTTAAAGAGGATTTTTTTTATTAAAGGGTAATTCGTTCCATAGTTTGGGGTATGAAAAACGGGACTGTTTTGAGTAAAATGAGTACGGGATAGGTTATGAACTTAACAAGGTTATGGGTAGAAAGGGGTGTTATGGGATACTTAGAGCATTAAAGTGAGATTAGAATATATAAGAGGTTAGACATCCATCATAGATTGATGAGTCATTATGGATTATCATTAGTTCATGTCTTGATTGTATGTATTGATATGATTAGATTTTGCTAGTGTGAGGGAACTTGGAGAAGCTTATCAGGTGAGTTCATAGTTCCATTTTTACTAAGACTTTAAATGTTTTTCCAGTATGGGATAGAGATGAAACTTGTAATATTTTTAGAATGTTTTGATTATATGTTTTGAAATGCGTGGACATATATGTGTTATTATGTTATATGCTTATTTATGTGTTATGTTATATGTTCAATTATGTGTTCTTACATGTGTTTTGAGTACTTGTGTGCTTGTACATCATGTTCTTGGAGGCAAGATATCTCGACGGGGATATGGTTCAACTTCCATACGAGGTGTGGGAAAGATCCAGATAGGTGTAGTGCATTGTTCTTATTTTGTGTTCTTGATTGTTATAATGTGTTTTGTTTGTAGTTATATGTAACATGATTATTACATTATGATCCATTGATTTAACTTGTTTTCTTCAACTTATTTACAACGGTTTTCAAGGTTTGTTACGATGTTTTAGATAGCTTAAACCTATGTTCTCACCAACTTTATGTTGACAAATTTTAGTATCATTTTCAAGTGAGGTAGTTGTGCAAGCTGATGTTAGAAGTGGCTAGAGTCTAGAGGCTGCTAGGATTACATTAGGAGGAAACCCTTTCCTCTTAGATTTACTTATGGATATTTGAACAAGTGAAACTGTTAGACACCTATATGTTTGATGTTTGTTATTTGTTTGTCTTTGGTAAGAGGTAGGACTTTTACCTACTTACCTAGACTCCTGTATTTTGTTGAGATATTGTCATGACATTTGTGTCATCATTTATGACATTATTTTTGCTTTTTAGTTTTCTCTATAGAGACACCGTTGGTTGTGATGATATCCATAGCTTGTGCCCCATATTCTGCCATGGTGGGGTGTGACAACAAGGCTAGAGAAAGCGATATAACTTTATTTCGACTATTTCAGTCTCATCTAGTGACCCTTTCATGGCTTCAAGGAGGAAGCGAATTTGTGACACTCTTTGGTTAAGAACGTAATATATTCATATACTCGATGTTCCTCAACTTGAACCAACTAGAAGAGCTACTCCACAAAGAAGACTTTAATCACTATGCATCAGCACTTGCATATAAAGCTCGTGTGACACAATTCACGCCTTTCTTCCAATTCAATATCGTTAAGTCTAAAAATTTAGTGATCTGTTAGTCATTTCTTCGAGACACACATACCGAGGTTCAAGGTTTCCGTAGTTCACTGTTGAAATACATGACATCGGTTTGGTCGTCGATTTGCAAAAGATCACAACTTCAACTCGCGTATGATAATAGAGTGCAAGAATCTACGATGCAGATGAGGAGAATGGTCACACGGTTGACAAATTGGAGACTGATAAAGCTTAGAAGAGTATGGAATCAAGAGGAAAGCAGGAATCGAACAGGAAGTCAGGAAATGATAAAGCACCAACGGTTGAGGTGCAAGGTATCAACGATATCCAACATGGTGAGCATTCCGAACCTATTTATGACAAACATGGGATGGAAAAGGGTGATAGTAATACCAATTCTAGTTCATTTGATGTGAGTCATAATGGGGGAGAGATTGTTCAGAATGCTTTGGTAAATCATGAAGATAAATGGATTTTGGTAAATCATGATAAATGCTTTATGAATGCTTCCTTAACCGATTCGGATTCCAATATTAAAGAGCTCGAAACGATCATAGTTGACAATCAAAAGATCTTGAGGATGCCAAACTTGAACTTTCGAAGAAAATGGACAAATTTGAAACATATTTTAAAAAACTTGAAAAATCAAACGTTGTTCTTGAACGAAAATTGGATCAAAAAATTCTAGATTGTAAAGCTAAAAATGATAATTTGTTAAAAAAAATTAATTTACTAGAATCTAAGTTGGCATCCTAAGATATCTTATGAAAGAAAATGAGACCTTAAAACAGCCTTATAATGAGTTAAATAATTCTACCGTAGAGATGAGGTCTAAAACTCTAGAGTCAACAACCTTGTTAACTACCGAAAATGTTGATTTAAAGTCTCAGGTTCAGAAATAGGTTTTTGCAATAGCCGCTCTAAAAAACGAGCTGATGAAACTTAAGGGAACTAGTGTAGACATTAAGTTTGAAAACCCATCAATCTTGGCGAAACCGCCTAAAAATCAGCCTGTTCGACAACCGACTACATTTCGATCCGAGCGACCAAAATCCTCGAGACCGTGGTTTTCCTCCCAAGTTGATATGGTTCATCTTTCTAGACCAGTCAGTCCACTAACTAGTCCTAATATGATCAAATCAACCTTTGCCAAACTTGGGATCAAGACTGCTACTAGTGATTCTAAGGATAATTTTAATAATATGCCACAACATAGGTCGAATAACATGCCTAATAATCACTATGTAGAGGAACCTAAGATAAGGACACAAGTAAGAACTAGGAATTTTAGATCTCATTCGGACCCCAAACACGGTGTTTGTTCCGTATGCATGTAAAGTGTCTTCACGACATATCATGTGGCTTGTGTAACTAAAGTCTTGAAGGAGCTGAGATCCCGTGCTCAAAGAGGGATACCTAAAGGAAAGAGGTTTTCTACCGCTAAGTCTTCCGCTGTGCATAAGAAAACCATGTCGCCTAGATCCAATCTTAGGTGACAACCCACGGGTAGGATTATCAAATCGATTAATCTTCAATGGGTTCCTACAGGAAGGACATTTCCTTCTAGCACTACCAAGGTTGACTGTGAACCCCCACATATCTTCTAACATAGATATCGTTAACCCATGTGAGAGTCTGCGAATTGTTGATGCAAGTCCGGGTACAAAAGTCAAAGATCAACAAAAACAACATGGTCCAATCGTTGTATACGATTCAACTAAGGACACTCTCAGAATTTGGTTGCTGAAGAAGCATATATCGGAGAAACAAGTGTCTCAGGGGCTTCACGGTTAAGCTTACACATGGCTCGCATTCATATTATAGATTGTGACACGAACTTCAAATAAAGGTAAGTTTATCTCGTCAACGATAACTTACCGTCAAAACAAGAAATTAAATTTTCTCGGACACGAGCTTACATTAAATCTATTCAAAGGTTTTAAGCTCGTGTAGATGGCTTATAATTATATATCAAATTATGCCTGGACTTCAAAGAAAGGAATGTTTATCGCCGATGATAACTTATCCTAGCAACGAGAAATTAATTTTTCTCGGTCATCAGCTTTGTCTAAAACATTCAAAGTTTTAAGCTCTGAAAGGAAAGGGTATCTTTTAAATAAGAGAACTTTTCCTCATAACGGGAAATTAATTTTTCTCGGTCATGAGCTTTCTGTTAAAACATTCAAAAGTTTTCAAGCTCATGAAAAACAACTTCTAAGTAAATGCCAGCTTAGAACTCGTTCTTTAGATAAAAGGAAAGTATATCTTTAATGTAACTTATCCTCACAATGGGAAGCTTACAAATTCTCGGACTTGAGCTCGTTTAGTAAGATATTTAAACCAATGTTTTGATAAAAGAGCATGTCTTCTGAAATCGATAATATTTACGATCCTAGAAATATCGTTTAATAATGACACGGGTTTGTAAATAAAGTTCGAGCAGAGTTTAAATGATTTAAAACTTGCTCAAAATGGTTTGCTATTATTTCAAATAATAACCCGCTTTTCATATTCAAGTCAAGCATTTCACCGGAAAGCTTTGACTCAACAACGGGAATTAATTTTCTCGGGCATCGTTTATTTTATAACCATGTAAAGTATTCAAAAGTTTTCTGTTAAAACATTCAAAAGTTTTCAAGCTCATGAAAAACAACTTCTAAGTAAATGCCAGCATAGAACTCGTTCTTTAGATAAAAGGAAAGTATATCTTTAATGTAACTTATCCTCACAATGGGAAGCTTACAAATTCTCGGACTTGAGCTTGTTTAGTAAGATATTTAAAATCTTAAGCTCAAGTAATTGGTTTATTTTTAAACCAATGTTTTGATAAAAGAGCATGTCTTCTGAAATCGATAATATTTACGATCCTAGAAATATCGTTTAATAATGACACGGGTTTGTAAATAAAGTTCGAGCAGAGTTTAAATGATTTAAAACTTGCTCAAAATGGTTTGCTATTATTTCAAATAATAACCCGCTTTTCATATTCAAGTCAAGCATTTCACCGGAAAGCTTTGACTCAACAACGGGAATTAATTTTCTCGGACATGGTTTATTTTATAACCATGTAAGGGATTGTGTTTACGTTATAACACAATCTAACACGGATATATGTACGTTTCAGTGCATTTATTTGTTAAAACGAGAGAAATCTTGTTATTATGAAGTTATCATCTCCACAAAACGTAGTTCTTTACTATTGGATCTACATACTCGACGATGCAACTACTCAAAAGATGACTACAACTCTCTAGATAGAACACGGGTCAACAACTGAAGGGGAGCAATTGTCCAACATTCAGAATCTTCGATGCCAAAAATGCCAAGTTCACAAATTGGTGTCAAGACAATGATACCAATTGTACACATGGAGTCAAGAGATAACTTCAAACGTGATGAGGGAGACCAACATTCACCAACAAGAACCACGTGATCTTATCACATGATGTTCTCATCATTCAGGTCCAACCTCGTAATTATTAATCTTGTGAATACATTATCATATATGATCTTTGCATGTGATAAGTACCTTACACTTGTGTTTAAGATGTATTTATTTGTGTATAAAGTACACCCTCATTAATTTGAGGGAGAGCTTGTGTAAATCATGAAGATAAATGGATTTACATTTTTCTTCCCAAATGTTCTTAAAATTTTATTAAATCAATTGATATTAAAAATATCGATTGGGTTAATATTTTTAATATAGGGAAGAAAATATGATTTAATATTGAGATCAGTAATGGTTTGACTTAATGTTTTGGCTCATCCCAACATATGTGAAATGTTTTCTAATATCGTGGCATATGTTAAGGGGAGCTAAATGGATTTGAATATCAAAATGGATTTCATGGTAACACACACTTACCCACACCCTATCTATTTCATGACGATGTCGATTGTGGTGACATAAGAATGGTAGGATAGGTTAAGTCGAATGATATCTCCAAAACCAGAGGGATCTTCCCAAGAACATTCCATAGCTAGAAATAGTAGTCCTTAGGAAAGATGAAGAAAGCTTGTGAACGTAGCTGAATGCCGACCAAGTACTTAAGTTAGCACTGGAACAATCACAACAAGGTGCTAGTGATGACGTATTGGTAAGCATTGAAGGGGTTGAAGAATTAAAAAGAATTGTAAAGATAAATGGTGAAAACAAAGAAGCCCTCCTTACAACTTAGGCAGAAATCGGGTCAACTCATATGTTATTGAAGATAAAATCATAGACCCAGTGATGTATTGCACAACCCATCTTAGCTAACTCAGATATCTCTCAAAAGGTATTTGTTATAATCACACAGAGATCAACACGTTATCTATCGATTTATTCACTCCGAATAAATTGGTATTGAAATGGTGGCACTCATTTCCAGCCTCCAATCACTAAAAATGAAAAATGCACGATCGATTCTAGAGCCATTTGAGATCGTCAATAATCTCATTAGGACACATTTCCATATTTCCTTGCTTCTTCACACTCTATGAAAAGTAAGAAAGATATTAAGATTCCTACGGAAAATCTTCATGATATTGCCTGAACATCCGAGTAATACGAAAGTATTTACAATGAAGATGGATATCCTTATTGAGCGAATATAAAAGCTCATGATAGGTGACTTGTGCGATTCTTTATGAATCAAACTTGTGATAACTGGAAAGAAACAGTGGTTTAATTCTTAACTGAATTTAAACACGTTCGAGGCCTCTACGAAATATCTTAGTGATCTTGCCAGAGCATTCAGAGTAATACTATTAAGTATTTACAGTGACGAATGGAAATCCTTCTAGTGTTAACATCAAACATCACTTGGTTGGTAACTTGCAAGATTCAATATGAATCAAGTTCGTGACAATTGGAAAGAAACGATGGTGCGGTTCTTAATTGAATTTCACTTGTTCCAGGTATATGAATTGACGGATTCAATCATGCGGATAATCTTATCCAAATGATTCACTCTTTACATTCGCGGCCAGCTTTGGACGGTCGAGTAAACAGAACGGGTTTACCCGCGAAATCTTGTCAAGGAGGTTCTTAATTGAAACTACCTGCCACAAGTACGATATATTATATCGTCCAACGGTCTTCACCGACCGGAGGTAAAATTATACCTAATTTGAATGAAATGTTCAAAGCCATTTTGTTCTTGTCTACTTATGTTGCTGCATTTGAAGACGTTGACGTTGTGGTGTCCAAGAAGAAGTCGTCCCCACATGCTTATACTTTTTGCACTTAAGACATCCACAAATTCAAGAAAGTCTAAAAGTCAAGTCTTCCGCTGTATCAAACTCTGAAGCTTTCAATAATAAAGGTATAAGTGTGTGGAACATCAAGTCACGAGGAGGCGAATATCACAAGTGATGAATGCACAAGGTCAAGGCAAGGAAACACGCTTAACATTAAAGTCAAAGATCACATAATCATATTCACAAGTAAAAGAAAAGACGACTACGATTTCAATATAAAGCATAGTATGCTAGGTTTATTTTATTAGAAAAAATTTCAAGATTCGTCCCTATGGTTTACCCAAAATATCAAGTTTTGTCCCTACCTCAAAATAAGTGCAAGAATCGTCCCTATTTTTGAAAATATGATCGAATTTGGTCCCTATTTTGGATGGTGTTAGTTTTTGCTATTAAGTCTATTTATTAGAGGGGCAGAATCATCTTTTCATTAAAACCCATGAAGTCCTTTATTTCAAGGGATATTTTTAGTTGTATATACCCTAACACCATTTCATTAACAGATCTCCCAAGATACCATGTGTTTTCTTCCATCTCATTAACAGATCTTCCACTTCGTTAGTTTCTTTTAGAACCCAAACACCATATCCCAGCAATATTCAATCTCCATTTATAGCATCATGGCTTCACCCATCATTTCAAAATAAAAGATCTAAACACGCAAATCTAAAAACTCTCCAACTCATTTCTGACAATCATCAAACAACACAACTGATTCTGGGTGGTGCGATGGATGGGGTTGACTTTTAGGTTGATGTTGATGGGTTGTTTTCAAACTGGTTATGGGTTTGTCATGAACAAACTAGATCTAAACACTGAAACTAAACCCATCTCAGTTTGGAGTTTGTTGTGGTGGCATTAGGTTCGACAAGTAGGCAACGGTTGACTATTACTGCTATTAAGTTTTTGACTATTCTTAGTACAATTATGCACCACACATTGTTTGATGATGATGAGATATTGAAGAAGATTACTCAGAGTATTGTGATTCCGAAAGTGATGTTAAGTGAAGAGGCCGAGGAGCTGTTTGAGATTAATTATATCGAGTTTATTGGGCGAGATATGGAAGGGAGTGATCTCATTACGAGAAGGATAGCTTGTGAGCTTCATAAGAGGATTACGGGAAATTACAAAGAGAAGATTACTGCAAAGTTTTTGGAGCAGATTAGGAAATGTTCGGGTTATGGGTTTATGAGTATTTGCTAACAGTTGTTATGGGTTTCAATAGTGACGAAGGATCTGTTAGCAACACCCGGATTTTTTTGCTAACAGTTGTTTGATAATTATACCATATTAGGTTCGAAAAAATCATCCAGATCCAGTTTCGAAAAATTATACCATCTTGGGTTCTTGATTTGATTATGGGTTTCAATAGTGACGAGGGATTTGATGCCAGTAAGTGTATAAATAAAGAAAAGGGGTGGGATTTGATGCCCGTATGGTGGCTGTGGTTAATGAATCTGTGGTGGGAATGGATGTGTTAATTAAGGTGGTGGCTAGAATGATGGTGGATGTAATGGTGTTTAGAGAATGATAGGATAATATGGAGGTTATGATGAGATCTGAGATGGTTATTGTTATGGTGATTTTTGGATCCAGGGGAAAGGATTATGTAAATTTGTGTGAGAGACTGAGACCGAGAGATATGAGAGAGAGTAGAAAGAAATTAGGTTTAATGCAGCTAAATATAGTAAAAGACTGAAATACCCCTCTAATCTCAAAAGTTAACGGGCAAAATTAACTCCCATCCAAAATAGGGACCAAATTCGATCATAGATTCAAAAACAGGGACGATTCTTGCACTTATTTTGAGATAGGGACGAAACTTGATATTTTGGGCAAACCATAGAGACGAATCTTGAAATTTTTTCATTTTATTATTTTAACTTGTGTAACACCCTTGTTTGGAGTGGCCTTCCTTAGGGAGAGATTGTTGGAAATACGTTTTTACGTATTTAGGAAGGATCGATCATTCCAACAATATATCTTAGTATGGGCTCATAATCATAGACCTAACAATATAACCCATCAAGCCCACATGTAGGGTGTGCTATATATACCCTTTCCTAGCATGTTAAGAAGGGTTGGTTCTCACACTTTTACACATTCAATCTTATATTTCTTCTTTTCTCTCCAACCACTCTCTTCTTTCTGTCTCTAGTTCTTCATCTCTCTCTCTCTCTTGTAATCATTCTCATACTTAGATAATCTAAAGATTACGATATTTTTCAAAAATTCTAAAAAGAATTTTGATTGATTTTTAGTTATAATTTATTGGTTGTACCTAACCATGAATTATATAATATGAATTATTCATTTTATTTCAATTTTTCGGTCATAATCATTATTTAGGAGAGATGGTCTAGTGGTTGAAGGCATATCACTAGAGCTGCTATGTAGGCTTTTTCTTACCGAGGGTTCGAATCCCTCTCTTTCCTTACATTTACCTAATTTACCGATCTTACTAACCACAATAGATAAAATAGCAATGGATGCTACTATTTTAGACTTTTCTTTGATATGGATTCTATATTTTTGTTACTAACGGCTCTAGTACGAAAAATACTGTTAAGAAAAGAGTAGACAATGAATGAAAATATTATTCATGGTTTATGACACCTAAACGGAAGAAAAATCCGGTCCAAGCCCTTAATTTATCTTAACCTTAGGTTAATTTACTTTATAGGAGCAAAATTGGTCGAACCCTTATTCTTGTTAGTCTTTATTTTCTTTTTATTAGGTTTAAGTCTAACGAGGTAAATATTCTACAACTAGATTCATTTATATTCAAAACGACCCATTTACTATCTATTATTTGATTGACTATTCCTTTATATTGGAATGGTTGAAGAGTCAAATGGTTGGCAATTTCTCAGCAGGGGATGAATCGAGAGACTTTTGAATTAGAAATCTAGATTTTTATTCATCCCTCGCCGCAGTAGTATCTCGGGGTTTGCAACGATAACTTGGTATATCTACTATACGACCATTGACTAAAATATGTCTATGGTTAACTAATTGGCGAGCTCTCGGAATAGTCGGGGCCATACCTAAGCGAAAAAGGATGTTATCCAGGCGCATTTCAAGTAATTGTAGTAAAACTTGACCTGTCAACCCCTTTGCCTTTTCGGCGATACGCACATATTTAAGTAATTGTTGTTATGTAAGACCATAATGAAAACGTATTTTTTGTTTTCTTCTAGACGAATAAGATATTGAGATTTTTTTCCCTGAACGAGCAAAATTAAGCCGGAGATAGCAACAAATAGCATACCAACACGGAAAATCACAAAGACCACCAATTTAGATAGAAAAGGCTAAAATTGCTTGAGTTCAAAGCTATACCTACCAGACCTACATACAAGCCTAGTTACAGCTGATGCAAAAGCTCTTTTAGAGCTTTTCTGATCTTAAGAGTCTTAAATAAAGTGCTTATGAGGTTTGTTAAAACCTTTCGACTACAACAGTCCAAAGGAAAAGACTACAAAAGTCTATTTGATCCTTCTACTAGAACCTGTTATCACACCACAAGAAAACAATACAAGCTTAATAAGCTAGTGCATAGGCTCATTTGTCAGGTGAGCTTATGGCTAGCTTATGAAACATTATGTATACTCAAAAACTTTAAAATTGGAATTTTCTTCTCAAAACATGGACAAAACTTTTGCAAAGTAAAAGGTAACCAACAGAATGAAACAAGAGCTTATATCTCTTACAAATGCTTGATTTGTCAAGATTAAACACCCATAATCAAGTTATAAAAAAATGGGTCTCAAAAATTTCTTAGCCAAAACTGATTTTCAAAAAGGATTTTTGGTAAACTTAAAATTAGAGTTGCATAAAAATAAAATAGCACGAAATTAAGATGACAGAAAAATAAAGGTGGAACACAAATATTGCAAGGTTAGTTAATCACTTTAACTATAAAAAAGAACGGGTTTACAAAAATTTTGAACAAATGAAAAACTGCTACTACATTGCTATATATACAAGCTATATGAAGATTCTAGATACAAGAAACCCTAAATACTGAAATCCCTAAGCTTCCCTTTGAAGATTTGGATATACTTGGTATCTTTGTTCTTGTTTCAATTTTGAACTTAGTCAAAGAATGTGACATGTGATCTCTGAATGATCACATGTGTTGCCAGCTTCTTAAAGATTGATCTTTACCCTCGATTTGTCGTGGATCACAAGTAGAACATTTGGAGCCATGGAATTTGTTGCATATTACCATAACTTCACTATAATGTTGCAAGGGAGGGCCCAACGGGTCACACGGGAAGAGTGATGAGTCAAGTTTGAGCATGTGGGATTCTTCAACTTTTGTGTAATTTTCAATCTAGAAAGGTATGCTCAAACCCCTTTGATTTGAGTGGATTTTGAGCATTCCGTTTTAGTGGGATGAGGGTTAAGTAACAGTGTAATTAGATCCATATATAGTAAACAGTACCATCAAAGATAAAACAATCGCCTTCGTAACTACAGTCAACCAATCAACACCAACACACATGACAAAGGGCGCAACAACACATAAACATCATCTAAATTACCAACAACACAGAATAATTAGGCAATCCCTAGCTAACCACATCATACGAAACACATATACCTCAAAAAACAATACCAGCCTAACACTAATGATTTCACAAACCAACGTGAATCGTAATTGCTAAAATTCACAACACATAAACATTATCTAAAGTGGAAACAACACATAAACATTAACCAATATATAATTAACCACGTGTAACACATAGTTATAATCAAATGGGTTTATACAAACTATAAACAACGAAAATAAATAGAAAGGGCAAATAACGGAAAAAGAAAAAAAACACATTTAGTTACAATAAACAACACAAACCACATAACACATTATAAAAAGATTCAACAAATCCAATCTTAAACTAACTACACTACTCGTAACACATAATCATAATCGTATAAGAATAGAAAAAAAAACATGCAAAAAACTACGAAAAAAACATAAAGTGTATACGTATACGAACGAAATATGTAGAAACCTACGAAAACCAACGTTGGAAAAACAAAGACGTTACCAAGATAATGAGAAAGAATAAGATGGTTAACAGTTTCCTAAAACATAATACCTAGATCGAACTACACAATATGTAATATACCCATCGCCTAATAAATAGGAAGAGTAGAAAACAGGTGTAACACATGTCTATGTAACAAGGTGAGGTTTGGAAAATTAGGGTTTCAATTAGCACCATATTTACCCATGCACCCTGCCACAACCATGGACCACCAATCAACAACGCCACACACCATAGAGGGTGGTAACGAAGACATCGAAATAACCTAATATATACCAGTCAATAACAAGAGTATAAACAACCAACATCAAACGATCAACAACACCACACACCAGAGAGACGACAACAAAGAGATCGACATCATCAAATTAACTAGAACCAACCGATCAACAACATCACACACCACAGACAGCGGCAACAGAGAGATCGGTATAATCGAAGCAAGTAATACACAAGTTCAACAAAAACATACGTTATATACCCACCACCTAAATAATATAAAGAGTGCAAAATATGTGTACCACATGCCTGAGTATAAAGGCGGGTGAGGCAAAGAAAAAGACTGCTTAAGACACAAATATTATTTTATAGGTTTTGTTTGTGAAAAAATGTTTAGAAAATACGTAAGTGATTCGTTTGTGAGCACAACTGGTGTGTAGACTCCTATCCAACTTTAGGTGAAGACTTATGATAATCATGAATTTAAAAAATAGAAATATTAATAGTAAGCGTGTCAAGTATGAGGCTAAGTGTGTAGATATTGGATATGGTTTTCTCCCCTTCTAATTCTCTTCTTCCAGGGAACCTGAGAAGCATGCGGTGGACTTAATAAAGCAGATCCGAAGATACTCTATGACTCAGGATATTGCGTCACGTGGTGCTTGTTATATGTTTAATAAGATCAGGTTTACGATTGATAGAGGAGCAAGAGCCCAAATTGTTTCTAGGCTTTGCACTAACTTTTTATAACTTATATTACTCTAGTAAAGTGATGATTATAATAAAAATAGTACTACATCCGTCCCATAATAAGTGTTTATTTTGACTTTTTTGGGTCTTTCTTATTAAATATGACTATAAATATTTTCATGTGTGTTATATAATATTGGATGAAAATATATGTATGGATTAAGAGTTAAATGCATTTTCATTAAATATAATTTTCATCCGGTATTATATAACATAATGAAGATATTCATGGTCAAAGTTGAATAAGGAAGACCGAAAAAAGTCAAAGTGAACTCTTATTATTATTATTGTTATAATTATTTTTATATAACATAAATTTATTAAGAAACAAAATTATTATTATTATTTAAAGGTATTTTAGTCATTGTATGTAGTTCTAGCATTTAAATTTAGTCAAACAAACGCTTGAAACTCAAAGTATTACGGCTCGATCAAAATAAACTAGTTAAACTGTTTAGTTATTAGTCAACTTTTTGAACCAATGTCGTTACACTTTATAAATTATAAAGACTACCAATGTATTTTATTTTATTGGGGTTTTCTAAAGCCCTTAGGGTTGTCGTTAAGAGAAATTATTTTCTAAAGCCCCAATCTGCTGGGATCAGGTTGGCGAGCGAACACTTGAAGGACCAGAAATCATAGAATTGACCAATGAAAAGATTGCAGTAGCTAAGCAGAAACTTCAGGAAGCACGGTCACGTCAGAAGAGTTACGCCGATAAGCATCGTAGGGGCATACATTTTAACGTAGGAGATCACGTCTTCCTTAAGGTTTCGCCGGCACGTGGTGTTAGACGCTTCGGGATTAAAGGGAAGCTCAGTCCTTGATGTAGTGATTTTACTACTCTTTAGGAAAAGAGAGCAAAAGTGGCAAGTATTAAGTGTCGGCTTAGGAAAACTGAGCACTAATGACCAAATGAAGTGAGTTCGTTCTCGAGGAGGCTAGTGTGTTGTGTTAAGAAATGATTAATGGTTTGTGATTATATTGAGAAAAAGAAAAATAGAAATGGGGTGAGAAGAGAATGACGGTTACGAAGACGGATCGAGCTAAGACAAAAAGGTCGTTCATGTAAAACCGTAAAAACCTACAAATTAAAAAATTTTAAACCTAAAAATTAATTTAAAGTTAAAACTAAGTCTAAAATAATATAAATAAGAATAAAAATCCAACAAAAATATTTTAAAACCTTTTATTAATTAAATATTCAATTTTAAATGCTAATTAAAGCCCTAAAATTAAATATAATTAATCAAAATGTCCAAAATATTATTTTATTTGACAAATAACTTACCTATATTATCTAAAGACTAAAAAGTATTTTTCCTAAATTTTAAAAACTAGTTTTCTATTTTTAAAACATTAAAAACTATTTTTAAACTCAAATAATTATAAAAAATAATAAAATAATGCCAAAAATAATTTGTCAATTTTAAAAATCCTAAATTACTCTAAAGAACAGTAGAAAAATGAAAAAGTTTGAAAAATATAAAATTTTTCACTAAAAGACAAAAACAGTTTGAATTTAAACCCTAATTAAACTAAATTAATTCTAAAAAATAATTAAAAAGTGAACAGTAAAAACTTTTTGAACAAAAAATCTTAAAATGTTTTTCTAAATCCAAGAAAAATCTTAAAACTGAAAAATACTGATTTTTTACACTAAATGGCAAAAACAAAATAATAAAAAGTATTTAAAATAGCTATTAAACCTAAAAAATAGCAAATGAACAGTAATAAAAATTCTAATTAAAAAGAAAAATCCAAAATTAAATAAGAAAAATAATGAAACTATTTTCAAGCCCTAATTCTTGTTTTAACCCACTAGAGACAAAATATCAAATTTCTGAAAGTGACATGTGCTTGGTTTTTATCCTTTTGCTGAGCAGGGGTAACCTTTTTCCCGCTGCTAGTGTATTTTCAAGGTCAGTTGACCTAATAGCTTAGGAAAGCTATGTGTTGAGCTTTTCTTTGGACAATAAGGCACCCCTACACTCAGTGGAGTGTAGGGAGTCAGATTAAACACAAAAACACAAAAGTGTCTTTCACAAAATTCACACAAAAGGGCCAAGAAAGTTACTGATTAAGCATGCAATGTTTCTGATGAACAGTTGCTGATGCACTTTGCACAAAAATGATTTTCAAAGCTCACAAAGTTGCAAACAACCCTACCAACTAGCATATAAGTGATGCACAATCCTAATTAGACCTATCTTCTAACTACTTGCAAGATTTGATGCACAAATTCTCATGAAAATAGTCAGAAAAAGGACCTTGTTGTTTTGAGCTACTTTTCCAAATTTTTTAACATGCAATTTGCTTTGAAACTTTACCAAACTGAAAACCAAGAACATATATCACATACTAACCACCTAAGAAGTGTTTTAAACAGGTTTTAACACAAGATTTATATCATTTACCCTAGTTTAAACCCTAATCCAAACACTCCTTTAAATGCTGAAAATGAATTTTATCAAATCAAATCTATTCAAACTTGCACAAATCTGCTTAAACAAGCTTATAACATGCATATAAACCTCTAAACAACATAAACAAACAACAAACTCAACACTTAAACACCTTGCATACAAATCACATAAATCACAAATTTCACAAATTTGAAACTGAAAATAAGGACAAGATAGTTACCTTGTGGGACCCACATCTAGGTCCCACAATGGCTGCATAGCCATCTCCTTTCAGGTTGGGGCCTGAGCTGGACCTCTTGGAAAATCAATCAAAATCTCCAAGTCCTTTCCTGCTAAGAACAATGCAACACAATAACAAACAATCTGTTTTCTTTCTTTTCTTTTTAAAACTTTCTGAAAATCCTCTTCTTCTTACAAACAACTTAAACCAATTAATTCACACACTTGGAAAACACGTTTTTGGAACAGAATTCAACCAAATCATGCACTTTTTTAGAAACTTTTGAAATTGCTTTTTGAAAACTCAAAATCACTTTAACAAATTAGTTTTGGAACTCAGATTAATACTCATCAAACACCAACTTTTAACAAAGAAAAGGAATTACAATTTTTATAAAAATACCAACTTTCATTATATTAAAAAGGAATTACAATTTTTGAGTAAAAATATGGAACAAATTTACTTGTGACATGCCACAAGTATATATAATGCCTAAAAGACTATTCTAGAATCAGGAATAAAATATTACAAGAGTGCTCAAAACCCTAAACCCTAATTTGAATGAAATCTGAAAATGCCCTTGGGGTCTTGGTCAAAAATCGTCCATGTGATGATGCCAGGTGGAATCTTCAATCTGGGATGTTCATTTGAGCTTTGAGAACAAGGAATATCATCTAGCCGTTTATCTTGTCTGCATTTGGGGTTTTGTGGAAAGTGACATGAGCAGGGGAGGGTCCCACAAGACACATGGGTGTGTCTTGGTCACGGTTTTTGTGTGGGTTTTGGTGACAATGGGATGAATCAAGGATCTGGAAAGATTGGGCACAAAACCCTTTGTTTTAAAGTTAATTGTGTCTAGGAAAATTAGGGTTTATGTGGGTAATTAGGCTTGGTTAAATCTGAATTGGGGAAAGGTTTATTTAAAAAAAAAACGTTTTAGTGGGAAATTAAGGGAGGGTTGACTGGGTTGTTGACCCAGGTTTATTTAAATAAACCTGTTGTGAGTGGAAGGTTGACGTGGAGAGGGGGAGTGAGGGGATTGGTTGGTTTTTGGTAGTGGGTGACGTGTAAGGCAGGGAGTGGTGGATGGTAGTTTGATTGTCTGGGCACAAATGGTCCCCAAAGTCTTTTGTTATCTTCACTTTGTAAAAACAGCCATAAATCTTCATTCCTTTGTAAATAAGTTTGCCCAGTTTACACTTTCAGTCCCTTGGTTTAATTAAACTTAAGGCAAGGACTACAAATGCAATTTTATCCAATTCAAAGGGTTATTCTTGACATTTATTCAAACTTTAAGGATTTTTCTTGTATAAATGACTATAGGAGGGTCATTTGTGACAAGTCTTCAAAGATGAGGGACCAAACTTGACATTCTTCAATTCTTCAAGGACCATTTTGGAAATTCAGGATTTGGGTCCGGTTTATTATGCGGCTTCGTTTCCCGTGTTCGTTTTTGATTGATTCTTGTAATCTTTTTGTCATTTCCTCAATATCCGTACCTAAAATACACAAGCAAAAAACACGAGCATATATTTGGCAGTTTTAATGATATTTTATGCATCTTAAGCCCGATTTGGACGATGAGACTATGTATAAAAGCAGTCTCATCACTCCCCCATACTAAACCATTGTCGTGCCCTCACGCAATGCTAGAATAAAGTATTGTAGCACCTCCAAAATTCATTTTTATTCACCTTATTGAATGATAAACTAGCTACACTACTACTACTATTACTACTACTTGTGTTTTAGACATAATGTATGATTTTCATCACAAAATGGGACGTTTACGTTCATAGAATAAGAACACGTGGATGCTTCGTTAGAAATAATTTCATCGTCCTCGATTTTCACCCCAATTCTATGCGAAGCGTGCAACGAGATCATTTTCATTATAAGTTAGTAATGCTAACACTACTCATATGCCCTAATCACGTACTTATCCTCCCATTATTCCTAAGTTGTATCTCTTATATTTTATTTTGTCTTGAATGTTTCACGAGGATCCATTGTTTGACTTATGCGATAATAGAGATTTAGGTCTAAAAATAGAGTCCTAACGGTGTAACTAAGACCATCAAATCAATTACCCCTCCTAATAGACAACGATGTCAAAAAATTAAGTTGACAAGAAGAATCGATAAACACGGTTTTATAACGGTTTTGAACATGAGACTTATTACCAAGACTTTTATACGCCCCCTAACGGAAGGGCCTTATTATCTTTGGTTTACCTCCATCTTTTGTTCAACTTCGCCATGAAGCTTTTATTATGACTTCGGTCTTGCCTTGCCTTTTATTATCCGGCTCATCGGTGGTTTTATTAGCCACAGACGTATATCCTCACGCTAAAGCGAATTTTGGATCTTTAAAGCTTCGAAGATTAAGGCTTGATTCACTTTCAATTTTGAATAGATTTTTCGGCCTTGTGGGGCTTCAAATTGTTTGCTAGATTTAGGTGAGCACTTGAAATCTTATTATTGGGTGAAGCTTTCGATTATTCGGGTGCCAATACTTCAAAACCGTGACGCTGGCGATGCCTTAATGTCTTCCCAATTTAATTACACGAAAGCTACTAGAAAAGACTAGAAACCCAACAATCCTAACTAAACCGCTAAGTCAATATTTACTAAGCAAAAAATATTTACATGCGAAGGGAGAATAAGCAAACAATGAGAACACATGAGTTTTTGAAAGAATACGAGTACTCTACGTTTAGCATAGTAACTTATAATTAACCCTATCATTTCTCGTCCTTATTTAAGAGACTTAGCCTAATGTGTAGTTAAGGAATCAAAGCTAAGTGCTCAACACGCACGGTCGAGTCAAAAATTACTCTTATTCTCGCCATCGGAAAATCTACATTCGTGTCTTCAAACAGTTATAAAACATGAGAAAAATTTTAAAATTTGACCATTTTTAGCCTTATTTTGCAACAAAACGATAAACAAAAAGATAAACTTTGGAAAGCGTGAAGGTTTGGCAAGGCAAGTATCTATTCACCCCCCCCCCCCCCCCCATACTAAAGTTAAACATTATCCTCAATGTTTCGAGTCTAGGGGTGCAAACACCCCCATACTAGAGATGTAGTCGAATGCCTAATCTAGCATGGAAAGGGTGTAACCAATAAATTAATAGCCGTTTATGAAGTGTGCTAAAAACCTAAGGTTAGAACATCAAAAGGATATATCATTTGGATATTGAGAAAGTCTTCAAAGCAAACGATCGAGTGCTCCCATGAACACGAGAGGCTCCAATCATGAAGATCATGATTTAAAAACCGTAATTCACAAACAACCACGGAACAAAGGTTGGAAGGGCACAAATCCCCTCACATTAACTAATTAGAAAGCAATAATATGTACATGGATAAGCATGGGTTTCCCCCACGAGGCACCTTGTTTTTGATAACCGAGTCAAAAGCTCGACTCGAATCCCCATAAATGTGATGATTTAGGGATAATCATGGTATGGTCAATTTTTAGTGGGTCTTACATGATAAACAAGGCCCAAAAACAACGGTATTAAGGACTAAGTCCTTTGATGGTGCAAAATACCGGGATCGAAGATGGCGTTCTCGTTTTCATTGGAAAAACAAATCAACGCCACTTCATCATGTGTCAACACAAACCCAAAGGGTTTCAAGAAAATAGATGAGAAGACATAGAAGGGTGGGACAATGGGTAAGTCACAAAAACCATGAGCTACTCGAGGTAGACTCGCACCAATCAAATAGAAAGATTTTCCATTTATTGCATCGGTGGAAGACCGAGATTTCCCTTTATAAGCAATTCCGGGATCAAATATCTCGTCCTCGGTGGAGAAAGGGGAGGGAACATAAGGGGTTTCCCCCACACTAGGTCCACACAAAGCATCGTCAAAAGGAGAAGACGAGCTTGTAGTACTCAATACACGTGGTGATGACGGAGTTAGCATTGTAGAAAAATCTTTTAAATTCAATTTAAAATCTTTCCCTTTTTCATCTTTTAAACTCTCCTTATGAAAACCCGATTTAATTATGTCAAAAATATTTGGTGTTTCTAAAGCAATGTTAGTCACACTAAAAATTCTCACATTTGAAAATCGTTTTGGTTTAGGTGGTGGCAAGTTCTCAAAACGTTTGTCAACAAAGAAAACTCCCCCATCAGGATCAACATATTCATCATCCGAAGAATCATTCGTGATTGGAATCGTAGGCTTAACACTCTTAACCTCCACCGGCGGAGGGGACGGAAAATCGTTTTTATCATCAACTTCTAAAACTCTTTTTGAAATCCTTTTACAAATGTTTTTGATGGGACAAACATTGTTCAAAGACGTGATAGAATACACATGAGAAAGAGTGGAGTTTTGAGTTGCATTTATGACGAGTTCTTCCTCATTGAAACGAAGAGTGATTTTCCTAGCATGCACATTGATAAGTGCTCTCGAGGTATCCAAAAATGATCGACCTAAAATTAAAGGAACTTTAGGATCGATGGGAATGTCAACAACAATAAAGTCTACGGGATAGTAGAACTTTCCAACTTTCACGAAGACGTCCTCGGCTACTCCACAAGCTAGAATCGTAGAATGATCGGCCATCTCGATTGACATTCTTGAAGGAGTGAGATTTGGAAGATTGAGCGATTTTTAAAAATCTCGAGAGGCATCAAGTTAATACTAGCACCAAGATCGGCCAAGGCGTAGCATTCTTCCATATCTTGTATTGCACATGGGATTAAAAACTTGCCGGGATCACCGACTTTTTGAGGTATGAGGCTAAGAAAAATCGATGAACAACTAGACGATTTTTGCAATTTCTCTTTGTTATTCAACATACTTTTGAAGTTCGCGGCAAATCAAGGCATCATGACCAAGGCGTCGGCAAAACTTATATTAAAATGCAAGTCACGAAACATTTTCATAAAGAGTTCAAATTGATAATTATTTCGTTCTTGTGCCTTTTCCTTGTCTCGTCTTGAAGGGTAAGGTAAGGGTGGTGTGGGTTGGGGCATAGGCATCAGCCTTGGAATCTCGGGTTCCATGATTGGTATTGGTTCAACCGTAGGTGTGGTTTGAGCGGTACTTCGTGGGCTTGGAATTTGCTCCTTTTCGACCACCACCTCGGGTTCTTTCTCTTTTTCCTTCTCCGTAGAAGTACTTGGATGAGAAATAGGTTCTTTGAAAGTTTTACCACTACGAGTAGTAATAACCTTCAATTCTCCTTTCGGGTTCACGATGGTATCACTAGGAAGACCACCCGAAGAAGAAGGTTTACACATGATAGCTTCAAACATTTTTCCCATTCGGTCTTCAAACTTAGATTGCCTAGCATCCGCTTTTAACAACTCTTGCTTAATCTCATGTTGACCTTGCTCCATTTTTTGTTGATTTTGTTGGAGTCGTTGAACATTTCCTTCCATTTTATTAGCATGAGTCTTAAGTTCATTAGCAAGTTCGTTTTTAAGCTCGTTTTTCAACTCGGATCTTAAGCTAACCATTTCACGTTGCATATTATCAAACTTAGCATCGTTTGCCTTAGCATAATTCAAAAATTCTCCTTGAAGATTTTTGGTGTGATCATTTTGAAAACCTTGAGTGGTAGTTTGAAAATCACGGTTTTTGTTTTGGTTTGAAATTTGCCCATTTCCACTTTGATAATTACCCTTGTTGTAGTTACATTGATTTCCTTGATAAGCACTACTTTGATTGTTGTTTTGATAGTTATTAGCATTTTTATTTTGTGGAGCTTGATTTTGGCGGGAACCTTGACCGTTTTGGTTATAAGTTCCCGTGGCTACATAAGCATTCGAAGTGTTACCATCCGCGGTAATGCACTCGGAAAAATCATGAGCTCCACCACACGAAATACAACTCTTAGCAACCGCTTTAACCGAATCGGAATTTGAAGCTTCTGAGCTTTCCAATGGGACATAAGAGTCGAAAACCTATCGAAAAACCGATTCTCCTCATTTGCTTCATCTTGCAAGGCATTAATGCTACGAGACGATGACGAACCCAAATTGGCAACACTTGGTGTGTTACGAGGGCTATAAACCTTAGACCTATTTTCAATGATTTTCAAAGCCTCTTCGGTCGTTTTGCACAAAAAATTACCACCCGCGGCGGCATTTAAGTAATCTCGTTCATGATCATTAAGCCCATTATAAAAAGTGTCAATTTGATGCAATTCGGAAAAATCATGGTGTGGACATTCATGTAACATTTCTTTAAACCTTTCCCAAGCCATTGAAAAAATTTCATTTGAAATATGTTGTTTTAGATGGTGGAAAAAATTTCATGTAACATTTCGTTTTTCAAATATGTTGTTTTAGATGGTGGAAAAAATTGATTCACAAACTTAGAAACGAGATCGGCCCATGTCAAAATCGAATTTGGGGGTTCTTTCTCGAGCCATATATTGGCGGGTCCATCTAACGAGTATGGAAGCAACATCATCTTAATGGCCTCGTGTGGTACATCCTTAAACTTGCTTGTCGCGGTGAGACGATTAAATTGCCTAATGTGATAATGTGGGTTGTCTTTTTCGTGTCCGCAAAACTTGTTTGCTTGAAGCATAGACATTAAACCCGTCTTGATCTCGAAGTTCTCCGCAAGGATGACAGGAATCACAATGGCCTCTCCAAAACCCTCGGTGGGTGCTTGAAGAAACTCCATCATAGTACGATTAGCCATGATAGCTTCTTGTTCTACAATAGGTTCCTCACTTGGAGTCTCTTCACTAGAAAAATTAGGAGTAGGTATTGCCTCCTTTCAGTTTCTACGTTTACGTGCACGTTTTTCTTGATTGAGAGTTTGCATAAACGTCACGTACAACGAGGGGATGAGCAAAGAAGATTCTTTTTGGTGTTTTTAACTTTTTCAGTTTTTTTGGATTTTTGATTGTTTTTACTTTTATTGGATTTTGGAATTGTATTAGGTAGACAAAAATCTACAAATCTCCTCCTTAATCAAATATCTCGATTAATGAAGCCTCAAGGAATGAAAACGATCACGTGAAGTGAACGCCTTCGATGACTTTAGAACGTTGGTGGAACACCAAAACGTTCAAGAGGGTTTAATCAATGAAACCAAGAAAATATATATGATACTTAGTAATACTTTGGGCGGCAAAACCCTCGATTAGCTCTCAAAATCAAATACTCACAAGCAAGCGGGGAAACGAGGTGGCGCGAAGCACTTAAGAGCCTTTTTCCTTAGGATATATTTTATAATATCCGCCTTATACCCACCTTATAGTTTGTATTTTCAAAATCGAGCTTCTCGAAAGTATTTATCTATTTTTGCCTTTTTTCTTTGGTTTGAGATTCGAATACAATGATTGGGTAATGACCTCCCAAGTCAAGGTTGTGATTTCTCACGTATTTGGAGTACTTGTGAATTTATTGTTCTACGTATACAATATAGTAATAGTATTCACAAACAAACGAAAAACCGATAATACGTATTAGTAGAGTGCTACTAATACAAATAATTATTATGGCTATATAAAAACAACAATTGTTCAAGTCAAAACACAACACGCCTCCCCGGCAGCGGCACCAAAATGATGTAGTGATTTTACTACTCATTAGGAAAAGAGAGCAAAAGTGGCAAGTATTAAGTGTCGGCTTAGGAAAACCGAGCACTAATGACCAAATGTAGTGAGTTCGTTCTCGAGGAGGCTAGTGTGTTATGTTAAGAAATGATTAATGGTTTGTGATTATATTGAGAAAAAGAAAAATAGAAATGGGGTGAGAAGAGAATGACGGTTACGAAGACGGATCGAGCTAAGACGAAAAGGTCGTTCACGTAAAACCGTAAAAACCTACAAATTAAAAAATTTTAAACCTAAAAATTAATTTAAAGTTAAAACTAAGTCTAAAATAATATAAATAAGAATAAAAATCCAACAAAATATTTTAAAACCTTTTATTAATTAAATATTCAATTTTAAATGCTAATTAAAGCCCTAAAATTAAATATAATTAATCAAAATATCCAAAATATTATTTTATTGGACAAATAACTTACTTATATTATCTAAAGACTAAAAAGTATTTTTCCTAAATTTTAAAAACTATTTTTCTATTTTTAAAACACTAAAAACTATTTTTAAACTCAAATAATTATAAAAAATAATAAAATAATGCCAAAAATAATTTGTCAATTTTAAAAATCCTAAATTAATCTAAAGAATAGTAGAAAAATGAAAAAGTTTGAAAAATATAAAATTTTTCACTAAAAGACAAAAACAGTTTGAATTTAAACCATAATTAAACTAAATTAATTCTAAAAAATAATTAAAAAGTGAACAGTAAAAACTTTTTGAACTAAAAATCTTAAAATGTTTTTCTAAATCCAAGAAAAATCTTAAAACTGAAAAATACTGATTTTTTACACTAAATGCCAAAAAAAGAATAATAAAAAGTATTTAAAATAGCTATTAAACCTAAAAAATAGCAAATGAATAGTAATAAAAATTCTAATTAAACAGAAAAATCCAAAATTAAATAAGAAAAATAATGAAACTATTTTCAAGCCCTAATTCTTGTTTTAACCCACTAGAGACAAAAAATCAACTTTCTGAAAGTGACATGTGCTTGGTTTTTGTCCTTTTGCTGAGCAGGGGTAACCTTTGAGCTAGCAAGGGTAACCTTTTTCCCGCTGCTAGTGTATTTTCAAGGTCAGTTGACCTAATAGCTTAGGAAAGCTATGTGTTGAGCTTTTCTTTGGACAACAAGGCACCCCTACACTCAGTGGAGTGTAGGGAGTCAGATTAAACACAAAAACACACAAGTCTCTTTCACAAAATTCACACAAAAGGGCCAAGAAAGTTACTGATTAAGCATGCAATATTTCTGATGAACAGTTGCTGATGCACTTTGCACAAAAATGATTTTCAAAGCTCACGAATTTGCAAACAACCCTACCAACTAGCATATAAGTGATGCACAATCCTACTTAGACCTACCTTCTAACAACTTGCAAGATTTGATGCACAAATTCTCATGAAAATAGTCAGAAAAAGGACCTTGCTGTTTTGAGCTACTTTTCCAAAAATTTTAACATGCAATTTGCTTTGAAACTTTACCAAACTGAAAACCAAGAACATATATCACATACTAACCACCTAAGAAGTGTTTTAAACAGGTTTTAACACAAGATTTATATCATTTACCCTAGTTTAAACCCTAATCCAAACACTCCTTTAAATGCTGAAAATGAATTTTATCAAATCAAATCTATTAAAACTTGCACAAATCTGCTTAAACAAGCTTATAACATGCATATAAACCTCTAAACAACATAAACAAACAACAAACTCAACACTTAAACACCTTGCATACAAATCACATAAATCACAAATTTCACAAATTTGAAACTGAAAACAAGGACAAGATAGTTACCTTGTGGGACCCACATCCAGGTCCCACAATGGCTGCATAGCCATCTCCTTTGAGGTTGGGGCCTGAGCTGAACCTCTTGGAAAATCAATCAAAATCTCCAAGTCCTTTCCTGCTAAGAACAATGCAACACAATAACAAACAATCTGTTTTCTTTCTTTTCTTTTTAAAACTTTCTGAAAATCCTCTTCTTCTTACAAACAACTTAAACCAATTAATTCACACACTTGGAAAACACGTTTTTGGAACAGAATTCTACCAAATCATGCACTTTTTTAGAAACTTTTGAAATTGCTTTTTGAAAACTCAAAATCACTTCAACAAATTAATTTTGGAACTCAGATTAATACTCATCAAACACCAACTTTTAACAAAGAAAAGGAATTACAATTTTTATAAAAATACCAACTTTCATTATATTAAAAAGGAATTACAATTTTTGAGTAAAAATCTGGAACAAATTTACTTGTGACATGCCACAAGTATATATAATGCCTAAAAGACTCTTCTAGAATCAGGAATAAAATATTACAAGAGTGCTCAAAACCCTAAACCCTAATTTGAATGAAATCCAAAAATGCCCTTGGGGTCTTGGTTAAAAATCGTCCATGTGATGATGCCAGGAGGAATCTTCAATCTGGGATGTTCATTTGAGCTTTGAGAACAAGGAATATCATCTAGCCGTTTATCTTGTCTGCATTTAGGGTTTTGTGGAAAGTGACATGAGTAGGGAGGGTCCCACAAGACATATGGGTGTGTCTTGGTCACGGTTTTTGTGTGGGTTTTGGTGACAATGGGATGAATCAAGGATCTGGAAAGATTGGGCACAAAACCCTTTGTTTTAAAGTTAATTGTGTCTGGGAAATTAGGGTTTATGTGGGTAATTAGGCTTGGTTTAATCTGAATTGGGGAAAGGTTTATTTAAAAAAAACGTTTTGGTGGGAAATTAAGGGAGGGTTGACTGGGTTGTTGACCCAGGTTTATTTAATAAACCTGTTGTGAGTAGAAGGTTGACGTGGAGAGGGGGAGTGAGGGGATTGGTTGGTTTTTGGTAGTGGGTGACGTGTAAGGCAGGGAGTGGTGGATGGTAATTTGATTGTCTGGGCACAAATTGTCCCCAAAGTCTTTTGTTATCTTCACTTTGTAAAAACAGCCATAAATCTTCATTCCTTTGTAAATAAGTTTGCCCAGTTTACACTTTCAGTCCCTTAGTTTAATTAAACTTAAGGCAAGGACTACAAATGCAATTTTATCCAATTCCAAGGGTTATTCTTGATATTTCTTCAAACTTTAAGGAATTTTCTTGTACAAATGACTATAGGAGGGTCATTTGTGACAAGTCTTCAAAGATGAGGGACCAAACTTGACATTCTTCAATTCTTCAAGGACTATTTTGGAAATTCAGGATTTGGGTCCGGTTCATTGTGCGGCTTCGTTTCCCGTGTTCGTTTTTGATTGATTCTTGTAATCTTTTTGTCATTTCCTCAATATCCATACCTAAAATACACAAGCAACAAACACGAGCATATATTTGGCATTTTTAATGATATTTTATGCATTTTAAGCCCGATTTGGACGATGAGACTATGTATAAAAGCAGTCTCATCAGTCCTTGTTTCATCAGACCGTTTGATATCATTTAACGAGTCGGTGAAGTATCTTACCGGTTAGCGTTACCTCCGTAGCTTTCGCATGTACACAATGTGTTTCATGTGTCCTTACTCAGAGGGTACCATTATCATCCCCTTCACATGGTTCAGTATCCACTGGAACAGATACGTGAAGATCTCACTTTTATAGAAGAACCCGAACGAGTTCTTGACAGAAGAACGAGTCATGAGAAGGAAGACGATTCCATTCGTCAAAATCCTATGGAGGGATCATACCGAGCGGGAATCCACTTGGGAAACAGAAGAGTCTATCCAGACTTCTTACCCTCATTTCATATTTTGAATTCGAGTATGTTCTTCATTTTCAGTTTACTTTATCTATAATTCGGGGACGAATTATTCTTTTTAGGGGGGAAGAGTTGTAAAACCCGCATGCTTATACCATGAATAGTACCCTTAAGATCGTACGTACTAGGTTAAAACTTTCCTATTATAGCATGATTACGTTTACGTGTTAGGATTTTACGTATTACGTACGTGTTAGAACACGATAAGTATTTATTACGCACGAACACGCAACAATTATTTAAAAATAATTGATCACGAACATGCGATCATGAAATCATGAACGTAATTAAATCACGAACTATTATTAATTACGTATATATATTTATTACGAGTGTGAATAAATATATTAGGTCACGGTAAATATTTAACGAGAACACACTAAACACGAACACAATTAAACACGAACGAACATTTAAACAACGAGACACGGAAAACGGTACGGGTACCCCATGTGGGGCTCCCTACCCGCGGCAACCATAAGGAGATGGGCCAAGCCCATCAAAAAACATACTAAGAAGGGGTTAAGGTAAATTTAGCTAGTCATTTTTCACTTTACAGAAGATTAAACAAAAACCTAAAAAAATTTTCTCCTTCTCCTCTTTTTCTTTTTTGGCCGCCGCATATAAACACACCAAATGGGATGTTTGTTTGATTTTGATCTTGGTTTTTGGTGCAAGTGTTCGTGTTTGTTCATCCTGGTTTAGATCCACGCATTCGGTACATTCTTTTTATTCTTTTTCTTTTTGATTTGATCTAATAATTAATTAAGAACATGATGTTTTTAAAACCTAATTAAAAACATAGATCAAACATGAAGATGGTTATTGGGTAAATCAAAAAGGGATGTTTTTAGGGGTGTTTGTTGCCCGGTGCCTAAACCGAACCCCAAAGGGGGTCTCGGTTTGGCTAATAAACCACCACCAAGACCATATGGTCACGGTTGGGTGGTGTGGGTCCCATGGCAGCAGCAAAACAAGAGGAACCCCGAAGTGGCACGGGGTATAGTGTCGATTTCATGTCCGGTTCATGGTTTCTAGTCAAGATCCGGTTCACGGTTTATGATAAGATTATTTTTTTTATATAATCATATGTTATAATTAAATTAATAAATATGACATGATTAATTTAATAAACATGACTTAGGTTATAATTTAATTATTAGAATCATGAAATTATTAACCTAAGTATTTTATATTTTCTAGACTTATAATTAATTAATTATTTAAAAACCATGGTTATAATTAATTAATTAACATGACTTAGGTTATATTATTAATAAATAATAGTACATGTTTTAACCTAAGTATTTAACTTTATTTAATTAAAAACATGATATATTTTAATTAAATACTTTTAACCTATAGTTTATTTAAATTACATGTAATAATTAATAAACTATACATTATATCAGTATGACTTTGAAAATAATCAGAAAAACACTTAGGCTTATATACTTAGCTTATTTAACCAGCTTATATCTAATTATGGAAACTTTCTATTTTTAGAAACTTATTTAATTAAGGCAGCTAATCTATTTATAGAAACTTATTTAATTAAGGCAGCTAATCTATTTATGGAAACTTATTTAATTAAGGTAGCTGATCTATTTATGGAAATTTTCTATTTTTAGAAACTTATCTATTTTAAGCAGTAATTCTATTTTTGGAAACTTTCTATTTTTGGAAACTTTCTATTTTTGGAAACTTTCTATTTTTGGTAACTTTCTATTTTTGGAAACTTTCTATTTTAGGAAACCTACTATTTTTAGAAAGTTACTTATTATTACACAGTAAGTATAATAATACATGAAATACCAGAAATACTTAATCAAAATAGACAGAATATAAGATAAACACAGTTTAAGGCTTTAAACAGTAAAACATGATATGAACATGTAAAATAAGCTAAGACATGACATAAAACCAGTTACGTATTTAGTAAGAAGATACTTATTCATGTATATATTTATGTAGCACTAGTGATACCGAAGTAGGATTCTCCTCAGTTCATCTTCTTCGTTCACTGGACATAAGGTACGGATTCCCGTCCTTTCAGTGTGGACATTCTTTCCTTATTAGGATTCCCCATATGCAGACAAATGTTTTCTCGTAGTATAAGTTTATATGTTTGACTTGCTTATGTTTAATTTAGAATACCTATAGCCATATACATGCATGACCAGTTTCACCTAGTTATGGAGGTACGATAACCATAACATTAGAGGCAATGATGTTATGACTTCACCACGGCGGAGTGATTGGTCGTGGCGTCCCTTCAGCTTTTGGCCATATTATTATATTTATCATGTGGGGCGTATGGGTGCATCCTAGTTACATGTTTTCAGCAGATTACTCAGTGTGAATGTGGTGTGTGCCTTGCATCCTTCACAAGGAGCTGATCCCTCCTACCCAAACCAGTATATTAAATTAGAGGCAACCCCTCTAATTTGCATGATGAGGTCACCCGTCCAAGTATTCATGCACGATGGATTTTCATGACCTATATCGGATAATGGTAGAACATGTTAAACAGTTTTTACAAGATAAACATAAGGCTTTTCAAACTATAAAACCAGGTTTACCAAGACTTAACTAGGTTACTCGGGACTTAGTTTTCTTCCGCTGTTATATGTTATATTCTTATCCTATTCATGCTTTATTGTACATCCGTTCACTGAGCGTATTGCTCAGCTGTTTTCCTTTTCTATGTTTCCAAAACGGCAGGTACTCAGGGACGCTCGTAGACTTTAAGCGTACGTGCATATGGAATGGAAGCTTTCTAGCCTTTCTTTACTTTATGCATTATCTTTCCCTTGAAAAATTTGCTACGGACATTCTTTAGTCCTTTCCTTTACAGTACTTATGTTTGTGTGTGATGAGCTTTACTTTTGGAATACCGATGTTTGATTCCGGTATTTTCCTTTTATGGTCATGTAATGTTTAGACATTTTTCCTTGTATGCTTTGATGACACGCCATAATTACATGTGACATTCCATTTCAAAATGAGGTGTTACAATTATGGTATCAGAGCCAAGGCTTCGACCTGTAGGCTCTCAAATATGACCTGTGATTAGTGGGTAGTCACTACGGTCTTCCTAGAACTGACAGTCGTATTTCATGCATTCATCATTTTTATGCATACATATACATGTCATTGTCGCAGGTTTATGACTAAGTAATGGTTGCTACAGGACTGACCCTATTTAGTCGCATGTGTTTTATCGAAACTTTTAAATTTGGGACCGACCCATAGGCGTCCCCTCGCCATGTCTTTTATTTTGGGTGAACTGACCATAGGCGTTCACTCTCGAGCATACAAAAGTTTTCATAAAACTGCATCATGCATTCATACACAAAATTTTCTTGCATAAAATTTTTCTCTTGAAATTTTGGTATAAATTTTTTCATGTATATATATATATATTATGTTTTGATATGTTTAATTGTTAGAAATACGTTTTTACGTATTTATGAAGGATCGGTCGCTCCAACGATAATTATGTAATGGGCTCGTGATCTATTTATCTTATGTATAGTCCATATAGCCCACATGTAGGGTGGGCTATATATATCCCCTCCTAGCATGTTAGGAGGGGTTGTTGATTGTCATTTACACTTAATCATTTTTTCCATCTTAACTTTCTCTCTCTACATTTCCCCTTTTCTCTCCTTTCTCTCTCTACTCCATCATCTCCTTCCTTCATTTCCTTATGATTATCATCTAAATCAACCAACCCAATCCATCAAATCAATCACATAGAATAGGCCATTAATCACGTAGACCTTCAATTGGTATCAAGAGCCAAGGTTTGATTGGTTTATTCTAGCTTTTATTTTCTTTTTGATTTTGGTGGGTTTTTGATTTAATCATGCTTAAACTTTAAAAATTTTGTATTTTTTATAAAAAGTTTGTGTTTTTATGTGTTAAATCATATCAAATCTTCAAATTTACATACTTTTTAGATAAAAAATCACAAATTTTTATATAAAAATCAAAAATTTCTTTATCAAATCTTAAAAAGTTTGTGTTTTTATAAAAAGTTGGTGTTTTTTATAAAAGTTTGTGTTTTTTTTTCTTTTTAATTTTGTATTGTTTTTGATTAAATCCTTCTATTTTGATTGCTTTTTTTTTGTTTGAATCAATTTATTATTATTTTTTTTATTTTTTTATTTTTTTAATTTTTTTTAATCAATTTTTTTATCAGTTATTACTTTAATCAGTTTCTACTTTTTATAAACAGTTTTTATAGTTTTTAATCAATATTTTTTATAATCAGTATTTTTCTTTATTTTTTAATCTATTGGGTCTCAGTTTTTGTCCAATACCAGTCCTACAGTCCTTCCTTATCCAGGTTTTTCATAATCAAGGTTTTTGGGTCTCAAGTTTCAGTCAGTCAGTTTTTGTCCTGTTCCGAATCAAACTAAAAGTTCTGAATCAAATTCACAAGTTCCGAATCAAACTCCAAGTTCCGGACGAAAAAGTTCTGGACGAATAAGTTCCGGGTGAACGAAACTTCCGAGTGAACCAAAAGTTCCGAATCAAACCCAAAAGTTCCGGGTGAACGAAACTTCCGGGTGAAGAAAAAGTTCCGGGTGAAGAAAAAAAGTTCCGGGTGAAGAAAAAAGTTCCGGGTGAAGGAACTCTTCCGATTCGGAACTCTTCCGAACGAACAAGTTCCGATTCGGAACTCTTCCGAACGAATGCAAAGTTCCGAATGAAGACCATTCAAACATAACGGGAACATTTTTTTTTTGACACAACACTCAAATCAACTCACACCTCTCACAACTCACAGACCCACCCTCGAAAACCCTCTCAATAGCCCCCACCCTCGACTCATTTACCCACCCTCTCAAATCTCGACTCATCTGCCAAAGACTCGACTGACACCAAAAGATTTAGACTCATCCCAATCACGACCCAAGACTCATCTCATCTCATCTCGACCCACCCTCACCAGCACACCCTCGCACATAAAAACTACCAAGACTCGACACGACATCCTCATCTCCTCTCGACCCACCCTCACCAGAACACCCTCGACTCAGACAAACACCCTCGACACACACTCCTCACTCTCACATTACCTCACTCATTCCCTCACAATCAACACTCAAGACTCTCATTCCCTCATTCCCTCTCGACTCATTCCCTCGGACCCAAAATCATCACTCACCCAAGACCCAACAACCTCACAAACCCATTCCTCTCGACTGACACAATCTCTCCCCCAAACAGACCCTCGCTCACCCCAAACTACCAAACACCCTCGTCACACCCACACACCCATCAAAAAACTCTCGAACCAAGACCTACCAAACTGACCCACACCAGAAAGACACGACAGAAGAGAGAGACTCCAATTAAAACATTAAAAGAAAACCTACCCGAGACCCATTTACAGGATCTTGAAGATCTTCACGTTTGCTTGGTTCTAATAGATTTAGTATTGGGTTTTTCTTTAATCAAATCTTGTATGCAAGGCATTAAACGGATTTGGGGGGTTTCATCCGTTTGGATCTTGTTTGATTGTGGGATTGTTTGATTGATTGTTTGATTGTGGGATTTGAAGTTGTTTGATTGGGGGTTTCATTAGATCTTGGTTACACACTGTTTTAAGAGAGAGAGATAGGTTTTGTCTTGGGAGGAGAAGTCAAAAATTGTGTGTTTATTTAAGAGTGAGACGGAGAAAACTAAGTAGCCAGATAAACCTCTTCTTGCCACGTTTCATTTCTAGTGGGGCGGAGTTAACAAAGCGATGTATAGAAAGCCACGTTTGTGATGTGTATTTTTTTTTAATAGATAATTTGAAGTACTTTGGGCCTCTTTTATGCATATAACCGACAAAGAATTTAATCACGTGGCAATCTTTAAATCGGATACTTGTTATCTTTGACAAAAAGTGGGACGGCTCAAAAGTACATCTTTGTTTTTGAAACAAAAATCAATTTTGTATATAGAGTAGTCGTAATTTTAAACGACATGATTTTTTGGCTTATAAAATTGTCGGGATTTAAAATAGTGTGACGAGCCAAAGTGTGCCGACTAAGAAATTATTGAGCCGAGAAACGAGATATATCACCAAACGACGATTATTTAAGAGTTATTTACGGATCTTTCGGTGGCTCTGTCAAATCCCGCGAATTTCATTTTCTTGGTTTATCCACGATTTGTCAAGTATCGTATTGGTCTTTCGACAATTAAGACGATTATCTTTCTTCGACTTTCAATGGATTTTTTGAATTCGACATCAAACGAGGGAGAATCGCATAATTTGCAAAACAAAGTTAGAGAACGTGGCATTACTTCATTTCGCATGCTTCAGTCTCATCTTGTCACTCTTTCATGGATTCAAGGAGGGAGCGAATTTGTGACAATCTTTGGTCAAGATCGTCATATATTCATAGAATCAATGTTCACCATCTTGACCCAACTCGCAGAGCAACTCAACAATGAAAATGTTAATCCCTCTGCATCGTCACTTGCTTATAAGGCTCTTGTGACACAACTCACGCCTTTCCTCCAATTCAATATCATCAAGTCTTAAAGTTCGATGCTTTGCCAATCATTTCTTCGAGATACACATACCGAGCTTCGAGTTTTCCGTGATACAATTTTGAAACTCATGACATCGGTATCGTCTTCGATTTATGAAAGATCTCGACTTCAGCAAGGGTATGATAATGGAATGCAAGACTCTTCGATGCAAGAGGAAACTGGTCATACGGTTGAACACTTGGAGCCTATCGATGGCAAGAGCACGGAATCGAAAGGACAACATGATACCAGTGGCACGTCAGGGAATGTTCACGAGATCCTTCTTGATAACACCTTACCCGTTTATGACGAAGAGCCTGCAAACATGGTACAATGTGATGTTAATTATGATATATATGCTGATGACATACCACATATTGAGCATTCGGAACCTAATTATGACAAACATGGGATGGAAAAGAGTGATAGAAATACCACTTCTGAGTCATCCGATGTGAGTCATATTGGGGGAGAAAGTATTCAAAATGCTAAACATCATGATAATTGTCTTATAACTGCTTCATTGATTGCTTCTGATTCCAAGATTAGAGAGCTCGAAATGATTGTAGCTCAACAATTAAAAGATCTTGAGGATGCCAAACTTGAATTTTCTAAGAAAACGGACAAATTTGAAACATATTTTGAAAAACTTGAAAAGTCAAACGTTGTTCTTGAAAGAAAATTGGATCAAACTGTTCTAGATTCTAAAGCTGAAAAGGATAATCTTTTGAAACAAATTCAACTGCTTGAATCTAAGTTGGCATTCCAAGATAACTTGCTCAAAGAGAATGAGACTTTAAAGGCCCAAGTACAGGAAAAGGTTTTTGCTATAGCTGCGTTGAAAAACGAGTTAAGGAAAAGTAAAGGACCTAGTGTGGACACTAAGCTTGAAAAACCATCAATCTTGGGGAAACCGCCTACAAATCAGTTTGTCAAACAACCGATTGTCAGACAACCTACTGCATTTGGATCCGAGCAACCACTATCCTCGAGACCGCGGTTTGCCTCCCAAGTTGATTTGGGTCATATTTCTAGAACAGTCACTCCACCAACTAGGGCTAATGTGACTAAATCAGCTTTAGCAAGACCAAATCATATGATTGCCTCTAGTTTCCCTAAAAATACCAAGAACACGTCTAGTACTAGTTCAAATGACGTTTGCCATAAATCTGGTCAAAGGGAAGCTATTCAAAAGACACATGTAAGAGATAGCAATGTCCAACCTAGTCAGATACCTTCTAGATTACCCAACACTGCTAACCGTAGCATGTCATCCCCTAGGAGCATCGATCAATCATCTAGGAAATACTCGGACATTAAATATGCTACTTGTAAAACATGTAGAAAATGTGTCTTTACGGCAAATCATGACTCTTGTATCAAAAAATTGCTTAATGAGGTGAACTCCCGTGCTAGACTTAAATCCCAGTGGGTTGCTAAAATCAAACCCGTTGGTAAAATGTGGCGCCCCACTGGTAGAACTTTCACTCTTGTAGGAAACGAGTGCCCTTTAACTAGGATAGTCTCCGTTTCTTCTAAGACTACTAGGGAGGAAATTGCAAAGGATGATACATCACTTAAGCCTGAACTTAAGATTTTCTATAAAAGGAAACGTTTGCCAACTAAGACAAGTGAATCATCCCCTCAGGCCACCTCTGACACAAGTAAAGCCAACTGTGAACCCCCACGTGCTTCAAAAATAGATATCTCTAACCCATGCAAAAGTATACAAACTCCTAATGAGAATGCAGGTACCAAAGTTGATGTTCCAAAAGAACGAAGCGGTCCAATCGTTGTGTACCGTTCAACTAAGGACACTCTTAGAGTTTGGTTGCTGAAGAAGCAGATATCAGAGAAACAAATGTCTCAGGGGATTCATGGTTAAGCTGCAAACAAGGACTTACAGTCACATAACAGACTGTAACTCGATCTCCAAAGACAGGAAAGTTCATCCCGATGATGACTTATCCTAAAAACGAGAAATTCATTTTTCTCGGGCATGAGCTTATGTTAAAAACATTCCACGTTTTTTAAGCTCATGCACAAGGACTTATAGTCACATCACAGACTATAACTCGCTATTCAAAGAAAGGAAAGTTTATCGCCGATGGTAAACTTATCCTAACAACGAGAAATTAATTTTTCTCGGGCATGAGCTTATATCAAAAACATTCCAAGTTTTTAAGCTCATGCACAAAGGCTCATCATTAAATAACAGATGATGACCCGCTCTTCAAATAAAGGAAAGTTTATCGCCGATGGTAAACTTATCCTCATTAACGAGAAATTAAATTTTCTCGGACACGAGCTTACGATAAAACCATTCAAAGGTTTTAAGCTCGTGTAAATGACTTACAGTTAAATGTCAGACTGTAACTCGAACTTAAAATAAAGGAAAGATTATCTTTTATGATAACTTATCCTCTTAACAAGAAATTCACCTTTCTCGATCATGAGCTTGTATTAAAACATTCGAAGTTTTAAGCTCAGAAAGGAAAGTGTATCTTTTAAATAAGAGAACTTTTCTTCATAACGAGAAATTAACCTTTCTCGGTCATGAGCTTTCCGTTAAAACAGTCAAAGTTTTCAAGCTCATGAAAAACGACTTCTAAGTAAATGTCAGCTTAGGACTCGTTCTTCAGATAAAAGGAAAGTTTATCGCCGATGATAAACTTATCCTTAACAACAGGAAGTTTACAACTTCTCGGACTTGAGCTCGCTTTGTAAGATATTCAACATCTTAAGCTCAAGTAATTGGTTTTCAAAACTTTGAACACAATTTTTCGAGAATTTCTCAAAAGGTTTTTCTAAATCTTTCAAATTGTGTGTTCAAAAATGTTTTGATAAAAAGAGCATGTCTTCTGGAATCGATAATATTTACGAACCTAGAAATGTCATTCAATAATGACACGGGGTTGTAAATAAAGTTCGAGCAGAAGTTCAAACTTTTAAAACATGCTCAAAATGGTTTGCTATTATTTCAGATAGCAACCCGCTTTTCATAATCAAGTCAAGCATTTCACCGGAAAGCTTTGACTCAACAACGGGAATTAATTTTCTCGGGAACGTGACGAGGAGACCAACATTCGTGAACAAGAACCATGTGATTCTTTCATATGATGTTCTCCATCTTTCAGGTCCTACCTCGTAAATTATTAATCTTGTGAATTCATTATCATATATGATCTTTGCACGTGATAAATACCTTACACTTGTGTTTAAAAGGTATTTATTTTACGTTTCAGCACACCCTCATTAATTTGAGGGGGAGCTTGTGTAATTCATGAAGATAATTGGACTTGCATTTTTCTTCCCAAATTTTCTTAAAATGCTATTAAATCAATTGATATTAAAAACATCGATTGGGTTAATATTTTTAATATGGGGGAGAAAATGTGATTTAATATGGGATATGATCAATCATAAATGGTTTGACTTAATGTGATAGCTCATCCCGACATGTGCAAAATGTTTTCGGATATCGTAGCATATGTTAAGGGGGAGCAAAATGGATTTGCACTTCAAAATGGATTTCATGGTGACATACACTTACCCAAAACATCTCTATTCACGACGGTGAAGATTGTGGTGACATAAGGATGGTAGGATAGGTTAAAGTCCAATGATTTCTCTAGAACCGGAGGAATCTTCCCAAGGACATTCCATAGCTAGAAACAGTAGTCCTTAGGAAAGATGGAGAAAGATTGTGAACGTAGCTGAATGCCGACCAAGTACTTAAGTTAGCACTGGAACAATCACAACAAGGTGCTAGTGATGACGTATTGGTAAGCATTGAAGGGGTTGAAGAATGAAAAAGAAATGTAAAGATAAAGGGTGTAAAGAAAGAAGCCCTCCTTACAACTTTAGGCAGAAACCGGGTCAATACATATGCTATTGAGGTCATTTTTGCTAATGATTCTCGATATTGAAGAAAGACGTCATGGACCCAGTGATGCAATGCACAACCCTTCCCAGCTAACTCAAATATCTCTCAAAAGGTATTTGTTTTAATCACACGGAGATCAACACGTTATCTATTGGTTTATTCACTCCGAATAGACTGGTATTGAAAAGGTGGCACTCCTCTCCAGCCTCCGATCACTAAAATCCAAAATGCATGATCGAGTCTAGAGCCATTTGAGATCATCAAATATCTCATTAGGACACACTTTCATATTTCCTTGCTTGTTCACACACTGTGAAAAGTAAGAAAGATCTTAAGAGTCCTACGCAAAATCTTCATGATCTTGCCTGAACATCGGAGTAATACGAAAGTATTTACAATGAAGATGGAAATCCTTCTTGAGCGAATATCAAAAAGCTCATGGTAGGTGACTTGTGCGATTCTTTATGAATCAAACTTGTGATAACTGGAAAGCAACAGTGGTTTAATTCTTAAATGAATTTAAACACGTTCCAGGCCTCTACGCAATATCTTAATGATCTTGCCTGAACATTCAGAGTAATACTATTAAGAATTTACAGTGACGAATGGAAATCCTTCTAGTGTTAACATCAAACAGCACTTGGTAGGTAACTTGCAAGATTCTATATGAATCAAGCTAGTGACAACTGGAAAGCAACGATGGTGCGGTTCTTAATTGAACTTCACTTGTTCCAGGAACATGAATTGACGGCTTCAAATCATGCGGATAATATTATCCAAATGATCCACTCTTTACGTTCACAGTCAGCTTTGGACGGTCGAGTAAAGAGAACGGGTTTACCCGCGAAATCTTGTCAAGGAGGTTCTTTATTGAAACTACCTGCCACAAGTACGATATTTAATATCGTCCAACGGTCTTCACCGACCGGAGGTAAATTGCTACCGAATTAGAATGAAATGTTCAAGGCCATTTCATCCGTGTATATTGTTTTGTTGCTAACTGGCTTATGCAGCATAACAAGAAGGTGGCATTGCGGTGTACAATCCAGAAGAAGTCGTCACCATATGCTTATACTACATACAATTAGTACTTCAACAAATTCAAGAAAGCCTGAAGGTCAAGTCTTCCGCTGTATCAAACTCTGAAGCTTTCAAGAATTTAAAAGTATAAGTATATGGAACATGAAGTCACAAAGAGGCAAATATCACAAGTGAAGAATGCACAAGGTCAAGGCAAGGAAACATGCTCAAGACTAAAGTCAAACACATTAAGCATATTCACAAGAACAAGATCGAAGACTCAAGCATAGATGCTAGGTTTAAGATTTTGTAAAAAGATGTGACCTCCCTTAGGGGGAGATTGTTTGAAATACGTTTTTCCCAATAAAGTCTCGGTCACATCTTAGTTAGCATAGATCACGAGTTATAGACTATTTAGAACTTTGTTTCTTGGAGCGACCTCCCTTAGGGGGAGATTGTTAGAAATACGTTTTTACGTATTTATGAAGGATCGGTCGCTCCAACGATAATTATGTAATGGGCTCGTGATCTATTTATCTTATGTATAGTCCATATAGCCCACATGTAGGGTGGGCTATATATATCCCCTCCTAGCATGTTAGGAGGGGTTGTTGATTGTCATTTACACTTAATCATTTTTTCCATCTTAACTTTCTCTCTCTACATTTCCCCTTTTCTCTCCTTTCTCTCTCTACTCCATCATCTCCTTCCTTCATTTCCTTATGATTATCATCTAAATCAACCAACCCAATCCATCAAATCAATCACATAGAATAGGCCATTAATCACGTAGACCTTCAATCATATGTTTTATGTTATACTGTCAGATGGTTCACACACGCGAACAGGAATAGCTCAATGCTGCAATCCAAGCTACAATGCAAGCTTTGCTTCCTCAACTGAGGAACGACATCAGGGCTGAGGTTCAAGCTGCCAACAATCAGCAGCATAATCAGGCACCTCCTCCTCCTCCTCCAATGACATTAGCAGTATGGCTGGAGAGATTCAACAAGCTCCGTCCTCGAGCTTTTGAGAAAACAGATAGCCCCAGTGATGCTGAAAGCTGGTTGGCTCACATCGAGAAGATTTTCAATGCTATGGGATGTGACGCCGTGTACAAGGCGAGGTTGGCATGCTATCGGTTCAAAGGCGATGTGCTAAATTGGTGGTTAGCGTTGATGCAGTCTGAGGGTGGTGACGAGTGGGTTGCTGGTTTGACTTGGGCTCAGTTCAAGGACAGTGTGATGGAGCAGTTCTTTCCCAAGGCTGAGCAAGACAAGCTCAAGAGGGAGTACCATGGGATCCAACAGAGAGCTGGGGAGAATAGCAACGAGTTTATGCAGCGCTTTCTTCGCTTAGCTGGTTTCCTTTGTGCAGCAGCAGGTACTCCTGAAGAGCAGGCACACCACTTTAGGTGGGCTCTTCGCACATCGGTCGCAAACAATCTGGTGTGTGCTACGTTCATCACTGTAGCACAAGTGGCCGATGCAGCACGTAAGCTGGAGATGCTGCAGGAGAGATATGAGTTCGGGGAAGCTGAGAGACCCGACAAGAGGTAAACATTCGTATTCAAGCGGTGATCAATCCGTATTCTTTCCATATATGTCAAATATTCATCTCTTTAAATGTATCTTCCAGGCAAAAAACTGGGGACCAGTCTCAGCCGGCTACCCAGCAGCAGCCTCATCAGCCCAAGGAAAACGGTCAGACTAACGACCGTTCTGCTACAGATAGGCGTGGCGGTAATGATAATTATCGTAACAACGCTGGACACTCCAACAGCAGAAGGTCCTAATACTTACGCAATTTTCTTATGATTTCATGTTATAACTCATATTCTGACACTTTAGAAAAAACTTATACCAGGAACCATGGAAATGGTAGGGACCAGAACCAGAGAGGTTCACAGCCTAGCCATCCAACTATCAATGGTATTCAATCTGATGATTATCCGCATTGTCCTTTGTACCCTATTATCATGTCTTATGTAAAACGTTTTATCAGGTTCCCAGCCAGCTAGAGCACCTGCTGGAGGATTTACTCATCCTCTTTGCTCTACTTGCCACCGTAGGCACCCAGGGCCATGTCGCCGTAACAGTGACGCATGCTTCAAGTGTGGTCTTCCTGGCCATATCATAAAGGATTGTCGTAAGGGCGAGATGGAGGGTACATTGGGACATGCTGATTCCAAGCCGCCTCCTACCACTGGGCGTGTCTACACGACATCTCGAGACCAGGCCAACAAGTCTACAGGTACCATCACTGGAATCTTGTATATGTATGGTCAAGCTGTATGTATTCTTTTTGATACGGGTGCTACTCACTCGGTTATTTCTATTGCTTATGCTAAGACCATTAGGATGCTCCCCATGCCACTAGAGAATAGGCTTACTATTTCCACGCCTTTGAGGGAATCTGTATTAATCACCCATATATACAAGAGTCTTCCCCTAGAATTTGACGATAAGGTTTGACCTGTTGACGCACTTCCTCTGGACATGAAGGACTTTGACATGATTTTGGGCATGGATTGGCTATCCAAGCATCATGCTACCATTGACTGCCATTCATATCGAGTTATCTTTGGTGATGTTAATGCACCAGAGTACATTCATAACGGGTTCATACCCGGACGGTCTGTACAAATCATATCTACCCTGCAAGCGCGTGCACTACTGTCACATGGCTGCGAGGGTTATCTAGCTACGGTTCACGACATGGATGCTGAATCTCCATCAATTCAGGATCAACCTATAGTGTCGGAATTCCAAGATGTTTTTCCAACATAACTTCCGGGCATACCACCTGCACGAGAAGTGGAATTCAATATCGAGCTTATTCCAGGAGCTGGACCAATCTCCAAGGCTTCTTATCGCATGGCTCCCATAGAGCTGAAGGAGCTGAAGGATCAACTGCAAGAACTTCTTGAACGAGGTTTCATTGGACCGAGCGCATCTCCATGGGGCGCACCGGTCTTATTTGTTAAGAAGAAGGACGGCAGTATGCGTCTTTGCATAGACTATCGCGAGCTCAACAAGATTACAATCCGGAATAGGTATCCACTTGTGACAACCGTGGTTTTGGGTTTGTCACTTGGTCTTACTTTTAGATTATTTTATGTGTGCTTACTTGAATTGTGTGTTTACGTGTTTATTTTGTGTGAACCAGGTTGGTGTGGTTATCGTTTATGAGTATAGAGTACTCATAAGTAAATCGAGGAACGATTATTTCATGTTCATGAGCTCACAAGTGGTGACTATGAAATGAAAATGGTGATATTGTGGTGTTTACGTATACGTATAAGTATTATAGTAATAGTGTATTTTTTAGGATTTACGGTTTAGCATTTAGAGGTCTCGAATGAGGTAATTAGTCATATGAATATTTTTCGGGATGGTTTTAGGTCATTTAGGACTTAATTATAAAGTTTATTTCAAATTTGAGATTTTTTATAAAAGTGTATATTTTACGTCTTTTACGGTAAAACGCGTAAATTTGACTAGTTTTACGGTTTTGAGGTTTTGGGAGTTTTGGGAGCTGAAATAAATTAAGGTAAATTAAGGTAATATTAATAAGATATTAATTAACAATTAAAAGAAAAAAATAAATAAATAACGAAATTAGGGGTGTTTGGGTCGGTTGAGAAGAGAAAAAAAAGGAAAAAAAGGGAAAAAAAAAGGAAAGTGGGCTTTGGGTTGGACTAGGATTCACCCATACCCTATATAATGTATATACTAAACCAAATTCATTATTTTTCTCCTGGAGATGAAGGAAATTCATAAGTCTTATAAAAAATTAGGGTTCTTCATAAAATTTGGGGTTTTTCATAAATCCAAGGTAAATCTTCAAATCCCTTTTTAATTAAATTGTTTTTATGTTTTCTTTAATAATCTTATGATGAATTTAGGTTAGGGTTTAATATAAAAACAGTAAATTAATGTTGTATTAATCATAATATGATGATTACAAAAATTAGGGCTTGTAATTAGAGGGATTATGGTTAATTAATGAGGTTGATTTTGTTAAACCCGTTTTTAAAAACTGGGCAGATTTTTGAGTCAATTGTTTTGATCATATCGGGAGTTCTATAAACTCTTATTTTACGATCCAAGTACCCCTGGAAATATATTTGAAGTGGCTTTCCAATGCAAGAAACGAGAACTAAATTGGAGGTCGGGAAGTGGGTCAAAAACAGGTTACAACAGTCGGAGGTCAAAACAGTTTTGAATTCAGCCTGTTTTGTTTTTAAGTTTTGGGTTGTTTGGGGTACTTAGGGTTGCATTGGGATCTTCTCACGAACGTGAGAGATGGTTTATATATTTTAATAAGTATCTGCATTTGGGCTAAGGTTGTGGTTTAGGGTAAGACCCCTTAATGGTAACAAACTTTTAGTACGTTTAAAATCAGGAAATCTGGAATGACAAAAGTAGATATATGTATATCGGGGCCTTAACAGTAGCTTTAAGGTTAGGTCAAGTGGGAGTTGTTAGCCAACATACGTAAGGGTATGAATATTCCTTTTACAGAAACCATAGGTATGTTTAAGTGGACGTTAGACTTAAAATTTTGAGACCTAAAAACTGGGACTGTTTTGGGTAAAATATGAACGGGATAGTTATTAAACTTAACCAAGTTAAGGACTTGTTAAGGAAGGGTAATGGGGTGATTAGAGCTTGTCAATGAGGTAAATATGTGGGAATAGGCTAGATGTCCATCATAGGTTGATGAGCCATCTTAGTGATTGGTTCGTGTATTGATTGCGTGTTTTTGGTTTGTTAGCTTGTTGCTAGTGCGAGGACTTGTGAAGAAGCTATCAGGTGAGTTTCATAGTCCCATGTTTACTTTTGATTTTGACTTCCAGATAGGATGGAAGAGACACTGTGTTGAATTATTTTCTAAATTAATGTTGTGAATGTTTTAAGGTTTGAGATGGACTTGTGTGTACGTGTATGTGATAAACTGCTATGTGATTCTTGTTTGTGTACGATCTGGATTGGAAAGGTACATAGGTGTATGGGCGCCTATGGGACCTATGGTTAATGGTAAGGCGTGATGCGTTGGAAATTATGGTTGCTGGTAAGGCGTGATGCCTTGGTAATTGTAGTTGTTGGTAAGGCGTGATGCCTTGGAATTGTGATGATTGATTAATCTTGAATGCTAGTTGTTAATGCATACTTGTAGCACATTGTCCATATGTTATTGGTTGATGGTTTTTATTCATAGCTTGTAACTGATTTGGCGTTGGAGTCTAAACCTATGACTCTCACCAACTTTATGTTGACGTGTTTTAGTGTCTCTTTCAGGTGTGAATATGGTTAAGATTGAGGATAGAAGTGGCTAGACTTGGATGCCTTAGGATTGCATATAGAAGGAGATCCCCGTTCCTTCTTAGTTTTTATTTGTTCATTTAAATAAGTGATACTGTTGGCACCTATATGTTTGTTTTGTTTTTGTTACTTGTTTGTCTTGGGTAAGAGGTAGGACTGTCACCTACTTACCTAGACTCCTGCATGTTGAGATATTGTCATGACATTTGTGTCGCCATTTATGACATTTCTTATATCATTTAGTTATCTCTATATACACGCTATTGTTGTGATGATATCCATACGTCGTGCCCCATATTTCGCCATGGTGGGTTGTGACAGAATGGTATCAGAGCCAATGGTTATAGAGAATTAGGTTTCCTAGTCGTGTAGCCTAGTCTATAGCTTAAGGGTCCCTGCATATAGGCGTCATAGGAGTATGTGTGCATTTTATTATAATTGATGTGTTTGAATGTTATTTATTGTGATGTTTTGACTAGTATGAATTGAACCATAGTAAGTTCATACTTAGCCACATGTTATTTTCTTTTTGGGTTGTGACTAGTGCGGTTTGAACCATAATCGTCCACACTAGTCATTGTCGTATTTTGCTTAAATTGTACATTATAGTACATAATTTGGTACATGGTAGTTCTATCTTTTGTTGGGTTATTTTATGTACCTTAGGTACAGTATTTTTCTTTTGATGTTTAAGTCATGTTCCCTAAGAATCGTATGGTGGTTCGAGTTACTAGGAGTACATGGGTAGGAAGGATTTTAAGCCGTTTCCACTCTTATGGGCGACATGACTTATAACTGATTATGTTTTCGTTTTGGATTTAGCCTATGCTGTTTTAGATAGACTATGGATTTCAGTATTCCAAGAGTATTACTATGTTATTTTAATAGATGGAGTTTTGGACTTCATTGGTTATGTGGTTATGAGCTTATGTGAGTAGATGGATTTATGTGTTATATGTTGTATTGATTCTTATAAGTGTCATCATAGGAGGGAGTGCATTGGGGAAAGGGTAATTGTATAAGTATGGTGGCCAACATAGTTATACAAATACCACAACTTCAATGGGTTCCCAAGTATGGTTGCATTAAAGAGGGTTAGTACATGCTTGTATATGATGAGATGTAGAATTTGGGTATACGTATTTTATATGGGTATACGTAATGGCTACCTACGATATGGATATTGTTCTTTTTGTGTTATATGTTTTGGGTTATAGTTGTGTTGTGTGATTTTGGGGTCACACGATATGGTTTGGTTTTGGAGGTGGGCTTTATGCCTTGTTGTGGCACGGTGAGATGGTGATTACTCGTATGGAAAAACGAGCGTATAAAGCGATTGATTGACTTACGTGTATGATAACGAGTATGTTTTGGAGATTCAATAGGTATACATATGCGGATGTATATATACTACTATGTGTTAAGTTATGGTATATGGTCGTTCACTAGTTATTATAACTTGAACGTACCTTGTGTTTGTTCGTGTTTTATGGTGCTAGAGTTTGGTGGAGTTTCAACGACGTTTTGAATCTTTTGAACTGTGTCTTGTAGCGTATTATTTGAGTTTCGTATTTCACGTGTACGTTTTAAAACGGTGTTCTTGGTTTTAAGTCTATTGAAATAACCTGGGATTTCTTTTGAGATAATGAAATCTTTTGTGTTGAGTCTTACATTTCTTTTGGTTGGTATATGGAAAAAGGGGACTTCGAAATCTAGTATAGGGTTAGATAGTTGGTCGTATTCGGTAAAATAAGGGTAAGGTGTTGGGGTCGTGTTTGAAACAAGATGTAACATAAGATTTCTTTTTAGTCAACACTTATTTATTTCAAATTCTAAAAGACTTTCTTTAAAATAAAGCGAAGTAAAATTCTTTCTACTTACATAGTTTATATAATTGGGTTTAACCGATTCACGTCATTTATAATTATTAATTCAAGGTTAAATTGAGTTTATGAAGATTTCACATACAATTTTATCTTTCATTAATATAAAACTGTTTCGGTCATAACTTGTTCGTTTTTAGAGCTTTTTGAGTGATTCAAAAGCAAAAAAAAAAAATTATGTACTCGGAACATACTTTTCAAATATTCAGAATGTATAGCCATGGGAGGTCAGTGGACTGGTCGGAATTGTTGTACAAGTGTCGGGTTAAAGGTTGAGTTTGAATAGTAGTTTATTTTTATGATTTGGGATACACGGGATACCTAGTCTTTGAGTTGAGTTTTGAGTTCGTCAAGAGGGTTGTTTGTAGATTGTTTGGGTCACATAGATGTGGAAGGTAATAATAAATAAATAAATAAAAAGAGATATATATTCTTTTGGAAAAGTCGATCTTTTGCACGGTTTAAATAATATGTTGCGGGGCGTAATATGTTTTGGTTGCCATTGGGTGTTTCTTGGATTATTTTTCATGGTCATGGGTCATTTTGAATTGATACATGTTCTGGGTTTGAGTTTTCTTTTGAGTCTCGTGGTTTTTGACTTGTTTTAATTGGTGCACGTGAAATGTCGTTAGTCATCCGTTGGTTTGATTCGTTGATCGTATCTGATGGATTCAGGATGTAGTTTTGGTTTCATATTGTTCGGGAGCGTTGAGGTAGTCGTATGAAAGACTTGGTCATGCCTACACGCTTAAGTAGGTGACCATGAGAGAACGGTCGGAATACCCTTAGTGGGGAGGAAAGAAGTTGTAGACGAACTAGTGTGGTCATGAGGTCTCTTAGGAGTACCAAGGAGATGAACAGAGATTTGTGGGATATTAGCACAAGTAACGCGCCACAGAGAGTGTTGGAAGGGGAAGTAATACCTCAAAGGTATTTATGATTGTTCGTAGGGCATGTAAGTTTTCTGAAAATTTCCTGAAATTTAGTAGGTTTGCCTATTACTGTGAGGTAGAACCATAAATAGAGCAAGTAGGAGAGGTGAGAGGAGTTGTAGTTAGTGCCTTTCCAAGGCAAATCGTTGATGGAGTGATTTAAAAACAAGAGCTGTTAGAAATTGCAAGGAATACCGGATAAATGTTAAGTTGCTTAGTAGTAGATTGGATGTGGAAGGATGTTGAGTGGTTCGATGAGAGGAAGTACCGGTCTTTTAAGATGCGTGTATAATTTTGCAAGTAGAACGAGGTAGGAATTTATTCGTATTATCTCTAAGAGAGGGTGCAAGGAGGACATAGTTGAAACTGCTAAGGATGTTGTATGAACGCTTTGGGTTTACGGTTATGTATTTGGCTTCACCAAAGCACTAGCGGTTTTCATGGTGTCAATGAACCAAGTGTGCATGAACGTGTATAAACGAGTTGTCATCGGGAGCGTCGACGACATCTTGAACTACTCAAATCTGAGAAGGAGAGTGAGGCGAATTATGTGTTGGTTTTGGGGTGGAGTTATACATGAGATTTTCGAGTGTGAGTTTTTAGTATTAAGTTTACCATGATGAGTAGTTAGAGATGATGGAGTATCATGGAACCAGCAAGGGGCGAAGTGAAGAAGGATGAGGAAGCATTTTGGAGGCTGAAGAGGTGGATTGGATAATGGGCCGATCTTAGCATTATCGGAAGGACTGGATGAATTCACGAAGCATGACGATACGTAGAGCAGGGATTTGGACGCGTACGAGGACGACAAAGAAAGGCGATCGCTTATACGTTGCAGGAACTGAAGATTTGGAAGAACTAGATGGACTTAGTTAGTGGGGCTGGATTGTTATATCTGCCTAGAATGCTAGAGGCATTTGGTGTACGAGACGTGGAGAATGATCTATACGGATCATGAACGTCTCCAACACATATTCAATCATCTTGATTGACCTTTTGGCAAAGGTGATGGGTAGAGTTAAGTGATGAAAGAAAATTGCAAGGCCAAGTACCATCTGGAAAGGGAAGCATAGTTGATGAGACATGGAATAAGAAGAATGAAGTGAAGCTGAGACGAACTTGAACTATATGGATGACGTATTAGGGTGGTTTTCATGAAGGATGTAGGTTGCACGAGTTTATTTGTCTAAAGCAGAGAACGCGTCAACATGTATGTTGCGTGGCTTGGAAAATCATATGGAGAAAGGGGCGTAGACTATACTTCCTACATAGATATGAGTAGCTTAGAAAGGGTAATGTAAGGACGAAATTGGTGAAAGTGACGAGAGTTGGGTGATAGTCGATAGACTGACTAATTCATCTCATATATCAAGAGGAATGAGAAGTCATGTAGTTGAGAAGTTGGAAGAATTGCGTACGAATGGGATGGAATAGAGGGTTATGTGTAAAAGTTAGCCTAATATGTATGGAATGCCTTATCAAGGATTATGGCAAGGGAAGAAACGATGGGAAGCATCACATCGTGAGGTATGGTATGAGTTGAGGAGGAAGAAGGACGTGTGTATTGAAGCGAAGCATGAATGAAATAGGAACCGGAGGTAAAACTTTGGTAGAGCTTAATGAGAAGAATAAAGCACAGCGCAGGCTAATGCTGTCGTAGTGTGGAAAAGAAAATGGCACTGAGCTATACTGATTGTTTGGGAGGATTAGTATCGATAATCGATTGGATGAGGAGTTATAGGTGTGATATGCCATAGGGACGAAGGGATTGGTCTAACTGAGATAACCATCCTTCTGAGGATGTGTATAGATCGTAAGTTGATTTGGACTGGAAGAACTAATGGGTATGTGAAAGACCGTCATAGGTCCCTTTGTAAGGAAATTGGAAATTTTAAGTAGTTTGGGGTACGGACTAAAGGGAGTTTCACCCATAGTAACGGGTGGTATGTTTTGGTAAAATGGAAGAGTTGATGTAGAGCTTTGTAGGCCCAGTCATGATCTTTGGAAATATCGGACCAGTAGCATATGAGCATAGAATTACATGGGAGAAATGAGTTGTATACATTATACATTTCATGTATTGAGATTGGTAAAGGTTGTTTGAGAATGCATCTTGCATGTACGGTTATTCGGGACTTGTGTTAATGAGAGTCTTTGTTTTATCAAAGAGTCATCTAGGAGATTTATTGACTGTGAGGTCAAGAGTTTGACAATGAGTTTAATTGTTTTTGGTTTGTATATGTGGTATTTTGAAACTTGAACTAAAGTTCACGTGGAAATGAGAGGAGTTCTTTTAGAACAAGTATCCTCGTGTGATTTGTTGTTTGTGTGTTTGATCCTAAGGAGTAAATCTCGGGACGAGATTTCTATTAGGAGGGAGTGATGTGACAACCGTGGTTTTGGGTTTGTCACTTGGTCTTACTTTTAGGTTATTTTATGTGTGCTTACTTGAATTGTGTGTTTACGTGTTTATTTTATGTGAACGAGGTTGGTGTGGTTATCGTTTATGAGTATAGAGTACTCATAAGTAAATCGAGGAACGGTTATTTCATGTTCATGAGCTCACAAGTGGTGACTATGAAATGAAAATGGTGATATTGTGGTGTTTACGTATACGTATAAGTATTATAGTAATAGTGTATTTTTTTAGGATTTACGGTTTAGCATTTAGAGGTCTCGAATGAGGTAATTAGTCATATGAATATTTTTCGGGATGGTTTTAGGTCAGGGGACTTAATTATAAAGTTTATTTCAAAATTTGAGATTTTTTATAAAAGTGTATATTTTACGTCTTTTACGGTAAAACGCGTAAATTTGACTAGTTTTACGGTTTTGAGGTTTTGGGAGTTTTAGGAGCTGAAATAAATTAAGGTAAATTAAGGTAATATTAATAAGATATTAATTAACAATTAAAAGAAAAAAAATTAAAGAAAAAAACGAAATTAGGGGTGTTTGGGTTGGTTGAGAAAAGAAAAAAAAGGAAAAAAAGGGAAAAAAAAGGAAAGTGGGCTTTGGGTTGGACTAGGATTCACCCATACCCTATATAATGTATATACTAAACCAAATTCATTATTTTTCTCCTGGAGATGAAGGAAATTCGTGAGTCTTATAAAAAATTAGGGTTCTTCATAAAATTTGGGGGTTTTCATAAATCCAAGGTAAATCTTCAAATCCCTTTTTAATTAAATTGTTTTTATGTTTTCTTTAATAATCTTATGATGGATTTAGGTTAGGGTTTAATATAAAAACAGTAAATTAATGTTGTATTAATCATAATATGATGATTACATAAATTAGGGCTTGTAATTAGAGGGATTAGGGTTAATTAATGAGGTTGATTTTGTTAAACCCGTTTTTAAAAAACTAGGCAGATTTTTGAGTCAATTGTTTTGATCATATCGGGAGTTCTATAAACTCTTATTTTACGATCCAAGTACCCCTGGAAAGATATTTGAAGTGGCTTTCCAATACAAGAAACGAGAACTAAATTGGAGGTCGGGAAGTGGGTCAAGAACAGGTTACAATAGTCGGAGGTCAAAATAGTTTTGAATTCAGCCTGTTTTCTTTTAAAGTTTTAGGTTGTTTGGGGTACTTAGGGTTGCATTGGGATCTTCTCACGAACGTGAGAGATGGTTTATATATTTTAGTAAGTATCTGCATTTGGGCTAAAGTTGTGGTTTAGGGTAAGACCCCTTAATGGTAACAAACTTTTAGTACGTTTAAAATCAGGAAATCTGGAATGACAAAAGTAGATATATGTATATCGGGGCCTTAACAGTAGCTTTAAGGTTAGGTCAAGTGGGAGGTGTTAGCCAACATACGTAAGGGTATGAATATTCCTTTTACAGAAACCATAGGTATGTTTAAGTGGACGTTTGACTTAAAATTTTGAGACCTAAAAACTGGGACTGTTTGGGTAAAATCTGAACGGGATAGTTATTAAACTTAACCAAGTTAAGGACTTGTTAAGGAAGGGTAATGGGGTGATTAGAGCTTGTCAATGAGGTAAATATGTGGGAATAGGCTAGATGTCCATCATAGGTTGATGAGCCATCTTAGTGATTGGTTCGTGTATTGATTGCGTGTTTTTGGTTTGTTAGCTTGTTGCTAGTGCGAGGACTTGTGAAGAAGCTATCAGGTGAGTTTCATAGTACCATGTTTACTTTTGATTTTGATTTCCAGATGGGATGGAAGAGACACTGTGTTGAATTATTTTCTAACTTAATGGTGTGAATGTTTTAAGGTTTGATATGGACTTGTGTGTACGTTTATGTGATTAACTGCTATGTGATTCTTGTTTGTGTGCGATCTGGATTGGAAAGGTAAATAGGTGTATGGGCGCCTATGGGACCTATGGTTAATGGTAAGGCGTGATGCCTTGGAAATTATAGTTGCTGGTAAGGCGTGATGCCTTGGTAATTGTGGTTGTTGGTAAGGCGTGATGCCTTGGAATTGTGATGATTGATTAATCTTGAATGCTAGTTGTTAATGCATACTTGTAGCACATTGTCCATATGTTATTGTGTTGATGGTTGTTATTCACAGCTTGTAACTGATTTGGCTTTGGAGTCTAAACCTATGACTCTCACCAACTTTATGTTGACGTGTTTTAGTGTCTCTTTCAGGTGTGAATATGGCTAAGCTTGAGGATAGAAGTGGCTAGACTTGGATGCCTTAGGATTACATATAGAAGGAGATCCCCGTTCCTTCTTAGTTTTTATTTGTTCATTTAAATAAGTGATACTGTTGGCACCTATATGTTTGTTTTGTTTGTGTTACTTTTTTGTCTTGGGTAAGAGGTAGGACTGTTACCTACTTACCTAGACTCCTGCATGTTGAGATATTGTCATGACATTTGTGTCGCCATTTATGACATTTCTTATATCATTTAGTTATCTCTATAGACACGCTATTGTTGTGATGATATCCATACGTCGTGCCCCATATTCCGCCATGGTGGGGTGTGACACCACTGCCACGTATAGACGATCTGTTTGACCAACTCCAAGGGGCCAAACACTTCTCCAAGATTGATCTTAGGTTAGGCTACCATCAGCTACGGGTTAAGGAGCAGGATATTGCCAAGACTGCTTTTCGTACCCGCTATGGCCACTACGAGTTTGTAGTTATGCCATTCGGCCTGACAAATGCTCCAGCAGTGTTCATGGACATGATGAACAGAATCTTCCATGAATTTTTGGACAAGTTCATCATTGTCTTCATCGATGACATCCTGATTTTCTCAAAGTCCAAGGAGGAACACGAAGACCATCTTCGTACAGTACTATAGATTCTTCGCCAGAAGCAGTTGTATGCTAAATTCTCCAAGTGTGAGTTCTGGTTAGACAAAGTGGCATTCTTAGGTCACATTGTATCAGTAGAAGGAATCACTATGGATCCAGCGAAGGTTGAGGCCATTACTAAGTGGCCAAGGCCGACATCAACGACAGAAGTCCGCAGTTTCTTAGGCTTAGCTGGCTATTACCGTAGGTTCGTGGAGAAATTTTCCCGCTTAGCACTACCATTGACCAAACTAATGCGGAAAGGGGAGAAATTCGTCTGGACTGAAGAACGAGAGAAGAGCTTTGAAGACCTAAAGCAGAAGCTAGTATCTGCACCTATTCTTACTCTCCCATCTGGTACGGGTGGATTTCAAATCTACAGTGATGCATCGGGGAAGGGACTTGGCTGTGTTCTCATGCAACATGGGAAAGTGATCGTGTACGCTTCACGGCAGCTTAAGCCTTATGAAGAAAATTACCCCACGCATGACTTGGAACTTGCTGCAGTTGTGTTTGCATTGAAGATATGGAGGCACTACTTATATGAAGAATCATGTGACATTTTCACGGACCACAAGAGCTTGAAGTATATCTTCACTCAACGTGAATTGAACATGAGGCAGAGGAGATGGTTAGAGCTGTTGAAGGATTATGACATTAATCTACAGTATCATCCCGGAAAAGCTAATGTAGTAGCAGATGCTCTTAGCAGGAAGTCCGGAATGATCAACGACATTAAAATCGAAGAGGAAATCATAAGAGACTTGGAGCGACTAGACATAGAGATCATGGTACGTGGACAGCACGGGTACTGGGCTAATCTTAGAGTAGAACCCCAGTTACTCTCTAAAATCAAGGAAGCTCAGAAAGAAGATGGAGAAATCTGGGCGATAGTACAGAATTTGGATAAACAGACGGAATTCAGAGTAGATGCAGATGGTATCGTATGGCAGGGCACGAGACTTTGTGTTCCTGATGACCAAGAACTCCGGGAAGCCTTGTTAGCTGAAGCTCATAGCTCCCCATTCTCTATACATCCTGGTTCGACTAAGATGTACCATGACATCAAGCAATACTTTTGGTGGAGTGGTATGAAACAGGATGTTGCCACTTACGTCTCCAAATGTCTTACCTGCCAGCAGGTTAAGATTAAGCATCAACGATCTGGCGATCTCTTTCAACCGTTAGATATCCCAGAGTGGAAGTGGGACAAAATCACCATGGATTTTATTACTGGTCTTCCGCCTACCAAGAGGAAGCACGATGCAATTTGGGTTATTGTAGATCGACTTGCCAAATCAGCTCATTTCTTACCGATCCGGAAGGAAGATCCGGTAAGTAAACTCGCCGATACGTATAGAAGAGAGATCATGAGATTCTACGGTGCTCCATCCAGCATCGTCTCAGACAGAGATCCTCGATTCACTTCGCGCTTTTGGAAGAGTCTGCAGAAAGCTTGGGTACACAACGTAAGCTTAGCACGACTTTTCATCCTCAAACGGACGGACAGTCAGAACGAACGATTCAGACATTGGAAGACATGTTGAGGTCATGTGCGTTGGATTGGACGGGTAATTGGGACGATTACATCTGTTTGGTGGAGTTTGCATACAACAACAGTTGGCACGCAAGTATCAAGTGTGCTCCTTTCTATATATTGTATGGCAGTAAGTGTCGTGCCCCAATCTGCTGGGATCAGGTTGGCGAGCGAACACTTGAAGGACCAAAAATCATAGAATTGTCCAATGAAAAGATTGTAGTAGCTAAGCAGAAACTTTAGGAAGCACGGTCACGTCAGAAGAGTTACACCGATAAGCATCGTAGGGACATACATTTTAACGTAGGAGATCACGTCTTCCTTAAGGTTTCGCCGGCACGTGGTGTTAGACGCTTCAGGATTAAAGGGAAGCATAGTCCTCGTTTCATCGAACCGTTTGATATCATTGAACGAGTCGGTGAAGTATCTTACCGGTTAGCGTTACCTCCACAGCTTTCGCATATACACAATGTGTTTCATGTGTCCTTACTCAGAGGGTACCATTGTCATCCCCTTCACATGGTTCAGTATCCACTGGAACAGATACGTGAAGATCTCACTTTTATAGAAGAACCCGAACGAGTTCTTGACAGACAAGAACGAGTCATGAGAAGGAAGACGATTCCATTCGTCAAAATCCTATGGAGGGATCATACCGAGCGGGAAGCGACTTGGGAAACAGAAGAGTCTATCCAGACTTCTTACCCTCATTTCATATTTTGAATTCGGGTATGTTCTTCTTTTTTAGTTTACTTTATCTATAATTCGGGGACGAATTCTTCTTTTTAGGGGGGAAGAGTTGTAAAACCCGCATGCTTTTACCATGAATAATACCCTTAAGATCGTACGTACTAGATTAAAACTTTCCTATTATAGCATGATTACGTTTACGTGTTAGGATTTTACGTATTACGTACGTGTTAGAACACGATAAGTATTTATTACGCACGAACACGCAACAATTATTTAACAATAATTGATCACGAACATTTGATCATGAAATCATGAACGTAATTAAATCACGAACTATTATTAATTACGTATATATATTTATTACGAGCGTGAATAAATATATTAGGTCACGGTAAATATTTAACGAGAACACACTAAACACGAACACAATTAAACACGAACGAACAATTAAACAACGAGACACGGAAAATGGTACGGGTACCCCATGTGGGGCCCCCTACCCGCGGCAACCATAAGAAGATGGGCCAAGCCAATCTCAAAACTTACTAAGAAGGGGTTAAGGTAAATTTAGCTAGTCATTTTTCACTTTACAGAAGATTAAACAAAAACCTAAAAAAGTTTTCTCCTTCTCCTCTTTTTCTTTTTTGGCCGCCGTATATAAACACACCAAAGGGGGTGTTTGTTTGATTTTTATCTTGGTTTTTGGATCAAGTGTTCGTGTTTATTCATCCTCGTTTAGATCCACGCATTCGGTACATTCTTTTTATTCTTTTTCTTTTTGATTTGATCTTATATTTAATTAAGAACATGATGTTTTTAAAACCTAATTAAAAACATAGATCAAACATGAAGATGGTTATTGGGTAAATCAAAAAGGGATGTTTTTAGGGGTGTTTGTTGGTCGGCGCCTAAACCGAACCCCAAGGGGGTCTCGGTTTGGCTAATAAACCACCACCGAGACCATATGGTCCCGGTTGGGTGGTGTGGGTCCCACGGCAGCAGCAAAACAAGAGGAACCCCAAATTGGTTCGGGGTATAGTGTCGATTTCATGTCCGGTTTATGGTTTCTAGTCAAGATCCGGTTCACGGTTTATGTTAAGACTATTTTTTTATATAATCATATGTTAAAATTAAATTAATAACTATGACATGATTAATTTAATAAACATGCCTTAGGTTATTATTTAATTATTAGAATCATGAAATTATTAACCTAAGTATTTTATATTTTCTAGACTTATAATTAATTAATTATTTAAAAACCATGGTTATAATTAATTAATTAACATGACTTAGGTTATATTATTAATAAATAATAGTACATGTTTTAACCTAAGTATTTAACTTTATTTAATTAAAAACATGATATATTTTAATTAAATAATTTTAACCTATAGTTTATTTAAATTACATGTAATAATTAATAAACTATACATTATATCAGTATGACTTAGAGAATAATCAGAAAAACACTTAGGCTTATATACTTAGCTTATTTAACCAGCATATATCTAATTATGGAAACTTTCTATTTTTAGAAACTTATTTAATTAAAGCAGGTAATCTATTTATGAAAACTTCTTTAATTAAGGCAGCTAATCTATTTATGGAAACTTGTTTAATTAAGGCAGCTGACCTATTTATGGAAACTTTCTGTTTTTAGAAACTTATCTATTTTAAGCAGTAATTCTATTTTTGGAAACTTTCTATTTTTGGAAACTTTCTATTTTTGGAAACTTTATATTTCTGGTAACTTTCTATTTTTGGAAACTTTCTATTTTAGAAAAGCTGCTATTTTTGGAAAGTTACTTATTATTACACAGTAAGTATAATAATACATGAAATACCAGAAATACTTAATCAAAACAGACAAAATATAAGATAAACACAGTTTAAGGCTTTAAACAGTAAAACATGATATGAACATGTAAAATAAGCTAAGACATGACGTAAAACCAGTTGCGCATTTAGTAAGCAGATACTTATTCATGTATATATTTATGTAGCACTAGTGATACCGAAGTAGGATTCTCCTCAGTTCATATTCTTCGTTCACTTGACATAAGGTACGGATTCCCGTCCTTTCAGTATGGACATTCTTTCCTTATTAGGATTCCCCGTATGCAGACAAATGTTTTCCCGTAGTATAAGTTTATATGTTTGACTTGCTTATGTTTAATTTAGAATACCTATAGCCATATACATGCATGACCAGTTTCACCTAGTTATGGAGGTACCATAACCATAAGATTAGAGGCACTGATGTTATGACTTCACCACGGCGGAGTGATTGCTCGTGGCGTCCCTTCAGCTTTTTGCCTAATTATTATATTTATCATGTGGGGCATATGGGTGCATCCTAGTTACATGTTTTCAGCAGATTACTTAGTGTGAATGTGGTGTGTGCCTTGCATCCTTCACAAGGAGCTGATCCCTCCTACCCAAACCAGTATATTAAATTAGAGGCATCCCCTCTAATTTGCATGATGAGGTCACCCCTCCAAGTATTCATGCACGGTGGATTTTCATGACCTATATCGGCTAATGGTAAAACATGTTAAACAGTTTTTATAAGATAAACATAAGGCTTTTCAAACTATAAAACCAGTTTTACCAAGACTTAACCAGGTTACTCGGGACTTAGTTTTCTTCTGTTGTTATATGTTATATGCTTATCCTATTCATGCTTTATTGTACATCCGTGCACTGAGCGTATTGCTCAGCCGTTTACCTTTTCTATGTTCCCAAAATGGCAGGTACTCAGGGACGCTCGTAGACTTTAAGCGTACGTGCATATGGACTGGAAGCTTTCTAGCCTTTCTTTTCTTTATGCATTGTCTTTCCCTTGATACATTTGCTGTGGACATTTTTTAGTCCTTTCCTTTACAGTACTTATGTTTGTGTGTGATGAGCTTTACTTTTGGACTACCGATGTTTGATTCCGGTATTTTCCTTTTATGGTCATGTAATGTTTAGACATTATTCCTTGTATGCTTTGATGACACGCCATAATTACGTGTGACATTCCATTATCAAAATGGGGTGTTACACCTTATAATCTATATACCCTATAATCAAAAAGTTGCATCCCGCGGAAAGTTGAAAGTTGAAAGTTTTCAACATTCCTAATTATTGAAAGTAAGTAAGTTAGTAATCTTCTCTCAAATAAGGCAATGTTGAAACAAAAAATTGGATAACTCATATGATTTGCTGTAAAGTTGAATAGCTAACATTATATATGGAATTTATTGAAATGTTAAAGGAATAACGTATTGAGTTATATCAAAGAAATGGCAAGTCAATGAAAAGAGTAAATGAAGGAGTTAATTAAGGCATTTCATTAAAAGTTTGTAACAAACAATCAAAATAATTTTAATATTAATCTTGTACAAAAAGCTTGTATCTTATATTTAAAACCTTTGTATAACATTCAGAGTTCTTTCATGGCGAATATTGTTCTTTTCATAAATTGTTTTTCTATTTTCTATTATTTCTTTTCGTCTTTTGCAGATTGTAGATTGATATATCTTTGAATTCCCTCGCGACTTTAGATCAACTACCAATGCAGATTCACAGTAATTGCACTAACCCATAATTATCTATTTCTTGCATGTTTAGATCTGAATCTATTTTGACATGAGGCTTCATATCCTTATATGTATGTTTTTTAGAGATATAATTCTTAATAACACATTGGCAAATTGGTCTTGTAGATTTGACGCGGTTGCTCTACCGTCGCTGGCATCCACCGCTGCTACCGTCGAGTCTGATGTAATGTTGTTGCCGCCGGGTCTGATCTGTCACCGCTGTTGGTTTATTTGTTTATAAAGATCAAGTAAATTTATTTATTTTTGTATTAAGACTTATGAGGTTTATGGAAATGATTTGAGACAATTATATGTGTTGTGTTTAGCACATTATCAAGTAGTATTTCAATTAGTTAATTAATTCATCATCGATTATTAAGAGCTAGCTAGGTTAGTTAATTATTTGATGTGAAAGATAGTTTCTTATCTGTTACATGTTGTTTGATACCATGAATGGATGAAAAGTTAGATTTTTAGGTGTTTTGAAGGTTCTTTGATATATTAGTTCATGTTATTTGTGATTTGAAGCTAACTCACTTAATTTATCATCTTTACATTATGTTGAGTTTATGCGGTTAATTTAGTTCAATTAGCCCAGTGAATGATGAGTTAATTATCATTTTACTTTTAGGAAGAAGCTATTGAGAGAAGCTGATTTATCACAAGATATTGATTTCCAAGACATTTGAATAAAACAATGATCTTCCTTAGTGTTGGGAGTTATCAAAGGAAGCTGGTTTATCGGAAGATACTCTCTTCTTTTTGGATAATTTCCCGTTATTATCATCCTCGATATTTATGGCGAAGAAAAATGGAGGCCTGATCAGAGTAAAAAGACCGAAGTCAAGATACAGGTAAAGTTCAACGTACACCGAGAGGTTAGGTCAGAGAAAGTGAAGTCGCATTTTTTGTGAAATATTACCTGTTCAGGAAAATAATTTTTTTAAGTTTGTAAGTTGCAGTTGGACGGGTCATTACACCATTTTGTATTACTTAAGTCATAGTATCAATCCTATTGCTTCTCATTATTTTGATGGTTTCTTTAATTGGATCTAAGAGTACATGTAAAGTTACAAACCAGCAAGAATCTCTATCTTTTATATGTCATGGAGTAATTTTGTTTTCACTTTCTCTCTATTATATTTTCTATAACTTTATGCATAACAAGTGGTCAAATGACCCTTAAAAGTTATTTATTCTTTTAGAACAATTATGACTTGGTTTAGACGTATATAAAGTTATAAAAGTCTATATAAAGTATGTTATTAACTTAATGCTTCTATACTCATATTTAATTGTAACATAATAACTCATTTTAGAAATGGTTCAGTAAAAAAACAACATACAGTACTAATCCGTTTGTTGTTTTTTTTGTTCATATTTATGTTGTGAGATTCATTAGTCTCGATTGTTATCTTTCTGATGTTCTTTGGCATAACTTATACATGACTGTTTTCATATTTCCATTTATAATGTTTTATACTAATCATGTTTGTTGATGAGGATTCATATTTAGATATTATGTTGCTAATTTTAAGTTTTGTGACATGTAGAGAATCAGTACCGACCACTATTTAAGTGGTTCTTGGACTAGCTTATTTTTTGGGGGTTATGTGCTTATTTGAATTATGGAAAGCTTATGAACCACTTTTTCCGTGTTGTGAGGTTATTAAATTTAGCTTATGGACTTAAACATCTATAGAGCATGAGTTCATAAGTTCACAAGTTTAAAAATTATTCGTCATGAAATTTTGTCAAAACTAAAAACCCACCGTTATGCGCGGATACTCGTCTAATTTTTATAATATACCCACTTGACCCATTTCTGCATTCTTTTTATTGTTTTTATTATTTGTACTAGATAATTTGTTATAATAAAAAGAAATATGTTCTTTAAAAAAAGAGGAATGCTAGAACCACAAAGAAATATCCACAAAGATATTTACAAAGTGAGTTGTCATGTAATTATTGGCACACTTATATTTACATTTGAATTCTCTTTCATACATGTATCCACAAATAAAATGAAAACTCACTTTGTAAATGTCTTTGTGGATATTTCTTTGTGGTTTTAGCATTCATAAAAAAAGTAAAACATTTGTTGTAAGATATATTCGTAAATTTACCTTTAAAAGTATTTTCGTTGGTATAATTTTCATCACTTAGTTATAAGATAAATTATAAAATTTATATGAGTTGACTCGGTGATCGAATCGATAACTCGGTCACTCGTTGTAAGGATTTATGTTTTAATTAAGTTTTATAGTAACTTTTTATTTAGTAAAGCAAAATAACTAGTAGTGGCTTTTTATTTGAAAAACAAAATATTTTTGAAAATAATAATCTTTTAATTTAAATTTTTTAATTTTTATGTTTTTTTATCTAAATTTTTTTATTTGGTAAAAATATTTACAAAAATCTACAAGATTGAAAAATCTAAATCTTTTACATTTGTAGATTTTTTTTACCAAATTAAAAATTTTAACCTATTGTTTTGTTTTGACTTACACAAAGCTAAAAATGGATACATTATGTGGTCAAAAGCCTCTGGTATTTGCTTCATTCTATACTCTTTCCGTTTTAAAAATTATTATTCATCGATAAAAAGTATACAATTTAAAAAAAACACACAGTTTAAAAAAAATACCATATTTGTCGTTTTATCTCTTTTACCTTTTGCATAAATATAATTTTATTTTTAACTAATTAATTTAAAAAAATTTAAAGTTTGTAATTATAATTTTAACTAAAGGTAATGTATTAATCTCGATCTAAACATCCTATTTATTTTTAATAGTGGACAATTAATTTAAGTAAAAAATATACTATAAATTTTGGAACAGATGCAGTGTGTTTTTCCTTCTTGTTAAAGCCTATTGCACAAACTTAAGAATGCACAAGTAGGGATATTATAACTTAGGGATAATTTCATATATGTTTTTATCTTAACACAGAATTTCATATATATCCAACCTTACTTAAGAATTTCATATATGTCCTTCTTTTGAAACAAAATTTCATATATATCCAACCTTACTTAAAAATTTCATATATGTCCTTCCTTTTGAAACAAAATTTCATATATATCCAACTTTATTTAAAAATTTTATATATGTCCTTCCTTTTGAAACAAAATACCTTACTTAAAAATTACATATATATCCACTTTTAAACTTAAAATATCGTATACATATCCAATTTTTAACTTAAAATTTCATATTTGTCCAAATACTCAATTTATATATAATTAAAAAACTTAAAATACATATTAAGTATTACTTAAACCTAAAGTAACTATTATACTTTTGTTTTTTATAATCACATATATATTTCATATATTTTTATATAAACAATCTCTCAAATTAATATATGAAGACACATATATGTAAAACATAAATTATCAAAGTAATTAAAAATAAAAGAAGAAAAGTTCTAATTACAATTACCAAACAAACACAAAAGTTATGTTATTTAGTTAGTAGCAAAATAAAGCTTACTAACATATAGCTAGAATGATAAAATAATAATAATAATAATACATCATTGGATAATATAGAAAGAAAATAAATGATCATGATACTTGATAGAACCAATAAATTGTATTTAAGATTAATTGTTGGTTTATTATTTCTGATAAAGTTAGTTAAATCATGTTTAAAAGTATTTGTTTTTATAATGATTTGTTGTTGTTTTGCTGATTAGATATACATATTATTAGATAGACAAACGAGGATATAATGGGTATTTTAGGATTAAGTGATAATTAATATGTATTTTAAGGTTTTAATTATATATAAATTAGTTATTTGGACATATATGAAATTTTAAGATTTAAATTAGATATATATATATATATATATATATATATATATATATATATATATATATATATATATATATATATATATATATATATATGAAATTTTTTAGTAAGGTTGGATATATATGAAATTTTGTTTCAAAACGAAGGACATATATGAAATTTTTAAGTAAATTAGATATATATAAAATTTAGTATTAAAATAGAGACATACATAAAATTCTTCCTATAACTTATTATAGTTTGACATTTACAATTTCAGAGTCTTATGAACAGTAAACGATTTTTTTTATTTTTCCTCTGATTTTTTATCATATTCTGTTTACTTACTCGCATTATCTTTATCTTTGGTTTTGTTACTTGCGTTGTCACCCCTGCATGTTTAGCAACGTGGGTGTTTTGCTAGGTGTTTTCAAACTGTGCCTATATATGCTTCTCCTACTACTCTCTTTTTTCATAGTCAACATCTAGGTCAGATTTAGGGTGCGTTTGGTATGCATACGGTAATTACTATGACTATGGGTTTAAATATATGGTGGAATCACTATCGGTATGAAGTTATATACTATTTTTTTATGTTCATGTTTGGTTTGGTGTTGGATTCCTAGCATCACAGTCTGACATAAAAAAACAACTCTATCATATACAGTCAAGCATGGCTATTCATGAACAACAAAACCACCTTTAACCATAAACAAGAAAAGACTACATACAAATTTTGACAAGATCGTTTTAACATATATGGATCAAACCTTCTTTTATATGTCTTGAATTAAAACTTGTGATTACAAAAAAAAGAACAAAATCAAGCCTAAACTTTTGGCTTGATCTTTCATCTTATAAATATACGAACCAAATAGTACATAGATTGATTATTTGAATAGCCCCGAAGATAACGATGCCACGGTTTCGGTAATGAGTGTATCAATTTTGACAACAATAGCGGGTCACCGGTGTGCCAACTTATGATTTAGCGGTGATAAAAAGATGATTGTTATTTGATACGATTAAGTGGTGAACAAGTGAAGATGTGAAAAAAGGAAAAAAAATTGGCTGGGAAGATGATATATAAAAGAGAGAGAAGATACCTACCACTACCCCATGGTATGGTTTCTATGGTGTTTCTGACACAATTTTGACTTTCAATCCATTACTTGGCTCAACCAAATGGTTGTTTTTGTTAACCATTTCATAGTTATCATTCGATAACCGCAAAGCAAACGGGCCCTTAGTTTTAACATTAGGTTTCCTTCCGTGTTTTTCCTTAATAGTTTTGTGTAATTGTTAATTTCCATCATTGTTTTTCACTAATTAAATTCGTTTAATTTTTATTTCGTGTGCTTCATTTGACTGACTCTTGTTAATTGTCGTTTTTTGCAGGATAAACAGGCAATAGGTGCTGCTGTTGATTGTTTTTATATCAGGTAAAACACACATTAAACCCAAAAAAATTAAACAAAGACTCTCATAATGTAAGACGAAAAGTTGTAATATTAACAAAAAAAATTAAACATAAACGTTATGCGAGATTTATATGAAAGAAAAGAAGAGAAGAGAAAAAAGATGGAAAGAAAAGAAGAGGAGAGGAATGACATTTGAATTTTTTATATCATGTTCTCGAGTTATAAAAGAAAAGAAGAGAAAACTAGTGATTTTTCAATTATACCCTTTGCAATAAAAGAAGTTATGTTTTATATTTAGTCAATTTAGTAATTTTATTTATTAAAAGTTTCTTAATATAAGTTCCTTCCAAATCATCCCACTTTTGGGAAGAAGTTTTTGGAGAGAACTTCAGGGAAATTTTCTCTCCTCTTCTTTTCTCTTCTTTCCTAGAAAAAAACTTAGGAACATGAATTTATTTTGTTTTCTTCCAACTTCTTTTCTCTTCTTTCAAAAATAAAACTCAAGAACACAGTGTTATGGAATTTTGGTACTCTTCTGAAGTTGTTGACGATACCATCACTATGGATCCAGCAAAGGTTGAGGCCATTACTAAGTGGCCAAGGCCGACATCAGCTACGGAAGTCTGCAGTTTCTTAGGCTTAGCTGGCTATTAGCGTAGGTTCATGGAGAACTTTTCCCGCTTAGCACTACCATTGAACAAACTGATACGGAAAGGGGAGAAATTCGTCTGGACTGAAGAACGAGAGAAGAGGTTTGAAGACCTGAAGCAGAAGCTAGTATCTGCACCTATTCTTACTCTCCCATCTGGTACGGGTGGATTTCAAATCTACAGTGATGCATCAGGGAAGGGACTTGGCTGTGTCCTCATGCAACATGGGAAAGTGATCGTGTATGCTTCACGGCAGCTTAAGCCTTATGAAGAAAATTACCCCACGCATGACTTGGAACTTGCTGCAGTTGTGTTTGCATTAAATATATGGAGGCACTACTTATATGGAGAATCATGTGACATTTTCACGGACCACAAGAGCTTGAAGTATATCTTCACTCAATTGAACATGAGGCAGAGGAGATGGTTAGAGCTGTTGAAGGATTATGACATTAATCTACAGTATCATCCCGGAAAAGCTAATGTAGTAGCAGATGCTCTTAGCAGGAAGTCCGGAATGATCAACGACATTAAAATCGAAGAGGAAATCATAAGAGACTCAGAGCGACTAGACATAGAGATCATGGTACGTGGACAACATGGTTACTGGGCTAATCTTAGAGTAGAACCCTAGTTACTCTCTAAAATCAAGGAAGCTCAGAAAGACGATGGAAAAATCTGGGCGATAGTACAGAATTTGGAGAAACAGACGGAATTCATAGTAGATGAAGATGGTATCGTATGGCAGGGCACGAGACTTTTTGTTCCTGATGACCAAGAACTCCGGGAAGCCTTGTTAGCTGAAGCTCATAGCTCCCCATTCTCTATACATCCTGGTTCGACTAAGATGTACCATGACATCAAGCAATACTTTTGGTGGAGTGGTATGAAACAGGATGTGGCCACTTACGTCTCCAAATGTCTTACCTGCCAGCAGGTTAAGATCGAGCATCAACGATCTGGCGGTCTCCTTCAACCGTTAGATATCCCAGAGTGGAAGTGGGACAAAATCACCATGGATTTTGTTACTGGTCTTCCGCCTACCAAGCGGAAGCACGATGCAATTTGGGTTATCGTAGATCGACTTACCAAATCAGCTCATTTCTTACCGATCCGGAAGGAAGATCCGGTAAGTAAACTCGCCGATACGTATAGAAGAGAGATCATGAGACTCCACGGTGCTCCATCCAGCATCGTCTCAGACAGAGATCCTCGATTCACTTCGCGCTTTTGGAAGAGTCTGCAGAAAGCTTGGGGTACACAACTTAAGCTTAGCACGGCTTTTCATCCTCAAACGGACGGACAGTCAGAACGAACGATTCAGACATTGGAAGACATGCTGAGGTCATGTGCGTTGGAGTGGACGGGTGATTGGGACGATTACATCTGTTTGGTGGAGTTTGAATACAACAACAGTTGGCACGCAAGTATCAAGTGTGCTCCTTTCGAGATGTTGTATGGGAGTAAGTGTCGCGCCCCAATCTGCTGGGATCGGGTTGGCGAGCGAACACTTGAAGGACCAGAAATCATAGAATTGACCAATGAAAAGATTGCAGTAGCTAAGCAGAAACTTCAGGAAGCACGGTCACGTCAGAAGAGTTACGCCGATAAGCATCGTAGGGACATACATTTTAACGTAGGAGATCACGTCTTCCTTAAGGTTTCGCCGGCACGTGGTGTTAGACGATTCGGGATTAAAGGGAAGCTCATTCCTCGTTTCATCGGACCGTTTGATATCATTGAACGAGTCGGTGAAGTATCTTACCGGTTAGCGTTACCTCCGCAGCTTTCGCATGTACACAATGTGTTTCATGTGTCCTTACTCAGAGGGTACCATTATCATCCCCTTCACATGGTTCAGTATCCATTGGAACAGATACGTGAAGATCTCACTTTTATAGAAGAACCCGAACGAGTTCTTGCCAGACAAGAACGAGTCATGAGAAGGAAGACGATTCCATTCGTCAAAATCCTATGGAGGGATTATACCGAGCGAGAAGCCACTTGGGAAACAGAAGAGTCTATCCGGACTTCTTACCCTCATTTCATATTTTGAATTCGGGTATGTTCTTCTTTTTCAGTTTACTTTATCTATAATTCGGGGACGAATTCTTCTTTTTAGGGGGGAAGAGTTGTAAAACCCGCACGCTTTTACCATGAATAGTACCCTTAAGATCGTACGTACTAGATTAAAACTTTACTATTATAGCATGATTACGTTTACGTGTTAGGATTTTACGTATTACGTACGTGTTAGAACACGATAAGTATTTATTACGCACGAACACGCAACAATTATTTAACAATAATTGATCACGAACATGTGATCATGAAATCATGAACGAAATTAAATCACAAACTATTATTAATTACGTATATATATTTATTACGAGCGTGAATAAATATATTAGGTCACGGTAAATATTTAACGAGAACACACTAAACACGAACACAATTAAACACGAACGAACAATTAAACAACGAGACATGGAAAACGGTACGGGTACCCCATGTGGGGCCCCCTACCCGCGGCAACCATAAGGAGATGGGCCAAGCCCATCTCAAAACTTACTAAGAAGGTGTTAAGGTAAATTTAGCTAGTCATTTTTCACTTTACAGAAGATTAAACAAAAACCTAAAAAGTTTTCTCCTTCTCCTCTTTTTCTTTTTTGGCCGACGCATATAAACACACCGAAGGGGGTGTTTGTTTGATTTTGATCTTGGTTTTTGGTGCAAGTGTTCGTGTTTGTTCATCCTCGTTTAGATCCACGCATTCGGTACATTCTTTTTATTCTTTTTCTTTTTGATTTGATCTAATAATTAATTAAGAACACGATGTTTTTAAAACCTAATTAAAAACATAGATCAAACATGAAGATGGTTATTGGGTAAATCAAAAAGGGATTTTTTTAGGGGTATTTGTTGGCCGGCGCCTAAACCGAACCCCAAGGGGGTCTCGGTTTGGCTAATAAACCACCACCGAGACCATATGGTCCCGGTTGGGTGGTGTGGGTCCCCCGGCAGCAGCAAAACAAGAGGAACCCCGAAGTGGTTCGGGGTATAGTGTCGATTTCATGTCCGGTTCATGGTTTCTAGTCAAGATCCGGTTCACGGTTTATGTTAAGATTATTTTTTTTATATAATCATATGTTAAAATTAAGTTAATAAATATGACATGATTAATTTAATAAACATGACTTAGGTTATAATTTAATTATTAGAATCATGAAATTATTAACCTAAGTATTTTATATTTTCTAGACTTATAATTAATTAATTATTTAAAAACCATGGTTATAATTAATTAATTAACATGACTTAGGTTATATTATTAATAAATAATAGTACATGTTTTAACCTAAGTATTAACTTTATTTAATTAAAAACATGATATATTTTAATTAAAGACTTTTAACCTATAGTTTATTTCAATTACATGTAATAATTAATAAACTATACATTATATCAGTATGACTTAGAAAATAATCATAAAAACAATTAGGCTTATATACTTAGCTTATTTAACCAGCTTATATCTAATTATGGAAACCTTCTATTTTTAGAAACTTATTTAATTAAGGCAGCTAATCTATTTATGGAAACTTATTTAATTAAGGCAACTAATCTATTTATGGAAACTTATTTAATTAAGGCAGCTGATCTATTTATGGAAACTTTCTATTTTTAGAAACTTATCTATTTTTAGCACTAATTCTTTTTTTGTAAACTTTCTTTTTTTGGAAACTTTCTATTTTTGGAAACTTTCTATTTTTGGAAACTTTCTATTTCTGGTAACTTTCTATTTTTTGGAAACTTTCTATTTTAGGAAACCTGCTATTTTTGGAAAGTTACTTATTATTACACAGTAAGAATAATAATACATGAAATACCAGAAATACTTAATCAAAATAGACAGAATATAAGATAAACACTTTAAGGCTTTAAACAGTAAAACATGATATGAACATGTAAAATAAGCTAAGACATGACGTAAAACCACTTACGTATTTAGTAAGAAGATACTTATTCATGTATATATTTATGTAGCACTAGTGATACCGAAGTATGATTCTCCTCAGTTCATCTTCTTCGTTCACTGGACATAAGGTACGGATTTCCGTCCTTTCAGTGTGGACATTCTTTCCTTATTAGGATTCCTCGTATGCAGACAAATTTTTTCCCGTAGTATAAGTTTATATGTTTGACTTGCTTATGTTTAATTTAGAATACCTATAGCCATATACATGCATGACCAGTTTCACCTAGTTATGGAGGTACCATAACCATAACATTAGAGGCACTGATGTTTGACTTCACCACGACGGAGTGATTGCTCGTGGCGTCCCTTCAGCTTTTGGCCATATAATTATATTTATCATGTGGGGCGTATGGGTGCATCCTAGTTACATGTTTTCAGCAGATTACTCAGTGTGAATGTGGTGTATGCCTTGCATCCTTCACAAGGAGCTGATTCCTCCTACCCAAACCAGTATATTAAATTAGAGGCAGCCCCTCTAATTTGCATTATGAGGTCACCCCTCCAAGTATTCATGCACGGTGGATTTGCATGACCTATATCGGCTAATGGTAGAACATGTTAAACAGTTTATATAAGATAAACATAAGGCTTTTCAAACTATAAAACCAGTTTTACCAAGACTTAACCAGGTTACTCGGGACTTTGTTTTCTTCCGCTGTTATATGTTATATGCTTATCCTATTCATGCTTTATTGTACATCCGTGCACTGAGCGTATTGCTCAGCCGTTTTCCTTTTCTATGTTCCCAAAACGGTAGGTACTCAGGGACGCTCGTAGACTTTAAGCGTACGTGCATATGGACTGGAAGCTTTCTAGCCTTTCTTTACTTTATGCATTATCTTTCCCTCGATACATTTGCTATGGAAATTGTTTAGTCCTTTCCTTTACAGTACTTATGTTTTTGTGTGATGAGCTTTACTTTTGGACTACCGATGTTTGATTCCGGTATTTTCCTTTTATGGTCATGTAATGCTTAGACATTTTTCCTTGTATGCTTTGATGACACGCCATAATTACGTGTGACATTCCATTATCAAAATGGGGTGTTACACCTTATAATCTATATATCCTATAATCAAAAAGTTGCATCCCGCGGAAAGTTGAAAGTTGAAAGTTTTCAACATTCCTAATTATTGAAAGTAAGTAAGTTAGTAATCTTCTCTCAAATAAGGCAATGTTGAAACAAAAAATTGGATAACTCATATGATTTGCTGTAAAGTTGAATAGCTAACATTATATATGGAATTTATTGAAATGTTAAAGGAATAACGTATTGAGTTATATCAAAGAAATGGCAAGTCAATGAAAAGAGTAAATGAAGGAGTTAATTAAGGCAGTTCATTAAAAGTTTGTAACAAACAATCAAAATAATTTTAATATTAATCTTGTACAAAAAGCTTGTCTCTTATATTTAAAACCTTTGTATAACATTCAGAGTTCTTTCATGGCGAATATTGTTCTTTTCATAAATTGTTTTTCTATTTTCTATTATTTCTTTTCGTCTTTTGCAGATTGTAGATTGATATATCTTTGAATTCCCTCGCGACTTTAGATGAACTACCAATGCAGATTCACAGTAATTGCACTAACCCATAATTATCTATTTCTTGCATGTTTAGATCTGGATCTATTTTGACATGAGGCTTCATATCCTTATATGTATGTTTTTTAGAGATATAATTCTTAATAACACATTGGCAAATTGGTCTTGTAGATTTGACGCGGTTGCTCTACCGTCGCCGGCATCCACCGCTGCTACCGTCGAGTCTGATGTAATGTTGTTGCCGCCGGGTCTGATCTGTCACCGCTGTTGGTTTATTTGTTTATAAAGATCAAGTAAATTTATTTATTTTTGTGTTAAGACTTATGAGGTTTATGGAAATGATTTGATACAATTATATGTGTTGTGTTTAGCACATTATCAAGTAGTATTTCAATTAGTTAATTAATTCATCATCGATTATTAAGAGCTAGCTAGGTTAGTTAATTATTTGATGTGAAAGGTAGTTTCTTATCTGTTACATGTTGTTTGATACCATGAATGGATGAAAAGTTAGATTTTTAGGTGTTTTGAAGGTTCTTTGATATATTAGTTCATGTTATTTGTGATTTGAAGCTAACTCACTTAATTTATCATCTTTACATTATGTTGAGTTTATGCGGTTAATTTAGTTCAATTAGCCCAGTGAATGATGAGTTAATTATCATTTTACTTTTAGGAAGAAGCTATTGAGAGAAGCTGATTTATCACAAGATATTGATTTCCAAGACATTTGATCAAAACGATAATCTTCCTTAGTGTTGGGAGTTATCGAAGGAAGCTGGTTTATCGGAAGATACTCTCTTCTTTTTGGATAATTTCTCATTATTATCATCCTCGATATTTATGGCGAAGAAAAATGGAGGCCTGGTCAGAGTAAAAAGACCGAAGTCAAGATACAGGTAAAGTTCAACGTACACCGAGAGGTTAGGTCAGAGAAAGTGAAGTCGCATTTGTTGTGAAAGATTACCTGTTCAGGAAAATAATTTTTTTGAGTTTGTAAGTTGCAGTTGGACGGGTCATTACACCAGTTTGTATTACTTAAGTCATAGTATCAATCCAATTGCTTCTCATTATTTTGATGGTTTCTTTTATTGGATTTAAGAGTACATGTAAAGTTACAAACCAGCAAGAATCTCTATCTTTTATATGTCATGGAGTAATTTTGTTTTCACTTTCTCTCTATTACATTTTCTATAACTTTATGCTTAACAAGTGGTCAAATGACCCTTAAAAGTTATTTATTCTTTTAGAACAATTATGACTTGGTTTAGACGTATATAAAGTTATAAAAGTCTATATAAAGTATGTTATTAACTTAATGCTTCTATACTCATATTTAATTGTAACATAATAACTCATTTTAGAAATAGTTCAGTAAAAAAACAACATACAGTACTAATCCGTTTGTTGTTTTGTTTGTTCATATTTATGTTGTGAGATTCATTAGTCTCGATTGTTATCTTTCTGATGTTCTTTGGCATAACTTATACACGACTGTTTGCATATTTCCATTTATAATGTTTTATAATAATCATGTTTGTTGATGAGGATTCATATTTAGATATTATGTTGCTAATTTGAAGTTTTGTGACATGTAGATAATCAGTACCGACCACTATTTAAGTGGTTCTTGGACTAGCTTATTTTTTGGGGGTTATGTGCTTATTTAAATTATGGAAAGCTTATGAACCACTTTTACCGTGTTGTGAGGTTATTAAATTTAGCTTATGGACTTAAACATCTATTAAGCATGAGTTCATAAGTTCACAAGTTTAACAATTATTCGTCATGAAATTTTGTCAAAACTAAAAACCCACCGTTATGCGTGGATACTCGTCTAATTTTTTATAATATACCCACTTGACCCATTTCTGCATTCTTTTTATTGTTTTTATTATTTGTACTAGATAATTTGTTATAATAAAAAGAAATATGTTCTTTAAAAAAAGAGGAATGCTAGAACCATGATAGGTGTATAAACACCCATCCTTTTTACCACTTAATTACAATAATAACCAAGCCAAAACGTGTATTTTATGTCTTTTATGTCGGAATTATGCGTGGTTTGTGTTTTTGTTGTGATTTAGGACGAAAAGGTGAAAAGTGGAAAAAAAACGGGAATTCATGGGCATTTACGGGCTTTTATTGAAGAAAAAGATGAAAAGACAAAGTCAAGAAGTCAAGAGTGCAAAAAGAACGGAAGTCCAAGACCAATTCTGAAGATTAATCAAAGAAAAAGTCAAAAGACGGAAGTTTACATAAAGCCGAGGAACTCAAGTCTTATTTATTGAAGAATTAAAAGACGAGTCCAAAGAAATCCCGAGCCAAAAGTAATCAAAGTCCAAGATTAACAAAAAGATTAAGAAGGAAGGACTTAATGACGCAATTAAGAAGAAAGGAAGGAGGGGAGGAAGCTTCCTCTAAACCACCTCCCTAATCCCCTATATATAGTCATTAGCTAATCATTTTTACTCTTGTTGACTAATCGTGACAATTAGTTCTTCCATGGTTGGCTAGAGTGACACTAGTTCTTCCACCTTTAATTTCATGCACATTTAATTATCTTGCACCTTTAATTACCTTGTCTTGCACTTTAATTTTCAAGTAAGTTACTTTTATCTTTATTGCACCTTTACTTTACTTGTTTGATCTCTCATTCTACCTTTCTTTCTTGCTTGATTTTGTTGATTACATGCTTATTGTGTTACTTATTTGATTAAATATTGTATTTTTATGTTTTTGATTGTGTTAGATCATTTATTTTCATAGCTTATTTGTGCTTATTTTCAAGTTTATAAAGTTTTTATCAAAGTTATTTTTATTTAAAAGTTTGTTTTTCGTAAAGCTTATTCAATTCGTGTTTTAAAAGTCTTTAAATTTCAATTTAGTAGCTTATTTTTATACGGTTTGTTTTAGGATTTTCGTGGTGTGCTTATTTGATTAGTAGCTTATTTGTTTAGCTTATTTTGTGCTTTTCCTACGGTATTCCGATCTTACAATCGGAAAAGGGTTTTGTATTCCGACGGGGATTCCGATCTCCCCATCGGAAAAGGGTTTGTCACATTCCGATTTGGGGTGTCTAGTGTTATTCCGATCTGAAAAGTGACAACATTCCGATCAGAACTATACTCTTCATTCCGATCTAGAGGTAAATCCACATTCCGATCTAGAGTCGCACATAAACTCGATTTTCAATTCGAAGAGATTGGTACAACGATAATTTTTAACCTGGGCAAAAGCTTAGGTATTAAATAGCGCCGCTGCCGGCTCTTTTCGTAAAGATTAACGGTTTTCTGTGAGAGACGCGTTGCTTTTTGGGATCCGTTCACTTGTGAGCGTTATTTTTCTTGCATAAAAAATTCAAAAAACCATAAAAATTAAAAATTGATAAAAATCCATAAAAATTAAAAATTTCAAAAATCCAAAAAGATTTTATCTTTATTGTGTATATATATTGTATTTGTGTTTGGTTTCTTTTTCTTTTGCATTTTCAGGTGTATGCGTACTAGATCTTCTAATTACCAAGAGCCCGAGACTCGAGAAGATTTAGATATGTCTGGTGTAAACAACAATAATCCACCACACCTCAATAATAACAACAATGTTCTTCCACAGCCCGATCTTCGGACCATGGAGGAGCTTTGTCAACCTACCATGTTTGGACGAGGAGGACCGATTGCGCCGATGTAAATCAACGCTCCTGAGTTTTCGTTGAAGCACCACATGATTCAGCAAGTGCAAACTAATCCATTTAGAGGAATGCCTGATGATGATGCCAACAAACATCTCGACAAGTTCATTATAATCACCCAATGCATGAAGTGCGCCGGTGCCACAATGGATGAACTTCGCCTACAACTCTTCCCACATACTTTATCACATCATGCCGAGAAATGGTTTGATCGTCTCCTGAATAATTCAATTCACACTTGGGATGACATGACTCAACGCTTTTTGTCGCGCTACTTTCCACCATCCATGGTCACGAGCCTTCGCAATCAGATCAGCGGTTTCATGCAAGATCCCGATGAATCTCTTTTTGATGCTTGGGAGAGATATAATGTCTTGATCGATAGATGTCCAAACCACAACATGCTACCTGTGACCTTAATTGATACTTTCTACAACGGTTTAACTTTTCGAGATCGTGATACGATTAATGCAGCCGCCGGTGGCACATTCATGAAAAGGAGATCCGAGGAGTGTAGAGAGCTTATTAAGAACATGACTACTCACCACAAAAACTGGGATTCCTCCGCTTCTTCAAGGAACAACCCGAGAGTCAATGTTTCTTCCACCTCAGCAAACCCTGATATGACCGAACTCACACGCGTGTTGACCGAAATGAGCAGAAGTATGCAACTCTTGGCTTCAAACCAACAACAACAACAAGTTAAAGCTGTTGCTACTCCTTGTGAAACATGCGGCGGTCCTCACTCATACACCGATTGTCCTTCGACTCAAGGAAATCCGGAAAATGTGTATGCAGCTTATGGTAATTATTCACCGGAAAATTACCAAGCTCGACCTCAAGGGGATAGAAATTTGCTGAGTTACCGATCAAACAACTACCTTTCACCCGGTTTTTCTCCTCAAAACCAAAACCCTGCCAACAACTACACTAGAAGCAACCAAATCCCACCAAGAGCTTCTAATCCTTATCACCCACCCGCTCAACAACTCCCACCCATTAACCCCGATGTTGAAACCATCATGAGAACCCACGGTGAGCAAATCAAGAACCTGTAGAGCCAAATTATCAATCTGAAAGGAGATATTACCAAGCAAGGAAATGAGATTAGATCCGAACTTCGAGATAATCTTCAATCCTCCATCAGCACTCAAACGAATGATATAAAGAATATGCTGGCTAGTTTCTTACCCCCTGCTCAACCTTCTACTTTAAGTTCTCTACCTTCAAACACCGTCACTAATCCGCGAGCCAATGTGAGTGCTATTACTAATCGTAGTGGAGTCACCATCGTAGGACCACCTATCCCACCACCATCATCTACACCTCCTCCACCACCATTTATCCCTACTCCTCCTACACCTAGTATTAGTGCACCATTACCGTCTTCGCCTCGCCATGACGATGTATCTAGGAAGGACCCTTCAACATCTCAACCTTTACCTACACCTGCACCTTCACCACCTAAACCCAATATCCCTTATCCTTCTCGTTTAGGCAAGAACAAAATGCTAACCAAGGATGACTCTGAAGTGACACGCTATGTGAAGATGATCTCTCAGATTAACTTCAACATTAGCTTTCTTGAAGCACTTGTCCACATGCCCAAATTTGTCAAAGCATTTAAGGAATTGCTTAACAAGAAGAAGAAGCTGATTGAACTCGCCAACACAAGCTTGAATGAAAACTGCTCTGCAGTTATTCTTAAAGAACTTCCGGAAAAGCTTGGAGATCCCGGTCGTTTTGTTTTGCCTTGCGTGTTCAACAAAACTGAAGAATTTACTGCCCTTGCTGATCTCGGGGCCAGTATTAATTTGATGCCATTGAGTGTTTGGAAAACACTGTCATAACCCGACCTCACTCCAACAAAGATGACTCTTGAACTTACAAATCGCACTCTGGCTTACCCCGTTGGTATTGCCGAAGACATGTTCATAAAAGTTGGCACATTTACTTTCCCGGTAGACTTTGTGGTAGTTGATTATGAAATGGACCCTCGTATTCCTTTAATACTTGGTCGGCCATTCTTGAGAACCGGACGAGCTTTAGTTGATGTGGCCGAAGGTGAGTTAATCTTAAGAGTCGGGAATGAGTCACAAGTTTTTAAAATGGGGAAACTTGCAGGCAAATCCTTTGGAGGACGAGAATCTGTGAATATGATTAATGTGCTCGATGATTTTACCATCTACAACAATCCTCTATTCGAGTCTTGTGATGCTAATCCACTGTTTCAAGATGATGTGGATGATTCTCTCCCTACTTTGGCAGCTTCTCCCATTTATGATTCTCCACCGGTCTTTGATGCTTATGATGATGATTCTAGCTCAGATTCGGATGATTATGATGATCTTATTTCTGAGTATCCCGAGCTGCCCACGTATGATGATTTCGATGAGGCTGATACTCTTTCGAGTGATTCTTCGCATGATGAAGATCCTCCGCCATCACTCGATCCTACTTTGGACGATTACTCATTTGAGGAAGACTTCTCTATGTTTCTCAACACATACTTCCCTCATGAGAGTGATGCTCCTCCTTTAGATTTTGAAGATTATCGTATTGATCCTACTTTGGATTTGAAGACCATTCTTTCAAAGGAGAAGAAACCGGTCGACACCAATATCCGCAGCACGTATGAGTTAACACCTCTTTGTCCCACTTCTGAGGACGAGGTTGTGCTTCTTCGCGGATCTTCTTCCTAGTCTGTTGAGCCTGAGTGCTATTTTCCCCTAAAAGAAAAGGTGTTCGACCCCGGTATTGCAATATTTAAGCCATCTCAGTATCCACCTGATGAAATAAAAGGAAATATCTTTGGAACTTATGGAAATATGCTTGCACCACTTCACCCTTGCTTCCACCGTGCTTCATCGTTGCTTAAGGGAACCTTTCCTACTCTTCTTTGGCTTGCCTTGTTCGCCTTAAGCTCGTGCTATTTAGTGGACGAAAACTATGTCTTTGATCCTGGTGGATATGTTTCATTCTTCTTCCGTTGATGATCAAGGTCGAGTCAGGCTAATGAATCGGTTAACAAAAATCAAGCGCTTCTTGGGAGGCAACCCATGCATCTATCTTTTCGCTTTCTTTATCATAAGTGTAGGGGAGACCCGTTGGTGTTTGCTCTCTCCTCTCTTAATCAGGGATTCGAGCTTCAATGATCCACTCTTGATGATTCTTGACGACCCGTGATTCCGTGTTCACTTCTTCCGGGTTCTATCCTAAACTCTTTTCGATTCACTATTTTATATTTTCTCAATTTTAAAATAGGAATCTCGTTAGTTGTCCTTTCCCTTAGCGAGATTTAAACAACGTGCACAATGTCATAAGTGTAGGGGAGTTTACTCCCACATGCTTAAACATTGAGGACAATGTTTATGTTAAGTGTAGGGGGGACTTCTATCGAAGTTAAGTGCTCTTTTCCTTGTATTTGTCCTCATTTTAACCGGAAAATCAATTTTTCGACATTTTTCAAAATTTTTGATCTATTTTGGCCTATTAGTTTTGCCCTTTGCATAGTTATTTTCTTTCCTTATTAGAATAAATCTTTGAATAAGTGGTTTTAGTTTTCAAACGTTGTGAATCTTTTGACTCAACCCGAGTTTACTTATCTAAGTTACTCTAGCTGGTATCCTTAACGTGTTTATGTCAAGTTTTGCTAGACTTTTATATAGGGAGCTATAAAACGCGAAAGTCTTAACTCTCACGGGTTAAGAACAAGAACTTTTCGCAAGTTCCTATAAATGATCCTAGAGAGTCGTTTATCAAGGGAACTTTAAAATGCGATTTTGAAACTTGAAAAAGTCTAAGAATTTGCAAGATCCTATAGGCGACTCGAAAACCCAAAACTTTGATTTAATAGGCTAAGCATCCACGAGTCTCATTCCTTGAGATTTTAAACTATGGAGAACGAGGGATGATAGAGCCAATTATAAGTTCGGTATTCTTTCGTGAATTTATGTGAGTTAATTATGAGCCTATTCTCCCATCGCTTGCTAAATAATTTATCTGCTAATAAATAAGGTTGTACGATTTGAAAAGTTACTTAGCTTCTAGCCCAAGATCGTTTAAAAGTTGCTCGGTATGGATTAGAGTTCATAGCCAAGGCATAACTTATTGAAGCGGGATGCGAAGATTGGCGAGTCCAAAAAGGCCCTAACAAGGCATGAGGGCTAAATTTTGTTGCTAAAGATCCAAAGTGATGTGAAGAATCATTTATCGAAAATCAATATGAAGGATCGAGACACACGACGAAAAGCAAAAACTCCCCAAAAGTCATGGAGAAGTGTATCCGAAAAGACCCTAGCAAGGTATGAGGATAAATAGATCCAAGTCATAAAAGGAGGCGGATCGTTGTATATCAAAGTCCAAAATAAAGATTGGAGAAAAATGAAGAATTCGTGGTCCAAGTATGAATCTCTCAAAAAGTTCAAGTGAAGAAATTCCAATTATGAAGAGAAGGCCATTATTTCATGAACGTCTCTCAAGATTTGAAGTATGAAGTCGCTGCCAAATATCGGTCCGAGAAAGGTCTCAAATCGCGAAGCGAGTTATGCCAAGATATGAACTTTATGAGGTCCCGAGAAGCAGTTTTAAAAGATTTTGTCCTTTAGCTAACTATTGATTAAATCGTTCACTTTATTTTCGGACTAAATAACTATCGAAATAAGTCAACAATGCATCCTCGTGATCATTCAAGACAACAATAAAATATAAGAGATACACCTAGGAATAAGGGAGTCTAAGTGAGTAATTGGCCCATATGAGTTCGTGATAGTTTACTAACTTATAATAACAATGATCTCGTTTTTAAGCTTGGTTTGGAGAAAGTGAAAACTTGAGGATGATGATTATTCATGAAATTTCCAAAACCCAAGGTATGTTTTTGATTTCTTAATTTTCTTTACTTTTAATTTTCTATCTCTTTAATAAAGGCCAACGTGGATTGATTATGATGAAAAATGTAAACTTGCTTTGTAACTAATGCATTGCATGAGGACATTGCAATGGTCAAGTGTAGGGGATTTGATAGGTGTATAAACACCCATCCTTTTTACCACTTAATTACAATAATAACCGAGCCAAAATGTGTATTTTATGTCGGAATTATGCGTGGTTTGTGTTTTTGTTGTGATTTAGGACGAAAAGGTGAAAAGTGGAGAAAACACGGGAATTCACGGGCATTTACGGGCTTTTATTGAAGAAAAATATGAAAAGACGAAGTCAAGAAGTCAAGAGTGCAAAAAGAACGGAAGTCCAAGACCAATTCTGAAGATTTATCGAAGAAAAAGTCAAAAGACGGAAGTTTACTTAAAGCCGAGGAACTCAAGCCTTATTTATCGAAGAATTAAAAGACGAGTCCAAAGAAATCCCGAGCCAAAAGTCATCAAAGTCCAAGATTAACAAAAAGATTAAGAAGGAATGACTTAATGGCGCAATTAAGAAGAAAGGAAGGAGGGGAGGAAGCTTCCTCTAAACCACCTCCCTAATCCCCTATATATAGTCATTAGCTAATCATTTTTACTCTTGTTGACTAATTGTGACAGTTAGTTCTTCCATGGTTGGCTAGAGTGACACTAGTTCTTCCACCTTTACTTTCATGCACATTTAATTATCTTGCACCTTTAATTACCTTGTCTTGCACTTTAATTTTCAAGTAAGTTACTTTTATCTTTATTGCACCTTTACTTTACTTGTTTGATCTCTCATTCTACCTTTCTTTCTTGCTTGATTTTATTGATTACATGATTATTGTGTTACTTATTTGATTAAAGATTGTGTTTTTATGTTTTTGATTGTGTTAGATCATTTATTTTCATAGCTTATTTGTGCTTATTTTCAAGTTTATAAAGTTTTTATCAAAGTTATTTTTATTTAAAAGTTTGTTTTTCGTAAAGCTTATTCAATTCGTGTTTTAAAAGTCTTTAAATTTCAATTTAGTAGCTTATTTTTATACGGTTTGTTTTAGGATTTTCGTGGTGTGCTTGTTTGATTAGTAGCTTATTTGTTTAGCTTATTTTGTGCTTTTCCTACGGTATTCCGATCTTACAATCGGAAAAGGGTTTTGTATTCCGACGGGGATTCCGATCTCCCCATCGGAAAAGGGTTTGTCACATTCCGATTTGGGGTGTCTAGTGTTATTCCGATCTGAAAAGTGACAGCATTCCGATCAGAACTATACTCTTCATTCCGATCTAGAGGTAAATCCACATTCCAATGAGATCTCCTGAGGCTACATTCCGATAGTTGGTTCCGATCAATATTCCGATTGGGGGAGTTAGTAGTATTCCGATCTGGATTAAGTGACATATTCCGATCAAGTCTCTACTATACATTCCGATCAAGAGGTGAATATCATTCCGATCTGGAGTTAGGTTCATACTCCGATCAGAGGTTTCCGATCTACATTCCGATCAGGGTAGGTAATTCAACATTCCGATTGGGCAGGTTGTGCATATTCCGACAAGGTACGTTCCGATCAGATTCTGATCGGAATATATTCCGATTGGGTTGTTTTTCATATTTGTGTCTTGTTTAATTTTTATGTTTTCATTTTTATACTTTGTATAATTTTAATTTCCGTCACGCTTTTATTTTTAGTCATTTAATTATTTTATTTTTCAATGTTTTTAAATATCGCACCTTTCTTTTAATTAGACTTAGATTTATTTCAACGCCATTTTACTTTAACGACATTTACTTTTAAGTCTTTGCACATTTAAATTTAAAAACAACCAAAAATATTTGTTTCACCAAAAACAACAGAGTCACACATAGAACTAATAATCAATTTGATTAGACACACATCAAAGAACTTTTTTCTTACTAGGCAAAATTCGTGTATCAAACCACAAAGAAATATCCACAAAGATATCTACAAAGTGAGTTGTCATGTAATTATTGGCACACTTATATTTACACTTAAATTCTCTTTCATACATGTATCCACAAATAAAATGACAACTCACTTTGTAAATGTCTTTGTGGATATTTCTTTGTGGTTTTAGCATTCATAAAAAAAAGTATAACATTTGTTGTAAGATATATTCGTAAATTTACCTTTAAAAGTATTTTCGTTGGTATAATTTTCATCACTTAGTTATAAGATAAATTATAAATTTTATATGAGTTGACTCGGTGATCGAATCGATAACCCGGTCACTCGTTGTAAGGATTTATGTTTTAATTAAGTTTTATAGTAACTTTTTATTTAGTAAAGCAAAATAACTAGTACTGGCTTTTTATTTGAAAAACAAAATAATTTTGAAAATAATAATCTTTTAATTTAATTTTTTTAATTTTTGTATTTTTATCTAAATTTTTTTATTTGGTAAAAATATTTACAAAAATCTACAAGATTGAAAAATCTAAATCTTTTACATTTGTAGATTTTTTTACCAAATTAAAAATTTTAACCTATTGTTTTGTTTTGACTTACACAAAGCTAAAAATGGATACATTATGTGGTCAAAAGCCTCTGGTATTTGCTTCATTCTATACTCTTTCCGTTTTAAAAATTATTATTCATCGATAAAAAGTATACAATTTAAAAAAAAAACACACAGTTTAAAAAAATACCATATTTGTCGTTTTATCTCTCTTACTTTTTGCATAAATATAATTTTATTTTTAACTAATTAATTTAATTTTTTTTTAAAGTTTGTAATTATAATTTTAACTAAAGGTAATATATTAATCTCAATCTAAATATCCTATTTATTTTTAATAGTGGACAATTAATTTAAGAAAAAAAATATACTATAAATTTTGGAACAGAGGTAGTATGTTTTTCCTTATTGTTAAAGCCTATTGCACAAACTTAAGAATGCACAAGTAGGGATATTATAACTTAGGGATAATTTCATATATGTTTTTATCTTAACACAAAATTTCATATATATCCAACCTTACTTAAGAATTTCATATATGTCCTTCTTTTTGAAACAAAATTTCATATATATCCAACCTTACATAAAAATTTCATATATGTCCTTCCTTTTGAAACAAAATTTCATATATATCCAACTTTATTTAAAATTTTTATATATGTCCTTCCTTTTGAAACAAAATACCTTACTTAAAAATTACATATATATCCACTTTTAAACTTAAAATTTCGTATACATATCCAATTTTTAACTTAAAATTTCATATTTGTCCAAATACTCAATTTATATATAATTAAAAAACTTAAAATACATATTTAGTATTACTTAAACCTAAAGTAACTATTATACTTTTGTTTTTTTATAATCACATATATATTTCATATATTTTTATATAAACAATCTCTCAAATTAATATATGAAGACACATATATGTAAAACATAAATTATCAAAGTAATTAAAAATAAAAGAAGAAAATTCTAATTACAATTACCAAACAAACACAAAAGTTATGTTATTTAGTTAGTAGCAAAATAAAGCTTACTAACATATAGCTAGAATGATAAAATAATAATAATAATAATAATAACACATCATTGGATAATATAGAAAGAAAATAAATGATCATGATACTTGATAGAACCAATAAATTGTATTTAAGATTAATTGTTGGTTTATTATTTCTGACAAAGTTAGTTAAATCATGTTTAAAAGTATTTGTTGTTATAATGATTTGTTGTTGTTTTGGTGATTGGATATACATATTATTAGATATAAAAACAAGGATATAATGTGTATTTTAGGATTAAGTGATAATTAATATGTATTTTAAGATTTTAATTATATATAAATTAGTTATTTAGACATATATGAAATTTTAAGATTTGAATTAGATATATATATATATATATGCATTTTTTTAGTAAGGTTGGATATATGTGAAATTTTGTTTCAAAACGAAGGACATATATGAAATTTTTAAGTAAATTAGATATATATAAAATTTAGTATTAAAATAGAGACATACATAAAATTCTTCCTATAACTTATTATAGTTTGACATTCACAATTTCAGACTCTTACGAACAGTAAACGATTTTTTTTTATTTTTCCTCTGATTTTTTATCATAATCTGTTTAGTTACTCGCATTATCTTTATCTTTGGTTTTGTTACTTGCGTTGTCACCCCTGCATGTTTAGCAACGTGGGTGTTTTGCTAGGTGTTTTCAAATTGTGCCTATATATGCGCCTCCTACTACTCTCTTTTTTCATAGTCAACATCTAGGTCAGATTTAGGGTGCGTTTGGTATGCATACGGTAATCACTATGACTATGGGTTTAAATATATGGTGGAATCACTATTGGTATGAAGTTATATACTATTTTTATGTGCATGTTTGGTTTGGTGTTGGATTCCTAGCATCACACTCTAACATAAAAAAACAACTCTATCATATACAGTCAAGCATGGCTATTCATGAACAACAAAACCACCTTTAACCATAAACAAGAAAAGACTACATACAAATTTTGACAAGATCGTTTTAACATATATGGATCAAACCTTCTTTTATATGTCTTGAATTAAAACTTGTGATTACAAAAAAAGAACAAAATCAAGCCTAAACTTTTGGCTTAATCTTTCATCTTATAAATATACGAACCAAATAGTACATAGATTGATTATTTGAATAGCCCCGAAGATAACGATGCCACGGTTTCAGTAATGAGTGTATCAGTTTTGACAACAATAGCGGGTCACCGGTGTGCCAGCTTATGATTTAGCGGTGATAAAAAGATGATTGTTATTTGATACGATTAAATGGTGAACAAGTGAAGATGTGAAAAAAGGAAAAAAAAAATTGGCTGGGAAGATGATATATAAAAGAGAGAGAAGATACCTACCACTACCCTATGGTATGGTTTCTGACACAATTTTGACTTTCAATCCATTACTTGGCTCAACCAAATGGTTGTTTTTGTTAACCATTTCATAGTTATCATTCGATAACCACAAAGCAAACGGGCCCTTAGTTTTAACATTAGGTTTCCTTCCGTGTTTTTCCTTAATAGTTTTATGTAATTGTTAATTTCCATCATTGTTTTTTCACTAATTAAATTCGTTTAATTTTTATTTCGTGTGCTTCATTTGACTGACTCTTGTTAATTGTTGTTTTTTGCAGGATAAACAGGTAATAGGTGCTGCTGTTGATTGTTTTTATATCAGGTAAAACACACATTACACCCAAAAAAATTAAACAAAGACTCTCATAATGTAAGACGAAAAGTTGTAATATTAACAAAAAAAATTAAACATAAACGTTATGCGAGATTTATATGAAAGAAAAGAAGAGAAGAGAAAAAAGATGGAAAGAAAAGAAGAGGAGAGGAATGACATTTGAATTTTTTATATCATGTTCTCGAGTTATAAAAGAAAAGAAGAGAAAACTAGTGATTTTTCAATTATACCCTTTGCTATAAAAGAAGTTATGTTTTATATTAAGTCAATTTAGTAATTTTATTTATTAAAAGTTTCTTAATATAAGTTCCTTCCAAATCATCCCACTTTTGGGAAGAAGTTTTTGGAGAGAAGTTCAGGGAAATTTTCTATCCTTCTCTTTTCTCTTCTTTCCTAGAAAAAACTCAGGAACATGAATTTATTTTGTTTTCTTCTAACTTCTTTTCTCTTCTTTCAAAAATAAAACTCAAGAACACAGTGTTATGGAATTTTGGTACTCTGCTGAAGTTGTTGACGATACCATCACTTTTAGCCTCTCATGCAACGAACACCCCTTTGCCTTCTCTCTCAAAGACATTGCAAGTGTGGTTGGGTTAAGACATGGCGATGAATGCCTAAAGGTGGTCGACAAAAAAGCTGTAAAGGATGCCCTTGCCACACTTAAACCTACTCATGATGTAAACCCTGCTCTTACACCTGCTGAAGTTCTTTCCAAGTCCCCTCTAAAGATCAAGTACTTTTCCCCTATGTGGTGTGTCCTCTTCACTCACATAGTCAAATCCCTAGGAGGTATGCAGGGATCCCAAGATAAAATTTCTTTCAATCACCAATCTACTGCGTATGGGCTGATCTGGGGCACAGACGTTGATGTGGGAAGTCTACTATTCTCCAACCTAGTGGAAAAGCTTAAGGGACCAAACCAGGTCAGGGAGAAAAATATCTGCTATGTTCACTTTCTTTCTCTTATCTTCGAAAGCCTGTTGGGTGACAGCTATCACAACTCAGCACTCACATCCCTGAAGCCATATCGCATTACTGGAGCCATTTACAAGGAGATTGGATCTGAAGATGTCCCTGTCACCTATCACATGATGAACATCGCAAATAAACAACCTTTTGTTGTGAAGTCCTTGCTCCCTTCCTCTGAGAAGGTGAATACCTCTGATGTGTTTGGCAAGTCTACGTCTTTGACCTCTGGGCAGCACACCACGACGTCCAAGGCAACAACTGGCCAACAACCAAAGAAGAAGAAAAACCCATCTTCTTCCCACACCAAAACTATTGCAAAGGCTAGGGCAAAGAAGAATGTGAACCTCACAACCTCCTCTGTTCCAGAGACTCCTGTGGATTCAGAAACTTCAGCTGACCAACAACAAGGGTCTAGTGTCTCGATGTCAGCCGAGACAACAGGGAACCCACCAAATACAGCTGATACCATACAAGTAATCAGTCTTATAATTTTTAGAGGTCCACAAGCAGCCACTCTCAAATGTCTGTAGGTGAGAGTGGTGAAGTTAGGGTTATCCTCGACCCATAGAAGTCATTGTATGCACTTAGAAATCCTTAAGACTTATGTACACCCTGTCTATGCACCAGGGAGTGATTCATTTGTGTTTCTAAAGCACCCCGATGACCCTACACCCTCTAGACAGTATTCAGGCAAACAACAACCTGAATACATATATGTCTCGACCTAGAGTAGTTGTACCTCACACAGCCTCTTGGTCCCCTCAGAAAAAGAATCCCAAAAGTTTTACTTTTAGGGGAGCTGAATAATCATCCTCAGCTCTTCTAGGGACAACTTTACTAGACGACCTTAACCTACATCTTTTTCACACTTAAAAGAATCCCAAAGGATTTATCCTTTCAGGGGGAGCTGAATCATCACCCTCAACTTTCCTAGGGGAAGCGTAACAGGCGATCTTTACCTACATATGTTTCACACTTAAAAGAGTCCCAAAGGTTTCTTAACCTTTTTTTTTTGGGGGGGGGGGGGGGGGGGGGGGGGCTGAATAATCACCATTAGCCTTCCTAGGGGCAGCAAATGGCGATCCTTAACAACATATGTTTCACAATCAAAAGAGTCCCAAAGGTTTTAACCTGTTGGGGGGCTGAATAATCACACTCAGCTTTCCTAGGGGCAGCGAATAGCGACCATTAACCTCATACTTTTCACTCTTAAAATAAACCTAAGGATTTATCCTTTGGAGTGGCTGAATAATCACCCTCAGCCTCTCTGGGATAGCGAACTGGCGACCATTCCCCTCATTTATTTCCTTGTTACTAATATAAAACAACTTGCAGGCTAATGTTGTACAACCAAACATTGAATCCCTGTAGCAGCCAGAAAAAGAAGTTGACACAATGATTTAGGATCAACAAAACAAGGAAGAGCCCATACATGATGTTGAAGAAGATGTGCTCTCCTTAGTAGATGATTTCTCTAAACCTGAATCAATGCATGATGATGAGATTCTCCCTGAGGGAATGATTTAAGAGGAGGAGGATGAGGAAGATGACGACCAGCAGTCCCAGTCTCCTCCGAAAGAAATAGTTGTGTCCACACCAGATGTTGATACCACTCCTCCTCCCAAGGAAGTTGTAGTCACTCCCACCTCTGCTACCTCAGCCACTACAGTCTTCCAAAGACCTGTTTATGATCCGACAGCTGAATTCTTATTGTTTGATCATCCTTCCCAAACCAACTTTGATATATTGCAAAGGGAGGATGATTATGCACAACAAAGCCTGAACATCCATAATCTTAAACCTGAACATCATCAATCAGATATGGAACGCCTGTCAAGAAAGCTAGATGTTTTAAAATCTGAGATGCATTCTTTCTCTGTCAACTTTCCAAGGATCATAAATCAGGCGGTTAAGGATGCAGTCATCGAACCTATCAAAGATGGTACAAGAAAGGGAGTGTCCTAAGGACTTAGTCATTTGTCCACACGAATCAAAGATACCATTGTCACAGAGGTCCCTGCAGTTTTAAATTCGCATGAGTTAACAATGCATAGAGAGTTTGAAGCTGTTCGTAATAGGCAACTTCGTCACACCAACTTTATCATTGATTGTGTTCATCGTAACACAAATGGAAATTGCAACCTACTGCTGAAGATTGCTAGAGCTTCAAGGACCATGCAACGCGATATGACTGCCTCTGTTGAACAGATTGCAAGGCACTTTCAGGCACATTCATCCAAACGTCTGAAACGACAGGCTGAACGTGAGGGGGAGAAGGAAAAGGTACTTAACCTTGAATCTGCCAAACAAGGCTCAAACTCTGCTGATAACACTATTCCTTCACATGTTCCTCTCCAAGTCATCACACCAGTGATCATACCCGATGATGAGGATGAAAGTAAGGGGGAGCAACAGACAAAGGATGGAGTTGATTCATCAAAATCCCTGACTCTGGTTAACACCAGCGAGGCTGTGGATGATGGTGAACCAGTTGCCAAGAAACTCAAGTTCATTGTTAGCTCCCTACCCAAGGCAATACAAACCCAAGCTCAGTCGGCGTTTATCAAAAGAGCTAAAGAGCTGAATAACATAAGCGTAGCATCCTCTATCTCAAAGAAACGAAAGGAAATAGTTATGGTAGACTCAGACGCCAAACTAAAGAAAATAGTTGCGATGCTAGAGACAGGAGGATCAACCACAAACCTATCCCAATTTACAACCTTCACACCTTCAAATGCGAATCCTCTAACACCTGAAGAAATTGAGAAACAGGCTGTTGAATTCAAAAGGCTGAATGAAATCAAGAAAGCCAAGGAGCTTAATGAGGAAACTCTGAGAAAGATGACTCCACTTCAAAGGGAGAAGCAAAGACAAAGGTTGAGGGAAATGGAAGCCAAACGCACAGAGGAACTGAACAAGGTAAAAGCTAATTATGATGCCTGCGTCAACAACAGGTATGCACCTGGAAAAATCACCAAGTTCAAGTACATTATTCACAAGTCAACCAACACACCAAAAATGATTTTATGGAGAGATAATCAACAGGAAAATATGAATGTCTTTGAGGACTTCAAGTTAAAACAACTTGTCTTGTCTGAATGGTTTGAACTTGAGGCTTTGGCTGCTAAAAGAACTGGTCAGGCAAATTTTACCCTTCTTAAGACCCTCAAAGCAAAGTTTAATTGGGTTAAAGAAACAACAGCCAAGCTCAAAATAGATCCCCCACCACAGCTGTTTGAACAAGAACCTCCAAAGTCTGGAAAGAAAAGAAGAAGGATGACTCAACTTGTTAAGGAAACCTTCGTTTTGGATGATGTTCAAGTGGATGGAATACACAGGGATTTGGTACTACCAAATGGAATCGTTGGTCCTATTGATGGTCAGACTTACACTGAGCCTAAAAGAGGTATGACCTTCATGAACAGAGCTTGCCAATATACATTCCAAAGGGAAGATGAGCTAGGTTTAGCATCAACTATTCAGCTGATTTGTCTCAAAAAGGGACTCAAAATTAACACAGAGTATTCCAAGGTTTTTGCACAAGCTTTGCAGGCCGAATTGGATACTAGGACAGACTTAGCTGAAGCTGAAGAAAGAATCAAAAATGATGACTATTGAAGGATTTCACAGCTAAATTTTACCTTCATAATTTATTTCACTTTTGTATTGTACTTGTAATTTTCTTTAAGTATGAATAAAATCATGAGGTATGTTTGTTTAGATCTGTTATGAGTAAGAAGAAGCTGTTATCTCACTTACCTTAACTTAGATAGATCTAGCTGTATTTATGTTTAAATAGGGGGAGATTGTTGGGAATCTAAGTTTGTTAGATTCCATGTATCATAGATTTAAACACAAATCAAGCTGTTAGATAGTAACTTGCCTGTGCCAAGGAGGCAGACAAGTATCGTAAGACTCACAGAGATCTAAGTCTCTATGAGCAACCTCAAAGGAGTCCATGTCAAAGACATTGTCAAGGAAGTCAAAGATTACTTGAAGACATACTCATTGGCTGTGATGGATAACAGCCAAGATGTATCAGGGACTCTGAGGGTTTGAGGGTTAACAGGGGTGGCAATACCCTGTTAACACTCAGCACACTTTGGACATACCTTGGTGTGTACGGGACTATGAAGAAAAGGGAAACTGTGTCATCTCTGTTTCCCTAAAGCATTGTGGCAGACTACCAAGAATAGAAGAGCATCTTGTGACAGCTGTCTGACATGTGTCTGTCTAGTGTAGTCACCATCAACTAGTACTTAGGTCAACCTCGTATCACTATAAATAGGATATGTAGCCCAACATTAAGGTTTAACACTTTGAAAGATTTCATTCATTAATGATTAGAACTTGAAGAACCAAATAGTTGTGACTGTGTTCTTAAGTTACGGTTTTTAGTTGTTCAAAGTGTGCACAACACATTGTCATCAAACAGTGTTATCCATAACACTTGTAATTCTTTATTGTACAATAATAAGTATTACGTTTGAAAAGTAATTACGTGTGTTTATTAGTTAAGTTTTGTGTTCTAGCATAGTATATGGACTTTCAATTGGTATTAGAGTAGTGTTTGATATTAAAACCTTCAGAAACATCGTTCTAAGTTTTATAATCAAGATCCACCATGCCGGAAACAACCAATGCACCACCATCGTCTTCTGGGAACACCAACACCAATGCACCACCAACTTCACCAAGACTCACTCCTCCACCTCCAAATGAAGATGATCTACCTCAACTTCTTGAGACAAGAGGCGGATCTCATGTCACCAGTGTACCAGTCTTTGATGAAGAAGATTTTGCTAGTTGGAAGAGTCAATTCCTCGTGTATCTCGACGGACTTGAACCATTTCTTCTAGAAATTCTAGAAAATGGTCCTTATGTTCCCATAGCGCTTACCTCTACTGATGAGAACCCTCTTCCAAAACCTCTCAAACAATGGACTCCAGCTGATAGGAAATTGGAAAACCAAGACAAACATCTCAAAAGCATCATCATATCATATCTTCCCAAACACATCATGAAGTCTGTCATTCAATGTCCCACAGCCAAACAAATGTGGAAAGACCTTATCCTTGGCCATGAAGGACCCTCTGAAACTAGAGAAACCAAGATTCAGGCACTCAGACTTCAGTTCAATGCTTTCAAGGCACTTGAAGGTGAAAAGGTTCAACAAACATATACAAGGCTGAAGATTCTTCTCAATGACCTTGCTATGAATGATGTCATCATTGGTCAAGCTGAAATTAATGCCAAATTTGTCAACAGCCTTCCAAGAAAATGGCTGAGTATGAATCAGACTCAGAGAGCCAATAACTCAATCAAGAATGACACCTTAGCTTAGCTTTATGGAAAGTACAATTATGAAGAAGGGCTGATTGATACTATATACAAATCAGAGACTGGAAGATTTGTAGTTCAAGGAGCAACTTCCAAAGCTTTGATTTCTACCCCACACCCTCATGACAGCGACTCTGATGTTGAAGAAGACACACGTAGCAGCCAAGAGTTCTTGACAGACCTTAATGCTGAATTTCACAAAAGAGCCTTGCTAGCCAATCAAAGAAGATTCTACAAACGACCAGGGAGAATAGGATCAGCTAGCAAACAAATCGACAAATCAAAAGAAACTTTTTTTGCCTGTGGTAAACTTGGACACTTCCAAAAAGACTGTCCTTCCACAAAGACATCCTCACCTTCTTATCCATCATCTTCCAACAAACCTTACAAGTTTAAATCACAACACAACAACTCATCTCACCAATTCAACTCCTCAGACAATGAGAAGAAGGATTAAAAGAACAAGTATAAGGCACTTAAAGCTGAGTTAGAATAGATGAATTTGAAGCTTGAAGCTCTGTCTAAGAAGAAATGGGGTGATAAAAAGACAGAGAAAGGGTCAGTAGCTGAATCGTATGATTGGAATGATGAGCCGCTGACTTCATATGAGGAAGATACTACTAGAGTCAAGACTTTCATGGCAATAGCTGAGGATGAACCAGCTGTTGGGAAAGGAGATGCAAGATCAGGACAATGGGTTGACATCACAATGAAAAAGGTACACAGTCTTTTATCTATGTCTGATAGTGATGAACGCAAACATGTCCTTGATTACACTATTGTTGATTTTCACTTTGTTGAAGAACAAAGAAAGAACTTGCTTGATAAGTTTCACTCTGTTAAAAATGAACTGTTAACTACTATAGCTGAATGTGAAACTCTCAAACGGGTTAATTTAGAAAAGATATCACTTCAAAATGAAGTCAATAGGTTAACCTTGAAGAATAGTACCTTAAATGATCAAGTATCTGAATTAAACAAGGTTATTGAAAAATGGCTGTGCAGTAGGTTCACTATAGATCAATTGCTGAATGATGAACTACCTGCTGATATTAAAAGGGATATCTCTGCCAAGAAAAGTAAGTTGAAAATTCTCACCAAACCCAAAGAGATTGTTTTCAAATCTACAGAGACAATTCATATGTCAGATCCCCTCTTGACTGATGACCTTGTCTCTGAAGATGTGGTTGAATTACCACCCTTACCTAAACTCTCAGGAGTTGAACCCAGCAGTTCCTCTAGAGGAGCTAAGGGTGAACCCAAAACAGATGTTGAGAAACCACTAGCTAAGGTATTTTCTGTACCTGCTAAAAAATTTGTTAAGCAAGTTGCCTTTAAGCCTGTCTCTACAAAATCTGTGAACAAAGTTGATTCCTCAACTGAAGAACGCCTGTTGTCATTAATGAAAGAAGTAGTACTCTTAAAACAACATATTAAGCCTTCCGCTGGATGCTCTACTTCCCATGAACCTAAGTCTATTCTAGATGAACCCAAAGGTGAAAGGATAGTCAAACCTTACTGTAATATCTGTAAAAACTCTCATCATATGACCATAGATCATGATAGACAAATGGCTGTTAAGAGAGCTCAGCCACCTTATAGGGAGAGACAATAGCCTTCTAAGAGACACATAGGTAATTACAGACCTTATCCTCCCAGTAAATTTTGTGGATTCACAGACCATCACTCAGATGAGTGTGGTGACTTCCCAGGATGTGATATATGTGGAAGTTTCACCCATGAGACAGCTAACTGTCCTTCCCATCGTCAAAATTTCTATAGGATCAAGCAGGAGGAGTCCTGGCTGATGGCTAGGCGCCATGGCCATAACGCAGCAAAAAACCGTGGCGCAAGGCTCCGTGGTGCTGCGTCATGGCTCCGGCGCCATGCCCACCAGCTCTCGCGGTGGAGACTTTTACTTCTTTTATTTATTTATTTTTTGTTTTTATCTGTTTGGGGAGCTGTTTAGGGAGCGAATTAAAAAAAACCCTAAATGCCATTTTTACCCTTTTAAAAAACCTATAAATACCCCCTTATATTACCTAACTTCACACACATTTTCATATATATTTCTAACTCTCATTTATCCAAAAAAAATAAAAAAAATAGATCTAGATAATGCTAACGATTTCGACGGAATCGATACATACGATCATTACTTTCTTTCAACCCAAGTATGAATTTTAATTTAGTTTTAAAATATTTATTAATATTATTTAAAAAAAAATTCACACGACACTAGTTTTCCCACGGCTCAGGGTTATCAGTGAAAACTGGTACCGTGAGAAAAACTGATACCGTAGGAAAAAAAGCTGACGTGGCAGCACTTTTTGCGCCATGGCACAAAGCCATGACTTATGAATTCCCTGTGTGGCTTTGTGCCATGGCGCAAAAAGTGCTGCCACGTCAGCCTTTTTTTCCTACGGTATCAGTTTTTCTCACGGTACCAGTTTTCACTGATAACCCTGAGCCGTGGGAAAACTGGTGTCGTGGGAAATTTATTTTTTATCAATAATATTAATAAACATTTTAAAACTAAATTAAAATTCATACTTGGGTTGAAAGAAAGTAATGATGGTATGTATCGATTCCGTCAAAATCGTTAGCATTATTTGGATCTATTTTTTTTTGGAGAAATGAGAGTTAGAAATATATATGAAAATGTGTGTGAAGTTTGGTAATATAAGGGGGTATTTATAGGTTTTTTAAAGGGTAAAAATGGCATTTAGGTTTTTATTTAAATTCGCTCCCTAAACAGCTCCCCAAACAGATAAAAACAAAAAAAATAAAAGAAGTAAAAGTCTCCACCGCGAGAGCTGGTGGTCATGGCGCAGGAGCCATGGCGCAGCACCACGGAGCCTTGCGCTATGGGTTTTTGTTGCGTTAAGGCCATGGCGCCTAGCCATCAGCCAGGACTCCTCCTGCTCTTATATATGATCTTTACCTTTAGAAATAGACACACTTTCAGTCTTTCTTCTTAGATATTAGCTTAAGGTATTTCAGTTTTCAAATGATTCATGTATGTACTTTTTAGTTTTGGAATTTAATCTTAGCTATGGCTTTAGTCCACAGCAAATTAAGAAATAATTACACAATACAAACACAGAAAAATAAAACCAAACCTGTAGGAGATAAAAGATCCGCCGCAGCAAAGCGCGAGTCATCCATCCTTTTTAGTATAAAACTAGGTTTGAATCCTTTTTTTCGCGGAATGCAACTTTTTTATTTTTTTTAATTATTTTAATCAATTGCGCAAGAAGTTCCGTATGTACAGGTTTTTTTAACCAATCAATCACATAGTATCGTGCGTCCTCAAAATCTTCGCACGTGATAAATTTCGCGCAATAGTGGTTTTTTTTATAACATGAAATAACTTGGGGGATGCTTGATCGGGGGTTATGGGCTATAGGGAAGTAGTTTTAATGCTCGTGCACGCACGAGATTAAAAATAAAAGATAAATTGAGTAATAATTTCGTTATTGCGATTTTATAAATATTATATATTTTTTTGAAAATCTAATTTTATATGTTTGATTATGTTATTGTTTTATGTGCATCGTGTAAATTAATTTAAACTTACCTGAATTTTTATTTTTCAAACTTCATATTCCTTTTACTTTCGATATTTTTCTTCTAAATAGTAATATCTCAATTATTAATTAACAAATCATTTACATTAACCTTACACGTATACGATTTACAAATTCATGATCTTGTAATATTTAATATTATTCTATAAACAATATTAAAGTTTTAATACTTAAATAATTACGATACTCATGAACCTACAAGATTTACATAATTTTTCATTATGTGATAATGTTAATTGATATTTTGTATAAATATTTTTTGTTTAAAAGATTTGACTTTGTTTAACTCAAATGTTAGCTATCTTTTTTTAGACACTGTGTGTTTAGTATCACATAACACATAATAACTTTGAAAAATATATATTGTTATAATATGTAAAATCTCGTGTATTTATTTTCATCTCACAACCGATGTTTAAGGTTATGCATTCATTTTAATATTTATATTCATGTCAATAATAATTTACGTAGATTGCATTGTTTGACTTTGTTAAATATCATAATAGAAAATAAAATATATTTTTTTATTTTAATATTTATAATCATGCGATTTATTTATTTTTTAATATAACATATATGTTCTATTTTTAAAATATAAAATCTAAAAGGTATTAAGTTTAAGGGTTTATTGTATTTATTTTATAAAATTACCAAAAAATATGGAAAATTATAAGTTTACACTTAATTATTTAAAATCCAACCACTAAAATTTTTATCATTCTCAAATTTGACACATATATTTTTGTGTGTTTTAATCAAATTTCTCCACCAATTTCTTTTATTTTGACTAAACTGAATTCAGTTTTAACTTTTTTCCACCAATCACATTGCTCAGTTTTGCTTATGTATCAAAATTAATCCATTTGAGTGGTCTAATTATTTTTTTTACAACCTTCACTTTTTATTAAAGTTGTCAAAAATCTATTTTTTTATTATATAAAAAATGAGTAAGATAATCAAGAAAGAAGGTTGGTTCACTATAATGCGATCACCCATTACCCAATAGTGGGTATTAGGCTATTACCCAATAAATTGAGAGGATTGTTTTTCATACCCACTAATTAACCCACCAAATTAACATCCACGTTCTGCACTTCTTATTTTCACAACTTTAATCAAACTCACATTCACCAGTAGTTTTTACTCACATAGAATGATTTATCTCTTCATCTAAAGCATCAACATCGATACATAGCAATAAGAAAATCACATTCAAGGTATATTTTTCCCTTAACAGTCGTCCATATTGTGATTATTTTGTTTTGTGTGTTCATTGAACAATCATCGACAATTAATATATTTATGTGTTTGTTTGAGGTATAATTGATCCTTTTAGAAGTAATTCTTTTTTATTCTTTCATGTTCCTAGTTTTATTCCCAATGATATGGAAGGGTTTTGTTGTATTGCTATTTTCCTAATATGAAGGTTGTTGACTTATTGCTGTATTGCTATATTTCTTCCTATGTGAATACACTTGATCGCGTATTATATGTCATCTGCTCCAACTTTTGAACTAAATTTTTTTTGTTGACTTATTTGGGATAATGAAAATATTAAGGGCCTCCAAATTATTCAAAGTCAAATATATATATAGCAAAAAATGTGATAATTTTTTCTTAACCCAATAGATGAAGGCCGATATTTAAACAAGTAAGTCAAAGTTACAAAATTATTTATGATTTTAGTTAATTATTATATGTGTAGAAAATTAATTATAAGCAAATTTATAGGTAGCATGAATCAATCCGTTACAAACAACTTATTATAGCTCAAATTCAGTCTTGATGATATATCTAACTCCTCATTTATTGGGCAACATTTCAAGAAATTTTGAACATACCGTTAATTTTTTTTTTAACGGCAACTTTTTATTGAAAAACTAGCAAGGTGCAAGATAAATTCCAAAGAAATTAAATAAGGGTTCTTAAACCAAAGCTCCTTTAAAATTGAACTAGAACATCGGTTGGCACACCAATTATGAGAAAAAGAAACTACATCGTCAAAAATCTGAGCTTGCCTTAGAGGAAGAGAATCGAAGAGGAGTTTATTCCGAAACGACCAAATTAACCACCATGTAGTAAAGAAAACACCTTCCAATAAAGATTTTAGCTTGATCGGCATTCTGATAGAGATCAACCAAGTATCCCACTGATTGAAATAATTTGCATCAGACCAGGAGATATTCCACCAATGACAAATCATTCTTATAAGATCCTTAGCCAACTGACAACCAAAAAACAGATGGGAAGCATCTTCTATACCACATACTGGACAATCTTCTGCACTCACGGAAATTCCTCTATTACTAAGATTATGACGAGTAGGAAGTCGATCATAACGATCCCGCCAAACAAAAACATTAACTTTTATTGGCACACCTTTCACCCAACGGGTAACAGAATTCGAGTTCGGTAGGAGCAGGTCATCAATGGCCGAACGCAAATCTTTAACGCAAAACATACCAGCACCATTGAGATCGCACACCCAACGATCTAAGGAGGAGGACAATCTAATAGGCTCGATAATTGAGATGAATTCATCCCACTGTTGTTTCTCAACCCCATCTCGAATCTACCTGCGGAACGAGTTACACAGCGAAGGAGCATTCATTTTATCAGAAACCATAACATCTTTCACAGCCTCTAAAGCAAACAAACGAGGAAACCGAACCCAAAGGACAGTATCGAAAACCCACTGATCTAACCAGAATCTAGTCTTAGAACCGTCTCCCACACGAATTTTGCAATGCGACAGAAACTTGAACCCTTTAGTATCTAAAACACTAACATCGCGTAGAATGGAACTCCAACAAGAAGAAGAATACAACCTGTGGTTCTCTAACAAGTCACCATATAAAGCTCGAATGACTTGATACCATAAAGACTCATCTTGTGATTTAAACCCCCAAACCCATTTAAGAAGTAAAGCCCGATTTAATGCGAAGTAGCTCGACACTCCTAAGCCCCCTCTTTTTTATCAACCAAGACTTGCTCCCATGCTATCCAAGACACCTTTCGTTCCACTTGATTACCTCTAATAAAAAATTTACTACGAATCCTCTCAAGATCACGAAAAATGCCTATAGGAACCTTATAGATCGACATTGTGAACAATGGAGTAGCACCAAGGACATATTTCAACAAGGTTAATCTCCCACCAACGGATAACGTTTTCGCTTTCCATCTAGAAAGCCTAGACTGAACTTTCTGCAAAACTCCTGTCCATGCGGTATGTCTATTCATCGAACCACCAACTTCAATACCTAGGTATGTAAATGGAGTGGATAACACACCGCATCCAATAGAAGATGCACCGTGTCGAACCAACTCTTCAGGAACTCCAGTAACCATCATTTGGCTCTTCTGAACGTTAATCTTTAAACCTGACTAATAACTGAAAAAATTTTCTTCGCTTCGATTCGAATTGAAATCGGGTTTTAAGTGTGACTCAGTCATTCTTGGTTGATAAAAGAAAAGGTGATTATCTATAACTATTTAAAAATTAAAACTTTAAAAAATAAACTAAAAAATAAAGGAATGAACAAATTTAAAACTTGAATAAAAGTAAAATTGAAAATAAAATAAAACGAAACACTTTGAAATAAAAATTCACAAAATTGGCGGGAAAATAACAATTTAAAAACAATTCGGAATAAAAATTAAAATATAATTCGGAATAAAGTTCTAAACATAGTTCTTAATAATCAAAGTTTATAATTCGGAAAAATAAATCTACACCTAGTTCGGAATAAATCATAATTCAGAATCAATCTACACCTAGTTCGGAAAACACAAATTCTAACCTAATTCGGAATAGAAGAAATATATCTAATTCGGAAAAAACAGATAGTAACTAATTCGGAATAATTAGCTTAAAAACTAATTCGGAATAACCAATGTTTTGAACATAATTCGGAAAAAAATGTTGTAACCTAATTATGAATTCTAGACAAACACAATTCGGAAAAATAACTTCCAATGTAATTCGGAAAAAGTGCTAGTGTACTTAATTCGAGAAAATAGTTTGCATCTAATTCGGAATAACTATGTAATAACCTAATTCGGAAAACAGAATTGTCAAACTATTCGGAATAATCTGTTGTATCTAATTCGGAATTCTTAAACTTTTTATATAATTCGGGAAAAAGGGTTTTGTAATTCAGGAAACTTAAAAATAAGCAAAAATCAAATAAGAAAATAACAAATAATGAAGCTAAACAAATATTTAAAATAAGCAAACAAGACACAAATCAAAAACTCTAAAAACACCAAATAAGCTAAATATCTAAAATCAACTTTTAAAAGATTAAACTATTAAATCCACTTAATTAAAAATAAGATAAATATAAAAAACTTGAATTAAGCTACATGATTAATGAAATAAGCACTTCAATTAAATAAGCAATAAGATCAAATAAGCTACATGATTAACCAAATCAAACACAAAAATTAAAAAAAAGAAAGGAAGAATGAGATTAATATAAAAAACTTGAATTAAAGAGGAAGATTAAGATTCAAAAGATTAAGACAAAAGATTAAAAGCTTGAAAAACATGAAAGAAAGCTAGAGAGAGAATGTAATTACACCTACACCTATTCCTACTCCTAAACTAATCTGATCTAATCTATAAAAAATGATAGAAAATCAAACTATTTATAGTGGATGAGTAATGTGGTGTTGTTGCTTCCTTCTTTCTCTTTGTCTTCTCGTCTTCTTAATTAATTCGTCTTTTTCGACTTTATCTCGGGATTTGTCGATAGATATAATGAACTCGTCTTCTAATTTTCTTCTTTTATTAGACTTGGTTCTTCGACTTCGTTAAACTTCCGTCTTTGGTCTTTTTCTTCGATAAATCTTCAGAATAGGCCTTTGACTTCCGTTCTTTTTACACTCTTAATCTTTTGACTTCGTCTTTTCTCTTTTTCTTCGATAAAAGCCCGTGAAAGCCCGTGTTTTCTTCCTTTTTCATATTTTGGTCCTAAAACACAATAAAAACACAAACCACGCATAATTCCGACTTTTACGACATTAAATATACTTTTTGGTCTCGTTTTTATTTATTTTAAGTGGTAAAAGGATAAGTGTTTTCACACTTATTAAACCCCCTACACTTGACCATTGCAATTCCCTCATGTAATGCATTAATTTCAAAGCAAGATTTATATTCTCCTCATAATTAACCCTCTTTGGCATTTATTAAATACTACAATACTATGGGAACTTATAAAATAGAAATTTTCAAAATGTTAGAAGGAAGAAACTTGTAAAGAAATCTAAGACTTACATTAGGGCTTTGGTTGTCATGAATGTTTATCACCCTCAAGTTTTACGTTCCCCACACCAATCTTAAAAATGAGATCATTGTTATTATAAGTTAGTAAAACTAACACTTACTCATGTAGCTCAATTATTCACTTAGACCCCCTTATTCCTAGGTGTATCTCTTATATCTTATTTTTGTCTTCAATGATCACGAGGATGCATTTTTTACTTATTTCGATAGTTTATTTAGGCCGAAAATAAAATAGGACGATTTAATCCATAGTTAGCTAAGGACAAAATCTTTTAAAACTGCTTCTCGAAACCTTATAAAGTTCATATCTTGGCATAACTCGTTTCACGATTTGAGACCTTTCTCGGACCGATATTTGGCATTGACTTCATACTTCGAATCTTGAGAGACGTTCTTGAAATAATGGTATTCTCTTCATAATAGGAATTTCTTCACTTGAAGTTTTTGAGAGATTCTTCCAACTTAGACAACGACTTCTTCATTTTTCTCCAATCTTTACTTGGGATTTTAATATACAACGATCCGCCTCTTTTTCGGACTTGGATTTATTTATCCTCATACCTTGTTAGGGTCTTTTCGGATAGAATTCTCCATGATCTTTGTGGGAGTAATTGCTTCTCGTCGTGTGTCTCGATCCTTCATATTGATTTTTGAATAATGATTCTTCACATCATTTTGGATCTTTAGCAACAAAATGTAGCCCTCATGCCTTGTCAGGGCCTTTTTGGACTCGTCAATCTTCGCATCCCGCTTCAATAAGTTATGCCATGGCTATGAACTCTAATTAATCCCGAGCAACTTTTAAACGATCTTGGGATAGAAGCTAAGTAACTTTTCAAATCGTACGACCTTATTTATTGCCTTTATTTATATAACAAGCGATGGGAGAAAAAGCTTATAATTAACTCACATAAATTCATGAAAGAATACAAAACTTATAATTGACTCTATCATTATTCATTCTCCACAATTTAAAATCTCAAGGAATGATACTCGTGGATGCTTAGCCTAATAAACCAATTAAGGTCCATATGGTTAAGGATACTAGCTAGAGTAAACTCGAATAAGTAAACTCGGGTTGAGTTAAAATATTCAAGACGGGCCTAATATATCAAAGACGTCCAAACTTGTTAAAACCATTTTATTTAATCATTTATTTTGACTTTATTCTAGAAATGAAATAAATACATACGATGAAAGAAAATAACGATAAGAAAGGAAAATACTAATAGGCCAAAATAGATCAAAATTTTTGAAAAATGTCGAAAAATCAATTTTCTAGTTAAAATAAGGTTATATTCATGGAAAAGCCCACTTAACTTCGATAGAAGTCTCCTCTACACTTGATATAAACATTGCCCTCAATGTTTAAGCATGTGGAAGTAAAATCCCCTACACTTAGGACATTGTGCACGTTGTTTAAATCTTGCTAAGGAAAAGACAACTAAAGTGATTCCTATTTCAACATATATGAATACAAAAAAGTGAATCAAAAGAGTTTAGGATAGAACTGGAAGACGGGTACACGGAATCACGGGTCGTCAAAAGTCATCAAAACTAGATCTTTGAAAGCTCTAATCTCTGCACATCATAAGAAACAAAACAACAAACACCTATTTTGCTCCCCCTACACTTATTATAAAAACAGATAAAGAAGGATAGATAAGTGGGTTGCCTACCGAGAAGCGCTTGTTTTTGTTAACCGAGTCGCGAGCCTGACTCGACCCCGAATTAAGCATTCAAAGGGAAGCCTCTAATATTAATATCGGGATCAAAAATCTTGTCCTCGTTCCTGGAGGAAAATAATAAATGAGAGGCCGGGGGATAGGTCATGAAAGGTAAAAAAGTCCTCTTAACATACGAGAAGTATGTGAAGTTATCATCTACGGGAGGTGAGATGGGTAAAGGAATCAAAATGTCATCCCCAAAAGACATATGATTATCACTAAGAGGCAAAGCCGTAAAGATAACGATCATAGAATAATCAATGTCATCTCCCGGGTCAAAGCACTCATCCTCAGTAATGGTCTCTAAAGTATGGGATGAAAGGTGCTCGGGAGGGGTACTTGGGATAATATCTTCATGCATCAAAGTATCAAAAAGAATACCTCCCTCTGTGTCATCATCATCAATACCTGGGGGTATTGAGAGAATGTCGATTTCTTCCATAAATGTGTCATTATTCTCAACGGGAGTAATAGACGAGGGTAAAGACTCGGTAATAGGAGTATAATTCAACGCTTTAATTTCAGAAATAAGAAGATGAACTTTCAATAGTTTGTTGCGAAGAGTAACGTCTTCCACCTCATCTAAAAGACCAAGTTCATCGGTGAACTTCTCGTAAGCCGGAGAGAATGATCGACATCGCCCTCATCTCCCGGAGGAAATTTGGAAAAAGGAGAAATTTCAAATGTGAAATTCTCATAACATGGAGAAATGTCTTCATTAAGAGAGACCTCGTCCGTAAGCTCCACAAAAGTCGGTACATCACAAACCTCATCAAAGAATTTGTCGAGACCAAGATCACTAATCTCACTTGATATATCACTATCCTTAGACGCGTTTGGGATATCAAAAGTAGGAGTAGTAATCTCAGAAGATGGTTTGAGATCAAAAATATCATCCTCGTCATCATAATAATAAAAGGGACGCACAAGAGGCGTAGAGGTATAAGCACTAAGATTAGATACTTGCTCTTATCGCCTTTCCTCTTGCAATTTATCTTTTAGTCGATCTAATTCTTCATGAACTTTTAGAAGTTCATTCAAAATAGTGTCTCGTTGTTCTTCACTCATTCCAAAAGAAGGTTGATGATCGAGGGTGTAATGTGGGGGCTCAAAATTATCATAACCGGAATGATAGCATGGATCGGGCTCATACGAATTCATCGGTTGACAAGAAAAAGTGTTGTGAGGGCCCCCACAATTGTTGCAACACGGGTATTGAGAAAAACCCGGTGCATTTTGCGGATACGGATCCACATATATGGAAGAGGGTGAAATAGTGTCATTAGTGGTGAAGGATGAATTGATTGAATTGCGCGATAGACAACGTCCAAATTCGTAATTGGGGAGATCTCTTCCGTACCGTTCGCATGAAGACCATTGACAGGATTGACTACCAGACGATGGTCTCCCACACCCTACACAATCGACATACGAATCCATTAAGAATTAAAAATAAGAGTGGGTGAGAAAAAGAATAAACACTATATAGGATTAAGAGGAATATTTTTTGGTGTAACACTTAGGAAAGCATCACTTTTGTGGTCTTTTTAAATTTTTTAGTTGCAAAACTTAGAAAAGAAATGGTTTTTATGATTTTTTAAATGGTTTTGGGTTTTTTAAAATTTTTGATTTTTTTGGATTTTTGAAATTTTTTTGAAATTTAAGCAAGAAAAATAACGTTCAAAAGTGAACGGATCCCAAAATCCAACGCGTCTCTCACAAAAACCCGTTAATCTTTACAAAAAGAGCCAGCAACGGCGCCATTTTAATAACTAAAAAATTGTGTTAATGCAAAGCAATGCCTAAAAACATTGTTAGTATTAATTAATCTTTCTTATTTTTGATCACGACAAATTATAAAGACATTTATTGTCAAACACAATTATAAAACGAATTATCTAACAAACACTATCATCAAGGTAATAATCATTATACTAACATATCATAATCATGCTTAGTGATCATAAAAGTGATTAGCCATCAAATTCACTTTTGTCAAATGTAACAAAAGATTTTTAATAAACTTTATTTTTAAGAAAATGTTTTATTAAAATGAAAATGTAAATTTGAATATGGCATATTCTAAATGCCATAAGAATATCCTTTGAAGGTTTAAAAAGCCTCAGATATTTCAAATTCACTAAAAGACAAAAAGGAGCGGACTCTACGCCGGCGGTACCTTAGCACCTACGGCGGATCCTTATCGATAAGGAACCGCTGGGTCCAATAAGGAACCGCGGGCAGATATAGCTTTTGGATGTTTGTCTTATAAATAGTGGATCATATCTGCATTCTCATTAACCCTTTTTGGACATCTCTTTCAGCCTTCTTTCTCCAATCGAATCCTAGTCATTTGTAAATGATCACTTAATGTGTTAAGTATGTTTACTCATGATTATCCTCTTGATCTCCTTATTTACCTTGTCCAAAGAGAAGATCACTCGCACACTTGTGATGTGATTAAAGATGTAGCATTGATGAAGATCACATTCTCCTAAAGATCTAGTCATGTTCATCATTTGTTTATTTGTGTCTTATGTAGATCCAATGTATTTGTGAATACTTGGACTAGTTGTGTTCATCCAAGCTATATGTGAATACTTGGATTAGAGTTATGTAAATCCATTGCACATGTGTGTGCTTGGATTTGTGTTATGTAGATCAAAGCTACATGTGTGTACTTGGATATGTTTAGTTGAGTTGTAATTAGTTGTGTTAGTTCTCACTAAACTATAAAGTGATGTTGTTGTGTTTTGTGAGTTCTCACTAAACTATAAAGTGATGTGGTTGTGTCTTGTGAGTTCTCACTATACTATAAAGTAATATGTAGTTGTGTTGTGTGAAGTTCTCACTTAGCTTCAAAATGAAGAGTCGTGAAGATTGGTTCTAGCTTTGGATTAGAACTCGACATCTAGCCTTGTGTTGGAAAATGGTGAAGTAGGCAACGTTGTGAAGATTGGTTCTCGCTTTGGATTAAAACTCGACATCTAGCCTTGTGTCGTAAAATAGTGAAGTGGGCGACGTTGTGTAGATTGGTCCTAGCTAAGATTAGGTCTCGACATTTAGCTTAGTGTCGGAAAATAATGTAAGCGACGTTGTAAGGTTTTCTCTGCCAAGAAGGGAGCTTGTGGATATAGTGCAAATCTCAAGTAAGGTGTACTCGAGGAGTGGAGTAGGAACGAGGATAGAGCCTCGTTGTCGAACCAATATAAATCTTGGTGTACTCCTACTAGTTTGTTTCTTTCCTTACTCATTACTTACATTGATTATCATTATACTTACTACACATTTTTAATGCATTAGAATTGAACCTAATCATTATGCAACTAGCTTTCAAGTAAAAGATAGTTTTGTGCACTCACCTAATTGAAAGGATTTTTAATTAGGAGATAAATCGATGAGAAACAATTCAACCCCCCCCCCCCCCCCTTCTGGTTTCTACAATTGGTATTAGAGCGATGGTGACATAAGATCTTTGAAGTATATTGTACTTTAAAACTTGGATCGATCCATTGTCTCCTTAAATTAGAAGGTTAAGTTGTACTAAAGTTAGTCTTTGGTCAAAGCTATTTTTTTTGAAATAAGGTTTTTAAATTGTTAATATTGCATATTACCTAAATTAGTAGTATTAATGCATTATAGATTTACTCTTGAAATGTATCTACTAGTTTGCATCTTATTATGTGTAGGTACTCATGAAGATAAATCATTCTATTGATTGTGGATTGAGTTACTTACACTTGTAGAAGACTCATCTTCTTTGATTTCCAACATCATTGAATGATGATATCAAGATGGGTAGAAGTGACACTACTCTTTGAAGACATAGTAGTCACTATTAGTCATAGTTGGGCTTTGCATCGGTTCCTTGTAAGCTCGGAATGCAATTTGTGGCCAAGGTACGCTTTCGTTCTTCCATACGCCCTTTTGATCATTCTTTTGATCATTAATTGACTATATGCTTGTTCTTGGCATCCTTGCCTTGACATTTATTTTTGGTTTGTGATTCTTTCCTTTTTGCCTCTCAAACCTTCATTGCTTGGATTCTTGACTCACTATGGAGATGTAGGGTGAGTTAGTAGAAGCCTAAAGTATCAAGCATGATTTCCATGGTTTTCACCCTTACGGTTAGTAGGCCCTATATCATGTGTAACTTGTGCAATTAAGCTCATCTCTAGGATTATTAGTGAATCCGTTGAGATACCAAACTACTTCATTAAGTTGTAGGTGGATTTTAAACATTTGGAATTGAAATATTCCAAGGATATTGTTATTGTTAATTCTAGCAATAATTATCCGATCATGTGGGAGAGAAAGTGAATCTATACTTTGCTCATGTTTTGAAATAGAATAAGACTACTCATAAAAATGATCTTATTCTATGCATCAAAATTTCTTGGTATAATTCATTACCAAAGTCGTTTAGACTTTCGCCGGAAAGACACGTCTTATACCACTATATATGACACAAGCTCTTCACCTCCTCAATTTGAAAAATGTCATTTGTCTCTTGAGCAATGTTCTTGGTCTTGATTCACTTCTCTTGACTCCTCTCCTTCTGCTTCTTTGCTACGAGTAGTCGTTTGTTCGTTTTGGTCTTTTTCTATCTCGATTCAACTCGTCATCCTTCAACAAGGTATTATTACCTAGTGTTGTGATGGTCCAATGATATCCTAAAAGGTTTAAGATATATTTTTAAGTATTTTAAATATTTTGGTTGATTGACGGAATTGATATGAATCCATGAACAAGTTAGTAATGGCATTGTTAAATGCTTACCTAAAAACCTTGTTTTGAAAAACCAATGTTCTAGTTCATTTTTGATTTTACATAGTTCATATGAATTGATCAATGATGAAATGGGTACATTGTGAACATGAGAATGACAAGGATTAATCCTTTGTTTGTGAAGCTATTGATGAAACACATTCTCATCTTTTGAATTTTGATTTTATTTTTCATATAAGTGATTGGAGAAATATTTTTGTTTATTGTATTTAAGTACAAATCATGCCTTCAAGATACCAAAGAGATCATCAAAACACTAGACGATATATGCCAAACCTCTCTCAAATTTTTGCTTCTACCCAACTCCAAAACTCATATCCATCTTTTTCAAAACGTTGTTTCCATGAGGGTAGAACTGTCGATGAAGAAATTACGGGTTATGATTATATCAAATCTATGTTGGAGCCTATGGAGTTTGATTGTTTGATTTACATAGACGAAGAGTAATAAGTGTGTAAACACTTATCCTTTTGCCACTAAAATCAAGGAAAAACAAGACCTAATCATGTGTTTAGTATCGTAAAAGTCGGAATTACGCGTGGTTTTGTGTTTTTGTTTTAAATAGGTACAAATGATCAAAAGAAAAGAAAACACGGGATTTCACGGTCAAATGTTGAAGAAAAGTCCAAGAAAGATACGAAGACAAAGTCAAAGAACCAAAAGTGTGCCAAAGGTCACGAAAACCGGTAAATTTGACACGAGTTCAAAGGAAAGATCATCAAAGCCAAAATCGAGCTCGTTTTAGAGGATTAAAGATTATCAAAGTTATTTGGGCTTAGTGGTTCCCACATTTGCTTATTGGGCCCACAAGCCCATTTAACCAATTTGTTAATTTACCATTTGATGGATCAGAAGGCCCAATTACATATTATAGACGGATGGAGTATGTTTTAAAAAGATTGGGCCCTAAGGTTTACTAAACTATACGGATGGATTAAGATCCAACAAAAGCCCAAATGGTCAAAATATGGGACGGAGGAAACAATGCTTAAACTTTGGTCAACACTTACATTATTTACTCTCACAATCACACGTTTTATTAAATATTTACCCACCCCACACATAACTTTCGATAATAACAAGAAACACTCACCCTTCTCCTTTTATCTCTCTCCCAAATAAATAGTCGCCCTCCCCAACCCTAAAAACCTGTAAAAAAAGTTAATATTCACTGAAACCTTAACCCCAAAATTAATATAGGGCTTTTTATCAAGCATGTGATATACACGCATGTGTAAATTAATCCCCATTTTTATTGGAAATAGTTACTGGTGGTCATCAATCCGACGTGGCTCTTTCCTTGGATTTAATTGGCTGTGACAGCCAATATCCCCAAATCCTCCAATCATTTGAGTCCACATCATCTTTCAACAAACACACCTTCAATCCACCTTGGCAATCCATGGATTATGATTCTCAACCGTTGATGAAGAAAAAGAGAGAGAAGAAAAGAAAAGAACGGCCAAGATTGAAGAACGTGAGCACCAAGTTCATCAAGAGAGATTAGGTTTTCCTATAACCCCTCCCCCCCCCCCCCCCCCCCACACACACACACATAAACATGTAACGGTGTGCCTTTTTTTATTTTTATTTTTATTTATGCAATTTAGTTTTTTAGGTAAAATTGTAATTTTAATTTTCCCAGTATTGTAATCAAAGTTTCAGTTATTAATAAAAAAATTTCAGTTTAATTAATCTCGTCTTACATTTCTTTTAAGTTTCCTGCTATTTAAATTTCAATCTGTTTTTATCACCATTATTATTATTGGTTTTTTATTATAATTATTAAAAAAACGAAGGTGGATAAGAACTTCCCCACTGGAAGTTCGTTAAAATCTGGTTCTAGGTTCGAATGTTGATGTCTTTCGATGATGATGATGATATTCGGGTAAGGAGTGTTTGATTCGTTTCATAGACAGCTCAGCGCTCGTCTACTCCCCAACGGATTCGTCATCAGGTTTAATCCTCTTTCTATTTTGTTTGTTTAAGTTTTATATCCGCTTGCTAATATTTGCTTAAGTTTGAGTTATTTGAATCTACTTATTAGATTATCTGCTTATTGGTTTATTTCGCTTTTTGTTGTTACTGTTATTGTTTAATTGGGTATTGTTGGTTTAGTTTATAATATCTGATAATCTTGTTTGGAGCTGCTTTATTTTCGGTTTATATAGTCTGCTTGTTTATTAATCTGTTTAGTTTTTAAGTAGTAATCTGGTTTGGATCCGCTTTATATAGATTTGATTTGAGTAACGTTTGCTGATAAGTTTTGCTTATAGGTTTTGCTTATTGGTTTGCTGATAGTTTTTTTGTTTGCTTATTAGTTTGCTATTTAATATTGCTGATCTTTGAGTTTGCTGTGATTAGATTTAGATTTGCTTTTTAAGGGTTTAGCTTATTTGCTTTTTGTTTGTTTAAGCTGTTTTAGCTTATTTGGTTTTTCGTTTTGCTGATATTACTGCATAAGCAAACAGATCCTCTTGGTCTGTTTGTTTCACTTATTCCAAAAGAAAGTCCAAAAAAAATATATATCAAAAATTTGTCTATCAAGGGGCTCGAACCCCTGACCTCTAGTTTATTAGCCCAACGTCTTACCATCTCGTCTAGTCCTATATTTGTGTTTAAATTCACTCCGTTTAATTAATATAGGGTTATAAATAGCTGTCAGTTCAGTTAAATAGTTTTAATACAAGTTTTAGTTTTATTAATTTTAATTAAAAGTTTTTCTTTATAAATTTTTTTAAAAAGTTTTTTAAAAAATAAAAAAATATATATAAATATTTTAATTACTTTTATATATTTAAATTGTTTTTTTATCTAGTTTCTTTTTATTTTTAATTAAGGATTTATATAAGTTAGTTTTTTAAAAATTTTATTTAAATTCAAAATAGTTTTTAAATTAGTTTAATTAATTTTGTTTAGTTTCAAATTAGTTTTAAATTAGTTTAAAATAGATTTCACATTTCTTTAAATAGATTTAAAATTAGTCAAAATTAGTTTTAAAATTTAAATAGAAAGGTCTTAGTTAATTAAAATAGTTCAAATAGTTAATTAAATAGTTTTAATTAAATAGTTTTTAGTTTCTAAAATACCAAAAAGAGTTTGATTCACCAAGAACAATCAATCTTACGTTTAATTGGAAATCAATTCGAGTGAGTCGAGGAAAACGAACTCGAACTTTAATTGCAAATAATCTCACATTAAAATGGCGCCGCTGCCGCTTCGCTCGTTACGATTGAAGATTTTCGTGAGACGTTTGGATTTTGGGATCGGTTCATTTTGAACGTTACTTTCTTGCAAAAAAAATCGAAAACATAAAAAATCAAAAAGATAAAAATACAAAAAAATTAAAAATCATCAAAAGCAAACTCTTTCCTAAGATTTGCACCAAAAAAGTTTAAAAATCCAAAAGTAATACTTTTCCTAAAGTATTACACCAAAAATATTACGTATTATTGTTATTTTTCTTATTTCGATTTCTTTCGTTTTTATTGTGAATATATATTTTTCTTAAAAAATACAAAAAGATTTTTCATTTACTATATTATATTACGTAGCACAATTAATTTACCTACTTTTCAAATAAGACCTTAGTTGGGATTTCATCACCTAACTATTGTATTCGAATCAAAAACAAAAAATCAAGGCAAAATAGATAAATACTAGTAAGAAGTTTGAACTCAATATATACAAACTATAAGGTGGGTATAAGGCGACGCGCTATAAAAGGCCGTCTAAGGAAAAAGGTTTTTAAGTGCTTTGTGCCACCTCGTTTTCCCGCTTGCTTGTGCGTATATTGAGAGGGACGACCGATTATTGGTTTGCCAACTCAATTAGTATTAAGTATATATTTTTGTAGCTTTTTAATACTGCACCTCGAGAGGGATAATCCCTTTCCTCTCAAAGTCGACCGAGGTCTCCTACCTCATTCCTAAAGTTTTAATTGTATGCGCACTCGCGCGCATACATACATACCGAGTGGTGTACCAAATATTTCTAATTCTTCCAAAAAGAAGAAGAACAACAACAAAAAGACCGTCAATCAAGCAAATCCCGAGAATCGAGATTTTAACAATACGATGGCAACGGATAATCGACCAATGATTGAGATTCTAAAATCTCACGTTGAAGGAAATGATGACGCGATTGTGGTACCGGATATTGGAGCGAATAATTTTGAACTACCAACGGGTTTTATTAAAATGGTTTCCGCTACACCATTTTTAGGTCGTACTAATTATGACCCACACGCTCATATCAAACGTTTCATACAATTAGCAAACACCGTCAAATACAATGGGTGCCACAAGAGGCCATTCGTTTACAACTCTTACCTTTTTCCCTCAGGGGACAAGCCCAAATTTAGCTTGATAAGGAACCACCCCAAAGTATTACAAAATGGATTGATTTAAAGACCAAGTTCATTAACTACTTTTTCCCACCATCACGGACCACCGCTTTAAGGAATGACATCATTACCTTTGTACAAAATTATAGGGAAACGTTTAGTGAGTCTTGGGATCGTTTTAAAGAGCTTTTAAGAAAATGTCCACAACATGGTTTCACTAAAGTGCATCAAAACAATACGTTTTACAATGGTTTAACTCTTAATGACCAAGACTCACTTAATAGTGCCGCGGGGGGCAATATTCTTGTGAAATCCATGAACGAGGCTTGGGCAATAATTGAAAACAAGGCAAAAGTACAAACCAAGAGTGTTAGAGCTACTATGGAAAGTGCTAGTACTAGTGAGAGTGACAAGAGAATTGGTAAGCTTACTTCGCTTATTGAAACAATTGCTCTACAAAGCGCTAACAATACCAAAGCCATCAATGGTCAAGTAAATGCCTTAAAAGAGACTTGTGAAATTTGTGAGACTTGTGGTGGACCACATTCGTATTTTAATTGTGATAAGGTTTACAATCAACAACAACAAGTTTATGCTTATAACAACAATGAAAATGAGCGGGTTCAATTCAAACCAAATGTTGATGTTAACCATTTGTCTTATAAGAGTACTAACTATTTGGCTCCCCCAGGTTTTGTAGCTCCACAAAGACCGCCCCCACCCGCCCAAAATAGGAACCAAGCTCCTCAAATGGGTAATTTTCAAGGGAATGCAAATCAAGGAAATTTTAATGGTCAAAATCAAGGGAATTTTCAAAGGCAAAACCAAGGGTTTAATACTCCAAATCAAGGCTTTAATAACCAAGGTTTTCATAATAACAATGGTTTTCAACCTCAATATCAAAACCAAGGTTTTCCTAATCAAGGGTTTAACAAACAAGGGTTTAATCAAATGAACATGCATAATCCTCAAATAGACTTGGTTCTACAAAAGTTGACCGAACATGAGAGAACTATGAAACAAATGAAAGAGTCCACCGATAGGAAGTTCGTGCAAATGTTACAAGCCCTTAGACCCCAAGGAGCCTTACCTTCTAATCCCGAGATTAACACTCGTGCTAATGTGAGTGTTATCACTACTCGAAGTGGAGCCACTTTAGTGGGACCTTCCATCTCTTCGCCCATAAAGGAGAGACAAGGCCCGGAGGTCATAATGAGTAATCCTACTCCCCCTCCGGTGATTCCTCCCACTACCACTCCTAGTACTAGTTCTCCATTGCCTAAAGAGCCTATCCCTAAGATTGTTCAAGAAGCGAGTCCTTCTCCTTCTCCACCTTCAACATCTAAGCCCAATATCCCTTATCCCTCTAGGTTAAACAAGGCTAAAGTGCTCACCAAAGATGACGTTCATGTTTCCAACTTTTTGAAAATGATTTCCCAAGTGAATGTTAACATTAGCCTTATTGAAGCACTTGCTCAAATGCCTAAATTTGTGAAAATGTTCAAAGATTTGCTTAATAAGAAAGAAAAAATGGTTGAGCTCGTGAATACTCGTTTAAATGAGAATTGTTCCGCGATTCTTCTCAAAGAGCTTCCCCAAAAGCTAGGAGATCTCGGATGATTCGTGTTACCTTGATCGTTTCCCCAAATTGATGATTGTATGGCTTTATCGGATCTCGGCGCTAGCATCAATCTTATGCCACTCTCGGTATGGAAACGATTATCATTAGCCTACCTTGTACCGACTCGCATGACTCTCGAGTTAGCTAATAGAACTCTCGCATACCCCGTTGGTATTGCCGAAGAAGTTTTTGTTCGAGTTGGTACATTCACTTTTCCCGTGGACTTTGTTGTAGTCGACTATGAGATGGATCCTCGTATTCCGTTAATACTTGGTAGACCATTTTTAAGAACCGGAAAAGCGTTAGGTGATGTAGCCGAAGGGGAATTAATTCTTAGGGTAGGGAATGATCAACAAGTGTTTAAAATGGGGAAAATGGTAAATAAATCAAACGGAAAAGAATCGGTCAATATGATTGATGTGCTTAATTTTGATAATGAAGAAAGTTTTATCAATCCTTTTGAAACTAAAAAGTTTAATCTTAATGATTTTGTGGTACATTCAAACCCACTTTTTGAAATTTCAAATGATAATCCACTTTTTGAAGAAAATGAGGACACTAATAATGACGACACTTCTTTAAGTGATCTCAATTCTTTGGGTTTTGACGAGACACCTAGTGAGCCTAATGATCCTATTATCTCTATAAGTGATCCTCCCATTCTTGAGTCTTCCTTTGACTCTTATATTCCAAAATTGGGGGTTACGACTTTTGAAAAAGATCCTCCACCTTTAGAGGTTGCCCATATTTTAGAGGATATTCCATTTGAGGAGGATTTAAATATCTTTCTAAATTCCTATTTTCCTCACGAGGATGAGTTTTCCTATGACTCCGATGACACTTATGTTTTCACATCGAGTTTGGAAGAGGACGAATCCCCCACTTTGGATCAAAATGACATTTTGAAATTTAATGTCCACACCTCTTGCCATTTTCCCGTTAAGGAATCGGTGTTTGATCCCGGAATAGAAACTTTTGTGCTATTATTACCATTTCACCATACCACCCTTTCATTTAAAAGATCGTTGCCTAAGGATACCCCACTTTTCTTTGCCTTGTGTGATTTTACCACCTCGGGGTTTATTTCCTTTCATGATGGAAATTATGTGTTTGACCCGAGTGGATTTTCATGGGGTATTCCTTATATGATTTTGATTGAACCCTTTATCATGGAGAGATTTTCCTCCCTTGGAAATATCGGTTTTCCCTGATTTTCCCATTTGAATGATGACATTCGGGAAATTGAGTCGAGCTAGAGACTCGTGATAAATAAATCAAGCATCGTATAACTAGGTTAGATTTTTACCTTTTTCCATCCTTTCCACCCTTTTTCACCTTCACCCATTTCCTCCAATAAGTGTAGGGGGAGCCAAGTAGGTTGTTTGTGTGTTGTGATGTTGTGTGCAGGGAAATGTGCTTTAATGATCCACTTTTGGTGTTTTTGACACGACCCGTGATCCCGTGTTCCCGTGTATCCGGTTTCTTCGATAAGTTTTTGCTATTGTGATTCATACATGTTTATAAATAAGATGAATAAATGTAATAACTTTAGTTGTCTCTTCCTTAGCTCGATTTAAACAACGTACTCAATGTCCTAAGTGTAGGGGAGTTTATTCTCCCACATGCTTAAACATTGAGGACAATGTTTATATTAAGTGTAGGGGGACTTCTATCGAATTTTAGTGGGATTTTCCATGAATTTGACCTCATTTAACCGGAAAATTAAAAAAAAATTCAACGTTTTTCAAATTTTTGATCTATTTTGGCCTAGTAGTATTTCCATTTATTTTCTTTCCTTTTGTCATCGCATCTTATTTATAATTTTCCATTTCAAGAATAAAGTCAACAATAAATAAATGAATAAAATGGTTTTAACAAGTTTAGATATCTTTGATATATTAGGCCCGTCGTGAATATTTTGACTCAATCCGAGTTTACTTATCCAAAGTTTACTCTAGCTAGTATCCTTAACCATATGGACCTTAATTGGTTTATTAGGCTAAGCATCCACGAGTCTCATTCCTTGAGATTTTAAATTGTGGAGAACGAGATATGATAGAGTTGATAATAAGTTTAAGGGTTAATTCTTGCTTATATGAGTTTTTGTGGCTCTTTCTTCCCGCTTGTATATTTAATTGCTTAATAAATGAGGATTTTTGCGGTGTAGATTCGATATCTTAACTCTTAGCCAAATCTTTTATCTCCTTGTAATTAAAGCATGAACACATTGAGGGTGCCAGCGTTGTGGACTTCCGACTAAGGTGGCTCATAACCACTAAGTAGGAGGTATTCAAACCATGGGACCGCGGAATTTGGCCTACTATATATATCATAGATAAAGAAATAATAAGATTAAAACATGACCTCAAGGAGCCTTAGGGTGTGGGGCATGTAGCACGAACCTTGTCATTAGAGCCTTAGGGTGTATGGCATGGTAAGTGTTGAATAAAAGTTGATCAAAAATCAATTCCCTTGTTTATCGTTCAAGGAGCCTTAGGGTGTGGACAATAGATGAGGAGCATTTTTACATCTTAAAGAGCCTAAGGGTATATGATGTAAACTTGCTAAACTCCACATAAAGTCAACATGACTTTGGAGGAATAATTAATAAGTAGTACTATTGGCCAAATTTCGGATCCAGGAATTTATTCCCCAAATCGTGTTAAATCATCCTTGATGTGGGCTTACTTTAGTGACAACGTTTTTGAGGACGAGGTTAGGTTTTGAGTGTCAGGTTTGCACCGTTTTGCCTTCATTTTTTGATTAATAATTATCAAATAATTCAAATGAGCCTACGGGTGAATGACAATCCATAAAATCTAGAGATACAACGTAGGAATTGGAGAAAGAGTATTACACAATTGTCTTATATAAGTGGACTTAACTTGAGAACTTATGGTAAACAATGATCTCATTTTTAAGCTTGGTATGAGGAACGTGAAACTTGAGGGTGATTAATATTCATGACACCAAAGCCCTAATTTAAGTCTTAGATTTCTTTACGAGTTTCTTCCATCAAATAATTTCCAAGTTAATAAATTGTTATAACATTTGTTTCCTTTAAAGTTTTTATCTTTTCATCGTAGTAGTAGTAATAATAGTAATAAAGGCAAAGATGGATTAATTATGAGAAAAATGTAACTTTATGCTTTAAAATAATGCATTGCATGGGGTCATTGCAATGGTCAAGTGTAGGGGATTTAATAAGTGTGTAAACACTTATCCTTTTGCCACTAAAATCAAGGAAAAACAAGACCTAATCATGTGTTTAGTATCGTATTAGTCGGAATTACGCATTGTTTTGTGTTTTTGTGTTAAATGGGTACAAATGATCAAAAGGAAAGAAAACACGAGATTTCACGGTCACAATGTGAAGAAAAGTCCAAGAAAGAGACGAAGACAAAGTCAAAGAACCAAAAGTGTGCCAAAGGTCACGAAAACCGGCAAATTCGACACGAGTTCAAAGAAAATATCATCAAAGCCGAAATCGAGATCGTTTTTTAGAGGATTAAAGATTATCAAAGTTATTTGGGCTTAGTGGGTCCCACATTTGCTTATTGGGCCCACAAGCCCATTTAACCAATTTGTTAATTTACCATTTGATGGATCAAAAGGCCCAATTACATATTATAGACGGATGGACTATGTTTTAAAAAGATTGGGCCCTAAGGTTTACTAAAATATACGGATGGATTAAGATCCATCAAAAACCCAAATGGTCAAAATATGGGACGGAGGAAACAATGCTTAAACTTTGGTCAACACTTATATTATTTACTCTCACAATCACATGTTTTGTTAAATATTTACCCACCCCGCACATAACTTTCGATAATAACAAGAAATCCTCACCCTTCTCCTTTTATCTCTCTCCCAAATAAACAGTCGCCCTCCCCAACCCTAAAAACCTGTAAAAAAGTTACTATTCACTGAAACCTTAACCCCAAAATTAAAATAAGGATTTTATCAAGCATGTGATATACACGCATGGGTAAATTAATCCCCATTCTTATCGGAATGAAGTTACTGGTGGTCCTCAATCTGACGTGGCTCTTTCCTTGGATTTAATTGGCTGTGACAGCCAATATCCCCAAATCCTCCAATCATTTGAGTCCACATCATCTTTCAACAAACACACCTTCAATCCACCTTGGCAATCCGTGGATACAAGATGATTCTCAACCGTTGATGAAGAAAAAGAGAGAGAAGAAAAGAAAAGAGCGGCCAAGATTGAAGAACGTGAGCACCAAGTTCACCAAGAGAGATTAGGGTTTTCCTATAACCCCCCCCCCCCCCCACACACACACACAAAAACATGTAATGGTGTGCCTTTTTTTATTTTAATTTTTATTTATGCAATTTAGTTTTTTAGGTAAAATTGTAATTTTAATTTTCCCAGTATTGTAATCAAAGTTTCAGTTATTAATAAAAAAATTCAGTTTAATTAATCTCGTCTTACATTTCTTTTAAGTTTCCTGCTATTTAAATTTCAATATGTTTTTATCATCATTATTATTATTTATTTATTATTATAATTATTAAAAAAAGAAGGTGGATAAGAACTTCCCCACTGGAAGTTCGTTAAAATCTGGTTCGAGGTTCGAATGTTGATGTTTTTCGATGATGATGATGATATTCGGGTAAGGAGTGTTTGATTCGTTTCATAGACAGCTCAGCGCTCGTCTACTCCCCAACGGATTCGTCATCAGGTTTAATCCTCCTTCTATTTTATCTGTTTAAGTTTTATATCTGCTTGCTAATATTTGCTTAAGTTTGAGTTATGATACAAGGTTTTTTCTTTAACACCCTGTATGAAAATTTATCGTTCTCGTGTTCTAATCGAATTGATCTAGGTTATCTATGTGACTCAGTTGATTTTGGTGAAACAAATATTTTTGGTTTTTTTTTAAATTTGAATGTGCGAAACGTAAAAGTAAATGTCGTTAAAGTAAAGTGATGTTGAAATAAATCTAAGTCTAATTAAAAGAAAGGTACGATATTTAAAAACTTCGAAAAATAAAATAACTAAATGACCAAAAATAAAGCGTGACGAGAATTAAATTTGACAAGTATTAAAATATAACCTAAAAATTAAACAAGACAAAATATAAAAACCAACACCCAATCGGAATATATTCTGATCAGACTCACCTTGATAGGAATGTACCTCGTCGGAATCCACTTACCTTTCTGTCGGAATGTTGATCGGAAAACCCGATCGGAATATGTCACCTTTCAGATCGGAATACCCAAACAACTCAGATCGGAATGTGTAGAACAAACTCAGATCGCAATGCTGATCGGAATGAGCTATCGGAATAAAAGGTGTAACCTATCGGAATATGGTCCGGTTCGGAATGATGTTCAGATCGCAATGTGTCAGATCGCAATGTTGTTCAGATCGGAAAGGTGCTAAGAAAAATTGGGCAACACTTCGACTAAGTAAGCCTCAAGAGCCGTCGGAATGTGCGATCGCAATGTGCGATCGCAATCCCAGATCGGAATGAGGGTGATGTTACTTCTATCGCAATCCCGGATCGGAATGCAAACCTTTGCCCCAATACTGTCACTATCGGAAAGTGGAGAATGCACCCCGTCGCAATATGTGTTAACCCTTCTTTTCCGATGGATACAAATTCTTAATAAGCTCAAATCCAAATAAGCTAAATCTAATAAGCACTAGCAAAGAACTTAAAGGAAATGGAATCAAAACGAGATAAAAAGTTAAAAAGTTAAAACCTTTCAAAATTTAAAATGACGAAGCTAAGTGAATGGATTTTAAAAAGTAAAACTTTTAAGAAAAATTTTAAAACACTTAAGTTAAATACTAAATAAGCACATAAGATTGTCAAACTTATGGCTATTTCGTATGAAGACTTAAGAGGAAAAAGAAAAGATGAAACTTTTAATCAAATAAGCAAATGGATTAAGCAAAAACTTGCTTAATCTGAAATTGTAACCGAATCAAAAAAAAAGAAAGAAAAGTAGAATGAGATTGATAAAAAGAACTTGATCAAATGATAAAGAAAGATTAAAGACACGAATTTAAAGAACATAAATTAAAAACTTATATGGAATTAAAAGGATAATCAAAGTGCAAAACATATATTTAAATTGACATGAAAGGTAAATGACAAGATATAAAAATGGTGGAAGACTAATTGTCACCTTAGCCAACAAAAACAAATGAATGAAAATGGGGTGTATTTATAGGAGATTAGGAAGGTGTTAGAGGAAGCTTCCTCCCCTCCTTCCTTTCTTCTTAATTGCGCCATTAAGTCCTTCCTTCTTAATCTTTTTGTTAATCTTGGACTCTAATGACTTGTGGCTCGGGATTTCTCTTGAACTCGTCTTTTAATTCTTCAATAAAATAGACTTGAGTTCCTCGGCTTTTGATAAACTTCCGTCTTTTGACTTTTTCTTCGATAAATCTTCAGAATTGGTCTTGGACTTCCGTTCTTTTTGCACTCTTGACTTCTTGACTTCGTCTTTTCATCTTTTTCTTCAATAAAAGTCCGTAAATGCCCGTGAATGCCCGTGTTTTCTCCACTTTTCACCTTTTCGTCCTAAATCACAACAAAAACACAAACCACGCATAATTCCGACATAAAAGACATAAAATACACGTTTTGGTCCGGTTATTATTGTAATTAAGTGGTAAAAAGGATGGGTGTTTACACACCTATCAAATCCCCTACACTTGACCATTGCAATGTCCTCATGCAATGCATTAGTTACAAAGCACGTTTACATTTTTCATCAAAATTAATCCACGTTGGCCTTTATTAAAGAGATAGTAAATTATAAACATTCAAAATAAAGAAATCAAAAACATACCTTGGGTTTTGGAAATGTTGTGAATGATCATCATCCTCAAGTTTTCACTTTCTCCAACCAAGCTTAAAAACGAGATCATTGTTATTATAAGTTAGCAAACTAACACGAACTCATGTGGGCCAATTATTCACTTAGACTCCCTTATTCCTAGAGGTATCTCTTATATTTTATTGTTGTCTTGAATGATCACGAGGATGCATTGTTTGACTTATTTTGATAGTTATTTAGTCCGAAAATGAAGTGAACGATTTAATCAATAGTTAGCTAAAGGACAAAATCTTTTAAAACTGATTCTCGGGACCTCATAAAGTTCATATCTTGGCATAAATCGCTTGGCGATTTGAGACCTTTCTCGGACCGATATTTGGCAGCGACTTCATACTTCAAACCTTGAGAGACGTTCATGAAATTATGGTCTTCTCTTCATAATGGAATTCTTCACTTGAAGTTTTGAGAGATTCATACTTGGACCACGACTTCTTCATTTTTCTCCAATCTTTATTTTGGACTTTGATATACAACGATCCGCCTTCTTTTATGACTTGGATCTATTTATCCTCATACCTTGTTAGGTTCTTTTCGGATACACTTCTCCATGACTTTTTGGGAGTTTTTGCTTTTCGTCGTGTGTCTCGATCCTTCATATTGATTTTCGATAAATGATTCTTCACATCACTTTGGATCTTTAGCAACAAAATATAGCCCTCATGCCTTGTTAGGGCCTTTTCAGACTCGCCAATCTTCACATCCCGCTTCAATAAGTTATGCCTTGGCTATGAACTCTAATCCATACCGAGCAACTTTTAAACGATCTTGGGCTAGAAGCTAAGTAACTTTTCAAATCGTACATCCTTATTTATTAGCAGATAAATTATTTAGCAAGCGATGGGAGAATAGGCTTATAATTAACTCACATAAATTCACGAAAGAATACTGAACTTATAATTGGCTCTATCATCTCTCGTTCTCCACAGTTTAAAATCTAAATAATGAGACTCGTGGATGCTTAGCCTATTAAATCAAAGTTTTGGGTTTTCGAGTCGCCTATAGGATCTTGCAAATTCTTAGACTTTTTCAAGTTTCGAAATCGCGTTTTAAAGTTCCCTTGATAAACGACTCTCTAGGATCAATTATAGGAACTTGCGAAAAGTTCTTGTTCTTAACCCTTGAGAGTTAAGACTTTCGCGTTTTATAGCTCCCTATATAAAAGCCTAGCAAAACTTGACTTAAACACGTTAAGGATACTAGCTAGAGTAAACTTAGATAAGTAAACTCGGGTTAAGTCAAAAGATTCACAACATTTTGAAAATTAAAACCACTTATTCAAAGATTTATTCTAGCAAAGGAAGAAAATAACTATACAAAGATAAAAACTAATAGGCCAAAATAGATCAAAAATTTTGAAAAATAAGGACAAATACAAGGAAAAGACCACTTAACTTCGATAGAAGTCCCCCCTACACTCAAGATAAACATTGTCCTCAATGTTTAAGCATGTGGGAGTAAACTCCCCTACACTTAGGACATTGTGCACGTTGTTTAAATCTCGCTAAGGGAAAGGACAACTAAAGAGATTCCTAGTTTAATATTGCGAAAATATAAAATAGTGAATCGAAAAGAGTTTAGGATAGAACCGGGATAATGGAACACGGAATCACGGGTCGTCAAGAATCATCAAGAGTGGATCATTGAAGCTCGAATCCCTGATTAAGAAGAGAGGAGAGAGCAAATACCAACGGGTCTCCCCCCTACACTTATGATAAAGAAAGCGAAAAGATAGATGCATGGGTTGCCTCCCAAGAAGCGCTTGATTTTTGTTAACCGAGTCGTTAGCCTGACTCGACCTTGATCATCAACGGAAGAAGCATGAAACATATCTACCAGGATCAAAGACATAGTTTTCGTCCATCAAATAGCAGAGACTTAAGGCGAACAAGGCAAGCCAAAGAAGAGTAGGCAAGGTTCCCTTAAGCAATGATGGAGCACGGTGGAAGCAAGGGTGAAGTGGTGCAAGCAGATTTCCAATAATTCCAAAGATATTTCCTTTTATTTCATCAGGTGGATACTGAGATGGCTTAAAGATTGCAATACCGGGGTCGAACACCTTTTCCTTTAGGGGAAAATAGCACTCAGATGCAGCAGAGTGGGAAGAAGATCCGCGAAGAAGCACAACCTCGTCCTCAGAAGTGGGACAAAGAGGTGTTAACTCAAACATGCTGCGTATATTGGTGTCGACCGGTTTCTTCTCCTTTGAAAGAATGTGCTTCAAATCCAAAGTAGGATCAAGACGATAATCTTCAAAGTCCAAAGGAGGTGCATCACTCTCATGAGGGAAGTAAGTGTTAAGAAATGCAGAGAAGTCTTCCTCAAATGAGTAATCATCCAAAGTAGGATCGAGTGATGGCGGAGTATCTTCATCAAATGTAGGTGCAATGTCATCAGTAGAAGAATCGCTCGAAAGAGTATCGGCATCCTCAAAATCATCAAAGGTGGGCATGTCCAGATACTCAGAAGTAAGGTCATCATAATCATTCGAGTCTGAGCTAGAGTCATCATCATAAGCATCAAAGACCGGTGGAGAATCATAAATGGGAGAAGGTTCCAAATTTGAGCGAGAATCATCCACATCATCGTGAAAAAGTGGATTATCGATGCAAGAATCGAATAGAGGATTGTTGTAGACAACAAAGTCATCATGCACATTAATCATATTCACTGATTCTCAGCCTCCAAAGGATTTGCCTGTAAGCTTCCCCATTTTGAAAATTTGTGAAGCATCCCTGACTCTTAAGATTAACTCACCTTCGGCCACATCAACTAGTGCTCGTCCGGTTCTCAAGAATGGCCGACCAAGTATTAATGGAATACGAGGGTCCATTTCATAATCAACAACCACAAAGTCGACCGGGAAAGTAAATGTGCCAACTTTTATGAACACGTCTTCGGCAATACCAACGGGGTAAGCGAGAGTGCGATTTGCAAGTTCAAGAGTCATCTTTGTTGGAGTGAGGTCGGGTAATGGTAGTGTTTTCCAAACACTTAATGGCATCAAATTAATACTGGCCCCGAGATCAGCAAGGGCAGTAAATTCTTCGGTTTTGTTGATAACGCAAGGCAACACAAAACGACCGGGATCTCCAAGCTATTCCGGAAGTTCTTTAAGAATAACTGCAGAGCAGTTTTCATTCAAGCGTGTGTTAGCGAGTTCAATCAGCTTCTCCTTCTTGTGAAGCAATTCCTTAAATGCTTTAACAAATTTGGGCATGTGGACAAGTGCTTCAAGAAAGCTAATGTTGAAGTTCATCTGAGAGATCATCTTCACATAGCATGTCACTTGAGAGTCATCCTTGGTTAGCATTTTGGTTTTGCCTAAACGAGAAGGATAAGGGATATTGGGTTTGGGTGGTGAAGGTGCAGGTGAAGATAAAGGTTGAGATGTTGAAGGGTCCTTCCTAGGAACATCGTCATGACAAGGCGGAGACGGTAATGGTGCACTAATACTAGGTGTAGGAGGAGTAGGGATAAATGGTGGTGGAGGAGGTGTAGATGATAGGGGTAGGATTGGTGGTCCTACTATGGTGACTCCACTACGAGTAGTAATAGCACTCACATTGGCTCGTGGATTAGTGACGGTGTTTAAAGGTAGAGAACTTGAAGTAGCAGGTTGAGCAGAGGGCAAGAAACTAGCCAGCATATTCTTTATATCATTCGTTTGAGTGCTGATGGGGGATTGAAGATTATCTTGAAGTTCGGATCTAATCTCATTTCCTTGCTTGGTAATATCTCCTTTCAGATTGATAAATTGGCTCTGCAGGTTCTTGATTTGCTCACCGTGGGTTCTTATGATGGTGTCAACATCGGGGTTAATGGGTGGGAGTTGTTGAGCGGGTGGGTGATAAGGATTAGAAGATCTTGGTGGGATTTGGTTGCTTCTAGTGTAGTTGTTGGAGGGGTTTTGGTTTTGAGGAGAAAAACCGGGTGAAAGGTAATTGTTGGATCGGTAACTCAGTAGATTTCTATCCCCATAAGGTCGAGCTTGATAATTTTCCGGTGAATAATTACCATAAGCTGCATACACATTTTCTGGATTTCCTTGTGTAGAAGGACAATCGGTGTATGAGTGTGGACCGCCGCATGTTTCACAAGGAGTGGCAACAGCTTTAACTTGTTGTTGTTGTTGGTTTGAAGCCAAGAGTTGCATACTTCTGCTCATTTCGGTCAACACGCGTGTGAGTACGGTCATATCAGGGTTTGCTGAAGTGGAGGAAACATTGACTCTCGGATTGTTCCTTGAAGAAGCAGAGGAATCCCAGTTTTTGTGGTGAGTAGTCATGTTCTCAATAAGCTCTCTACACTCCTCGGGTCTCCTTTTCATGAATGTGCCACCGGCGGCTGCATTAATCGTATCACGATCTCGAAAAGTCAATCCGTTGTAGAAAGTATCAATTAATGTCACAGGTAGCATGTTGTGGTTTGGACATCTATCGATCAAGACATTATATCTCTCCCAAGCATCAAAAAGAGATTCATCAGGATCTTGCATGAAACCGCTGATTTGATTGCGAAGGCTCGTGACCATGGATGGTGGGAAGTAGCGCGACAAAAAGCATTGAGTCATGTCATCCCAAGTGTGAATAGAATTCTTCGGGAGATGATCAAACCATTTCTCGGCATGATGTAATAAAGTATGTGGAAAGAGTTGTAGGCGAAGTTCATCCATTGTGGCACCAGCCAACTTCATGCTTTGGGTGATTATAATGAACTTGTCGAGGTGTTTGTTGGCATCATCATCAGGCAATCCACGGAATGGGTTAGTTTGCACTTGCTGAATCATGTGGTGCTTCAACGAAAACTCAGGAGCGTTGATTTCAATCAGCGCAATCGGTCCTCCTCGTCCAAACATGGTAGGTTGACAAAGCTCCTCCATGGTCCGAAGATCGGGCTGTGGAAGAACATTGTTGTTATTATTAAGGTGCGGTGGATTATTGTTGTTTACACCTGACATAGCTAAATCTTCTTGAGTCTCGGGCTCTTGATAATTAGAAGATCTAGTACGCATACACCTGAAAATGCAAAAGAAAAGAAAACCAAACACAAAGACAATATATATACACAATAAAGATAAAATGTTTTTGGGTTTTTAAAATTTTTAATTTTTATGGTTTTTTTATCAATTTTTTTTTATTTGTATGGTTTTTTGAATTTTTTATGCAAGAAAAATAACGCTCACAAGTGAACGGATCCCAACAAGCAACGCGTCTCTCACAGAAAACCGTTAATCTTTACGAAAAGAGCCGGCAGCGGCGCCATTTGATACAAGGTTTTTTCTTTAACACCCTGTATGAAAATTTATCGTTCTCGTGTTCTAATCGAATTGATCTAGGTTATCTATGTGACTCAGTTGATTTTGGTGAAACAAATATTTTTGGTTTGTTTTTAAATTTGAATGTGCGAAACATAAAAGTAAATGTCGTTAAAGTAAAGTGGTGTTGAAATAAATCTAAGTCTAATTAAAAGAAAGGTGCGATATTTAAAAACTTTGAAAAATAAAATAACTAAATGACCAAAAATAAAGCGTGACGAGAATTAAATTTGACAAGTATTAATATATAACCTAAAAATTAAACAAGACAAAATATAAAAACCAACACCCAATCGGAATATATTCCGATCAGACTCACCTTGATCGGAATGTACCTCGTCGGAATCCACTTACCTTTCTGTCGGAATGTTGATCGGAAAACCCGATCGGAATATGTCACCTTTCAGATCGGAATACCCAAACAACTCAGATCGGAATGTGTAGAACCAACTCAGATCGCAATGCTGATCGGAATGAGCTATCGGAATAAAAGGTGTAACCTATCGGAATGTAACCTATCGGAATAAGGTCCGGATCGGAATGATGTTCAGATCGCAATGTGTCAGATCGCAATGTTGTTCAGATCGGAAAGGTGCTAAGAAAAATTGGGCAGCACTTCGACTAAGTAAGCCTCAAGAGCCGTCGGAATGTGCGATCGCAATGTGCGATCGCAATCCCAGATCGGAATGAGGGTGATGTTACTTCTATCGCAATCCCGGATCGGAATACAAACCTTTGCCCCAATACTGTCACTATCGGAAAGTGGAGAATGCACCCCGTCGCAATATGTGTTAACCCTTCTTTTCCGATGGATACAAATTCTTAATAAGCTCAAATCCAAGTAAGCTAAATCTAATAAGTAGTAGCAAAGAACTTAAAGGAAATGGAATCAAAACGAGATAAAAAGTTAAACCTTTCAAAATTTAAAAAGACGAAGCTAAGTGAAATGGATTTTAAAAAGTAAAACTTTTAAGAAAACTTTTAAAACACTTAAGTTAAATACTAAATAAGCACATAAGATTGTCAAACTTATGGCTATTTCGTATGAAGACTTAAGAGGAAAAAGAAAAGATGAAACTTTTAATCAAATAAGCAAATGGATTAAGCAAAAACTTGCTTAATCCGAAATTGTAACCGAATCAAAAAAAGAAAGAAAAGTATAATGAGATTGATAAAAAGAACTTGATCAAATGATAAAGAAAGATTAAAGACACGAATTTAAAGAACATAAATTAAAAACTTACTTGGAATTAAAAGGATAATTAAAGTGCAAAACATATATTTAAATTGACATGAAAGGTAAATGACAAGATATTAAAATGGTGGAAGACTAATTGTCACCTTAGCCAACAAAAACAAATGAATGAAAATGGGGTGTATTTATAGGAGATTAGGAAGGTGTTAGAGGAAGCTTCCTCCCCTCCTTCCTTTCTTCTTAATTGCGCCATTAAGTCCTTCCTTCTTAATCTTTTTGTTAATCTTGGACTCTAATGACTTGTGGCTCGGGATTTCTCTTGAACTCGTCTTTTAATTCTTCAATAAAATAGACTTGAGTTCCTCGACTTTTGATAAACTTCCGTCTTTTGACTTTTTCTTTGATAAATCTTCAGAATTGGTCTTGGACTTCCGTTCTTTTTGCACTCTTGACTTCTTGACTTCGTCTTTTCATCTTTTTCTTCAATAAAAGTCCGTAAATGCCCGTGAATGCCCGTGTTTTCTCCACTTTTCACCTTTTCGTCCTAAATCACAATAAAAACACAAACCACGCATAATTCCGACATAAAAGACATAAAATACACGTTTTGGTCTGGTTATTATTGTAATTAAGTGGTAAAAAGGATGGGTGTTTACACACCTATCAAGTTATTTGAATCTGCTTATTAGATTATCTGCTTATTGATTTATTTCGTTTTTTTACTATTATTGTTTAATTGGGTATTGTTGGTTGAGTTTATAATATCTGATAGTCTTGTTTGGATCTGCTTTATTTTCGGTTTATATAGTCTGCTTGTTTATTAACCTGTTTAGTTTTGTAAGTAGCAATCTGGTTTGGATCCGCTTTATATAGATTTGATTTGAGTAACGTTTGTTGATTAGTTTTGCTTATAGGTTTTGCTTATTGGTTTGCTGATAGTTTTTTTTGTTTGCTTATTAGTTTGCTATTTAATATTGCTGATCTTTGAGTTTGCTGTGATTAGATTTAGATTTGTTTTTTAAGGGTTTAGCTTATTTGATTTTTATTTGTTTAAGCTGTTTAAGCTTATTTGGTTTTTCGTTTTGCTGATATTGCTGCATAAGCAAACAGATCCTCTTGGTCTGTTTGTTTCACTTATTCCAAAATAAAGTCCAAAAAAATATATATAAAAAAAATTTGTCCATCAAGCGGCTCGAACCCCTGACCTCTAGTTTATTAGCCCAACGTCTTACCATCTCGTCTAGTCCTATATTTGTGTTTTAATTCACTCCGTTTACTTAATATAGGGCTAGAAATAGCTGTCAGCTTCAATTAAATAGTTTTAATACAAGTTTTAGTTTTATTAATTTTAATTAAAAGTTTTTCTTTATAATTTTTTTAAAAAAAAAGTTATAAAAATAAAAAATAAAAAAATATATATAAATATTTTAATTACTTTTATAAATTTAAATTGTTTTTTATCTAGTTTCTTTTTATTTTTAATTAAGGTTTTATATAAAATTAGTTTTTTTTAATTTTATTTAAATTCAAAATTGTTTTTAAATTAGTTTAATTAATTTTGTTTAGTTTCAAATTAGTATTAAATTAGTTTAAAATAGCTTTCACATTTCTTTAAATAGATTTAAAATTAGTCAAAATTAGTTTTAAAATTTAATTAGAAAGGTCTTAGTTAATTAAAATAGTTCAAATAGTTAATTAAATAGTTTTTAATTAAATAGTTTTTAGTTTCTAAAATACCAAAAAGAGTTTTATTCACCAAGAACAATCAATCTTACGTATAATTGGAAATCAATTCGAGTGAGTCGAGGAAAATGAACTCGAACTTTAATTGCAAATAATCTCACATTAAAGAGATATATCCCGTATTTCTTTTAGAGTTTTTAGCAGCTATTCCATCTTTGAGTTTAATGGTAGAATATTCAGTAGATTCTTGTTGAATGATCAAGTCATTCAATACTCTCTCGAAACCTTTGGTCAAATTATTGGTGTGCCATTTGAAGGTATTTGTCATTTCACGGACAAATGGAGACTTGATGCTCTCGATGAATCCAACGATAAACCTCCGAATGACCACAGTGAAGTTGGTCTTGATTTTATCCTTGACATCATTTCCAAAGAGCGTGATGGAAACGTTGTGAGAAGCCTTCATTCTAATAAACGACTTGTAAATCGTTATGAGGTTCTCTCAAGCGGCCTTAAGGATTATATGGTTCGTTGGGCCGAGATCCTTAGGGAGAATGTATTTTGTCTTGGTGGGAACCGGGATCACATTACGACGTGTATGGTGCATATGCTATTTTGCATCTTTACCGAAACCATGTAAAACTTGGCATACTATATCGCTCGACGAATCAATTATGCTATCTCCAAGCCCAAAACAAATCTTCCCTATGCTATGCTTCTTACTCGCCTCTTTAAGAGGGTTGTTCATGATTTTTCCTTCCTTGACTTCTCTCGCTTTCAACCGGTTCAACGGGTGATGTTACCTATTCAAGAGGTATATGAAAGAAAGCCTAGAAGTGATAAAGGTTCGAGAAAACATGATCAACAAGAGTCCGATGATGAGGACACCTACATGCCAACAAGTGATGGTGATGGCATAGGTACTAGTGCTCATGTCGGCTCTTCAAGTAACTCCCGTCAATCCACAAACTCATTCATGGATGGACTTGAAGACTTAGCTCCTCCTCCTCACCATTCTACTAGTGAAGTACCGGAAGACCTCAACATGTGTCTCTACCATGAAAATCTTAGGACTCGGGGTGAGTTGTTTGATCATCGTGTGGAGTCAAGAAAGGGATTCAAATACTTGGGGAATTTGATCAAGGGATTTGGCAAGAAGAGAAGATAAAGACTTTGATTTAATTCAAAGAGAACATGTTGTTAAACATGTTATGTGTTGAACATTTGTTTTTTTCTTCTATGTGTGTATATTAACTAATACTACTTGTTTGGATTACTAACTATTTTAATCCTTTATTAACTATGTAGTCGTTCTTTCGATCTACATAGCTTTGTGCTCATTATGTGTTTGTTAGCTTCCTAGATTTTGATTTATAGTTAACTTTGGCTTGCTACTTACCTGTGTGAAATCTGGGCTTACCAAAGTTTGAGGAAGTTCCACTTTTGAACAACACTGGACGCGGTTCCATATCGAACCCGCGGTTCCTTAGCGATAAAGAACCGCGGACCTACTTAAGGAACTGCCTGTCCCTGCTTCGATAGAATCTTTCCTTTACACTGTTTTCCTTAATCTGTGTAAAACTTTGATAAAAACTTTTGAAAAACCTGCACTTTCCAAAACTAGGGTACCTAATTTCATTATTCACCTAAAATGATTTTAACCCATTACTAGTTTGGATCATTCCCTTCTCTTCTTAAACCCTCTCATGTTGATTGTGTTCTTCATCCCTTCAACTCTTCTCTAAACCATTAACACAACCATGGTGTCCACTAGAACATCCACATCCTCCAAAACTTCCTCCTCAAAAAGAAGCCTCAAAATTAAGATTAAGATACCTAACATTGGTTCTTCATCTTTTCACACTTCCAAAAATGAGATCTCTCCCATTCTCATTTCATCTTCACCTTCACCACCCCTTGCTCCATGCAAGACAAACTCAATCCATGGTACTAAACATTCACATGGTTCTACCTCCTCTTCATTCCAATCAAGAATGAATGAGCTTTTTTCACCTTTCACCCCTAGTCCTCCTCTGGATGGGATTTCTCAACCACAACCTCTACAAAGTATCCCCTTTGTATTTGAGCCTTTGGTTACCTCTCCTTTCACTCTACCAAATTCTCTCATATCACCCTTGGACACTATGCCTCCACCACCTCCTCCACCCTCTAACACTAATGCTCCTATTTTGGGCATTCCTATCCCTCATTTCATGGGTGATCCTTACTTCTTTGGGTTCTTAGATGCTCATGGTGCAAATTGCCCATGTTGTCTCTATAATAACTACATCATTCAAAACTTAAGGATGGAGATGCTTGGTCTTCATAGAAGGTTGCATGATTTCTTGCTTGCGTTGTTCTCCATGCCTCCTCCTAGGCGATGAATGATGATTTTCAAAATAACATGCTTTTTAAAGAAGGTCAAGCCAAAGAGATCTATGAATTTAAGACCTAGTTTTTATCTATCTTTGTATTAGTTAATTGTCTTTTTATTTCTTGTATTTCCTTTCCTTTCCCTCATGATTTTCTCATGTGTATGGTTTATGGATTTAGTTTTATGTGTTTCTATCTATGTGATCACATTAATTAACTTCAATTTATTTAAAATTGAACCTACATCTATTACAACCTCTACAAACTTGACTTAAAACTGGACTAAAATGTTATCTAAATATTTTGTCACCCTTTGTCAAGACATTCTTTGTAAATGTGTTGCTTTTATGCAACCCTAGCATACTTAGTGCTAAAAGAGGTAAAAATCCAAGATTTGAAAATTTTTGAAAAACTCTTATTTTTCACCAAAACTTTTGAAAATCAAGGTTTGCTGTCCACTGGACGTGGTTCCTTAGCCCCCAGGCGGATCCATATCGATATGGAACCGCGGGATATTTTAAAGAACCGTGCTTAGTAAAGCCGTTCTTGTCTTTCCTAAAACGTTTCTTTTTCATTTCAAATCTCTGTCTTGTCTATTTTCTTTAAATTCTTCTCTTTTGGAAGTTCTTTTCTTCATCCCTCATAATGCCTAATTCTTCCTTTCCTAACCTTGACATTTCTTTGTCACAAACTTCTCAACCTAAAGCTTCTTCCTCTAATCTTTCAAAGAAACCGAAAATCTCGATTAAACCCATTTTGATAAAAAAGAACAATAATCCTCATGATTCTTCTTCTCCAAAATCCTCCAAGAATTCCTTTTTCTCTCCGATTCAATATTGGAATGAGACTTACTTTATAAATCCAATTACCAGAGAAAAGGAAATTCTTCCACCACCACCAAAACCTTCCAACTCTCCTCAACTCAATGACCTATCTTCTTTTCCTAAACTCACTAGGCATTGTGAAAACATCTCTTATCCATTATCTCACTCTCCACCAACCTCTAATTTTGATGGACCCCCCCCATCTAACAACTTTGTTTTGCATCATGGTTCCTCGTGTGCTTGTTGTCGTTTTCAACAAATTGAACTTGCTCATATATACGACAAGCTAAATTTTCTTGAATTCCTCCTCACTCGACCTCCTCTCAAAGTTTTCATTCCCGTGAACAAAACTTCGAATGATGCTTCGTCGTCTTTCTTTTCCAACTAAGGGACATTTTGTACTTTAGTTGTTTGAGTCAATAAAACTTAAGCAATCTTGGAAGATTATCACTATTAGAATAGTTTATGCTTTGTGGTCTATTTTTCATATTTTTTTCTTTAAATATTCATATTGTGTGTATGAATATTTCTCTTGTATATTATTTCATATTTATGTAATATGAATGTTATGTGTGTTATCTTTCCCTCTAATTCTATTTCACACATTGGTTAAAGAGTTGATCATGGTTAAAACTTAAAATTAATTATGGGTGATTCCATAAATTCTAAATTTTAACCCATTGACATTTTAAATCATCTTTGATTGGTTTGGATGTTTCTTTTCTTCCTTTATTCCACCAATTGAACTATGATCTTGTCAATACACACTCTTTGGACATACTTAGCAAATCCTTGCTTCTAATTTGAGATTTCTTTTCCTTCTCCCTCTCAAGTTAGTTAGTAAGTAGTGCACATACATACATTGGTGTTTCTTTTCTTTCTTCTAACCTTTGTGTAGCATGTCACCATAGCTCATTTACTTAGTGCCCCAAGCAAGGGGGAGTAAGCACCAAGGGGGAGCTACTAGCAAAAGTCCGGTTCTTTTATTCATCAAAGACTTGTGCTAACCTTTTTGCTTCGACAAAGGGGGAGAAATAATAGTGATAAACTCGAAATAATTCGAATAAACTTGTATTTTACGTAAATGAGTTTATAGTTTGTCGTAATAAAAAAGGGGAGATTGTTAATTCAAAGCAATGCCTAAAAACATATTTAGTATTAATTAATCTTTCTTAGTTTTGATCATGACAAATTATAAAGACATTTATTGTCAAACACAATCATAAAACGAATTATCTAACAAACACTATCATCAAGGTAATAATTATTACACTAACATATCTTAATCATGCTTAGTGATCATAAAAGTGATTAGCCTTAAAACTCACTTTTGTCAAATGTAACAAAAGATTTTTAATAAACTTTATTTTTAAGAAAATGTTTTATTAAAATGAAAATGTAAATTTGAATATGGCATATCCCAAATGCCATAAGAATATCCTTTGATGGTTTAAAAAGCCTTAGATATTTCAAATTCACTAAAAGACAAAAAGGAGCGGACTCTACGCCGGCGGTACCTTAGCACCTACGGCGGTTCCTTATCGATAAGGAACCACGGGGTCCAATAAGGAACCGCGGGCAGATATAGCCGTTGGATGTTTGTCTTATAAATAGTGGATCAAATCTGCATTCTCATTAACCCTTTTTGGACATCTCTTTCAGCCGTCTTTCTCTTATCGAATCCTAGTCATTTGTAAATGATCACTTAATGTGTTAAGTATGTTTACTCATGATTATCCTCTTGATCTCCTTCTTTACCTTGTCCAAAGAGAAGATCACTCACACACTTGTGATGTGATTAAAGATGTAGCATTGATGAAGATCACCTTTTCCTAAAGATCTAGTCATGTTCATCATTTATTTATTTATGTCTTGTGTAGATCCAATGTATTTGTGAATACTTGGACTAGTGGTGTTCATCCAAGCTATATGTGAATACTTGGATTAGAGTTGTGTAAATCCATTGCACATGTGTGTGCTTGGATTTGAGCTATGTAGATCCAAGCTACATGTGTGTACTTGGATATGTTTAGTTGAGTTGTAATTAGTTGTGTTAGTTCTCACTAAACTATAAAGTGATGTGGTTGTGTTTTGTGAGTTCTCACTAAACTATAAAGTTATGTGGTTGTGTCTTGTGAGTTCTCACTAAACTATAAAGTGATATGTAGTTGTGTTGTCTGAAGTTCTCACTTAGCTTCAAAGTGAAGAGTCGTGAAGATTGGTTCTAGCTTTGGATTAGAAACCGACATCTAGCCTTGTGTCGAAAAATGGTGAAGTAGGCAACGTTGTGAAGATTGGTTCTAGCTTTGGATTAGAACTCGACATCTAGCCTTGTGTCATAAAATAGTGAAGTGGGCGACGTTGTGTAGATTGGTCCTAGCTAAGATTAGGTCTCGACATTTAGCTTAGTGTCGAAAAATAATGTAAGCGATGTTGTAAGGTTTTCTCCGCCAAGAAGGGAGCTTGTGGATATAGTGGAAATCACGAGTAAGGTTTACTCGAGGAGTGGAGTAGGAACGAGGATAGAGCCTCGTTTCCGAACTACTATAAATCTTGGTGTCTTCCTACTAGGTTGTTTCTTTCCTTACTCATTACTTACATTCATTATCATTATACTTACTACACATTGTTAATGCATTAGAATTGAACCTAATCATACGCAACTAGCTTTTAAGTAAAAAATAGTTTTGTGCACTCACCTAATTAAAAGGAATTTTAATTAGGAGATAAACCGATAAGAAACTATTCAACCCCCCCCCCCCCCCCCCTTCTAGTTTCTACAAATTGTTCTTCGTTTCGATTCGAATTGAAATCGGATTTTAAGTATAACTCAGTCGTTCTTAGTTGATAAAAGAAAAGGTGATTATCTATAACTATTTAAAAATATAAACTTTAAAAATATAAACTAAAAAATAAAGGAAATGAAAAAATTTAAAACTTGATTAAAAGTAAAATTGAAAATAAAATAAAGCGAAACACTTTGAAATGAAACTTAACAAAATTAGCGGGAAAATAACAATTTAAAAACAATTCGGAATAAAAATCAAAATATAATTCGGAATAAAGCTCTAAACATAGTTCTGAATAATCAAAGTTTATAATTCGTAAAAATAAATCTACACCTAGTTTGGAATAAATCATAATTCGGAATCAATCTACACCTAGTTCGGAAAACATAAATTCTAACCTAATTCGGAATAGAAGAAATATATCTAATTCGGAAAAAACAGATAGTAACTAATTCGGAATAATTAGCTTAAAAACTAATTCGGAATAACCAATGTTTTGAACATAATTCGGAATTCTACACAAACACAATTCGGAAAAATTACTTTCCAATGTAATTCGGAAAAAGTGCTAGTGTACTTAATTCGGGAAAATAGTTTGCATCTAATTAGGAATAACTATATAATAACCTAATTCGGAAAACAGAATTGTCAAACTATTCGGAATAATCTGTTGTATCTAATTCGGAATTCTTAAACTTTTTATATAATTCGGGAAAAAGGGGTTTTGTAATTCGGGAAACTAAAAAATAAACAAAAATCAAATAAGCAAATAACCAAAAATTAAGTTAAACAAATATTTAAAATAAGCAAACAAGACACAAATCAAAAACTCTAAAAACACCAAATAAGCTAAATATATAAAATCAACTTTTAAAAGATTAAACTATTAAATCCACTTATTTAAAAATAAGATAAACACAAAATAAACAATAAGCACAATAAGCTATAACCATCAATCACATCAAAACAATAAGAACAATGAAATAAGCACTTCAATAAAATAAGCAATAAGATCAAATAAGCTACATGATTAACCAAATCAAACACAAAAAATTAAAAACAAGAAAGGAAGAATGAGATTAATATAAAAAACTTGAATTAAATATGAAGATTAAGAATCAAAAGATTAAGACAAAAGATGAAAAGTTTGAAAACGAAAGAAAGCTAGAGAGAGAAAGTAATTACACCTACACCTACTCCTACTCCTAAACTAATCTAATCTAATCTATACAAAATGATGGAAAATGAAACTATTTATAGTGGAGGAGTAATGTGGTGTTGTTGCTTCCTTCTTTCTCTTTGTCTTCTCGTCTTCTTAATTAATTCGTCTTTTTCGACTTTGTCTCTGGATTTGTCGATAGATATAATGAACTCATCTTTTAATTTTCTGCTTTTATTAGACATGGTTCTTCGACTTTGTTAAACTTCCGTCTTTGGTCTTTTTCTTCGATAAATCTTCAGAATAGGCATTTGACTTCTGTTCTTTTTGCACTCTTGATCTTTTGACTTCGTCTTTTGTCTTTTTCTTCGATAAAAGCCCGTGAAAGCCCTTTTTTCTTTCTTTTTCATATTTTGGTCCTAAAACATAATAAAAACACAAACCACGCATAATTATGACTTCTACGACATTAAATACACATTTTGGTCTCGTTTTTATTTATTTTAAGTGGTAAAAGGATAAGTGTTTTCACACTTATTACTGACGCAAGGTAAAAACATTTGAGGATTTTAAGTAATTAGCCAAATTATCATCAGACCACTCTCCTAAAGCATAACATCATCTGCATAGAATAAGTGTGAAATTTTAAGCTGATCTTGGAGATAAAGCCCATTAAAGATACCATCAGTCACCGCCCGGGACACCGATACATGAAGTGAATCCATGATCAAAATAAATGTTAGCCCTATATTTTATATAGTCGAACAAGAATGTAATAGGTCATCTTAGTCGTTATTGGTCTTGTATAGTAATAGGTTAGTCGGGAAAAGCGGGCTTGGACTTTAAGCTAATATTGTATAAGTTAGGGGCGTAAGACCAAAACTAAGCCAAGCCCGGCCCAAGGATTCTAAACCCACGGCCCATATGCCAAGGGTATATATACCCTCTTCCATGTGTGGAAGATGGTGTTGGTTCATTTCATAAAACACCTAGTTTTAGTGTAAACCTTCCACTTCTCTCTCTACTTTCTCTCTCTACTTTTCTACTATTTCTCTCTCTAAATCTTGTGTTATGGATTGAATGGGAATAACATTTGGTATCAGAGCCTATAGTAGATAGGTGATTGAAGATTCGTGTGTGGTGTTCTTGATTTTTCGTGGCTTCTTTGATCTAAATCTCACGTCCCAAAATTTCTTTTTGTGTTTTTATGGTCTTTTCTTGATACAAATCATCTACATACTAGTAGTAGTGATTTGGGTATCTTGGTTTTGGTTAAAACACAAATCTTTTGGATCAAAAGTTGCGAAATTTCTTGTTTTTCTTCATTCCGAATTTCAAGCAAGGTTACCATCGGAAAGTACAAAGTGTGAGGCTCAATCGCAATAATCCAAGGATTCTACTTTGCGATCACCCTGATTTCGATACCTTATTCCGACGAGATATTCCGATCGTACATTGCGATCTGGGATTCCGACGGTTTCAAGGGATATTGAGTCGTTACTCTATCCAATTTGTTCTAGCCATATTGCGATCTACACATTCCGACAGAACATTCCGATCTAACTTTGCGACAGTGCATTGCGATAGAACATTCCGATCTAACATTGCGACAGTGCATTGCGATAGAACATTCCGATCTAGACATTCCGACAGGTATTCCGATAGGACATTCCGACAGGTATTCCGATAGGACATTCCAACAGGTATTCCGATAGGACATTCCGACAAGCATTCCGATGGACATTCCGACATGTATTCCGATGGACATTCCGATGGATATTTTGTTTGAGTAATTTTTAGACTTAGCCACTATCTAGACTAGTTTTAGAACGTAGTTTACACGAAGATTATAAAAAAAGAGTTAAAATTTTTAGGTCAAGTAAAATCAAATTTTTTCCCTACTAGTTTTTGGCTATTTCTAAATTCAAAATTTGGTGATACAAAATTTTTCGGCTTACTGTTTTGTCAGACTGAGGAATTTATTGTCGGACTGAGAAATTTTTTTTTGAATTTTCGGAATTTCAACTTTAACCACACATCATCATAATAAATCCACTAAGATCTGCAATTCATTCACAAGTAGTCACCATGTCTAACAACAACATCAACATTGCAACTGCTAATCAAATTCGTTTGGAACAAGGTGGCAACGGTAATCCACCTGTGCTCACTGCCGGTTGCTACGTTCAATGGAGAGCTCGTTTTCTCAGATTTCTCGATGGAAAAGAAAACCGAACTGCTCTTCGTCACTGCCTTGAGAATCCACCTCTAGTTTTTTAATTCAGGCCAATTACAACACAGGCAGAGGATGGTACTTCATCAACTATCCGAGCTATGGAGGATTTTGACACATGTTCTGCTGAGAAAAAGAAACTCCTCCAAGCTGAAGCTGATGTTGTAAACTTCATACTCACTGGAATTGATAAGGATATCTATTCCACAGTTGATGCATGTCCTAATGCTATGGAAATGTGGAATGCAATTCATCGCTTGAAGCAAGGTGAGTCGATCAATGTTCAAGATCTCGAGACTAATCTACTTTGGGAGTTTGGAAAATTCACATCTGAAGATGGTGAATCCATTGACTCATATTACTCGAGATTCTACAAAATGATGAATGAGCTTGTCAGAAATCAGTGCACCATCTCCAATCATCATGCCAATGTTTAGTTTCTACTTCAACTCAAACCAGAATGGCAAAGGTTTGTGACCTTGGTTAAACAAAGGGAAGATATCAAGACCATCTCCTATCACAAACTTTATGATATCTTGAAACAACATCAGAATGAAGTGAATGAACTAAGGGCTGAAAAGGCATAACGGTCTGCAAATTCTGTTGCTTTTGTGGCTGCTACTTCAACAAAACCCGTTCCTCGTCAACAACCACTACTAATTCCTCGAAGTCATCAAGCTCATCCACCAAACCTCTAGCTGCTGCTAAACACAAAGCAAAAGCAATTGTCCCCACTCCACCTCCAAAGTATGACACCGAGTCAGATGGAGACAGTGATGATGAACAAACTTCAAGGGACAAGAAGATTGAGGAACTCATGTCTTTACTCACCACAACTTATAAGAAGATCTACAAACCTACCAACAACAACCTCAGATCATCATCCAATGCTAGATATAAGGAAGTTGATCATGCACCTAGGTATGATCGTGATGCTAGGTATGATAATCAGAGGATGCTGAATCAAGTTGGGGCTAGAGATACTGTAGGCACTCCGGTTATGCAGAAGACTGGGATTCAATGCTTCAACTACAAGGGATTTGGGCACATGGCTAAGGAATGCAAGAAGCCAAAACGGGTTAAGGATTCGGGATATCACAAGGAAAAGATGCTGCTGTGTAAGAAAGAAGAAGCAGGGATTCCACTCACAGCAGATGAAGTTGACTGGCGTGATGACACTGATGATGAAGCCGATAATCAAGAGTTGGAGGCACATTATGTGTACATGGCAAAGATTCAAGAAGTGATCCCAGAGACTGTTGATACTTTTGGACCCATCTATGATTCTGGGCCACTTGAAAAGGTACCATCACATGATAACTATAATGTGTTTGCTAGTGAACGACGTCATCCTGAGCAACCCGAAAGCATCAATGACACATATGTAATGGACACGGAGGATAGCAATATCTCTATGGATTCACAACATATGTGTAATGATGACGAAAAAGCTGTTCAGGATACTGACTCGGATGAGGACCGTGATTTGCTTGCGTCTATTACTGATTCTTTAAAACATGAAATTAAGGAAAACAAAGAGGCTAATAAACGTTTGAAGAAAGCAAACACATCCTTAGCCGAGGAGATAGACAGGCTTAAAGAGTGTGATTATGTAAAAGAAGTTGATCGACGGGTTGCGATAGCTAATGGTTTGGTATATGAACGTAAGGTGCTCAATGAACAATATTGTTCTGAAGTAACACACGAAATTCATATGTCAAAACAAAAGATATTGGACCTTGAAGAACAACTGCTGCTACATAAACTCCAAATTACTGAATTAGAGTCGGTTAACAAAGAACAAACTGAGCTTTATAAAACTCGTGAAGAAAAGGATATTGAAAAAATTCTTGCTTTGGAAAAGAGAGTCGACACGTTAAACAATATTGTTTACAAAACGAGTTAGTCTATTCAAACTATGAATATGCTCAATAGAAATATGAAAACGAGTTTTGCCAAGCCTGAATATCTTAAGAAAGTTCAAAGTACCAAGCCTGCTCTTTATGATATCGATTGCTATGTTGATAATCTTGCTCTTATGCTTTCCCCTGACTGTGACGAAATCATTCGTCAACAAGAAGAAAGTCGATCAAACTTAAGTGATTTAATAAACCTTTCCGATTCTGATCATTATATTAAGTTTATTCCTCAAAAAGAACTTTCCAAAGAACAAAAGATGTATAATAGAGTTCCACCACCAAGTGATGAACCCCAAAAGAAAGTTTCTTTAAATAGGAGTTTCAAAAAGAAATCAATTTTGTTAGAAAAACAAATTTCGGAAGAAAAAAGAAAATGGGATGAGAAAAGTAAAAGTGTTCAGCAATTTGAGTTTATAAAACAAGGGGTTTTAAATCTGTACAAAGGTGTCGCCGATTATGAAAAAGTTTCTAGAGATACCATTTGGAATATTAAACCTAACCCACAAGTAGAAGTCGTCATTCAACAATGCATTGTTCCAACCATTGATGATCTTTCAAAAAATGTGGAAATGTTTTATAATGCTCTCACTGAGGAAATGTTAACTGATTTAAGCTATGTCAAATCTCTTGAAGATGAAGTTGATTTTCTTCAAATTAAATTAAAGACACAAGAACACCAACTTTCTAACGAAATTGATCGACTTTCTAAGGAATACTTTTATGCTGACCATATGAATGCTATACTTGGTGTGTATACCGATCTTGATCAATATTAGCATGTCTTGTGTCAGAATCGGACGAGAAATGTCGCAATCTTGAAGTAGAGCTTTCAAAACAAATTTAGTCATATAACAAACTTTCGAAAAGTTTTTCCCAACTTGAGAAACACTCCATTTCTCTTGAACTTGCTTTACAAAAAGGTGATAAATCTCATAATCATAAAAAGTTTCAAGAAGTGGCAGCTTCTTTGTTTCGTCAACTAAATGAAAAAGGTTTCGAAATAAATGATTTGAAAGCTCAGCTAAAAGAAAGGGACATAGCTATCAGTGAGTTACAAAAACTCATTGAGAAAATGAAAGGAAAGTCTGAATTGGGTAAACCATCCGTCGTTCGTCAACCGAATGCGGTTAAATGCCCTAAATCATCTATTTTGGGACAACCCCCACAGACTTTGCCTAAGATAGGAAATGATAAGAGTACCAATGTGATAGCACTTGGAATGTATAAGATGAACACTAAGCCCACTCAAACTGGAACATCGCGGTTACCTCAGAATATTAAGAAAACTAATCAACGTGTGTCTTCTTCTACAGGAGTAATCCCCACTACTAGCGTTAGCGGACCACAGCTTAAGAGCAATAGAATGCAAGATAAGGTCATCCTAACGATAGTTCAGGAAAGAAGTTGGAAGTAGAAGACCACCGTAGGAATTTTAAGTTTTCTAAGAATAAAAAGTCTGTAACTGCATGTAATGACAGTTTAAATGCTAAGACCTCGAATGTTGAATTTGTTTGTGTTGAATATGGCAAATGTGTTTGTACTTTCAATCATGATGCTTGTGCTCTTATTCATAATGGCGTGAATGCTAGAACTAGGAAGCATATTCTTGTGCCCACTAGTACTAGAAAACCCACAAGAACTTTGAACCAATCCACTGCTCAACCACTTAAGAAAATAAGTGCGTTAGAATCCACTACTCTGCGTAAACAAAACATGTTAAAGAAGCTTTATGAGAACATGAGTAGGACATGTAAATAGGGGTACTCAAGATTTATACCACCTGGATACAAATGGGTACCTAAGACAACCACCATTCTAATTGGGTCTATGAATGTTAGCTTGCCTTTAGAATCTAGTCCTACTAATATTTTAGAACCCACTGCTATCAAGGGCTCCCATTTGTCAAAATCTACATTGTCTTCTAATTCTTATGCAGCTCATCGAGATCATTCTCTTCATAATGGACTCCGGGTGCACAAAGCACATGACGGGAAATCTCAAGCTTCTCATTAACTTCGTGGAGAAGTTTTTGGGTACGGTGCGGTTTGGAAATGATCAGTTTGCACCGATACTTGGATATGGCGACTTGGTTCAAGGCAATCTCACTATCAAACGGGTTTATTACGTCGAGGGACTGAATCACAATTTATTTTCGGTTGGTTAATTTTGTGATGCGGATTTGGAAGTGGCTTTTCAGAAATATACTTGCTATGTTAGAGACTACGATGGGAATGACCTTCTTACAGGTTCTCGTGGTTCTGATCTCTACACAGTAACTCTTCAAGACACATCCTCAACAAATCCAATTTACTTAATGGCTAAAGCTTCATCATCTCAAGCATGGTTATGGCATCAACGATTGTCACATCTCAACTTTGACACCATCAACTTGCTTTCGAAAAATGATATTGTGACCGGTCTCCCAAAGTTAAAATTCGTCAAAGACCATCTTTGTTCTTCTTGTGAGTTGGGAAAAGCAAAACGGAAGTCTTTCAAATCAAAGACTACCCCAAGCTCAAAAGGACGATTGGAACTTCTACACATGGATTTATGTGGTCCCATGCATGTAGAGAGTATTAACGGGAAAAACTATATTCTCGTGATTGTTGATGATTACTCTAGATACACATGGACTTTCTTCTTAAGGTCCAAAGATGAAACACAAGAGGTTCTCAAAAACTTTCTCAAGATGATACAACGCAATCTTCAAGCTCAAGTCTTAACCGTAAGAACGGATAGGGGTACTGAATTTTTGAACAAGAACTTGCAATCTTACTTTCAAGAAGAAGGCATCGAACATCAAACGTCCATTGCTCGAACTCCTGAACAAAACGGCGTTGTCGAAAGGCGGAACCGTACTTTGGTTGAGGCTGCTCGAACAATGCTTTCTGCTTCAAAATTACCACTATTCTTCTGGGCCGAAGCTATTGCAACCGCCTGTTATACTCAAAATCGTTCTCTCGTCATCCCTAGACATGAAAAGACACCTTACCACATCATCAATGGCAGAAAACCTACAGTTAAATTCTTTCATGTATTTGGATCTTTATGCTACATTCTTAAAGACGGTGAGAATCTTGACAAGATGAAAGAAAAAGGTGCTGCATGTATTTTTGTGGGGTATGCTACATTGTCGAAAGGATATCGAGTTTACAACAAGAAAACAAAGATTATTGTCAAAAAAATTCATGTGAACTTTGATGAATTTACACAAATGGTACTTGATCACAACAGCTCAAGTCCCGCTCCTCAATGTCCAACAATGGAACCTACACAAAACAGTGTACGTCCCGTGCAAGAATGTCAAGAAAGTACTCCTACAGCAGACTCGACGGATATAACACAAATGAATGAGTTGGTTGATTTATATGATCCGATGTTTGATGAATATTACTATGGAAACAATCAAGTTGTGTCAAAACCTTCCGCTGTCAATACTGCTGATGCACCCGGACAAAGTCAACAAGACACAACTGCATCTACTTCAGCAACCATTGCTCAAGAGACTATTCCAGTGGATACTCAACAAACTCAAGAAACAGTCATACAACCAAAATCACCAACCGTCAATGCTGAAGGAGGAAACAACAATCAAGCAGTCGATGCACAACCTGACGCAGAAAAATTTATCAATATGTTCGGTACACTGGTAAACGAAGTCGGAGAGTCTTCTACTCAACATGTTGATCCGTCCAACATGCATACATTCTACCAACCATATCCATCCATTCACCATTTGACACGTGATCATCCATTGGAACAAGTCATTGGAAATCCTTCACAACCGGTTCAAACACGCAGACAACTCGAAACCGATGGCGATGTGTGTATGTATGCACTCACCGTGAGTTCAACTGTACCTACAAACATCAAACAAGCCATGACTGATCATGCGTGGATTGAATCAATGCAAGACGAAATTCATCAGTTTGAATGCCTAAATGTTTGGGAACTTGTTGACCGACCCTATGGAATGTCAATTTTAGATTTCAAATGGATCTGGAAAAACAAACTGGATGAAGAACAAACCATCATCAAAAACAAATCTCGGCTTGTGGTTAAGGGATACCGTCAACAAGAAGGCATAGACTACGATGAATCATTCGCTCTAGTTGCTCGTTTGGAAGCTGTCAGGATATTCCTTGCTTATGCTGCACATAAGGGCTTCACGGTTTTTCAGATGGACGTTAAAACTTCTTTTCTCAACGGTCATTTGAAGGAAGAAGTGTATGTGAATCAGCCAGAAGGATTCATCGATCCTTATCATCCTGACAAAGTCTACCATCTCAAGAAGGCTGTATATGGACTTAAACAAGCTCCAAGGGCATGGTACGAAGAACTATCAAACTTCTTGGTTTCCAAAGGATTTTCCAAAGGTTCTATTGATCCTACTCTCTTTACTAATAAATATGGGGATGACATACTGCTAGTGCAAGTTTACGTTGATGACATTATTTTTGGTTCTACGAACCCAAAACTTTCAAAACGTTTTGAAAAATTAATGCACAACAGATTTGAAATGTCAATGATGGGGGAGCTAAAATTCTTTTTAGGCCTCCAGATTCATCAATCCCCACGTGGTATCTTCATAAACCAAGCTAAGTATGCTCAAGAGATACTTAAAAAGCATGGTATGACCTCATGTGCTCGCGTTGGTACACCATTGTCGACCAAATCCCTAGACGCTGACTTGTACTCATATCCCGTAGATCAAACGCGATATCGCAGTATGATCGGGTCACTTATGTACCTCTCAGCCAGCAGGCCTGATATTCATCATGCCACATGCTATTGTGCACGATATCAAGCCAGACCTACTCAAAAGCACCTCAAAGAGGTTAAACGGATCTTTCGGTACCTTCAGAATACCATTCACATGGGACTCTGGTATCCGAAGGAAACCGGTTTTCATCTAACTGCTTTTTCAGATTCTGATCACGCAGGTTGCCTTGATAGTCCTAAAAGCACTTCTGGTAACGTACAATTTCTAGGGGAAGACAAGCTTGTCAGCTGGTCGTCAAAGAAGCAGGATTGCACTTCGCTCTCATCAGCTGAAGCAGAATATGTGGCTCTATCTGCGTGTTGTGCTCAAGTCCTTTGGATGAAAACTCAACTCACGGATTATGGCTTCCACTTTGATAAAATACCTATGTATTGTGACTCAAAGTCGGCCATAGCCATCTCTTGCAATCCGGTTCAGCACTCCCGTACCAAGCACATCGCTGTCAGATATCACTTCATCAAGGAACAAGTAGAACATGGTCTCGTGAAATTATACTTCGTCAGAATTGAGTACTAGATAGCAGACTTGTTTACTAAAGCCCTATCTCAAAATAGGTTTCAGTATCTCGTTGGCCGTCTTGGTATGAAGTATATGACTCCAGAATACTTGGAGGTTTTGGCAAATGAAGCTGCTTGATTTTTCTCTCATAATGACTTCAAAGCGCATCATAGCTTAGGACTCGGACCTCAACTAAGGAAAGTTTATCTCGGACGATAACTTATCCTTCTCAACGAAAAATTCATATTTCTCGGTCATGAGCTTCTCATAAAAACATTCAAAGTTTTTAAGCTCATGAAAAACGATTTCGAAGTAAATGTCAGCATAGAACTCGAACTTCAACTTAAGGAAAGTTTATCACGGATGATAACTTATCCTTCACAACGGGAAATTTATTTTTCTCGGTCATGAGCTAGTCACAAAACAATCAAAGTTTTGAGCTCATGAAAAACGGACCCAAAAGGGAAGTGTACGTTTCAGTGCGCTTTCCCTAAGCAATAGAAGAGAAGTCTTCTATCCTGATTATTTTAAAACCGTTGAACACAATTTTTCAAGAATTTCTCAAAAGGTTTTTCTAAATCTTTCAAAATTGTGTGTTCAACACTCCCTTCCTCATATGTGGTTTTTATATCTCAAAATTGTCATATTTTTATTATCAATATTTGAGGGGGAGCGTTTTAAAATCAAGCCTTTAATGTTGTTGGGTACATTTCTGAAATTGTCATATTTTATGTATCCAACACATTCCGAAAACGGTCTAAAACTATCATATGTAATATACCATATCGAATAAGGCATCTCTTCTCTGTACCTCAACATATTTTGTGGTGTCGTTTTTCTAAAAATTTTGTCAAATTTTGTCTCAAGACACACATATATTGTTGAGGGGGAGCAACCCGACTCAATGTTCCATGATTCATGCGTGCACACATGTTTCTCTCCCAATCGGTTTTCAGAAATTGTCATATTTTAAGTCAATTGTTATCTCTAATATGACATTTTTATATTAGAGATAGGGGGAGAAAATGTGATTAAAATGTAATATATCGCAACATGTGATCTTAAAGACTCAAGTGCAACTCTTTCCTTCACATGCCAAACTATTTCGTATATCGATGCATGTGTGTAGGGGGAGCTTTTCGGAAATGTAAAACTTTCAAAGTGTTAAAAGTTTTGATTTTTATCAAACACTTTGAATGGTTTTTAATGGTTTTATGGTTACGATCTATACCCAAAACAACCTACTATCCACGACGGAACGTTGGAGTCAAAAGGTGGTTTAGGATAGGAAACTAAGTCCTATGATCCAACCAGAACCAGAGGGATCTACCCAAGGACATTCCATAGCTAGAAATAGTTGTCCTTAGGAAAGATGGAGTTGAATGAAGCTGAATGCGGACCAATTACTTAAGTTAGCACTAGAACAATCACAACAAGGTGCTAGTGATGACGTATAGGTAAGCATTAAAGTAGTTGAATATTCTATGCAACTTAGGCAGAAACCGGGTCAATACATCTATTGAAGACAAGTCATCATGGACCCAGTAATGCAATGCACAACCCTTCCCAGCCATTCGAGTTTCTCTCAAAAGAAACTTGTCTCATTGTCACGGAGATCAACACGTATCTATTGACTTTCTCACTCCGAGTTAGTTAATATTGAAAAGGTGGCAGTCTGCTCCAGCCTCCGATTACCAAAATGCACTTATTGAGTCTAGAGCCAAAAGAGATCAATCTTTCATCTCATTAGGACACAATCGAGTCCTACGCATTATCCTTGTGATATTGCCAGAACATCTGAGTGATACGATTCACAATGAAGATGGAAATCCTGCTTGAGCCAGCATTAAACAAGCTCATGGTAGGTAACTTGTGCGATTCTACACGAATCAAACGTGTGAGAACTGGAAAGCAACTAAGTTTGGATTCTTAATTGATTCAAACTTGATTCCAGGTTTCTTCGCAAAATCCGTGTGATCTTGCCAGAACATTCAGAGTGACACTCTTTAGTGTTCACAGTGACGAATGGAAACCCTTCCAATGTCAACATCAAACAGCATTGCGGTAGGTAACATGCAAGATTCATATGAATCGAGCTTGTGGCAAACTGGAAAGCAACAATGGTGTGATTCTTTTAGAATCAAACTTGTTCCAGGAATTCTGAATTGACGACTCTAATCAGACGGATAATTTGTCCTTATGATTCACTCTTTACGTTCGCAGTCTGATTTGAGACGGTCGAGTAAAGAGAACTGGCTATTACCGCCGGGAAACCCTGTCAAGGAGGTTCTTAATCGAATCTACCTGATCACAGGTACGATATCTGATACCGTCTAACGTTCTTCACCGACCGGAGGTAAAACGCTACCGAGTTAGGATGAAATGTTCAAAGCCATTTTATCCGTGTCTATATATGTTGCTGCATATCAAGAAGGTGGCGTAGCTGTGTACTAACCGATGTCGATTCAGAAGTCACAAGAGCACAAGATGGTGATAATAAAGATACCTAAGAATGTAAGAATGTAATATGTCATCTTAGTCACAAGGAGCACAGATGAAGATCCTAAGCACTCAAAGTCAAATGACAAAGGCTCAAGATAAAGATCACAAGGCATGAAGGAACAAAGTCGTTAAAAACAAGATCAAGACCAAGATACAAGACCAAAGAAGGAAGATCTCCTCTACAAGAATGTATTCACTCAATCATCTAATGCTTTTTAAGCTTTTTAAGATGACCGATACATTGGGGGAGATTGTTAGCCCTATATTTTATTTAGTCGAACAAGAATGTAATAGGTCATCTTAGTCGTTATTGGTCTTGTATAGTAATAGGTTAGTCGGGAAAAGCGGGCTTAGACTTTAAGCTAATATTGTATAAGTTAGGGGCGTAACCCCAAAACTAAGCCAAGCCCGGCCCAAGAATTCTAAACCCACGGCCCATATGCCAAGGGTATATATACCCTCTTCTACGTATGGAAGAGGGTGTTGGTTCATTTCATAAAACACCTAGTTTTAGTGTAAACCTTCCACTTCTCTCTCTACTTTCTCTCTCTACTTTTCTACTATTTCTCTCTCTAAATCTTGTGTTATGGATTGAATGGGAATAACAATAAATAGTAAAGGTGCCAATGGATCTCCTTGTTTGAGACCACAAGAAATTGGGAACTCGCAAGTAGGACTTCAATTAATAAGAATCGAAGCCATATTTGAGGAAAAAATACCTTCAATCCAAGAGCACCATCTAGGACTAAAACCAAACGCATGTAAGACCTCTAAAAGAAAGTCCCATCTAACTAAATCATATGCTTTGCGAAGTCAACTTTAAAAATCAACGCATGTTTCTTCTTTCGTTTACACCACGAGATGATTTCATTAATTATGAAAGGGCCATCGAGAATTTGACGGTTCTTGATGAAAGCGGACTGCGTATTAGAAACCAAGTCCGAAATAACGGTCCCAAGGCGATTTGCAAGAACCTTAGTAATAACTTTATAAATACTCCCTATTAGACTGATAGGTCTGAAGTCCGAAACAAACTTGGCATCTAACACTTTAGGGATTAAGGCAATAAAAGAGGAGTTACAACCCGGTAGAAGATTACCTATCGTGAATAAATGATGGACTGCTGTACATAAATCAGGCCCGAGAAGTTCCCAAAATTTTTTAATGAATTCGAAAGTAAGTCCATCAGGGCCAGGAGACTTATTAGCACCACAATCCCAAACAGTAGCCTTTATCTCCTCATTAGAGACTAACCTGTCCATATTACCCATTTGATCATACGAGAGTCTATTGTCAAACTCCATATTAAGTTTAAAGCGGGCAGAGCTAGGCTGTTTGAAACGAGAAGCAAAGTGAGATATGAAAGCCTCTTTAACAACGCTTGGTTCAGTACGTCATACCCCGTTGCGAAAGATCCCCCAAATAGCTAACTGTGCACGTTTTCTATTAACTATTCCATGAAAAAACTTTGAGTTTTCATTTCCCTGAATAGCCCATTTAACTTTGGCCTTTTGAGCTGCTTCAGTCGATTCGGGCTGCTGGAGCATATACAATCTCCGAGAAATCTTCTAGCCTCTTTAGAAGCATTTCATCATTTCTGACACATCCATCCAAACTAGTATCGATATCGACAAGTGAAACAAGCATTTTCATTGGGTTCAGGTTAAATTCTCGGAATCCTCTCGAATTGATCTCGGCCTTAAGTGGAATGATTGTCCTTGGTTACTAAATAAAAGGGGTTTGGTTTTCTAATCTAATAAAAAGTTTAAAAGTACTAAAATGAAAATTTAAATCGAAAACAATTAATTTAATGACAATTAATAAAAACTTGAATTAAAATTAAGATTAAAATTAAGAATTAAAATTAAAGATGAAATCACAGTTAAATGATGAAAATGAAGAAACAGAAACAATAATAATAAAAAACAGTAATAATTAAAGATACTCAAAAGATTACTGATTCGGAAGTTCACCCTTGATTCGGAACTTTACTCGGATCCTTCACTCGGAAGTTGATTCGGAAGATTCACCCGGAACTTTGGTTGATTCGGAAGATTTAGTTTCATTCGGAAGATTTAAGTTCATTCGGAACTTTATGACTTATTCGGAACTTTCAAACAAAAAAAACTCATTCGGAACTTTTAAGTTCATTCGGAACTTTTCAAAATTAAACTCATTCGGAACTTTAGGTTCATCCGGAACTTACTGTTCATTCGGAACTTTTTTGGAAACAACTTTATTCGGAAGATTTTTAAAAGAAGTTTATTCGGAACTTTTTCAAGACACATTCATTCGGAACTATCACTTCATTCGGAACTTTCTATACAAGATACTCATTCGGAACTTGGGTGTTCATCCGGAACATTTTGTGTTCATCCGGAACCTGGGAACACAGAAACAGTAACTATCCCCGAAGAACAAGGAAATCAATTTTAATACCAAAATTCACCAAGTTTTTCACCAAATCTTGAATACAACTTAACACAAATGATTTACTAACCAATAACTACAAATCCCATCAACAAAAACACAAAACCCAACAACTTTTAAGGATCAAATCAAATAAAATAAAAACTCAAGAACTTGAAATAAGGATGATGATGAACAAAATAAAATGGAAAGATTAAACAAGAACTTGTATTAAATGATTAATGTTTTGACAAGATTAAACAAAGATTAGAATTACAAGATTAGAAAAACAAAGATTAAAATCACCAATCACCCTAGTGGTGATGGTGATGATACGAACCAGAGAGAAAAAAAGAGGAGGAAAGAAAAACTGAAAAAACTAACTAGCTAATTGTGTGAAGTGTGGGCTTTATATAGCCTTGTCTTTTGGTTGGTGAGTGGGCTTTCTCCCATTCTTCTTGTATTCTCGTCTTTTTAGAAAAGTTGACGATTTCGATTCTGATTCGGGATTTGTTGTCGATTAAATCTAACTCGTCTTTTAATTTCTTCGTTAAATAGACTTGAGTTTCTTCGACTTATGTAAATCTTCCGTCTTTGGTCCTTTTCTTCGATAAATCTTCGAATAGTCCCAGTGACTTCAAATCTTTTTCATCTCTTGGACAATAGACTTCATCTTGAGTCTTTTTCTTCGATAAATCCCATGCAATCCCATGTTTTCTCCATTATCCATCCGGTTGGCTCTGAAAACACAATAAACACAAAAACCACGCATAATTCCAAACAAATGATATTAAACACGCGTTTTGGTCTCGTTTTAGCCCGAATTAAGTGGTAAAAGGATGGGTGTTTACACACCTATCAAATCCCCTACACTTAACCATTGCAATGCCCTCATGCAATGCTTAGTGATAAAGCAATTTTACACTTTTCTCATAATTAATCAACCTTGGCCTTATTCAAATACTATTAAACAAAAATTTAAAGTACTAAAAGAAATTCAAACTTTAAAGGAAACAAAAGGATAGAAAACCATTTTCACTTGAAAATAGCTACATGGAAATAACTTGCAAAGAGATCAAGGACTTACATTAGGGCTTTGGTGCTGCGAAGATTTATCACCCTCAAGTTTCACGTTCCCCAAACTAAGCTTAAAAACGAGATCATTGTTATTATAAGTTAGCAATTCAAACACTTACACACATGGCTTAATTAAATGCTTAAACTCCCTTATTCCTAGGTGTATCTCTTATATTTTATTTTTGTCTTAGAATGATCATGAAGATGCATTTTTGGGACTTATTTCGATAGTTTATTTAGGCTGAAAGCAAAGTAGGACGATTTGATCAATAGTTAGCTAAAGGACAAAATCTCTTAAAACTGCTTCTCGGGATATCAAAAAGTTCATATCTTGTCATAACTCGATTCGCGATTTGAGACCTTTCTCGGGCCGATATTTGGCATGTACTTCATACTTCATATCTTGAGAGACGTTCTTGAGATAATGGTATTCTCATCATAATAGAGTTTCTTCACTTTGGAGACTTTTGAGGGGTACTCCAACTTTGTTGACCACGACTTCATGATTATTTCTTCAATCTCTATTTGGGATTTTGAGATACAACGATCCGCCTCCTTTTCGGACTTAGATCTATTTATCCTCATACCTTGTTAGGGTCTTTTCGGATAGACTTCTCCATCATCTTTGTGGGAGTTGATTGCTTTTCGTCGTGAGTCTTGATCCTTCATATTGATTTAGGAATAATGCTTTTCACATCACTTTGGATCTTCAGCAATAAAATGGAATCCTCATGCCTTGTTAGGGCCTTTTCGGACTCGCCAATCTTCGCGCCCTGCTTCATAAGTTATGCCTTGGCTATGAACTCTCGTCATTACCGAGCAACTTTTAAACGATCTTGGGCTAGAAGCTAAGTAACTTTTCAAATCGTACGACCTTACTTATTGCAGATAAATATTAGCAAGTGATGGGAGAATAGGCAAATAATTACACCAAGTGAGCTTGCGCAAGAATACCGACTTATAATTGACTCTATCATTTCTCGTCCTCCACAGTTTAAAATCTCAAGTAATGAGACTCGTGGACACTTAGCCTAATAAACCAATTAAGGTCTACATGGTTAAGGATACTAGATAGAATAAACTTGGATAATTCTATTCGGGTTGAGTCAAAATAAACGCAACGGGCCTAATATGTCAAAGATTTCTAAACTAGCTACACCACTTTATTAAAATTTGACTTTATTGCGGGATATATACATATGAAAGCAACAATAAAATTTTAAAAATTACGACTAAATGGCCAAAGTTAATTAAAAATTTGAAAAATGTTGAAAAATATGATTTTCCGGTTAAATGAAGGCATTTTCATGGAAAATTCCACTTAAAACTTCGATAGAAGTCCCCCCCTACACTTAAGATAAACATTGTCCTCAATGTTTAAGCATGTGGGAAAAGTCTCCCCTACACTTATGACATTGTGCACGTTGGTTAACTCAAGTTAAGGAAGAGACGACTAAAGTGATCAATTTCAAATGTGAGTATGAAGAAAATTGAGTTACGATAGTTGAGAGATAGAACCGGATTTCGGATAACACGGGAGCACGGTTTTTCAAAGTTTCCAAGAGTGCATTCATCCCTGTAATCACATCACCACACAAATACAAACACATATACAAGTCCCCCTACACTTAGGAGGTTAAAGCATAAAAGGAAAGAAACTCGGGCTGCCTCCCGAGGAGCGCTTGTTTTTGATAACCGAGTCACGAGCCTGACTCGACCCAAAGTTAGTTCATGGGGAACGTGGTGAGGGATGGAATCACCTCCAGAGAGGTGTCCTCACCAAGGTACAACTTCACTCGTTGGCCATTCACCTTAAAATTAGGTCCATTAGGTTGAGCGAGCTCGAGAGTACCATATGGAAAAATTTGGGCAATGGTGAATGGGCCGGACCAACGAGATTTGAGCTTGCCCGAGAAGATTTTCAACCGAGAGTTAAAAAGTAAGACTTTGTCTCCAACATGGAACTCTCGGTTTTTGATCTTGGAGTCGTGAATGAGCTTAGTTCTTTCCTTATAGATCAAAGAATTTTCATAAGCCTCATTCCGAAGCTCATTCAGCTCATTGAGTTGGAGCTTACGTAGGTCACCGGCTTTGTTGATATCAAAATTAGCCCACTTCAAGGCCCAATAAGCCTTGTTCTCCAATTCAATGAGGAGGTGGCACGCTTTTTCGTACACAGGACGATAAGGCGTACAGCCGATCGGGGTCTTGTAAGCAGTACGGAAAGCCCACAAAGCATCATCGAGTTTATCAGCCCATGCGACACGATGCTCTCCCACGGTCCTTTCAAGAATTCGCTTAAGTCCTCGGTTGGAAATTTCAGCCTGGCCATTAGTTTGTGGGTGGTAGGCTGTGGAAAGACGATGATTCACACCATACTTAGCCATGACTCTAGCAAATTGGTCATTGTAGAAATGAGTCCCACGATCACTAATAATGGCACGAGGGCACACCAAATCTAGCGAAAAGAGCTTTCAAAAAGTTACAAACCACCCTTGCGTCATTAGTGGGTAAAGCTTTGGCTTCAACCCATTTGGAGACGTAGTCAACGGCTACAAGGATGTATTTATTTCCTTTAGAAGATGGGAATGGCCCCATAAAGTCGATACCCCAAACATCAAAGATTTCACACGCTTGAATGAAACTCTGAGGCATCTCGTCTTTATGTGTGATCGTGCCTTGTTTTTGGCAAGCATCACATTTTTTAACCATATCGTGAGCATCACGATAGATGGAGGGCCAATAAAATCCCGAATCAAACACTTTTTTGGCGGTGTAGTTGGGACCAAAGTGACCACCGGTTGGTCCTTTGTGGCAAGCATTAAGGATTTCCAAAGCTGCCGGTCCATCAACACATCGGCGAATAATCAGGTCGGCACATTGTTTGAATAGGTAAGGGTCGTCCCAAAAGTAAGTCTTAATGTCGGTGAAGAACTTTTTCTTTTGTTGAGACGTCAACCCTTCCTTGAGAATTCCACCCGCCAAGTAGTTTGCAAAATCCGCAAACCACGGGGTTTCATCAGATTTTGAATGTATAGACATTAAGGTCTCCAAGGGAAAAGAATCATTGATTTCTTTGTTCGGATGATCCCCCTGGTAAGGATCCTCAAGTTTGCTGAGATGATCCGCGGCTAGATTTTCTGCTCCTTTCTTATCGCGAATTTTGATTTTAAATTCCTGGAGCAGCAAAACCCAGCGAAGAAGTCTTGGTTTGGAATCTTGCTTTGTCATCAAGTACTTCAACGCGGAATGATCGGTGTAAACGATTGTGGTGGAAAGGACGAGATAGGGGCGAAACTTTTCAAAGGCATAGACAACAGCTAAAAGCTCTTTTTCGGTTGTCGTATAATGCAATTGAGCCCCCGTCATTGTCTTGCTAGCGTAATGGATCGGTTGGAAGTGTTTGTTCACTCTTTTTCCCAGAACCGCTCCAATAGCAAAATCACTAGCATCGCACATCAACTCAAAGGGAAGCTCCCAATTAGGGGTAACCAAGACGGGTGCCTTAGTTAGCTTATCCTTAAGCGAGTTGAAGGCTTCAAGGCACTCTTTGGAAAAGATAAAAGGAGTATCTTTTTCCAAGAGGTGGGTCATCGGGCGAGCGATTTGAGAAAAATCTTTGATGAATCGTCGGTAAAAGCCCGCATGACCCAGAAAACTTCTCACACCCTTCACGGTTGAAGGTGGAGGCAACTTGGCGATAACATCGACTTTAGCACGGTCTACTTCAAGACCGGCTTTCGAGATCTCGGCCATTTGAAACAAGCATTTTCATTGGGTTCAGGTTAAATTCTCGGAATCCTCTCGAATTGATCTCGGCCTTAAGTGGAATGATTGTCCTTGGTTACTAAATAAAAGGGGTTTGGTTTTCTAATCTAATAAAAAGTTTAAAAGTACTAAAATGAAAATTTAAATCGAAAACAATTAATTTAATGACAATTAATAAAAACTTGAATTAAAATTAAGATTAAAATTAAGAATTAAAATTAAAATTGAAATCACAGTTAAATGATGAAAATGAAGAAACAGAAACAATAATAATAAAAAACAGTAATAATTAAAGATACTCAAAAGATTACTGATTCGGAAGTTCACCCTTGATTCGGAACTTTACTCGGATCCTTCACTCGGAAGTTGATTCGGAAGATTCACCCGGAACTTTGGTTGATTCGGAAGATTTAGTTTCATTCGAAAGATTTAAGTTCATTCGAAACTTTATGACTCATTCGGAACTTTCAAACAAAAAAAACTCATTCGGAACTTTTAAGTTCATTCGGAACTTTTCAAAATTAAACTCATTCGGAACTTTAGGTTCATCCGGAACTTACTGTTCATTCGGAACTTTTTTGGAAACAACTTTATTCGGAAGATTTTTAAAAGAAGTTTATTCGGAACTTTTTCAAGACACATTCATTCGGAACTATCACTTCATTCGGAACTTTCTAGACAAGATACTCATTCGGAACTTGGGTGTTCATCCGGAACATTTGGTGTTCATCCGGAACCTGGGAACACAGAAACAGTAACTATCCCCGAAGAACAAGGAAATCAATTTTAATACCAAAATTCACCAAGTTTTTCACCAAATCTTGAATACAACTTAACACAAATGATTTACTAACCAATAACTACAAATCCCATCAACAAAAACACAAAACCCAACAACTTTTAAGGATCAAATCAAATAAAATAAAAACTCAAGAACTTGAAAATAAGGATGATGATGAACAAAATGAAATGGAAATATTAAACAAGAACTTGTATTAAATGATTAATGTTTTGACAAGATTAAACAAAGATTAGAATTACAAGATTAGAAAAACAAAGATTAAAATCACCAATCACCCTAGTGGTGATGGTGATGATACGAACCAGAGAGAAAAAAAGAGGAGGAAAGAAAAACTGAAAAAACTAACTAGCTAATTGTGTGAGGTGTGGGCTTTATATAGCCTTGTCTTTTGGTTGGTGAGTGGGCTTTCTCCCGTTCTTCTTGTATTCTCGTCTTTTCAGAAAAGTTGACGATTTCGATTCTGATTCGGGATTTGTTGTCGATTAAATCTAACTCGTCTTTTAATTTCTTCGTTAAATAGACTTGAGTTTCTTCGACTTATGTAAATCTTCCGTCTTTGGTCCTTTTCTTCGATAAATCTTCGAATAGTCCCAGTGACTTCAAATCTTTTTCATCTCTTGGACAATAGACTTCATCTTGAGTCTTTTTCTTCGATAAATCCCGTGCAATCCCATGTTTTCTCCATTATCCATCCGGTTGGCTCTGAAAACACAATAAACACAAAAACCACGCATAATTCGAAACAAATGATATTAAACACGCGTTTTGGTCTCGTTTTAGCCCGAATTAAGTGGTAAAAGGATGGGTGTTTACACACCTATCAACAAGCTGAGCCAATAAAGAAGCTTTCTTATCCTTCTTTAACAAATTATAATGAGAAATCCAAGCACGGATACATTTTTTCAAATCTTGATCCTTCTTCTTGAAACAAATCAGTTTGTTGGAATCATAATGGGATAAAGATTGCCACGTCTGAACAATCATTTTATCGAAGCCATCATAAAAAATCCAAGAATGAAACATACGAAACTGGGTCGACCCATAATCAGAAGATACCTCTTTGAGTTGAATCGGTCTATGATCAGAAAGGTGTCGATCCATACATATTGTTGATAATGATGGAAAAACCGAAAGAATACCATTGGAAATTAAGAACCTGTCCAGTTTATTCATTTTCGAGACTGATGGGAGAGACCAAGTAAAAGCATATCCCTCCATCTTAACGTCAATAAGGCCAGCTGAAGAAATGAAGTTATTAAAGTCACGTGCACATATCTCATTAAAAACAGATCCGTGTCGTTCTTTTGCATTTTGGACCGCATTAAAATCTCCCATCACTATAGTTTCACCATCCCAACGGCTGATGAAATTCGAAATATACTCCCATAAAAGATGTTTGAGAGTCAATGTTCGAGGAGCATAAATTACAATTATAAGAATCTTAGTACTTGTAGGCAGCCAAGTCCCATATAAAGCGATGAAATTGTCTGACATTGTAGCTCCTATCTTATTAAAAACAGATTGTTCCCATACACACACAATATGCCTCCTGAGTTTCCCAAAGAATCGTTAGCTACAAACTGAAAATTGGAATTACCCTACAAAAACTTAACGTCCATATCCGAAATGTCCTCTAGTTTTGTCTCCTGAATGGCTAAAAAGTTTAACCTATGTTTGAAAGTACTCTCCTTGATCCACTCTTTTTTGGTCTTGTGGTCGAGACCTTGAATATTAAGGGATAATATCTTCATATGAAACCCTCGTCAACTCCTTTTAAACTAATAATGCTTTCGAAGTCCTTCGAACAACCTTCCATCACGTAACCCATGGATTGACCAACCTTGATTACATCGTTTAATAGATCTAACATCGAACCTCCCATAGGAACAGTACGCGTCGGAATATTTGAAGAGAATTCATGAACAGATTCACTTGCAATAGATTCTACATCTTTAACCCCATCATGTCTAGAAACAACCTTTTGTTGGGCTGAATTATTCTCCCTTAAACCCACAGAAACCTCTTGATCCGATGTATAACCCGGAGGATGAGGCTTAGAAGAAGACGAATTTAAATCTTCATCATTAACAGTTGGTTTATTAAGAGCATCATAGATATCAAACGGATCATCTAATTTTTGGTCCTCATTAGGCACATTGGTGTTATGACTAGTTCCCGCATCTTGAACATTATTATCTTCCATATTATGTTTGTTATCGACACAGAACCATTGTCAAAAACAGTTTCTGAAATTGCCTCATCATCACTCGCATCCACTACTCCCCTATCATTTCCATCTTGAGATTCCTCATCCGATGCATATTCAGTCTCCTTGACATCAGAAAAGCAGGGTGACCAAGTGAACAACTCTTTAGCACGAACCATATATATTTTACCTTTGAAACTGATCTTGAAAGATTCTAAGATATTTTTTTCAACATTGGTTTTGATACATAAACGCTTACGAGAAAAGAGTGAACATGTAGCTTCGTCTATTTCCATGACATGACCCCATTTGTTCCCAATTCTGGAAAATGTACTTCGAGACCACGCACCCAAGGGAATCCCTTCCACATCTACCCACACTACACGTTCATTAGTAACAAAATCAGTAACTGCCACCTTAATTTCCTGGAACCAAGACTGTGCTCCAGAATGAGATAAAAAATTGGACCGTGTCTCTTCATTAATCAATTCGATCATAACCCAAAAACCTCCTAAGTATGAAATGTTGCTGACCTTAAACCCTTCCTTGGCAAGAATCGAATTTAAAGGATTTATTGAGTTAAACTCCTTGAGTTTACCAATAACTTATCTCGATAGATCCATATCATTACTACACGTTTCATCAAGTAGAATAACCGGTTCATCCAGAATGGAAAACCTGTTGGATGGTTTAACATTGTTGACCACATTAACATAGGATGGGTTTCGAGATTGCTGCATAACAGGTGAAGGAACAGGTTTTGGAATAGATTTACGAGTTCATTCATAATGAACAGTATTAGCATTGATGTGATAGCGTCCCGCCCAAAGCGTACATAGGTTACCAATTAACCTATCTAAATCAGCCACATTTACAAAAAATGAACGAATGTAAAACATTTACCGGATTGAGACCTTCTATTAGGAATGAAAACATCCACTACCTTACCATATGTTTGGCAGAGGTTCCAAAGATCTCAAGAACCAAATGAATCAGGGAAATTTGTAACAAAAACACACTTGGCGATACGCACCACCTCATCCTCCTTGGATTTATATGCTGACATGATCGAAATATTGGACAAATAGAAAACGTCACCTACACCAAGGTGAAACCTACGATTGGGGATCTGAACACAAGAACCCAACGATGCAATTAATCAATAAAAAACACATCAATCAATTAAAAACGATGTATAAACAATACCAAACAAAGGTCCTCTCCAATCTCCGGTAAATCAATTGCTCATCGAACGAATAGGGAGCAATAGAGTCGCAAGCTTACCCGCCTCATAGTTAATAGTAGCAAAATTAGATAAGAACAAATATGGATCATAATACATGGTCATTAATCAATGAGTGGTGTTTAAAATGATTGAATGTTGGAAGAATTATTGAATTGAAGATTTAATTTTGGATGAAGATGTGGGTGTAGTGACTTTAATGATACACTTAACTTTTATGATGTAATTTTGTTTAGGGTGAAAGATATAGATACGCAATACAGTTTTTCAAGAAAACCGAAATACGTAACCAACTTTATTTTGTACTAGTAGTCCCAGTATACTTTTAAATTTTTTTCAATATACGTAATATGACCGGCTAGGTGACTTGTTTGACAGGTTTTATTTTAAAATTTTATAATTATACTCCCTTGACCTTTGGGGGACTTCCACTTTTAGTTTCTAAAAACAAAGGGGAGTTTCACTTTAAAAGTTTATTTTTTTGGAATTTTTGTGCAAATTTTTTTTAGAAAAGTTAATTTAAAAATTACTTTTAATGCAGATTTCTATAAAAAAAATACAAACATAAATTTTTGAAAAATAAAAGATTTTTGAAAAATTATTAAGAAGTCTGAAAAATTATTTTTGAATAATTTTTAAAATAAGGCAGATTTCTATAAAAAATTAAAAACATAAATTTTTTGAAAAATAAAAGAATTCTGAAAATAATAATATTTTAGAAATCTTTTTAATTTAAAAAATTTATGTTTTTAAATTTTTATATAATTTTTGAAAAATTATTTTTTTTCGAAAAGTTTATTTAAAAAAAAAAGCAATTTATAAAAAAAAGTCTTTTCGAAAATTAAAACTTTTTTGGAAATTTTATTTTTCATTAAAAGATAAATAGTTCGAAAATATTTTTTTTTCAAAAAATTTATATTTTTATAATTATATAATAAAAATCTGTTTTTTTTCAAAAAAATTGTCTTTTCAAGTTATTTTTCTAAACTTTTTTTCCATAAAATTTTGAAAAAATAAAATTTCGGTTTTTTTCAAAAAAACATTTTTTTCTCAAAATTTCGAAAAAAATAAATATTATGATATTTTTTGAAAAATATTATTTTTACTTCTACGTGTATAAGTTTACACAAAAAATATATTCGAAATATATGCTGGAAAAGTAAAGTGACTAAAAGTGGAAGTCCCCCAAAAGTCAAGGGGTTATAATTATAAAATTGGAAGGTGAAAACTGTCAAACAAGTCACCTAGCTGGTCATATTACGTATATTGAACAAAATTTGAAAGTATACTAGGACTACTAGTACAAAATAAAGTTGGTTACGTATTTTGATTTTCTTGAAAAACTATATTACGTACCTTTAGCTTTCACCATTTTGTTTAACTTAAGTACCTGCTAATCCCTTTTTTCCACATAAAGTTAAGTTTTCGGTTCTCGATGGGCTTCATTTCAATTTATAGCACAGGGCCACCAAAACTCACGAAACGGCCCTGCTGATGTAGACATGTAGTGCCGGGTTTGCTACTGGATGTAGTGTTAGATCAAACTCATAAAACATTGTATTATTCATCAAACAGTATCTAACATAATAGTATTGGTTATAGACTTTCCTAGCATTACTATTACCTTTCCTTTTTTCATTAGTGAGTTTGAACCAAGCACACCCTGTCCTCTGCGGGACAAATGGTTCAATTTGAACCGTTTAAGCAATTTTCATATTTTTAAATAATTCAACCAATTTAAGTCTTTTCCACAAGAAAGTGATGTAACTAAAAGTGGTCATCGTCAATACATGCATGCATTTACTATTGTAGTACCCCCCCCTAACGTAAGTTCTGGGCTCAAAAATCTATGGCTGATGTTGACTTTGATATTTTCCTAGAAATTCTGATTTTGAAAATTATGTTAGGTACAAACTACAAAGAAAGACATGTTACATTAAAACGATATACTATAGCATTTACTATTTTTTCTTGTGCATGATACGGTCTACGAATTTTTCTATATATATACAGCCACCAAGAAATAAGAAAGTCATATTTAGAAACTATACCACATAATGAAGATGCGTATGGAGTCGAGACTCTTAGTTATTCTTGTTTTATGTTTAATCTTAATCCCAAGTCCTCTCATGGCCGATGAAGAAAAGGGTGGAGGTACGCATTTGTGAGACTCAATTTAACATAATTTAGAAAAATTTGTTCATAGTTTTTGCAATATATGTTTAAACAAATTTAGGGATTTTGGTTTTATGGAGAATTGTTTATTTTCATCGGCATATATTAATAGTTCAATTCGTTAATGGTTTTTTCATCATGCAGGTCCTCTCCATCCAGATTCTTTGGTGAAGCGTCACGATCCATGTGATGAAACGGGGAACTCTCCAAACCATGACAGACGGTTGTTGGATGATGAAACTGGTCCAGAACCATGTCCTCCCTAATGATTCTAGAGTTCAATGTCATGAACTTCCTTCAACCCAAAGGACAGTACAATATCAAATATCAATCCTTTTGTTTGTTCTCGAATATGTGACTTTCCAGTTTTTCTTTTAATTAATTTATCAATTATGTTCATTCCTGTCGATGAAGTGTATTGGACGACTACTGGATAGTCTATATACAAAATAAAAGTTCTGATTAGCATCAAGCTTCAGTATATAATTCAGTTTTTTATAACGGCAATTTTTATTAAGAGACTCTAGCAAGAAGCTCAGTATATAATTCAGTATATGACTTAAGAAGTTTTGTTTAATTCAGTTATTCCAATGCGTCATGTGATTCAGGTAGGGCTGAGTATCGGTTTAGGATCGGCTCGGACCGGCCAAGACCGAACCGGACCGAGAACCGAAATGGTCCGAAACCATGAATCGAGACTCGACCGAAATGGTCTGGTCCGGGTTGGTCTGGTCCTCGGTCCTGTCCGATCCTATTAGGTATAATTGTCGAAATTTTAGAAAGACCGAATCGGACCGGACCGAAGACCGAATTCGTCCAAAACCCTGGACCGAAGACTGGACCGAAATTGTTCGGTCCGGTCCGGTCCGGTCCGATTTTCCGGTCCGTGTCAGTTTTTAGTCTGCCGTGCTCAGTCCTGGATTCAGGATTGGCCATGCAAACTTATCTTTATACATTTATTAACCTTATTAAGTACGCGGTAACCAACCTATGGGTGTTCTGGTCTCTAACATCAAGTTTACTCTGTAACTAGCTTAAAGACCCGTCTAACGTCGGGTTTTGCTTAATGAGTAATTTTTGTAAAGAGTAATAAATAGATGTTAATACTACGGAGTAAAAGAAATTAAGCGGGTTATGTTAATAGATGAAAACAATAATATAAAAAACTTTAACTACTCGATAAACGTTTAACATTGTAACAATCATAAGCCTTCCATGTATTCTGGTTTTCAACCATGACGTATGTGAGCCCCATAAAGTGAACAACCAACGCTCATTCCGTGATCACCTAAAAGTTTGAACGTAAAAGTAATTAAAAAGAAAGCGTGAACCATAATTTAGATTTATCTACAAATTATTTTAAAAAAGTAATTTTTTCTAATATATTACATACCATCATAAACCAAGCTACCACTCTCAATTACTTTACCACAAAATCATTTCCCAGCTATTGATTTAGTTGCAAAAATATTTATTGATATTATAAAGGACTTAAGGTGAGAATTGCACTCATTGTTGTTGTCACAATTGTTGAAGGTTCGTTCGATATCACTTACCATGTTCCCGTGATAACAATTTAAAACTTGATGTGATTAGAAGTGAAACTCTCTTAATTATACTCAAATCGATATGAATCTAACTTTGAAAAAGTACTTAACCTCAAAAATTATAGCGACTAATAATCTGCTCCAGATTCAGCCAACCCAATCAATCCCAATCGCTCATCCTCACTACCCTCAGTTGCAATATGGAATAGATACCTATTCCTAGCATGATAATATACCACTAACAAACTTTATAAGTTATAACTGTAGAAAGCGCCATCCTAATTTGCATTTTCGTTTATCCAATTGAAAACTACAAACCATTATCTAAATATATCACAAACGTACCTATATATTTCCTTTGCTGTTTTCTACGTGTCCAACTGCAAGTGAGACCGTGCCAAGTTCCCTAATAGCGATTTTTTGAAATTTTGCTTGAAAGCAATTCTATCTTCTCCTCAACACGTGACTAAAACTTCTAAATTCCCGATATGAGAGCATTCTAGTATCAGCAACAACTATTTCAGCCTTTCTAAAAATAATAAAAACTTAAGTTACTTGACGGCTTCAAATTCATTATAAATATGAACATTTATATATAGCATACCATCTATATCAGTGGCGGGCTACAATCAGCAGCATCACATATATGTAGAGCAGCAACACAACTTTGTTTACCATGTGGCTCTACATACAAAATTTTCTTAATTATAAACTTAACTGATTGGAATATGACACACAAACTCTATATCGTAACATAATTCAAAAGCATACACAAACGTAAAGTTGGTTGCACCAGGAGTAATGGACTCCCTGGTGTCTGGTTCTGTATTACCTGCAAATGAAATTCAATAGAAAAACATATTTTGCATGAAGTCAAGCATATTAACAATAAAATTATCAAATCAACAGGTTCTTAGGTAAAAGGGGGATCATCAATAGTATTTCCATGTACAAACACATTGATACCCAGCCTTCCGATAACCAAACTAAACAAACCCAAAATGATATATCTTTTTTAATAGTTTAACATTAGCAAACATAAATCATATACTGTATTAGCATATCCTTGTAAATATCACTGTACGAAAAAAAATTCACAAACATGTCAATACGTACTGTATGCAGGCAACGACACAACCGACTTTTTGGTATGAGTTTCCGATATTGAATAAATCAACTACGACGTAAAAAATTTTTAGTGAGAAACTGAATGTTTGTTTAAAGAACCCAAAGCTTTATGAGAAACGTAAAAAAACTCATCTCTCGACGCGTCTCACAAGAAACCAATCAAAGTTTAAAGATGAAAACACTGCCAACATAATACTATTTGTCCCATATTAATCATCACAATTATTTTTGTACTTATGAGTCATTGAAAGTGTCACATTTGTGTCACTTTTAAAGAAACAAATACCTTAGATATCGACTTTCAAAAGTGATAGTTCCATAGAAAGCGAGACAGAAAACTATATTTAAGTAACTCGGATATACAAAGAAAGGGAAATAACAATACAACGGCTAAAACGGGACAACTAACAAATTAAATTAAACAGTAGTTATAAATAATATCTTATCTTTACATAATTGGCATTAAGAACACATACCTCGCTCGAAGCTTCTTAGAATGCATTCTCTTTACAGTCTGACACCCGAGAAGATTCACCTATAACAAAAACACACATATTCTTCAGGTTAGAAGGATTGCAAAGAAAATGAAAACAACCAACAACATTAGTACACAAATGGCGTTTCATCATTTACAATATCACACTTTTGTTTTCCTTTCATATTTTAGAACCTTAACAGCTACTATGGCACATTACATATATTTGAATATGAAGGGAAATATCATAAGGCTTAATGATAAAAATGCGTAAATCCTAAGGTATAAGCATCAGGACAAATTGGATATACACAATATACCTATATTGACGGAGCAAATCATATAATCATTGAGCGATTCATCATACGAAGGTGGAGATACGTGATGTTTTTCAACCGAACTATTTTTTTATTTTATTTTGAACTGGTGATTTGAAAGTGGTTATATGAGAGCATTAAATTTTTTAATCGAACTGCTTTTTTATCATTTATAAAATTGCATATATTATCAGTTTTAAAGTTGAAGATTCGGGCAATGAACATACGGTATCAAATGATCAACTTGATATATAAATGCCTAAATGATTTAACAGTTGCCATCGTAGGTTAGTTTTCGGATTCGCGACTAAGGACTTGAGTCAAACAAAAAAACTATATGACAAATCATGGGTTTGCATGAAAAAAACACTAAGTAAACAGTAGTACGTGTTATAACTATGTCACCTATATGCTAAAATATGAAGATCTATGGCTAGGGAAAGTTAGGGAAATTATTAGTTGGGCAAGTTAGACCGAATGTCGTGATAAGGAGAATAGAGGTGCGAGGTGTATATCACATACCTTTTTTTATATGTTTTAATGTAAATGCACATAAACAAAACAGGTAAAAAGTAAGTAACAGAAACATTATCGACTCGTAAACATAATGGGTAAACTAATACGGACTACTATGTATTGTAAGCATATTCTTACGATGATATAAATTATAAGCAGTGGTCTTACTCGAAGTTATAGGGTGAACAGTGATGTAATTAGCTCTTAAATATGAATCAAATATGATTGTTTCTTTAGGAGCTGAATCATTTAGCTTGATTCTGCAGACATTTACAATTTTCAAAAACAAAAATCGTTAAATAAGACAATTAAAGAAAGCAATACATGTGTAGTAGCTTACTTGTATTCTCTTTTTCCTGTTGTTAGGTGTAGCCAATCAGCCATCACTCATTCCATTTCTTTAGCTATTAGAATACAAAAGAGTTGAAGTTATGGGTGGGAATATACCAACTGTTATTATGATTGGCATTTGCATAACCTAGATTACGCGCATATCAGAGTAAGTTAAGTTTAGTTATGCTCTATGTTAACTTTGGGCACCTGATTACCATAAGTTCAGGCCTATGGTTTATTGTCAAACCCGTAATGACAAACATTCTAAATAACTTAGATCCATAATACTCTACAGAACCCTTAAAAGTCTAAAAGATACCTTAAAGTCTTATCTATCTTTTGATCTCCACATCTTCAATTTGTTTTCTATCTACTTTATTTTAAAACTGATAAAAGAATGAGCCAAAGAATGAATAAAACTTAAGAATAGATCTATATAAATGATCACACTTACCTAACTGTTGAAGGCCTTGAGTTCAATATGGTTATCGACATTGTATAAATTACCTGCAAGTGGAAAATAAAAAAACAGTTTAGATATTGAAAGTAGAAAGAAAGGAAAAAAAAATAATTATAACATCGAACTCAATAAATCAAAACCCTAAATCTATAATAACTGATGAGTCATACATACCATTATTCTATGATGACAACATGCAAATTAATGGCGCAATGATGTAACTAAATCAATGATATAATTTTAATGAGTTTTTGAAAAAAAATGGAATCCTATTCTGAATGGGTTTCAATTCATTTAAACTGATTTTCTGGTTTTGTTTGAAAAAACAACTCTGCGTATCAAAGAATTTTAGAGCTATTTTATTACCGTAGTTTTTTACTCCGTACCTGTTAAAAATGAAGATTTAGTATGATTGAATCTCCTTACTGAGTTTGAAAAAAATGAAGCGTACATTGAAAGAATTGGGTTCATGTTTAACGCGTTTTAAATAACACGGTTTATTTTTCAAAATTCAAATTTCTAAATAGGAAATATGTTACAATTATTTTAGCCATAAAAATTATAATTACTTTACAAAATTAAGAAAAGTCCAACGTGTTTTTTCTATTGACACAGGTTTACAAATAATATGTTATGTATGGCAATGTTTTTATGACAATTTTAATGTCATAGCTTAAAAAGGTTGTACAATTGAGGTAATTTAAGAAATGTTTTTAATTTTGCATGCTTATAATAGTTGTAAATTATTTCATTTTATTAGTGAATATAGATTTGGTGTATAAATTTTTTGAATATGTTAAATAAATGTTCGTTATGTTTTTGAGTTATTACTCCTATTAGTTAGAAAAGGAAAAAAGTAAAAACTAGATAAAAGAAAAGAAAAAAAGAGATGACTCAAAAGTGAGAAGAATATTCTGTAGTTAAAATGATTTGATTTTTTTAATTTTCTCTAATTAAAATATCTCGAAAAGACAAATAGATTATATATTTTAAATCATTTTCATTCTTTTAAAAATAAATCTTATGCGTTATTCCGCAGGTTATTAAGTCAATAGTCCAAAATAAAAAATTGAGTATTTAATAAGGTTGCACTCAATTAATGATGTACATGAAACAAAAAAAAAGTTCGATGAGTTGTGCTGATAAACTCTGTGAATCTCATATGATCTACTCAACCATTATATAGTCATGAAAAGCTATGAAGAATAAAACATGTGCAAGTTAAGTTTGAAATACATATAAGATCAAAAAACAACACTGGATATCAAACTCATCTTTAACGGATAGACAAGCGTACTGACAAATACAAAAGATATTATCTTATTGTTGATACAAAAGTTGGCTGGATCGTTCTTGACCCGAATTAGGCACAATTTAGGGTCTTGTGGACTCCGGCTCTTGCACCGAGTGAACTTGTTTGAAGACCCTGCACACTAAATAACAGACACCGTTAGGCTTACCGTGGGTACGTGTCCCACGATTAGACTCCAGCGTGAGAGTAAGTAATCGGTTTGAGTATATGTAAGGGTTAGAGTATTGTGAATGTCGTACCTTTTTGGAACCTCGGGGGTTTCTTTTATACCCGAGAGAACCCTAGTTGGGCTCTCCTATTCTTGCGGCCTAAGAAAGAGATAATGACCAAATATAGTTTGATCCTTATCACATAAATAAGGAGAGTGTATATCTATTTTACTTAGGTGAATATAATCCTTTTTAGATTATATTCTGTTTGATCACGTCGTAGTGCGAAAAAGACACGGTTAAGGTATTACCGTGTGCGACAACGGCTTATTGGGCCTCGTGGGATTTTAGGCGTTGTCTGTGCATGATCCATGCTCAATTGATACGGGTAGTACCCGTGGGTCGGGCTATCTAGCCCGACTAGAGACGATACGTGATCATGTCCCCCCAGTCTAGTAATCGTATGGCGTGCCGCGGCTACTAGACTACAAATAACCAAGTCACACAATGAAATCATCCTTTGAAAAATGAGCGATGCGAAGAGTACCAAAAAAGTTTTAAAATTCTCCCGCCAGGAAAACACATTCATCCTCCCTTTCACATAATCCCTCGAAATCTGAGAAAAGCGTCTGCCACGTCAACACAAACATTCATATTCCACCGTTAGATTAAGCAAGTGGGCTACACGTGGTAGAGATCCAACATTATGAACAACAACCCTAAGAGTATATATAATCCATTCGCTGCTTTTTAATGCATATATCCACATTAAAAATACACCCAATCCGCCATTAACGAACCTTCTCCTTCTGAAGCAAAGCGAAAAATGTAACTTCTTACGAATCTTTATCTTATTCATACTTGTAAACATGGTAAGATGTTTATCGGAAATCAATGTCCGTCATTACTGAGGATAAGTTGCGCCAGTTCACGTCTGACTAATTTATACCCAACTACCTACATCCAAAATTACCCCATTGTAATCGAATATTGAGCAATTTCCAGATGGGAAGGTGGGCTATATTAGATTCTTCGAGTTCACAAACAGCCGCGTTCCATTGTCTCTCTTCTTATTTAGCGTTCTCTTACATCATCAAATTCATATATCCCAACTCCAACGCATTGGTGCGGCCAAGATATCAAATTTTGAAATCAACTGCCACACCCTTGATATAGAACCCTCTGCTACACTACTTCGTGTCTTCTATACACCCTTTTGTACGAATGGATGGGTATCATTCGCCAAACGTATAGATGGCCCCTAGTGTTATACAGTAAAATTGGATGCTTTAAGGCACTGGAATACCTATTTCTTTTGGATTGATGACATAATTTTTCCATTTAACTATCCATTTTTTACCTCCGGGACGCTGAGGAGAGACCCTTGTCCTGACCCTGGCTCGTATAGTGATTTGATGTTGATACGTTAAACACCAACCGTTTTCCTATCCAGGATTACCCTGAAGCTTTCCTATGTTTGTTGGGGCTTAGTCGCGCAATAATCGTTGGTGAAAACGAAGTCCCCTTCTTCCGCGATCACGGCGGCCGGGGTTAATGGTCCTCTCACCGTCCTATGTAAAATTTGTAAGTGCTCCACACCTTATCTTTTGACTAAATCATTTTTTTATTTTTCGCTATATGCAGTGATGGATATTCTAGATATTGTCTAAAGCCAAGCACCTATAGAGTTGACTGTATTCTCCCGACCCCTTCGTGAAAACGAGGTGCCCTACATGTAAGAGCGGAAGAGAACACCATGAACCTAGATGTGGAAGGGTCGTCATCATCCCAATCTCATGAGATTCCCAATCCGAATCCTCTGCACGGTGTCGTCGCACAACAACAACCACCACATCAAGAAGGGAGTATTAATCTGTCGTCCTTGAACATCTCTGAAAATGCTGAAATCATTGTTGAGGAACATGACATGGAAGAGGAAGCTGTTACCAGTTTGTTGAGGAAGAGACAAAGAGAGTCTCCCGAGTCTTATAGGAAGTCTGCCCGTATTGAGGTTGGGCAAACATCTATTGATGCGCCTGAATATCAAAGGGAGATTACACCCGAGCGCCTCGTAGAAAAGAATACTGGAGAAAATTTTCTGAAGACTCCACCAAGAACCCCACCTGTGACTGTTGATCTAAGGTACGCATTCGGGTAAGTCTTGAACCTTCGCGCTGACCTTTCGCTTTCTTAGAATAAGAACTAATTCTTTTCTTCTTTCATCTCTCTTATTTTCTTTTAAACTTCGTTCGTTACTATCGTGCAACCATGATGTCGAGGAGCCATCCCCTGTAGGAACCACACTGCCTGCTCCTAAGACAGCAATGACTGCGGCTGGTGAGCGCCCGAATAGGGAAGATCTTGCGTTTGATCCGAACTGGAATATTCCTCGATCATCGCATTTGACGAGCGCCTTTGACTGCACCATATTTCTTGATAATATCACCCCTACCTGGGAGGGCACAGGTGCTAAATGGATTGGATGATGTTGCTCTGGGTGATGAGCTAAGCTACATCTCTACACACAACGTGACTTTGATGTCGCGTGTGAGAAGTAGGTTTATGGAGCAGTCCGTACAAGTGCAATCTGCTAAAGAAAGATTTGTACAAGTTGTTGAGGAGAAAGATACGGCACTTGTTGCCGCTTTGAAAAAAATCATTCTAGAAGAAGAAAGGGCCGAACGGATGCTGAAATCATTCATTCTTTGACAGCGGAAAAAGGTAATCTTGCTACCGCCCTTGCTAAAGAGCGCGTCCAGCTGAACCAACTCAAGGCCATTAATGTAGATGCCATGAAGACTTTTGAGTGTGGGAATGATGAAATATGTGCATATGTTGATTCGTTGGGCCTGTCTGTTAAGGAGGAAGTGCGCGACCAAGGTTGTCAGCTCAAGCGGGTGAGCATTGAGTATGATGAAGAGCTGTACCCGCGTTTGATGTCTGAGGTAGCTGGAAAGCGTTGGTTGGTGCGCCATGGCCTTCGGCTGGCAGCCATGGGCGCGCTTGAGGATCTAAACCTACGAGCAACCTTTGCCCAATCTGTGATAGCCGTTATCAATGAAGGTACTTCTGCAGGCCTAAAGCGAGCCCATGAAGCCAAGCTACTAAATAAGAAGCTTGAAGAGGTGAACTTTTACGATCCCTCAACCAAGTCCAAGCTGACTGCCGCTATGGAGAAGATGAAGGTATGTCCTCTTCTTTCTTTTGGTATCCGGGACGAGGACCAAGATCTTCCTTTGGAAGCGATAATGGAGGGTTTGACCCTGGGAAAGGCATAGGGTAGAGGGCGCTGAGACGTAGATGAACTACACACTAAAGCCTAACATGAATCAACTAAGGGTTCTGTGACAATCCTCAAATTTCACTTATGTGTTATAAGCTATAATTGTCTCAATATGAAATTTGGCTAGAAACTTTTGCATTTATACTTTACTTGGTAAGATAAACTGCTTCTCACAACCTGAACTGCCACTTCAACATATTCCTATGTGTTGGAAATACAATGTATATATATCAAGTCTAAAATCTAAAAGTAATTTAATAAGTACATTACGAATAAGAAAATCTCAAATATAACTATAATGCCCTAAATTCCCTTAGAAACCCTAGAATCCCTTTTAAATGAGTTATAAACTCAAGAATGGTAAACTATGAATGGTGAATACATATGAATAATTTATTATAGATTATAAACAAGTTATAAACTATACCTTAAAGACATAATAATACCTAAGAATGGTAAGAACAAATAATACAAAGCTAAGTACAAGTAAATGTACATAATAGTCTAGATCACCACCTAGAAACCTTTGATAAACAATATTTCAAGCAAAATAACTACATAAAATCTATATACTACTATCAAATACACTATACTAATTATAATGAAGTATATAAAGGAAAGGTAATTGATCACAAAATACTAATATTCGCTAATCCAAGGCTAATTACAAGTTAAGACCTAGTTACCAAGATTAGCATATAAAATCCATATACATTGAATTAGAGTATAATCTTTTACAACTAATTATGAAACTCAATTATGTATCATATTAATATTATACATTTACTTCAATATAAAGTACAAGTTAATAAAGCATAAGGTACAAGTTATCAAAGCGTAGGATCTTAAGCTCCCATAATTATTCCTAGAATATGATCAACCTATATAAACCCTTAAGCTAATAATTTAGAAACCGTATAAGTCATAAACACATAATAAGTATTTATAAAGATACAAACACTAATTACCCAAGATAGAAATTCATTAGGATTAATGACCTATAAACCTTTATATTAAGAAATCTACATAGAATCACTACCTAGTATTTTAGGACAAGTATACAAATACCCATAGCACTTCATTAAGGTTATAAGGTTATGGTAAGACAATGTAAAAGTACTCTAATGCACAAGGTACAACATTTCAATGCATGGCTTGTAAATTAGGTCAAAATAGGTATTTTCACCCTTTAGACATGTTTACTTAGAATAACTTATTAAAACCAATGTAGGGACTTCAAGAACACATTGAGGATAATGTAGGATGTATAAATTAAGTTTACATCAGTAGCCAATTGAAGGATAATCACTTTTACTAAGACTTAACCATAAATCATTAGAAACCCTAACCCGCCTAAGTTTTCTTCCTATTTTCACATCAAACCTTTGTTAAACTTCCAACCAAAGACCCAAAATTCTTAATTACAATGTAAATACCCTAATTAAATCCTAATACATCACTAATCACATTCCTAAACCCTTAATCACCAAAATTACAAAGTTACAAGTTACAAGCCCTAGTTTTCAATCCGCCTAGGGTTTTCCCTCCAAAATGCATTCAAACACTTTCCCTCCAATTTTTAAACTTATTGTCAGAGCAAATAGATATTTTGGGATGTTTATAAGTAGGTGATGCACCTACTTGTATGCTACATATCATTGTTACTATCCTAAACTTGTCGTGAGCTAATATTGGCCACAAATGGAAGATTGGAATGAACTAGCTTGTAAAGTCACTCCTAACACTTGCACAGACCTTCCCTAGCATCCCTTAGTCACTAATATAGCTGATGTACACGTTTACAAGCATTCCTTGGAGCCTAAGTGTTGGAAACACTATAAATAGGGGCGTATAGTCTTCATTATAACTCGCACCCTGTTTTCCTTAAATCTCCTACCCATTATCCATTTCTACTTCTATAAACATCTTAGTACATCCCTCAAGACCAGAAACCAGGTCTAGAAGGAAGCCATTGAAGCTCTTGAAGCTTTGATAGCAAGTAGTGTTCATAGGAAGCCATTAGGAGCCATTTTGGAGCATCCTAGGTAATTTCTATGTTAGCTATGCTTTGATCTTGTTATAATAATTTATTAGAGTTGTTATAATTCCAAAATTATGCTAGAAAGATAATCTAAAAAGAACTAAGTCATTTGGTCATTTTAAATGAAAGTTATAAGTTAAAGATGTCTTAAAATCCTAGTTTTGTAATTTACATCAAATAATAAGCAAAACCTATTTAAAAAGCTATAATTCTGAAGAAATGTTTTTATTATGATTATAAACATGTTTTGAAACTTTGTTTTAAAATCCTAGATCATTTGGTCCATTTTTGAGATTGTTATGTGATTTTTACAAGTATAGGGACTTAAACTATCATTTTTGAAACTATTTATGATTTTGGGCCAAAAGTGTCATTTTATGAAAGTTAAGTATGTAAGAATAAATTTTGGAAAATTTGAAGCCCTAAGGTTAAATATTGAGGGTTTAAAATGCAAATACTAGAATTATATACTTAAGGGGTTAAAAGTGTAATTAAGTCAAAGTATAACCAAAAGGACTAATTTTGCTATTTTTGAAACTAAAGAATATTAGTTATAAAAATGAGGAAGTAATTAAAGTATCATGTTATTAGGGAGCTTTGTACAAAGATGTTCCTTCTCGATATTACGTTCTGACTGAGTGGTTGGGTTTACGATTTAAAGTGCCCTCGCTCCTCAAACGTTTATAGAATGGCTTATAAGTATGATGGCCCAAAAAATGGTTCTTGAATTACAACCAAATATCAAATAAGTAAAATCTAACCAATACATAAATAGATTAAACAAAAGATTAAAGACTTAATACTATACACACTGTATTAATCTAGGTTTATGTGAGATCAAGCTGTTGTTTATGAGACCAAGTTGTGGTTTGTGTGATCAAGCTGTTTAAACTATAAATATATCTGATATAGCTCATACTCTATGGATCCCAGGTGACTTCATAGCCTCACTAGGCCTAATTATTAAATTATTTAAAACCCGTGAGGAGGATATATGTTAAAATGGAATACAAGTATTTTGGTATGCTTCTTAGATATGATTATTGACACTACGATTACTGCTGTCTTTAAAAGTCCCTTTTTAATCGTAACTGTTAATCATTTAATGAACGCTAATATTATGAACAGTACTATTTGGAGACTGACATCCCCTATCTGGGCAAGTCGCACTTGCTGGAATGCTGATGGCTCTGACCTAGGCTAAATGGATACACTTTATTTTGCTAATATAGGAGTTTGGCAGACTGCCTGCGTAAGGGAAATTTGTTGGGTTCCGATATATCAAGTAGAGGGGTATGAGCTAGTGCAATAATAATAATAAATTGTTTTATTCGAGCCAATATTAACGTAGCTCAAGAAAAGGATCTTGTATTCAAAATGATTTTAAACCTATGAATTCACTCAACCTTTGTGTTGACTTTAAGCATATATTTCAAGAAACTATGACTGATAGTATGGAGCAGCATGAGAATAGCATGAAGGGGCACAAGCTTGAAATTATTAACATAGATTTTTGGGAACCTTATATTGTAAAACTTTGATTTTTAATGATATATAAAGAAAGTTGATTTAATTACTCTTTTAAGTTGTTTTCTATCATTATGACTTGTGTTCTATGAATTAATACCCGTGATCAATGTTCCGCTGTGTAAAGGTAAAATGGGGGTGTTATAGGTGCCTATCTTCGCACACCCCCGTGATGTGCTCAGGCCCTTCCGTGTAGCCAAGGAGGTCCCCCTGTCTGATGTACTTGTCGCGCACGCTAGTCATGCTGCCAAGAAGAGGGTAGCACTTGGTTTGGAAGCCTCTTCCTCTGTCGGCGTAACTCACTTGAATTGCTGTACCTGTGCTTCCCCTTCCTTTGAACGATAGGGATGCCATATTGATGAAAGATATAGAGAAAGCCCTAAAGGAGCACAAGACGTCCTCCTCGAGTACCATCATAGCGAAGATTAAGAGGGCTGCCTCTTTCTTTGTTCTATTGTAGAACATGTGTTGCTGTTTGTTGAACAATTGTATATATGTTGTGAGTGCAAATGTTCACACTTAGTCTATAATAGTTAGGTACTTTGGTGTCTGTGATACTAGAGCTTGTCTCATATTTAATTTTTTTAACATGGTGTGTGTTTTGTTTATGACTTATATGTAATATCATAAAATGTCCTTATGAGTGAGGTTAACTCATTACGTGCGGCGTCCCGCTAATACCATGAGTACGGCCAAGGAATTTGGCCAATTGTTAGGTGTGCACATTGTGTCTTTTTCCTGGCCCAGTATGGAATGTACTAGCTATAAAACTTGCTACGACGTCATGATTAGCAAGGGTCCTAACAAGGATACTTGATCCATGGTCGATGGGGTTGCATCCCTCTAACACGACAAGTTTAATTAGTATGTTAAACTCATTCCTCTTATTTCACCTGGAAACGATGTGTACGCGTATGCTCGTAGGCGTGATATGATACGATATAAAAGATATATGAAATTTTATGAATGGGTCGTGGAACTAGCTAGTTACCATGACCTTTTACTAATACTTGCAAGGTTTGAAATAGATGACACCATAATAAAAAGAAAAAATAATACATGAATTTAATAGAGCTAGACGTAGCTAATGCTTCTCATGTTGAGGTCGCGGCCTTAAAGGTGGCACTTCTTTAAGTGACAAATATTCCACGTCAGGCGCAGGTCACGGCCATCCATGTTGTGTAATCTATATGCGCCATTCCCCAAAGCTTCTGTCACCATGTAGGGTCCTTTCGACTTTGGCCTGAGTTTCCTTGTATTCTCCGCACGACATTCCTCGTTCGCGCGATATACAAAATCTCCTGGTATGAAGGAAGTTTTTCGTACCCTAGCGTCATAGTAGGCCTTCATTTTTTATTTATCTTTGGCTTCGTTTATTGTCGCCAATTCTCGCCTTTCCTGAATTAGATCTAAGTTCACCCATAGCTCCTCGTCGTTTGTGACCATGTCCAATTCCGTTGTGCGATGCGTCGACAGTCCAATCTTAGCTGGGATGACCGCCTCCGTCCCGCATGTTACGACAAAAGGAGTGTCTCCTTTCGCTGTCTTTATCATGGTATGGTGCTCTGTAACACCCTATTTGGATTAATGAACCACTACGTAATAATTATGGCGTGTCATTAAAGCATGCAAAGTAAATGTCTAAAACATTAAATGACCATAAATGAAACAGGAAACAAACATCGGTTCCAACATAAGCTCCACACACAAATGCATAAGTATAAAATGTAAAGAAAAGACTAAACAATGTCCAGCAAAGCAAAAGTATGTAAATGTGTTAAAAAAAGGAAAGAAGACTCGCGCCTCATTCCATGCACGTACTCTTGGATCCTAGTTTTGCCCTTTAGTACCTGCCGTATTGGGACATGGAAAGAAAAATACGACTGAGCAATACGCTCAGTGTGCTGATATATGAAAATGAAATGTAAAGCATAAACATAAGCAAGTAATGAAATGAAATGAGTAACAGCGGAATGAGTGTATGTCCTGGAAAACCTAGTTTAAGTTCATAAGACTGGTTTTATATTTATGAAAATACTTATGTTTAGTTTAATCTGAAAATTTGTATTTTAAATATGCCCGGAGCCCATATATGTCATGTTATATCAACGTGCATGAATATTTAGAGGGTTGACCTCATCATGCAATTAGAGGGGCTGCCTTTAATTAATATATAATATGAAGGGAGGGATCAGCTCCTATAACGGATGCAAGGCACACACCGCAGTTACCATGAAATCTTACTACTTGTCCTAGGATGCACCCATTCGCCTCACATGATAATAATAACAAAGGCTAAATAACGTAAAGGGACGTTGCGAGAAATCACTCTCACTACAAAAGTCATAACATCGGTGCCTCCAGTGCTATGGTTATGGATCCCCCATAACTAGGTGAAACTGGCATGCTTGTATATAGCTCAGGCAATCTAAAATAATCATAACATATACTGATGTGTTTAAGACACTTAAACTACTGGAGAAAACAGATGGCTACAAACTGGGAATCCTAATAAAGGAAGGAATGTCTTTACTGAAGGACGGAATATCCGTACCTTGTGTCCAGTAAATGAAGACGAAAACGAACGCGAAATATCACTCCAACTTCACAATAGCTATATAATAAAGTGACATGAATGAGTGTCGGTTTTACTTATACATACTTGTTATTTAGTTTAGTTGACGTGTTCATGCTTATTATACTTGTTCTTGTCTTGTCTTACCATTTCATGTTTAAATCATGTGTTTCTTATAGTTTCATGTGTTTTAGATTCATGTATTTCATGTTTTATGTGTTAAAGTACTTGTTATAACATAATGAGTAACTTTCTAAAAATAGCAGGTTTCCATATATAGTAAATTTTCAAAAATAGCATGTTTCCTTAAATAGTATGTTTCCAAAATTAGAAAGTTTCCATAATTAGTAAGTTTCCAAAAATAGAAAGTTTCCATATTTAGCATGTTTCTATAAATAGCATGTTACCATATTTAGCGTGTTTCCATATTTATCATGTTGCCATAATTAGTATATTTCCATAATTAACATGTTTCCATAATTAATGTATTCCATAATTAATCGTATGCTTATTAAATAATTAGATGATATAACCTATAGTTTTAATAAGCTTATATTATGTCATGTATAATTATATTGTAAAGTTTAATAATAATAAATACTAAGACTTAACATATTATTATTAATTAATAATGTTATTCGATGTTTATCATAAGTTATTATTAATTAATAATATTAAATGTTTCATGTATTTAAACTTTACCTTAATAGATATTAATTAATTAAACTATGTTTTAATTAATTGAATTAGTGTACATGAATAATTAGATTACTAATTATTTTAACATAAGTTTATTTGAATAAAATGTACATATAAACATAACATGATTTTATTTCAATAAAAACATAAGCTAAGTCTTGTTTTAATTAAACCATACATTAATTAATAAAATTAATTAATAAAAACATAACATAAAGTATTTTACATAAATGGTTTAATTACATGTCTTGTAAAAATTGTCAAGTATTCGAGCCCAAAACCCGAGACCAAACAACTGAGTACCACAGCCCAACGGTTGTGGCCTCTTGCTGTCGTGCCTCGTCCGAGCCAACACAACCCCACGCAGAGAGCCAAGGGCTCGCGGTTTGATGTTGCTTCCCGAACAAACACCCCTTGCTGCGACCACCTTGCCACCGAGACCATACATGGTCTCGGTTCCCACTGTCGGGCCAAGTTCCCCGCTGCTGGGGTTCTTGGTCTTGCGGCTGGCAGCAAACAAACACCACCGCCACCATATTGGTTGCGGCTGATGGAACACCAACACCACCGAGACCTTACATGGTCTCGGTTAGCTGAGATCCGGACAAAAACCAAACCCCAACCCTTACTTGTTTTAAATCTTGATTGATCTATTACCATTACTTGTTTTCTAGGTTTGTTTTAATGATTCTTGATCATAACATAAATAAAATAAAAAGAAAAGGATCGAAGATACCAAACGCATGATTAAAAGGAATGAACATGAACACGATACCGTTGTAAAAACAAATATCAAAATCAAATCATCCTTGTGGTTCTTGCTTGTTCGCCGCGGCCAAGAGAGAGAAGGAGGAAGAAAAGTTTAGGGTTTTTGTTGATCTCTGTGTTTTATGTTTTATGATATCCTTATTTGTGTACATAAGGATTAATATTGAATTGGGCCTTGGGCGCTCCTTTTCCTCTTGTTTGGACGCCGGCCACACACACATATACCAATTCATTTATTTTGTGTGCTTTAAATTATTATCTTGTGTGTTCGTTTAGTGTTCGTGTTTTATATCTCATACGTGAATTCTTATCGTGCATTTATATTCGTGTTCACATACATAATACTTATGATATTTAATATACATAATGTTCGTATTAAATCCATGATTGATGTTGTATATTAATAATTAAAAATGAAATTTAACCGTAAATTCGTGCATTAAATGATCTTAGGATTTTTAAAGCGTGTTTTTGTTGGAAATACGTTTTTACGTATTTATAAAGGATCGGTCACTCCAACGATGTATACGTAGTATGGGCTCGTGATCTAGTTATGTAAACATATAACCCATAAAGCCCACATGTAGGGTGGGCTATATATACCCCTCCTAGCATGTTAGGAGGGGTTGTTGGTTCTCATTTCATCAATCATACATCTTTCTCTCTTGTTCTCTCCTTTCTTTCTCTAGTTCTTTATCTCCATCCCTCTCTTTAGATCATTACAACACATAAACAATCCTAAGAATACGTGGACCTACAATTGGTATCAAGAGCCATGGTTTGATTGGTTGTTCATGTGTTTGTTTTGATTGATTTTCGTGGGTTTTGATTTAATCAAGCTCATATCTTGAAATTTTTTGCGTTTTTGTGGTTTAAGTTTGTAGACAAATCGACTACATAGATGTGGTAGTGATTTGGGTTACTTGTTTTGGTCAAAATCGCAAAAAAAAATTTGTCATTTGGTGATTTTCGGGGTGTTTTTTAAGGTTATACAGTGTATTCGGGTTACTGATATTGGTTTTATTATTCTGTCCTTTTTTGTCATTTTCTTTCCTTTTCTGTCGCAATGGTAGGGTTTTATTATTGAGATTAATATTGCGATAGTCACTTTTTGTACATTGCGACAGTTACATTATTTTGTCTTATTACGATACATGTGACATAGATATTGCGATAGATTTATTCAAAAACAAAAAGATATTGCGATAGATATTGCACTTAATATTGCGATGGTATTTATTTTTGTCATAATGTGACGGTCCAATATTAAGCATTGCGACAGAATCATATAGGGATATTGCTATAGACTCTTATTGTGCATTGTGACAGAATATTTTATTTTTTTGAGCTACATTGCGATACAATTACTTGGTGTCATTGCGATAGTTCAGTTTTTTTCCCATCACATAAACTAACACCCAAGCCTCGACTGACTCCAACAACCAGACTCACAATCAAGACTCGACTGGCATTGCGATAGACTCGACTGACTCGGTAAACCAAACAGACTAGACTCCCACACATTCGACTCCAAAACAACACTCGACTTACTCACACAAGACTCGACCTAAACCGATACTTGACTCAAACACAAACCAACCCAACACCAAACTTTTAACTCCACAACACCAATCAATCTAACCTATTCCCTTCGTCACCTAAACCCATCTACAAACATATCTTTTATTCAAACTCAATATAAAAACATAGCAAATCTCAGATTCGTTCTATATATGATAGATCTTTATAGATCTAAATTTTTTGAGCGAAAATCATCACTGATCCGTATATGGTTTTACCCAATCTTAATTTTTCGAAATCAGGTTACGAATAAGAACATGCATGTTCATTTCTTTCATTGATTTCGATTATTAACTCAAGACTTAAAACGAAAATCAAAACATCACATGCGATACCTACCCGAGACCTAATGAATGATCTGGAAGACGTGACCTTGTTCTTTTATGGTTCGAAATCTTCTAAGCACAAAGAATATAATGAGCTTAGGTATTTATTGATGTTTCATTTCGTGGGTTTGAGGTTATGAATCGAAGACTAAGAGAAAGATGAATATTGTTTGATGATTTCATTTGGTGGCTGTGAAAAGAGACGAAGGAGATTGATTATTTGAGATGAGTTGTTGAATTGGAAGGAAATAAAAAGACGGAGTAAACAAGAAACTGTGGTAGGCAGTACTATCTATGTGTGAGATTAGGCTTGGTATGACCTAAATATATATTATATATTCCCCATTTGTTTTGGATCGGGTACTAGTGTAGAAATCATTGGGCTGAATTGGACTTTGATAAAACATTGATCATATTATTTATTAATTTGGTGGGTATGGTAACGTGTTAGGGAGTATATTGGCCAAGTAACGTGGGTTTATTAATTGATTGAGGGTAACGAGGGTAGTGTGTATTTGGACAGTCCATATTGATAACTTTGGACACTACATTTCGTGGCTAGTGGCCTTTTACAAAGTATTTTACTAGTAAATTTGTTTAGTCAAGTTTACTAGTAAATTTTTATATTTTAAGCTATCGGTCGTATTGTCGAGATGTAAATGAGAAAAGGTGACGAGAAAGAGTTACATCTTACCAAAAACGAAGTACAGTTTTTAACGGATCTTTCGTTGGGTATGTCAAATCTCCGCAAATTTGACTTCAAGGTTTCTCCACGAATTGTCAAATCTCGTATTGGTCTTTCGATAATTAACACAATTACCTTTATCGAACTTCCATGGAATTGTTGCATTCGACATCTCAAGCGGGAGAATTGCATCACATGCAAGACACAGCTAGAGAAAGTGGTATAACTTCATTTCGACTACTTCAGTCTCATCTTGTGATCATTTCATAGCTTCAAGGAGGAAGCGAATTTGTGACACTCTTCGGTCAAGATCGTTATATATTCATCGACACAATACTCCTAAACTTGAACCAACTAGCTGAGCAACTTCACGAAGAAGAATTTAATCACTCTACATCAGAATCTGGATATCAAGCTCTCGTGACACAACTTACGTACTTCTTCCACTTCAACATCGTCAAATCTGAAAGTTCAGTGATTTGCCAGTCATTTCTTTGAGACAAACATATCGAGCTTCAAGACTTCCGTGGTACACTGTAGAAACTCATGACATCGGTTTCATCTTCAATTTATGAAAGAAACCGACTTCAGCAAGCGTATGATAGTGGAGTGCAAGAATCAACGATGCAGATACAAGAGGAGAATGGTCATACGGTTAACAATTTGGAGCCTAAAGATTGCAAGGGCATGGAATCAACAGCAAAGCATGATATCAGCAGCACGTCAGGGAATGTTACAGACATCACTTATGATGACACCATACCCGTTTATGACGAAGAGCCTACAAACATGGTACAATGTTGTTAGCCTTAAAATATGTGCGACTAACGGAGTTACATTAGTTTCATAGCCGGGACTTTCAAGGACTAATATTGTCATATGTAATAGTCCAAGTCCCGTGCTATATAAACCCCTCCAAACTTCCATGGAGGGGTGAGGCTTATCATTTTCTTGTCTTACCTTTCTCTCACCAGAATAAAACACACACTTTTATTCTTACTTGTTTCTCTCTCTACCATGGCTAAACAACACTTATATCCTCCCCGACCTCCGGATCTTTTACCCGTGTTCATAGTGAATCCAACTTAACAATTGGTATCAGATCTAATTGGGGGTGTTTCGTGTTTTTGATTCGTGGATGTGTTCGAGTTTGTGTTTGATTCGATAAAGGTTTGAAATTTTTTTATCGATCTCTAAATCTGTCCAAACTATTTGTGTCATTTGTTTTATCTGAGTTTTAAAATATCAGTTATCACTTCTATCTCGTTTTCTGGTCCTTCATTGTCATCTTTTTCTAAGTTTTCTTTGTTATCTTTTCCATCTCGATCACTGTTTTTTGTTATCACAATTTATTGGGAAAAGGACAAAAATATAAAAAGATAACAGATCCATTTTTTTCGGTATCAAAACCCTTTTCCGACAGTTTTTCCGATGGGTTTTCCGATGGTGATTCCGATAGGTTTTTCAGATGGGCTTATTCTGATGGAATATTCGGATGGATTATTCCGATGGATTCTGTATCGACATTCCGATGGATTCTGTATTAACATTCTGATGGATTTAATATTCATATTCCGATGGTTCTAAAACCATTGCTTTGACTCAAAAATATTTCAAAATGATTGAAAAAAAACCACAATATTCCGATGACTCAAACCATCTTATACCAAAACTCTCCTATCTTCACACCAACACCAACACTCACGACAACACTCAATTCACAATATCTCGACAACACCAACACTCAATCCACCGAGTCAACTCGGTAATTACCGAGCTGACCGGGTCAACTTAGTGAGTCAAGAATACCACCAAACAACAACCTGCCCTTTTACTCCACAAAACCAACTCCATCTAATCTTAAACCCATCATCACTAATCACCTCCACTTCAAACACCATCTCAGACTCAAAAGTAAACAAAAATCATAGTGATCTCAGATTCAAGAATACCACCGAGTCAACTCGGTAATTACCGAGCTGACCGGGTCAACTCAGCGAGTCAAGAATACCACCAAACAACAACCTGCCCTTTTACACCACAAAACCAACTCCATCTAATCTTAAACCCATCGTCACTAATCACCTCCACTTCAAACACCATCTCAGACTCAAAAGTAAACAAAAATCATAGTGATCTCAGATTCATCTCGTGTTTCGACATGCAAGTCGAGATCTTTTTAGATCTAACACAATCTATTTCATCATAGATCGATGTAGATGTAACTATCTTTTTGATATTCGAAAATAATGGAAGAATAACAACAATTATGTTATTAATCTACCTTTGTTTCGATTCGAGACTATCTCAAAATTAACAACACATCAGCACCTTACCCGAGACCAACTACTTGATCTTGAAGCCTTCTGCTATGATCTTCATGGTTTTTGATTTTCGAATTTGGCTATGCGATTGAGATGAGACTTAAGGATTATCTTGATTGATGATTTGGTATATGTGGATGATGTACTTTGAGATATTAAGAGGTATACAGACTATGAGCTAGTTTGTTGATCCCTATATATGATTTTTGGTTAAGAGATTAGGGAGATGAGATGATGGGATACAATTAATTTTTGTGGACAGAGAGTTAGGTAGTGTTTTGGGGGCGGTATTATCTAAGAGATGATATATGTGTTAACAGAAAAAGGATGGGGGCGGAGTATTATATGAAGTGGGGTATCTGTGAGATATATTAGGGTTAGTGGCTCTTATATTCCTAAACCTATTATTTTTGGACCGAGCATTTTGGTTATTACATATGGGTCGACTACCTATAGGTGGGATATTTATCTCTATTAGGCCAGCTTGGTTATTATCAGAAATGGAGTGAGCTGCACACTAAGTTGGGCCAACCATGTTGAACGTTAGGCCGTATAATAGGTATGAAGATTGGGTTTTTATTTTTGAGGTTATGATTGTCACTAATACGTCGGGTATTCGCTATGTTTCGATCGAAAGTGCTTAATTGACAAAGAAAATTTTAGGTTTGATACCTAATATTTTCGGGAAAATTTCGACGACCTCACCTCGGAGGTCGATCCGCGCATCAGTTGGGTATATGACTGATTTGAGCTTCAAAGTAAAGTTAGCTAAACGACGTTGACGACTTCTCATTCTCTAGTCATCGTTGGTTCCATAGTTAACGACAATCACTCAAACACAACTAAACACAACAAACACGAAGACAAAAACAAACAAACACCAAAACGATCCTTTAAGATTCACTAAAATTGTCAAAATGGCTAGTATTCGGGAAAAGTAATGTCAAGTGATTACGAAGTGGATTTGGTATTTTTTTTATTTGAAGTTGAAGTGGGATATCACGAAGGTGTCTAATCAATTCATCATCGAGCCTCTTTCACCCCATTCTATCGATTGATGATTCGCTTTAGCATTTATGAGTGAGACTTGATTTATCTAGTTTCCACTGTCAAGGGGTGGATGGTCGACGACATGGACAAGTATCACTTAAGGAGTTACGTTGTAGTGCTCAAGTGTCACACTCACCTATAGTTGTGGGTATTTCAAGTGTTGATCCCAAACTTAGATCGACTCAGCTTGTGTAAACGAGAGTAAATCAAGTTAAACACGTAGAGAAACTTTGTTGTGTATAAAACAATTTAAGTATTATGCGGAATTGATACTCAAACAAGAACACACAAACAATGTAAACTAAACTTTCACTTGATTGATTAAAATAAACTTGCGTACAATGAAAGTTTTAAAACGTATATCAAACATAAACCTAAAGGCCTCCTTTTATAGATACAAGGATCCTTGTACAAGAGTCTACGTATCAGCTATTTTAGGTAAAGATAAATATAGAAAATACATTGTTGATCATATCTTTACTAGAAACAAACTAGAAACATAATACGTGTAGACTAAGTCTTCTATTAGTGTTTGACTTCATCCTAACAACGCTTGACATCTTCTTGACAATGCTTGTCCTGTCAACGCTTGTTTTCTTCTTATCAACGCTTCGATTGCTCTTGTCAGGGTCCAAGTGTACTGGCTACATTTTATTCCCAACAATCCTCCCCTAAACTTGATATCTACTCTAGTAATCAAGTTTCTGAATAAAAACTAAGAACTAGGAGGATTCTTACAAATCTTATCAAATTGGTAATAAACATGCCTAATCAAATCTTTGGCCACGTCACTTGAGTAGTCAATCTCCAGCTGTGTTGTCTTCATCTTTTCAAAAACTTCTTTGGACATGGGATACTCAGCATCCACAAGAAGATATTCATAAAACTTTGTAGAGCTCAAATGATACACACCAGCTGCTGAATACAAACGCCAATGAAGTCCATTGATATCATCCTCAAGATCCTTCCAGACTGGATCTTCTTCTTCTGGTGCACACATTCTCTTGAATGTTGACCAAAGCTTTATTCCATTGACTGATGTAGGTGCTTCAGTCTCATACTTGGCCAGCAATAACCTCCAAAGGTCTGCCAAGTCTTCCCTATCCATACTTGCAAACAAGGACATAAGAGTAGTAAAAGTGTGTACCTCTTTCCTGTAACACTCTCAAATTTCGTATCGGTACAACGGAAGGGTCTTTTAGAGTGTTACGGGATAGCACAATAACTCCAATCATATACAACACATAAAAATGGTTGTACAACGTTTAACACACATTCATTCGATAAAAAGTTTTAAAGTGTACAACAGGTCCCAAGTTATACAGGTCATTAAGTTTACAAAACATAGATCGAATGAACATTTTTAATATTATGTGGGCCATCAGAGTCGATCTCCATCTGGATTACCTTCAAGCACCTGAGATAAAAACATGTAAAAATCATATCAGCGAATGCCGAGTGAATTCAATGAGTTTAATAAAACCGTTATATAAAACAATCGTTGAAATTAGAACACAAGTATAATATCAGAAGTAAGTCCTCATATTGCTAGTCAGGCAATATATAAATCAAGCATACATCTTAAACCGTCCATGAGACCGTAGCCTCAATATTACCATTATAGGTAATATTATTATCGTTATTAGCATCGTTATCGTATTGTATTGAAATACATTTTGGATTATTATTAACCGCATGACATTGTTACCTTACTATCAAAACAACGGGCCGTGAACCCGACAAACAGTTTGCCCATCTAAGTTAGCGTGTCGTCACAAAAATCACGCTATGTAAATCTTCTCATACATAAATTCGCTTACCAATCAATGTGGTACGACGGGGATCAACCGTCAAGGCGCGAACTGGGGTGATCGTCCCCAAATAGTACTATCATATGCATAAGAGTCTACCAAATCCCGGTAGTTCACAATTCATGCTAATGGGACTTTGAGTGACATAACCTAACTACTAATAATCGTTTTTATCTCGTTTATAGGGTCATATCATCATTCGGGTCCATATCATTAAGCATACCATCGCGACTACTTGTGTTCTATTTTTATCAAAAACTAGCATGTTATCTCCCTCGCGGGTTTACAAATCATTTTATAAAATATTTAAAAGAGTACGAGGCTATGAACTCACGTTGATAATGAAAGGCGGATTATCGGCTACGGGCGTGCTTCGGTCACGAAAACCTATATAAATAATAATCGGTCTTAGACTTTTGTCCAATGACTTTATCAAAATAAAAAATATACATATGATGATTTTGTACATATGATGATGATCAAGTGGGTTTATATATTCTTATTTACTCATTTTAGTGTTTATATATTGGTAACTTTTTACTAGTTTACTAGTTTTACCTATTTACATGTTTTAAGTCCAATAAGCTTATTATAAGTTCTTTAACTTGTATTAGTCCATTTTATACTTGTATTATCAGTAAATTTACACTTTACATGTTGGGCCCAAATGAGTTAAGCCCAATAAGTAATTTTTATAAGTGTTTAACTTATTTATTTAAATTATTAGTCCAATATACTAACTTAGCTCGTTAATGTACGTATGTCCTATATTTCGGGTTTTATCGGTTTTTAATTGTATTAGATACTTATATATCAGTATATGACTTTTAAAAACTTTACATTAGACGGGTTTGATCGTCTAAGTTTTAATTGGCGAAAAACGTTAATTTTACGGTAATAGCCAAAAAAGTCGTAAAAATCATGTTTATAGTTTTTATAACTTATAAATATTATTCAACTACAATTTTTATAAAGTGTCCATTTATTTAACCTTATAAATATTTATATAAGTGAAATTTATAAGTTAGTGGGTTTTAATTTCATATTTTATACTATATTATTTTAGTGCTTATATAATAGTATTAAACATTAATTCTTCAAAATCTGATTTTTAATTTCATCTTCACCATTTTTATCATACCTAGAGTTCTACATTGAGTTAGAAGCTCATTTTTGGATGGCATGAACTTCATATTATGTGCTACAAATAAGTTAGTTATAGCTACTGCTCATTCCATGTCTAACTATCCTTAACAGTCCCTACAAAACAGACTATTCAGATTAGCACACTCATCTTGTTTTGATCATATCTCACTCATTTTGGTGATTCCATTGCTTGGCCAACTCTCACATGTGTATGACATCTTATACTTACTGTAAATGGATTCCACCATGCAATTTTATCAGTTTAAGTCTTGGTTACTTACTGTTTTTATACAGCCAACAATTTAAGCATGATTTTAGCCTTGTTTCTTATGGTTATTCATCTTTTTAAGCATATTTATCAACACTTGATCCCCACACCACATTTTTATCATCATATATTCATCATATACATATACAACAAGAAAGAAAATACATTTGATCTTTACAAAAATAACAAGAGAAATGGAAAGGATGATCTTCTTTACCAACCAAGATTATATCTTGTTTTTGGAAGACAACAACTTGATTAACACCAGATATATCTCTCAGATCATCAATCACCAAGATAGTTTGTTGAGAAATTAGCCCTAGGACACAAGCAAATCACCTCCTTTGTTGTTAAAATGGCCACATCAATCAAGGCTTCAAGGTTTCTCCATAATATAGCTAGATAACAAGTAACTTGTGGCTAAAAAAGATCAAATGGTGGTGTTTGTTCTTGAAGTGGGATGGCAATGGGGGTGAGATGAGAGAGTTTTGAGAGTTTTTTGCATGTGTGTTTTGGTGGAAATGAGAAAGGCTAGTGGTTTTACTTGTTTTGGTGGGTGAAAATAAGCTTAAGTGTTAAGCTAGCTTACAAGTGTAAGCTACTAGTGTGTAAGGATGCCACATCTTTGATGTGGTGTCCTAGTTTGGGACGTCCCTAGTTAGTGGGGTGGGATAAACTAGTTTTGTCTCATCCCGCTAATTTACGGGTATTCCGCGATTCTAGTTTCCTCGATTTGCGTGCCCTCGGGTCGTTTTACGAAAAACGTTTTTATAATTTATGAATTAACGGCACAAAACGAATCTAATATAAATTGTCTCATCAAAAACGGAGTTCAAAAACGTAAATACGTAATCCTAAGGTTTCCGGTTTAGTCGTAAAGGACGCTAAATTATGCACGTAAGCCCAAATTTAAATCCATAAATTGTGAGTTCATCAACCAACACAAAAATAAGTTTCAAAATATTATACGAGAAAATAATTCACTACCTGAAAATATTAGATTGTCACAGCTTTTCCTCCTAAAAGGGATCAACGTCCTCGTGATCCATTTCATTTTGATGTCCGTTTCTTATTGAAATCGAAGAGGTGCGGATATTTCTTCCACATTTCATCCTATCGTTCCCAAGTATATTCCGGCCCATGCTTTGAATTCCGTCGGATCTTGACAATAGGTATCCGAATTTGTTTCAGTTGCTTTACCTCACGATCCATAACCTCTACGGGTTCTTCGATAAAATGCAACTTCCCATCTATTCGAACCTTATCCAACGAAATTTTCTCATCACTCATTGCTAGACATTTCTTCAGGTTAGATACATGGAATGTGTTGTGAACACCATGAAGTTCTGGGGGTAACTCTAGTTTGTAAGCCACCGGGCCTACTCTAGATAAAATCTTAAAGGGTCCAATATAGCGGGGATTCAATTTTCCTCGCTTTCCAAATCTTATAACGCCTTTCCATGGCGATACTTTCAACATTACTCGGTCACCCACTTCAAAATCCATTGGTTTCCGCCGCACATCCGCGTAACTTTTCTGTCTACTACGGGCAGTCAACAACCTATTATTAATCTGAACTATCATCTCCGTAGTCTCCCGGATCAATTCCGCTCCCGTGAGCTGGGTATCCCCAACTTCACTCCAACATACAGGAGATCTACACTTCCTACCATACAAAGCTTCAAACGGTGCAGCCTTAATACTAGAATGGTAACTATTGTTATACGAAAACTCTGCTAACGGCAAATGTTTATCCCAATTCTTACCAAAATCTATCACACAAGCTCTCAACATATCTTCTAGTGTTTGTATCGTCCTTTCACTATGCCCATCAGTCTGTGGGTGATAAGTAGTGCTCATGTCGAGATTCGTTCCCAAAGATCTTTGGAGAGATTTCCAAAAATTCGATGCGAACTAGGATCTCGATCTGAAATGATCGATATAGGCACTCCATGCTTGCATACAACATTCTCAAGATATATACGAGTCAGCTTCTCCAGTGAGAACTGCTCTTTAACCGGAATGAAGTGTGCTGATTTGGTCAGTATGTCGACAATGACCCAAATCGAGTTGTTTCCAGATGATGTTCTAGGAAGCTTGGTGATAAAGTCCATCGTAATTCGCTCCCACTTCCATTCAGGAATCTTTGGCTGTTGAAGTAGTCCTGATGGCTTTTGATGTTCAGCTTTGACTCTAGCGCAAGTCAAGCATTGAAGAACATACATAGCAATATCATCTTTCATATTTGGCCACCGGTACAACTTCTTCAAATCATGGTACATCTTATCAGATCCCGGACGAATGGAATACTTAGATTTATGGGATTCTAACATAATCAAGTCTCTTAAGCCTCCAAACTTAGGTATCCACATACGACCTCTTAAGCATTTCACTCCATCAGCTTTAACCTCTAAAGGATCTCCTTCTCCTCGAAACCCTTCACTAACAAAATTTTCTTTCTTACAAGCTTCTATTTGCGCATTTCTAATTTTCTCAGGCAAATTATTGTGCACGAACAAGACTAGAGAACGTACCCTGATAGGCTCTCTATCTTTCCTACTTAATGCATCGGCAACAACATTGGCTTTTCCTGGGTGATATTTATATCACAATCATAATCACTTAACAACTCTATCCATCTTCATTGCCTCATGTTCAATTCCTTCTGATCGAGAATATATTGTAGGCTTTTGTGATCGGTGAATACCGTACACTTGGTGCCATACAGATAATGTCTCCACAACCTAAGAGCAAAGAATACAGCTCCTAACTCAAGATCATGAGGAGTATAATTCTCCTCATTCTTCCTTAATTGCCTAGAAGCATAAGCTATCACTTTATCTCGCTGCATCAAAACAGCTGCATAGCCTCTAAGAGATGCATCACAATACACTACAAAATCTTCACTCCCGTCGGGTAATGATAAAATTGGCGCACTACATAATTTTTGCTTCAATGTCTGAAATGCGCCATCTTCATCACTTCCCCAAACGAAAGGTTTATTCTTCTGGGTAAGCTTAGTCAAGGGTTTAGCTATCAAAGAAAATTCTTTAATGAATCGCCTATAATAGCCAGCCAATCCTAAGAATTGTCGCACTTCCGTTGGCGTTGTCGGTGCAGACCAATTCTTAATGGCTTCAACCTTTGCAGGATTTACATGAATTCCATCTTTGCTAATCACATGACCAAGAAATTGCACATAATCTAACCAAAAATCACATTTCGAAAACTTAGCATACAACCTTTCATCCTTTAACAAACTTAAGATAATCCTTAAATGTTCTCCATGTTCATCTTCATTCTTAGAGTAGATTAGAATATCGTCAATAAACACAATCACAAGTTTATCCAAGTAGGGATTGCACACTCAGTTCATTAAATCCATGAAAACCGCAGGTGCGTTAGTTAACCCAAATGGCATTACTTGAAATTCATAGTGTCCATAACGAGTTCTAAATGAAGTTATAGGAATATCTTCTTCACGGACGCGAAGTTGGTGATATCCTGACCGCAAATCTATCTTAGAATACACACTAGATCCTTGTAGTTGATCAAACAAATCATCAATCCTAGGTAAAGGATATCGATTTTTAATTGTCAACTTATTCAGTTCCCTATAATCAATGCACATACGGAAAGATCCATCCTTCTTCTTAACGAACAAGACTGGAGCTCCCCAAGGCGACGAGCTCGATCGAATAAAACCTTTATCAAACAACTCCTTAAGTTGCTTAGATAACTCCTTTAATTCAGAAGGTTCCAATCGGTAAGGCGCACATGCCACCGGTGCAGCACCAGGAATTAAATCGATTCGAAACTCAACTTGCCTTATCGGTGGAAGTCCGGGTAAATCTTTAGGAAATACCTCACGAAATTCACAAATAATAGGTACATCTTCCAATCGTTTCTCCCTAGACTCATTCCCGGTCACTTGAGCTAAGAATAACTCACAACCGTTCCTGATGTACTTTTGGACTTTAATACATGAAACGATTTTCAAATGGGATTCACCTCGATTACCATCAATTACTAACGTCCTATTCCTAAGAGGAATCTTAACCTTCTTCTCTCCACATAAAATAGTAGCATTATTCAACGACAACCAATCCATACCAATAATAATATCAAAACTACCTAATTCTATCAACATCAAATCAATCGGAAAGGAATAGTTCAAGAGATTTAGAGAGCATCCTTCTAATAGCTTATTAGTTTTCACTAATTTACCATCAGCCAATTCCACCTCGTAAATGGTATTTATCTTAACAGGTTCAATGTCAATAAGGGCACTAAATTTAGTGGATACAAAGCTCTTATCAGCACCCGAATCAAATAAAGCAACAGCATAATGATTGTTGAGTAAAAACGTACCGGTAACGACATTTGGATCCTTTTTCTTCACCTCAATTGTTCCAAGTTGATAGACACCACCCTGGGGGTTTCTTCCAGGTACAATCTCTTTCAACTTGGGGCATTCCGATTTCCTATGACCTTCTTCATTACAGTTGAAGCAAATGGTTCCCTATTTACACCTTTCAACCTTGTGTCCAAGCTTTCCGCAATTTTGGCACTTCCAGCAGTCGCCAACATGCCTCTTGTTGCCACACTTAGGACATCTATCATCGTTGCGCGGTGTATTGTTGGTAAGAGCATTTGCATTCCCCTTTCTATGGTTCTGACGGCGATTAAAATTCTTCCTATTATCACTTCTATCTACACGATCACCGTTACCCTTTCTTTTCTCACCAACACGGGCTTCATCTTCCCTATCCTGAATTATCTGTCCAATGAGTTGGTAAGCCATTCGAACAACATCATCAATGGTCAATGGTTTAGATGATGTCACGTCCCCCCGGATATTCTTGGTCAACCCTTTAATATATTGTTCAATTCGGATCTCTTCGGGTTCAACCAATCGAGGAGATAGTAAGGCCAACTCATGGAATCGGTTTGTGTAACTATCAATGTCCACACCTTTCATTCTCAGATGAATCAACTCTTGTTCTAACCTAATGATCACACTACGGGGACAGAATTCCAAAGTCATCCACTTCTTAATTTCAGCCCAAGGAGTAGCATTAGCAGCATCAATACCCATGAAAGCAATTCTCCCGTTCCACCAAGTCAACGCACGACCTTTAAGAGTAGCCATAGCAAAAGTCACCTTATCTTCCTCCTTACACTTACTAATCCGAAACACCGACTCAATCTTCTCAATCCACTGGCTTAATCCTACAGCACCTTCAGTTCCATTAAAAGGTAGAGGTTCACACTTCATGAACGTCACATAAGTACAGCCACCAACTTCAGGTGCATTAGTTCCAAGTCCTCCTATATTTCCTACAGCATTAACATTTACATTATTAGCATTCACATTCACATTAGTACCACCAATTCCACTACCGCCAACTCCACTACCGCCAGCTCCACTACCGCCAGCTCCACTACCGCCAGCTCCACCACCGCCAGCTCTACTACCGCCAGCTCTACTACCGCCAGCTTCATTTCTAGCATTTGCCATAAATTCAGTCATAGATGCGGTAACTTGCTCCGTAATAATCCTACGTACATCATCCTCAGTCACAGCTTTCTTGGGCGGCATAGTTCTATAATTTCATAATTTCAAAATATTAAGCATTTACCCAACAAAGGATTCTTATAATATGGATTGAATTCATAATCAAGATACAAATAAGGCACAATATGGAATTCAAGACAAGATACATATTTCATTCGATTTGAAACAAAAGCATTGTCTTAGTTACATCCCATATCAAAGTTCTAGCACTATACATACTCAAAATTTGTGCCAGGTCTACTACTAACAAGTCGGTTCAGTCAAAGCTACAAAAGTACAAAAGATACAAAGGTCACTACTAAACACAGACTGGTCTACTGAGAACCGCCAGATGGTCCATCATCCATCGTCTTCTGTATCTTTGTCGGACGATCACTAGACACATCTTCAGCTGGGCGCTTACGGATCACTCCTCTTTCAACCATGTCAGCATAAAATCTACTATTCCAACCCACATATATATTCAACTCATTCTCAGCTTTCTCACGCATCGCACGAGCTACATTCAACTGAATCTCCATAGAATTCACCTTTTTCTTCATAGAAGCAAACTCTCCACTTTCTAACACCGATAACCTCCTAAAAGCCTCATTCAAACCATGCTCTACATCAGTCAAATCCAAACTAAGCAATTCATGCTCTTTCTCACCAACCTTAGTCTTTGACTCCAAATAAGCAACATGAGTCTGAACAACATCTAATCCAATCTCTGTCATACTACTCTTAACACGGGAAGCATCTAGATCACGTCTCAAGGACCATGGTGCAAGACCATCAATATGGGTAGCCTCTCGAGCACTAGATGACTCTCCTATCACACGTCTACGAGTAGCAATACCATAAGTACCGTTAGGTGCATTATCATCCTCATCCTCCTCTAATTCAGAATCAGATTCAGACGATTCAGACATTTCATCCCTAGGTAGCTCAACCTCAGAATCAGACAAATAAACTGGTGGGGGTAAAGGCTCGCCCTCTGGAACATCATAAGGGTAAATAAGCTCGGCTTCCTCATCATCATCAACCTAATCGTCTATACCTATATCCTCCTTGACATCCTCGTCTTCAATCTCATCATCTAAATTATCTAACCCAATCTCATCATCATTCTCAATATCAACATTATCAATCTCATTCTTTACCATATCAACCTGAGGGGCAATCTGATCTCCTAGTCCTATCTCGGGCTCGGGATCCTCAAATGGTTCCTCCTCATCATCCATATCATAATCTACTAAGTCTAAATAAGGATCATCATCTACATTAGGTTCGGGAATAGCATGGTTCTCTACAGGAATATCAGGGTCAGCCATGACAATCTGCATTTATATATATATCTCGTATTAGGATAACATACTTATTAAACAATTACATATTGAAACCACGATATATACATATATATAAACTAAATTATATATATCAAAATATATATCTTCTCAATAGGGCTTGTTGGTAACGTCGAAGATCTTTGGCACCGTTATAGTCAAAAGATTTTTCAAATATTTTCTCAAATGTTCATAGTTAAAAGATTTTGAAAAGTTTTGTTCAAAACCTTGGTTTTTAAAATCTTTTGTTCTCTATAACGAGAGCTCTGGTACCAAACTGTAACACTCTCAAATTTCGTATCGGTACAACGGAAGGGTCTTTTAGAGTGTTACGGGATAGCACAATAACTCCAATCATAGACAACACATAAAAATGGTTGTACAAGGTTTAACATACATTCATTCGATAAAAAGTTTTAAAGTGTACAACAGGTCCCAAATTATACAGGTCATTAAGTTTACAAAACATAGATCGAATGAACATTTTTAATATTATGTGGGCCATCATAGTCGATCTCCATCCGGATTACCTTCAAGCACGTGAGATAAAAACATGCAAAAATCATATCAGCGAATGCCGAGTGAATTCATAGAGTTTAATAAAACAGTTATATAAAACAATCGTTGAAATTAGAACACAAGTATAATATCAGAAGTAAGTCCTCGTATTGCTAGTCAGGCAATATATAAATCAAGCATACATCTTAAACCGTCCATGAGACCGTAGCCTCAATATTACCATTATAGGTAATATTATTATCGTTATTAGCATCGTTATCGTATTGTATTGAAATACATTTTGGAATATTATTAGCCGCATGACATTGTTACCTTACTATCAAAACAACGGGCCGCGAACCCGACAAACAATTTGCCCATCTAAGTTAGCGTGTCGTCACAAAAATCACGCTATGTAAATCTTCTCATACATAAATTCGCTTACCAATCAATGTGGTACGACGGGGATCAACCGTCAAGGCGTGAACTGGGGTGATCGTCCCCAAATAGTACTATCATATGCATAAGCATCTACCAAATCCCGGTAGTTCACAATTCATGCTAATGGGACTTTGAGTGACATAACCTAACTACTAATAATCCTTTTTATCTCGTTTATAGGGTCATAGCATCATTCGGGTCCATATCATTAAGCATACCATCGGGACTACTTGTGTTCTATTTTTATCAAAAACTAGCATGTTATCTCCCTCGCGGGTTTACAAATCATTTTATAAAACATTTAAAAGAGTGCGAGGCTATGAATTCACGTTGATAATGAAAGGCGGATTATCGGCTACGGGCGTGCTTCGGTCACGAAAACCTATATAAATAATAATCGGTCTTAGACTTTTGTCCAATGACTTTATCAAAATAACAAATATACATATGATGATTTTGTACATATGATGATGATCAAGTGGGTTTATATATTCTTATTTACTCATTTTAGTGTTTATATATTGGTAACTTTTTACTAGTTTACTAGTTTTACCTATTTACATGTTTTAAGTCCAATAAGCTTATTATAAGTTCTTTAACTTGTATTAGTCCATTTTATACTTGTATTATCAGTAAATTTACACTTTACATGTTGGGCCCAAATGAGTTAAGCCCAATAAGTAATTTTTATAAGTGTTTAACTTATTTATTTAAATTATTAGTCCAATATACTAACTTAGCTCGTTAATGTACGTATGTCCTATATTTCGGGTTTTATCGGTTTTTAATTGTATTAGATACTTATATATCAGTATATGACTTTTAAAAACTTTACATTAGACGGGTTTGATCGTCTAAGTTTTAATTGGCGAAAAACGTTAATTTTACGGTAATAGCCAAAAAAGTCGTAAAAATCATGTTTATAGTTTTTATAACTTATAAATATTATTCAACTACAATTTTTATAAAGTGTCCATTTATTTAACCTTATACATATTTATATAAGTGAAATTTATAAGTTAGTGGGTTTTAATTTCATATTTTATACTATATTATTTTAGTGCTTATATAATAGTATTAAACATTAATTCTTCAAAATCTGATTTTTAATTTCATCTTCACCATTTTTATCATACCTAGAGTTCTACATTGAGTTAGAAGCTCATTTTTGGATGGCATGAACTTCATATTATGTGCTACAAATAAGTTAGTTATAGCTACTGCTCATTCCATGTCTAACTATCCTTAACAGTCCCTACAAAACAGACTATTCAGATTAGCACACTCATCTTGTTTTGATCATATCTCACTCATTTTGGTGATTCCATTGCTTGGCCAACTCTCACATGTGTATGACATCTTATACTTACTGTAAATGGATTCCACCATGCAATTTTATCAGTTTAAGTCTTGGTTACTTACTGTTTTTATACAGCCAACAATTTAAGCATGATTTTAGCCTTGTTTCTTATGGTTATTCATCTTTTTAAGCATATTTATCAACACTTGATCACCACAAAACATTTTTATCATCATATATTCATCATATACATATAAAAAAAGAAAGAAAATACATTTGATCTTTACAAAAATAACAAGAGAAATGGAAAGGATGATCTTCTTTACCAACCAAGATTATATCTTGTTTTTGGAAGACAACAACTTGATGAACACCAAATATATCTCCAAGATCATCAATCACCAAGATAGTTTGTTGAGAAATTAGCCCTAGGACACAAGCAAATCACCTCCTTTGTTGTTAAAATGGCCACCAATCAATCAAGGCTTCAAGGTTTCTCCATAATATAGCTAGATAACAAGTAACTTGTGGCTAGAAAAGATCAAATGGTGGTGTTTGTTCTTGAAGTGGGACGGCAATGGGGTGAGATGAGAGAGTTTTGAGAGTTGTTTGCATGTGTGTTTTGGTGGAAATGAGAAAGGCTAGTGGTTTTACTTGTTTTGGTGGGTGAAAATAAGCTTAAGTGTTAAGCTAGCTTACAAGTGTAACCTACTAGTGTGTAAGGATGCCACATCTTTGATGTGGTATCCTAGTTTGGGCCGTCCCTAGTTAGTGGGGTGGGATAAACTAGTTTTTTCCCATCCCGCTAATTTACGGGTATTCCTCGATTCTAGTTTCCTCGATTTGCGTGCCCTCGGGTCGTTTTACGAAAAACGTTTTTATAATTTATGAATCAACGACACAAAACGAATCTAATAAAAATTGTCTCATCAAAAACGGAGTTCAAAAACGTAAATACGTAATCCTAAGGTTTTCGGTTTAGTCGTAAAGGACGCTAAATTATGCACGTAAGCCCAAATTTAAATCCGTAAATTGTGAGTTCATCAACCAACACAAAAATAAGTTTCAAAATATTATACGAGAAAATAATTCACTACCTGAAAATGTTAGATTGTCACATTTCCCATATCTGCCAATCATCCAGAACCCACTTGCATCTTCTTCATAGCTAATGATAGGGTTTCTGGCATCAAGAGGTAATACTTGTACCATATCTGAAGCCTCCATGGGTGAGATCTTGATGCTCATTCTAATAACAGCTTCACTAGGATTCACTTTATTCAAATCTTTAGGGAACTCATGTGGAACTCCCTTCTTCAATGGCCTTGAAACAATCATAGCCTTTTGAATCTCCATCTCTTCTGCAAGTTCTTCTTTCCTTTCATCTAAAAGAAGTCTGATAGTGTTCATTTCTTACACTCTTGCCCAAATAGGATAAGCCTTATACTCCAATTCTTCAAAGGAAAATCCTTGTAATTTCTGAAAATTCCATCCTGTTTGATGACATTTGAGTAACATGTAATAAAGCTCCATTCTATCTCTCTTCAGCAGTGAGAAAACTTTGCTAGCCTTATACTTCAGAATTACCTTGCAATCTTGTTGCACTCTTAGAAGAATCTCCAAACTCCAAATTTGATCTGAAATCGTCATGTCTGGATTATCCATAACCTTGTCTTCCCAGGCATGATACATTTGAGAAACTTCTGGCATATCATAATCTACTTTCAACTTCAACTCTCTAAGTTTCTCCCTTGCCAACTCATCACCATATTCAAGTCTTTCTGGTTAATTCAATGATCAAAACACTTGAATCTGAACTTTCATCATCACTTCCTTCTTGCTCCTCAGAAGTAACTACAAATGGTGATCCACCAATCTTCTTCTTCTCTTGTTCCATAAGTTGTGCAGCCAACTTTGAATCAAACTCTACTTGAGTTGCATCCTTAGGAACCTCTACTTCTACCATTATTCCTTTACCCATTATCTAATGGATCAATGATGGGTAAAGATGATGATGGTACCTGTGAAGACACTTCCTTGATAATAGCTGATGACTGGAATACATCAACCATATATGCAGGTCTATCAACGTTCAAATCCTGTGTGTCAACGCCCAACTTACTCTTGTCAGCGCTTGACTTATCAGCGTCCAAAATCTGCTTATCAACGCTCACTTTACTCTTGTCAGCGCTTCTAGTGAACTGCTCCATCATTGCTGTAAAAGATAAGTTCAAATTTGTAGGAGAAACCAAAGATACATCAAAAACTGGTTGCTTCTTCAATTCAGTAAGAGCTTTAGCCACACCCAAAGATTCTCCATCATGTGAGCCTTTGTCACTCACATGTAGCTGCTCATCCTCCCCTTTGGAAGAATCCTCCATACCACACCTATTGTTAGCATCTTCCAAAAGAACAATCCTCTCCCTCAATTGCTTGAGTTCAAGGCCTTGTGTACTGACTGTTTGTACCAGGTCTGCATTTTGCTTTTGCATGCTAATGCAGACAACCGTCAATTCCAACATTGTATATGGTTCCAATCTGCCCTCCTCTAGAGTTGGTATTTAACCTCCCAAAATAGAGTCATGGGGCATGGGTGAGGTATTAATGATGTTAGGACTGGCTTGGCCTGCATCTAAGCGAGTGCCAATAGTCCCAGCCTCATCCATATCCCCAACCACACTTGTGGTGGTGGTTCTCTCTGCAACATGGCTAGGACCACTAGAGGAGAACACTCCAGTAGTCCTTAGGCATTTTACCAACGTAAATTCAGGCGGTGTAGAAGATGATGTGGATTGGGTGGTAGTTGGAAGGTTAATGGGTGTTTGGGTCTGTTGGAAGGAGGTGTCAACGTCAGGATTTGAAGTTTCAACGCCAACATTTAAGGTGTCAGCGTTGAAGGGATCTTGGTCAAGTTCCATGTGTTGAGGTGAAGGTGATGGTTCAGGCAACGGGTCAAGTTGTGGTTGTGGGTCTGGTTGAGGTTGTGCTGCTGCAATGACAGCAAGCATGGCTTGGGTAAGGGGTAATTCTCTGTGAGGGGGTGAATTCATCTTACTAAGAATAGCTTTCTTTTGCACAGGGATCGCATAAAAATCATCATGATCCCTGGTGCAATACCTTTGTTCATCAAAAATCATTTGTAAAAATCTTGGGTAAGCCAAAGTCATCTTATTACCCTTGTTTTTACACATGCCATCAAAAATGAGTTTAGAAAAATTATACTTTTTCCCATTTGTAATACACACAATTGCACTAGCAATAGATCTATTAATTTCATTATGTGCAGTACATTTGGGACTCAAACATTGAAGGATGACATGTATTAAATACTTCCAAGCTGGGGGAAATTCTTGTTTGTTATATTTAATTAAATTTCCCTCTCCAGGGAAAGGATAACCCAAAGCTTGGACTCCTTGTTCTATCTCTCCAATGGGAAGAGTGGTTATACCATCTAAATCATTAAGATGCAAAGTCTGGCGAACCAAGGCTTCAGTAACCACCCAAGGACGCCCATGGACAATAACTGTTAATGTAGTCACATTATTAAGTGTTGAGGAACTAACAGTGTTCCAAAACTGTTTAATATGAGTGACAGGGATGAGAGGAGCATGAGAAAGAGCATACCGTAATGGAGATGCATTCAAATACGCCACCATCTGGGTGTATTGAGGAAACAGAGCATCATCAGCCTCCAAAGAAGCAATCATATTATGCTGACTTCTGAATCCCAATACCAAGTCACTTGGTTTAAACTTAGGCGCCATTGATGTAGAAAGTTGTTTGTGAAAGAGTATGAAAGATGAATTATAGGAGAAAAGTTGTTAGACAAGAATATGAGAGTACCCTGTTTAAAAAGTAGGACACAAAATTATAGGAGGGATAGGCACATGTGATTGGTCAAAAATGAGGCAAGTATTTTCAAATTATAATGATGAAAATATTGAACAGAAAATAAGTTATCTTGTACATTAATTAAAAGTTATCAACTCCTAAAATTACGGCCCTAATTTTCGTCAAAAATAACAACTGGGTAGGACCCAATGAGTGTCAACGGTAAAAAATAACCCATCAACGCCCAACGGCTATATTCTTGTCAACGTTGGTAAAAGCCATGTCAACGTCTAAATTGGTCACAACAACGTTTGGAAATTTATCTGTCAACGTCCAAAAATAAAAATCATAAAAATGAAAAAGGACCTTAACAAAGTAATTTATCCTAGTGAAGATAACCTATAAACTGAAAATTATCATAGGGTGGCAAGCACTGTCCAATCATGCACACTTGCTTATGCAAGATAGACATAACAGTCCTCTAGTGTCCCTTTCTAACCAAAATTCTTAACAGTTAAGTTATCTCATAAAACCCTTTGTAACTTCCTAGGTAAGCCCAATATAAACTATACCCAAGTCTCCCAACAGACCACATCTAATTCTAGGCCAAAAGGTCTTGGCAGCATGCATAGTATATCAACTTTTGCATGATACAGTGCCTCATGAGTTAGTAAACTAATTCATACTCACCAGTGGACACAATCTAGAATTGTGCAAGAGTACTATAAGAATACCGAAAACGTCCTAAAAGGTTCCTAAAACCTCCCCTTAAACTATGATACATAAGGTGCCAAATAATATGCATGTAAATAAAAACTTATGTCAAGATAGGAATATAAATATTCCAACCATCATCCATAAATTGAAACATGCTCCAAGAATGCTCCAAGGATCCATAAGCAACTCTGTATCCAATGGTACAATGCTAACAATGCCTGGACAATTAGATCAAAAAGCACAAAACTAACATGTAACGTCACGATAACACTTATCAGCGTTAAGATAACCTTTGTCAGCGTTAGACAAATAAAGTGAAAAATCTAATTTGACATAAAGATCAATAACAATGCATATCTTGTACATACTTTTACAACGAGTTCCCAAAACATATTTTAAGTGAGATTGATCATTCCAATACTTGTTACCAAGTATTGAAATCTTCTAGTATCAAAAGGTTTAGTCAATAAATCAGACACATTATCTTCTGTGTCAACCCTATCTGGTTGTATTAAACCCTTTTCAAAACAATCTCTTATAAAATGATGTCTAATTTCTATGTGTTTTGTTTTAGAGTGGTGTGCATGAAATTATACCCATAATCTAACAGCTGGTTCTGAATCCATAAGACTTGTCCACAACAAGCAGCTGCAGCAACATACTCTGCTTCAGTTGTAGAATTGGCCACCACTGTTTGTTTCTTGCATTGCCAAGAGATCAATCTACTCCAGAGAAACTAACAGCCACCAGTTGTGGATTTCCTATCAAATTTATCACCACCATAATCACTGTCTAAATATGCAATAAGCTCCAATGGTGAATCTTTTGGATACCATAATCCCTGGTCTGGATAACATCTAAGGTATCTAAAGATCATCTTGACAACATGAAGATGACATTCTTTGGGAGTCACTTGATGGCGTGCAGATGCACACACAGCAAACATAATGTCAGGTCTTAAAGCTGTGAGATACATCAATGAACCAATCATTGATCTATAGTGCCTGACATCCACTTATTTTCCGTCACCAACTTTTCCCCAAGGGTGTTCCCTATCCATAGGTGTGCTAGCCCTTTTCTCATGTGGAGAAAAGCCAAACTTCTTCAAGATTTCTGCTACATATTTATCTTGAGAGATGAAGATACCATCTTCTTTCTGCTGAACTTGTCACCCTAGAAAGAAGTTCATCTCTCCCATTGCACTCATCTTGAACTTGTCTGTCATAAGCTTGGAAAAGTCTTCACTCATCTTTGGACTTGAAGAGCCAAAGATGATATCATCCACATAAACCTGAACAAGTAAGAAATCCTTACCAGTCTTCTTTGTAAATAAGGTATGGTCTATGGTGCCCCTTTTGAATCCATTTTCCACCAAATAGGTGGACAATGTGCCATACCATGCTCTTGGGGCTTGATGAAGTCCATACATAGCTTTCTTCACTCTATACACCTTGTCTGGATGTTCTGAATCTTCAAAACCAAGAGGCTGCATAACATACACCTCATCTGAAATTGTGCCATAGAGAAAAGCACTCTTCACATCCATTTGATAGACTGTAAAGCCCATGCAGAAAGCATAGGCTAGAAAAATCCTTACAGCCTCAATCCTTACAACTGGTGCAAAGACCTCCTCATAGTCTATCCCTTCCTCTTGTGTATATCCTTGAGCCACTAAACGTGCCTTGTTTCTGACCACAATGCCTCTTTCATCCTTTTTGTTTCTAAGAACCCATCTTGTCCCAATAGGTCTGACATGTCTGGGACAATCAACCAACTCCGAAACATCCTGGATAGCAAATTGGTGAAGCTCATCTTGCATTGCTTCCACCCAACTTGGTTCTTTGAGAGCATCAAAAATCTTCTTGGGTTCCTGTTGTGACAAAAAACAGGCAAACAGACATGCTTGAACAAGAGGGGTATCAACCTTCTTGTGAATATTAGAAATAAATCCTCCAAGATTCTGATGAGATCTTCTAGTCTGCACAGGAGTCATCACATCACCAATAATTAGAGAAGGAGGGTGATTTTTGATTGTAGAAGTGAGCACTCCTCCCTCAATAAGTGTGTTGTCCTCAATCTCATCTTCCATGTTGCCAATATCCTCTCCAGACTCTCTTCCATCTCCATTTGAATGAACCTCTCCATTTCTATTTGAAGGCTCACCTTGTTCAAAATTATGGGAAGAGAAAATATGGTCAAAAGATCTATCAACGCTTGGACCAAAGTTGTTACGTTTGATCCATCAACGTCTGAATTTATCTTGTCAGCGCGTGAAAGATCATGCATGTTGTTAACTGGTGATACTTGAGGACCACCATTTTCCTTTCTAGTAGCAACAAATGCATCTGTCCATATGGGAATGGTTACATACTCAAGTATGGGTGCTGATTTGTCTGCTTGTGATCCAACCTCTTTATCAACCTGTTTACCTGAAACATCAACAACTGGTTCTTCCACAACATTTGAAGTTACCTTCACAATGTTTGGATTAGTAACAGGCATATAATTCAAAAGTCCTAGATAGAGGTTCCAAGTCAAACAACCAATTTGGACCACTTTCAGGATCACTAGGTTACTCTCTAAAAACCTAACATGTACCTTTTCAAGTATACGTTTTTCTTTCTTAAGGTAAACCCTATATCCCCTACTCTACACAGAATAACCCATGAAGTAGCCTTCATCACCTTTAGCACTAAACTTACCTAAGGCATCACTAGTGTCTAGCACAACTACACGACATCCAAAAGGTTTGAGAAAACCAATATTAGGTTTGCTGCCCCAAAGTAACTCATAAGGTGTTTTGTTATGAATCTTGTTAACTAATGCCCTATTCTGAACATAACAAGCTGTATTCACAGCCTCAACCCAAAAAGCAATGGGAAAGTGAGCATCAACCAACATAGTCCTGGCTGCTTCTATGAGGGTTCTATTCTTTCTCTCAGCAACCCCATTTTGCTGTGGGGTTCTAGCTACACTGAACTGTCTAGTAATCCCTTTCTTGGCACAAAAGTCATCTAATAACTTATTTCTAAACTCACCACCATTATCACTTCTAAGTATCTTAACCTCATTACCAGAATTCTTTTCAATCTGAGTAATAAAGTTAATCAAAGTATCAGTAGTGTCACTTTTCAAAGCTAAAAAGAAAGTCTAAGTAAATCTAGAAAAATCATGAGTAATGACAAAACAGTAAGATTTACTATTTAAGCTCTATATATTAGTTGGACCAAATAAGTCCATATGTAGCAAGTGAAGAGGTTTAGAACTAGAGTGCACCTGTTTAGACATAAATGAGACCTTGTGCTGTTTTCCTTTAAGGCATGCAACACAAGACTGGTCATTGTGGAAAGCCTTTTCAGGCAAACCATCAACCAAACCATGTCTCACAAGTCTATTTATATTTTTAAAATTAATGTGCCCTATCTCCTGTGCCAAAGATTACTTTCATCAATTGAAGCCTTAGCATATAGACATTACAAATTATTATTCATCCTAAATCCATTAAGATTCACATTATAAATGTCCTTATGCCTAGGTGTTCTATAATCAATGAATTTCTCATCTGGTATTTTAAAATCGTTGCTCAACACCAAGCATTCAGTATCAGTAAAAAGAACCTTATTTTTGTTATCACAAACTTGTGATACACTAAACAGATTATAGTCAAGTTCTTTTACCAGAAACACGTTCTCAAAATGCAAATTGTTGGTGAGAAGAGTTCCTTTGCCTGTGATAGTTCCATATCCGCCTCCAAAGTAAAATTTGTCACCATCCTTAATTGGAGTGAAATTTGTGAGATAATCTTCCTTCCCAGTCATGTGCCTAGAGCATCCACTATCCCAATAGCCATAATCATTAACCTGCTTTTGAATGCCCTACACATAAAGAAAACAAATTAGTTTTCTTTGGGAACCCAAGCCTGAGCAGACTTGGATTCATTTGGTTGTTCAACAAGAACAGACTTCGTCCTTATGACAACCACTTGTTCATCCCTTTCTGGATTAAATACCTAGTTAATCCCAATTGGTTGTGTTATGACCTTTGAAATATAATGAAATCTGTTACAAGTCATAGAAATCCCATCTGAGTTAGGGTTTTGGTCTTGCTTAGGTCTCCATGTAAAGCTAGAAGAAGCTTTAGACCCCTTTCCCTTTGGTTGCAAATATTTACCATTATTTGGTTTGGAAACGTTTCTGTCAGCGTTTAATTTGGTCTTGTCAACGCTGAAATTACCCTTATCAGCGTTGAACCTAGGGTTTGCTACAGGAACCCATTGTCCATTAGACCATGTATTGGTCTTCTGAAAAGGTCTTTGTCCATAGGTATTAGACCCTTTAGTAAAGAATGGAGTTGGTCTAACAACTTGTGGACTTTGCTAGACAGAAGATTTGGGTTTGAGAGTGTTTGACTTTTTGTCAGCGTTGACCTTTGAAGCATTGACACACTTATAGGCTAAATGTTGAAAACTTCCACAAGTATAACAGGCTTTTCTAGACATAACTCTAGGTCTAGATGAAAAGAAACCTGTTCCATTATCACTAACTTGACTTTTTGGTGACCTAGGTTTTCTATACATTTCTGCATATTTAATACTAGGTTTTCTATCAACGTTTAAGCCAAGGTCAACAGTCTTGCCAGTGGTTGGGTTTGTCACTTTTATGGGTGTAGACTCATTTGGGCTATCACTCAATATGCCACCATTAACAAACAAGGTAGGGTTAGCTTTCTTCCATTGGTCCAAATCAGTCAACTTCTGCTTGTATTCCTCTATTGGGGTAAGAACTCTTGGTGGAGGAATAAATTCCTCTTCTTGGAATTCTGGTAAACCAGTCCAAGACAAGTCCTTTCTAGGAACACCATAGAAGTCCCCAGCAGGTGGTGGAACACCAATATACTCTTTCATCCCAATCCCACTCATATCCCTAGAATCCCTTTGTTCACTAACACATTTTTCTAGGGTTTGTGAGGCTTTATCAAATCTCTGAATTTTAAAATCTATATTATCCTTATTTTTTATAGCCTCATCTAACTTAGCCTGTAAAGTAGCATTGACTCTCTCCATGATGTTTCTAATCTCAATACTAGCATTTAAATCATGATTTAAAATATTGATTATATCTTTTAGGTCAAGCTCCATTTTCTTATACTCAGAAATAGTCTTTTCAGTTTGAGTAAGAGCAAGTTGATAGTTAGATAACTTGCATCTTTCATTAACCACATCTGTTGTCAGTTTTAAAACTTCTTTATTATGTTTTTCAGTATTTAGACGACAACCTTTACTACAAAATGCATCATCATATACCTCATTGTCTGAAGAAGATGAGGAGTGTGCCATGAGAGCATAGTGAACATGCTCTTCTTCTTCCTTTTCTACAACCAAAGCTTTGTTCTCTTCCTCATCCTTGGCCAAGTAGCTCCAATCCCAGCCAACACCATGAATGTTTTGCATGGCAACCATAGCTTTGGAATCCTGAGCCTTGATGATTTGGCTTGAGGGTTTTCCAGCATCAGATCTTCTTGGAGATCTGCATTCTCTCATAAAGTGTCCCATTCGATGACAATTATAACACTCAACCTTGGATTTATCAAATCCAGCAATGTCCTTAGCATTAAAAGTCATCTTATTTTTGAATCTTCTATTCCATCTATTTGCCCTTATGCTTGCAAGGGCCATATTCCACTATATGTTCATCTCCTCCAAATTCTCATCACTAATTTGCTCAAGGTCCTCATATGTAATCACTGAACCATTGGGCAAAGAAGCAATGTATGCACACATAGTATCTAGATCAATACCAACTGGCTTAACTCTTGGAGAGTCAACATTGTATGTGTTAGCGTCTGAATGTGAGGCGTTGACAAGGCTTGAGCCAGCGTTGACACAAGTTGATCCAGTAACGGGGTGCATGTATGACTCCTTTTGATCAAATTGACCTTCACTATGTGATAAGAAGGCCATATTTCCATTGGTAGACTTGCTTCCATGATCCAACAGAGTTTCATTCTCTACCAGCCTCAGTTTATTGTAAACATCATCAAAAGTAGAACTTTTGTGAGTGTTGTTAGCAATTATAGACCTTGCTTCAATCTTCCATGCATCACCAAGACTTTTAAGAAAAGTGGCGATGATGTCAACATCACTAAGCACTGTTCCCATGAAGGACAACTTGCTTGTAATGCCAAGAATTCTGCTTCTCACTCCACTTAGCTTCTCACTGGGTTGAGCTTTAAAAATAGCATACTCATGCAAGAGTTGCTTCTTTTTCTCTTGTACAGTATCAGCATTACCACCATAAGCAACTTCAAGGGTTGCCCAAAGATCTTTTGTAGACTCATAGCTTCTATATTTGTGTTGATTTTCTTGTCCCAAAGTTGAGACAGCTCTACCATCTTCAGGTATTTCTTTTCGATCCTCTTCAGTAGAGCCCTGAACATTTGTTCTTTGTAAGATGGCAGCTGCAATCTTTTGAGCTTTATTGAATGTGCTTCCATATTCAATAATTTCCCATAGGGTGTAATCATGGATTTGTAAATACTGTTCAAAGTTGAACTTACACAATTCAAAATTGTTTGGGTCTAGCATGGGAATCTTGATGTTGGGAGTTGAGGAGGAGGAGGAGTTTACTTCTGGGGTAGACATGATGTTTTTAGGGTTTCTTGAAAATTAGGGTTTTTGGCGATTTAGGGTTCTTGTGTTCTTTAGATCAAAGTTTCTCAACAAGCTCTGATACCACTTGTTGATCCCAAACTTAGATCGATTCAGCTTGTGTAAACGAGAGTAAATCAAGTTAAACACGTAGAGAAACTTTGTTGTGTATAAAACAATTTAAGTATTATGCGGAGATAATACTCAAACAAGAACACACAAACAATGTAAACCAAACTTTCACTTGATTGATTAAAACAAGCTTGTGTACAATGAAAGTGTTAAAACGTATATCAAACATAAACCTAAAGGCCTCCTTTTATGGATACAAGGAGCCTTGTACAAGAGTTTACGTATCAGTTATTTTAGGTAAAGATAAATATAGAAAATACATTGTTGATCATATCTTTACTAGAAACAAACTAGAAACATAATACGTGTAGACTAAGTCTTCTATCAGTGTTTGACTTCATCCTAACAACGCTTGACATCTTCTTGACAATGCTTGTCTTGTCAACGCTTGTTTTCTTCTTATCAACGCTTTGATTGCTCTTGTCAGCGTCCAAGTGTACTGGCAACATTTTATTCCAAACATCAAGAGGTGTTTTACATCTTATACTTCTCTCTTCTTTTATGTATAAGGTACTAAGAGACGTTTCTCTGCACCGTTCGTCAATCAACAACAGTGTTAAGTGTAAGAAACAAATTTGGGAGATTGTACTTCAGTTTCAAGTTTGGAATATCAGGTTTACTTCACCAGTGGTCACTACAGATAGCCGAAAGAATACGAGGTTGGTAAGTTTAGCCAGAGAGTACAAGAGTAGAGATGTGATCAGCAAACAATTCTCACGAGCAACTTGAGCTACAAAATGTCAACAAAGATTTCTGCTTCAGACACGAACGTCTCGCGATTCTGATTGTACTTGTCATATGATGCTCCCGAGTGTTCTTAACCACCTTACTCTTGACAAGAACATCTCACGATTCTGAGCGTACACATCAAATGATGCTTCCGAGTGTTCTTAACCATCTTGCTCCTGATAAGAACATCTCGCGATTCTGAGCGTACACGTCAGATGATGCTTTCGAGTGTTCTTAACCATCTTGCTCCTGATAAGAACATCTCGGGATTCTGAGCGTACACGTCAGATGATGCTTCCGAGTGTTCTTAACCATCTTGCTCCTGATAAGAACATCTCGCGATTATGAGCGTACACGTCAGATGATGCTTCCGAGTGTTAGTCACCATCATACTTTCGACAAGAACATCACACGATTTTGACCATACACGTCAGAAGATGCTTCCGAGAGTTCGTCACCATCATGGGGGAAGAACGTGTACTTTGGAGACTTAGTTCCCACTCTGGAGTACTTAGTTCAACTTCCAGGGGGAAGTATTCTACAAGCGTGAGAAGATTTGTTGCTGATTTCTTACATGTTCCCCCAAACACATATTCATTAAGACCAAAAATGTTAAGGTAGTAGTTACTTGGTGTGGTTTGCTTCTTCTTCTACAAAATTCCGTTGTGCACTTTAAATGTCAAAGATAGAAGATTGCTCAAGCTACAGATTCTGCTCAAGTCTGGGATATTGGTTTGGGGGAAGCTGATTCAGAAGTTTCGTCAAAAAGAAGTCTATGAAGAAAGCTTTTCAAGACATGTGGTATGAATTGGGGGGAAGTTAATCCAGTTCATACATGATACAATGGTTCCTCAACAAGCAAAGACAAAGAGGATTCAAACTGAGGTATAAGTTTTTCTAGAAGACTTGAAGACAATGGGGTCATCCTCAGCATTAGAAGCAAACTTAATACTGTCATATTTTTGTTGTATTTGCATTTGTTAGGAACATTGTAAGTAATTCCGTATGTCTCCACATTGGGGGAAGATTGTTAGCCTTAAAATGTGTGCGACTAACGGAATTACATTAGTTTCATAGCCGGGACTTGCAAGGACCAATATTGTCATATGTAATAGTCCAAGTCCCGTGCTATATAAACCCCTCCATACTTCCATGGAGGGGTGAGGCTTATCACTTTCTTGTCTTACCTTTCTCTCACCAGAATAAAACACACACTTTTATTCTTACTTGTTTCTCTCTCTACCATGGCTAAACAACACTTATATCCTCCCCGACCTCCGGATCTTTTACCCGTGTTCATAGTGAATCCAACTTAACAAATGTAATGTTGTATATGATGTATATGCTGATGAAATGCCGCATATTGAGCATTTTGAACCTAATTATGACAAACATGGGATGGAAAAGAGTGATAGCGATACCATTTCTGATTCATCCGATGTGCGTCATAATGGGGGAGAAAGTGTTCAAAATGCTAACAATCATGATAATTGCCTTATGACTGTTTCATTAACTGCTTCTGATTCCAAGATTAAAGAGCTCAAAATGATCATAGCTTAGCAATCAAAAGATCTTGAAGATGCCAAACTTGAATTTTCTAAGAGAACTGACAAGTTTAAAACATATTTTGAAAAACTTGAAAAGTCAAATGTTGTTCTTGAACGAAAATTGGATCAAAAAGTTCTAGACTCTAAAGTTGAAAAGGATAATCTTTTGAAACAAATTATGTTGCTAGATTCTAAATTGGCATCCCAAGAAAAATTGCTTAAAGATAATGAGACTTTAAAAAGCTCAGGTTCAAGAAAAGGTTTTTGCTATAGCTGATTTGAGAAATGAATTAAGGAAAACTAAAGGAACTAGTGTGGACACTAAGTTTGAAAAACCATCAATCTTGGTGAAACCGCCTCAAATTTAGTCTGTTAGACAACTGACTGCATTTAGATCCGAGCGACCAAAATCCTCGAGACCGCGGTTTGCCTCCCAAGTTGATATGGTTCATCTTTCTAGACCAGTCACTCCACCAACTAGGGCCAATGTGACTAAAACAGCTTTTCCAAGACCTAATCACATGATTGCCTCTAGTCTCCCTAGACATAGTCCAAAGAACACGTCTCGAACTAGTTCAAATGACGTTCGCCATAAATTTGGTCTAAGGGAAGCTATTCAAAAGACACAAGTAAGAGATAGGAATTTCAAACCTAGTCAGATGCCTTCTAGATTACCCAACACTGCTAACCATAGCATGTCATATACTAGGAGCATCAATCAATCATCTAGGAATTCTAGATCTTACTCGGACATTAAATATGCTACTTGTAAAACATGTAGGAAATGTGTCTTTAAGGCAAATCATGACTCTTGTGTCAAGAAATTCCTCCATGAGGTGAACTCCCATCCTAGAATTAAATCCCAGTGGCTAGCTAAAATCAAACCCATTGGTAAAGTTTGGCGCCCCACTTGCAGAACTTTCACGCTTATAGGAAACGAGTGCCCTTTAACTAGGATAGTCTCCGATTCTACTAAGACTAATAGGGAGGAAACTGAAAAGGATGATACATCACTTAAGCCTAAACTTAAGGTATTATATAAAAGGAAACGTTTGCTAGCTATGACAAGTGAATCATCTCCTCAGGTCACCTCTGGCACAAGAAAAGAAAACTGTGAATCCCCGCATGGTTCTAAGATAGATATCGCTAACCCATATAAAAGCATACAAACTCCAAATGAGAATGCAGGTACCAAAGTCAAGGATCAACAAAAACAAACCGGTCTGATCTTTATATACCGTTCAACTAAGGACACTCTCAGAGTTTGGTTACTGAAGAAGCATATATCAGAGAAACAGATGTCTCAGGGGATTTGCAGTTAAGCTTACAATTCTTGGCTCATAGTCAAATCACAATCTGTGACCCAAACTTCAAAGAAAGGGAAGTTTATCTCGTCAACCATAACTTACCCTCAAAACGAGAAATTAAGTTTTCTCGGACACGAGCTTACACTAAGTATGTGGCTCATAGTCAAATCACAGTCTATGACCCGAACTTCAAAGAAAGGGAATTTTATCTCGTCAACGATAACTTACCTTCAAAGCAAGAAATAAAAGTTCCTCGGACACGAGCTTACATAAAAACTATTCAAAGGTTTTAAGCTCGTGTACATGGTTTATCGTTATATATCAGACGATGACCCGTTCTTCAAAGAAAGGAAAGTTTATCGCCGATGATATATTTATCCTCATTAACGAGAAATTAATTTTTCTCGGATACGAGTTTTCATTAAAACTTTTCAACGGTTTTATGCTCGTGTAAATGGCTCATCGTTAAATATCAGACGATGACCCGATCTTCAAATAAAGGAAAGTTTATCGCCGATGATAAACTTATCCTCGCAACGAGAAATTAATTTTTCTCGGACACGAGCTTACACTAAAACCATTCAAAGGTTTTAAGCTCATGTATATGGTTCATTGTTAAATATCAGACGATGACCCGATCTTCAAATAAAGGAAAGTTTATTGCCGATGATAAACTTTTCCTCACAACGAGAAATTAATTTTTCTCGGGCATGAGCTTATATTAAAAACATTCAAAGTTTTTAAGCTCATGCATAACGGCTTGCAGTCACATGACAGATTGTAACCCAAGCTTCAAAGAAATGAAAGTTTATCGCCGATGATAAACTTATCCTCACTAACGAGAAATTAAATTTTCTCGGACATGAGCTTACATTAAAACTATTCAAAGGTTTTAAACTCGTGTAAATGGCGTATATTCACATTTCAGATTATGCCCTGGACTTCAAAGAAAGGAAAGTTTATCGCCGATGATAAACGTATCCTTACAACGAGAAATAAATTTTTCTCAGGCATGAGCTAATATTAAAAACATTCGAAGTTTTTAAGCTCATGCACAGTGACTTACAGTTAAATATCAGACTGTAACTCGGACTTCATATTTAGGAAAGCTTATATTTAATGATAACTTATCCACGTAACGGGAAATTAATTTCTCTCGGTCATGAGCTTGTATTTAAATATTCCAAGTTTTAAGCTCATAAAGAAAGTGTATCTTTTAAATAAGAGAACTTTTCTTCATAACGAGAAATTCGCCTTTCTCGGTCATGAGCTTTACGTTAAAACATTCAAAAGTTTTTAAGCTCATGAAAACGACTTCTAAGTAAATGTCAGCTTAGAAATCGTTCTTCGGTTAAAAGGAAAGTTTATCGCCGATGGTAAATTATCCTTAACGACGGGAAGTTTACAACTTCTCAGACTTGAGCTCGTTTCATAAGATATTCAAATTCTTAAGCTCAAGTAATTATTTTCAAAACGTTGAACATAATTTTACAAAAGGTTTTTCTAAATCTTTCAAAATTTTGTGTTCAAAAATGTTTTGATAAAAAGAGCATGTCTTCTGGAATCGATAATATTTACGATCCTAGAAATGTCGTTGAATAATGACACGGGGTTATAAATAAAGTTCAAGCAGAAGTTTAAATGATTTAAAACATGCTCAAAATGGTTTGCTGTTATTTCAAATAGTAACCCGCTTTTCATATTAAAGTCAAGCATTTCACCGGAAAGCTTTGGCTCAACAACGGGAATTAATTTTCTCGGGCATGGTTTACTTTATAACCATGTAAGGGATTGTGTTACTTAATAACACAATCTAACACGAATATATGTACGCTTTAGTGCATTTATTTGTTAAAACGAGAGAAATCTTGTTTTTATGAAGTTATCATCTCCACAAACCGCAACAGTTTACAATTGATATCTACATACTCGACGATGCGACTACTCAAACGGAGACTACAACTCTTTCAATAGAACACGGGTCAACAATTGAGGGGGAGCAATTATCCAGCATTCAGAATCTTTGATGCCGAAAGTGCCAAGGTCACTAATTGGTGTCAAGACAACGATATCAATCGTACACATGGTCTCAAGAGATAACTTCAGACGTGACGAGGCGACCAACATTCATGAACAAGAACCATGTGATTCTATCATATGATGTTCTCCATCATTCAGGTCCAACCTCGTAAATTGCTAATCTTGTGAATACATTATCATATATGATCTTCGCACGTGATAAATACCTTACACTTATGTTTAAAAGGTATTTAATTTACGTTTTAAGTACACCTTCATTAATTTAAGGGGGAGCTTGTGAAAATCATGAAGATAATTGGCTTTGCATTTTTCTTCCCAAATTTTCTTAAAATGCTTTTAAATCAATTGATATTAAAAACATCAATTGGGTTAATATTTTTAATATGGGAGAGAAAATGTGATTTAATATGGGAAATGATTAATCACAAATGGTTTGACTTAACATGATAGCTCATCCTGACATGTGCGAAATGTTTTCGGATATCGTTGCATATGTTAAGGGGGAGCAAAATGGATTTGGATATCAAAATTGATTTCATGGTGACATACACTTACCTAAAACATCTTTTTTCACGACGGTGAAGATTGTGGTGACATAAGGATGGTAGGATAGGTTAAAGTCCAATGATTCTTCTAGAACCGGAGGAATCTTCCCAAGGACATTCCATAACTTGAAATAGTAGTCCTTAGGAAAGATGGAGAAAGATTGTGAATGTAAATGAATGTCGACCAAGTACTTGAGCTAGTACTGGAACAATCACAACAAGGTGCTAGTTATGACGTATTGGTAAGCATTGAAGGGGTTGAAGAATGAAAAAGAATTGTAAAGATAAAGGGTGAAAACAAAGAAGCCCTCCTTACAACTTAGGCAGAAACCGGGTCAACACATATGCTATTGAGATCATTTTAATGATGCTAGATATTGAAGATAGACATCATGGACCCGGTGATGCAGTGCACAACCCATTCCAGCTAACTCAGATATCTCTTAAAAGATATTTGTTTTAATCACACGGAGACAACTCATTATCTAATGATTTATTCACTCCGAATAAATTGGTATTGAAATGGTGGCACTCCTCTCCAGCCTCCGATCAATAAAATCCAAAATGCACGATCGAGTCTAGAGCCATTTGAGATTATCAAATATCTCATTAGGACATACTTTCATAATTCCTTACTTCTTCACACACTGTGAAAAGTAAGAAAGATCTTAAGAGTCCTACGCAAAATCTTCATGATCTTTCCTGAACATCCGAGTAATACGAAAGTATTTACAATGAAGATGGAAATCATTCTTGAGCGAATATCAAAAAGCTCATGGTAGGTGACTTGTGTGATTCCTTATGAATCAAGCTTGTGATAACTAGAAAGCAACAATGGTTTAATTCTTAACTGAACTTAAACACGTTCCAGGCCTCTACGCAATATCTTAGTGATCTTGCCAGAACACTCAGAGTGACACTCTATAGGGTTCATAGTGATGAGTGGAAATCCTTCTAGTGTTAACCTCAAACAGCACTTGGTAGGTAACTTGTAAGATTCTATACGAATCAAGCTCGTGACAACTGGAAAGCAACGACGGTGCGGTTCTTAATGAATCAAACTTGTTCCATGAATCGGATTTGACGGCTTCAAATCATGCGGATAATTTTATCCAAATGATTCACTCTTTACGTTCGCAGTCAGCTTTGGATGGTCTAGTAAAGAGAACGCGTTTACCCGCGAAATCTTGTATAGGAGGTTCTTAATTGAAACTACCTGCCACAAGTACGATATTTTATATCGTCCAACGGTCTTCACCGACCGGAGGTAAAATGCTACCGAATTAGGATGAAATGTTCAAGGCCATTTCATCCGTGTCTATGTTTTATTGCTAACTGTCTTATGCAGCGTAACAAAAAGGTGGCATTGCGGTGTACAATCCAGAAGATGTCGTCAACACATGCTTATACTGTATGCACTTAATACTTCAACAAATTCAGGAAAGCCTAAAAGTCAAGTCTTCCGCTGTATCAAATTCTGAAGCTTTCAAGAATTTATAAAGGTGTAAGTATATGAAACACGAAGTCACGAGGAGGCAAATTTCACAAGTGATGAATGCACAAGGTCAAATCAAGGAAACATGCTCAAGACTAAAGTCAAAGATCTCATCAGCATATTCACAAGAACAAGATCGAAGACTCAAGCATAGTATGCTAGGTTTAAGATTTTGTAAAATGGTGTGACCTCCCTTAGGGGGAGATTGTTGGAAATACGTTTTTCCAAAGAAAGTCTCGGTCACATCATTGTTAGCATGTATCACGAGCTATAGACTATTTAGGATAGTGTAACTTGGAGTGACCTTGTTTAGGGGGAGATTGTTGGAAATACGTTTTTACGTATTTAGGAAGGATCGGTCACTCCAACGATATATACGTAGTATGGGCTCGTGATCTAATATCTAAACATATAACCCATAAAGCCCACATCAATGCATTTATTTGTTAAAACAAGAAAAATCTTGTTTTTATGAAGCTATCATCTCTACAACCATAGTAATCTACAATTGGTATCTACATACTCAACGATGCGACTACTCAAACGACGACTACAGCTCTTTCAATAGAACACGGGTCAATAATTGAGGGGGAGGAATTGTCAAGCATTCAGAATCTTTGATGCCGATAGTGGCAAGTTCACTAATTGGTGTCAAGACAACAATACCAATCGTACATGTGGTGTCAAGAGATGACTTCAGACGTGACGAGGCGACCAACATTTGCCGACAAGAACCATTTGATCTTATCATGTGATGTTCTCATCAATCAGGTCCAACCTTGTCAATTCATTCTAATATGGTGAATATGTGATCATTTTTTCAAATCGATATCATATCTCATAAATTGGTATCATGAACATAAAACGGACTTGCATTTTTCTTCTAAAAAACTTTGCTAAAACTTCATTAAATCAATTGATATCAAAAATATCGGTTGGGTTAATATTTTTAATATAGGGGAGAAAATGTGATTTAATATGGAAAATGATTAATAAAAAATGGTTTGACTTAACGTGATAGCTCATCTCAACATGTGCGAAATGTTTTTGAATATCATGGCATTTGTTAAGGGGGAGCTAAATGGATTTGATATATCAAAATGGATTTTATGGCAATGTATACTTACCCTCAACCCATTTATTTCACGACGATGAAGATTATGGTGAATAAGGATGGTAGGATAGGTTAGGTCCAATGATTCTTCCAAAACCGGAGGAATCTTCCCAAGGACATTCCATAGCTAGAAATAGTAGTCCTTAGGATAAATAGAGAAAGATTGTGAATGTAGCTGAATGCCGACCAAGTACTTAAGTTAGCACTGGAACAATCACAACAAGGTGCTAGTTATGACGTACTGGTAAGCATTGAAGGAGTTGAAGAATGAAAAAGAATTGTAAAGATAAAGGGTCAAAAGAAAGAATCCCTCCTTACAACCATAGGCAGAAACCGGGTCAACTCATTAGCTATTGAGATCATTTTAATGATGCTCGATATTGAAGATAAGACATCATGGACCCAGTGATGCAATGCACAAACCATCCCAACTAACTCAGATATTTCTCAAAATGTATTTGTTTTATTCACACGGAGACAACGCATTATCTATCGATTTATTCACTCCGAATATATGGATATTGAAAAATTGGCACTCCTCTCCAGCCTCCGATTACTAAAATCCAAAATGCACGATCGAGTCTAGAGCCATTTGAGATCATCAAATATATCATTAGGACACACTTCCATATTTTCTTGCTTCTTTACACACTGTGAAAAGTAAGAAATATATTAAGATTCCTACGCAAAATCTTCATGATCTTGCCTGAACATCCGAGTAATATTCATCTGTGTCTATGTTTTGTTGCTAATTGTGTTATGCAGTGTAACAAGAAGGTGGCATTGCGGTATCCGAGAATAAGTCGTCCCCGCATGCTTATACTTTCTGCACTTAATACTTCAAAAAATTTAAGAAACCTAAAAGTCAAGTCTTCCGCTGTACCAAACTATGAAGCTTTCAAGAATTTATAAAGGTATAAGTATGTGGAACATGAAGTCATAAGGAGGCGAATATCACAAGTGATAAATGCACAAGGTCAAAGCAAGGAAACATGCTCAAGACTAAAGTGAAAGATCACTTCAGCATATTCACAAGAACAAGATCGAAGACTCAAGCATAGTATGCTAGGTTTAAGATTTTGTAAAATTGTGTGACCTCCCTTAGGGGGAGATTGTTGGAAATACGTTTTCCCTAAGAAAGTCTCGATCACATCATTGTTAGCATAGATCACGAGCTATAGACTATTTAGGACATTGTAACTTGGAGTGACCTCCCTTAGGGGGAGATTGTTGGAAATATGTTTTTACATATTTCGAAAGGATCGGTCACTCCAACGATATATAAGGCTCGTGATCTAGTTATGTAAACATATAACCCATAAAGCCCACATGTAGGGTGGGCTATATATACCCCCTCCTAGCATGTTAGGAGGGGTTGTTGGTTCTCATTTTAACAATCATACATCTTTCTCTCTTATTCTCTCCTTTCTCTCTCTAACTTTCTCTCTGTAGTTCTTCATCTCCATCACTTTAGATCATTACAACACATAGACAATCCTAAGAATACGTGGACCTATAGTTTTACAAATCTTACCCTCTAAAAGAATAATTCGTCCTCGAATTAGAGATACGATAAGCTGATGAGATAATAAACATTGAAATGACACATAAGCTACATGTAAGTTGAAAATAACATACCCGAGTCAGAACTAGAAATGAGGGTAAGAAGTCCGGATAGACTCCTTTGTTTCCCAAGTGGCTTTCCACTTGGAATGGTCCCTCCAAATGATTTTAACAAATGATATCGTCATTCTCCTCATGACTCGCTCTTGATGGTCGAGAACTCTCTCAGGTTCCTCAATGTAAGACATATCCTATCAAATCTGCTCGAATGGATACGAAACTTTATGCAATGGATGGTAACTAGAACCTCTGAGTAAGGATACATGGAATAAATCATGCACATGAGATAATTGAGGAGGTAAAGCTTGACGACATGATACTTCACCGAAACGTTCAAGGATTTCAAACGGTCCGATGAAACGAGGACTGAGCTTGCCCTTGAGTCCAAAACGCTTGACACCACGTGATGGTGATACCTTAAGGAAAACATGATCACCGATCTTAAACGTTAGATCTCTATGATGCTTATCAGCATATCTCTTCAGTCTAGTACGAGCTTCCTGTAGCTTCGCCTTGGCGATAACAACTTCTCATTGGTCACCTCTATCATTTCTGGTCCTTCAAGGTGTCATTCTCTAACTTGATCCCAATAGATTGGAGCACGACACTTCCTGCCATAGAGAATCTTGAAAGGTGCACACTTAATACTTGCATGCCAATTGTTGTTGTAGGCAAACTCAACCAAACAAATGTAGTCGTCTCAACTTCCTGTCCATTCCATTGCACAAGCTCGCAGCATGTCTTCTAAGGTTTGAATGGTACGCTCCGATTGGCCATCGCTCTGAGGATGAAAGACAGTGCTAAGCTTAAGTTTGGTGCCCCAATCTTTCTATACACATTTCCAGAATTTTAACGTGAAACGAGGAACTCGATCTGATATGATGTCTGACGGAGTTCCATGTAGTCGTATGATATCCTTAAGGAATATATCTGCCAATTTGCTAACTGAGAAGTCCTTGCGAATTGGAAGAAAATGAGCTGACTTGGTTAAACGATCTACAATGACCCATATAGCATCGTGTTTGCTCTGAGTAAGTGGAAGTCCGATGACAAAATCCATGGAGATTTTGTCCCACTTCCATGCGAGAATCTCTAACGGTTGCAGTAAACCACTAGCCTGCTGATGCTCGATCTTAACCTGTTGACAGGTTAGATACTTGGATACGAAAGTAATGACATCCTGCTTCATGCCACTCCAACAAAAATGTTCTTTAACGTCATGATACATTTTGGTGGATCCTGGATGAATAGAGAATGGAGAGATGTGAGCTTCTGTCAATAAAGCTTCTCGGAGTGTCTGATCATATGGAACACATAGCTTGGTTCCTTGCCATAAGGTACCGATTGTAGTAAAATCGTACACGTTTTAGGAAAAACGCGTATAATCGGCAAGTATTAAGCGTTACGATTTAGGAAAACCGTAAAACCGAATAAATGCGAGTTCGTTCCCGAAGGAGGTGTACGATGTGTGTCAATAATATAAAATCAAGCTTGGATCAGTGTCGTTTTTGGGTTTAGAAAGATAGAAAGTTAAAAGACGAGTTACACTACGATTAAACTACGACGAATAATTAAAACGTATACGTTAAAACATAAAACACGACGAAAATAAAAATTGAACTAAAAACAATTTAAAAAATCAAGATTAAGTCTAAAATAATATAAATAAGAATAAAAATTCAATAAATAAATTTTAAAACTTATTATTAATTAAATGTTTAATTTTAAATGCTAAATAAAGCCCTAAAATTAAATTTAATTAACAAAAAGTCCAAAATTATATTTTATCACACTAAATCTTACTTATATTAATTAAAAGCTAAAAGTATTTTTGCTAAACTTTTAAAACTATTTATCTATTTTTAATTGGCTATAAACATATTTTAAATGAAAATCATTATAAAAAATAATAAAATAATGAGAAAAATAAATTTACTTTTTGAAAAATCCTAAATTACTTATCTAAACAGTAGAAAAATGGAAAAGTTGAAAAAAGTGAATTTTTCCCTAATAAGACAAAATCAGAATATATAAAACCTAATTAAAACCTAAAATAATGCTAAAAATATTAAAATAATCAGAAAAATAAAAATTTCTTTTCTAAAAATCTTAAAATAAATAATTTAAGCTAGGAAAATTGAAAACGCTAAAAAATACTCAAATTATCCCACTAAAGACAAAAAAGAACTAAAACTTATAATGACACATGTTTGGCTTTGTCAAGTAGCTAAGCAGTGGCAACACAAGGCAATCAGTGGGAACCCGCTTCCCACTGCTCAGTCACAAAAAACCGTATTGGCTAGTTTAGAGCTTGTGTGGTGTTGTTTTTGGGCAACAAAGGCACCCCACACTCAGTGGAGTGTGGGGAGTCAAATACAAGTAGAAAACAAACACTCCTAACACAATAGGGAAACAAATCAAGCAAAAACCAGTTACTGATGTAGAACCTATGGGTCCGGTGATTGTTTGCTGATGCAAATGGCAATCTGGTGAGATTCAAGCAGTCCTATCTTGAGTATTACACAACCCAACCACAACTAAAGCACACAATGCCCTAGATTACTACTGAAACTAGCTAATGACCAAGATTATTAACCTAAAAATCACTAAAAGGACCTTGTTTTACCCTTCTTTTAGTCTGACCAAAAAAATTGAAACAAGCAGTATGACTATAGTTGTACTTAGAACAAAACAAATTTTCAAAAACCTTTTAAACTAACATATAGAACATGTGCAGGCAATATGTATCAAGTATATGTGTCACCCAAATTGCCTCAAATCAGTAAAACCAAACAACCCTTAAACTAGCTGATTATCTTAATTAACAAAGAAGCTTCCTACAAAATAACACTAAATTACTTTATACCATTAGGACTAAGTCTCTAATTACCTATGAGTAGCAGATTAACATATATAACACTCTCAATAATAGGTTCATAGAAAAACACAATACACACACTTTATGCCAAATTTGGAGGGTTCAAGCCTTGAGAATACCCTGTGGGACCTACATCTAGGCCCCGTCATGGCTGCAAGCCATCTCCAGTTAGCTTAAAGTGAGATTATGGCCTGAAAGGAAGCTGCTATGAGTGTGAGAGTGGTGGACTACAACAGTCCTTCCCCCAAAAGACTAGAACAGTCAGCTTTGGGGGAAATTTCTTGAAACCTGAAATATTTTGAAAAGAAGCATACTACAAACTCAATAAAGTGGATGATAGGTTCATTTGTCGAATGAGCGTATCACCCACTTATTGAGTAGTGAATAAACAAAGAAAATAAACATATTACTCTCAAACTTGGGAAAGAGAAACAAGTTTGCAAACAAGAAGTACCAAACAGGAAGATTAACAAACTTTATGAGCCTCACAAGCTAACGGTTTGTCAGACTATAAGCTTGTGATAAGCTTATACTGTTTTGGATCTCAAAGTCAGTTTTGCCCAAAAGAATCTTGAAACAAAATTTTCTTTGATAAAAACTTAAATAACAAAGCAAGAATTTAAAGTACACGAATTTAAAATCAACAAATAAGTAAAATGGAACTCAGTTGATGAATTTGCAAGGTTTTTACTAAAACTTTAAATATTCAATAGATAAAAAGTTTACAAGCCAAAAAACTGGAACAAGCATACCCACAAGCCGGGTATTGCTTTATATACTACAAAAGAAGAATCTAGAATTACTAAAACCCTAAGCTAATAAATTCCCAGTATACCCTTGGTTGAAAATATTCAAACTTGGTCAATCTTCATACATGTGATCATGACAAAACCATGTGAGTAGCCAACTGTTGTCTTTGCTTCATGGGCGTCCAAATAGTCTTTGGGACCAAGGAATGATTATGGAACGTTGATGGACTGTCAATATTCTTCTTTTACCCAAAATGGTGGAGTAAGGGAGTGGCGTGGGGCCCATAGGGTTCACGGGCTAGAGGTTTTGAGTGTTGGTTTGTGGTGATGATATGGTTAATTAAGGATCTGGAGGATTAGGGGGAAACCCCCTTTGATTTGGTGTTGGAATGAATTAGGGTTTATGTATTCTGATTAGGGTGGATTTGGGGGTAGTGATTAAACAATAATTGTTTCCCTCCTTAAAATATATATATATATTAAACCGGATTTGGAAAAGTATTAATGGGGTTTTGACTTGGTTTGACTGGTGAGGTGGAATGGAGGGTGATGTGGCAGTAGGAGAGTTGAGGATGGGTGTGAGTGGGGGAGGTGACGGTTTGTGGTTGGTTGGATGGAGTTTAAATGTCTTGGCCAAAACAGTCCCTTAACTCCCAAAATTGCTTCACAAAAAGTCTTGGCAGATTTCTTTCTTTTTTCCTTTGTTATAAGTTTCAACTACTTGTCAAAAATGGCACATGTTATTGAAAACTTTATATCAAGGACCTTTCTTGTAAATTTGGCATTTTCTAAGGACTCATAATGTAATTTCTTGACATTTAAGGGACCATAATGGAATTAATGAGTTTTGAAAGGGTATAAAATGCTAAGTCTTCAAAATTGAGGGACCAATCTTGACAATCTTCAAAACTTCAAGGACTTATTTAGAAATTCATGATTCGGGTCCGGTTCTTTGTGCGGCTTCGTTTCTAGTGTTCGTTTTTGCTTGATTCTTGTGATCTTTTGTTGAATTGACTATATCCGTACCTAAAATACACAATGAACAAACACAAGCATATTTTGGGGTATTTTATGATATTTTTAAGCATTTTAAGCCCGATGTGGACGATGAGACTATGTATAAATGCAGCCTCATCACTCCCCCATACTAATCCATTAACGTGCCCTCACGCAATGCTAGAAATAAGTATCATAGCACTTCCAAAATTCATTTTAGGTGACATTTATTGAAACGTAAATTTAAATAAACTACTACACGTGTTTTGGACATAATGTATTGTTTTCATCGCAAAATGAGACGTTTAGGATCATAGAATAAGAACACATGAATGCTTCGTTAGAAATAATTTCGTCATCCTCGATTTTCACCCAGTTCCATGCTAAGCGTGAAACAAGATCATTGTCATTATAAGTTAGTAATGCTAACACTACTCATATGCTCTAATCACGTACTTAAACTCCCTTATTCCTAAGGTGTATCTCTTATATTTTATTTTTGTCTTAATGATCACGAGGATACATCATTAACTTATGCGTGAATAGAGATTATGTCCAAAAATAGAGCCTTAACGGTGTAACAAAAATCATCGAATTAATAATTCATCCTAATAGATAACGATGTCAAAAAAAATTAAGTCAACAAAAAGGATCGATAAACACGGTTTTAGAACGGTTTAAACATGAGACTTATTACCAATTTGGAATTGGTTTACCGCCACCTTTTGTTTAACTTCGCCATGAAGTGTTTATTATGGCTTTGGTCTTGCCCTTGTCTTCTATTTAACCTCGCCATGAGGTGTTTATTATGACTTGACGTATATCCTCACGCTAAAGCGAATTTTGGATCTTTAAGGCTTCAAGATTTAAGACATTCACTTTCCATTTTCGGCCTTGTGAGCTTCGAAATTTTGCTTGATTTAGGTGAAGAGGAACTTAAATTATTATTAGGGGGAAGTATTTGATTATTCGGGTTGCCAATACTTCAAAACCGTGACGCTGGCGATACCTTCGTGTTTTCCCAATTTAATTACATGGAAGCTAATAAAATAAATTAGAAACCAACAATAGAGACTAAACCGCTAAATCAATATTTATTTATAAAAGCGTAGGGAGAAAAAGCAAATAATTAGGACACATGAGTTTTTGAAAGTATACGAGTACTCTACGTTTAGCATACTAACTTATAATTAACGCTATCATTTCTCGTCCTCAATTTAATGAGACTTAGCCTAATATAGTTAAGGAATCGAAGCTAAGTGCTCAACACGCACAGTCGAGTAAAAGATTCCTCTTATTCTCACCATCGGAAAACCTACATTCGTGTCTTTAAACACTTATGAAAACATGAGAAAAAATTTAAAATTTGGCCATTTTTAGCCTTATTTGCAACAAAACGATAACAAAAAGATGAACTTTGGAAAGCGTGAAGGTTTAGCAAGGTCGAGTATCTATTCAAACCCATACTAAAGTTAAACATTATCCTTAATGTTTCGAGTCTAAGGGTAAGATACCCCCATACTAGAGACAAAGTTGAATGCTTAATCTAGCATGGAAAGGGTAAAACGAATAACCTATAAGCCGTTTATGAATTATGCTAATAAGATAAACGTTAGAACGTAAAAGGATATCATCGGATATTAGAATCTCCAAAGGTAACGATCGAAGCTCGAGTGATCCATAAAACGAACACAAGAGGCTTCAATGATGACGATGAACCTAATGAATCACAATCACAAACAACCACGGAACAAAGGCTGAAAGATCACAAGTCCCCTCGTTACACTAATTAGAAAACGATAATATTTACAAGGATAAGCATGAGAATCCCCACGAGGCACCTTGTTTTTTATAACCGAGTCAAAAGCTCGACTCGAATCCCCATAAATGTGATCATTTAGGGATAATCATGGTATGGTCAACAAACGTGGGTCTTACATGTAAACAAGGCCCAAAAAGAAACTGATAATAAAGTCAAAGCCTTTATAACGACGTCAAAGATCGTATCCTTACATTTGGTGGAAAACGATAAAGGCAAAGTCGAAGGATATGTTTGTAAGGAAGAAAACTCCTTACAATGTACTCGAAGTACGTGTAGTCATGAGAACCGAGAGGGTGGGTAGGATTACTTTGAGACGAAGGCAAATTTGAAAGAGAATCAATAAAAATGGGGGTCTCAAAGTCTCCTCTCGATTCAAAGGCAAAGGCCTCATTGAAATCCTCATTCTCATCGAGTGGCGGTCCATCGGTGAACCCCTCGAGAATGGAAGAATCACAAGTCAAAAGAGAATGCTTATCCAAATGAGACTTAGGGAGGGTGACTAGAAAATCCGGCTCATCGAGTTTAGGATCCAAAGAATCCTCACTCTCAATGTCCTCGAACGTCTCATCAAAGAGAGGATTTACGTCACCAAAAACGAACTCGTCATGAAATTCAAAAAGGGAATTCAAGTAGATTTTGAATTTGTCGACACGAACGTCCTCATCGAGTAGTGACTCGTCATCACTAGTGGAAAAATCATCATCGAAAAGCGGGTTCGAAAAAGTCAATGATTCTCTACCCGAAGTGTCATTGGGAGAGACATCATCACATGAAATTGTATCACACTCACTATCATAATTTGCCTCGTTAGAATCTTCATGGAAAGATTCATCGAGATCAAAATCACTTAACTCCTCATCGGAGACAACCGTAGGCTCACTTTGGATTAGAATAGGGATCTCAACACTAGGATTAGTGCTAAGATTCTTCTCTCCCATACTTAGAGAGGCATCGGGTTCCGTTGGGAGCATGAGAGTAATGGTTTCACAAGACGATGTGAGATTAAAAATGTCACTATCGTCGTCGTCATCATAAATAGGAGGCGTGAGATCACATCGAGCTAGATGCTCCTCTCTTACTAGTTCTCGTCCCTTATCACGAATATCGATGCTTAAGCCATTGTAATCTTGTAAACGTTTTTTAGTTTTAATCTCACACTCCCTTTTAAACTCGTCACTTATTTCTTCTTTACGATATCTCCTAATGCTAAGTTCATTAGTTATATCGTTTATTTCATGATCGATTCTTTGTATCTCCTCTTCCATATCTTTGATGCTTTTTTCGATCACCTCGACGATTGAAAGCTCCTTTATCTCCACAATTTGTTGAAAAGCATTTTAATTTCTTTAAATCCCTCCTCAACTCAACTTGCACCGATATCATCATCGAAAAAATTTTGTGGAGGTGATTGGTCAAAATCGGAGAATTGATTGTCAAAAGACGTATTACGGTTCATCGGTTGACAATCATACCTATAATGAGGTGCGTTTCCATAAGACTCACATGAACACGACGATGGATATTGCGAAGATTGGTCAAAGAAATTAGGATTCGGTTTGGGGTCATTATAATTCGTACAACAAAATCAGAAATCGTGCTCCAAACCGCAAAAATCACACGAATAAGATGAAGGCGGTTGGGAGTTTGGTCATAGGATTGAAATCCGTAACCATGATCGTTTTGAGGAGAGTTGTAGATATACCCCTCCCTTCCTTCATAAATCTCGCAATTTAAGCAATTACCACCGTCGGGCGGACCTCCACAATATGAACAAGAGTAATATCTATCATTGGACATGACGAAACGAGAATGGTGTTACAAGAATTAAACACTAGAGGGTTAGAAAAAGAATTAATTGATAAGGGGTAAGAAGAATATTTTTCATTTTTGATTGTTTTTTAATTTTTTTGGTTTTTTTGGTGTATTACGTAGACTCAAATCTACAGATCTCTCCTCGAATCAATTTCCGGATTAAAGAAGCCTCAAGGAATGAAAACGATCATGTTGAGTGAACGCCTTCGATGACTTTAGAACGTTGGTGGAACACCAAAACGTTCAAGAGGGTTTAATATTTGAAAAACAAGCAAATATATGATAGTAGATAATACTTTGGTCGACAAACCCTCCATTAGCCCTTTTTCTCAAAACACGCACATGCAAGCGGAGGAAACCAGGCGGCGCTAAGCACTTAAGAGCCTTTTTCCTTTAGGTCATGAAATACAACCGCCTTATACCCACCTTATAGTTTGTGTTAATCAAAATTAAGCCTTTCGAAAGTAGTTATCTATTTTGTCTTTTTATTTTTCCTTTAGATTCGAATACAATAATTGAGTGATGAAATCCCAATTAAGGTTGTGCGTTCACGCTTTTGGAGATATTGTAAATTTATTATGATACGTAGTACAATATATTAATAATATTTATAAGAAAAACGAAAACGAATAATGGGGTATCTACAATATAGTAAAAAGATTGTTGTGTGTTTAATTGAGGACAACTAAACACGTTTTATTTGGATATTCTATAATATAGTAGGAAAAAATAACAAAAGAGTATGTACGATATTTACGCTTTCCAAAAATGAAAAGAAAAAACGCACCACTCACACAAACCCGATATGTATAATGGCACTAAAAACACCTCCCTGGCAGCAGCGCCAAAATGATTGTAGTAAAATCGTACACGTTTTAGGAAAAACGCGTATAATCGGCAAGTATTAAGCTTTACGGTTTAGGAAAATCGTAAAACTGAATAAATGCGAGTTCGTTCTCGAAGGAGGTGTATGATGTGTGCCAGTAATATAAAATCAAGCTTTGATTAGTGTCGTTTTTGGTATTAGAAAGAGAGAAAATTAAAAGACGAGTTACACTACGATTAAACTACAACGAATAATTAAAACGTATATGTTAAAACGTAAAACGCGACGAAAATAAAAATTTTAACTAAAAACAATTTAAAAAATCAAAATTAAGTCTAAAATAATATAAATAAGAACAAAAATTCAATAAATAAATTTTAAAACTTATTATTAATTAAATATTTAATTTTAAATGCTAATTAAAGCCCTAAAATTAAATATAACTAACAAAATATCCAAAATTATATTTTATCAAACTAAAATATTACTTATATTAATTAAAAGCTAAAAAGTATTTTTCCTAAATTTTTAAAACTATTTATCTATTTTTAATTGGCTAAAAACAAATTTTAAATGAAAATCAATATAAACAATAATAAAATAATGAGAAAAATAAATTTACTTTTTGAAAAATCCTAAAATAACTTATCTAAACAGTAAAAAATGGAAGTTAGAAAAAAGTGAATTTTTCCCTAATAAGACAAAATTAGAATATATAAAACCTAATTAAAACTTAAAATAATGCTAAAAATATTAAAATAATCAGAAAAATAAAAATTTCTTTTCTAGAAATCTTAAAATAATTAATTTAAGCTAGGAAAATTGAAAACACTGAAAAATACCCAAATTATCCCACTAAAGCAAAACAGAACTAAAACTGATAGTAACATATGATTGGCTTTGTCTGGTAGCTAAGCAGTGGCAACATAAGGCAGTCAGTGGGAACTTGCTTCCCACTGCTCAGTCACAAAAAAACGTATTGGCTAGTTTAGAGCTTGTTTGGTGTTGTGTTTGGGCAACAAAGGCACCCCCACACTCAGTAGAGTGTGGGGAGTTAAATACAAGCAGAAAACAAACACTCCTAACATAATAGGGAAACAAATCAAGCAAAAACCAGTTACTGATGTAGAACCTATGGGTCTAGTGATTGTTTGCTGATGCAAATGGTAATCTGGTGAGATTCAAGCACTCCTATCTTGAGTAACAACCCAACCACAACTAAGGCACACAATACCCTAGATTACTACTGAAACTAGCTAATGACCAAGATTAGTAACCTAAAAATCACTAAAAGGACCTTGTTTTACCCTTCTTTTAGTCTGACCAAAAAAATTGAAACAAGTAGTATGACTATAGTTGTACTTTGAACAAAACAAACTTTCAAAACCCTTTTAAACTAACATATAGAACATGTGCAGGCAATATGTATCAAGTATATGTGTCACCCAAATTGCCTCAAATCAGTAAAACCAAACAACCCTTAAACTAGTTGATTATCTAAATTAACAAAGAAGCTTCCTACAAAATAACATTAAATTACTTTAAACCACTAGGACTAAGTCTCTAGTTACCTATGAGTAGCAGATTAACATATATAACATTCTCAATAACAGGTTCACTGAAAAACACAATGCACACACTTTATGCCAAATTTAGAGGGTTCAAGCCTTGAGAATACCTTATGGGACCTACATCCAGGCCCTACCATGGTAGCAAGCCATCTCTAGTTAGCTTAAAGTGAGCTTATGGCCTGAAAGGAAGCTGCTATGAGTGTGAGGGTGGTGGACTACATCAGTCCTTCCCCCAAAAGACTACAACAGTCAGCTTTGGGGGAAATGTCTTGAAACCTGAAATATTTTGAAAACAAGCACACTACAAACTCAATAAGGTGGATGATAGGTTCATTTGTCGAATGAGCTTATCACCAACTTATTGAGTAGTGAATCAACAAAGAAAATAAACAGATTACTCTGAAATTTGAGAGAGAGAAACAAGTTTGCCAACAAGAAGTACCAAACAGGAAGATCAACAAAACTTTATGAGCCTCACAAGCTTATGGTTTGTCAGACTATAAGCTTGTGATAAGCTTATACTGTTTTGGATCTCAAAGTCAGTTTTGCCCAAAAGAATCTTGAAACAAAATTTTCTTTGATAAAAACTCAAATAACAAAGCAAGAATTTAAAGTACACGAATTTAAAAACAACAAATAAGTAAAATGGAACTCAGTTGATGAACTTGCAAGGTTTTTACTAAAACTTTAAATATTCAATAGATAACAAGTTTACAGGCCAAAAACTAGAACAAGCATACCCACAAGCCGGGTATTGCTTTATATACTACAAAAGAAGAATCTTGAATTACTAAAATCCTAAGCTAAGAAATTCCCAATATGCCCTTGGTTGAAAATATTCAAACTTGGTCAATTTCATACATGTGATCTTGACAAAATCATGTGAGTAGCCAGCTGTTGTCTTTGCATCATAGGCGTCCAAATAGTCTTTGGGACCAAGGAATGATTATGGAACGTTGATGGACTGTCAATATTCTTCTTTTACCCAAAATGGTGGAGCGGGGGAGTGGCCAGGGCCCCATAGAGGTCACGGGGTAGAGCTTTTGAGTGTTGGGTTGTGGTGAGGATATGGTTAATCAAGGATATGGAGGATTAGGGGGAAAATCCCTTTGATTTGGTGTTGGAATGAATTAGGGTTTATGTAGTATGATTAGGGTGGATTTGGGGGTTGTGATTAAATAGTAATTGTTTCCCTCGCTAAAATATATATATTAAACCCGATTTTGAAAAGTATTAATGGGGTTTTAACTTGGTTTGACTGGTGAGGTGGAATAGAGGGTGATGTAGCAGTAGGAGAGTGGAGGATGGGTGTGAGTGGGTGAGGTTGCGGTTTGTGGTAAGTTAGATGGAGTTTAAATGTCTTGGCAAAAAAGTCCCTCGACTCCTAAAATTGTTTCACAAAAAGTCTTGACAGATTTCTTTCTTTTTTCCTTTGATATAAGTTTCAACTACTTGTCAAAAATAGCACATGTTATTGCAAACTTTATATCAAGGACCTTTCTTGTAAATTTGGAACTTTCTAAGGACTCATAATGTAATTTCTTGTCATTTAAGGGACCATAATGCAATTTATGAGTTTTGCAAGGGTATAAAATGCCAAATCTTCAAACTTGAGGGACCAATCTTGACAATCTTCAAAACTTCAAGGAATTATTTGGAAGTTCATGATTCGGGTCTGGTTCTTTGTGCGGCTTCGTCTCCCATGTTCGTTTTTCCTTGATTCTTGTGATCTTTTATCGAATTCACGATATCCGTACCTAAAATACACAATGAACAAACAAAAGCATAGTTTGGGGTATTTTATGATATTATTAAGCGCTTTAAGCCCGATTTGGACGATGAGACTATGTATAAATATAGTCTCATCAGATACCTTCTTCGTCTTCACGAAATTCTGTCTGCCGATCAAGATTCTAAATAATAGCCCAAATCTCACCATCATCTTTCTGAGCTTCCTTGATCTGAGAAATTAAGTCTGGCTCAATTCTCAGATTATCCCAATACCCATGTTGTCTACGTACTAAGAATTCCATGTCTAGTCGCTCTAAGCACATATGATTTCTTCTTGTATCTTGATGCCATTAATCATACCTGACTTCCTACTGAGAGCATCTACCACTACATTCGCCTTGTCGGGATGATACTGAAGATTGATGTCATAGTCCTTGAGTAGTTCCAACCATCTTCTCTGTCTCATGTTAAGCTCTATCTGAGTGAAAATGTACTTGAGACTCTTGTGATTAGTAAAGATATCACATTATTCGCCATATAGATAGTGTCTCCAGATTTTAAGTGCAAAGACTACTGCTGCTAGAAACAAGTCATGGGTAGGATAATTCTCCTCATAAGGCTTTAGCTGACGTGATGCGTATGCAATCACCTTCCCATGTAGCATGAGTACACAACCTAATCCTTTACCCGAAGCGTCGCTGTAGATCTGAAATCCACCTGTGCCATAGGGGAGAGTAAGAATAGGTGCAAATACTAACTGCTTCTTAAGTTCTTCAAAGCTCTTCTCCCACTCACCAGTCCAAACGAATTTGTCTCCTTTCCGTATCAAATTGGTCAAAGGTAAGGCTAGTCATGAAAAGTTCTCCACGAATCTGCGATAATAACCAGCTAAACACATAAAACTACGAACCTCAGTTGTAGACGTCGGTCTTGGCCATTTAGTGATAGCTTCAACCTTCGCATGATCCATAGTAATCCCTTCTGCGTAGACAATGTAGCCTAGAAATGCCACCTTGTTTAGCCAAAATTCACACTTAGAAAATTTGGCATACAACTGTTTCTGACGAAGAATTTGTAGCATAATACGTAGATGTTCTTCATGTTCTTCCTTGGATTTAGAGAAGACGAGGATGTCATCGATGAACACGATAACAACTTTGTCTAAGTACTCGTGGAAGACGCAGTTCATAAGGTCTATGAATACCGCAGGAGCATTTGTAAGTCCGAAAGGCATGACTACGAACTCATAATGGCCATATCCTATGCGAAAAGCAGTCTTGATAATGTCCTGCTCTTTCACTCGTAACTGATGATAACCGGATCTCAGATCAATCTTGGAAAAATGTTTGGCACCTTGCAGTTGGTCAAACAGATCATCGATTCGCGGTAATGGATAACTCGTGATCTTATTCAGCTCGCGATAGTCAATGCATAAACGCATGTTGTCGTCCTTCTTCTTGACGAAAAGTACCGGTGCACCCCATGGTAATAAACTCGGACGGATGAAACCTCGCTCCGGTAATTCCTACAGCTGATCTTTTAACTCCTTGAGTTCTACGGGAGCCATGCGATAAGGAGCCTTAGAGATTGGTTGAGCTCCTGGGATGAGCTCGATGTTAATCTCTACTTCACGGATAGGTGGTATACCCGAAAGTTCTTCTGGATATACATCAGGGAATTCTGAAACAACTGGTTGATCTTGGATCGACGGAACTTCGGCAGTAATATCCTGAATTGAAGCTAAGAAGCGCTCGCAACCATGAGATAGTAAAGCACGAGCTTCTAACGAGGAAATGATTTGTACAGACTTTCCTAGTATAAAACCATTATGAATGTACTCTGGTGCTTTAACATCACCGAAGATAACCCGATAGGTATGACAGTCGAGAGTAGCATGGTGCTTGGATAACCAATCCATGCCTAAGATGAGATCAAACTCGCACATATCTAAAGGAAGTGCGTCTACTGGGCGAATCTTATCATCAAATTCTAGTGAAAGATCTTTGTACACCTGGGTAATGCGTACAGAGTCTCGCATAGGCCTAGATATACTTAAAATATTCTCTAGTGACGTAGGGATTTTATTAATACTAGTGGCATACGTAGTGGATATAACTGAATGAGTAGCACCAGTATCGAATAAACGCAAGCAGCATGACCGTTCATAAAGAGGATGCCAGTTAAAGTACTTGAAGACTTATTGGCTTGGTCCTTTGTGGTAGTGTAGACACGCCCGAATCCGGTGGCTTAGGAAGAGCAGCACTAGAAGTACCAGCAGTATCTCCCTTCTTGCAGTCCTTCAACATGTGTCATGGTAGTCCATACTTGAAACAGACGCCGACAGACTTACGACATTGCCCGGGATGTCTACGACTAAAAGTCGTGTAGATGGGGTATGTGTAACCTCCTGGAGGTACCCTTGCTACCTGAGAGCCTGTTTAAGAAATATGTGTGAGACATGATCATTTGGCATAAACATGACTCCACTGAAGTTTAAGTCATAGTTTACCAAATGAAGACGAGTTGTTGGACTACTGACCCTTAGCATTTTGGTCACGTCCACTCGCAGAGTTCCTGTTTATGATGTTGACATGTTAGTATGTAAAACATACAACAGCTTAACATAGGAAAGTTTAAGAATTTAGGGACCTGTTGTTGTTGGACTGGCTGTTATTGTTACGGTAATTGTCATTACCGTTCCTCATGTCAGATCCATAGTGGTCATTAGATTGACCGTTCCCCTTGTTGGCATTCTACTAAGTGGCCGGCTGGGACCGTTCTCCACCCTACTGCCTGAAAGATATAATTGGAATAGGAAACGGTATAAATAAACATAACGATTGAAATGAAATGATAACGCTTGATTACTGAATTTTATACCTCTTCTCTGGACGAGCTTGTTCCTCGTAGTCATCTCGCTCATGTAGCATTTCCAAGTGACGTGCTGCATCATTAACTTGTGCCACATTAGTGTAAGTAGCACTAAGTAAACGATCTGCTGTCGAGGCGTGTAGAGCCCAACGAAAGTGCTTCGCTTGTTCTTTTTCAGTACCCGCAGCAACGCCTAGAAATCCAGCCAACCTAAGAAGCCTCTGCATAAACTCAGTGCTAGTCTCTCCAATTCTCTGACGAATGGAATGATAGTCCCTCTTGAGTCCCTCCTGCTCAACTGTCGGAAAGAACTGCCCATAAAATAGATTCTTGAACTGATCCTAAGTCAACGCAGCTAACCAAACATCACCTCCATTTGTTATCTTGTATTCCCTCTACCAATGCAAGGCATCTCCATCAAACTTATAGCAAGCCAACCTTGCCTTGTAGACACCATCACATCCCATAGCATCAAAAATTTTCTCCATGTGCGAAATCTAGTTTTTCGCATCAGATGATATCACAGGTTTCTCAAAAGATCTAGGTTTCTGCGTGTTAAACCTCTTAAGCCAAGTGTGTAGAGTAACCAGTGGAGGAGGAGGAGGATTGTTCTGATTTTGAATGTTCTAGTATTCATTCCGAATTTGATTCCTAATTTGTGGGAGTATGGCTTGCAGAGCTGCTTGGACAGCTGCAGCCAGTTCCTGTTCGCGTGTCATGACCATCTGACAGTTTAAACAGAACACAAAATGATTAATCTGGTTAGAACATATGATAAATATAAGAAAATGATGCATGAAACAGTTTATGAAGGCATAGCCAACGGAAATGACATGAGTTTAGGTGAACACCTATGGGTCGGTCCACCAAAACAAAATTGACATGACGAGGATGAACGCCTATGGGTCGGTTCATCAAAACAAAATGACATGAGCTAATGTGAACGCCTATGGGTCAGTTCACCAAGCAAAATAATTTGAATAAAATCACATACGACTAAATATGGACATTCCTGTACCAACCATTACTTAGCCTAAATTCCTGCAACAATGATACATGAAACAGATGCATGAAAGTAAACTGCCAGTTTAGGAAGACAATGATGACTACCCACTAGTCACAAGTCAAGTTTTAGAACCTACAGGTCAAAAACTTGGCTCTAATACCAATTGTAACACCCCATTTGGATAAATGGATCATTACATAGTAATTATGGCTTGTCATCAAAGCATGCAAGGTAAATGTCTAAAACATTAAATGACCATAAATGAAACCGGAAACAAACATCAGTTCCAACATTAGCTCCACACACAAATGCATAAGTATAGAATGTAAGGAAATAACTAAACAATGTCCAGCAAAGCAAAAGTATGTAAATGCATTAAAGAAGGAAAGATGACTGGCGCCTCATTCCATGCACGTACTCTGGGATCCTAGTTTTACCCTTTAGTACCTGCCGTTTTTCAATCGGTTTCGGTTTTTTAGGTTTCGATTCTTCGGTTTTTTCGGTTTAGGTTCGGGTTTTCGGTTTCTTGCACACCCCTATGTATTAGGACATGGAAAGAAAAATACGGCTGAGCAATACGCTTAGTGTGCGGATATATGACAATGAAATGTAAAGCATAAGCATAAGCAAGTAATGAAATGAAATAAATAACAGCGGAATAAGTGTGTAGAAATGCTAAATCGGATCCGGTGGTCTAATGTGGTGGTATATGGTGGTGGAAGCCATTGATAAACTTAGAGAGAGAGAAGAGAGGTTGAATGTGTGTAAGAAATAGAAAATGTATTAAACTAGAAATGTGACACAACCAACACCCCTCCTTGGAAGCAAAGGAGGGGTATATATAGTCACACACGATACGCTTAACTGTACAAGAACCTAGTCTAGTCTAAACGTGTGTGACTATGATAACTAATGGGAATTCTTAAATGTCGTCACATAAAGTGAGTTTCCAACAATCTTCCCCCATGGGACGACGTGTAGAATTCCTTACAATATTCTTTCGTAACAAGTACATAATGATAAGAACAAGAGCTTTCATGAAGCGTCCAATGCTGATGATGTCTTCTGAGGCCTTTGACTTCAAAACGACTCATCTTTAACTTGTAGTAGAAATACTGTAACGGCACGAGCTAAGTAACCCATACACTTCTGGTTAAGGAGAAGCTTCTGAATTAGCTTCCCCCTAATTCACGCCACATGAACTTGATGTAGAAGCTTTTTAAATAGCTTCCCCCTAAATCGACAATCCTCGTAAGCAACTTCAAAGCTTTCAATAAAGCTTAGAATGATTAAGCGCACAGTGGAATCTAACAAGCAAATCCCATCATATAACATGATAATGTTGCTAAGAGAGATTGAAAGTTTGGGGTACACCAAGTAGATCAACAACTTCTCTTCTCACGCTTGAATAATTCTTCTGAATTTTTCTTCCCCCTGAGAGTTCAAGTTATGCATACCAGAAAGAATCAAGACATTTCTTCCCCCACATGGTTGAAGAAAGTAAATCAATCCCCATTATGAAGCTCAAATACTGAAGTAGACACTTTATCCCATTCATGAAGTTGACATCGTAACACCAGAGTCAATTAAGCCCCGGAAATGCGCATATCTTCTTCCGGAGATGCACCAGAGTCAATTAAGTCCCGGGAATGCATATAGGATAATGATGATGAATAATTGAAACAACCAAACAATTAATCATCGAATCAGTAGTGTATCGTTTAGAGATTGATAACGCCACGAGTTAAAACACTGATTTTCTCTGCGGCTATGACAAATGTCATCCCGGAATGTCTTCAAATCAAAAGAAGGTATGAAGTTCATCACGTGTACTCGTTGTGCGTTCGATGTGTCTTCTTCTTCCCCCTTGATGGTTTTGAAACTCGGAACCATCAACAAATCGTAAGCACATAAACGTGAAAATCTCGAGAGAATAATAAATAAGCCTAATTATATTCGGTGAGAATCAGCTGTTGATTGAAAATCTCTTCTCATAAATTCTCCGTGGCCATCTTTACCAACCCACTTGAAGGCACTTTGAAGTGACCAGGGCCGTCCCGTGGATTTCGGTGGCCCTATGCCGCAACTATATAGAGGCCTCATCAATCACGAAAACTTTCGATAGCTGTTAACGATATTACTTAGCATGCACAAGTAGTTACCTTAATTGATTACTTATTGATCTACAACTAATAAACTTGATTTGTGAAATTTTCAATGAATCAGATAGCTAATTTCTTTTTTTGACATAACTGATTGCCTTGTATTTATTATAGTTAACGGAATCAAAGATTATGCATGCTCTCATTACAGCAAAATAGTATGGGCCTTCAATATATGGGCCTTCAGTATATCTTACTCCTTAGTATATCAACAGCAGTAGCACACAAAATGTGGCCCTCTATATTTGGAGGCCCTGTGCACCCGCACGGGCTGCACCCCCTTTGGGCCGGCCCTGGAAGTGACCACTGATGGAATGAACCAGATACATCAAACATGAAACTGAATAAGAATCCTTCGATCTTGTGACTTAAGCTTGCACTATTGTTGAATGAAGAACGGTGGATAAAATTTTAAGTACCCAATGCATCACTAAAGATATCTATAAGCACAACCCCTCTTGAAATTATCCACGTCGACTATGCGCGTGACACTGAGTACAACAAAGTAACCCCTTTGAGTGATAGTTATCCGAGTCATCAACCATCCACCCCGAACCCGGAAACCAGATAAACAAGTCTTCATTCTAAGATTAAGCATGAACAAGTTATCTATTAAAAGATAAATAAATACACGCCTTCGAAGAAATTCGTCTCTGTCTTCAAATAATTAATATCCGATTCAAAAAAGAATTTGTAGCCACTAAAAAAAATCGCCCATTTTTTCTTGGTCTCGTCACAAATAAATTCTCGTCACATTTGTCACGTCACATTTTGTCACGACACGATGTCACATTTAAATCCCATCAATATCCACAAAATTTTATTCCAAATATTTAATTTTGAAATGAAAATTTGTTTATATGATGTTTTAAAAACAAACGGCCCATAGCCATGTTTAAAAACCTCGAGTCCAAGGCCCAAGTCGTGTGTCATGGCCTAATTGTTGCAACCCGGTCCAACATTTGGTTTATAACCAAACCAACAGCGTATGAAATTGTAATCTCCGCCCCATTATTGACAAATAGCCACGTGGAGCCAAAGATATCCACAAAAAATCATGGTCAAATAGGAAAGTTGCAAGATATGGGATAAATACAAATACCCCTAATTTCTCTCATAGCTCAAACCCTAATCCTCTCACTTAGAAACTTCCGCCCCACCTTTTCTCTCCCTCAAACTCTCCGTCCCCCATGTTTACACCTCCACCTAATATTCAGTCAAAGATAATACCATCAATCCCATCTAAAACGAATCTCGAAACCTTCGCTGTTGTTTTTCTCTAAACTGTCGATACAACCAAACACCAACATTATCATCAAACCAATCTCCATATGCACTCCCAGGACTCATCTCAAAACAAAGTGTGACAATCGGTTGGAGTTATTCAGTTTTTGGAGAAAGCTTCAAGATCACAGATGTGGTCTCGGGTAGGTAGCATGTGCTTAATTTGAGATGAAAAATGAATTAAACAGAGTACTAGGATGATTAGATAAAACGAAAAAAAAAATCTTTTCAAAGTTCGCGTCTAGATATGAGGTCTTTTCTTTAACAGAAAAAAAGTTCGCGTCTAGATATGAGGGTATAGGTGAGGATGGGATTTGGATAGGATATAGATGGTGTTGAGGAGATAAAAAGGTGGGTTTGTTAGATTAAACTCAGTGAGTTAACTGAGTCAATGTTGAGTCGACTCAGTGAGTTAACTGAGTCAACTCGGTAATTACCGAGTTGACTCGGTTGTGTTGGTTTTGGTTGTAGTCTCATATTTGGTCCACTGATTTTAAAAGAAAAACAGTCCATCGGAATAAAAATCCATCGCAAAGTCAACCGTTTTCATCGCAATGTTTTCTATATATTTTCCATCGTAATGTCTAAAAGAAGTCCATCGAAATGTTTTTTTTGAACTTTGTGCTCCATCGTAATGTAAAAAAAAAGAAATCCATCGCAATATCAACTTTTAAACCCATCGCAATGGCCCACACTCCATCGCAATGTCATGAGGAAAATTGGGCAGCATGACGACATGACTACCATTGCGATGGGATAAAACCATCCATCGCAATGAGGACGGCCCTACCCATCGGAATGAGAAAAAAGAACCCCATCGGAATACATCCGAAAAACAAGCCGTCGCAATGTGTTCCTCTGGAAAAGTATCGCAATGTTGCCATCTGAAATAGCCATCTCAAAAGGGTTTTGTCCCAAATATTGAAACCCCGAAAAAATTGGAACTTGACCAACTTTTTGTCCTTATCCCCGTAAATAGACCCAGATGAATACAGGAACAAAAACATAAAGTAAACAGGGTAAAAAAATTGGGTTTAAAAATGATTTCGAGACTGAGATTGGGACATAGAATGATATATTCGGACATAGAATGATATAGTTGGACATAGAATGATATAAAAGACAGTGACAAATTTGTGACAGATTGGACCAAGATTCTTAGGAAATAAGACGTGACAAAAAATGGTAGATTTGGACCAAAATTTTTTTTTTAAAGACCACCAAAATCGAAAACAAGAACGATCCAAGGATGGAACCGAGGCTCTGATGCCAAATGTAGAAATGCTAAATCGGATCCGGTGGTCTAATGTGGTGGTATATGGTGGTGGAAGCCATTGATAAACTTAGAGAGAGAGAAGAGAGGTTGAATGTGTGTAAGAAATAGAAAATGTATTAAACTAGAAATGTGACACAACCAACACCCCTCCTTGGAAGCAAAGGAGGGGTATATATAGTCACACACGATACGCTTAACTGTACAAGAACCTAGTCTAGTCTAAACGTGTGTGACTATGATAACTAATGGGAATTCTTAAATGTCGTCACATAAAGTGAGTTTCCAACAAAGTGTAAGTCCTAGAAAACCTAGTTTGAGTGTTTTATATTTATTAAAAGACATATGTTTAGTTTATTCTAAAAAATCTGTATTTTAAATATGCCTGGAGCCCATATAGGTCATGTTATATAAACGTGCATGAATACTTAGAGGTGTGACCTCATCATGCAATTAGAGGGGCTCCATCTAATTAATATATAATATGAATGGAGGGATCAGATCCTGTAACGGATGCAAGGTACACACCCTAGTTACCATGAAATCTTACTACTTGTCCTAGGATGCACCCATTCGCCCCACATGATAATAATAACAAAGTCCAAATAACGTAAAGGGACGATGCGAGTAATAACTCTCACCGCAGAAGAGTCATACCACCGACGCCTCCAGTGATATGGTTATGAAACCCCCATAACTAGGTGAAACTGGCATGCATGTATATAGCTCAGGCAATCTAATATAATCATAACATATACTGATGTGTTTAAGACACTTAAACTACTGGGGAAAACAGATGGCTGCAAACAGGGAATCCTAATAAAGGAAGGAATTTCCTTACTGAAGGACGGAATATCCGTACCTTATGTCCAGTAAATGAAGACGAAAACGAAAGCAAAAGATCACTCCGACTTCACAATAGCTACATAATAAAGTGACATGAATGAGTGTCGGTTTTACCTATACAAACTTTTTATTTAGTTTACTTGACGTTTTCATACTTATTATACTTGTTCTTGTTCTTGTCTTGTCTTATTATTTCATGTTTAAATCATGTGTTTCTTATAGTTTCATGTGTTTAAGATTCATGTATTTCATGTTTTATGTGTTACAGTACTTGTTATAACATAATGAGTAACTTTCTAAAAATAGTAGGTTTCTATATATAGTAACTTTCCAAAAATAGCAAGTTTCCATATATAGTAACTTTCCAAAATAGCAAGTTTCTTTAAATAGCAAGTTTCCAAACATAGAAAGTTTCCATAATTAGTGAGTTTCCAAAAATAGAAAGTTTCCGTATTTAGCATGTTTGTATAAATAGCATGTTACCATATTTAGCGTGTTTCCATATTTATCATGTTGCCATAACTAGTATATTTCCATAATTAACATGTTTCCATAATTAATGTATTCCATAATTAATCGTGTGCTTATTAAATAATTAAATGATATAACCTATAGTTTTAATAAGCATATATTATGTCATGTATAATTATATTGTTAATTTTAATAATAATAAATACTTAGACTTAGCATATTATTAATAATTAATAATGTTATTCTATGTTATCATAAGTTATTATTAAATAATAATATTACATGTTTCATGTATTTAAACTATACCTTAATAGATATTAATTAATTAAAATAAGTTTTAATTAATTAAATTAGTGTACATGAATAATTAAATTATTAACTATTTTAACATAAGTTTATTTAAATAAAATGTACATACAAACATAACATGATTTTATTTAAATAAAAACATAACCTATGTCTTATTTTAATTAAACAATACATTAATTTATAAAATTAATTAATGAAAACATAACATAAAGAATTTTACATAAATGGTTTAATTACATGTCTTGTAAAAATTGTCAAGTACCCGAGCCCAAAACCCGAGACCAAACAACCGAGTACAACAACCCAACGGCTGTGGCCTCTTGTTGTCGTGCCTCGTCCGAGCCAACACAACCCCACACCGAGAGCCAAGGGCTCTCGGTTTGATGCTGCTGCCCGAACAAACACCCACTGTTGCGACCAACCTTGCCACCGAGACCATACATGGTCTCGGTTCCCACTGTCGGGCCAAGTTCTCCGCTGTTAGGGTTCTTAGTCTTGCGGCTGGCAGCAAACAAACACCACCGCCACCATATTGGTTGCGACTGGTGGTTAAAAACCAACGCCGACCCCATATGGGGTTGTGGCTGATGAAACACCAACACCACCGAGACCCTACATGGTCTCGGTTGGGTGCGATCAGGACAAAAACCAAACCCCCAACCCTTACTTGTTTTAAATCTTGATTGATCTATGAGTATTACATGTTTTCTAGGTTTGTTTTTAATGATTCTTGATCATAACATAAATAAAATAAAAAGAAAAGGATCTAAGATACCAAACGCGTGATTAAAAAGAATGAACACCAACACGATACTGTTGTAAAAACAAAGATCAAAATCAAATCGTCCTTGTTGGTCTTGCTTGTTCGCCGCGGCCAAAAGAGAGAAGGAGGAAGAAAAGTTTAGGGTTTTTGTTGATCTCTATGTTTTATGTTTTATGATATCCTTATTTGTGTGCATAAGGATTAATATTGGATTGGGCCTTGCCCCCCCCCCCCCCTTTTCCTCTTGTTTGGACGCCGGCCACACACACACATATACCAATTCATTTATTTTTCGTGCTTTAAATTATTATCTTGTGTGTTCGTTTAATGTTCGTGTTTTATATCTTATACGTGAATTCTTATGGTGCATTTATATTCGTGTTCACATACATAATACTTATGATAATTAATTAATATACATAATGTTCGTATTAAATATCCATGATTCATGTCGTATATTAAATAATTAAAAATTTTAATTTAACCATAAATTTGTGCATTAAATGATCTTAGGGTTTTTAAAGCGGGGTTTACATGCGCCCATAATACGTGTGATAGTTCATCGACCCACTTCTTATTCTCCTCCCCCAGTCGAGCTTTGATGCCGTCTCATAGACTCCTGTTGGCTCTTTCAACGAGTCCATTGGACTGTATGTGAGCGAATGATGCGAGCCGCTATTTGATGTTGTTTTTTTGCACACCAATCTTTGAAAGGGTTCTCCGCAAACTGCTTACCATTGTCAGAGGCGATTTCTCCTAGCAAGCCAAACCGACACACGATATGATCTCAAGCGAACCTTTTTACTTGATTTCATGTGATTGTCGCGACTGCTTTAGCTTCGATCCATTAGTGAAATAGTCCATTGCGACTATTAGGAACTTAATTCATCCTACTGCTACGGGAAAAGGTCTTGCTATATCGATCTCCCATTTGTAAAATGGCCAAGGGGACGTAATAGGTGTTAGTTCTTGTTGGGGATGTCGCGGTACTGGTCTATCGACTTGGCAATCGTTTCACTTTGAGATGAGTTTTCGCGCGTCCTCGTGCATGGTTGGCCTATAGTAACCGCTACGCAATGCTCTTGCCACCACTAATCTGGGTCCTGCGTGCATGTCGCAAGATCCTTTATGGATCTCACTTATAACATAGTTCGCTTGTCGCGGTCCCCACATCGTAGCCAAGGTTGTAAGAACGATCGTTTGTAGAGGATTCCATTCTTGACCTCGAACTGCCACGAGTATCTTCGAATTCATCTTGCTTTGGTCTCATCCTGCGGGAGTTTTTCGTTGGTCAAATAGTCGATGATCAGGGTCATTCATGTAGGACCCTCTTCTTCTACGACCAATGCTATCTATGCCTCTGCTATGGATTTATCCTTTAAGATCTCCACCAGGACTTGTTTCGACAAGTGCGCGAAGCTGGTGGATGTTATTTTATTGAGGACATCAACCTTTTTGTTTTCTCTCCTCAGTACTTGCCGTATCGTAAACTTGTTAAAGCCTTCAATCAACAACTTGATTTTTTGTAGGTATTGTATCATATTATCCTCCTTTGCTTCGTACTTTCCTAGATAGTGATTTGCCACTAGACGAGAGTCCACATTTGCTTTGAGATTACATACGCCCATGCGGGCTGCGATTCTCAACACTCCTATAAGTGCTTCGTACTCTGCTTCATTATTTGTGGCTGTAAATTCGAAGCATAGAGCATATGTGAATTCCATACCTTCGGGGTTATTGAGGACAAGGCTTGCGCCCGATCCGTCTGTGCAAGAAGAACCGTCGGTGAACAAGACCCAATGGGCTTGATTTTTTTCCTTTTCTTTGGGTTTTTGTTCCTCCTCTTTTGACTTCTTGTTTTCCCTAATATATGATGATAGATTAAAGAAATGAGATGGAAAAGATATGAATTTTAGAGAGAGAAAGTAGTGAGAGAAAGTAGAGAGAAGGAGGTGATTAACTAGGTGAAATTAGATTAAGAAAAATAAAAGCTTACCACCCTCCTAACATGCTAGGAGGGTGCTCATATAGTCCACCCACATGCGGGCTCTCTAATGGACTATATATATTTTGTGTCGGGCTTGAATAAATGCTTATTACCTTGAAAAAGTCCTTTTAAGCTAACCATCAAGCCCGTAATGTCACGACTATTTTAACTAACTATTACAACGTTTTAATAAATATTACAATATAAATCTATGACCGAACATTCTTGTTTGACTCAATAATTTTTTGAGGCTAACAATCTCCCCCAATGTGAGGTCATTCCTCTTCGATATTTGGAGATCAATGGAGATTATAAATTTCGTCATAAATGAGTCTTGAACGTGTAATAGTAGTTTTGTTTCTTCATGCTGTGATATTTGAGCCTTTGTCATTGTATTTCGACTTTGTATTTTATCTTGAGATCTTCAAATTATCATTGACTTCTCTTTGCCATCTTGCGATCTTGTGTCTTTATCCTCATACTCATACTTTGCACAATCTTGAAAGCTTGCTAACAATCTCCTTTGAAGAGAGGTCATTCCTCTATATTAATTGATAAGGAAGATTTTGATCATCAGAGTTGCGGAAGTCTTTAGCTTTCTTGATTGTTGAATGTCTTTGGGCATAAGTATGTGGTTTTGAATCTTCGACTTTGCTGATTACACCGTAACGTCACCTTCTTGAGACAAAACATAGACACGGACTGAATGGCTTTGACATTCGTCCTTAATCGATAGCGTTTTACCTCCGGTCAGTGAAGACCGTTACACGATATTAAATATCGTACCTGTGAGTAGATAGATTCAATTAAGAACCTCCTTGACAGGGTTTCGCGACTATACTAGCTGTTCTCTTTACTCGACCGTCTCAAAGCAAGACTGCGAACATAAAGAGTGAATCAATTGGATAAATATTCGCTTGATTAAAGTCGTCAATTAAAATTCCTGGAACAAGTTTGATTCATTAAGAATCTTACCATTGTTGCTTTCCAGTTGACACAATCTTGATTCATAAGAATCTCGCAAGTTACCTACCGTAGCGCTGTTTAATGTTGACGCTAGAAGGATTTCCATTCGTCACTGTGAATATTAATAAATATCACTCTGAATGTTCTGGCAAGACCATAAAGATATTGCGTAGAAACCTGAAACGAGTTTGAATCAATTCAGAATCAAACCACTGTTGCTTTTCAGTTTACACATGTTCAATTCATAAAGAATCTTACACATGACCTACCGCAGTGCTATTTGATGTTAACACTGGAAGGATTTACACTCATCATTGTGAATACTAAGTAGTATCACTCTGAGTGCTCTAGCAATATCATAAGGATATAGCGTAGGACTCTCTTGATCGTCATTCGTGTGTCCTAACGAGATTTGATTGATCTCTTGGCTCTAGACTCGATTTGTGCACTTTTAGTGGTCGGAGGCTAGAGCAGATGCCACCCAATATCAACTATCTCGGAGTGAGAAAGTCAATAGAAGTCGTGTTAATCACCGTGATAATAAAACAAACTTCTTTTGAGAGAAGCCTGAGTCAGCTGGGGAGGGGTTGTGCATTACATCACTGGGTCCATGATGAGTAGTCTTCATGATGTGTTGACCCGGTTTCTACCTATGTTGAATGGAGGGCTAATTTCTTTACACCCTTTATCCTTACATTTCTTTTTCATTCTTCAACCCCTTTAATGCTTTCCAAGACATCATTACTAGCACCTTGTTGTGATTGTTCCAGTGCTAGCATCAGTACTTAGTCGGCATTCAGCTTCGTTCACATTCTACTCCATCTTTCCTAAGGACTTCTAATAATCTATTGGATTGTCCCTAGGAAGATCCCTCCGGTTGTGGTTGGATCATAGGACTTAAACCTAACCACCCTTTTGACACCAATAACGTCGTGAATTAAAGATGTTGGGGGTATTTGATCGTAACCATAAGTGATTGAGCCTTTAGATCATATTTTTATCATATTTTCTCCCCTATCTCTAATATATAAAATCGTTTGATATTAGAGATACCAAATTTGATTAAAATATATTTTGAAAAAAATAGTCTTGAGACTTTTTGGGAGAAAAATGTGTCAAACTTAGCATGAATTTAGAACGCTCCCCCTCAAAAAATTTATCCAATGGAATTGTCATTACGAGGATATGATCCGCATTAAACTTTTGAGGATAGGAGTTGTTGAACATACAATTTTTGAAATATTTTGAATATCATTGAAAAATTCTTAAAAATTTGTGTTCAACGCTTTTTGAAAAATCAATTCTTTTTGACGAAAAGGTTTTTCTAAACCATTAACTTGAGTTCAAAGACTTTTGGATATCTTGACGAATCCACTCAAGTGTAAGAAGATTTCTCTTCTTTTGCTGAGGGTAAGGGCACTAAAGTGTACACTCCCTTGTAAATATAGATCCGGGTTGCAATCTGAAAGTGATTACAAGCCATTGTGTTGAGCTTAAAACGTTGAATGTTTTGTGACAAGCTCAACCCAAGATAGATTGCTCTACCCGTTGTTGAAAATATTATCCAAAAGAGACAATTTCCTTTATAAAAGATAGAAATGACATGTTTTGAAAAATATTTACAACTTTCATTCGAGCTTTATGTACACACCTGTGTCGTCATTGAGCGACATTTCTAGGTACGTCCATATTATCGATACTGAAAGACATGTCGATAAAAAATATTTTTAGATTTGCAAAGATTTTTTATTTTTGTATTTTGCTTTTTCATTAATATTTACAAGTAGATGTTTGATAGATAAATCAAGCAGGCTTCTTTGCCAGAATCTCCAGTTCTGCTGGAGTCAAACATATCAAACCAATATACCTAACTAGATACGCAAACCTCTCTTTCGAAAGAGCTTTTGTAAACAAGTCAGCTAATTGGTAATCAGTTCCAACAAAGTATAATTCAACAATACCCCTTTCAACTTGTTCCTTAATGAAGTGATATCTGACATCAGTGTGCTTCGTGCAAGAATGTTGTACCAGATTGCAGGAGATGGCTATGGCGGACTTTGAGTCACAGTAGATAGGTACTTTATTAAAGTGGAAGCCATAATCCGTGAGTTATGTTCTTATCCAAAGAACTTGAGCACAACACGCAGATCGAGACACATACTCCGCTTCGGCTGATGACAATGACGTGTAATCCTGCTTCTTGGAAGACCATCCCACGAGCTTATCTTGACCTAGAAATTGTGCACCACCAGAAGTAATTTTTCGTGTATCAAGACACCCTGCATGATCAGAATCAGAATAGGCCGTTAGAAAGAAACCGGTTTCCCTCGGATACCAGAGTCCCATGTGAATGGTATTCTTAAGGTACCGAAAGATCCGTTTAACTTCCTTGAGGTGCTTTTCAGTGGGTCGTGCTTGATATCGTGCACAATAACACGTAGCATGTGATATATCTGGTCGGCTTGCTGTTAAGTACATGAGGGAGCCGATCATAGAACGATATCTAGTTTGATCTATGGCATCTCCCTTCAAATCAGCATCTAGGGATGTGGTTGATAATGGTGTCCCAACGGGGTCACATGAGGTCATACCATGCTTTTTGATTATCTCTTGACAATACTTAGCTTGGTCGATAAATATACCACTTGGGGATTGGTGAACTTGAATTCCTAGAAAGAATTTTAGTTCGCCCATCATTGACATTTCAAATTTGTTGTGCACGACTTTTTCAAACCATTTTGAAAGTTTTGGGTTTATAGACCCATAAATAACGTCATCAACATAAATCTACACAAGAAAAATGTCATCCCCATATTATAAGTGAACAAAGTTAGATCAACGGAACCTTTTGAGAAACCTTTGGAGACCAAAAATTTCGAGAGCTCGTCGTACCACGCCCTTGGAGCTTGCTTGAGTCCATAAAGTGCTTTGTGGAGACGATACACCTTGTTAGGATAATGAGGATTGACGAATCCTTCCGGCTGTGTGACATAGGCTTCTTCCTTAAAAGGACCGTTAAGAAATGCCGTCTTTACGTCCATTTGATAAACGATGAATCCCTTATGTTCAGCATAAGCAAGGAAAATCCTGACCGCTTCCATACGAGCTACTGGTGCAAATGATTCTTCAAAATTAATACCCTCTTTCTGGCCATACCCTTTAGCCACTAGCTTAGATTTATTCTTGATGATCGTGTTCTCTTCATCCATCTTGTTTTTCCAGATCCATCGAACATTTAATGGTATTACATCGTATGGTCTGTCAACAAGTTCCCAGACTTTATGTCTTTCAAATTGTTGAAGTTCATCCGTCATCGATTCGATCCAAGCGTGATCTGCCAATGCTTCTTTGATATTTGTTGGTTCAGCAGTACTCACGGCGAGTGCGAACATACAAACATCACCATCAGTTTCAAGTTGTCGTCTGTACGAATAGGCTGTGAAGGGTTTCCAATTACTTGAACCAAAGGATGATCTCGGGTCCAATGATGTGTTGAAGGATGTCGTTGATAGAACGTATGCAGATTTGACGGATCAACATGGCGAGTAGAAGACTCTCCAGTTTCGTGTACCGGTGTGTAGAACCTGTATATTTCAGGTTTTTACTATGTCAACATTGTATACGTCACCTCATGATATCTATATATTTATTCTATCACCTTTGCATGAAATCCTTTGAACAATCATATGCATCACATGAGCATACATCATTTTAATCATCTGAACATAGAAACAACTATATCACAACCTTTTGTTATGATTGTGAGTATTTAATCATAAAGGCATGGCCATATTTGTATGACTACATTTCAAGATCATACTGGACAACAAACAATCTATTATGAGGGACTTTTAAAGTCACCTGAATATATGATCACTTGCATTCATCCCATTGATTTCTAAAAATCCAACATCATGATCACAATTAATAAATGACTATTTAAATATAAATTCTTAAGTTTGAATATTTTATATGTGTTCTCACACTATAAATGACTTTAAGCTACAACGACAATTATTTTCATACCTAACTTTACCTTAAATCATTTTTGTCTTCTTAACATACTTTTGTTATAATAAAACTCTTACTGATATAAAAAGGACCATACTTTCACCAAAGGCCCTAAACATAACCAAAATTACCTAAACTTATACGCACTCACATAATATTACAACCCTAACTCTAATAACTCTCACCTAGACACAAAAATTAAACACAAATATACCTTAGACCTTTTTTTAGCCGTGTATATATATATATATACTTACCCCTAACCTTTTATTACCAAAACTTTTACCTTTTCTTACCAAACATCTAAACTATACACAAAAATATAGCACAAGTGTATACACTTTACACAAACTATTTTCCCTTTGACTAGAACTCATAAAACCGCCGGTTCTAATAACAAACTATGGGAACATGTACAAATTTGAGCATTTAAGGATAGTACTAGCTAACTATTTGAGAACCATGTCACACATCCTCTCCTTGTCACCCTAGACGTGTGATGAACCAAAGCCACATACCAAAGCCTTGTGTACATCTTACCATTTAATGAAAACACACAAGCTTCCCTTTTGTCCCTTTTAAGGCCTTTCATGCGACGGCTACAAAGACACCACTAGGAACCTTGTACATTTTTAGCATTAATGAAATGTCCTTACCTAGTACACTTGTAAATCCTCAAAATCTCCTTTCCCTCTCACTTGGACGTGTATCACTCCCTAGCCACAACCCCTAATCTCACTTGGTAAATATCTAGCACACTCACTTCACTTCTCACCTCAAAACACACGGCTATACACTCTCATATACTACCTTGATATCTCCTAGCATTTATTCTAAGTCTTCCTCAAGCATTTAGTATTCGAATCCTAGGTGTATCACATTTAAGGCGCATCCAAGAGTCTTTAAAGAAGAACCCGACGTCTAGATCACCAAAGCCACAATCCTTATCTCATCTTTTGAAAGCAAGTAAGTATGCATCCCTTCTAAGACTTTTCCTTAATCATTTCACGTTTCATGCATATTCATGCTAAGTAAATGATGTTAGTAATACATGCATACGTTGGAAGTTCATAAACACACCCTAAACAACATATAATCCCACGGCTTATATGAAGTTATGGGAGTTCTTACCTTGAAAAACCTTAAAACGTGGATATATGAACCTATACAAGCCCTAGTATATCACTTGCCTTAAAAACGTGTATAAAAGATAATATAAGCCGAAACCATTAAGCATGTATAAGCCCATAATGTATATAAGCCGAGACGTAGGAAAAACTTATAAGCTAGCTCTTTTTAAGCCTCATAAGTTAAATAAGCTGAGGCATGCTAACCTATATAAGCCACGGCATTTAAACCTAAATACCTATATAAGTCGAAAGTAGTACATGAAATAAGCTAGCCTTGAAATCTTAAAAGCAATATAAGCCGAGACCTAGGTTTGGCTTATTTAAGCTCTTAAAAACCTAAGCTATAATCTTATAAGCCTAAATAAATAAGCCTTTAGGATGGGTAATATAAGCCGAAAATACATAAGCTAGTGTACACTCCATAAGCCCATTTGGTAAAAATTAAGCCCATTAGTAAAAGCTAAGAATTACATTTATTTACTACACTTACCTAGTAAATCTCTATTAGCCCACTAAGCCCAAACAAATTAAGCCGTGACCCATTATGGGCTAGCTAAGCCCACATAATTATTTTGGGTGACTTTTTGGGCCAGTTTTGACAAATGGTGAAAGATGTGTCCAAGTTTGTCAATTAAATAAAACCTATAATTATTTCTGTGACCTTTGGATAGTACAAGGGTCATTTATGTCGAGTTTTAAACTATGAGGTGTGTTAAATTCAAACCGTAAGTTAAGATTTACTACAAAGACCAATTGTGTCAGTTTTGAAACTTATAACAAGCCCTAGCACATAATAAATAATTTTCGTGGTATGTGGGGGGTGTTTGGTCATTTTCCCAAAGTTTTCCAAGCCCTAGGGGCGTTTTTTTTAAATAAAGTTAACCAACAAGGACTAACGGCGTAATACACTTAACGGACGGAATCTTAAAGTTACTTTTATAAATTATTATACTTACAAGGACTTATTCGTACTTTTATTCTAATTAAAAAGAATTAATAAAATGTGTTAAATAAATCACTATAGTTATTTACGAAACTCTACGTAAATTGACAAACCCGTTAACCATTTCCTTTCGAAGCCTTAATTTTAATAAATTGTAATTTATTTCCTTATAATAAATTAAATAAGATAAAAAATATCTATTTAATTTATTACCCCTTTTTACAATTAGTATACATATATTTTGGAACTAAAAATATGTATATGCTTTCATTTCACTATAAGAACAAACACCTGAACCGACGTAACAACTCATAAATTTGTGATCATGCATCTCATATGCACCATTCATCATGCATTATTATTGTTGCATTCACTGAGGCATTTAAATTACTTAGGTAATTTCTCCAGTCCGTGACTATACTGTGCCAGTCATTCAGTGACATCATCCTCACTACCACATTATCACTAAGGTGAGTTCATGGCCCTATCTTTACGGTGTTATAACCGGGGGAGAAAACATACAAAAACTATTTATATGCAAGCATGCACAGATAACAACAATTTATTGCCTACTGTTTGCCCTATTCCCGTGGACTGTATTAGTTAATAGTGTAGCGCGAAATGTATGGATAGATCTATTCGGGTATTGACAACACCCGGCCTGTCATGATCAGCTGTCACGTGATGCTTAGGCCAAGCAGCAGGTTTATGTCATTTTCGGATTAAGGGAAACCTCATCAGGATAGAACCAAATGGGCTTACTGAGAATCATGTCTAGCTTCTATTACAGGGCGGCATGAACTACTATAGCGTTTGGCTGTGATGTCCTGCTATCATTGTGGTGTTTTGCATATTGATACTTTATTTATTTAATTAAACCTGTGAATTCACAAACTTCGTGTTGACCCCCACATTTTACTTTTATGTTTTCTCAGTAAAGTAAGCAGATTCATGCATTGGATTCCAGCATTTTAGGAAGCATCATGTTTACCATCGGGCTGGGATATTTACTTCTGTTTTATAATAAATGTGGTTTTTCAGACAAGATACTAAATGTGTACGATTAATTCATGTAATATGTTTCAAAATGATATTTATGATCATTGCTCTATATGCTATGTGCTATCGATCCACCCAAGTAACACCCCAATTACTTTTCCGCTGCATTTGACCAACTAGGGGGTGTTACACGGTGTACCGAATGGGTTGATAAAGTTATCTTCGTCATTTAATGCATAGTCTGCTTGATTTTTGTTCTCTGGAGCAATGACAGTAGTTGTGGATGTTGTAGGAGCGGTTGTTGATGTGATATTCTGAGGATGTAAATCTGCAACAAACCGTGTTGAAGTATATGGAGTTGTATCCATTTGTTGACGATGATCGGTATCATCATTCTTATCATGAGTGACAGCAGAAGACTTCGATAACAGGTTTCTACCCCATGAAATATTCATCATACATTGGTCCATATAATATTTTCCAACTCTTAAATTGTCGTGTTGACTATTATATCTGCTCTTGGAACATTTTCTGGAACCAACTTTGAACTTGTCGGTTCATTGTTGTGGTCTTGAGTTTCGAGTTCCGTGCGGTTGTGAACGGAAGTCGTCTGTCGATGTGGATCGGGACTTAAACTATTCTGTTCAAGTGCCAATTCTTGTAATTCATCAAATTAGATGTGAATAGTCTCGACTATCGATTTTGTTCTCTTGTTGTACACTCTATATCCCTTAGACTGAGTTGCATATCCCACTAGAATACATGCATCACCTTTCTCTTTCATCTTGTCCAGATTTTCACCATCTCGAATAATGTAACACGTACATCCAAAAACATGAAGGTGTTTGAGTGAAGGTTTTCGATCATGAATTATGTGATATGGTGTCTTGGGATAATTAAGGATCGGTTTTGTGTGTAGCATGCAGTTGACACGGCTTTGGCCCAAAAGTATAATGGTAATTTTGAAGCTAATAATAATGTTCGAGCAGCCTCAACCAAAGTACGGTTTCGTCTTTCAATAACGTCGTTTTGTTTGGGTGTTCGAGCAATATATGTTTCATGTTCAATTCCATTAGCTTCAAAATAGTTTCTCAGAGTTGAATTCAAAAATTATGTGCCTCTGTCAGTACGAATCACTTTTATTTGAGCTTGAAGGCCACGTTTTATCAGTTTAAGGAAGCTGATGAGAACTTTAAGTGTTTCATCCTTGGACCTCAAGAAATGAGTCCATGTGTACCTTAAGTAATCATCGACAATTACCATAACATATTTCCTCCCATTGATACTATGAACACGCATTGGACGACACAAATCTATATAAAGAAGATCTAACCGTCCTTTAGAGCTTGGTGTAGTCTTTGTTTTGAAGCTACTTCGTTTAGCTTTACAAAGCTCACAAGAAGAACAAAGATGATCTTTGATGAATTTCAAGCTTGGAAGGCCTCTCACAATATCTTTCTTGGAAAGCAAGTTGATGGTATCAAAGTTGAGGTGAGATAGACGTTGATACTATAACCATGCCTAAATCGTTGAAGATTTAGCCATGAAGCAAATTGGATTTGTAGTAGTTGTGTCTTGAAGTGAAATAGTGTAGAGATCAGTACCCTGTGTACCGGTAAGTAAGTCATTCCCATCATAATCACGAACAAAACATGTCTTCTTTCTATAAGAAACTTCCAAATCCGCATCACATAATTGACCAACCGAGAAAAGATTATGATTGAGCCCTTCGACGTAGTATACCCTTTTGATCGTGATATTCCCTTGAACTAAATCTCCATATCCTAGGATCGGTGCAAATTGATCATTTCCGAATCGGACCGTACCCAGGAACTTCTCCACGAAGTTAATTAGAAGCTTGAGATTCCCCGTCATGTGCTTCGTGCATCCGGAGTCCAGTATGAAGAGAATTATTTGTATCACCTGCAGAAGAGTTAGAACACGATGGAGCATTTGCTAAATTGGATACCACAGTAGTTGTCATTGTAGAATCAATAGTGTCCTTAGCAACAATTAAAGGCATACTAACACTCATTGTCACATTTTCTGTCCTAACATTAGGCATCCATTTATATCCCGGAGGACATTGATTAGCAAACCACCATTTCCAAGACTTGCTAGCAGACTCATATAATTCCATAATTTTGCTTCTAGGATTCTTAGTGGTGGAGTCTGATGCATTACTTTTACAGTGGGGGTTGCACCAGAATGGTTCACTTTGCGTTTGGGTTTACTAGCACTAATAGGCATCGCAACTTGCTTCTTAGTTCTAGTATCTACGCCTTTGACATTATTCATAGCACACATAGAATGATTAGCATTAGCACATTTTCCATATTTAACACAAACAAATTTAACATTTAAAGCATTCAAATCATTCATAGCATTCAAATCGTCATTACACGCGATTACAGACTTTTTATTCTTAAAAACATTCAAATTCCTAGGGTGTTCTTCTACTTCCTTCATCTTCCATCGAGTCTTGTCTTTCCAGACCTTATCATTTAATTAAGTGCTCTTAAGCTGAGGCCGGCTAACACTAGCAGTGGAGACTACTCCTGTAGTAGAAGACACACGAGTATTAGTGTTTCTTGAAGTCTAAGGCGAGTGACTAACTTTGTTTGTGGGTTTAGTGGTCATTCTATACATCCCTGGATTAATCACATTATTGTGCTTAACGCTTGATGCTACAATATTCCTTATGGGTTGAGTATGTGGTAACCTTTCATTTCCATCCATCTTGGGGGCAAACACAAGTTTTGCAAACGAGGAATTTGTGAAAGCAGATGGTTTTCCTAAGATAGAGGATCTATTCACTGAAGAGGCATTGGGTTGTCTAACAAAGGGTTTCTTAACGCTAGGTTCCACAACTTTCCCACCCATCTTAGCAACGAGCTTCTTCAACTCTGCTATTGCTATGTCTTTTTCTTGTAACTGAGCTTTCAAATTCGATATATCAAGACTTTTTTCGTTTAGTAATCGACATGACTCAGATAATTTTACTTCCAAAGGTGTATCATTTGAAAAACTGCCAACTTTCTTTTGCAAACCAAGTTCAAGTGAGTGACAATGTTTTTAAAGATAATCATATCTATGTTGAAGTAACGAAAACTCTTTTTGGTCAACTTTATTCGAAAGCTCAGTTTAAAGACATTCACATTCTTTAACTTGATCAAGATATTTGCATGCAACATCAGAATATTCATCAATATCAGCACAAGATGTAACATAAACACACATAATATCTTTTGAGAGACATTCGTGTAAGAGTAGATCATATGATGTAGAAAAGTCGTCTCTTTCAGGTTGATGGTCGTTCACTTCTTGTTCAAGAGATTCCACTTATTTCAAATCTTCAAACATTTCTTGCTTAATTAATGTTTCAAATTCCAAAATATGTTTTTGCGTTCTTTCCGCAAGCAGAATAAAAATACTTTTCACAAGCACAGTTATATCATGAGGAAATTCTTTATCACCTTTCAAAATTTCACGTTTTTTCCAGTCATCATCAACAACCTTTTTGAAATTTTCAATTATACTCTTGAGAATACTAAGTTCTTGCTTACTCTTGCTTACAGAAGCTTTATATGGCAAGTACTCAATAAGTTTTGAAACATTAGTTTTCTTAGTGGCAAAAGCTTGTCTCCATTTAATTCTTATTTTTTCACATTCGAAAAATATTTGCTCACGAGTTTTCTGTGTTTGCGGTTTGAAAAGACCATAAAGACTGTCTTCATAAGCATAATTATATGGTTTAACAAATTCTTTATTAACTTTTGGTCTACTCTCTTCTTCCAAATAGTTTGTCTCTTCACTATCGGGCCTAACAACAAGACAATCAAGATCGGTCCTTTGGGACTCATCAAGATATAAGTGCTGATTCTCAGATTGAGCTTGCTCAGGGTACTTAGGATTTTCAAAACTAGGTTTATCCTTAAAAAACGAACGAGGTGCCAACATTCTCATGGTTTGAATTGATTTATTTGTTTTGTAAACAATTTTCTTATAAAAATCAATTTGAGTTTCAAGTTCCACCATTTTATCGATGTCAGTCGCTTGTTTAGTTTTGAAATCCTTTTCCATCTTTTCAACCATAACTTTCTTTTCATTAACAAGTTTAGTTTTATCCTATTGAAGAAAACAATTTACTTGAGTTAGCTTATTGACCTTAGTGGTAGCAAGATACGTTTTGTGACGTTCAGTACTCAAAGAAGTGTTATAATTACGTTTCTCTTGTTCTAGAAGCTTAAGAGTTTCGTTATATTTCTGTTGAAAATCGTCCTTTTTGACATTAATTAAACACCCTTTGTACCCCTCAATCTCAATGGTCTTTTGAAGAAGCTGAGCTCTATAGCTATCAATTGTCTCACTAGATTTAATTAGAGCAGCTTTGCATTCTTCAAAATTTTGAGTAAGCATAGCATTTGCCTTCTTTAATTGCTTTTGACTTTTTCTAGTTTCTTTGACATCTTTTTGTAAAGAAGCAATTAAGTTAGCAAGCGCAATACGCTCCTCGTCATCGTCATACTCATTTGCATGTTGATCATCCTCAGACTCATTATTGCACATGTCTGATGAATCGGGTGTGGTATTGTCAACCGTTTCCATCATACATGTGCCATTAATGGCTTTGGGTAGCTCAAAATGCTCATGAGTATTACTAGACACATTATATTCCTCTTCAGTGTGTACCTTATCGATTGGCTCAGTATCAAAGATAGGACCGTTGTCATCTTCAGTGACATTGAGAACTTCTTCAACCTTTGCCATGTATGAGTAATGTGCTTCAAGTTCTTGATCGGAGGCTTCATCATCAGTATCATCAAGCATTTCTCCTTCCTCAGCCGACAGTTTAACCCCAACTTCCATCTTCTTGCATAGTAGCATCTTTTCCTTATGATAGCCAGAGTCCCTAACCCGTTTTGGCTTCCTACATTCCTTTGCCATATGCCCATAGCCTTGATAATAATTAAAGCATTGAATCCCACTTTACTGAACCAGTTGAGTACCAACAGTTTCCCTATTCCCAACAGCAGTAGCAATCCTCTGAGTATTATACTTAGCATTTTGTCGATCATACCGTGCAGAACCCTCAACATGTGTTCGATTACGTCCATCATACCTAGGAGGACTTTCATCACGTTTACGTATGTCATACCTTCGAGGACTCTCAACATATTGGTTCCTTGTATTTGATGATGCTCTAAGATTGTTGTTGGTGGGTCTGAAGATTTTCTTGGAGGTCTTCATAATGAAAGCAATTTGTTGCTTCATCTCCCTATCCTTCTGAGCTAGTTCTTCATCATTGTCCTCTTCAGATGATGGCTCAGGTGATGGTGATGGTGCTCTTGGTTCTTTGTCTCATGATCTTATGGGAACTGAATACTTAAATGAAGTGGAGTATCTTGGTAAAGAGGATGTGGTGGAGTATCTTGGTGATGAGGATGTAGTGGAGTATGACTTTGGAGCACGAGAGCGATGATCTTGGACGTGTTGAGTGGTAGACACTAAAGCAAGTGGATTAGCAGTCTTTGCTATCCTTTCAGCTCGAAGTTCATTCGCCTCATTTTGAAATTGTTTCAAAATGTCAAAGAGCGTGTGATAGTTGACCTCGTCCAACTTACTATGTTGTTTCACCAAAGTTACGAACCATGTCTACTCTGGTTGAAGTTGCTGTAGAAATTGCACATTGATTTGCATGGTGGAGACATGCAAATTGTTTCTTGTCATGTCATTCATCATCTTGTAGAACCTTGAGTAATATGAATCAATTGATTCCCCATCCAATGAAGTAAACTTACCAAAGTTCCAGAACAAGTTAGTTTTGACATCTTGCTTGTTAAGTGATTCACCTTGTTGCAAGCGTTCAATGGCAAACCAAATTTCTTTTGCAGTAGAGCATGCATCAACCTTTGAGTAAATATCATCCCCAATTCCACTGAGAATCAAATACATTGCTTCTTTCTCTGCATCAATCCAAGCACGTTTCTCTTTCGAAGTGTTCTCATATGTTTCCTCAATTGTTTGCTCATCGGAACCGGTCGTCGAGTCGGTTGCTGGAATTACAGGAATGGTTATTGTAGTGAGAGTATAGGGTCCTTCTTTGATGCAACGTCGAAGAGCATCACCATTGGGTTTGGTGTCAAGATATCGAAGGAATCGTGGTTGCCATTGTGCATATCGGCCAGTCACAAGCATTGGTGGTCTCTCTTTGTTACCCGCCACCATGATGTTGTTATTAGTAACACGATATTCAGTAGTAGAATCCATCTCAAGAATGAAGTGAAGTGAATAGGATCTTAAGTAGATGTTGTTGTGAGTAGATTGTGGTTGAAACTTCAAGAAATGGTGTGAAAGCTCCAAACAATGTCTTCGTAAGAAACCAAAAATTCTTAGGCGAAAAATCACACGATTTGAAAATTTTAGAATAAGTCGGAATAAATCTTCAAAGAACAATTCAGAATCCAATGAACTCAACCTAATCCGGAATAGATGAATTGAACCTTATTCGGAATCAATAATTTTGACCTAATCCGGAATCGTTGAACTCAACTTTATCCAGAATAATGAAAAGCTTAACGTAATCCGAAATAAAAAATTCCCAACCTTATTCGGAATAAGTGATCAAGACCTTATCCGGAATCTTTGTTCGTATCGTAATCCGGAATGTGAAGAACCACAGCTTGTTCAGAGTAACAAAACACTCGACGTAATCCAGAATAATCTAACCTGACCTTATCCGGAATGTGAAGACTTCGAGACCTAATCCGGAATCCTAACAAATATCTAACCCGGAATGATGATTTCCCCTTATCCGGAATGTTTTCTAAACTAATTCGGAATGTCTACAAACAGCAATCCGGAATGTTTCTATGCTTATCCAGAATAACTCAAACTGTAATCCGGAATGTTTCTATGCTTCACCTTATCCGGAATGTTGTCGATGCTAATTCAGAATATTGTTTCACAAGCTTATCCGGAATAAATAAATATGCACCTTATCCGGAATGTTGTAAATGCTAATCTGGAATGAACTTTCGAACCCAATCCGGAATACTAATAACCACACCAAATCCGGAATGTTAAAACCTTAGTAATCCGACTAAGGAAAAACATGTTACTCGAATAGTAGACTAACCAAAAAGATTAAAGATGATGAATTTCTACCCAAAAATCAAGCCAAAGCTTCCAAATCTTTCATGAAAATCAACAAAATGACTAACACAAATTCCTACCACAACTTTGTAGGAAATTTGTATGAAGATTTTGAGCTCGAAAACACAAAAAAATTTGAGATGAGATGATTTGAAGATTAAAATCACACGAATAAAAAATACTAACCACAAACTAAACATGAATCTACCCCATGGCGATTGATGCCGATTGTTGACCCTAATATATGATAATAGATTAAAGAAATGAGATGGAAAATATATGAATTTTAGAGAGAGAAAGTAGAGAAAAGGAGGTGATTAACTAGGTGAAATTAGATTAAGAAAAATGAAAGCTTACCACCCTCCTAACATGCTAGGAGGGTGCTTATATAGTCCACCCACATGCGGGCTCTCTAATGGACTATATATATTTTGGGTCGGGCTTGAATAAATGCTTAGTACCTTGAAAGAGGCCTTTTAAGCTAACCATCAAGCCCGTAATGTCACGACTATTTTAACTAACTATTACGACGTTTTAATAAATATTACAATATAAACTTATGACCGAACATTCTTGTTTGACTCAATAAATTTTTGAGGCTAACACTTCTCTATAATGAAGTCTGCTAGGATCTGTCCTTTGATAGCGGTGCGCGACCTGTACGTGATGTTGTGTTCCCCGACCAAGACACTTCACTTCTGTAGCCTTCCTTCCACGTCCGGTTTCGATATTATCTGTTTTATCGGCTAGTCCGTTATCACGGCTATAGGGTGCGCTTGGAAGTACCGTCGCAGCCTTCATGTTTGAATTTCATATACGTAGCTTTACGCGATACCTTTTTCTGCAGTTTTGCTGATACTAAACTTATTTAAACTTTCAGGGAACACGACCTTATTCTTCTCTTTTTATCAAATTGAACGACTAGTTAAAGTCCGAAACTAAGACAGACGACTTGCCAGTTGCCATTATATATTTATAGTCTATTTTTAAAAGCGTTTTGTTATCAAAAGGAATTAATCTTGCCATAGTTCAGGTTACTTCACTTGTTAGTGAAATACAGCAATTGTTCAATCTGGTTTTGGACTCAAAGCGTACTGATATTAATATTAGTTTGACGGTTGACTCATAGCTGTTAGGATCGCCATTCAACTCTTAAGATGGTACAAGCTTACGATTTTACTAAGAGCGCTAGTTGTGGCAACGAGCCACCCTCGCTAATCCGATCTGGCCTTCGCCACTGTCTCGCCAGACAGATTTTCGCCACTTCCCTGGCGCGAATAAAATAAAAAAGGGGGCCCACTAGTTTCTATCGTTTCTTCTCTCTTTGATTCTCTTTTCTCTTTTTTTTTCTTTTTTTTCTTTCTTTGATTTTCTGTTTTTTTATGAGATTTACAGAAAGAAAAATATAGTGATACTAGTGTGTGTTGGTGTGTTGGTTTGCTGTGGAAGAAAGGAGAAACAAGAAGATAATGTTTACCATCTTACCAATTTTTCTTCATTAGATATGGTCCAAAAATGAAAAGCCGAATTTAAGTATGCCCGATGTAGACAGTTTGTTTGCGGTATAAATGAAACTAAATCACCCACTTGATGCTCCACGTCTCACCATTTGGAATCAGCAAGTTTCTTCATGCGATCCGTTGATGAGTGAGGATTGGTTTTGAGGTTATGCAGAATAGAAGTTTGTTTTGTCAATTACTGATCAACATCGTTAACAACTCAATGTACCGGTCTCATACTCTGGAACTGTAGACATGAGTCTTCCATATAAAACTTGAAAATGGGTCGTCCCTATAGATATGTGGTAAGCGAAAGTGTCTGGTAACCTAAAGTACTCATGGCAAAAGTGGCCGAGGAAGATCAGATGACGTTCACACTAATTATGGTAATATCATCCCATACTTGATGAGGAACGGGCAGTGGTTGTAGATGGCCATTTGGAACTCCCTAAAGCTTTGTGTGCCAGATCAGTATTTATATGGATTACTACTCAGTTCTTGTAGTAGACCAAGCCACGCCACAATTATCACAAGGTAAAGCATCTGCAAGACCTACAATTTTATGACTAGCGGGCTTTATAATCTCATAATCAGAGCCTAGTATGTTACTCCAAAACACTGTAAACTTGAGTGGTTATTAACATTCCCGACACCACCAAATACGACAACATAAAAAAGATAGAAACATTAAACCTGCAACAAACTTAGCATCAATGGAGGCAATGGTTATAGCTGCAAATATTCTAATATGTGATACTTTTTCACCCAACATATAAGGATATCATGAAATGTGACTCCATTTTCTCCTTTGTGCCAAACATTCCATATCAGCATTTGTGCGGTTAACTCCATACCTCACACAGTAGGTATTATGTAGGTGAAGGAATTGATTTTGCATCAATAGAGATCCTATAGACCCAACCCGCACAAAATTACTACGTACTGGTTTTGACCCATAACCTAAACTCTCCGTTTTTTTTGCTCTAATCATGTGTGAATGTAGGAAAGAGCTTGTCCAGATCATCAACAAGTCATTAGCTGATGTCATCGGCCAATAATTTGTGATGCACAAGAATAAGAGTCGATAAAGCAAATGATGCACAAGTAAAAGACTGGGGATTTCACACTCCCGGTTAGAATCATAGAGACAAATTTGTACAAGTGGTGAACACGCATATAGCATTCCAGCCGAGCATAAGGATTGGAATACTTTCATCAACAAGAACCGAGATATCTCTATCATAAGTCAAATTCAAACAAACCGAGACGAAAACTTGTTAAATACTAGAAGAGCCAAAACTTAGAATAAAAATCATCCACAAGAAATGAAAAAATTCTGTAGATGCCAAACCACTTTCTTCTACTGTATGAGCCTTCATGTTTAGAACCTGAAATGTAGGTTAATCAGTTAGCTTAGTACTTAGTGACTTCATAACAAGTATAAACATATAGCAAACTTACAAGCCCCGTGTAATTTCTAAGTCTACTAACAAGTTTTCACATGCTTTCAAATTGTAAATGTGTTATTAGGTAACTGTTAACGGCATAAGGAGTTGCAACGCCAACGAATTAAAACTTTCAACGGAGATTTTTAAACTGGAACAAGGGTTTTTTCAAATATGTAGGGTATATTTGTCCGATTTTATAGTATTATAAATTCTGATCCACAAATACGTTACAAATATTTAAAACATCCTTGAGTAAAGGCAAGGATTTTATAAATCCAACCTATAAATGTAATAACCAAACAGGTTATAAAATTGCATATGTGTAATTTATTTCCAAAAGTTTCCACAAACCAAACACCCTATTAGGGTTCTTGATAGTAGAGTTTTTGTATACCCTTTTAGGAAAAAGAGTGCACAAAGTAGTGGTAAGTATCGAGTGATGATTTAGGAAAATCAACACTAATGATCCTTATGAAGTTCAAGTTCGTTCTCGAGGAGGCACGTGTGTTGTGTAATGAATGATTAATGATGATTTTATTGTTATGAGAAGAGAAAGAAAATAGAAATAAGAAAGAAAAGACGGTTACGAAGACGGATCGAGTTAAGACGAAAAGGCGCTCACGTAAAACCGTAAAAAACTACAAAATTAAAAATTTTTAAAACCTAAAAATTAATTAAAAGTTAAAACTAAGTCTAAAATAATATAAATAAGAATAAAAATCCAATAAAAATATTTTAAAACCTTTTATTAATTAAATATTCAATTTTAAATGCTAATTAAAGCCCTAAAATTAAATATAATTAATCAAAATGTCCAAAATATTATTTTATTGAACAAATAATTTACTTATATTATCTAAAGACTAAAAAGTATTTTTCCTAATTTTTGAAAACTATTTTTCTATTTTTAAATTACTAAAAACTATTTTAAAACTAAAATAATTATAAAAAATAATAAAATAATGCTAAAAATAAGTTACCAATTTTAAAAATCCTAAAATACTCTAAAGAACAGTAGAAAATTGAAAAAGTTTTAAAAATATTAAATTTTTCACTAAAAGACAAAAACAGTTTAATATTAAACCCTAATTAACTTAAATTAGTTCTAAAAAATGATAAAAAGATGAACAGTAAAATATTTTTTAACCAAAAATCTTAAAATAATATTCTAAGTCTAGGAAAAATGTTTAAACTTAAAAAGAAGTATTTTTGGCACTAAATGCCAAAAACAGAAACATTAAAAGTTAATTAAAAATGCAATAAAACCTAAAAAAAATACTAGATGAACAGTAATAAAAATCTTTTTAAACTGAAAAATCAGAAATAAAATTAGAAAATTAACAAAACTGGTTTCAAGTCCTAATTCACAATTTAGGGCACTAAAGACAAAAATCCAATATTACTGAAAGTGACATGTTGCTGGTTTTGTCTGCTAGTGAAGCAGGGGTAACTATTGTGCTACCAGTGGGAAGATTGTTCCCACTGCTAGTGTATTTTGCTGGTCAGGAGACCTTAGAGCTTAGGAAAGCCCTAATGCTTGGTTTTCTTTGGACCACAAGGCACCCCCACACCAATTGGGTTGTGGGGAGTCTGAGTAAACACAAGAAACACACAATCACAACACAAAATCACACAGAAATGCACCACAAAGTTACTGATTAAGCCCTATGTATCTGATGAATAGTATGCTGGTTCAATTGGCACAAAGGTGAGATTCAATGCACAATAACTTACACACAAGCTAAGTTAGTGACATACAATCAATCACAATCCCTAAGTAAACCTAGTATTTAACATTCATCAAGATTTGAGGCAAAAATCACACAAAATCTGGCAGACAAAGCAGTTTCTGATTTTAGGCTATGTTTACCCACTTTTTAGCATGCAAGTTTGTTCAAAACCCTACCAAACTGAAAACAAAACTAACATATAACCTAACACTACCCTATTGAGTATGTTTAACCAGATTTAAACTCAAAACTTTTACCAATCTCACTTCAAACACCAGATCCAAACACTCCTTTAAAACTGAAAAATCAATTTTATCAAACCAAATCAATTCAAAACCTATCCAAACTGACTAAAACTTACTCTAACATGCTCAACAAACACAAATTGGCATAATCAAATCAAATAAACAGTCACTTAACACTTTGCACAAAATCACATAAACCATAAAACTTAAAAACTGAAAAAAAAAATGAGAACAAGGCTTTACCTAGAGGGACCTACATCCAGGCCCCTCAATGGCAGCATTGCCATCTCCTAACAGACCCGGGTCTGTGCTGAGCCTTGGACAACAAGCACTCAATGGAATCCTGCTAAGAAAGAAGAAACAAGCACAATATATCCAATATTCTGATTTTTCTTCCAAACTTCTTTTTTGAAACCGTAAAATCCAACAAACCTTGGAACAATGAAAATCTTTTTAAACAAGTAACACTTCAGAAAACTCAAGATTCCAATCCACTTTCACTTCATGGAATCTTGGGTTTTCTGAAAATTTTAAAGAGACCTTTTGAAACCTTTTTGAAAACTGAAATAAACACCAAGTGTTTATCAAGAGAAATATGGAACTCAGATTTTATCAAGCTAACACCAAACTTTAAAAATAATAAAAGGAGTTATAATTCATCAAAACACCAATTTTATAAAAATTTAAAAGGAATTACAATAACTTGAAAAAAATCTGGAACAAGATGAAAATAGGACACAAACGTCCTATTTATACTACTAAATGGAAAATACTAGAACTATGAATAAAATATTACAAAATGTGAAACCCTAGCTACAATCTTCCATCTTTGCCCTTGAATTTGACTTGGAATCTTGGTCAAATTGATCATGTGATGTTGCCAGCTCTCTCCTTTTGATCTTGGACGTCAAAATGTGCTTGGGAACCAAGGACTACCATCCATTCGTTCATTTGGTCGGGTATTGGGGTTTGGGGATAGAGACGGGTGCAGGGGAGGGTCCCACAAGATACATGGGTGTGTCTTGTGTTGGTTTGGGATGTGGGTTGTGGTTACAAAAAGTTTGATTAGTGATCTGGAAAGATTGAAACAAAACCCCCTTGTTTCAAAGTCAATTGTGCCAGGGAAATTTTAGGGTTTAAGTGGTGTTTAGGGAAAGTTTAATCCATTTTGGGAAAGGTTTAGTTTAAAAAATGTGTTTGGTGGGAAATTTGTTGACCATTTGACCATGTTTTAATAAACTGGTTATTGGGACGGGTTGTGGGTTTTTGGACTGGGTTTGGGTTGGGTAAATGGGTAGGGTCGGGTTGTGTGGTGAGGTGTCAAGCTTATATTGGATGTGTAGGTTTGGTGTCTGGGCAGTTTTGGCCCCCCAAGGTTCATATTTCCTTCATTTTGTAAATAATCAGCAACCACTTCATTCCCTTTGTATTTAACTTTGGGAAGTTTACACTTTTGGCAAAACATGTTTTGCAATCTTTGTATAAGGACCATAAATGCATATTTTTGGATTCTTCAAGGGTTGAACTTGTAATATCTTGATAATTTAGGGACCTCAATGCATTTTATGAGTTTTGCAAGGGTATTAATTGCCAAGTCTTCAAAGATGAGGGACCAATGTTGCCAATCTTCAATTCTTCAAGGTCATTTTTGGAAATTCAAGATTTGGGCCCGGTTCATTGTGCGGCTTCGTTTCCCGTGTTCGTTTTTGATTGATTCTTGTGATCTTTTTGTCTTTTCTCAATATCCGTGCCTAAAATACACAAGCAACAAACACGAGCATATATTTGGCAGTTTTAATGATATTTTATGCATTTTAAGCCCGATTTGGACGATATGACTATGTATAATTGCAGTCTCATCACTCCCCCATACTAAACCATTACCGTGCCCTCACGCAATGCTAGAATTAAGTATCTTAGCATCTCAAAATTTTAATTTCATTCACTTTATTGGAATGATAAACTAGCTACACTACTACTATTACTATTACTTGCGTTTTAGACATGATGTATTATTTTCATCGCAAAATGGGACGTTTAGGTTCATAGAATAAGAACACGTGAATGCTTCGTTAGAAATAATTTCGTCGTCCTCGATTTTCACCCTAATTCCAAGCTAAGCATGCAACGAGATCATTGTCATTATAAGTTAGTAATGCTAACACTACTCATATGCCCTAATCACGTACTTGTCCTCCCATTATTCCTAAGTTGTATCTCTTATATTTTATTTTGTCTTGAATGTTTCACGAGGATACATTGTTTGACTTATGCGATAATAGAGATTTAGGTCTAAAAATAGAGTCCTAACGGTGTAACTAAGACCATCAAATCAATAACCCCTCCTAATAGACAATGATGTCAAAAAATTAAGTTGACAAGAAGAATCGATAAACACGGTTTTATAACGGTTTTGAACATGAGACTTATTACCAAAACTTTTATACGCCCCCTAACGGAAGGGCCTTATTATCTTTGGTTTGCCTCCATCTTTTATTCAACTTCGCCATGAAGCTTTTATTATGACTTCGGTCTTGCCTTGCCTTTTATTATCCGCCTCATCGGTGGTTTATTAGCCAAAGACGTATATCCTCACGCTAAAGCGAATTTTGGATCTTTAAAGCTTCGAAGATTAAGGCTTAATTCACTTTCAATTTTGCATAGATTTTTCGGCCTTGTGGGGCTTCAAATTGTTTGCTAGATTTAGGTGAGCACTTGAAATCTTATTATTGGGTGAAGCTTTCGATTATTCGGGTGCCAATACTTCAAAATCGTGACGCTGGCAATACCTTAATGTCTTCCCAATTTAATTACACGGAAGCTACTAGAAAAGACTAGAAACCCAACAATCCTAACTAAACCGCTAAGTCAATATTTATTAAGCAAAAAATATTTACAAGCGAAGGGAGAATAAGCAAACAACGAGAACACATGAGTTTTTGAAAGAATACGAGTACTCTACGTTTAGCATAGTAACTTATAATTAACTCTATCATTTCTCGTCCTCATTTAAGAGACTTAGCCTAATGTGTAGTTAAGGAATCAAAGCTAAGTGCTCAACACGCACGGTCGAGTCAAAAATTACTCTTATTCTCGCCATCGGAAAATCTACATTCGTGTCTTCAAACACTTATAAAACATGAGAAAAATTTTAAAATTTGGCCATTTTTAGCCTTATTTTGCAACAAAACGATAAACAAAAAGATAAACTTTAGAAAGCGTGAAGGTTTGGCAAGGCAAGTATCTATTCACCCCCCCCCCCCCCATACTAAAGTTAAACATTGTCCTCAATGTTTCGAGTCTAGGGGTGCAAACACCCCCATACTAGAGACGTAGTCGAATGCCTAATCTAGCATGGAAAGGGTGTAACCAATAAATTAATAGCCGTTTATGAAGTGTGCTAAAAACATAAGGTTAGAACATCAAAGGATATATCATTTGGATATTGAGAAATGTCTTCAAAGCAAATGATCGAGTGCTCCCATAAAACGAACACGAGAGGCTCCAATCGTGAAGATCATGATCTAAAATCCACAATGCACCAACAACCACGGAACAAAGGTTGGAAGGGCACAAATCCCCTCACATTAACTAATTAGAAAGCAATAATATGTACATGGATAAGCATGGGTCTCCCCCACGAGGCACCTTGTTTTTTATAACCGAGTCAAAAGCTCGACTCGAATCCTCATAAATGTGATCATTTAGGGATAATCATGGTATGGTCAATTTTTAGTGGGGCTTACATGATAAACAAGGCCCAAAAAAAACAACCGGTATAAAGGACTAAGTCCTTTGATGGTGCAAAATACCGGGGTCGAAGATGGTGTTTTCGTTTTCATTGGAAAAACAAATCAACGCCACTTTGTCGTGTGTCAACAAAAACTCAAAGGGTTTCAAGAAAATATGAGAGAAGAAATAGAAGGGTGGGACAATGGGTAAGTCATGAAAACATTGAGCTACTCGAGGTAGACTCGCATCAATCAAATGAAAAGATTTTCCATTTATTGCATCGGTGGAAGACCGAGATTTCCCTTTATAAGCAATTCCAGGATCAAATATCTCGTCCTCGATGGAGAAAGGGGAGGGAACATAAGGGGCTTCCCCCATACTAAGTCCACACAAAGCATCGTCAAAAGGAGAAGACGAGCTTGTAGCACTCCAAACACGTGGTGATAACGGAGTTAGAGTTGTAGAAAAATCTTTTAAATTCAATTCAAAATCTTTTCCTTTTTCATCTTTTAAACTCTCCTTGTGAAAACCCGATTTAACTATGTCAAAGATATTTGGTGTATCTAAAGCAATGTTAGTCACACTAAAAATTCTCACATTTGAAAAGCGTTTTGGCAAAGGTGGTGGTAAGTTTTCAAAACGTTTGTCAACAAAGAAAACTCCCCCATCGGGATCAACATATTCATCATTCGAAGAATCATTCGAGATTGGAATCGTAGGCTTAACACTCTTAACCTCCACCGGCGGAGGGGACGGAACTTCATTTTTCTCAAGAACTCCTAAAACTCTATTTGAAATCCTTTTGCAAATGTTTTTGATGGGATTGACATTGTACAAAGACGTGATCGAATACACATGAGAAAGTGTGGAGTTTTGGGTTGCATTAATGACGAGTTCTTCCTCATTGAAACGAAGAGTGATTTTCCTAGCATGCACATCGATAAGTGCTCTTGAGGTATCTAAAAAAGATCGACCTAAAATTAACGGAACTTTAGGATCGATAGGAATGTCAACAACAATAAAGTCTACGGGATAGTAGAACTTTCCAACTTTCATAAAGACGTCCTCGGCTACTCCACAAGCTAAAATCGTAGAATGATCGGCCATCTCGATTGACATTCTTGAAGGAGTGAGATTGGGAAGATTGAGCGATTTAAAAATCTCAAGAGGCATCAAATTAATACTAGCACCAAGATCGGCCAAGGCGTAGCATTCTTCCATGTCTTGTATAGCACATGGGATTAAAAACTTGCCGGGATCACCGAATTTTTGAGGTATGCGGCTAAGAAAAACCGATGAACAACTAGACGATTTTTGCAATTTCTCTTTGTTATTCAACATACTTTTGAAGTTTGCGCCAAATCGAGGCATCATGACTAAGGCGTCGGCAAAACTTATATTGAAATGCAAGTGACGAAACATTTTCATAAAAAGTTCAAATTGATAATTATTTCGTTCTTGTGCATTTTCCTTGTCTCGTCTTGAAGGGTAAGGTAAGGGTGGTGTGGGTTGGGGCATAGGAAACGGCCTTGGAATCTCGGGTTCCATGATTGGTGTGGGTTCAACCGTAGGTGTGGTTTGAGCGGTAATTCGTGGGCTTGGAATTTGCTCTTTTTCAACCACCCCCTCGGGTTCTTTCTCTCTTTCCTTCTCCATAGAAGTACTTGGACGAGAAATGGGTTCTTTGAAAGTTTTACCACTACGAGTAGTAATAACCTTCAATTCTCCTTTCGGGTTCACGATGGTATCACTAGGAAGACCACCCGAAGAAGAGAGCTTACACATGATTGCTTCAAACATTTTAGCCATTCGGTCCTCAAATTTTGATTGCCTAGCATCCGCTTTTAATAACTCTTGCTTAATCTCATGTTGTCCTAATTCCATCTTTTGTTGATTTTTTTGAAGACGTTGGACATTTCCTTCCATTTTGTTTGCATGAGTTTTAAGTTCATTAGCAAGTTCATTTTTAAGCTCGTTTTTCAACTCGGATCTTAAGCTAATCATCTCACGTTGCATGTTATCAAATTTAGCATCATTAGCTTTAGCAAAATCTAAAAATTCTCCTGGCAAATTTTTAGTGTGAGCATTTTGAAAACCTTGTGTGGTAGTTTGAAAATCACGGTTTTGGTTTTGGTTTGAAATTTGCCCATTTCCACTTTGATAATTACCCTTGTTGTAGTTACGTTGATTGCCTTGATAATTACCACCTTGATTGTTGTTTCGATAGTTATTAGCATTTTGATTTTGTGGAGCTTGATTTGGGCGGGAACCTTGACCGTTTTGGTTATAAGTTCCCGTGGCTACATAAGCATTCGAAGTGTTACCATCCGCGGTAATGCACTCGGAAAAATCATGAGCTCCACCACACGAAATACAACTCTTAGCAACCGCTTTAACCGAAGCGGAATTTGAAGCTTCTTGAGCTTTCCAATGAGACATAAGAGTCGAAAACCTATCGAAAATCCGATTCTCCTCATTTGCTTCATCTTGTAAGGGATTAATGGAACGAGATGATGACGAGCCCAAATTGGCAACACTCGGTGTGTTACGAGGGCTATAGACCTTAGACCTATTTTCTATGATTTTCAAAGCCTCATTGGTCGTTTTGCACAAAAAATTACCACCCGCGGCGGCATTTAAGTAATCTCGTTCATGATCATTAAGCCCATTATAAAAAGTGTCAATTTGATGCAATTCGGAAAAATCATGGTGTAGACATTCATGTAACATTTCTTTAAACCTTTCCCAAGCCATTGAAAAACTTTCATTAGGTCTTTGTGTAAATCGTGAAATCTCGTTTTTCAAATGTGTTGTTTTAGATGGTGGAAAAAATTGATTCACAAATTTAGACACGAGATCGGCCCATGTCAAAATCGAATTTGGCGGTTCTTTCTCAAGCCATATCTTGGCGGGTCCATCTAACGAGTAGGGAAACAACATCATCTTAATGGCATCGTGTGGTACATCCTTAAACTTGCTTGTCGCGGTGAGACGATTAAATTGCCTAATGTGATAATGTGGGTTGTCTTTTTCGTGTCCGCGAAACTTGTTTGCTTGAAGCATAGACATTAAACCCGTCTTGATCTCGAAGTTCTCCTCAAGGATGGCGGGAATCACAATGGCCTCTCCAAAACCCTCGGTGGGTGCTTGAAGCAACTCCATCATAGTACGATTAGCCATGATAGCTTCTTGTTCTACAATAGGTTCCTCACTTGGAGTCTCCTCACTAGAATGAGTTGGAGTGGGAGTTTTGTTCTTTCGTCTACGTGCACGTTTTGCTTGATTACGAGTTAGCATAAACGTCACGTAAAACGAGGAGACGAGCAAAGAAGATTCTTTTTGGTGTTTTGTATTTTTCAATTTTTTTTGTGGTTTTTGTTGGTATTAACTTTTTTGGAATTTGGTGAAATGTATTAAGTAGACAAAAATCTACAAATCTCCTCCTTAATCAAATCTCTCGATTAAAGAAGCCTCAAGGAATGAAAACGATCACGTAGAGTGAACGCCTTCGATGACTTTAGAATGATGGTGGAACACCAAATCGTTCAAGAGGGTTTAATCAATAGAAACCAAGAAAATTATATGATACTTAATAATACTTTGGGCGGCAAAACCCTCGATTAGCTCTCAAAATCAAATACGCACAAGCAAGCGGAGGAAACGAGGTGGCGCGAAGCACTTAAGAGCCTTTTTCCTTTAGGTCTTGAAATACAACCGCCTTATACCCACCTTATAGTTTGTATTTTCAAAATCGAGCTTCACGAAAGTATTTATCTATTTTTGCCTTTTTTCTTTGGTTTGAGATTCGAATACAATGATTGGGTAATGACCTCCCAAGTCAAGGTTGTGATTGCTCACGTATTTGGAGTACTTGTAAATTTATTGTTCTACGTATACAATATATTAATAATATTCACACAAAAACCGAAAAACGATAATACGTATTAGTAGAGTGCTACTAATACAAATACTTATTATGGCTATATAAAAAAAACAACAATTGTTCAACCAAAACACAACACGCCTCCCCGGCAGCGGCGCCAAAAATGATAGTAGAGTTTTTGTATACCCTTTTAGGAAAAAGAGTGCACAAAGTAGTGGTAAGTATCGAGTGATGATTTAGGAAAATCAACACTAATGACCCTTATGAAGTTCAAGTTCGTTCTCGAGGAGGCACGTGTGTTGTGTAATGAATGATTAATGATGATTTTATTGTTATGAGAAGAGGAAGAAAATAGAAATAAGAAAGAAAAGACGGTTACGAAGACGGATCGAGCTAAGACGAAAAGGCGTTCACGTAAAACCGTAAAAAACTACAAAATTAAAAAAATTTAAAACCTAAAAATTAATTGAAAGTTAAAACTAAGTCTAAAATAATATAAATAAGAATAAAAATCCAATAAAAATATTTTAAAACCTTTTATTAATTAAATATTCAATTTTAAATGCTAATTAAAGCCCTAAAATTAAATATAATTAATCAAAATGTCCAAAATATTATTTTATTGAACAAATAACTTACTTATATTATCTAAAGACTAAAAAGTATTTTTCCTAATTTTTGAAAACAATGTTTCTATTTTTAAATTACTAAAAACTATTTTAAAACTAAAATAATTATAAAAAAAAATAAAATAATGCTAAAAATAAGTTACCAATTTTAAAAATCCTAAAATACTCTAATGAACAGTAGAAAATTGAAAAATTTTGAAAAATATTAAATTTTTCACTAAAAGACAAAAACAGTTTAATATTAAACCCTAATTAACTTAAATTAATTCTAAAAAATGATAAAAGATGAACAGTAAAATATTTTTTAACCAAAAATCTTAAAATAATATTCTAAGTCTAGGAAAAATGTTTAAACTTAAAAAGAAGTATTTTTGGCACTAAATGCCAAAAATAGAAACATTAAAAGTTAATTAAAAATGCAATAAAACCTAAAAAAAAATACTAGATGAACAGTAATAAAAATCTTTTTAAACTGAAAAATCAGAAATAAAATTAGAAAATTAACAAAACTGGTTTCAAGTCCTAATTCACAATTTAGGGCACTAAAGACAAAAATCCAATATTACTGAAAGTGACATGTTGCTGGTTTTGTCTGCTAGTGAAGCAGGGGTAACTATTGTGCTACCAGTGGGAAGATTGTTCCCACTGCTAGTGTATTTTGCTGGTCAGGAGACCTTAGAGCTTAGGAAAGCCCTAATGCTTGGTTTTCTTTGGACCACAAGGCACCCCCACACCAATTGGGTTGTGGGGAGTCTGAGTAAACACAAGAAACACACAATCACAACACAAAATCACACAGAAATGCACCACAAAGTTACTGATTAAGCCCTATGTATCTGATGAATAGTATGCTGGTTCAATTGGCACAAAGGTGAGATTCAATGCACAATAACTTACACACAAGCTAAGTTAGTGACATACAATCAATCACAATCCCTAAGTAAACCTAGTATTTAACATTCATCAAGATTTGAGGCAAAAATCACACAAAATCTGGCAGACAAAGCAGTTTCTGATTTTAGGCTATGTTTACCCACTTTTTAGCATGCAAGTTTGTTCAAAACCCTACCAAACTGAAAACAAAACTAACATATAACCTAACACTACCCTATTGAGTATGTTTAACCAGATTTAAACTCAAAACTTTTACCAATCTCACTTCAAACACCAGATCCAAACACTCCTTTAAAACTGAAAAATCAATTTTATCAAACCAAATCAATTCAAAACCTATCCAAACTGACTAAAACTTACTCTAACATGCTCAACAAACACAAATTGGCATAATCAAATCAAATAAACAGTCACTTAACACTTTGCACAAAATCACATAAACCATAAAACTTGAAAACTGAAAAAAAATGAGAACAAGGCTTTACCTAGAGGGACCTACATCCAGGCCCCTCAATGGCAGCATTGCCATCTCCTAACAGACCCGGGTCTGTGCTGAGCCTTGGACAACAAGCACTCAATGGAATCCTGCTAAGAAAGAAGAAACAAGCACAATATATCCAATATTCTGATTTTTCTTCCAAACTTCTTTTTTGAAACCTTAAAATCCAACAAACCTTGGAACAATGAAAATCTTTTTAAACAAGTAACACTTCAGAAAACTCAAGATTCCAATCCACTTTCACTTTATGGAATCTTGGGTTTTCTGAAAATTTTAAAGAGACCTTTTGAAACCTTTTTGAAAACTGAAATAAACACCAAGTGTTTATCAAGAGAAATATGGAACTCGGATTTTATCAAGCTAACACCAAACTTTAAAAATAATAAAAGGAGTTATAATTCAGCAAAAACACCAATTTTATAAAAATTTAAAAGGAATTACAATAACTTGAAAAAAATCTGGAACAAGATGAAAATAGGACACAAACGTCCTATTTATACTACTAAATGGAAAATACTAGAACTATGAATAAAATATTACAAAATGTGAAACCCTAGCTACAATCTTCCATCTTTGCCCTTGAATTTGACTTGGAATCTTGGTCAAATTGATCATGTGATGTTGTCAGCTCTCTCCTTTTGATCTTGGACGTCAAAATGTGCTTGGGGACCAAGGACTACCATCCATTTGTTCATTTGGTCGGGTATTGGGGTTTGGGGATAGAGACGGGTGCAGGGGAGGGTCCCACAAGACACATGGGTGTGTCTTGTGTTGGTTTGGGATGTGGGTTATGGTGACAAAAAGTTTGATTAGTGATCTGGAAAGATTGAAACAAAACCCCCTTGTTTCAAAGTCAATTGTGCCTGGGAAATTTTAGGGTTTAAGTGGTGTTTAGGGAAAGTTTAATCCATTTTGGGAAAGGTTTAGTTTAAAAAATGTGTTTGGTGGGAAATTTGTTGACCATTTGACCATGTTTTAATAAACTGGTTATTGGGACGGGTTGTGGGTTTTTGGACTGGGTTTGGGTTGGGTAAATGGGTAGGGTCGGGTTGTGTGGTGAGGTGTCAAGCTTATATTGGATGTGTAGGTTTGGTGTCTGGGCAGTTTTGGCCCCCAAGGTTCATATTTCCTTCATTTTGTAAATAATCAGCAACCACTTCATTCGCTTTGTATTTAACTTTGGGAAGTTTACACTTTTGGCACAACATGTTTTGCAATCTTTGTATAAGGACCATAAATGCATATTTTTGGATTCTTCAAGGGTTGAACTTGTAATATCTTGATAATTTAGGGACCTCAATGCATTTTATGAGTTTTGCAAGGGTATAAATTGCCAAGTCTTCAAAGATGAGGGACCAATGTTGCCAATCTTCAATTCTTCAAGGTCATTTTGGAAATTCCAGATTTGGGCCCGGTTCATTGTGCGGCTTCGTTTCCCGTGTTCGTTTTTGATTGATTCTTGTGATCTTTTTGTCTTTTCTCAATATCCGTACCTAAAATACACAAGCAACAAACACGAGCATATATTTGGCAGTTTTAATGATATTTTATGCATTTTAAGCCCGATTTGGACGATGAGACTATGTATAATTGCAGTCTCATCAGTTCTGCAGTTAGAAGGACAGACATTACCAGCTGAGAAATCGAATATAATTATTCGAACTAACAAGGACGATGAATAATATACTAGTCTAAAAAGAATCAGTATGCAGATATAATCTTTTGTAGTGAAATTAATACATTACATATTGAGACCATACCTGAAATAGATCGGACGCTAGCATAGGATGCAATGAGTGGAAAGCTTTCACAATGGCTAATTGATCCGAAATCACAGAGCGTGCGGACAGTGTTCGACAGGATCTTGTATTGTAACACCTTTCCATGTGATTCGATGACCATACAAGAATCCTCCCCTCTTTCTCCCAAAATGATACACCACGCACTCGAATGAATTCCCCAAGATGAGGGAGATGGCATCATAAGGTCATCAAGATTAACAATGTACTTCACCGACCATCCAGAATACAAATTCCTCATCTCCAGAATACGCAACTCTAGGGAAAGAGGATAACCCTTATAAGCAAGGAGTAAACAGTCACGTGATTCAAAAAGTTTGTGATTACAACACAAATCTGAATCCACTATTTCAGGGAGCTTTATGGTGGTTAAAACCGGATGGTCTACAAGTATATCCAGCTTGGAATGAAAAGATGGCCTATACATATGATCGAGCCAATGAATGGCACCATTCCAATATATTGCATCTTCAAAACCATTCAAACGTTGGTAGGAAGGAATTTGATCAGCACAAACACTCCAATTGCATGTTTACGAAGAGTAAGTCTCTATTTGAATGTACGAACAAACACGATTATAGTCCCTTACAAGTCGAGCATGTACCACTTTGTAGTTAGGTGATTTTGTAGGATCAAAAACCAATTAAATATCACCAATGAAACTAGAATGGGGTTACGGAAGCATCTGAAACATATTAACACAAGTATTGTACACGAAAAACTTATCAGGCTTGACATGACAAAGAAGCAAACCGTTACATGACTGTAAAATCTTAGCAGGTGCCTTAGAGCCAAACGTAAAGACAACCGGTTTTTTGGAAGGAACTCTGACATCAAACGAAATGAAATCATATTCAAACGTATTTCTTTTGCTTTTGCATAAGTTTATGCTTTTGCGTTTGGGTTTTCGTTTAGGTACCAATACAAAGAGACCGAAAGGAGGTTTAATGTTAGACATTTGGCTATGTCGTAGAGTAAAGGTAGGGCATGTAATGACAGATAACCATAGTTTCGATACGGATTTTTGAAGTGAAAGTGAGAACGCATGTAATAGTAGTAATATTTCGGTTAAAAGATCTTCACTGACATGACTGCATTTGCAGATGATGTGAGTATATTGTCTCTTGTATTCGTGATGAGCCTTTTGGAACCTATGCCTTCTCTATTGATATCTACCTCTGACGTTCCAGAAAGTGCAGATGAAAGTCCAACACCCTTCACTAAACGAGTCGACAGCTTTAACAGATGTATAAACTGTCAATGGTGTTTGTTTCAGCTAATATAGCGAGCTTATGGCTTATATGATTTTGGACTTGTGTTTTACAAACTCATTTTTATGGCTTACATTGAAATTTTACGGCTTATATAAGCTTATTATGACATGATAAGCTTACATGAGCCACAAAAAGTGATCTTACATAATGCGTGTTTGGATCAGCTTACTTTATGGGCTTAACAACTTATTAAATTTGAAAAGCCGATTATCTTACTTTTTTGAGCTTATGAGAAGATAAATATAAGCCCATCGCTTATATAAGCCATAGGCTTAGCCTCATAAGCCTTAAAAAGTGAGTTTATCAGCTTTTTCCATATTTCAATAAGCTGTTATGCCCATAAAGTAAGCTGATCTGAACAGCCCATAAATATAAACCGAAAATAACAGCTTATTTCACACAAAGCTCATACTCAAAATATTTAGGAGGTGTTTGGATAACCATAATATAATTACAGCTTATTTCACCCAAAAAAAACAACTAATAAGCTCTTTGAAATAAACTTACCCAAACAACCCCTAAACACAAAAAGTGTTACATTTAACTATTTCACTTCCATTATTAACCGAAACACATTATTACTAAACCCCTAAAATCCCAAAAAATCAAAACTTTATTATAAAATTTAAAATAAAAAAAAGTTACCAATTAAACTCATTTTCATTATTACCAAAAACCCATTATTAAAATCACAACAAAAAACATAAAAATCAAAACTTTATTAAGAAAAAACTACTAAACAATACGGGTATTCCAAAAAACTTTATTAAAAAAATTAAAATAAAAAAGCAGCCAATTAAGCTCATTTTCATATTAACAAAGAAAAACTCAAAAACCATTATTAAAAACCCAAAAAAAGCCATAAGAATCAAAACTTTATCACAATACTTATGACCAAAAGCTACCAAAATAAGCTAAAAAAATAAGTATTTAGAAAAGCTAACTAACCAGTAGTTGTATAGATTTTGAGAAAGATAAAACCCTTTAATTCTCTGGTTATAAAGGATTTATATTTTCTGGTTCTAAAAATGGAGGTTGTTTGGTATATTTAGGTTTTTCTCTCTAACTAAAACTGTAATTGGGTGTCATCGTTATCTATATAGACAACCGTGTACAAGTATTCCTAAACAATAATCTCTGCTTTTCATTTAGCTTTTGTTAAACAAAAAAACATATAGTTCAATGATTTTTGTTAAAATTTACAATATATATAAAAACAGATACTCATTAGTGGTTAAATGTTCAACAATCATGTTAATTAGTTAACAAATCAAACCAGAAAACATATCTGTTACAATCCCCACAATAAATACATGTGAATAGTGTTTTTCAACTAATTCAATGACTACAAAAAATGTTTTTTCACAAATCAACGATTTAATTCCAACTAGGACTGGTGCCCGCGCTCCGCTACGGGTGCTTTTGAGAACATTTTTAGACGGCGTTGAGGGCTAGTGTTTATTTCAGCAGTTGTACTAACATTATGTGCACCTGCACATTTGTATATAAGTGGCAACACACGGTATAGCAGTCCGACGATGAACATTGCTATTTTTTATGCATTATTAATTCCCAAACTTTCGGGTGACTTCAACCGATACTTTTTCGAACCGAACCCCTACTTGAACCCACGACCCAGACATGTATATCAGAATATTAATCTATTAATAATAGTATATCTGAATGGAAAAAATAAGAGTCCTTTGAAATTTAATACTACAAAGTACAGACTTATAACTAAACTGTTATACAAAGTTGCTGACTCAAATACTATCAAGGAATGTGTGAAAATCAATAGTTGGAACTTAGAAGCTGCTAACAATTTATTCAACATGACCCACAACCTAATATGTATATTAGAGTGTCCTACTGAACTTCGTTTGGTATAGTGAGAGTAATGCAGAAAACTCAAATAGAAAAAGTAGCAGAGGCTTAAAGATAAGCCAGTATGCAGAAGAACAATCTGAAGCAAACCTTGATGATAAGAAACGTATGCAAAATCCATGGACACCATGCTGAGGTTTAACGCAACCCGAATACCCTTCTTAATATGTACATCTGCAATTCACAATTAGCTATTATCAAATAGTATAACTCAACCCGCCCTCAACCAAATCAATCTAAAAAGAGGCAAAAAAACACATCTTGTGAACATAAATAGCTCATCCTGTCTCTCGGTCATTGGACGTTATCAAAATCCTTACATATTTAAAACAAAGAACCGACAAAACCAACAACCTTTATATCATAAAATGATTGAATCTTTATTTAAAAAATAGATAAAAGAATGATTGAATCTTTATTGAAAACAACATATTAAAGGTAGAGATAAGAGTATCGCATGTATGGTGTATCTAGTATTGATATGGTTCACAAACGTTTCTTCCTAGGTTCAAATTGAAGCTGCTAATTGTGTGGAAACAAAGAAAAGGAATATATTTAAAACATGGTCACCCTGGAAACAAAGAAAATGAATATGTTCTATAGAATTTTTTTGGTGATTATAGATTTGCTTGGATAACAACTTAAAAAAACTTGCAACATATACATTGGTTTTTTTGTTGGTAAAACATATACAGAGATGCAAACGACAACAATCAGTTCCTGATTCCATCGGTTCAACCCATGTTAAAAAAGAGCATACATACTGTGTCGACGGTTTTGACCGTACCTGGAATGCCACCTCGAAAGGTCGACTCGTAATTCCGTTTTTATTCCCGAGTTCCCTGACCAATTGTAATTAAACATCCCATTGGCAGCAGAAGGTGTGTTTGGCAACTGTTTTAACAATAGCCAAATACCCATTTTGCAACAGGATGGGTGTTTCGCTAGTGTTATCTCGCTACACATGAAAAAGAAAATACCCGATATGACGTATCATCATACACATCTATGAACATCCATTTCCCTATGTCTATCAAAATGTTTATTTTCTTGTTAAATTATGAAAAACATGCAAACTACAACTACCGTAAATTATTGGAAAAATTTAAAACTAAAGTTAGTACCACTTACACAGAATTGGAAGATCTGAACTCATACACCTGAAATAAATCAACACTAAAAAGATAAGTGGATATCGTTAGATGAGTATGGGCTTTTCTCCAACATCATCACCTAGGTACAATCCATCTTCTCCTGGTTACAACCCATCATCTCCTGGATATAACCTGACCTCACCCGGCTATAGCCAGACGTCACCTAGTTATAGCCCAACCTCACCGGGTTATAGTCTAACATCACTGACTTACAGTCCGAGCTCGCCAAGGTATAGCCCGACCAGTCCTACGTATTTCCCTACGTCACCCACCTACTCACCCACCTCATCTAGTTACTCACCCACATCACCTAGTTACAGCACAACTTCACCAGTTTATTCCTAGTTACAGCCGACATCCCCTGCCTACAGCCCGACATCGCCAGCATGGGCTCACCATTTTCTTGCTTCATCCAAGCAACAAAATGACCTGAATCGGCACTTCTTCCTTTATGGGTGAGCACAGCAACCAAATCATACGGTCCAGTGAAAACACCTGAAACATATAAAATCAGATAATTTGAATGGTAAAGTTAAGAGGACCAGAAGAGATGTGATTGTACAGGAAAACTGATGCCAAAAGAAAGTCTTACCTGTTACAATCACATATAATAATCAGATATATATATGCTTCATGAGATATAATAATCAGATAATTATACAGGTTTTTCTAGCTATTAGTTCATGTATTTCAGGTTTTTCTAGCTTATCTCCTTAAACAGTTATTCTACATACCACAATTATTGGAAAAAAAATCATTCTCATAACAAAAAAAAACTCTAAATTTCGTGTTCATCTAATATCAATTGAAACTCGAATGAAAAGAAATATAAGAAAAAAACTTACACGAATCTCTTCCTTTTTTAACTTGAATCTAGAGATGAGATCGGATTGGTTAACTTACACGAATCTCTTCCTTTTTTAACTTGAATCCAGAGATGAGATCGGATTGGTTTTGTGTGTGGGAGAGATTTGTCCAGAGATGAGATCGGATTGGTTTTGTGTGTGGGAGAGATTTGCTGATAGAGAGAGAGAGAGTGTGATGTATTATTTGAGAGAGTGAGAGAGGAAACACGTGAAGAAGCAATTTTTTCAAACGCATCTACGGTGAGATTTTGTTGTGGGGGAGTTGAAGGTATGGGCGTGCCTATTTTGAACGGCTCCCATTTATCTTCTCTCACAGTCTTTATTATTTTATTACCCCAATTTTGGGTTTTGCCTAATGAATAAAGGGGGTAATTTCAATAAAAAGCACTTTGAATTTAATTACTGTGACTAAATTGATCAATGATAATAGATAAATCATAAACATTAATTCAGATTACCTTAATGAAGATCATTGTACGATTAGGATATTCAATTACTTTTGCCCTTCTTTTAATTGGTATGCACCGGCGCCGGAAAAGAAACAGAGGAAAAAGAAGTAACGCGGGAGAAGAAGATAATAAATGTGTATTTTTGGGTTTGAAGACAGGCCCAAATGGATTGTATAATGGGGTAAATTTGTTTAGTTGCCCAAATAATAACTTTTGGTTGCCCAAATAATAACTTTTGGTTGCCCAAATTATTTAGCTGCCCAAAATTTGGCGGTACATTTTCGCAGGAGGGAAATGACAAATAAACCAGTTGCCCAAAATACCAATTGCCCATATTCACAATATTGCCCGAAAGTACAAAACTGTATTTATACCCGACAAATACTGACACTATTTCCCAAGTGTCAAATTCTGCTTTAGTTGCCCTGTTGCCTTAAAAAAGGTCTTTTTCGGAATGAGATGAATTTTGGGCTCTTATGAGAATTGAAAAAATGGTTTTGGACCCTTTTGATCATTTTCCCAAATAAATATGGTATCCAAAATAACCCCCTCTTAAAGTAATACAATTTAAAAAGTCAAGTGTACAACTGTTTCACCATATAATAATTACAAACTTTTTAATACATAAATAAATGAAAAGAGTACCTCAGTTTGATAGTTGGCGCTTTGGTCTAGAGAGCTTTTGAATATAACGATACTCGTGTTATGCATTCATAGCAAAATTTCACAGAAGGTTTCTCCTTCCAAGTTCTGAATGTCAGTTGCAAAACCTGATGACTGAAGAAGTATTCGGGATCCAATAATACGTAGGCCTTTCAGCAGTGAAAGTCTCTTTGGAAGATGACATATACCCGTTCCTTTTACATCCAACTCTTCTAAACATTCTAAAAGTCCAATATCCTCTGGCAATTTCTCAACTCGACTACAAAATGGGAGACATAAATATCTCAGGCTATTCATGTTACATATGCTGTCCGGAATATATCTTAAAGACCTACACTTAATTAAGTCAAGGTTCTCTAAACAGTCTAACTTGCCAAGATCCTTGGGAAGTTTCTTAAGAAGCTCACAAGATTTAAGTTTGAGAGAGTTTAAATGCTTCAGCATACAAATGCTATCCGGAAGACGAGTGATTGCTGCATACGACAGATAGAGCTTCTCCAAATATTTTAGTCGGACGAGATTCTTGGGTAAGCTCCTAATATGCTCACAAGAACTTCGAGAGCTCTCAGATTTTTCAACAAACAAATGCTATCCGGGAGCTCCTTAATAGATGTGGATGACAAATTCAACGTCTCTAAAGATTGTAGTCCAAGTTTCGCAGGTAACTTAAGAAGCTTATCTGCACCAAGTTTTAGACATTTTAAATGTTTCAACATACAGATGCTATCAGGAAGAAATTTGATCCATGTAGATAGCACGTGTAGCTTCTCTAAACTCTCTAAAAGGCCAAGATCCTCAGGTAACTCCTCAAGAAGCCAACAAGATTCAAGTTTGAGAGATTTTAAATGTTTTAACATACAAATGTCATTCGGAAGATATTTAATACGAATTGAAAAGAAACGGAGCTTCACTAAAGATTGCAACTGGGCAAGGTCCTTGGGCACTTCAGGAAGACATCCATCTATTTCAAGTTTTCTTAAATGTCACCAACCACAAATGTTTCCTGAGAAAGTCACAAGCTTTGTGCAAGGACGGACATCCAGAGAAACAAACTTCTGAAGATTTCCAAGGGGTGAGGGAAGTTCTTCTCTATAATAAAATGTAAGCCATAGGTTTGGCAAATTGTCAGAGAAACTAGGGAATTGCTCATCTAGCTTAACTCTAAGATGTAACTCACTTAATGAATGACTCTCGAGTAGTTCCAGCCGTTTCATAAAAAATATAGATTTAAACCTAGAACAACCTCGTAAATTTAAGTAAACAAGCCTTTTTAGACATCCAACGGGGGTAAAAACTTCTACCAACTGGTTGCATCCATTTAGATCTAAACTCTCGAGGTTCGGAGTCATACCGGGGTCAAGGGTCCTCAAACTCGAACAACTGAGGTCAAGAAATCTAAGTTTGTAAAGAACCTATTAATTGAAAAAAAGGAAAAGATTGATAAATAAACATCAGATGTATGTCATTACTATGATTCATTATAAACATAAATTTAATTGTACCTTTTTTTCTCCCCCATCCCAGAGTTGTGTGATTCTGCTGAACGGCATATGAAGTGCAACGAGATTATTTGCTTCAAATATTGTGGGTAAACACGGATGAGGATAACCTTCCCAACTTTGACAAACACTAAAAAAAGTGATTATTTGCATTAGTTAGTGGGAAGTTACTTATTTCATTTTCAAAATAGAGTATTGGAGGCCTGTTTAGTTGGTGAAAATTTTCCCATTTTTCCAGAAAATTTTTCATTTGAAAACTAAAAACTAGAAAATCTGTTTAGTAGCATCATTTTCCAAAAAATTTCTAAAATTTCAAAATTTTCATTTTTCAAATTTATATAAAAAATTGGAAAACCCCATATTACCCTTTTTTCTAAATTTTCAACTCTTTTTAAAAAAAAGAAAACTCTTTTCTTTTCTAGAATTTTGGAAACAGAAAAATACGAAAAATTTTCTACAAAATGGAGTTTATTATCAAATAATCAAATTTGCCAAACACTAAAAAAAGTGATTATTTGATTATTGCGATTTCAAACTAGAATATCAAATCCAAACACTATTTTTTAAAATGGAGTTTTCAAAATAATGATTTTTTAAAATGGAGTTTTCAAAATGAATAATCTGTTTTCAATAAGCACATCCAAACACCCACTAAATTGTCATCAGCCCTTAAATTTATGGAACGTAGCTCAAGTGAAATTTCTTCTAGAATCATTTTGATGAGCTTAGCTTCATGTCTGTAGATTTAAGATGATGTGGATTAGTTGGCCAATGAGTCGGAAATCATGGTTAAAAAAAAAAAACAATGAGATGTCATGGTCAACACTTATATTACAAACAAATACATAACATAATAACATATGCATATTGCACGTTGGTCAATAGAAAAGACTAGGGATCGATGCACAAATGATCACCAGACTCGGCATAAATGACCCACAGCACGGCGTAAAAGCCTAAGGCCTGTCATGGACAAACTAAGCCCGGCCGGTGGTCCTCGAATATATATGCCTAGCTAGTAATATATAATGTATATCTTTTAGTCAAATCATTCATGAATTAATAAACTATTAACACAAGATTGATACAGTATAAAGTAACAAACAAAATTACTGTACTTATTTATATGTGTTGTTTGAAAAATGAAGTTATAACAAATTAAATAGATTAATCTGTTTTAGGACAAGGACCAAATTTATCTCCAAAGTTTCTGTATTGTTTGATGTTGTGGCTCAATCCACCTTATGGTTCTTATGGCATTTTCGGAATGAATTCATCTTCGCTTCAAAAGACCTAATAAAGACATCATCCTCAATGACATTAAGCATTACACTTTTGTTTGGATAATAGGCATAGGAAAATGTCTTGTACTGTAATTGGCTAGAGTGGCTTTCAAACCCACAAACTGCTTTATGTATATTTTTTTTAATTCTCACTTAGCTCCTTGCTAAGCTTCTTTTTTATATTCTAATGCCGTTAAAAAAAAAAGACAAGGTCCAACTAATTATGACAATCTGCCACAAGCAGGACTCAGATATTTAGGCTTTACAGCACATAAACCAGACCTAATATATTAACTGATTCTTGTGCAATCCTAGAGCAATTTTCACATGTTGAGGGTCAAAACATATGCTCCGTTAGGTTAAGGTATCAAAATGGACTCAAACAATCCTCACAGGTATGACGCTTGCAGTTTCAAAACACCAGGTAGGATATATGCAAAAATAGCATACCACATTGACCATATCTACATTTTACTCTTATTTAATATGCAGAAAAAGAGGAATTGAATATGATGATTGTTATGCTATAGATGTATGCATTAAGTTTGACTCTACCAAGTCTTGAACCGAAGACAAACTATATACTGTTGATAATTTTGATCATCTTCGAGTGTAAAACACCGAAAATAACATTTTAGAGGTTTCGAGAACTGAAAAGGGGGAGGCCATGTGACACATGCAATAATCTGGCCATGATCAAATTCAACATATACTATAAAGCATCAAAATGAAAGTATATATAAGGAGATATGATGCCATGGAATTACCCATCCGCTGTCTTTCTCAAATCCCACCCAACCAGATTGGCGGCTTCTTTTAGAGCATCTCTCCATTTCCCTGTAGCCTCTTCCTTTTTATGTTTATCAAATGCTTTTCCAACTGCCCCACTTTGTTTGCGAACCTCAGAAGGTTCCACATCATAGAACACAGGGTAAGCCTTATGCTCAGTTGTGTTGTGGCACTCAATGATCTTCACAAGCTCTTCCAAGCACCAAGACGAAGATGCATAGTTCTTGGAGAAAACTATGATGAAGAATTTTGAGTCTTCAATTGACTTTACTAGCTCATCGTTGATTCTCTTTCCTTTTTCCAAAATTTTGTCGTCTTTGTAAGTGTGAATACTTTTCTGTTCAAGAGCGGCATAAAGATGATCAACAAAATTCTTACGCGTGTCTTCACCTCTAAAACTCAAAAATACATCATATTTAAAGCTTTTGTTAATGGATGATATAGAAGAAGACGCCATTATAGGTATGATTGAAAGATCGAATAGAGTAAAATGTGTTTTGGGTGATATTTCTATGAAAGGATTACAAAGAAATCAGGACAAGATGTATAAATTCTATGATCTTAACTAACAGCACAATGGACGCAAGAAAGTAGACAAGGTCAATAACTGATTAATTGGTTATGCTTTACCAACTGATAAGCTAATTAATCGTACATATACAATAGTCTCTTGGTCATCAACAACTATTTTATTTATCTATAGACATAGATGTCATATATCCTGTATCCAAATTTTTTATGCTAAAGTCAACAACCTGCTGTATGTAGAAATTTGACAAGGCAAAAATAATCACGAACAATTATAAAAACGACCCATGACCATTTCTTTTCTGAAAGTAGTTATATTACAGTAACTATGAAGTGACTAGATTTTGAATAATTAATGCTTTTAAGATCATATTAATAATTCAGTAAACAGATAGAAACTAGCAACAGATTTTATAATACCTGTTGAAGATCACCATTTCAACCTAGCATGCTACAGGCCGGCTTAAACAGGCGAACAGTTGTAGAGAAATAGAGTCAAGTCTCCGCAACCCCGCTTTTGAATCAGAAGAGGACAACTAATTGTGTATCCATGCGTAAATCTCCAAAGACTTTCAATATAGATAATTATCTAATATTCCAAGTTTGTCATAAAAAAACAGAAGTGTCTTATGTCACAGAATATATCTATTATGTTCAAGAAAAACAAGCGCTCAAATATCTCTTCATATATACTTCATTTAGGCATTCATGGTCTAACCATAAATGGCAGCTGCAGTTAGCAGCTTAGGCGGATGTTTCGACAGTTGTTCATCAAATGTATGTAGCTCGGAAGCTTGGTCGCCAAAGACATATGGCCGGCTGCCTTTTGTTCAGATATCATCAGATACCTTGTTCACTATTGTTTAACTGTGGCGACTAAGAGTGACACTTGTTGAAACTAGTATAGTTCACGTGTGAGTTAAATGTAATGAAACAGTCTAGGTGTAGTAAGTGTAATTTAGACATGAATTTGATACATGCTCCACAAGACCAGAATGATATCTGGTTTGCAGGAGGATCTTGATTTTACTCTTGCATGTAATTCGTTAAATACGTAATAATATGAGTTAGCCCTTGGTGATCCACTTATTGTTCAATTACATTCATCTTCATCTTGTGTTTTTCCAACAGTTGTATGATAATCGAATAACTAAACATGTAAGTGACTTTTCCTACCACCAGTCGAAGAAGAGAGACGACAAGGGAAACGATGGATGCATTTGGGTGATCAGACAAAAGAACAAACGCCTATTGAACCATCAAAAACCGCTCCTGGAGACACCCGCGTTTGGTTGAAGATGTCTTCATAGCCGCTACGCGCAACAAGGAGGGTAAGCGCTTTGGATTTTCATTGTTCAAGAATGTAGCTGACCTAAGATTCGTTTGAATCGAGGCTTAACACAGTTTGTATTGGAGATTGGAACCCAAAAGCTAAGATGACGTCAATGCCCTCAACCTGGAAATTCGACACCACTAGAATACAAAAACATCCTAACACACTAACCTCAAATGGAAGATGAACTTCATACGAACCTACCAAACAAGTTGATAACGTATAGTCCATTGAGCCCGAACCAGAATACGAACATTGGGCTACGACCCAATTAAAGTAACACCGTACAACAAGACGGATGTAAGCTCACCTCGAGCGGCTTCCAAAAGGTACTACCAGATCAGCCTTGCAAAGGCGGATCCAGAGTACACGATTTACAGACAGGCAACGGATCCTTGTCCGATAAGCGCCCCACTACGAGCACTAGCCGAAATGCTAAGAAACCTTAGCATTTGGCTCGCCTATAAAAGGAAACCTATGACACTCCAAAAAAAGGTACGATTTCTCACACATCCCAATGCACACACATATCTCTGGCAACATGAAATCTTCATCTCACGTCGAAGTCTAATCGTGGGGTGCATCCCCAAGGTAAGACTAATGGTCTATCTTTATTGTGCAAGAAATCATCAACATTACTTCTTTTTAGTACAAGGTCCGGTCCAAGACTAGCCTGCTGAGCCCATCCGCAGTCGGCCCAAACCCATATTCTTTTTACATAACTGCGTTTCCAAATATCTCATCTAAACATGAGCGCATCGGCACAATCCCTCCCCACCCCACCCCACCCATGCTCGTCGTGCGGGATACGACATGGAAGGGAAACAATCAAATCGCAGATAACTCAAAAAGGCCAGCGTCCGACGCAGCTATCTGGGAATTCTGTGACGAATACTATTACCAGCTATTACCATTGATAGCTGAAACAGTGCATCAAGAAGAGAAACGCGCCAAAAAAAGCTAAAAGGGGTACAAGCCCGCTTAAACTTTGAGGGGTTTTCAAGAAAGAGTCCAAGAGACCGAGAAGTGTCACAATATTCCAAATCAAAAGTTAGTCTAGTCTCTGGACATATCTAATAGTCCCCAACATCGCCGAAGTGTCTTCTCCAGAATAAGGTATGGCAAACGAAGATCACCAAATCATAGGGACACGAATTAACAGTCTTGGGAACAAAGAAAAGGAGTATTTGAGAGAACATAAAGGATCAAGTCATAGGGACACGAATTAAAACACAGTCTTGGGAACAAAGAAAAGGAGTATTTGAGAGAACATAAAGGAATGAGAAAGATGATGCCACTAGAACTCTAAGGTAAGGAAAAACGTTACCTTAGAGCTACTTTAGTAACCGCAACCCTTGCCCTGGTAACGACCATAGTAAAACGGAGTCCACATCATGTAAGCACTATCGTGAGGAAATCTCCTCATGAAAGATTGAAGATTTCTCTGAAAGTGATGACAACGGAGGGGGCACTGAAAGTCAAAGTCAAAAAGACAAAAGTGAAGCACTGAGGAAGATGACCTATCCCAACCATGCCTATGTGAGGACGTAGATCCTTTCATACCTCGCATCCGCAACTTTGAGTTCCTAAAGAAAATCTGAATGCCAAGTCACGTCAAAACGTATGAGGGAAGTGAAAACCTGAAGAACTACTTCAAGGTATTTCACGCTTGCGACCAACGTAGAACGATGGGCCATGCCAACATGGTGCCACATGTTCAACTCCACATTGATTGTGTCCACCAGAGTGTGGTTTGACGAGCTACCACCAGAGTCCATAGATAGTTGAAAAAGGAATTAAAAAAACGCATCAATGACCCTTTGGAAATTAAGCACATCAAACAGAAAGCAGGGGAGTCAACAGAGGAGTTCATCAAAAGGTTTAAATCCGAGAACATGCATGTCAAAGGGGCACCTGAATGCACGAGAATCTCCGGGTTCATGAACGACATCAACACATATTCCAAAACTAGTGGATGAAATGATGAAAGAAAAAGTGGAGGTAGCAAACCAGGCATGGACGAAAGGGCCCCCAACATGGAAGTAAATAACGAAGACCCGATAAAGGAAATTTCAAAGTCCTACCCCCGATGACCACACCATTATTACTCTAGAGAACGATCAACCCCAACTTTTTCTTTTACTACAATACAAGGGTTAAATACACTACTACATAGGAGGTTGTAATTTGTAAAACTGGTGGGTCACGGAATAATGTAGGTTTTCTTTGGTATTCTGTTTCGTTTATATTTAACTCACTAGATTCCTATCAAATAAGCATATCGCGCAACTCAAGTGACTGAAAACATCACCATTCTTCCATTTTTATGGAAATACAATACAACCGATTAAATAATCTTTGTCACTATTAAGCTATAGCGTACGTTAATGTGAATGAAAATTAGAGCAAGCTAACGATCGTGTATTTATTATCATTCAAAGATTACAGAATGTAACAAATTAGGGTTCAAAACAATGATGCGAACGCAAGACAAAACTATATTGAGTGAAAACGAAAGCCGTTGACATATATCTCGCTTATTACAAAAAATAATAATTTGATGGGAAAAGAACAACTAACAGTTAAAGTGGATGACTCAAACAAGCGCACACACAATTCCAAATGGATCGGCATCACTCAAGTTGTAAGCTAAACTTGGTCGGCAGCTTTTAGTGTATTAATTAAATAAAATTTCCCTGCAGTTGAGCAATTTGCATTAAACTAAACCAATATAGTGAAAGAGACATTTTAATTTGGTCTTCCAAGCTGGACTTCAGTATGTTTAGGGTTGGTTTGTTTTTAAGCAATTGAAATATTGTATTGAAGGTCAGTTGAAGCATCACAAATCGGGCAAGGAATGTGAAAAGATTAGGGGCTGTTTAGTTGGAGAAAATTTTTCTAACTTTTTAGAAAAAATTTTATTTGAAAAATGAAAAATAGAAAACCTGTGATCATTTTTCAATATTTTTCAAAAATTATAAAATTTTCATTTTTTAAATTTATATAGAAAATTAGAAAACTCCATTTTACCTTTTTCTAAATTTTCACCTCATACCCACCATTGTTTTATTTAACCCAATTCAATAACACGCTACTCTATTCAGTATTCACCGTTCATCATTATTTTAACGTTTTCGTCAGTAAATTTACGTTTTCGTCTGTAAATTTACGATTTCGTCTGTAAATTTACGTTTTCGTCAGTAAATTTACGTTTTCGTCTGTAAATTTACGTTTTCGTCAGAAATTTACATTTTCGTCAGAAAATTTACGTTTTCCTCAGTAATTTTACGTTTTCGTCAGTAATTTTACGTTTTTGTCAGAAAATTTACGTTTTCGTCAGAAATTTACGTTTTCGCCAGTAAATTTAGGTTTTCGTCAGAAAATTTACGTTTTCGTCTGTAAATTTACGTTTTCGTCTGTAAATTTACGTTTTCGTCTGTAAATTTACGTTTTTGTCAGAAAATTTACGTTTTCGTCAGTAATTTTACGTTTTCGTCAGAAAATTTACGTTTTTGTCAGAAAATTTACGTTTTCGTCAGAAAATTTACGTTTTCGCAGGTAAATTTAGGTTTTCGTCAGAAAATTTACGTTTTCGTATGTAAATTTACGTTTTCCTCAGAAAATTTACGTTTTCGTCAATAATTTTACGCTTTCGTCAGTAATTTTACGTTTTCGTCAGAAAATTTACGTTTTCGTCAAAAAATTTACGTTTTCGCCAGTAAATTTAGGTTTTCGTCAGAAAATTTACGTTTTCGTCAGAAAATTTACGTTTTCGTCTGTAAATTTACGTTTTCGTCTGTAAATTTACATTTTCGTCAGTAATTTTACGTTTTCGTCAGAAAATTTACGTTTTCGTCAGAAAATTTACGTTTTCGTCCGAAAATTTACGTTTTCGTCTTTAAATTTACGTTTTCGTCAGTAAATTTACGTTTTCGTCTATAAATTTACTTTTTCGTTAGAAAATTTACGTTTTCATCAAAAATTTACGTTTCCGTCAGTACATTTACGTTTTCGGCAGTAAATTTACGTTTTCGTCTGTAAATTTATGTTTTCATCAGTAAATTAACCTTTTCGTTAGTAAATTTACGTTTTCGTCTTTAAATTTACGTTTTCGTCAGTAAATTTAAATTTAAAATTCAATGACGAAAACATAAATTTAATTTTTATGACAAAAAAGTAAATTTACTGACGAAAACGTAAATTTACTGACGAAAACGTAAATTTACAGACGAAAACGTATACTTATTGACGAAAACGAAAATTTACTGACGAAAACGTAAATGTACTGACGGAAATGTAAATTTTTGACGAAAACGTAAATTTTCTGTCGAATACGTAAATTTACCGACGAAAAAGTAAATTTACTGACGAAAAAGTAAATTTTTGACTAAAACCTAAATTTTCTTACGAAAACGTAAATTTACAGACGAGAACGTAAAATTACTGACGAAAACGTAAATTTACTGACGAAAACGTAAATTTACTGACTAAAACGTAAATTTATACACTAAAACGTAATTTACTGACGAAAATTTAAATTTACAGACGAAAACGTAAATTTACTGGCGAAAACGTAAATTTTTTGACAAAAAAAGTAGATTTTTGACGAAAACGTAAATTTACTGACGAAATCCTAAATTTACAGACGAGAACGTAAAATTACTGACGAAAACGTAAATTTTTTACGAAAACGTAAATTTTCTGACGAAAACCTAAATTTACAGACGAGAAAGTAAATTTACAGACGAAAACATAAATTTACAGACGAAAACGTAAATTTTCTAACGAAAACGTAAATTTACTGGCGAAAACGTAAATTTTCTGACAAAAAAGTAAATTTTTGACGAAAACGTAAATTTACTGACGAAAACCTAAATTTACAGACGAGAACGTAAAATTACTAACGAAAACGTAAATTTTTTAATAAAACGTAAATTATCTGGCGAAAACCTAAATTTACAGACGAGAACGTAAATTTACAGACGAAAACGTAAATTTACTGACGAAAACGTAAATTTTCTTACGAAAACGTAAATTTACTGGCGAAAACGTAAATTTTCTGACAAAAAAGTAAATTTTGACGAAAACGTAAATTTACTGACGAAAACCTTAATTTACAGACGAGAACGTAAAATTACTGACGAAAACGTAAATTTACTGACGAAAACGTAAATTTTCTGACGAAAACGTAAATTTACTGACGAAAACGTGAATTTTCTGACGAAGACGTAAATTTTCTGACGAAAACGTAAATTTAAAGACGAAAACGTAAATTTACTGGCGAAAACGTAAATTTAAAGAAAATACGTAAAATTACTGACGAAAACGTAAATATACTGACGAAAACGTAAATTTATACACTAAATCGTAATAATACTGATAAAAAGTAAAAAACTAATTAAAACGTAGAAAAAATTACGAAAATATGAAAAAAGAAGACGGGAAAAAACAGACGAAAACGTAAAAAAAAAACTAGCAAAAACGTGAAAAAAAGTTGATTATGAAAAAAATGGTTGAAAATAGTTACGTTTAAACATTGTTTATTTTTTTAGAAAATGAAAAATATTATCTAAACAAGTTTTCAAAATTCTCAACTCTTTTCTAGAAAAGAAAAGTCTTTTCTTTTCTAGAAAATTAGAAACAGAAAATTATGAAAATTTTTCCACAACTAAACAGCCCCTTAAGGATTCAAATGTTGTTGTTGATGCATGTTCGACTAGATAATTAATTACAAAAATGACTAATTAGAGTAATGTTATTTAGGGTATGTTTGGTACCAAGCGTTTGAGAGCATTTTTGAGCAACTAGAAGCAAGCGACTAGCAGTTTAAATATAATGTTTGTTTGGCAAAAAGCGACTAGTGGTTGAATTGTGCGTAATTGCTCTTATTCAAAATGCTTTATCAACGAGCATTTAGATCTAACAAACATTAAATATAATGCTTGTTTATCAACTACCTTCTTTTTATTTAAGAACATTTATTTTAATGTGTACATGTCATTTTAAGTAATTTTATAATGTATAATTACTGTTATTGTTACGTTTACCAAACACTTTATTTAACAAACAGCTACTGCTTACTGCTCCTACTAACTATTACTGCATACTAACTATTACTGCATACTGCTTATTGCGTCTGCTCATACAACTGCTTACTACTACGTGTTGCCAAAAATAAGCTTAGACTTATAATGCATGTCTAAATATATATGTCTAACGCATAATTCACTTGTAAATTTATATTACACATTTTCACTCTTCAAATTTTCATCAATCATTTTTCGGATAAACCAATCAAATCGTTAGATACTTATATGCATGATTAGTAGACACAATACCAAGGCGATTTTTCATCATGCTAATTAAGAGAAATAAGTTAATTAGGCAATTTATCATCGTGCTAATTATGAGAAGTAAGTTAATTAGTTAAAATTTAAGATTTAAGTTTATTTAGACATGAAACATATCAAAAGCTTAATCCTATTCTTCATTTTTGTTTTAAATAAATAGATGATATTAGACCAAAACTCATTTTAACATTTGTTTTTCAAATATTAATATCTCATAAACCGTTAATCGTTAAACGGAAAACATATACTATCAAGACGAGCATATACTTATCTTTTTATATGTATACACTTTGATATACTTTTGACACATTTTTTCTCGTTTATTTCACCTTTTTACGCTTTTTATCTTCGATGTTGAAACTTGCACGAGAAATCGCAAGTGATTAAACACTAATCTAAAGTAATAAAATCACATTTGATATAAACGTTAAATCACATATGATATTAGTGTTAAATCACATATGATATGTAATTCTAATAAAATAACATGTAATTCGATATTAGTGTTAAATCACATATGATATAAGTGTTAAATCACATGTGATTTTATGCGAATATTTTTTTTGAAAAGTTGGATATTATTAAACAAACACGGCACCAATACGGGGATTTCTAAGCCAATAGCTTTGTTGAGAGCGAGTAATTTTAGTGGTTTTGGCCTTTATGTTTGGCCTTTCCTATGCTTTGCTTCTTTTCTTTTTCGTTTATTGCTTTGTACAGTTTTCAATCACAACGAAGAAATTCGTGAAAAACAAAACAAAAATCGTTTAAGGTATATCAAATTGTCCATCTATAGAAAGATAATAAATGCGGATCGTGATGGTATAATGTATTTTGTCTAACATTAACGATTTATAAGTTATACAAATTCTGAAAATATGCAACATAATAAAAGGCTTTGAATCGCATACATTTGATTAAGGTGGAAATGATTGACGAGTATTAGTCCTTTCCAAGAAACTAATATTAATCAAAATAAGTCTTCTCAAATATTAATATTATAAATATATATAATATATTTAGCGGGCACACAAGCTCACCACTACGACTGGGCTTCTCGTCATTAGGCTTTGGCTCGCGACTTGGGCTTATGTTTAGGTTTTAGCTTGGGCTAATTTATTTTTTGGATGGCTTTAACATATTGTTATTTAGTCCCGAAATGTTGACTAAGCCCATCTTAACTATTTTTTCACGTATATACATAGCAAGCCATTATTCAGTTGGTCACAAGTGTTGAGAGGAAGATATTTAACCATGTTGTTGGACAAACAAAGAAGGAAGAATGAGATCGTCAATGAGATGACGAATAGCCTTTTTGGTTAAAGGATTTTTCCGGTAAATTTTATTACTCCAAAAAACATTCAAATACAAAGGATGCATATGAATCCTACATCTTCGCCCGTTACACAGACAAACAACTTACTAGCCATAGAAGAACACATAAATTACTACAAAGTCACATTAAGATGTTTGAAAAATAAAATTTCTTGCTTCCGCGGACTCTAATTTCAAGATTATCAGCAACAGACTGGACATCACCTAGAATACCCAGATCCTTGTACATATCATATCATCGTATGGGTCATAGTCAACAACAACATCCTTGTAAGAATCATTTCATTGTTCCCACAAACTATTCGTTCCATATCTCATATTTGATGTTTTAAAAGCCATAAATTTTTTTTATCATTATCCACATGTTCAACTACGCCATCCTCATTTAACTCACTTGAAATATCACCCATTTTCCTAGGAACCAGGTTCTTTTGATCATCCACAAGGGTAAATTTCCCTTCAAAGATCTTCTGGTTAATCTTGTTAATTTTCTGAAGAATCGGAGTGTGACTATCAACCAGATGAGGAGTACCATCCTCAAACATAAATCTACCCGAAGAATCCTCCAAACCAACTAACTTTGAGGCCCCACCATTAGTTCCAAGATCATCATCATTTTCAAAAGAATTATGTGCAGCAAAAAAATTAGAGTTACTAACCTATTTACTTAGAGTAACCTCTATACTAGTCCCCGAAGTAGCTTGCAACAAACCACACCGTCCTTGGTTAAAGATTAAGGCCATGAACTTGAATCAAAGCTAATAAGATTAACTTATATCTAAAAGCAAGTCTATAAGATATGCTACATTAAAAGCGCCTTAATAGGTTCTAGACCAATGGCAACTCTACTTATCGGTAGATATGTAGTCACTAACTGGACAATCTTTGGTTGGGTGGGGGAGGGGGGTCGAGGGGATGCCAGCCCTCACAGAGTTTGGGGAAACGCCCCAAAACCTCAACGATCTTTATGAATTGATACAGAAGGACTTACTATATTTTCTCAATAAAACCCAACCAATGTGTCTGTTGGTGAAAGGTTGTGTCTGTTTGATTTCAACCAAATTTAACCGCTATAACTGTCAAAATATTTTGTTAATATAACAGACATATCTGGTCTCGTTGAACATACAAAGATCTATAGAATTCCTCTATGTTCTTGCTTTATTCTTTTGTGCCTAGAAACAGTGTGTTCTTCTTAAATTATCCCAATTAGGATTTCGTGATCCACATGAACCAATAGGATCACAATACTTTATATGAAAAGTAAACTCAATACGATTCAAACAAGAAATTCAAGATTATCATCACACCATACGCAATTTCTACAATTGGCATAAAACGACAAGAGGAAGTTACGTTGACGTTTAGAAGAAAGGGAAGTTTTTTTTATATATAGAATCTCTCAATGATTGAAAACGATAAGGCATGTCCTTAGACAATCTTGGAATAAATGTAAGAAAATAACAAGCATCTAGGTATTAGTGTTTACCAAGATTATTATCCATCGGGTCAGAATGATCCTCTTAATCTCTCTAAAAACTTGTCAAAAATGCATCATCTTCGACATCTTCAGATGAAGGCACATCATCAACGGATTTAGCATCTACAAAAGGAGACTTACATGACCAGAGGTTTGGTTGTTTTGTTAAATCTTCAAAGACAAAAATATTTCATCGTTGTCATCAATCTTGATATGAATGCTAGAGTTAATAAACCTATTTGCTTTAGTGAAGATGCTAACTTAAGCCATGTTCATATTTGGATTCTCAATGTTTCAATCTTCAGGTTGAGCACCAAGCCTCAAATATGAGAAACTTTATAGAAATAATCGATGTAGAAGCATGAGGAAAGATATATGTAATAAAAATAAAACAATATTATCCAAGATACATGCATAGTTATCTTAATTTTTAAGCAGATGAACTCTTTCCCCAAAAGATAGAATTATCTCTTGAGTATTTTCTTTATTATTCAAATCAATAATAACAATTAAACTGTCATATATTTGAAGGTGACATCTTTGTAATTTTTGAAGACTTGTCATAATCTCCAAAGACAAAGGTTCCCTAAAAAAATTATTTAGCCATTCAACTTGAATTGTTGAAGATGTAATAGAAATAAGATCTTTTTACTTTCGGATGATCAATTAAATATTATTGTGGTATTTTTTTGTTAAGATTCTTTATAATTTTCTACAAAAAGAATATTTGAAGATTGTTGGGTCAAGATTTGACCCCATTTTTCCTCATACATATTTCAATATAAAATAGCACCTGAAGACATGAAGATGAGAAGACAACTTCAGGATTTGCTGAAGACAAATTTAGCACCATGTCTACGTCCAACTGAAGACAGTTGAGCACCAACACTTAGAAAGCACTTTGAAGACAAATGAAACATCCACTTCAGTAGGGATGCAGATCAACACCTAAAGGAAAAGACCTGAAGAAGTTGTTTCATTGTAGCTTGGAGTGACAAACCAAGCTAGAAAATGTCAGTTTATCTGTCAATATACAACCCGATGCATTGATACTTCCAAAGCAAAAAGAAAAAGGAAAAAAGGTACAAAAGTGGTTTATATAAAATACTCATTTTTGTACTTTGATGAGAATTTAATGAAAGAACACATGGGCGCACATGGGCTACACATGGGACTTTAAAGATAGGCTAAGTTTTCCTTTTCAAAAAACACACACAAGACGTATACTTGTGATTCAATCCTCGGTTGTTATTCCCTAAAACAACCGGGTGTAATTCTTTGGTATATACTTATCAATAAAGAATTAAACATTGAAAATTACAACTTGTGTTAAGTAGTTAATCGGTCTAATCTTGTTAATATTGTACGATTTAGAGGAGTAACAAAGATATTTCATAATCTCCAAAAACATATGTTCCCCTACAAAACATTCTTCAACCATTCAACTTGAGGGGTTGAAGATGTAATCGAAATAAGATATTTTTATTTTCTAAGTGATCATTTGAACATTATTGTATATTTTAGGTTAAGGTTCTCTATTTCTAACAAAATCAGTATGAGAAGAAAAATTATAATAAAAAGAGTGTACCGGTTAACCTTAAGTTGAAATTGAAACCCGTTACATGGGAATATCGAATAGTCGGAAAAAAGAATAGTACTTTAAGCGGTAAAAAGAAGGATGAGGTCCTAGTAAAGAGGCTAGTAACTCAAACTCTTTTGATGCACTTATTTAGTAGTAAATTATGTTGATTTAGGTATTAATGGGAAGACTTCTAAGTTGGCTAGTTTGGGGGATATTTTGGGTTGGACTCAGTATCGGGCTGGTACTCCTAAAATGGAAGCTAGTAATAATCCTCTCATTGTTAAAATTGATGAGATGTAAAGAAACATTATTGAAGGGATATTTAATCATGCGGATGATGAGGAAAGCCAGTTCTAAGAAAAAAAGTTGAATATTCAGGTGAACTTGATGATGTATCATTATCTCTTGTTTAAAACTATAATATTTACTTAAAAAGTGTCGATTGTACATGCTTATTTCTCCACGTAATCACAAGCGTGCAGATTTTGTATAAATAATCTGTGTTACTAGGCGTGCAAACAAATGTGCACGTACAAAAGTGTCAAGAATCAAAATCCATTCAATAGAAAACTTAATCTCGCGCTCAACCATGTAAAAAGTTCATGAGAATATAACTAGTAAAATTTTGGATGGAGTAAACTATAAAATAAGATAACCACAACAATTAGCGTGATATTACATTTTCAAATGTAGTTGAACCCGTGCATAATGATATGTATATATTTCTGAATTCTAATCGTCGGACATGGGTTATAAGACCAATAACATCTAGTTATTAGTGTTTACAAAGATTATTATCCATCGGGTCAGAGTGATCCTCCAAGTCTCTACATGAACTTGTCGAAAATGCATCATCTTCGACATTTTCAGATGAAGCCTCATCATCAATGGATTTATCATCTGCAAAAGGAGGGTTACATGACCAAAAGTTTGATTGTTTCGTTAAATCTTCAAAGACTATAATATTTCATCATTGTCATCAATCTTGATATGACTGTCATAGTTAATAAACCTCTTTGCTCGAGTGAAGATGCTAACTTTAGCCATGTCCATTTTTTAGGTTTCAATGTTTTAATCTACAGGTTGAGCACCAAGCCCCAAATATGAGCAACTTCATAAAAATCATCAGTGTAACAAGCATGAGGAAGGATATATGTAATACAAATAAAACAATCTTATCTGATATACATGTAGAGTTATCTTAATTTTTTAAGCACTTGAACTCTTTCCCCAAAAGATAACTTTTCTCTTGAGTATATTCTTTATTATTCAAATCAACAATAATAATTAAACCGCCATATATTTAAATGTGACATCTTTATAATTTTTGAAGACTTGTCATAATCTCCAAAGATAAAGGTTCCAAAAAAAATTCTTTACCCATTCAACTTGAATTGTTGAATATGTAATAGAAATAAAATCTTTTTACTTTTCAGGTGATCAATTGAATATTGTTGTGGTATTTTGTGTTGAACTTCTATATAATATTTTTCAAAAAGAATATTTGAAGATTGTTAGGTCAAGATTTGACCCAATTGTTCCTCGCACGTATTTCAAATATAATATAGCACTTGAAGAAAACTTAAAGATTTACTGAAACCAGCTTTAGCACCAGGTCCATCCAACTAAAGAAAGTTCAACACCAACACTTCGAGAGCACGTTGAAGACAAATGAAATCTCCACTTCAGTAGGGATGCGGATCAGCACCTAAAGGACAAGGGCTGAAGAAGTTGTTTCAATTCAGCTTGGAGTGACAAAGCAAGCTGGACGATGTCAGTTTATCTCTCAGTATACAACCTGATGCATTGATACTTCCAAAGCAAAAAAGAAAAGAAAAAAGGATACAAAAGTGTTTTAAATAAAATACTCATTTTTGTACTTTGATGAGATTTTAGTGTAAGAACACATAGGTGCACATGACTACACATGAGACTTTAGAGATAGGCTAAGTTTTTCCTTTCAAAAAACAAACACAAGATGTATAGTTGATAGGATCTTTCTCTCCTATTATTAGGAGAGTATACTTGTCATTTAATACCGGTTGTTATTCCGCAAACAACCGGGCATAATTCTTTAGTATATACTTATTAATAAAGAATTAGACGTTGAAAAGTACAAGTTATGTTATTAGTAGTTAATCGGTCTAATCGTGTTAATATCATACGATTTTGAGGACTAACAAAGATATTTCATAATCTCCAAAAATAAAGGTACGCCTACAAAACATTCTTTAGCCATTTAACCTACGTGGTTGAAGATGTAATTGAAATAAGATCTTTTTTCTTTCTAGATGATCATTTGAACATTGTTGTATATTTTGGGTTAAGATTCTCTGTTTCTAACAAAATCAGGATGAGAAGAAATATTATAATAAAAAGAGTGTACTGATTGGCCTTAAGGTGAACTTTAAACCGGTTACATGGAAATGTCGGATAGTTGGAAAAAAGAATAGTACTTTAAGTGGTAGAAAAAAACAAGATGGTGGTTTCTAGTAAAGAGGCTAGTAACTCAAACTCTTTTGATGCACTTAATTTAGTTGTAATTATGCTCATTTAGGTATTAATGAGAAGACTTTTAAGTTGGCTAGTTTGGAGGATCTTTCTGGTTGGAATCAGTATCGGGCTAGTACTCCTCAAATGGAAGCTAGTAATAATCCTCTCATTGTTAAAATTGATGTGATGAAAAGAAACAATATTAAAGGGAAATTTACTCATGTGGATGACGAGAAAAGCCATTTCCAAGAAAAAAAGTTGAATATTCAGGTGAACATTATGATGTCTCGTTATCTCTAGTTTAAAACTATAACATTTACTAAAAAGTGTGTCGATTCTACACGCTTATTTCTTCCCTTAATCACAAGCGTGCAAATTTAGTATAAAATAATCTGCGTTACCAGGCCTGCACGTACAAAAGTGTCAAGAATCAAAAGTTATTCAATAGAGAACTTAAATCCCTTTCTCAAGCATGTAAAAAGTCCATCAGAATATAACTAGAAAAAAATTGGATGGATTAAACTGTAAAATAAGATAACCACAACAATAAGTGTGATGTTTCAATTTTTAAATGTAGTTGAACCCGTGAATAATGATATGAAATTTTTTTGACTTCTAATCGTCGGGCATAGGTTATGGGAGTAATATTTTGCTAGAAAAACAGAGAGAATTGCATGATAATGATAAGCTTAATTAAGACCCATATGATGCTAATTTGTTTGAAGATCAAGATATCCTAGATAATGTCCAGGTTATAGCTGATGCATATGATGCATATGGAATCAGGGTCCGAGGTCGTAAACAATAGTAGATTTCTTTATGTTTTAAGTGACTTTGATGTCTTGTTTCTTGTGTGTTTCTTCCTAAAGGGAAGTTGGATGCCCATATAACGGGCGGAGATATGAGACGCATCATATCCGTTTGTACTTAACTGTTTGTTGGCTAAATTTACCGAAAAAAACTTTTTCTCAAAAAAATTTAATAAAATTAAATGTGTGTTTTTAGTATTTCTCATTTTTCATATTATATTTATTCTTCTCATTTAATCTTAATTTTATTTTATGATAAACAAAGATAACGTGAGAGTCGCCCATCTCCTTAACACCAAGTAGATCACCGAACTCTGTTTGCAAATCACACGGAGTATTGGGAGTAAACGTTGCCGATGATGTAACACAGTACGATTGGTTACTAAGCTCGAGCAAGAAATCACACTGATTGGGCTTGGCTTTGAGGAAGATCAATAAAGAGTCATCAACGAAAAAAGTATGGGATATCACAAAACAATTTCTAGCCATTTGTATGCATGTAATAAGTAAAAATCGGTGCATAACATGGTCTATCATTTGGGATAGAACATCAACAACAATAATAAATTACGGTGATTTCGGATCTCCTTGAAGAATACCTTCGGCATGATCGAATCAATCGACTCCCCATTAATCATAAAATCTATTCCGTAACGCTATAAATATGTTTACCAAGTTTTAGTTTTAATTTAAAGGCAGTTAATTAAAACTTCGTAATTATTCTAGCTAAATGTCATTTGGAGACGATTATAAGCTTTGTAATGCAAACAAGAGCGTAGAGTTACTGCATTTTGTTCTCAAAAATTAAAACGTCTCTCTTAATAAGCATGCGACAAACATTAATCGACCATGATCTTGAGAATGTGTGAGAGAGAAAGAGCTAGCTAGGTGTGAGAATGAAGCTGAAAAAATGGTGGGTTGCTTGCCTTGGAAAAGAACCAAGTTCAGTCAGAGTCATTGCACTTGCACGTGTGACACCAATATTCATGTCTCGGCAAGAACCATAAATCCTTTAACTACCAGTTAACTCCATACCTATCTGTTTTCTTCCTCATCAACCCATTTCTGTGCGACCATCCTTTCAAGAATCTTCCTTCACCAACTTATACTAATTATTCATTTTATTCATATATGCATATATCACTAGTAGTATACAAGAGGATTTTTTTTCTTTTCTAAATCATGCCTCTATGTCAAAAAGACTACAGAACCATACTTTTTAACAAGATAACAGGCATTATATATTAAAAAACTAGCAAAACACTGAAGAATATTAATATGTGAATGACTTATTCCCAAAGCAAGACATATATTATGCCATAAAACATAAATAAACACCAATACACGACCATATAGCAGATTTATTTTATTGCAAGTGTTATCACATCTTAGATATTTTCAAGCGGAAAAGAGGTAAGAAATGTACACTACACAGAAAGTTAACTAAAGAAAAAGAAACCTATAAATATACACATAAAAAGTATACAATCATAAACTGTGGGGTTCTAAATTGTGATATTTAAGGTTGATTGTTTAAGTTATTTTTTGAGGTTTTTATGGATGATGTTTCAAGAAAAAGAAACCTTATAAATATGTAACACACATAAAAACACCTAAACTAGGTGCCTTTCCGAGTTAATTATATCTATCCAAACATTGTCCATCAATGATAGCAAGTCAAGAAAAAACTTAATAATTACCTAAAATCAATGTACTAGATTGGGGAAACTGACATTTTCAATTGTTTAAGTTAGAACATAAAATTTGATGATATTTTGTTCAACTGTTTATATATTGGTGTTGGCTGTTTCACTGGTTAATATTTGAACTCAAAACCTGCTAAATTGTTTATAATAGTTCTCAACCAATCTACAAGCAAGGTAAACTATAATATTCATAAGAGTATCACATTCTAAATCCATAACTATAACATGAAAACTTCTAATAAATTGATAGCCATAAAGAAGGATATTTCACAGAATTTTTACACCCTTAATTCTTAAATCAAACATGCTATAAAGTAATTAGCATCACAAACACAACTAGTTATATGAAATCCGAAAAGCGAAGAGGATTGCAGAGGTGCAATTAAGTGAAAATAGGATGACACGAAAGATGAGTTACACTCTTTCGTTTTAGAAAGGGGGGCGATTTGCTCCCCAATATGCATCTGTTGGCAATTGGACTGAGTTTAGCATATTGGGTGCCAACCCATGAAATAACGCCGGATTATCATTCATGAGCTGTTGTTGTTGGCTTCCTATACCCGTAGGTGATCCTAGATGACCGTTTCCTGAGCCCGGTGTAGTTTCTTCTTCTTCAAGAGGAAGTCTTTCGTAAGCAGCATTCCCAAAAGATGCAGCCATGATTACCACGGGGCCTGATGCTAACAAAGGGCCTACTACGCTTCCTCCGACTACCTGCCCTTGACCTCCAGCTAGGTAAATGGTCAATCCAGAAGCCGCAGGTGGAGCTGGAGGAGGAAGAAATGAACCAGATAACGATAAGATCTCAAATCGCCCATGTAGCGTCACAACTTGCCCGGGTGCTGCTGGCTGCTTTAGTGTAACATTAGTGACCGTGCCACTACCGCTTAAAATACACACCCCTCTTTGCCTTCTAGTTGCAAAGTTGGATATACTTTCTTGAATATCACACCCATTAGCCACCTCCATCACATGGGACCTAAGCGCGTTAGCGCTGTCTCTAGTGATAATAATAGGTGGCTTAGGCTTATTCTTAGAGCCAGCTGGACGGCCACGAGGCCGTCTAGACCCTCCACCACTACCACCACCACCACTGCTATGCTCTCCATCTCCACCAGTCACAACTGAAGCCAATTCTCGATTACCATCATTATGATTATTCTCTTCACGCTCTCTCTTTTGGCCATGGTTGAGGCTGCTACTTCCACCACTTTGCTCATCTTCATCTGAATTCGGCTGCTGCTGGTGGTGCTGCTGATGATTTTGATGATACTGCTGCTGCTGAAACTGTTGGTGATGGTGTAGCTGAAGATCTCTAGCATGAAAAGGAGGAGGCAGATGACGACCATGAGAAGTGACTTGATCCATCTTAGGAACAATTGAACACCCTTAAAGACGGCCCTAAATCTTAGCAAAGTTAAGAGAAGTTTTTTTAGAAGTTTTACTACTAACCTTCACCAAGAAACATAACCAAATTCTGAGCTGAAAAACTCATATTTGTAACTTCTTTCTGTCTACTTTGATCTAGCTAGATATGAAGAGATTGGTAGCTAGCTAGCTGTTGGTGAAGGTTAGAGAGAGATGTGTTGTTTGTTGTTCTTGTGGTTGGCTGGCTAATGTTAAGTTGTTTGGGTTAGGGTTAGGTCATGAAGAGAGAGGAGAGAGAGGGATAAGTTTGCGTGCGCATGGGCGGTGAGGTGGGTCCTATATTTGTCCCCCATTCTTACCCATGTTCTCCTCCAATTCTTCACTTCGTGTTTCCATTTTTAGTGTTTTGTGCAGTAATTTTCATGTTTTATATGCTCCAAGACTAGCTTGCTTGTCACAATGGGTTCACATTTATGGGAGAATGATTTCACTTCCACTTTTTACTTACTCACATTAAAAAAAAAATTACAAATTAAAAATATATTAGTTTTTGGATAAAAGCCATAAATACATTACGTAATATTTATTTAAAACCATAATACTTTATGAACTTTTTTGTGTTATATATATATATATATATATATAGTTGAAACAAAATTCAGACTTTTAAAAAACAACATATTTAACCGATAATTACATTTGAGTACCGATTGTTATAAGTTTTAGTGAGAAAAACTAGTATATTATATTACAAGTATCCTCCACTTCTCCTATTTCTCCAAAAGTAAAAACTCTAATTACATTCAAACCCCAAAATTGATTATATATCAATGACGCATCTTCAATATCATACAATAATGAATGAATCAAAATGGTTTTATTGGCTGTTGTATAAAATAAACACAAATAAGCAATACATAAGCACAGATTAGCACCAATACAAACTCTGAATCAATAAAAAATGAATATGAACAACAGGTTTCTATGCACTTAGGTGAAATAACTAAAATAAGTACTTCAGCCTAAAATAAGCTTAGACTAGTGTATTCATTAACCAAAGACTACTGACAATAAGCTATAGTGCTAAAAAGGCCAAAGCAAAAATGAAGATATGATCAATTTTGTACACCTCATGTGCACCTAACGTTGAAAAGGACAAATTCAAATAAGCGCAACTTATTGTAATAAGCTCCAAACCCAAATCTTTTTGAAAATAGTCAAATATCTTATAAAAGTAAAGTGATCTACCAATTTTTAGGTTCCAAATATCACTAATGAATCTTTAGTTCAATTTGCAAGTTATGACCAAGAACATGAACTTTAAAATACAATTTGTAACTCCAAATTTCTCCAATGTGTTCTCTACCTATAGGCAACTACTGAAACTTGCTTACCACACCTAATGCACCATGTTTAACCTAACAGCAAGCAACAAAAACAACTAGAACAGCCTAAGGATCAAACTCAGTTGATTTACCCCAGAGAATTGTAAACATATGTTTCTTTTGTAATTTGTTTTAGACTAAAAGACCTATTGAATAAGCAACTAATAAGAAAACATAAACTGTCTAAACAAGATTCAATCAAAGATTAACTCTAGAACTCATATAAGCAAACTATCCAAATATCACTTTAAATATGGTAATAGTTGCCTTGCAACACTATGATTTTCAAAGCAGCTATGTTTTTAAATCAATTTCAGATAAGCTTTATAGCTCAGTCCTTCGTAGAAACATAAATAAGCATTAATTAAGCAATAAAAAGAATAGGTTACTTGGAAAATTCAGAATTTAAACCCCTATTTCACTCTCTGTAACAAAAAATATAAATACTAATATTTTTGTTTTTTATGTTGTTTTAAGGAAAGTTAAATATGATTAACCTATAACTAAGATAAGGGGAGAATTTTGAACAATAAATAAGCACAGACAATAAGCTCTAAGCACTATGCTACTCTAAATCGACATAACATTCATTAACCAAAGAGTAGAACCATTACAAATATAAGCTAAACAAGTAGTAGTTACATACATGATAATTAAAAGTCATCCAACTCGAATAAATTTGAAAAATTTACAAAAAATGACATAATGTTACCATTGTACATATACAAAAAAGACTACTACTATCATAAGTTATTAAACAAGGTGCTGCATACTAAGGACCATCAAGAACAACATAAACATTAGGCATTCTTTTTTCCAAGCTTGAGGATTTGGTCCCAAGTTTTCCTATTAAATTAACTCTAGAACAACACGTTTGACAAGAATGGGGTTTTGCCCAAACCAGCTTGTTTGGCTTTCTTACCAACCAAACCAACATATTTTCCTTCAAGAAAATCATCAACTTCTATATAAATTTGTGATGGACCAATACCTTTCATTTTAACTTGTATATCAATCTCTAATGGATCGGTAGCAGCTTTTTTTGGGTGTCTTAACTACCATAGTTGATTTGCTTTCAACTTCCTGACTTGATTCCCCTACACCCTTTTCTTCAAAACAACCAATCATATTTCTGACAAATCTCTTTTTGAAATGGTCTTGTCCAGTAAAAACACTTGTGTCTTCAAAGTCTTCAACTGAGTTAAACCCATAATAGTCAAGAAAATCTTGTGTTTGACCTTCACTTCTCATTTTGGCTACGACTTTTGTTGCTGCTGCTGATGGAGGCCTTGGATCATAAAGTGACGAATCACTGGTAATACTAAACCTTGGATCATAAGGTGATGGATATTTGATAGTAGCATTAGGGTCATTGATATCATCAGCATTGCTACTATAACTAATTGTAATTACACTTAAACAAAACTTATGTGCACTAAATCAATTAGATCCTACGAAACTTAACCACCTAAAAAATACAATTGAATTAAAAAGGGGATAAAAGTTATATTTTTACCTTTATCCATTATCAAAAAATCCTTAACCAAAAAAATAAGTAACTCGATTATCAATAAAATTTAAAAGTTCTTGTAAAAGTAGCAAGGATAATCGAGTAAAAACTAAATAAAAAAAATTGTGCATATCAATTACCTTTGTATTAGATGTGGTCAATGTGGCTTTTAGGGTTCTTATAGTTCGATCAATTTAGGGGGAAATGAAAGAGACGAAGTGATATAACATACCATGTGTTTTCCCTCCAAAACATAAAACAACTGGTTACCATGTACAATAACCGGCTAAAGAGGTTGTTTCTGAAAGTCAAAGGTTAATTTTTGTTCAACTATGTATATCAAACATAAAAAAATTCATAGTGTATAATGATTCAAACTGGATACTACGTAATGTATTTATGGCTTTAATTCTTAGTTCTCTGCTAAACAATTCTAGATATGTTGGGTTACTTATACTTATTAAGTTTAATAATGTGAAGGTAGTCACGTCAAAAAAGTTTAATCATAACTTTAATCATTCGTATGTACTGTCTTCATATTTTTTTGAAGAAAACAAGTTAAGGAACACTACAACATTTAGTACAATTCTCATCGATTTAATAGGGTTGTCTCCAGCGAAATGTCACGAGGAAATAATCGATGGGGAACATTCGGTGTGGATTTTTTTCCCGAGACTATCCCAACGACAATGAGAGTCCTACTCATTTTCAGTAACCAAAATTACGTCACAATGGACACCTATTCTAAATGTAAGCTTAGTTATGTTTGTGTCAAAACATTATGTGATTCGGATCTAATACAAAGTTTATATCTAAAGGTGAGCTTAGTTATGTTTGTATCAAAACTCGAAAATATATAGTGAAATGATACTATATCTACCATTCAATAAATCAACATTATAGTAGATATAATCTTTGAAATTATTTTTGAAACAAAGATTAATATTAGGCATCCTAAGGCTAGATGGAGTGGTGGGTAAACTCACCCAACCTACCTTTAAACCTTATTGGTGGTGAGAAACTCACCGCCACGTCATACTTTTTTTTTCTTCTTAATTATTTTAATTCGTAAACTAAAAACGTTATTAAAAACGTAAAAGTAAACATTTTTTATTCGGAAAATAAAACATTTATTCAATACGTTAAGTATTAAAATACTGAAATTCAAATACAATACGAAAGAAAATACACTACTAGTTAGATAAAAAAACAAATACGTAATATGATTTGTCCATTCCCGGATCCGAATCCGGTAACTGCCCATAAAAAACTCCGACCGGAATTGATCTTGTTCAGCTTCTTCGGCCCTAACTTTCTCATCCCACTCCTTTTGTGCCCTAGCTTCTTCTTTCAATGTTTCTCTCAATACATGTTCATCTAGGTATAGTTGATGTAGCTCAATATCAGTAAGTAAGCAATTTAAATTGTTTACAATTGGATAGGGTGGATCGGGAGATGAAGAACCGATATGTGTTTAGGAAGGAATTTCTTCATTTTTGTAGGGAGTGATGTTATTCAGCCATTCAATTTTATTATGAATTTGAGTCTCCAATTTTGATGTCTTTCTAAACAAAGTTATTTTCATGTTGAAATCATTGTCAGATTCTTTTTTAAGAAACGTGTCAATTAAAACATGGTTCTATGGAGAAATATCATGGCAGTTCTCATATGTACTGCGCAATTTGATTTTAGCTTCGTGAGTAGCATCAAATTCAAAGGCTAACGACATAAGCGTAAACCGACGAAGTTGTTCTTCGTTGATTTGTTTCTGAACCATAGCTTTGATCTCATGAACGGTGTGTGGAAGGGAGCACGCTATTTTATTTTTGAAGTTGTGTGTGAAAATATTGAAAGTTAAGAAGTATTTGAAGATAGTAAATGGGATAATGTGATATTTATAAAAAAAGAAAAGAGGGAAATATTTGAATGTAACGGTAATAATAAGAAAAAAGTGTCATAGGTTGTAACTCACCGAAGTGAGATCTTCACTTGGTGAGACACATCTCACGCGTGGGTTTTTTAGCCGGGGTGGCAACTCAAGCGTGAGTTTGTCACTCACGGTAAGTTTTCACCACCACTTCGTCTGGCCTAATAATAATAAATCTCAAAGGCTACATGACATATACGTCTAACTCTTTTCATAGGTTGAGCGAGAGATGGCCGAGTAAAAAGAGAACACGATAAATCTTTTGACATACTGGTAACGACATGACACATGAATAAAACGAACCTTATCACGAGAAAATAACTATCTTTACATGTTTGGTCCACTTGTGCTGAACAAGATTAGCTGTCATATATATGGCACTAACATTGTCACAATAGACAAGTATGGCAGACAAGATCGGAGTATGAAGCTCACGAAGAATATTACGTATCCGGATGGTCTCCATAAAGCATCGCAACACCTTTATACTAAGTCTCACCACTCGATCTAGATAGAGTATGTTTCCGCTTGGAGGACCATGTTAACAGATTATCCCCTAAGAATTACAACATCTAGAAGTAGAACGCCTAGTAAAATAGGAAACCAGCAAAATCCGTATCAAAACAAGCAACAAGTGAACTAGTAGAGGATGCAAAAAGTTGGATTCCAAAGTCCAACATGCCAGGAACATAGAAAAGAACTTGCTTGGGTGCTGAAAATAAGGCTTACGATGATTATGCATATGAGGGCGCACCTATTGTACTAAATAAGAAATATTTGTGCAAGTAAATGTCAATCCTCTAAGCCACCTACAAGACTACTACACAAAGTAAGATCAAGAGTCATATCCCATAGTGTCAAGCTTGGATTCCAATCAATCACAATCCTAGTAAGATTACATGTAGCAATATGTGCCTATCCAAAAGCTCGAAAACATTTTTCTTGTAAGTGAAAAACTTGCCAGTGGAATGACGGGTAACAAAATTCTCAAAAAATAGCTAAGTGTCCCTAAATCAGTCATATCAAACTCTTTATGAAAAAATATATAATTAATTAAATGAAGCTCAAAGTATAATATGAACATAAATATATAAATATGCACTCTCAGAACCATGATATACAAACAATGACGAGTAATGTTAACTTGACGAGAAGTTAACCTGAAGAGAAAACCGCGCAAAACATTGAAACCAAACTTGAGGTGCTCGTTTCAACCCATGTAACGACCTATGTAAACGAAGAACATGATGAGGAAACCAAGTATCCGCATACCTTGGTGGCATATACATATAAACATTTTCAAAAACATCACCGTTAAGAAAACCATTCTTAACGTCAAGGTAATGAGTAGGACATATTTGAGATAATGCAAGACTGTGAACATTACGTACTGTTGGAAACTCACTTTATTTGACGACATTTAAGAATTCTCGTTAGTTATCATAGTCACGCACATTTAGACTAGACTAGGCTCGTTGTAAAGTTTAGGTTGTGTGCGTGACTATATATACCCCTCCTTAGCTTCCAAGGAGGGGTGTTGATTGTTTTTTGTTCATTTGGGAATACATTACACTTTCACTCTCAACCTCTCTTCTCTCTCTCTAAGCCAACAATGGCTACCACCATCATTTACCACCACATTAGACCACCGGATCGATTTTAGCATTTCTACATTTGGCATCAGAGCTACGGTTCCATCCTTGGATCGTGTTTATATATTCGATTTAGTGGTCTAATTTATTCTTTGTGTCTCGTTTCATAATATTTCTGTCCATTTTAACACAAATTTTTTGGTCACGTCATAATTTTTTAGTCCAAACTGTCACATGTTTTGTGTCTCGGTTTCATCATCATTTTCTTGGTCAAAGTCATAACAAATTTGGTCACTCTTTCTGGGTTTATGTCTTTCTTGTTTATGCAGTTAGAAAAGGACAAGTTTGTAGATCCATCTTTTTCGGGTCCTTCAAAACCCTTTTCAGATTGAACATTCAGATTGGGATTCAGATTGGGTTTCCGATTGGATATTCAGATTAAACTTTCCGATTGAACATTCAGATTGACATTCAGATTGGTTATTCGGATTGGGGTGATTGTTTGATTCCGATGACAGACTCACAATTTAAATATTCCGATGAGACATACAAAAACATTCCGATGGGATTGTTATTTTTTACTTTCCGATTGGACTGTTTTTAAAAAATTTGTGAACCAAATTTTGTGACCAAAACCAACCCATCGTCTAAACCAACCGAGTCAACTCGGTAATTACCGAGTTGACTCAGTTAAACTCACTGAGTCGACCAAATCATTCTACCTTATTACTCCTCACCCAAAATCTACATCTCGTATGAACACCAACTCAAAACCCGACTCAATTATTTCCCTTCGTCATCAAACTTCATCTCCCTTTTCTCTAGACTCGACTTAATTGACTAAATATGATTTTAGTTTTGTTCTATTTTTACAGATCTATTTAGATCGTGTAGAATTAGAACCAATTACATCATTAATCAATGTGATGGCTCAACCAGCTTTAATATTCGAAATTAAATATTTGATTTATAACAAGTATGTTACAATCAATATTTGTTTCGATTCACATATCAAAATCAACATGCATCATAGATCTGTCATTACTTTTCGAATTAAAGATGGATTTATAACAAATATGTTATAATCCATTCCTTGATCTCGATTTGACAAACACAAAACGAATTCAAACCGACATGCTATCAAGTTAAAATCCTACCCGTGACCATACATTGGTCTTGATGATGCGTTCATCTTGTCTTTATATGGTTCGAAAGATTCACGTGCATAAAGATCACGCTATTCATATGATTGTGTGATGATCAGTGTGTTTGTTTAGGGTCTCAAGGCTTGATCAGTTTGGTAGGATTGATTAGAGTTGATTGATTTTGGTGTCTGGGAGAAAGGAATGAAGCGGCTGTTATGTATGATTGATTGAGTTTCGGTGATGTTGTGAGGAGATGGAGTTTGGGGGACGGAGAGTTTGAGGGAGAGAAAAGGTGGGGCGGAAATTTCTAGGATTTAGGGTTATGCGTGTATTTAGGGTAGGAGTGGATAAGTTATATCCTTTTTTTCGGACGGGTAGTGAGTTTGATGGGCTTGGTATTGCCATTTAAACAAGGGCTCTATTCTCAAAAGCTTGGACCGGGCTTTTGTTTTCAAATGGTTGGGCCGCACGTTTGTTTCAACACACAATATAAACAAATTTTTATTTCACAATTGATTATTTTGAATAAAAATTTTGTGAATATTGTCGGGATTTCATTGTGACATCGGGTCGAGACAAAAAGTGACGAGACATTGTTAAGGAGAATGGATGCTCAAACAAACAAGTTCCTTTTTTGAATTTTTGGTTTTTTTGTTGCATTTGTGGTTCTTTAATTTATTCTTGACACTGATTGGGTGACGAGAAAGGTGACGCGACAAAATGACGTGACAAATGTGACAAGAATTTATTTTGACGAGACCAAGAAAAAATGGGCGATTTGTTAGTGGCTACAGATTTGGTTTGATTGGGTATTAATTACGTGACCTTGAAGACGGATTTTTCGAAGGCGTGTATTTATTTTATCTTTTAATAGATAACTTGCTCGTGCTTAATCCTAGAATGAAGACTTGGTTATCTGGTTTCCGGGTTCGGGGTGGATGGTTGATGACTCGGACAACTATCACTTAAAGGGGTTACATTGTTGTACTCAGTGTCACGCGCTTAGTCGACGTGGATAATTTCAAGAGGTGTTATGCTTATAGACTTCTTCAGTGATGCATTGAGTACTTAGAGATTTCTTCACCGTTCTTCATTCAACAATAGTGCAAGCTTAAGTCACAAGATCGAAGGATTTTTATTCAGCTTCACGTTTGATGTATCTGGTTCATTCTTTCAGTGTTCACTTCAAATTGCTTTCACGTGGGTTGGTAAAGGTGGCCATGGAGAGTTTATGAGAAGAGATTTTCGATCAACAGCTGATTCTCACACAATATATAATTCAGCTTATTTATTATTCTCACGAGATTTCAGGTTCATGTGCGTACAATTTATTGATGGTTCCGAGTTTCGAAACCATCAAGGGGGAAGAAGAAGACACATTGAACGCACAATGAGTACTCGTGATGAACTTCATACCTTCTTTTGATTTGAAGATATTCCAGGATGACATTTGTCATAGCCGTAGAGAAAATCAGTGTTTTAACTCGTGTCGTTATCAATCTCCAAACGGTACACTACTGATTCGAGGTTTAATTGTTTGATTGTTGCAATTAAACATCATCATTATCCTATATGCATTCCCGGGACTTAATTGACTCTGGTGCATCTCCGGAAGAAGACGTGTGCATTTCCGGGACTTAATTGACTCTGGTGTTACGATGTCAACTTCATGAATGGGATAAAGTGTCCACTTCAGTATTTGAGCTTCATAATTGGGATTGATTTACCTTCTTCAACTATGTGGGGGAAGAAGTGTCTTGATTCTTTCTGGTATGCATAACTTGAACTCTCAGGGGGAAGAAAAATCCAGAAGAATTATTCAAGCGTGAGAAGAAAAGTTGTTGATCTACTTGGTGTGCCCCAAACTTTTAATCCCTCTTAGCAACATTATCATGTTATATGATGGGATTTGCTAGTTAGATTCCGCTGTGCGCTTAATCATTCTAAGCTTTATTGAAAGCTTTGAAGTTGCTTACGAGGATTGTTGGTTTAGGGGGAAGCTACTTAAAATGCTTCTACATCAAGTTTACGTGGCATGAATTAGGGGGAAGCTAATTCAGAAGCTTCTCCTTAAACAGAAGTGTATGGGTTACTTAGCTCGTGCCGTTACAGTATTTCTTCTACAAGTTACTTTAAAGATGAGTCGTTTTGAAGACGAAGGCCTCAGAAGACTTCATCAGCATTGGATGCTTCAAGAAAGCTCTTATTCTTAATCATTTTGTACTTGTTAGGAAGAATATTGTAAGGAATTCTACACGTCGTCCCATGGGGGAAGATTGTTGGAAACTCACTTTATGTGACGACATTTAAGAATTCTCGTTAGTTATCATAGTCACGCACATTTAGACTAGACTAGGCTCGTTGTAAAGTTTAGGTTGTGTGCGTGACTATATATACCCCTCCTTAGCTTCCAAGGAGGGGTGTTGATTGTTTTTTGTTCATTTGGGAATACATTACACTTTCACTCTCAACCTCTCTTCTCTCTCTCTAAGACAACAATGGATACCACCATCATTTAGCACCACATTAGACCACCGGATCGATTTTAGCATTTCTACAAATATCCAACTTAGCAACTGGACTAAAAGTATCCTGTCAATCGATACCAAACTGCTCGCTTCGTCCATTAACCAATAAACGTGTTTTTTACTTTTTTAAAGAATCACCAACCACATACACCGAACCACATTAACTTTAGGTGGTGCCTGCAAAGAACCCAAGTTCTATTTTTAATTAATGAATAATATTCATCATTCATAACAGATCTCCATTTAGGATTTGATAATGCAAAATAAGAAATTTTTGGAAGAGGATAAATATGAGACGTATGACCATGAAAACAAAAATTGGCTCCACGATGGCAACTTAAATATGTAAGATAGCCGACGGATAACTAGTTGTTTAACATAGTCAAACCATAATGTAATCTTAATTTATATACAAAAATTACCAATGTCAATGTTCCTAACAGAGTTAGCCATCGGCGGTCCATTATTACACGTTTATCATCCGATTTTTGTTGCCCCTAACCTTACAATATGTTAGATGATAGATTATGCCCAAACCTAACTATGGGTTTAGGTTTATTAAGTTTATGGTTAGTTAGCTTCTCTTTCAAGTTGTGCAATAATATAAATAGAGATGATATATCTCATTATATAATCACACAAAACATAATTCAACCATTTATCTCTATAGTTTTTTTTTGGTAAAGGGTTTCTCCGGTAAGTTTATTACTCTAAAAATAATAATTAGTACAAAGTGAATCCTACATCTCCGCCCGTTACAAAGGAAACTAACTTCCTATCAGGAAGAAACACATAAACAAGACCACAGAGTCACATAAAACATAAACAAACAAAAATTTCCTACTTCTATGGACCGTGATTCCAAGATTATTTGCTTGAGATATCCTGATCATCATACATATCATCATTGTATCGGTCATAGACTTTTTTTACCGTCTTGTAACAGTCTTTCCATTGCTCTCACAAACTATTATTTCCATATCTCAAATTAGTCATTTTAGCAACCATATATTTAGCCATGTCATTATCTTGAAGTTCAACAATATCCTCCTCATCACCCATACATAAGTCTCTAACCCTTTTCCTAGAGATCGGCTTCCCTTCGTCATCCACAAAAATATCGGTACCCTAAATACTCATTTCTATCTTATTAATTTTAGCAATAATAGCGATAGCACAAGACTTAGCATGAAGTAGACTATATACAACCATAAGCTCACCCTAACTGTCTTCCAAGCCAGCCAACTTGGAAGGCCCCCCATTTATACCCAAATCTTCATCATATTCCACCAAATTAAGCGCATCAAAATAATATGAGTTACTAAATTCTTTACTAGGACCCGCATCTTGCTTCTTTCTACTACTAGACGTGGTATTATTCTCCAGAACCGGTCTAAACTCCTAATTAACGTCTTTGAAGCTCACCTTAGGACCAACCAAGATACCCTTAGCGGGCTGTTTAGGCTTTTGGCCTGCTTAGGACTCCTTACATTCTTAGAACCTTCAATTCGCGTAGAATTAGGACATTCATCAAATACATGACCAAATATCTAGCAACTCGAACATCTAGGAGGTTTCCATTCATATTCAACTTGGACATTGCTCAAATAAAAACCCTACCTTTGATTGTAGGCATACCCACAACAATAGTATCCTTCGACTCCTCATCTGTACAAAGCTCAATCATTACTCTAGTATAACTTGGCATACCCCATGAGTGCTTACACATATCACCTGGATAGGAGTCCAGCATCACGGGAGTACCAAGTTTTGTAGTAATGACACTTAAACCATGCTCACAAAACGCTGTTATTGGGACACTATGTAGTTTAACCCAAACCAAAATTTTACCAACATCCTCTTTTAATAAATTCGTATCCAGGTCCCACTTATTCAATATAATTGGGTTATTTCGAATAAACCATTGACCATTTTCATGCATATCATTCACAACATCCATATAAATTGGAATAAAAATAATCCAGTAGACGAGTTCATCATTGATTTAACCAATCCAAATTTACTCCAAGTGCCCCTAACATAGTTAGAAACAACGAGATATCGCAACCGCTTACCAAGGAAGAAACCATAAACCAATTGAGTAAGCCTCCACTAATAGATCGACTAGAATCCAATGGGATCGTTTCCTCAGCCTCGTTTTCCGCCAGAGTTACCAAAGTACGAAAATTAAAAGTTGTCATACTCGCTTTTTTATAAAATAAATTAGCAAATAGCTTATCACCATTATGTACAGGACTAGAATGCTTTCTATTAACATATTTAGGTATAGTAGTCGTACTTGTATTTGTACCATGAAAATAAAAACTATTATCATTACCTTCAAGGTTACCATTAACGACATTGTGAAGAGTTATATCAATCTCCTTTGTTCCATCTTGACCTGGCTCCCTACCCGCCATCGCATGATCATATTTTTCCATATGATTACTACCCATCACTAGAATCAAGAAAACCACGTCGCATCTTACCCCCACAAAAGCACTACATCATACCTTCATACCCCGAACACAATGAAAAACCTAATCAAAATTTAACCTTGATGTGAATTCCCACATATAAACTTGGCTAGTAAAGTATGTAAGCAAGAATCACCCGGATCGGGATTAATCAAGCACAAAATAAATCAAAACAAAATAAACCCTAACAAATGCGTATTAAACCCTAGTCACCAAGATCCAAAGGAAAAACAAGATCACATCACAAATCACGCAAAGAAAGATGAATAAGGTAAAGAATTAATGTTCATTCGTTTAGGGTTAGTGATATTATCTTTTAGAATCGAATAGGAAAACAAGATTAAGGGTTTAGAGGATATCTCATTCGTCATAAGAGTTTTATGGTTTTAGTGGGGTTGGTCTTCCTATCTCTTTAGTGTTTTACATGGTATCACAACTTTAAGTAAGATCCTATTTTGGTCACTAATACATGGCGGTGATCAAGAGGGATTCCCTTTATTTTAATTTTATTGTTTTTATTTAGATTTTGTTTTTCATTTTTTATTTCTAATTCATAACTTTAAACCCTAGCCGTCAAAAAAATTATGTTGAGTCACATTTGATCAACCATGTTTTTTTCTTCATCATCTATTTGTGTACATTGTCGAAGATCATTGTTGTTGACAATAAAAGTTGATCATCAAATTTCCGCTCTCTTCTAAAGGCAAAACAAGCCACACAAAAGAGGATGCCTCTAGCAATAAATAAGTTTGTCGCCAAATATATTATGCTTCCGCTAAAAAACAAAAAATAAGATGAGAAAAAGAAGAAGTTGCTTTCAACATTTATTTCAGTGTGTCATTTTAAAAGACTCGCCTTCAAATTGGAAGGGAGTATTAGACGGTTAGATCAACGCCCAAAATCGATTGTGGGCTTGTGTCCATTAGATTTGCATGCTTGTTTAATAAGTCATGTGTATTATAATGATATTGGCAATCTTCATTATGTAATACACAAAAAACATGATTCAGCAAAATCTCTTTGTTATTTTACATGGTATCAAAGCCATTTTAGACCCCCATCCTGAGCTTTTATCCTCCGGTCATCGCTGTACATGTCGGTGATCCGGAGGGATCCTCATTATTTTTCACTTTATTTTTTTGTTAGTTAAGATTTTATTTTTCGCATTCAATGCACAAACCCTAAACCCTAGCCGTCGTAAAAAAATGTTGACCCTATTTTTTCTCTTCCTCGTGTAATTGTTGCTTTCATTGTCGAAGATTATTGTTTTTGACAACAACATTTTCCCACTAAATAGTCGCTCTCTTCAAAAGGCAAAGTAAGTCATGATGTAAAAAATAGTGAACGTCATACAAATGGAGGAAACCGTGAAACAGTATACAATTATGTCACTAAATACAAGTTCATCTCCGTGCAAATGAACAACAGAGAGGAGAAGAACTAAGATTCAACATCTACTCTAGTTTGTCTATCTCGAAGGGTGTGATTCAAACTTCAGAGGTGTTAGACGTTAGATTATGGCCCAAGTCCGATCGTGAGTTTGGGTCCATTAGGTTTAGGGTTAGTTAGCTTATCTTTCAAGTTATGTTTTATTAGAAATAGAAATGATATCCATCATTATATAATCACGCAAAACACAATTTAATAAAATGTCTTTTAAATATTTACATATTTTTTCACAACGGAAGATTTATAAAAACTAGCAAAGAGCTAGGGAAAAAATTACGAGTTTTTACAAGCTTTGATAGGATTGAGAAAGCCCAATCTAACTACAAGGAATTTAATTTCATATTCCTTTGTGAGATCCAACATTGGGATGACATCTTGGTTTCTTCACCAAGAGAATCTTTTCGAGGAGGCTTGAGATTGAATAATATCCGATTCTATATCTCCAAATGATTCAAGTTGTTGTTTGAACTTCAACATCGTGTTACTGAAATTGACATTATCACCCCAAGCTAATAGCCCCCGAATATCATTCGGGAAATCATCGCAACTCCACCAAGCTGAAACCATATTCCGTAAACCAACTGCTATTGGACACTCAATGAATAGGTTACAAGCAGTTTCTTGGCCTTCATAGCACCCTAGACAACGAGTCGAATCAATTTCAAACCCGTGAGGATTTAAATTACAAGTCGAAGTCTCCATGAATGGATGTTGACTTAATCGGAAGTAACATGTTCCATCTAATCCAATCAATGTTGTCACTAGCTTGGGAGATATTAGCATCGATCCATTTCCTCGTAGAAGAAACAGAGAAAATTCTATAGTTATGGAGAACATGATCCCATGTAACATTAGAATTAGATGAAAGGTTAAAGTCATTAACAAGTTTGAGTTGTTTTTTTAATCACTCAAGGGTGGCCTAGTGGCAAAAAGATTTGTGGCTATCACTCCAAAGTGTGTGAGGTCTCAAGTTCAATTCCCACTAGGTGCAAACAACCTTGAAGTGGCCACGCCAACCTCCTGAAAAGGGAGTGCTTTACCTGGTTTGAGTCTGTGTGGCGGTGGGCTCAAACCCCGTGGATTAGTCGGCCAATGAGTCGGAAATCACGGTTACCAAAAAAAAAAAAAGTTTGAGTTGTTTAACAAAAGGTATCCGGTGTCTTCCCTTGTTCTTAGATGAAAATAGTAAGCAAAGCCCTAATACTAAAGGGAGTGGGGGCAAACCCACTCACCTCCCCGTCACCTCCACATCACGAGTGTAATGACACTCACCCAAACTCAGTCACACTCACTTTCATACCTATTTATTTATTATTTAAACACATTTCACTCAGAAAAACAACCAATAATAAACTTTAAAAAAATAAAATCATGGGGCCCACGTGTATAAAACTAACGCTAGGTAAGTTTGCCCTTATTTTTTTCTCAGTGTCACTTAATCATGCGTGAGTTAGTAGAGGGTGATACAACTCGCGAGCTACTTTCCCAAACTCATCAGTGGCTTACATGCCACTCCCTTCAGTCTAAGTTCGTTGAATTGTGACAACTCCTCTAATTGAGTGACCCTAATCATCACAACACGTTTAGGTTGTAGTGATTAGATTACAAATACCTTATTTAATTATACAAAGGCAATTACACTTTTCCAACTTCTTGGTTGCTCAACACGAGTAGCTGTAAAAAGGTGATTTAGATTATTGTCTGAATAATTTGCTGGAAAATTTTAGTTTATGTATACATTTTGTATACAGAAATTAAATATTTTCGTTAATTGCTCAAGTATAGAGACGTCGTATAAGACAAAAGATGGTCAAAAACATCTGTTCATGACTGGCTATATATGGTTGACAAACATAAATGTTAAGATTCCTACCTCAATCATTGTATATAATGTGAAACCTTGTACCATAAGGGAAAGTTTTATATTACAGCATAGTAACTTATACCAAATTTGCACTTGCACATAAGTTTATAAACTTTGACTTTTAGTCATCAAAGACTTACGATCCTCTAAATTTTGACAGACCAAAAAATGTTTGTATTTTGACAAAATGAAGCTATTAGCTTCAATGGGACAAAGATTTAAAAGAATCTTTTGTTTTAAAAAGTCACTGATTAACTCCTAATTGGAGATGCTTTAACCGGGAATAATTACGTGTTAAGATATATATTATTGATTGTTCTTAAGTACAATGCATATTTAAAAGCTAAATGCAGCTATCTATATATAATAACATATCTTTAAAACTTGTAGACACCTTTTCGTTGATTCTCGATAGTAGAATATAATCCCAGAAATTTTGTACCGTTAAATGTCTATATATAGTAACGTTACAACATATCGAGAAACCAAATGGACACACTAAAGAACATGTTCGACATTGTTGTCTCCCTTAGCGTCACTATAGTGTGCGAAATTATCATGACGTTCGCATATACGTAGAGTGATAACGAAATATGCCCTCACTCGACATATTTTTCGCCTTATCTAACATGAGATCAAATAGTTGTCGGCTTAAATCCAGGTCCTCTTAAGTCCTATATATATCGTCAATATATGAATATTTTATTTTTTTATGTTTCGTCACTTGCACAAAATTCTTGGATTGTGGTCTGCGGAACTAAAAGCAATTGAAGCTTTACAAAAGTAAAAGGAAACCAGCCTTAGATTTCGGTGAAACATCAGAAAAAAGGTAGCTGAAATATAGAGTACAATGTCTTAACAAATAATGAAATCCGCCATTACAACGATGCAAACGAATATTAGAAATCAGTGCATGATGATATAACAGGTAGATGAAAACACCATAAAATGTGGTTAAACGTCGATCGGACCTTTTGGTCTCTTGACATAGCTAAATCCTTACAAAACACCAGAAAATAAGTACCTACTTAACTCTTTGCGCCAAACATAGCTTTATGCATGAAACACTTCTGAAACCCTTGTTTCATCTGAACAGCTAGGTCCACAAAAATCACGCTCTCTCAATTAAGTTGCTAATCTAGTAGTAATATCTTCAACCAACTTAATTTAGTGAGCAACCTCTAAACTCCATGTTACATGAGTGATGGTGTATCTTGCTAGCTACCTCATCTTCGAAACAACATAATAGTCAGAGAAAGCGCAAAAGAATGTGCAGCAAGTACGATCGTGCAAGACCTCTACTTTAAAGGGCTTCATTTGTATTAGTATTGCATGAAAATACGTATAGTATTAACATCTATAAACAATATAGTTCAAATATATATACATTTGTGTTAGTTTACAAGTATAATAAAGCTTTTTTTGTTGAGATGGCCCAAATAATAGCATACATATTTACGAAGTGACCGTCAATTTTTTAAGATTTGATAACTTTTCTAGTATATATTCGTTTTGATAACTTTTCTAGTATATATTCGTCAAGGGTTAGATCGTCCGGAAAACCCTAACTCGTGCACCACTTCAAGTCTTCAAGTATATATATATTACTATCTTCAAAAAAACCCAAATTTAACAACTTCAAAATTAGTAAAAGAGTATTTAGTACTAGTAATTAATACCTTGGCATACAATTTCATTTGGTAAATAAACATATGCATGCCATTATAGAGACAAAATGAACCGGTTGTGTTGTGGCTAAAGCAAAAAAAAAAAGATGCAACAAGGTATTTTTACCTTGATAAAGTGAGAGTTGTGGGTGGTGGGTTGAGCTCAGGTCGCCCTTAAGACACGGTCTGACCGACCCAGAGACCTTATTGATTGGGTTATGGGTCCGGTTCAATTTCCAATGGATCCTCTCACATGCCCCTTTATCTATCTCGTTCCAATTTCTCACTTTTTTGAAAACCTCATTTTTGACCCCGGTCTAATCTGGTCAGTAAACCAAAAACTGATTTTTACTAAGAAAAAATTTCATGTTTGGTCTCTATCGTTTACACAGAACATCAAGTATGGTCCTTATCTCAAAATAAGTCTACCGATCGTCCCTATCGTTTACATTTACGATCAAAATTCGTCCCTATCTTGGATGAGGGTTAGTTTTCTCAGTTAAGTGATATGAAGGCAGGGTATTTTAAACATTTACTTGTTTTTTTTTCTGCATATAATCCAACAAACCTTATCTTATCCCATTACCACCCAACCCCCACCATGATAACGATATACGGTTATGAAACAAGAGCAGCAACAATGGTGATGGCTATGTGGTTGGAGGCGAAAGGCAAAGCAGTTGCTATATTAGAGCGGTTTGCACTTTAGGACCATAGCGGTTATCTGGGCATATGCACATTTTTTAACCGCTATGCTAAAGCTGATCTCATATCTGCTACACCATGGTAAGATACTCGAATAATTAATCTTATAGATCTGATAGTATGTACTTGGTGAAATGAAATTTAAACATGCTTCTTGTCTATGTAGGATTGAGATTCCATATCCACTTCAGTGGGGTGCACAAATATTTTGTTTGATGTGCCATTCAAGAAAATCATAAATCTCTGATGCTCAATCTTTAATGTTCTTCATATTGCAGTGATATTGATTAATATTTGTCTTACAACAGTCAACTGGTGCATATAAAGCAACAGTCCGCTTAGCAAGCGCTACACCACCTCCTGCTCATCTTCGAGACATTGCTTTCATTTCCAAAGTCAATCTCTACACCTCTAAACATAACATTTAATAATCTACAAGCAACCTTCGAAATCATTCATACAACAACACTTCATAAACTACAACTTCATCAATTAGTACACGCGCTTCTAGAAAACACTCGATCTTCGATATAATCGAATCACATCCTTTGGCCACAAGGATGAAATCCACTGTTATCACCGGTAGCTTCTTCACATCTTTCACCTTCTGTTAGGACCATTGTAATAGTTATATGTAATAGGTAGACTAGGAGGTATGTAGTTCCTCCTGGTCCTAGTCGTAGTAGGAGCAAGTCCTGCTCCTGGTCCTAGTCGAAGTCAAACTTTATTATTTACTTAATATTCTGTTAGGATATGCGTGAGATATGTTAGGAAAGGATATGCATATCAGTTTTACACGTTTTCTTTAATGATGTATTAGGGTTTCCTTGTAGTATAAAAGGAACCTTAGGCAGAAGGGTTAGACACACCTTCACAAAACGTAGTTCTAGTGATTATCAATATTAGAAATCCTTAGAAAGGATCAAGTCTTTATAGTTATTCTGTTCTTCTTAATTATATTTATATTCTGCATTCATATTGTGTATAGAGTCTCTTTGTGATTTGACTTGTGATTACAGAAGTCATTCACCGGTCCTGACAGGCTGCAAGATCTACATCTAGTAGACCCAACAAGTGGTATCAGAGCCTGGAAGGGTCTCTATACAAGAAGAATCAAGTTCTCTTATTACTCACAATCTGTTTATCATGTCTGCCTCAACTTCTACTCAAACAGGATAAGAAAGCACCCCTAAAATTGTGCAACCTCAGCAGATCCTGGCTACAGTCTCCAACACGAATGGAAAATTCCCTCTTTTGAAGAAGGGTGAATATGATAACTGGGCAATGAAGATGGAATGGTGGATCACCAACACTGATCAAGATCTTTGGAAGATCATTCTGAATGGAAACAGCAGGAAGCTTACTGGACGAGACAAGAACGGTAATATTACTCTTCTTGACCCTAAATCTCATGAGGAAATCATAGCTATTCAGAAGGAGGTAAAAGCAAAAACAATTTTGCTTCAATCTCTTCCTGAAGATCACATGGGTGACTTCTACCATTTGGATGATGCCAGAGAGATCTGGAATGGCATAAAAGCAAGGTTCGGCGGGAATGAGGAGTCAAAGAAAATGCGAAGGTCCATGCTGAGAGATGAATTTACCGAATTCAAAATCTCAGAAACTGAAGGTCTAAATCAAGGGTATGATAGGTTCCAGAAGATCTTGAGCCAATTGAATCAACTACGGTCAAAACCTGATGATGGTGACATTAATGCAAGGTTTCTTAAAGCCTTACCCTACACTTGGAACCAGGTGGTGATCTCTCTCAAAGCCAAAGGTGGGCTTGACTATCTCACCTTTGATGATCTGTTTCATAGGCTCAGAACATTCGAACCTCATGTGAGAGGATATCCTAGTGACTCTTTTCCCACCCCTGCTAATTCAGCCTTTGTGAGTTCTATGGCATCTAGTCCCATGTCATATGCAAGTAGCCCAAGCAATACTGTCTCCTCCCAGCATACTATTCAGCATACTTCTGCTCCTGAGCCTTCTGATCCTGCTGCCAAGTCTGGTAGTATGGTAGAAGCCGTTCTTCATTCTTTTGTGGCTGATGTTAATGCTGAACAACAACTTGCTTTTGATGACTTCAAACAGGTCGATAAACTTGACCTGGATGAGATGGATCTTAAATGGCAGATGGCCATGCTTACTCTTAGGGTTCACAAGTTTGAGAAGAAAGCATGAAGGAAATTTAATTACAACCCTCGGGAGCCAGCAAGATTCGATAGAAGCAAGGTACGATGCTATAACTGCCAGCAACAGGGTCACTTTGCAAGGGAGTGCCCTAGCAAGAATGATCAGGAGAAGAGCAGGTACTCCGCTTTCAAGGTTCAGGAGGTTAAAGATGACAGGAAGGCATTGGTATCTGTTGACTCTATGGTCAACTGGAATGATCATCAGGCTTCTACTCTGGAATCAGCTGAATCCTCGACTGACGTGTTAGCAATGATAGCTGGGAATCTCTCTGATGCAGAAGAAGCAGACGAGTTTGCTCTTATGGGCATCTCACCTCAGGTACAACATTGTCCTCTTGGTTGTCATGATAAATACACAGAATTGTTGTCCCAATTTAATGAAGTAAATGATCAAAATGATAAGTATTTTTTAGAGGTACAAGCCTATAAGGCTTCATTAAACACATTGGAACAACAAAAGAGGTGGTTACAAGATACACAACGTGCGTATAAGGATAAAATCAGGATACTAAGCATTGATTTAGAAAACACTACAAATATGCTTAAATATACAGAAACTGAAAGAGATGCTAGTATCAAAGAAAAAGAGGAGATGCAAGCTAAATTAGATGCTACAATGTTAAGATTTGACAAATGGCAAAAGGCACCTAAAAATCTTTCAAAATTAATTGATAGTAGCATGTCTGGCAGAACTTAAAGAGGCTTAGGATTTGAAAAATATATTGATTCAGAAGATGTATTTGATTTATCTTTCTCAAGTGTCTTTGATGCCGACAAAGAGGATGAGGGAAAACCTAGTTACAATAGGTTTAAACCAGCAGCAGAAATGCATGTTGTCCCTCCTCCTCTTACTGGAACTTTTATGCCCACCTCATGGCATCATGACTCGGATGGATCACAGATGCTTGAGTCCCCAACAAGTTCTACTAATACTAATGACTTTGTCTCATGTACTTTCAGTGACAAAGCCGGTGACTCTGCATCTAATGGTTCAAGTGAAGAGTCAAGACCTACAAGTTCCAAGTCGAATGAACATGCTGCTACTGGTGCTAGGAAGTGTGAAGAAAAAGTTGCTGTCAAGTCAAGTGTGTCTGGTCCTTGTTTATTGAGTCCTAGGAAGAATGTTTCTCCTAGAAATATGTGTAATAAAGTAGGCAGTATGAAACAATCTCATTCTAATAAAAGGTCTTTCAAAACATGCTTTGTTTGTGGCAGTTCCTTTCATTTAATTAAAGATTGTGATTATTATGACACACATGCATCTGTTAATCATGCTTATCCTGCTCCTGGTTCACCAGGAGCTGCTTCATATGCTTCTAGAAGACTTAATCCTAGTGCTCCAATGTTTAATACTTCTAGAGTATCCTCTCCTTTCGCGTCTGATTATTGGAGTGATAGTGGATTCCAAACAACCAGTAATTATTTTCAAAATTTTCATCCAATCTATCCGCATAATTTAGACCACACGTATTTTGGTTTGGGACATTTAGGAACTGTTGTTAAGCCCTCAGCAGGTTGTTCTTGGTCAAATAATAATACCCATATGATGCATAGGCAACCAAGGAACAATGGTGGATCTCATCAATCTTCTTGGCATTCATCCAATGATCCACAAGGCAGGCTCAAACCTGAAAAGGTTTGGGTCCCCTTAAGACACTAACTTTTGCAGTTTTATTATCTTGTTGTTGTAGGTTACTCCATACCAGGATCCTAGTCTAGGCATTGTTGATAGTGGTTGCTCCAGGAGCATGACTGACAATAAAAGTCTTCTCTCTAACTTTGTACCATTTTATGAAGGCAAGGTCTATTTTGGTGGAGGTGAAGGCAGAATCACTGGTAAAGGAACGATAAAGACTCCAAATCTTAATTTTGAGCAGGTCTACTATGTGGAAGCACTTCAACATTTCAACTTGATATCGGTCTCTCAGATTTGTGACAAGAAGCAGTTTGTTCTCTTCACCGATACTGATGCACTTGTGCTTTCCAAAGACTTTCAGCTTCCGGATGACTCACAAGTTGTACTCAGAATCCCTAGAAGACACAATCTATATAGCATCAAGTTGAATGAAGTCAACCCTACTGGTCAACTAGCATGTCTGGTTGCAAAAGCCTCAGAAGATGAAGCCACTAAATGGCACCGAAGGATGGGACATGTGAACTTCAAGACCATTCACAAACTTGCCAATCTGAATCTGGTCTCTGGTTTACCTCCCAAGACGTTTAGAAATGATATAAATTGTATTGCCTGCAGCAAAGGCAAACAACACAAAGCATCCTTCAAGGCCATTACTGCTTTAAGTCTTATTACTGAACCATTGCAGCTTCTACACATGGACTTATTTGGTTCTACTTCCATCAGAAGCATTGACCACAAGCAATTCTGTTTGGTGGTGACTGATGGTTATAGCAGGTTTACGTGGGTGTTCTTCATGGCTGCCAAAAGTGAGACCTACTCAATTCTTCGAGATTTTCTTACCTTGATAGAGAATCAGTTGTCCAAGAAAGTTAAAGGTATTCGTTGCGACAATGGGACCGAGTTTAAAAATAGAGACCTCATCGCACTTTGCAATGCTAAGGGCATCAAAAGAGATTATAGTGCTGCTAGGACTCCTCAACAGAATGGTGTGGCAGAAAGAAAGAACCGGACACTAATAGAAGCAGCAAGAACTATGCTTGCCGATTCCAAGCTTCCAACCATGTTCTGGACAGAAGCTGTTAATACTGCAAGTTATGTTTTGAATAGGGTTTCTATTACTAATCCTCACAAGAAGACTCCTTATGAGCTGCTCACGGGCAAAGTTCCAAATATTGCTCATTTGAAGCCTTTTGGGTGTCCAGTCACCATTCTGAATACTAGTGACTATTTGGGGAAGTTTGATGGCAAGGCAGATGAATGATACATTGTGGGATATTCAGCTCATTCTCGGGCGTATCGTGTCTACAATCTTCAAGCCAAACGGATAATGAAACTATTAATCTCAGGTATTTTGAGGAGAAGTCAAACATCCAAGGCAAAGGTCCAGAATGGTATTTTGATCTTGATTATCTTAGTGATTCGTTAGGATATTTTCGTTTCAAAACTAACCATGATGCAGGACCACAAGTGTTTGCAACTTCTAGTACTGGTGTTCCTTCTAGTCTTTCTGATTCAGATGATGAGGATGACATTTTTGTGGTTCCATCCTATTCCACCACGGTTTCTCCTACTCCTCCTAGTGATGCAACTCCATTGGATGTACAGGATTCCCAAGCAGCTCTTGACACTCTTCTCAAGCAACAACAAGAAGCTACTAAAGCAGCTGCTCAAGGTAGTTTTGAGTTTCCCTTGGTTGAGCCTACTGACACAGTTGCTCCTGGTACTCCAGCTTCTGCTCCTAGTGCTAGCTTATCAACTACTGGTACTCCGGCTAGTGAGTCTGCTTCCAATACACGTTTCTCCAGTCCTTCTGATTTGGGGAACCATGAAAAGAAGTCTTCTACCAAGCTGGATGATATACATAAACAACCGGTAGATGGGATTTTCCAAAATGCTTCATATGATGCTGACTTTGTTGGTGATCTCAATAACTTGGCACCAGAAGTGGAGGTTTCTTTCAATCCAGTCTTGCAATCACATAAAGATCATCCTACCACTCAGATTATTGGAGATCCTGGTTCTACCGTCAAGACACGCAGAATGCAGCAGAAGGCCTCGTCTGATCATCATGCTCTTGTGGGCTATATTGAGGATCAAAAGCGTAATAATCATACGGACTTTCAACACTGTTTGTTTGCTTGTTTTCTTTCACAGGTGGAACCTAGGTCTGTTTCTCGTGCACTTGAGGATCAAAGTTGGGTGGAGGCTATGCAGGAGGAAAAGCAGCAATTCTTGTTTTAGAATGTTTGGGTTCTGGTTGACTTACCAGATGGAAAGACAGCTATCAATACCAAATGGATTCTCAAAAACAAGAAGGATGCACGGGGAATTGTTGTCAGGAATAAAGCTAGGCTTGTCGCACAAGGACACACTCAAATTGAGGGCATTGACTATACTGAAGTCTTTGCGCCAGTTGCCAGGATCGAGGCCATTCGTCTGTTTTTGGCCTTTGCTTCATATGTTGGCTTTACGGTGTTCCAGATGGATGTCAAGAGTGCATTTCTCTATGGCAAAATTGACGAGGAAGTATATGTTACTCAACCTAAGGGGTTTGTAGATCCACTTCATCCCAAGAAAGTCTACAAGGTGGTCAAGGCTCTTTATGGGTTACATCAGGCTCCTAGAGCTTGGTATGAGCGTCTTTCCACTTTCTTGTTAAAGAATGGCTATAGAAGAGGTACTATTGACAAAACACTATTACTTCAGCGGAATTCCAAGGATATTATCCTTGTTCAGGTTTATGTGGACGACATTATCTTTGGTTCTACAAGGAAGGAGTGGTGTGATGAGTTTGAACACTTGATGAAAGGCGAATTTCAGATGAGTGCCATGGGAGAACTGTCATTCTTCCTTGGTCTTCAGGTCAAGCAACAATCGGATGGGATTTTCATCAGTCAAGATAAATATGTCCATGAGATTCTTCAGAAGTTTGACATGGATCCTCTTAGACCAACAGCAACTCCTTATGAAGTTGCTAAAATCAAACTTAAGAATGAGCCAGACCCCCCGGTAAATGTTCACATGTACCGGTCTATGATTGGCTCCCTCATGTATTTGACTGCATCACGTCCGGACATTATGTTTGCAGTAAGTGCTTGTTCTAGACACCAGGTGACTCCAACGGTTTCGAACTTAAATGCAGTGAAGAAGATTTTCAAGTATATCAAGGCTCAACCTAAATTGGGTCTATGGTATCCTAGAGAATCTCCTTTTGTTCTGGAAGCCTATAGTGATAGTGACTATGCTGGTGCTAATAATGATAGGAAGTCTACTACTGGTGGTTGTCAATTTTTGGGTCGTCGGCTTATTTCATGGCAATGTAAGAAACAGACAATCGTCGCTACTTCTTCAACAGAAGCTGAATACGTTGCTGCTGCTAGTTGTTGTGGACAGGTTTTATGGATCCAAAATCACATGTTGGATTATGGTTTCAATTTTATGAATACCAAAATTTTTATTGACAATCAAAGCACTATTTGCATTGTGAAGAATCCTGTTTTTCATCAGCGGACAAAGCATATTGAGATTCGGCATCATTTTATACGGGATGCCAATGAGAAGAAGCTGATACAGGTTCTTAAAGTTCATACGGATGACAATGTTGCTGATTTGTTGACTAAAGCTTTTGATGGTCCTCGGTTTAACCACTTGGTGGTTCATATTGGGATGGTAAATCCTTGAGGTCTAGGATTGAGGGGAGGCTTTGTGTAAATATTAGGTCAGACTGACGTATTCATAGCATTTAACAACATAGTTTTTTATTGGTTATGTTGGTGTGTGGTGCTTATGATGGGGATTTTTGCTCTCTTCTTGTGGATTTGGCCTTACATGACTAGCTTTTGGTCCTCTTTGGTCAGCTTCTGGTTATGCTTGGTTGTCTTCTGGTGGTTTAAAATCATTCCATGTCACGTGGTGTTTGGCTCCTGGTACTGGTCTGGCATACTGTTCATTCCTTTTGTCCTTTGTTAATCACGTTTTGCTCCTGGTTTGACCATTGTGTGCTTTGACTTTTGGTCAACGCTCCCAATGCTGGTATTTACAAGTTTGAATTAAGCAAGTTAATTGGGAGTTGGTTATTATGTTAAAAAGGGCAAGTGGTTATTATGCACTTATGGTTTAATTTGAAAGGGCAACCCCCCATCAATAGGGGTCAATGAACAGTTACTACTTACTTTATATATGGTCAACATACACCCTTGACTCACTCATTGCAATTAACACACACACAAAACCGCTTCTACTCTCTACACCCCAATCCCATTCCTTCTTCCATCAATTCATCAAGATCCATGGCTGCTCTTGCTTACCAACCTGCTCACAACCGTGTTGCTTATCTGGGTGATGGTCCAAATCGCGAACACTTTGCTGACATCTTGGATTTCATTGAAGCTTCTAACTTAAGGTTTGCATTTACTGTCTGTCCCACCATATATGATAGTGTGATACGTCAATTTTGGGCGTCTGCTCAACTTGTGAATGTGGCTGGACGTCCACGTGCACTCCATGCTACCATAGATGGACGTGCATATGTGGTGACTGAAGCGTCTATTCGCTCTTCTCTTCATCTTCAGGATGAGGTGTTGAATCAATCCCCAATACGGAAGTATTGGAGGGAATGGCTGCCATAGGTTATGAACATGGGGGGAAGTTTAACTTCCAGAAAAATAGGTTTTCCCCCCAATGGAAGCTTCTGGTTCACTTTTTAATCCATTGTATGAGTCCCAAGTCTGGGAGTTGGGATGCTTTCCCTACTCCTTTGGCTACTGGTCTTATTTGTTTAGCCCAGGGTAGAGTGTTTAACTTTTCTCATTATCTATTTGAGGGGATGGCTAGTAATTTGTCTACTGCTGGTTCGAGGAAGAAATTTCTTATGTACCCTAGGTTTCTTCAACAAATCGTTGTTTGCATTCTACGTGATAGGACTGAGTCTGTGCCATCTAAACTTACAGCTAAAGTGTATTACAATATTATGAATGGGTTTACTGGGGATTGGAGGCCCCTGACTGAAGCCATGTTAGGGTTGGCTCAGGGTCCTATGGGTGAGGAGGAGGAGGCTCCTGAGTTTGTTGTGATAGATGATGACCCCATGGAGGAGGAGGCTCCTACTGTTGGTGCCACTCCTGTGGTAGAGGAAGAGCTAGTTGAGGAAGTGGTGGTTGAAAAACCATCTCCTACCAAGGCTGGTCCTTCCTCAGTTCCACAAAGGTCTCCATTTGTGGAGACTCCACCTCCTAGTCCTGCCCCACATTCGACTGATATCCCGTTTGTTGCTAGTTCTCCACAAGTTGACCCACATGTTGCTTCGGGCTCCCGTGATGCTTTCCCTGATCCAAGTTCTCTTGGTGGGCAGGCGGAGGAGCCTACTACACTGACATCTTTGCTCGATCTTATGCACAGGTACCATGAGAGGATAATTTGTTTGGAAGCTGACTTAAACCAACATCGGAAGCTTACAAGGGAGTTTGTTCTTCCTCTGGCTGATCGCATAAAGGCGTTGGAGACTCAACAACGTCGTCGCAAGAAGCATGTGGTCCATTCCGATTCTGAGGATGAGGGTGCGGAGAATGCTGAGGATGGCTTGACGTTGTTGGCAAAGGCTGCCTTTGCTGATAAAGTTTATGATGATTTACCGGTTCCTCCAACGTCCTCCAATGCTCCTTCTCCTGGTGCTATTCCCCCTTCTATGGGTGGTGATTCTGATCCTGCTGATGGTTCTCATGCTGGTCCCTCTCATGATCCGAAGGGAAAAGCCCCAATGACTGATGCTCCATCTCCATCTCGCAAGCGTACTCGTCAACAAATTGAAGAAGAAAGGCTTGGTGAAGAGGCTGCTCGTCGGGTTCAGGCTGAGATTGATGAGGCGGATAGGGCTGCTGAGGAAGAGCTTAGAGAGCGCAGGCGTGCACAAATTCAGCATGATGCCATGCATTGGACTGATGGTGAATGGATGCAAGTGTTGACTGTTCTCACTCGGGATTATGCTCAGTTTAAAGATCTGTTGGGTGATGATGTTGATGAACACAATTGTATTCCGCGTGCTATGGTAATGATGCGTAAGCACCAGTTGGCTCTTGCTGCAGAACTTAAGAAACAGAGAAGGAACAGACCTCTATCTCGGGCTGAGGAGCGCCAGCAGATGCAACGTTATGTGAAATATCAATCTGCTGCTCATTTCAATGCTCCGTGGACTTGGGCTCGGGTGAGGGCTTTGACTTTTGATGAGCTTAAGGCCCTTTATGAAAAGATGGTGAAGCGTCAGAGTCAACCTATTCCGGAAAGATTTATTTACCATCCTCGTGGTGTGACTGCTTCTATGCCTGCTGATTCTACTGGTCCTTCGTCTGCACCCACTCCTGGTTCTGCTGGTAGTCCTTCTGGTTCTGTTGCTACTTCTGTTGGTCCTTCTACTACACCCTTGGTTGCTCCTATGGGTTCTACTGCTGGTCCTGCTACTACCATTTTTGTTACTACCACCACCACTCATGCTTCCACCATCACACCTGTTACTACTTCCACCACACATGTTCCTGCAAGCACCTTTGTTGATACCACCACACCTGTTACTACTTCCACCACACATGTTCCTGCAAGCACCTTTGTTGATACCACCACACCTACTGCTACTACATCTGATGTGCCATCTCCATCACCACCAGTTCCTGCAACACAACCTACTCCTACTTCTGATGCAGCTCCTAGTGGTCCATTGGGTGGACATGTTCATGAGTCTACTTCTACTGCTTTCCCTGTTGTTGCTGAAGTTAAGGTAAAGGTTGAATCCACACCTTCTGCTCCCACACCTCGACGTTCCATTCGCCAGAAACTAGCTCGTCGTGTTCGCCGTGGTAAAACAGTTCCTTTTGAGAAGCGTGATCTTGAGAATTTAATTGATGCAGCTTCTGACAGCGATTCTGACTTACCCTTGGGTAATGGAAGCATTACGGGTTATATGGTTGAGCATTCTACCACACTTCCTGGTGGCGTATCCCATCGGATTACTTTGAGTGATGGGACTGTGCGCTTGGCAACGGGTTTGCAGAGTGTGTTATCTTGGGCTGACCGTATGGATCTTATGGCGTTGTTTGGACTTGTTGATTCTAGTATGCCGTTTGACCCCATGGCTGTGTCTTCATGGCCTGGTATGCGACTCTGGGCTGATCTCAAGCTGATGTTAGATCCTCCTTCAAATGCTCCTGTTTCGGGCGTATGGAAGGATCAAATGCAATGGGAGATTATACGCTGGAAGCTATATGCTGGATGTGGAGTTCATATGTTGGAATTAGAATCTGGTCATATGGTGTTTATGCTGACAGATGTGGAGTATCCTTTGACTATTTCTTCCATGGAGGCGTTGTTGGCGAGTCACCTGCAAATTTCTACTGCTCCTTCTGGGAATGAGTCGAGTATGGCTACGGCTTTGGTAGAGGGTATTCAGGCAAGGTTGCTAGCGGATAAGAAGGCTGCTTCTGGTATGTAAGGTGTTTGGGTTGTAAGTGTTTATACTTTGTATTTTTGTTCTTATTCTTTTCACCAATATGTACAGTGATTGGTGAATTTCATTCTTTATAAAAAAAAATAACCAAAAAAAAAAAAAAAAAAATATATATATATATATATATATATATATATATATATATATATATATATATATATATATATATACTTTTTATATAATATCTGCTTATACTTTAAACAAAGTTTAGCTTTTATACTTGTACATAATATCCCTTGGCTGTTTCACAATGAGGTTCCTGGTTTGAGTTTGTCATGGTACTTGGTTTCACTTGGTGTTGGACGTGGTCCACACAACAAATGGTTCTCAACTTACCATGTCTAATCGACAAGAAAAAGTTGATTCACCTTGAGGGTACGGCTCCTGGTGCGATTCTCAAATCCGTTGATGGTTGCCAGGTTACCCAAAACTGGATGGTTTTCACTTGCCATAGTCTTAGACTGAAAAGTGGCTAATCCAAGGGGGTACGGCTCTTGGTAAAGATCTTATCAAATCCGTTGATAGCTGTAATAGCTTGCTTAAAGCTATAGGGTGTTCAACTCATCGATGCTTCATTGCTAAGAGTTGGCGAGTCCAAAGGGGTACGGCTTCTGGTAAAGACGCATCAAATCCGTTGACGGCTGTGATGGTTTGCCTAAAATCATCAGGGTACTCCCACTCACCATTGATTCACGTTCTAAGAGTTGGGCTGGGTTCTAGTCTCCCAAGGTGATGCTTATTCCACCAGAATGACTAGCTAGCCCAAGAGCGAGCAGCTACTTGGTAAAGGCTCATCAAATCTGCTCATGTTGCTGAAAAGATTCAACACGATGCTGATTTGTTACAAGCTTTGGAGAAGCTTCTAGTGTTTCATGTTGTGGCTGTTACTCTGATTCTTATCTTTTTGATGCTGCTATTTGTTTTGCTGATACAATCCTCGGGCTTTCTTTGCATGTTTTCCAGGAAACTTGAACTCAACAGGTCAAATTCAAGTTTAGGGGAGGATTGTTAGGACAGGATATGCATATCAGTTTTACACGTTTTCTTTAATGATGTATTAGGGTTTCCTTGTAGTATAAAAGGAACCTTAGGCAGAAGGGTTAGACACACCTTCACAAAACGTAGTTCTAGTGATTATCAATATTAGAAATCCTTAGAAAGGATCAAGTCTTTATAGTTATTCTGTTCTTCTTAATTATATTTATATTCTGCATTCATTTTTTGTATAGAGTCTCTCTGTGATTTGACTTGTGATTACAGAAGTCATTCACCGGTCCTGACAGGCTGCAAGATCTACATCTAGTAGACCCAACACCTTCTGTCCAACCTCCCGTCCAACCTCCGGTTCACCTTTTTTGGGGAAAGTGCAATTGAACCTTTTTTCGAGATGGGTTTTTCCTAAATCGCAAAACATATTTCAGAACCGGGCTCAATCCGGGTCAACCCCAACCCGTTTTCAGAAATCAACGATTTAGGAGACTTTGAGACCTGGGTTTTCTGGGTTTTTTTGGATTCGCGCAATTCGAGCTGACCTGAATCCGGAACCGGGTTTAATTCAGGTTTAGCCCCAGTTTCAGGAACCATGTTTTTTCTGATTTAGGGTTAGGGTTTTGCGTTTCTTGGGTGAAAGAAGATGAAGTGGGTTTCTTAGCAGCAGCTGTAGCACGTGCGTTGGACATGAGTGCATCGAAAGCAGATGGTTTTTTGGAAGATGATGACATTCTGATAATGGTGTGCGATGGTTTTAGGGTTTTGGTGAAGAATAATATTGGCGATTTGAGAAGAAGGGTTTTAGTGTAAAAACATGACCGGAGTGATACCATAAGAATAAATAAAGAATGGTGGTGTTGTTTAAGGTTAATTAAGGTCAATGGTGTTCCCACTTCCTACAAGTCTACAACTACAAAAAAGTATATGTGTTTGATCGAATTTGAAGAAGTAGGGGTGAGTGTTCGAATTTAATCCATGGAAAAAGTAAAAACCCCAAAATATCCCTCCCTTCATATCACTTAACTGAGAAAACTAACTATCATCCAAGATAGGGACGAATTTTGATCGTAAATGTAAACGATAAGGACGATCGGTGGACTTATTTTGAGATAGGGACCATACTTGATGTTCTGTGTAAACGATATGGACCAAACATGAAATTTTTTCTTTTACTAATAATGTGATATGTATATCCGCATTTCATTTTTGGGTAAAGCTAAAAAGCATAAATTTAGGTAATGAAGGCTACTTGTCTAGATTAACAAACCAACCCACCCATGCAAAAATGCAAAATTACAAACAATTGAATGTGTGTGATGTGATGTGGTACACAAGTGAAAAGTTGAATTAGAAACAACTAAGGTGCCGTTTGGTTCGCAAAATGTAAATGGTTGTATTTTAAAACTCAGTATTTGAGGGTTCTTAAATTAGGGGGTTTAACATGTTGTCTCATGTTTGGTTCGCAGTATTTTCCAATAATGACAAAAGTAAAAGACAAAGTTGCCCCTTATGTTTGGTTTGTATTTTTTTTCTTCTTTTAACATCTGGGCATCTATCTACCATGAATGTTTGTCGAGCTCTAGGCCCGAGAAAGAGATCTAGCCAAAGGCCTAAACTACTGATGTTATATTCATGGCAATATGAACAAGATTTTGTCCATAAACTATTACGTTGACTTTACCATCAATCAAATATTAATATAGAAATCTCAAACCTGAATATGTCATCATGGAAGTTGCTGCAATTAACTTGGGAGGCGAAGCATGTGGCCACTTTTTTTACTGTTTGGTTTACTTATCCCCATCTGATTTACAGCTTAGTTACGATCACATAAGTCGAAATCCATTAATACCGATACGCGATGATTCAAGACCTACAAAAAAATGTTTTGATGTGAAAGATCACTAGTTGCTTATATATAATGTGAATCAGAGCCTTTGATTTTTTCTGCAGATATTGCGAGTTAATGACTGAAGAATCAAGATTAAAAAAAAGGATAAAGAGGTGTATGTTCTTTTCATGTGGGCAGTTTTGTCCTTCTTTAAAAAAAAGTCCCGTGTTTCAATTCCACACTCAAGAGAGTGAATTATTAAACCATCTTTTTTTGTGGGCCCAAAATTAGAAACCCATTTTCTTTTTTGGAACCAAACGCAGTTTTTTACAGGGTTTGAAATTTAAACACATCAAAAACCCATAAATATTGGTGAACCAAACGGCTCCTAAACTTTAACTAAATGAGAAGTCAAAAACAAATTGTATATATTATTCCTAATTGAAATGCCAAATTAGTACTTTATTTACGTTGTTTATAAAATGTGCTTTATATTTGAAATACTTGCTAACAAGAAACAAAGGGCATACTATTTGTACAAGCAAGTTTCGAGTTAGCAGTTCAAATTTTGTCGGGCAAACGATTTCTCCGATAAATGTTGGTTCGTTAAAAAACACTTTAAGTATTAGTGGGTTCCATCCTTGCCAGTTACATATACAACTAATTTTTTTAATAGAAAAAACCCAAAAAAACTACACTACAACGTCATATGTATATAAAAAAAACTAATGTTTCTTACGACTTCAAACTCTAATTCTTAAATTATCAGCTATAGATTATACATTGTCTATGGTATCTTTATCTTCATACATATCATCCATCATATGGGTCATAATCATTTTCAGCATTCCTATTGAGTTTCCTTCCGTTGTTCTCACAAACTTCTAGTCCCGTATCCAATATTAGATGATTAAGAAACAATATCATTAGCTAGAGGCTCTACTACATCCTCATCATCACCCTCACTTGAGTATTTAAAACTCTTTTCTTAAGAACCAACTTCCTCAACATCCACAAAAGTATATGCAACCTCAATAATGCTTCTTTCCTCCTATCAATTTTAGCAATGATGTGGGTAGCACTAGATTCCACGGGAAAAGGACTATCCTCAGACATAAACCCACCCGAAGTGTCATCCAAATCATCCAACTTATAAGTTCACCCATTAATACCCCAAATGATCAACATTTTTTACCAAATTAAACACATCAAAAGAATTTAAGTTACTAACCTTTTTACTAGGACCCGTATTTTGCTTCTTTCAACCACTAGAATTTGTATTCTTCTTCTAAACCATTCTAAATTTCTAATTAACATGTTTAAAGTTTACCTTATGGCTAATCGAAATACCTTTAGCGGCATACGTTCTTTGCCCTGTCAGATCTTATAGCCTTGGGATATTCATCAATCACATGAACAAAAATTCTACAACTTGGACATCTAGGAGGTTTTCACTCATATTCCACACAGAGAGTGCACAAACAGACTCCATCACCTTCAAGTCTAGGCATAGCCAACACAATAGTATCTTTGAACTCCGCATCAACATGACGCTGAATTATTACTCTAGCATAGCTTAGCCTACCTCATGACTGCTTACCCATATCAACAATATATGAATCAAGCATTAAAGATGTATGAAGTTTTGTAGCAATCACATTGAAACCATCCTCACTGAAACAATCCTCGCTAAACGCCTTATTAAGACATATGTTTTTTTAGAACGATAAATGTTAGTAGTTAGTATGTCAAGTCGTGCAATGACATCCAAGCGGTAGAATGTCTTCTTCGAACCCTCGCCTAGTAATGTTAAACTCCTTATTCGCTTCACCTGAAAGGACCTTGGCAGGTATGAACCCAAGACCTCCAAGGAACCTCCCCCAAAGAAACCATTTAGTGGAACCTTGGTGGCCAACTGAGCTAAGTCAGCTGGTTTATTAAGACATATGTCTTTTGTATTAAACAATGTGTTAATGCAACCAATGCCTGAAAACATTATTTGTAATAACTAATCCTTCTTGGTTTTGATCACGACAAAGTATAAAAACATTTATCGTCAAAGATAATCCTAAGACGAATTATTTAACGAACACTATCATTAAGGTAATAATCATTTAAGTCTTACACAAACATATCTTATACATGTTTAGTGATTATTAAACATGATTAACCTTAAAACTCACAGTTATACAAATGTGATAAAATATTTTTATAAACTTTCTTTTTAAAAAAATATTTTTTTAAAATAGAAAATGGAAATTTGAATTTAGGATATTCCAAATGCCCAAAGGATATTCCTTTTAGATATGTTCTTCACCAGATGAAATTTCCCAAAAATGAGCGGATTCTAGAGCACGTGGATCAATATAGGTCCCTGTGATTCCTTAGTGATATGGAACCGTCAGCCAATTTATTGAGTTGCCCTCAGATAGCCGTTGGACCTTGTCTCCTATAAGTAGTGGATCATTTTTCCATTTTCCAATGAACCTTTTTGGACAACTTTCTGCTTCTAATATCGTTTCTATATTCTGATCATTAGTAAATGATCACTTAATGTGTTAAGTATCTTAACTTATGAATATCCTCTTGATCCCCCTATATGTCCAAAGAAAAGATCACTCACTCACTTGTGATGTGATAAAAGATGAAGCCTTGGTGAAGATCATTCCTTCCTTAGATCTAGTCATGTTCATCATATTTATTTATTTAAGTTTTGTATAGATCCAAGGTATTTATGTAAACTTGGATTGTCTTGTGTAGATCCAACGTATTTGTGTATACTTAGATTGTCTTATGTAGATCCAAGGTATATGTGTATACTTGGATGAGTCTTGTGTGTTAGTTCTCACTAAACTCTAAAGTGATGTAGTTTTTAGTTTGTTGTGTGTAAGTTCTCACTAAACTACAAAGTGATGTAATTGTGAGTTTGAGTGTTTGAGTTCTCATAAAACTAGAAAGTGATGTCAGTGTGAGAGTTGAGTGTATATTGGTTCTACCTAAGATTAGAACTCGACATCTAGCCTTGTGCCAGAAAAGAAGATGGGCGACAAAGATTGATTCTAGCTAGGATTAGAACTCGACATTTAGCTTAGTGTCAAAAAATATTATAAGCAACGTTGTAAGGTTTTCTTCGCCAAGAAGGGAGCTTGTGGATATATTGGAAATCTCGAGTAAGGTGTACTCAAGGAGTGGAGTGGGAACAAAAAGAGAGCTTCGTTGTCGAACCACAATAAATCCTTAGGTTGTTTCTTTCCTTACTCTTTACTTTTGCTTTTCTTTACATTTAGCATTCCATCATCATAGTCACATGATATAAAAATGTTTTGAAACATTGGAAATTGACCTAACTGTTATTAAACAAGTTTTCAAGTAATAGTCACTTCTAATAACGAACATAATTTTAATTAAGGAAACTGGTCAACCCCCCCCCCCCTTATAGTTTCTACAATTGGTATCAGATCCTACGTCACTCAAGATCTTTGAAGTATATTGTTCTTTAAATCTTGGATCGATCTATGGTCTCCACTACATAGAAGGGTCGGTTGCACTAAAGTTTCCTTTTTGGTCAAAACCTTTTTTCTTAAAAGTTGACCTTCAAATTGATGTTATATCAACTCATCTTGATTATGATCTTATTAGTAGTGTTTATTCATTTTAGATCTACTCTTGAAATGTATCTACTAGTTTGCATCTTTCTTTTATGTAGGTACTCATGAAGGCTAATCATTACTATGATTATGTATTGGTGATCATGAGTCACTTACACTTGTTGAAGACTCATCTCCCTTTGATCTCCAACATCATGGGATGATTATATCAAGATTGGTGATTGTGTTACTAGTCCTTAGAAGACTTAGTTTGCACCTTATGGTCAAGGTTGGTAGACGTGTTAGTCCATAAAAGACTAGGAATGCACTTTGCGGATAAGGTACGCTTTCGTCCTTCCACACGCCCTTTGATCATTCTTTTGATCGTTACTTGACTATATGTTTGCTCTTGGCATCCTTTTCTTGACATTTTTTTGCATTATGTGCTTCTCTTTTTTACCCTCAAACCTTCATGGTCTCGGATACTTGACTCATAAGGGTGAGTTAGTTGAAGCTTAAAGTATCGAGCATGATATTCATGGTTTGCAACCTTATACGGCAAGTAGGCCCTATATCATGTGTACTGTGTGCAATTGATCTCGTCTCTAAGTAGATTGATTAATCCTTTTAGATACCCAATTACATCATATGATGTAGTTAGGACACTACGCATTTGGAATTGAAATATTCCATGGATATTATCATTTTACTATTTAACAATGCTCTAAATTCGATCAAGAGGGAGAGAAGGTGAATCTATATCTTTGCTTATCTTTTGTATACGCATTTATCTTAAGTGTTCTTAGTCTATAAAACAAAAAAGAGCTTGGTATTGTTCATTACCAAAGCCGTTTCATCTTACGCCGGAAAGGCACGTCATGAAGCACTATATATGACACAAGCTCTTCGTTTTAACTACTTGAAGATCTTGATTCATCTCTTGAGCATTAATACACGATCTTGATTCATTCCTCTTTGTTTCTATCTTTCCTCTCTTCGTTAACGAGTATTTTTTTTATTGGTCTATTTTGGTCTCGATTTCACTGGTAATCCTGCATTAAGGCATTATAACCTAGTGTTTAAGTGGTCTAATAAATTTCAAAAGGATTAAAATATGTTTCAAGTATTTTAGGAAAAACTAGTTTGAAAAATTTCTTTCATTTTCAGGAACTTAGTATGGGTCCTGCACGGTTCCTTAATTGTGACGATGCTCTCTACGGTTCTTTATCAATATCAAACCGCGGGTCCACCAAACATAAAATAATATGAGTTTTATTATTTTACACTTTTTCAAAAAACCCTCTCTCTCTTTCCAGCTGGGGCGACGGGAAACCTCACAAAACCACCATTAACATCTTCTCAAAAGCTCCAAAATCACTCAATTAGTTGATTCCATGGCAAGGGTTTCATCAATCCTTCATCTAACATCAATTAATTATACCAAAATGCCTTAGGAAATTTAAAATGACCACAAGAAGACTAGTAACTACATGCCTAACCTTTTCAAAACTTGTCTTTCACCTCACCTTGCAAATACTCTTCGTTCCATTTAGAGTCGTTATTTTCATGAGGGTCGTGTTGTGTTCACGGATATTGATGGGTATGATTACATCGAAATAATGTTTGGGAATAATGGCTTTGATTGCCTACAGTGAGGTGATTTACCCTCAATTCCTTCTCAAGTTCTTTAGCACATATTCTATCTTCACTAATGAAAATGGAATGTTTGTTAACTTCTCCATTCGTGGTCAACCCATTTTTACTCCCTTGTCGAGTTTGGTCGTATTCTCAAAGTGCCATATGTAGGAAAATGTCGTTTCATCGATGCGTGATGCTTGACTCCTTTCTTACAGCTAACGATGATGGTCCCTATGATACTTCCTTTGAAGACCTTGACTTCATCCTTGCCACCATTTCCAAACCCCATGATGAACTCGTTGTACGTAGTATTCATCAAGAGGAACGTGAGTTGTCTCCTTATGAATTACTCGTAAGCGATCTTAGTGATTGCATGGTCTCTTGGGTCAACGTCATTAGGGAAAATGCCTTTTGTCATGGTGGAAATCGATATCACATTCCGTCATGTATAGCACGCATGATATTTTGTATCTCGCACGCCATCTCGTACAATCTTGCATATTTCATCGCTAGACGAAATTATTACGTCATTCATAAGCCGAGAACAATCCCCCCCCCTTATGTCATGCTCCTCACACGCTTTTTTAAATGGGTTGATAGTAACTTCCCCGGCCTTGGTCTATCCTCCTATGCACATGTCGACCGTGTGATGTATCCCATTCAAGGGAACCGTCCAAGAAAGACAATGAGTGATTTTGGTAGGCATAAAAGCACTCATCGGGAGTCATCCTACGATGTTGGGCAAGGCTCGTCTTCATCTCATCATGATGATGATGAAGGTGGACCTAGTGGTGGCGTAGGTTCCCCGATTGGCTCCTCACCATCCCTGTGCACTTACATGGATGGTTTACCCAAAATGTCTCGTCCTTCTTCCTCCTCCACTAGTGAGCTTCCTCATGATCTTAATTTTGAGCATGTTTACTGGTCTAATCTTGAAACTGGAGAGGAGTTGCATGTGCATCAATAAGAATCAAGGGGAGCGTTTAATACCATGGAAAAAATGCTTAGGAAATTGGGCAAGAAGAAGAGGTGAAGCTTCTTTTAAGACTTGGTTGGTAGCAATTGTTCTTGTTTTATACTTGAACTTGGTTTAGACATTTCTTTTTACTTTATGCATTTTACTTTGTAATGAACTAACTTGTTTGGATTGCTAGATTTTAATCCTATTATGTGTTTCATGTGTTTGATCTTTCAAATTGCATGATTATGTGTTGCTTAGCTATTTAGATCTTGGTTGGTTATCTATTTTGGCTTGATTATGAAATGTGTAAAATCTGGGCTTTTGAAAAATTCTGGAAAAACCATTTTTACAACCTTCTGTCCGCGGATCCTTAAATACTGGGAGAATATTAGTGATATTGAACCGCAGGGGTCATTTATTGAACTGCATGTTGATTTTTTGAACATAATCTTTACATTACACTGTTTCTTCTAAATCTTTGTAAAGATGGATAAAACTTTTGCTAAACATTAGTTTTTTCCCAATTAAGCTTGACAAGCTTCATTGTTTACAAATACATTTTTATCCCATTGCCACATTGGATCACCTCATTTTCTTTTTAAACATTCTTGTTCTTCTTGTTCTTCTTGTTCTTCCTCACCATCTCTAAACCTTTCTAAGCCTTAACCTTTCACCCATAGTGTCTACAAGATCATCATATTCCACCAAAAACTCTTCCATAATAAAGAGCCTTAAAATCGAGATTAAGATACCTAAATTAGGTTCTTCTTCTTTTGCAACCCCTAGAAATGAGATAACTCCCTCACCCATTCTCATTTCCTCATCACCTTCACCACCTCTTGCATCATGCAATACTTCTTCAACTTATGGTACTAACCATTCGCTTGGTTCTACCTCATCTTCGTTCCAATATAGAATGAATAATATTTTATCACCTTTCTCTCCAAGTCCTACCTTGGATGAGAACGCTCAACCACTTCGAAGCATTCCATTTAAGAATTACTTTTTAAGCCTTCCCGAACCTCACCATTGGACATCATGCCTCCTCCTCCTCTCAGCACTCCTCTTGAGGGCGTTCCTCTTTACCATCATTTGGGTGATCCATACCTTTTTACTTTTCTAGAGGCACATGATACAAATTGTCCATGTTGTCTTTACAACAACCATATCATCTAATCTCTTAGGATGGAGATGTATGGAATTCATGCAAGGTTGGAAGAATTCTTGTTAACCTTGTTTGCTTCCCCTCCTCTTCCATCTAGGGGATGAGATAATGATATTCAAAAATATCTTTTAAGACTCAAGCCATGAAGATCAACTAATCAAGATTAGAATAGCTAGCTTAGTGGCATAGTTAGTTATTGTTTATCTTTTGTATCTTCCTTTTCCTACATGTACTTTTCATATAGATGTTCTATAGATTTAGTTTTATGTGTTATATCTTTCTTGTTTACACATTAATCAACTTCAGTTTAAATTTAAAATTGAACCTAAATCTATTGTCACCTCTAAACTTGACTAAAATTAGATCAAAATGTTATCTAGTATTTTGTCACCCTTTGTCAATATACTCTAGCGATTATGTTGCTTCTTTATGCAACCTTAGCCTAACCTAGTGTTAATAGAGGTAAAAATCCAAGATTTGCTAATATTTGAAAAAGTCCTTGTCTTTTCTCAAACTTTCAGAAAATTATGTTTTGGTGACCACTGTCGGCGGTTCCCCTAATGAACCAGCGGATCAATGTTGATATTCAACAGCGGTCCTATTTAATGAACCACGACCAGTGAGCCTATTTTTGTTTGTTTTTGGTCCTTCCCCTTTGAACAGTTTTCTTCAAGATTCTTTGTTTGCCTCTTTGATCTAAACATCCTTGAAACTTTTGATTTTCTTATTATTCTTTGCCTTCTCTACTTTCTTTATATTCCCTTCTCTTGGGGTCTCTCTTATTATCTCACAATGTCTTCTTCTTCTAAACTAAACCTTGACATCTCTTTGTCACAAACCTCTAAACCAAAAGCTTCTTCTTCTAAGATTTCTAAGAAACCTAAGATTTTGGCGAAACCTATTTGGGCTAAAAAGAACAAGGATATCTAATAAGTGTGAAAACACTTAACCTTTTACCACTTATTTCCAATAATAACAAGACCAAAACGTGTAATTTATGTCATAAAAGTCGGAATTATGCGTGGTTTGTGTTTTTATTGTGTTTTAGGACCAAAATATGAAAAAGGAAGAAAACACGGGCTTTCACGGGCTTTTATCGAAGAAAACGAGAAAAATCGAAGTCAAAAAATCAAGAGTGCAAAAAAACGGAAGTCCAAGGCCTATTCTGAAGATTTATCGAAGAAAAAGTCTAAAGACGGAAGTTTAATGAAGTCGAAGAACTCAAGTCTAATTATAGAAGAAAATTATAAGACGAGTTCAAATCCCGAGACGACGTCGAGAAAGACAAAGAATTTAAATCGAGTCGAGCCGAGAAGAAAGAAAGAGGAGGCAACACATGCACCTCCCCATTTTCCTATAAATACCCTCCTAAACACATTAGGAGGGTGGGTTAGCTAGTCATTTTTCTTTTTTATAGTTTTCATTATAGAGAGAGAAAGTGTTTAACTTTCTCTCACTAAAACTTCATCTTTTCTTTCAAGTTAAGCTTTAGTTAATCTTTGTATTTGAGTTTTATTAATCAAAAATTTCAAGTTTAAGCTTTTAATCTTCAATCTTTTTCTTCCTATCTTGATTTTACTTTAATTTTTGATCCGAAAATATTATTTCATACGGTTTGATTTGATGATTTCGTGATTAAAAGGTTCGGCTTTTTATGCTTTTCTAAGTCTTACACAAATTAAGCTTTGAGCTATTCATGCTTAGTGGCTTATTTAGTGTTTAGCTTATTTGTTTTAGTTTTCTTTAAAAGTTTCATCCTTTAAAGTTAATCTTAGAGAGTTTGCTTATTTGGTGATTTGATAAGTTTTCCATTCATAGCTTATTGAGTCTCCTTATTATTGGCCTTGTTAAGTTTTTGACAAGTGCTTATTGGTACTGCTTATTGAGTTTGTTGGCTTCTCTCCATTTTCGGATTATTTGGTGTTCATCGCAATATTGAGAGTTTACACATTCCGACGGAAGCTTATTTGTATCGCAATAACCCTTGTGGTTCTACTTTGCGATCTAAGGATTTTCCCCCTTATTCCGATCGGGATTGCGATCGCTCATTGCGACGGGTCTTAAGGTTATCTTAAGTCGAAACTCTGCCCAATTTTAGTTTTCCACTTTCCGATAGTTTTGTATTCCGACAGAAGTGCATTGCGACAGCTTGTATTCCGACAGAATTGATCTTTTGTATTCCGATCTGAAACATTCCGATACCTTGGACATTCCGATAGATAGTGTATTCCGATTGACCTACATTCCGATGGAATTTACTTTAACATTCCGATGGTTTTATTTGCACTACATTTCGACAGTTCTAACTTTTTTAAATTCCGATGGCAACATTCCGATAGCTTTGTTTTAAATTTATTCCGATCTGAAAAGTTTTAAGTTTTTAGTTTTAACAAAGTTTTAAGTTTTAAGTTCATTACATTTTAATTTCTAAAAATTGCACGCTTACCGAAATCTCTGTTTTTACCAAGTGTTTTTCTAGTAATTTTTAGTTTAATTTTTAGTTTAATTTAACTTAACAACATTTATTTGCTTGTAGTTTAAAATAGATAATCAACCAAACCATTTTATTTTCAACCAAGAACGACTCAGTCGCACTAATTAACGGTAATCAATTCGAAAAGATTGGAACGAAATTATTTTATACTTGGTTAAAAACCTTGTATTAAATGGCGCCGTTGCCGGCTCTTTTCGTTAAGATTAACGATTTTTAGTGAGAGACGCGTTGGATTTTGGGATCCGTTCACTTTTGAACGTTATTTTTCTTGCTTCTAAATTTTCAAAAATCCATAAAATTAAAAAATTTTCAAAAATAAAAAAAAATAGAAAGACATATAAAAACCAAAAATATTTCTTGTCTATCTTTATTTTCTTTTGTAGGTGTGCATGCGTACTCGTGCTCGTAAGAAGAAAGTAGCTCAAGCCGAAGTCATTACTCCACCTATTGTCACCATGGACAATCAACCAATGATCGAGCTTTTGCAATCGCACGTAGAGGGCAACACCGATGCTATTGTCATACCTGAGATTGGAGCCAACAATTTTGAACTCAAATCCGGCTTCATTCAAATGGTCTCTGCTCAACCTTTCTTGGGGCGTTCGCTTGATGATCCTCATGACCATATAAAAAGGTTCCTTCAACTCACTAATACGGTCAAGTATAATGGGGTTTCACAAGAAGTGATTCGCTTACAACTTTTTCCTTTCTCCTTAGAGGGACAAGCCCGGAATTGGCTTGATAAGGAACCGCCACAAAGTATTCTTACGTGGACGGATTTAGAGACTAAATTCATCAACTATTTTTTCCCACCCTCACGTACTACCGCTTTGCGGAATGAAATCATTACCTTGAACAAAAGTACGGTTAGACATTTAGTGAATCGTGGGACCGTTTTAAGGAACTTTTAAGAAAGTGTCCACAACATGGTTTCACAAAGGTACATCAAATAAATACTTTTTACAATGGGTTAAGCATGAATGACCAAGATTCACTAAATAGAGCCTCGAGGGGGGGGGGGTAATATTTTGGTTAAGTCTTCTAATGCCGCATGGGACATTATTGAGAATAAGTCTAGAGTGCAAACCAAGAGTGTTCGGACTAATGTCGCTAGTGCTAGTACTAGTGACGCCGACAAGAGAATTGATAAGCTTACTTCACTCGTGGAATCGCTTGCTTTCCAAACCGCCAACGATGCCAAACAAATCACTGCCCAAGCTAATGCTTTGAGTCAATCATGTGAAATATGCGGGGGATCTCACTCATACACCGATTGTCCTTCGACTCATGACAATCCGGAAAATTTGTATGCCGCCAACGGTAACTTTTCTACAGGAGGCTATCAAGCACGTCCTCAAGGTGACCGCAATTTGCTCAGCTATCGCTCAAACAACTTTCTTTCACCACCCGGTTTTCCCCCACAAAACCCAAACAACCTCAATCGCAACAATCAAAACCAACCTCGTGCTCCAGATCAATATAAAACCCAAAGAACCCCATATCCACCTCAAAGAAACAACAAAGTTTACCAACAACCCACTTATCAACCACCTGCCTACCATGCTCCTCCTCCCAACCAACCCACCGTATTTAATCACGAGGTTGAAACTTACATGAGGACTAATGATGCGATAGTGCAGAATCTTCAGTGGGAAATGGCCAACATGAAAGCTGATATGGTGAAACAAGGGAATGATCTTCGAACCGATATGCGAAACTCTTTGGCAAGTCAAACGAATGACTTAAGGAACATGATGGCTAGTTTCTTCCCAAGTAATCAAGCCTCTGGTTCGGGTTCTCTTCCGAGTAACACCGTTGCTAATCCAAGAGGGGAGATGAAAGCAATCACCACTCGCAGTGGAAAAGGTTTAAAGGAACCCGAGCTTCCTACATCTACACTGGTGATTGTGACAAAAGAAAACGAGTCCACTTCTCCAATTCCTCCAACTTCTATTCCTCCAATTCCTCCACCTTCTACTTCTACCCCTCCACCACTCAAGGATGTGAGTGAGAATTCCATTCCAAAGCCTTCATCTCAACCCAATATACCTTATCCCTCAAGGTTGAGGAAAGAGAAGTTAAAGAACAAGGATGATATTCAGGTTTCTAACTTTCTTAAAATGTTTAAACAACTGAATTTCAACATCTCCTTTGTCGAGGCTCTCGCTCACATGCCCAAATATGCTAAAATGTTTAAAGATCTTCTCAATGATAAGGGGAAACTCCTTGATATCGCTCAGACCCAACTTAATGAGAATTTCTCCGTAGTGCTCTTAAGGAAATTACCAACCAAACTTGGTGATCCGGGTCGTTTCTTGATTCCTTGCAACTTCCCCGGGGTAGAGAATTGTATGGACCTAGTCGATCTAGGTGCTAGTATAAACTTAATGCCATTAAGTGTTTGGAAACAATTATCTCTACCCGAGCTAGTCCCCACACGAATGACATTGGAATTAGCTAACCGTACGGTTGCTTATCCGGTGGGGATAGCCGAAGACGTCTTCGTTGGTGTCGACAAATTCACCTTTCCAGCGGATTTTGTTGTCGTTGACTACGAGATGGACCCCCGTGTTCCATTAATCGTTGGACGTCCATTCCTGAGGACCGGTCGCACTCTCATTGATGTAGCCGCGGGCGAATTAATCATGAGAGTTGGTGACGATAAAATCGTCTTCAACATGGGTAAACTTTCTAAGCAGCCTTCTGAAAACGAGAATGTTAATTTCATTGACGTTCTTGATGAGGCTTGTGAAGAACATTTCAAAGACGCTTGTAAAAGTGGTTCGTCTTCTCTACCCATTGTTGAGACCGTTGCCTCTATTGCTCCATCACTAACTCCATTTGGAGAAAGTGATTTCATCTTGAAAGAATTCGAAGCAACTTTGGGAGATGTGGACTTACAATATGACGATTCTCCTTCCAATTGGGATGAAGACATTCGTACCATTGAGAAACTTCTCAATGAGGACCATATTTCTCCACCATCTCCTAAGGATATCTCTATCTATGAACCGAATTTGACTACGTCTTCCATCGAAAATCCTCCGGATTTAGAGCTTAAGGACCTACTGTCTCATCTCGAGTACGTTTTCCTTGAAGACAACAAGAAGTCACCCGTCATTATCGCAAAGGACTTGAAAGAGGAAGAAAAATCTCGACTTATCGCCGTGCTGAAGAATCACAAGAAAGCGATTGCTTGGAAAATATCCGATATTTGTAGAATTGATCCTCACTTTTGCACACATAAAATTCTCATGAAGGACGACTTTAAACCCACTATTCAAAGCCAAAGAAGGGTGAATCCCAAGATCCATGACGTTATCAAAAAAGAGGTTATCAAACTTCTTGATTTGGGAATGATCTACCCTATCTCGGATTCATCGTGGGTTAGTCCCGTCCATTGTGTGCCTAAGAAAGGCGGAATCACCGTTGTTCCCAATGAAAACAAAGGGTTGATTCCTACTCGTCTCGTTAGAGGGTGGAGAGTTTGTATAGACTATCGCAAACTCAATGATGCTACGAGAAAGGATCATTTTCCCCTTCCTTTCATGGACCAAATGCTTGAACGTCTAGCGGGTAATGACTATTACTGCTTCTTAGACTGTTTCTCCGGGTATTTTCAAATTCCCATCGATCCTAAAGATCAAGAGAAAACCACATTCACTTGTCCTTATGGAACATTTGCTTATAAAAGAATGCCTTTCGGCTTATGCAATGCTCCTGGGACTTTCCAAAGGTGTATGATGGCTATCTTCCATGACATGGTTGAAGAAACTATGGAAGTCTTCATGGATGATTTCTCGGTTTATGGTGATTCTTTCTCTCATTGCCTTGCCAATTTGGAACGCATGCTTAAGCGGTGTGAAGACACTCGCATTGTTCTAAATTGGGAAAAATGTCATTTCATGGTAAAAGAAGGCATTGTGCTTGGACATAAAATCTCAAAAGCCGGTCTTGAAGTGGACCGTGCTAAAGTGGATGTCATAGCCAAATTACCTCCACCTTCAACCGTGAAGGGTGTGAGAAGTTTCCTTGGTCATGCGGGCTTCTATCGTCGATTCATCCAAGATTTTTCTAAAATCGCTCGCCCGATGACCCACCTCTTGGAAAAAGATACTCCTTTCATCTTTTCTAAAGAGTGTCTTGAATCCTTCAATCTTCTTAAGGATAACCTAACTAAGGCACCAGTCTTGGTTACCCCTAATTGGGAGCTACCTTTTGAATTGATGTGTGATGCTAGCGATTTTGCTATTGGAGCGGTTTTGGGCCAGAGAGTGAACAAACACTTCCAACCAATCCATTATGCTAGCAAGACAATGACGGGGGCTCAATTGCATTATACCACTACCGAAAAAGAGCTTTTAGCTGTAGTGTATGCTTTTGAGAAGTTCCGCCCCTATCTTGTTCTTTCCACCACCATTGTGTACACCGTTCATTCCGCGTTGAAGTACTTGTTAACTAAGCAAGATTCTAAGCCAAGACTTCTTCGTTGGGTTTTGCTCCTTCAAGAATTTAAAATTGAAATTCGTGATAAGAAGGGAGCCGAAAACCTAGCCGCGGATCATCTAAGTAGACTTCAGGATCCTTATCAAGGGGATCATCCGAATCAAGAGATCAATGACTCTTTTCCCCTTGAGGCCTTAATGTCTATTAATTCCAATCTTGATGACACCCCGTGGTTTGCGGACATTGCAAACTACTTAGCGGGTGGTATTCTCATCGAAGGGTTAACATCCCAACAAAAAAGAAGTTCTTTAAAGATATTAAGACTTGGTTTTGGGATGACCCTTATCTCTTCAAATAATGTGCTGATCTGATTATTCGTCGGTGTGTTGATGGACCCGCAACTTTCGATATTCTCGTAGCTTGCCATAAAGGACCCACCGGTGGTCACTTTGGTCCCAACTACACCGCTAAGAAAGTTTTCGAATCTGGATTCTATTGGCCCACCATCTATCGTGATGCTCACGAGATGGCTAAAAATTGTGATGCTTATCAACGCCAAGGCAAGATCACACATAAAGATGAGATGCCTCAAAATTTCATACAAGAATGTGAAATCTTTGATGTATGGGGCATCGACTTTATGGGGCCATTTCCATCATCTAAAGGGAACAAGTACATCCTCGTAGCCGTTGAATACGTATCTAAATGGGTTGAAGCCAAGGCTCTCCCTACAAACGATGTGAGGGTGGTTGTGAACTTTCTAAAGCAGCTTTTTGCTCAATTCGGTGTTCCTCGTGCTATCATCAGTGACCGCGGGACTCATTTTTGCAATGATTAATTTGCTCGAGTCATGGCTAAGTATGGTGTCAATCACCGTCTTTCCACCGCTTATCATCCCCAAACCAATGGTCAAGCCGAGATATCTAACCGTGGATTGAAGCGAATTCTTGAGCGTACTGTGGGAGATCATCGTGCCTCGTGGGTCGATAAGTTAGATGATGCTTTGTGGGCTTTCCGTACCGCTTATAAGACCCCGATTGGTTGTACACCTTATCGTCTTGTGTATGGGAAGGCATGCCACCTCCCTATTGAGCTGGAACATAAGGCATACTGGGCCTTGAAGTGGGCTAACTTCGACATCAACAAAGCCGGCGATCTTCGGAAGATTCAACTCAACGAGCTAAATGAATTGAGGAATGAAGCTTATGAGAACTCGTTGATCTACAAGGAGAAGACCAAGATCATCCATTATGCTAGGATTAAGAACCAAGAGTTCCACGTTGGTGATCAAGTCTTACTCTTTAACTCTCGGTTGAAGATCTTCTCGGGCAAGTTGAAGAGCCGTTGGTCTAGTCCATTCACCGTCGCCAAAGTCTTCCCATATGGCACCATTGAGCTTTCTCAGCCAAATGGGCCCAATTTTAAGGTGAATGGCCAGCACGTGAAGTTGTACTTTGGTGAGGACATCTCTCATGAGATGATTCCATCCCTCACCACGTTTCCCTTGAATTAAGTTCTTGGTCGAGTCAGGCTCGTGACTCGGTTAACAAAAACAAGCCCTTCTCGGGAGGCAACCCGTTCATCTATCCTTTACCGTTTTCATAATAAGTGTAGGGGGAGCCCCGTATGTGTTTGTTGTCTTGTTTCTTCTTCTGTGCAGGGATTAAAGCTTCAAAGATTCATTCTCGATGACTTTTGACGAACCGTGATCCCGTGTACCCGTCTTCCCGGTTCTATCCTAAACTGTTGTGATTCAATATTTCATATCTTATAAGTTCACATTGAAATCACTATAGTTGTCCTTTTCTTAACAAGATTTAAACAAAGTGCACAATGTAATAAGTGTAGGGGAGTTTACTCCCACATGCTTAAACATTGAGGACAATGTTTATATCAAGTGTAGGGGGACTTCTATCGAAGTAAGTGGTCTTTTCCATGAATTTGCCCTCATTTTAACCGGAAAATTTGATTTTTCGATATTTTTCAAAAATTTTAATCTATTTTGGCCTTGTAGTTTTCCTTTCTTATCGTTATTTACTTTCTTTGCTAGAATAAATTTTCAATAAAGTAATTTTAATTTTTCAAAGTCGTGAATATTTTGACTCAACCCGAGTTTACTTATCCAAGTTTACTCTAGCTAGTATCCTTAACGTGTTTAAGTCAAGTTTTGCTAGGCTAATATAGGGAACTTTAAAACGCGAAAGTCTTAACTCTCACGGGTTAAGAATGAGAACTTTTCACAAGTTCCTATAATTGATCCTAGAGAGTCGTTTATCAAGGGAACTTTAAAATGCGATTTCTAAACTTGAAAAAGTCTAAGAATTTGCAAGATCCTATAGATGACTCGAAAACCCAAAACTTTGATTTAATTGGCTAAGCATCCACGAGTCTCATTCCTTGAGATTTTAAATTGTAGAGAACGAGAGATGATAGAGTCAATTATAAGTTTGATATTCTTTCGTGAATTTATGTGAGTTAATTATGAGCTTTTTTTCCCATCGCTTGCTAATAAATTTATCTACAATAAATAAGGTTGTACGATTTGAAAAGTTACTTAGCTTCTAGCCCAAGATCGTTTAAAAGTTGCTCGGTATTAATTAGAGTTCATAGCCAAGGCATAACTTATTGAAGCGGGATGCGAAGATTGGCGAGTCCGAAAAGGCCCTAAGAAGGCATGAGGGCTACATTTTGTTGCTAAAGATCCAAAAGTGATGTGAATAATCATTTATCAAAAATCAATATGAAGGATCGAGACACACGATGAAAAGCAAAAACTCACCAAAAGATCATGGAGAAGTCTATCCAAAAAGGCCCTAACAAGGTATGAGGATAAATAGATCCAAGTCCTAAAAGGAGGCGGATCGTTGTATATTAAAGTCCAAAATAAAGATTGGAGAAAAATGAAGAATTCGTGGTCCAAATATGAAGAATCTCTCAAAAAGTTCAAGAGAAGAAATTCCTATAATGAAGAGATGACCATTATTTCATGAACGTCTCTCAAGATTCAAAGTATGAAGTCGCTGCCAAATATCGGCCCGAGAAAGGTCTCAAATCGTGAAGCGAGTTATGCCAAGATATGAACTTTAAGAGGTCCCGAGAAGCAGTTTTAAAAGATTTTGTCCTTTAGCTAACTATTGATTAAATCGTCCCACTTTATTTTCAGCCTAAATAACTATCGAAATAAGTCAAACAATGCATCCTCGTGATCATTCAAAGCAAAACTAAAATATAAGAGATACACCTAGGAATAAGGGAGTCTAAGTAAATAATTGGCCCACATGAATTCGTGTTAGTTTGCTAACTTATAATAAAAATAATCTCATTTTTAAGCTTGGTATGGGGAACGTGAAACTTGAGGATGATAAACGTTCATGGCAGCTAAAACCCCAATGTAAGTCTTTGATTTCATTACTTGTATCTATCTTTTTATTTTCCTTAATGTTTAGTATTTAATAAAGTCCAAGGTGGGTTATTTATGATGGAAAATGTAAACCATGCTTTAAAATTAATGCATTGCATGAGGGCATTGCAATGGTCAAGTGCAGGGGATTTAATAAGTGTGAAAACACTTATCCTTTTACCACTTATTTCCAATAATAGCAAGACCAAAACGTGTAATTTATGTCGTAAAAGTCGGAATTATGCGTGGTTTGTGTTTTTATTGTGTTTTAGGACCAAAAGATGAAAAAGGAAGAAAACACGGGCTTTCACGGGCTTTTATCGAAGAAAACGAGAAAAATCGAAATCAAAAGATCAAGAGTGCAAAAAGAACGGAAGTCCAAGGCCTATTCTGAAGATTTATCGAAGAAAAAGTCTAAAGACGGAAGTTTAATGAAGTCGAAGAACTCAAGTCTAATTATAGAAGAAAATTATAAGACGAGTTCAAATCCCGAGACGACGTCGAGAAAGACAAAGAATTTAAATCGAATCGTGCCGAGAAGAAAGAAAGAGGAGGCAACACATTCACCTCCCCATTTTCCTATAAATACCCTCCTAAACACATTAGGAGGGTGGGTTAGCTAGTCATTTTTCTTTTTTGTAGTTTGTTGGAGCATAGTTTGGCTAGGCCGGTTCGACGACTCTCCTGGGTCGTTCATCGTCTTCCCGGGTCCTGAGTAATGCTGCAAACAAAGGTAAACCGGTTAGACGTGGACCCGAGGTCGGAGCCCCGGGGTCCACCTCCGACGGTCAAGTTAGTATTGATCAATATATTGTATAAGAGGTGTGGTTAAGAGAGAGAACCTGATTATAATGAGACCCCTACCCCTGTTTATATTGGCTTGGGGTTTCTTGAAGGATAAGTTAGGTGTGTGTGGGCCGCGGGCCTGTTGGGCCAGGCCGAATACCGACTGTACATCGACATGTCCCCTAGTCTAGTATGATATGGTCCATGATCATGTTATGCTAGACTCATTCGTGTATCATGCTCACTAAACAACCGCGTGCGGCTTGCTGCTAGGACATCCTCGTGGGTCGTCCGTAACATATGGCTCCACTCGTAATGGGCTTCCTTTAGCAAAAAGATGATGAGCTGGGATTGCGAATAGTGAGCATAGCTACTATACGCCATCATGTCCCCCTAGTCTAGTATGAGAGGTTGTCACCGAGGTTACTAGACTTTACACCATATCCGCTGCCTGTAATCATATCCACGTCAAAAGAAATGGGAAAACATGTATACTTAAGACGGGTAGTTGTGCTCGAATGCTTGGTTTCCCGTGATTAGACGGTAAGGACCCCGTAAGAAGAAAACGTGTTTCTATAGCCGGGGTAACACTGGCATTGGCAAGGTATCATTCTTATTCATCTCTAACGTGAGGATGATAAGAAGGTTTTATGAAGGTGGAGGTGGAACCCGTATGCTGCATCGTGAACATTTTGAAGGCATACTCCTCATATTCATTAATGATGCAGCATAATGCGAATATTGCATTCGTCTTAAGGCCAACAGAATTCGTACTTCTGTGGCAAAGTGATGCGGATATCACATCCGTCTTATGGCCACGACATTTGATAACAACTTCCAAAATTTTGTCACGGTTTTTCCTAGATTAAACGTAGTTAATCAGGCTTCATCTAATTAAGTACAATCGATATAAATTTTGGAAAGTCACTCCGTAGTCGGGCCAAGTAATTCGTCGCGGAAGGCGTACTTCCACAACAAAGACATGAGCCAACGAAAGAAGTACTTTCGCGACAAAAATAGCGAGCTGGTTGAAGGAGTACTTCAACGGAGAAGACAATAAGCCAGTGGAAGGAGTACTTCAACGGCGAAGACAATAAGCCAGTGGAAGGAGTATTTCCACGGCGAAGATAATAAGCCAGTGGAAGGAGTACTTCCACGGCGAAGATAATAAGCACGTGGAAGAGACACTTCCACGGCGAAGATAATAAGACCGTGGAAGAATACTTCCACGACGAAAGATAATAAGACCGTGGAAGAATACTTCCACGGCGAAAGATAATGAGACCGTGGAAGAATACTTCCACGACGAGAGATAAGGAGCACGTGGAAGAATACTTCCACGGCGAAAGATAACGAGCACGTGGAAGAATACTTCCACGGCGAAGATAGTAAGCACGTGGAAGAGATACTTTCACGGTGAAGATAATAAGCACGTGGAAGAGACACTTCCACGGCGAAGATAATAAGACCGTGGAAGAATACTTCCACGGCGAAAGATAATAGGACCGTGGAAGAATACTTCCACGGCGAAAGATAATGAGACCGTGGAAGAATACTTCCACGGCGAGAGATAAGGATCACGTGGAAGAATACTTCCACGGCGAAAGATAACGAGCACGTGGAAGAATACTTCCACGGCGAAGATATTAAGCACGTGGAAGAGACACTTCCACGGCGAAGATAATAAGACCGTGGAAGAATACTTCCCCCGACGAAAGATAATGAGACCGTGGAAGAATACTTCCACGGCGAGAGATAAGGAGCACGTGGAAGAATACTTCCACAGCGAAAGATAACGAGCACGTGGACGAATACTTCCACGGCGAAGATAGTAAGCACGTGTAAGAGATACTTTCACGGCGAAGATAATAAGCACGTGGAAGAGACACTTCCACGGCGAAGATAATAAGACCATGGAAGAATACTTCCACAGCGAAGACAATAAGCCAGTGGAAGGAGTACTTCCACGGCGAAGACAATAAGCTAGTGGAAAGAGTACTTCCACGGCGAAGGATAATGAGCACGTGGAAGAGATACTTCCACGACAAAGATAATAAGCCAGTGGAAGGAATACTTACACGGCGAAGACAATAAGCCAGTGGAAGGAGTACTTCCACGGCGAAGACAATAAGCCAGTGGAAGGAGTACTTCCACGGCGAAGGATAATGAGCACGTGGAAGAGATACTTCCACGGCAAAGATAATAAGCCAGTGGAAGGAGTACTTCCACGGCGAAGGATAATGAGCACGTGGAAGAGATACTTCCACGACAAAGATAATAAGCCAGTGGAAGGAATACTTCCACGGCGAAGACAATAAGCCAGTGGAAGGAATACTTCCACGGCGAAGACAATAAGCCAGTGGAAGGAGTACTTCCACGGCGAAGGATAATGAGCACGTGGAAGAGATACTTGCACGGAAAAGATAACAAGCCAGTGGAAGGAGTACTTCCACAGCGAAGACAATAAGCACGTGGAAGAGATACTTCCACGACGAAAGATAATGAGCACGTGGAAGAGATACCTCCACGGCAAAGACAATAAGCCAGTGGAAGGAGTACTTCCACGGTGAAGACAATAAGCACGTGGAAGAGATACTTCCACGGCGAAAGATAATGAGCACGTGGAAGAGATACTTCCACGGCAAAGATAATACGCTAGTGGAAGAATTACTTCCACGACGAAGATAATGAGCACGTGGAAGAGATACTTCCACGGCGAAGATAATGAGCACGTGGAAGAGATACTTCCACAGTGAAGATAATAAGCACGTGGAAGAGATACTTCCACGGCAAAGATAAGAAGCACGTGGAAGAGGCACTTCCACGACGAAGATAATAAGCACGTGGAGGAGATACTTCCACGACGCATGAATAAGCCAGCGGAAGAGGTACTTTCGTGGCAAAGGAACAAGCGCGCGGAAGGAGGACTTCCGCGGCGAAGGAAAAAGCCAATGGAAGAGATACTTCCATGGCGCAGATTCAAGCGCGTGGAAGGAGCACTTCCGCGGCGAAGGAATAAGCCAACGGAAGAGATACTGCCATGGCAAAGGAATTAACCGGTAGAAGGCAGACTTCTGCGGCAAAGGAATATATCCAAAGATATTTGTGTGACGTGCACATAAATATTGGTATTAGTATACCCTAGTAGCCCCCCAAGTTTAATGGTGCTACACTTGATTAGTAGTATTAAACTTAATCAAGTATTCAAAAATTTGTGATTACGTAGACCAGCGCGAATGGACGTACCATAGCCGTGTCGAAAGATAGAAATTGGGTTCGAACGTGCGAACCAACGTGGATGGGTCTTAACATAACCGCGAATTGTCACATAGTATAAGACGTATCTTAACTAACTTATGGGATGAGCTATGACACTACGTGTGGCGTACCGCATTTACCATAAGGACGGTCAAATTCTTGACAAAATGTTGTTAGACGTGCACAGTGTGTCTTTTTGCAAGTCCATCATGAGTCATGTGTTTTGCGTAACTTACTACAACGTCTTGATAGCAAGGTGTCTAACAAGGATACATGATCCGTGGTCGTTAGGTTTGCAACCCTCTTACACGATAAGTTAAATTATTATGTTCACTCAATCCTCTTATTCCGCTTGGGAACGATAAGTACATGTACACCCGTAGGCCGAAGATATCCGAGTGTACGGACTAGCATATATATATGTATAATAAGTAATCATTGAATACTAGACATGAAAATATCTATCTAGATATGTATTGAAAGGTGCGAACATTTATCGTAATAAAAGAAAGTCGCATAAAGCTAAAAGATATAAATAATATCTTGTTAATAAGTGAAGAGATATATGTAATATCTTATTAATATAAATATCATGATTTTTTTAATATAAAAGATATAGAAAATATCGTTTAGCATATTAAAAAAGTATAGGCAATATCCTGTTACCCCTTGAAAAAGATATAAATAATATTTTTTATAATTTCGAAAGATATCAGAATATATCTTTATCAAATTTTGAAGATAGATAATATTTTTTATTAATTGAAAAAAATATGTGTAATATCATTTAATAATATAAACAATCATTCGGACCAGCGCGAAAGGGTGTGACTCACGATCACAGTTAATAAATAAAATATGGCGGCTGGATATGCCATCACCGCATATAAAAAATAAAATAAAGATAAAATATGTCTGAGCGTGCATACTAGCGCGAATGATCGTATCATAACCGCGGATGACAAATAAAATATATTATCTAAAGAAAATATATGTAATATATCTTACCGATTTTTAGATATATATAATATCTTTTATCAATATAAAAAATATCGATAATATATTTTTTTGAATTTAAAAGATATAGGTAATATCTTTTGTCAATCTTAAAAATATACATAATATTTTTTATAAATTTAAAACATATAAATAAAATCTTGACAAGAATTAAGAAGATATCAGTAATATCTTTTATAAAATATAAAAATATGTTTGTTTGAGGAATATTGCGAAAAGACGAAAGCGAATAACCGCGGATATCAAAATATAATAGCAAATATTTTTATATGATATAGGGTGTGTCAAATATGATTCATCCATTTAGCAAATATCGTACAAAACAATCCGCGTTATATATACGACACCCAAATGGCATTACTTCCAAACTCATGAATATATTCTTTTTTTTAAGAAGTAAAAGATTGCATGTTATATCCTTGATATGTAATTTGAGACATAATATGCTGTTCCATACTAGTTGACCAAATACTTAGGCATATTTATCTCAAAGTGGTTAACATATTCTAAATTTAAAAGAGCTGCTATGAAATTATCTTGAATCTGAAAAGCTTTTTCGAGATGATATTTATAATTACATGAAATAAAAGCGAAGCCCGGTTTACGCATATTACGAGATATGATGCAATAAGTGAAAAAAACATGCATGACGACAGAAAGCAATATGCAATTCGCACATTCAATATAATATGTATGGCCATATAATGCATGGTAGATAATTGTGAAAGATAAAGGTACGAAGGTGATATAATTACAAACTTTCGATCTTGATCTGTTGCTTTTGGAATGATGAGAACACGAAACACAGTATGCTCATGGTCCCACGGATGACGCCAACTTGTTGGAGCATAGTTTGGCTAGGCCGGTTCGACGACTCTCCTGGGCCGTTCGTCGTCTTCCCGGGTCCTGAGTAATGCTGCAAACAAAGGTAAACTGGTTAGACGTGGACCCGAAGCCGGAGCCCTGGGGTCCACCTCCGACGGTCAAGTTAGTATTGATCGATATATTGTATAAGAAGTGTGGTTAAGAGAGAGAACCTGATTATAATGAGACCCCTACCCCTGTTTGTATAGGCTTGGGGTTTCTTGAAGGATAAGTTAGGTGTGTGTGGGCCGCGGGCATGTTGGGCCGGGACGAATACCGACTGTACGTCGACATAGTTTTCATTTTAGAGAGAGAAACTGTTTAACTTTCTCTCACTAAAACTTCATCTTTTCTTTCAAGTTAAGCTTTAGTTAATCTTTGTATTTGAGTTTTATTAATCAAAAAGTTCAAGTTTAAGCTTTTAATCTTCAATCTCTTTCTTCCTTTCTTGATTTTACTTTAATTTTTGATCCGAAAATATTATTTCATACGGTTTGATTTGATGATTTCGTGATTAAAAGGTTCAGCTTTTTATGCTTTTCTAAGTCTTACACGAATTAAGCTTTGAGCTATTCATGCTTAGTGGCTTATTTAGTGTTTAGCTTATTGGTTTTTTCTTAAAAAGTTTCATCCTTTAAAGTTAATCTTAGAGAGTTTGCTTATTTGGTGATTTGATAAGTTTTCCATTCATAGCTTATTGAGTCTCCTTATTATTGGCCTTGTTAAGTTTTTGACAAGTGCTTATTGGTACTGCTTATTGAGTTTGTTGGCTTATCTCCATTTTCGGATTATTTGGTGTTCATCGCAATATTGAGAGTTTACACATTCCGGCGGCAGCTTATTTGTATCGCAATAACCCTTGTGGTTCTACTTTGCGATCTAAGGCTTTTCCCCCTTATTCCGATCGGGATTGCGATCGCTCATTGCGATCGCATATTATGACGGGTCTTAAGGTTATCTTAAGTCGAAACTCTGCCCAATTTTAGTTTGCCACTTTCCGATAGTTTTGTATTCCGACAGAAGTGCATTGCGACAGCTTGTATTCCGACAGAATTGATCTTTTGTATTCCGATCGGAAACATTCTGATACCTTGGACATTCCGATAGATAGTGTATTCCGATTGACCTACATTCCGATGGAATTTACTTTAACCTTCCGATGGTTTTATTTGCACTACATTCCGACAGTTTTAACTTTGTTACATTCCGATGGCAACATTCCGATAGCTTTGTTTTAAATTTATTCCGATCTGAAAAGTTTTTAGTTTTTAGTTTTAACAAAGTTTTAAGTTTTAAGTTCATTACGTTTTAATTTCTAAAAATTGCACGCTTACCAAAATCTCTGTTTTTACCAAGTGTTTTTCTAGTAATTTTTAGTTTAATTTTACTCAACGACATTTATTTGCTTGTAGTTTAAAATAGATAATCAACCAAACCATTTTATTTTCAATCAAGAACGACTGAGTCGCACTAACTATTGGTAATCAATTCGAAAAGATTGGAACGAAATTATTTTATACTTGGTTAAAAACCTTGTATTAATATCATTGAACCTTCTTCTCCCAAACCTTTCAAGACTTCCAACTTCACCCAAGTTGAGTATTAGAATGAGTCTTACTCAATCAATACAATTACCGAAGAAAAAGAACTTCTTCCGCCACCACCTAAACCTTTCAACACACCTCAACTAAATGAAATCTCTTCTTACCCTAACCTCACTAAGTATTGTGATGGTAATCTTCCATTTTTTCACACTTTCCTTTTCCACCACTACCTTCTTTCACCTATGATGCACATCCTCCCTCTTATGACTTTGTCATGCATCATGGAACCTTTTGTGCGTGTTGTAGATTTCAACAAATTGAACTGCTCATCTCTTTGAGAAGTTAAAATTTCTTGAATTTGTTCTCACTTGACCTCCTCTTCGAGTATTTGTTCCCGTGAGAAAAATCTCCGGAAGACGCACCTTCTTCTTATTTTACCGGTTAAAACACATTTTGTGTTCTAATCGCTTGAGTAAAAACCTAAGCAATCTTGGAGGACTACTTATACTAGAATAGTTGCTATGCTTAAGTTGTTTGTTTTCTTTGTGCTTTAGTATTCATATTTCCATATATGAATGTTCTCTTGTATGTGTTATCATATTATTTTTATTATGATTATTATGTGTGTTTAATGCTTGTTTTTCTTATTCTGTTATCACACATATTGTTGAGAGTTGATTTTGGTTAACTCTTGCATTTTTTGGGTGATTCCAAAAATTTAATGTCTTTAACCCTTTGACAAAATATCTTCAAATTGTTGGATGTTTCTTTTTTACCTCTATTCCAACAATTGTGAATTGGTCTTGTCAAAATACTCTCCTTGGACATACTTAGCAAATATTTACTTTCTAATTTTATATTTCTTTTCTTTCTCCCTCTCAAATTATTTAGTGAATACTTGTAACTATTTCCTCTACATGGGTGTTTCTTTTCACCATAGCTCAATCACTTGGTGCCCCAAGCTAGGGGGTAAGCACCAAAGGGGGGCTTCTAGCAAAATCGGTTATTTTCTTCTTCAAAGACTTGTGCTATCTTTTTGCTTTGACAAGAGGGGGAGAAATTATAGTGATAAACTCGTTAGTAACTCGAAAACCTTTGTTTTACATAAATGAGTTTATGGTTTGTCGTAATCAAAAAGGGGGAGATTGCTAACGCAATCAGTGCCTAAAAATAGTATTTTTAGTAACTAATCCTTCTTGGTTTTGATCATGACAAAGTGTAAAAATATTTATCGTCAAAGATAACTATAAGACGAATTATTTAACGAACGTTATCATTAAAGTAATAATCATTTAAGACTTACACAAACATATCATATACACATTTAGTGATCATTAAAAGTGATTAACCTTAAAACTCACATGTATACAAATGTGACAAAATATTTAAATAAAATTCTTTTTAATAAAATGTTTTATTAAAATAGAAAATAGAATTTGAATTTAGGATATTCTAAGTGGCCAAAGGATATTCTTTTTGGATCTGTTTTTTACCAGATGGAATTTCCCCACTAGAAGAGTAAAAAGAGTATACTCTAGAGCCCACTAATCAATATAGGTCCATGTAGTTCCTTAGTGATATGGAACCGTCAGCCTATTTATTAAGCCACGCTTAGATAGCTGTTAGACCTTGTCTCCTATAAATAGTAGATCATTTCTCTATTTTTCAATGAACCATTTTGGACAACTTTCTACTTCTATTCTATTTTCTATATTCCAGTAATTAGTAAATGATCACTTAATGTGTTAAGTATGTTTACTTATGATTATCCTCTTGATCTCCTTCTTTACATGTCCAAATAGAAGATCACTCACTCACTTGTGATGTGATAAAAGATGAAGCCTTGATGAAGATCATTCCTTCCTTAGATCTAGTCATGTTCATCATATTTGATATTTGAGTTTTGTATAGATCAAAGGTATTTGTGTATACTTGAATTTGTCTTGTGTAGATCCAAGGTATTTGTGTATAGTTAGATTTTTCTTGTGTGGATCCAAGGTATATGTGTATACTTGGATGAGTCTTGTGTGTTAGTCCTCACTAAACTCTAAAGTGACGTAGCTGTTAGTTTGTTGTGTTTAAGTTCTCACTAAACTACAATGTGATGTAATCGTGAGTTTGAGTGTTTGAGTTCTCACTTAACTAGAAAGTGATGTGAGTGTGAGAGTTGAGTGTAGATTGGTTCTATCTAAGATTAGAACTCTACATCTAGCCTTGTGTCGGAAAATAAGATGGGTGATGAAGATTGGTTCTAGCTAGGATTAGAACTCGACATTTAGCTTAGTGTCAGAAAATATTGTAAGCAACATTGTAAGGTTTTCTCCGCCAAGAATGGAGCTTGTGGATATAGTGGAAATCTCGAGTAAGGTATACTCGAGGAGTGGAGTAGGAACGTAGAGAGAACTTCGTTACCGAACCACCATAAATCCTTATTGTCTTTCCTTAGGTTGTTTCTTTCCTTACTCTTTACTTATGCTTGTCTTTACATTTAGCATTCCAACATCATAGTCACATGATATAGTAAATGTTTTCAAACTTTGGGAATTGACCTAACTATTATGAAACAAGTTTTCAAGTAATAGTCACTTCTAATGACGAACATAATTTTAATTAAGGAAACTATTCAACCCTCACCCCCCCCCCCTTCTAATTTCTACACAATGTAAATCTCGTAAGCATAGATAACTTCATTATTAATGATTATTCATATGTTTCAAATGCATAACTTTTTTTTATCTCTAATGCATAACTTTTGTATCTTAATGAATGATATATGGGTAGATGATATAATTCCTCGTATAGTATGATATTTGTTGATTGAATATACATATGTCAAAATGTATAAAAAATAAATGAATTCAAATTCACAAACATGCCCGGGCCTTATAATCTATTATCCAATACTCTCTTGAAATTCAAGCAACGAAATCGTGACATCTCGAATTAGAGTGTAACTTATAGTTACCAAAAACCAAGATATAGACAACTATCTTTATAAAGAATCAATACTTCCATAATAACATGTCATAGCAGATAAAGTAGTATAAATTGTCTTCTACGATGGGACTTATAACGGCGAGTGAAGGCGATCATAGAAGGAGGAGAGTTCGATGGCTTTTTCTTCAAAATTTCATTTGGTATTAGAGGTTGTTGATGGTGTCATCTAAATCTTAGTGGTCTGAGAGTTATAAGCAAAACGGTTAGCTAATATTGTTTTCTAAACTCGATTGTTTGTTATGGCACGCGATGGCGCTTCTATAAGGCTAAAGAAGCTATTTCTGTGTATCTTTCTTCCAAATTATTTTCGAAGCGAATGGCACTGACGGCATCCATTGAGTCTTACGGTATAGGAATTATGGTCAAAGCAGTGATCGGCTAGCTTTTTATCCGAAAAACTATTTTTTCGAGAACTTTGAAATGGCCTCACGTCCAGATACGAAGCCGACTGCCATGAGTCGTAACCTCTATGCCAGTCCGTCAAACCCTAGCCACCATTATGTATCTCTTCTCAACTGTTTTTTTGCTTTTCAATTTTCGGCCAAAACTCTACCAGCATACTACTGTTTTGGCCATAACTACTTAATCTTTTAGAGGTTAGTTACGCGACCAACGTCATTATCTACATTTTCAAATCTGCACAAACTCAACTTTTCGTAGGCCACCAAATGCTCGATTGTGCGCCTCTAGACTAAAAAAATAGTTTCTATCGTTTTTTCTTTTGCTTTTAACGTTGATGCATGATGAAGAATAATCTTCATTTGATGTAAAATATCGTCATCAAATTTAATTATTTGTTTTAGTGATTTAGTGTTTTGCTTTGCAAACGCTTTATTTTACTTTTGCTATAGCAGACAAAGATTTGTCTCCGCTAGTTATTGAATGCCCTGTTGAACAAAAAAAACATTGACATTAATGTACATTTAGCTTTCTTATTCAATCCGATCTTTCGTGATTTCACCGTTCAGATTGTGAAGGAGTATTAAATGCCAGATTTGGCAAGGGATTAGGATCCTTCTAGGTTAAAGTATTGTAATATATAATAATGAAAAATAACAGAGTTATGCCTATGGGGTTACATTGTTTAATATTTTGTTGTCGTTGCGAACTTGCATTATGAAGCGGGTATCCTGATGGTGCGAATAATACGTTGAACCGCGCCGAATCATAGGTGGAATTTTGATAGAGGCATTATATTTGAGACGGGTTTGAGAAAACTCAACATAACCTATTATTGGCATGTCTTCGGATAACCAATATTAGCTTGGAACATTACGTTTGGGGGTGGGAGTGTGACAATGAATAAACTTTCACGATTCGCTCGATTAGAAATAGTCTTGATGTCATGCGTCTTCCGAGTGCTGCTAGGGCGACTCGATGGTGCAATATTCTTCTGATCAAGGTGAATGTGTTTGTGTGGAGAGCCTGGTTAAATCGGTTGCCTACTTGTACAAATCTAGATCGGCGCGAGATTGATATTGATTCCATTTTATGTCTATGTTGCGACACTGATGTAGAAGACATTAACCATGTGTTTTTGGCATGTAATGTAGTTGTCGAGTTGTGGAATATAATTGGGGTGTGGATAGATGTAACGCCCCTATTTTTACCTTGACTCAACGGAATAATATTTTTGGGGTATTACTTCATGATATGAAAGCACAGTGATAGAAAAACAACTCAAAAGAGTGTTTAAATAAACTTTATTTATTCTTTATAAATTATCATTCAAAATCAGATAATTTGAATAAAACAACTAGTACATACTCTGTACATCACAGGTTCTCGAGATCTAGAAAATAGGTTTGAATGATAAAATTTCTTAAGTCTATATCTCTCCACGTCATCATTATGCTGCTCCATGTTATCAGTTATCAAAACCTGAAATATATGCTTAAAGTCAACACAAAGGTTGAGTGAATTCATAGGTTTAAAAATAATTTGAATACAAGATCCTTTTTCCTGAGCTACGTTATTATTTGCTCATAAAATCATATAATCAATGCACTAAGCTTATGATACCGCTGCTAGACATATCAGAAACCCACAATTGCCCTTACGAGGAAGTCTTTCAAACTATCCTGCTTAGCAAAATAAAGTACGCCTGTTTGACCACTGAGGTGCTAGCAAGTGTGACTTGCCCATACAGGAGATGTCAGTCTTCAAATAGTACTATTTACAATATTAGCGCTCATTTTCAGGAAATGATTAACGGTGTATAATTAAAAAGGGACTTTCAAGGCAGTAGTAAATATAGTGTCAATAATTATATATGAGAAGCATACCAAAAAAACTTGTATTCCATTTTAACATATATTCCCCTCATGGGTTTTCAAATCATTTAAAAGTAGTATACTTTAGTGAGGCTATGAACTCACCTTAGGTCCAGTAATCTTGTCAGGCTTATATCACATAGAATAACTTGAGCTAACAAACAAGAACTTGATCTTACACCAACTTGGTTTAACATATTTGGTATAGTATTAAGTCTTAGATTTTGAGTTCAACATTCTTGTATATTACTTATGTATTCTGTATATTTGATAATATTGTATCATCGTTCAGGCCATCATACTCAGAAGCCATTTTATAAACGTTTGAGGAGCGGGAGCACTTTAAATCGTAAACCCAACCACTCAGTCAGAACGTAATATCGAGATGGAACATATTTGTACAAATTTCCCTACTAACATGACACATAGTAATATATATTTTTAGAAATTTCTTCAAAAGTTGGTATGTTTCTTTTATATTTATATCTTTTATCCTTTAGTTTTATAATTGGCAAAAATAGTCCTTATACTTTATTAATAATCTAGATAATATGTTTTATCATATATTTTTTATCCATATAGTTTCATAAATGACCAAAATAATCCTTTAAGTTTATAATTTTAGATTAATTACCTTTTTAACCCAAATTTCATAAGTTTAGCATATTTACACTTTTAAACCCTTTAAGTATATAGTTTTAATATTTACAATTCAACCCTCAATATTTAACTTTAGGGTCTAAAACTTTTTAAACATTTATTATTATAGCTTTAAATTTCACAAAGGACCAAAATGTTAAATAGTTTCAAAAATGATAGTTTTAGTCCCTATACTTGTAAAAATCACATAACTTCTTTAAAAATATACCAAATGATATAGGATTTTAAAAAAAGTTTCAAAACACATTTATAATCATAATAAAAACATTTTACCAGAATTATAGCTTTTGAAATGGGTTTTTGCTCATTATTTCATGTAAAATACAAAACTAGGGTTTTAAGACATATTTAGCTTATAACTTTCATTTAAATTGATCATATGACTTAATTATTTTTAGATTATCTTTCTAACATTATTTTGGCATTATAAAAAGTCTAATATATCATTATAACAAGATCAAAGCATACTTAACATAAGAATTACCTAGGTAGCTCCAACATGGCTCCTTATAACTTCCTATGAGCACTACTTTCTATCAAAGCTTCAAAAGCTTCAATGGATTCCTTCTAGACCTGTTTTTTGGTCTTATGGGATGTCCTAAGACGTTTATAGAAGTGAATATGAATAATGGGTAGGATGTTAAGAGAAAACGGGGTGCAAGTCTTCAAGGTATGCCATACGGTTGTATTTATAGTATTTGCAACACTTAGGCTCCAAGGCTTGGTTATATACGTGTAATATGGATGGTAGAATTACTAAGGGATAATATTGAAGCTCTATACAAGTTTATAGACTCTAGCTTCATTCCAATCTTCACGTGTGGCTCAAAATAGGTCACGACAACATTGTGATAAGAATGGTGACGTGTAGCACCAAAGGAGGTGATGCACCTACTTGTTGGCATCCTAAAATATCCTAGGATACTTAAAATATCTGAATTTAAAACTTATAATGGGAGGGAAAGTGCTTAAAACATGTTCTGGAGGGAAAAATTAAAACCAAGTTTAGAAACCAGGGCTTGTAACTTATACTTTGTAATTTTGGTGATTAGGGACTTAGGAAAGTGATTAGTAAATTATTAAGGCTTAATTAGGGTTTAGAAATTCTATTTAGAATATTTGGGTCCTTAGTTTGAAGTTTAACAAAGGTTTGATGTGAAAATGGAAAGTAAACTTATGTAGATTAGGGGTTTCTAATGATCTAGGTTTAAATATTAGTAAAAGGCTTTATTCTTCAATTAGCTACTGATGTAAACTTATTAGGTCCTAGACATTGTGTTTTGAGTATCCAATGAGTTCTCACACTTGGTTTGATAGCTTAGTTTAAGTAAACATGTCTAAAGAGTGAAAATACCTATTTTGACCTAATTTACAAGTCTTACATTAAAATCTTGTACCTTGTGTATTAGGGTACTTGTAAATTTTATAATCATAATATTATAATCTTAATGAAGGAATATGGGTGTTTGTAGTCTTGTCCTAAAAGACTAGGTAATGATTAAATGTAGATTTCTTAATATAAGGGTTTCAAGGTTACTAATCCTAATGACTTTCTATTTTGGGTGATTAGAGTTTATATCTTTATGTAAGCTTATTCTAGGGCTTATATGATATGTTTATGACTTCTATGGTTTCTACATTCTTAGTTTAAGGGTTTATATAAGGTAATCATAATCTAGAGTTAATTATGGGAGCTTAAGATCCTATGCTTTGATAACTTGTACTTTAACCTTTATGAACCTGTAACTTAGTTTAAGATAAATGTATTAACTTATTATGATACTTATTTTAGTTTTATAATTAGTTTCAAAAGAGTATACTTTAATTCATTATAGAATGGATTTTATGCTAATCTTGGTTTTAGGTTATTTTCTTGTAATTAGCTTGAGATTAGTGAATATTAGTACTTTGTGGTTGCTTAACTCTTCTTTATATAGTATATTAGAACTAATATATTGTTTTGGTTATAGATACATAGTTGTTGTATAATTACATTGCTTGAAATATTGTTTATAAAGGTTTCTAGGTGATGATCCAGACTATTATGTACACTTATTTGTACTTTAGCTTTGTATGGTTTACACTTACTTATTCTTTAGATAACTTTATACTTTCTATATGATAGTATAATCTTTGTTCTCATTCCTTATTCACTTGTTCATATGTATTATGTATTCATACTTTTACAATCCTTGAGTTCATCATTCATTTATAGGGATTCTAGGGTTTCTAAGGGAATTTAGGGTATTATTATTTATTATATTTCTTGAAATATTCTAATTCATAAATGTACTTGTTAAATTACTTATAAACTTATACTTGTTATATTTACAACAGGAATATGTTGATATGGTAGTTCAGGTTGTGAGAAGTAGTTCATATTACCAAGTAATGCATAAAAAGCAAAAATTTCTAATGGATTTTCCACTTCTATTCAAACATGACATATATCACACTTGTGAAATTTATGGTTGTCATAGCCTCTTCCCCTTAAAGAAATCTCGTCCCGAGATTATAATAATAAGGTAGTGTACTAAAGGCAGATATAGTTCTCACATTCTAAAATTCCTTCTAATATTCTATTCATATACCAATGTATACAACTTTTATTGTTGTTATTTTATCTTACAATCAATCTCTTCTACTAGAGATTATAAAATAAACATTTATGAAACGTTAATTTATATTCTAACCATTAAGATCGTAATGTAATATATAAAGAATATTAAGATAAATATAAATCGTACCACTAAATCAGATAAGTCCTTTTTAGATTTTAAAATACGAAAGGAAGTTTGATTATTTCTGAATTCTTTGGGAAAACTCAAGTCAATAAGTCACAATTTAATTTAAAAACTTGAACTGATTATCGCCTTTTTTAAAATCAACTTGGTTTATAAGGAAAAGATCTTTCTAAGGTCGATACTAAGGAAAGAATTGAGATTATTTTTTATAAAGTTTTCTCATAATTCACTATTTTAATCCAGTAGATAGCTAATAGTCGTTACTTAGTGTACTATAAAGTTTTATGCTAAAAATACATTTATAAGATAAGTGTGTTCCAGGTAATATAATGCATACGTGGAGTATGAAATTCTAATATCTGGATAATTCTCTCACTTTTACCATAGGTATAAGGGATAATATTCTTCTTAATGTATTTAAAACCATAGATATTGGTACTCTATGTCAACAGATTATTTTAGGTATAACCTTGTCAGAGTTTCTATATCATTAGTAAAATACAATTGACAATAATCCGGATGGCGTCATGTCTTATCTTAAGAAATTCTGAAAAATCTTATTGCTTGGTCTTGCCTATCTTCATAAAGAAAATTCAGGATTGAACATTTATAAGTTCAGATTTTACAATCTCGTTAAGATGAGTTGAATATTTAGTCAAAAAGGTCAAATACATATTATTCTAAGTACATATATAATACAAATGAGTTGTACTACCAGGCAATGAAATAAAATAACACTTACAGGAGATGTAATTAAAAACACATAGATTTTATTGATAAAACTCACATATATATTTATACATTGACTTATTTACAAGATACAGAATAAAAGAAAACTTAGAAATTAGTCTTGCTCCAACAGTATCGTGTTTGATGACCTTTCTTGAAGCAATTCCGACACTTAGCTGGGCAGTGTCCTTTGTGATGTAGTAGACACTTCACACAAAGAGGAAGCATTCGAGCATAATTTTTGTATCCTAGTGTTTTGGGAATTTTAACTGAGTTGGGATTTGGGTAATATAAATAGGGAAAATAGGGATCATAGGAAAAATTTAGGGGATTAGGTTTCGTTTCAGCAGAATCTTCTTCTTCTTCTTCTTCTTCTTCTTCACTAAGTTTACGTTTTAAGGGTATTTGACTCCTGCACAGGATTGTGCTTGATTATGTGATCAATCAATTTCTGAGAAATATTAATGGCTTCTTCTAAACTTTGGGGTTTAGAGATAGTAATCATTTTTTTGAATCCTTGGGGAAATTATTTGATAAAAGCTTTCATCATCCTTTGGGAATTAGTGATAGGACATAATTCTACTAACTCTTGAAATTTTTTCAAATCGGCATTGAGATCATTTCCTTGTGTCACTAGATAGCAAAATTCCTTTTTCACTTTCTCGATTTATATGAAGGGATAATATTGGGTCATTAGAAGGCACTTAAAATCTAACCACTTCATCTTTTGAGATTCTTCTATTCCAGCGAGTTGAGAATAAATAATTCCACCATGATAATGCTTCAGTAGTTAAACTACTGACATCGATCTTCACTTTACGATCCTCGGCACAACTACTTTGGGAGAAAATCTCTCAGTTTTTTCAATCCAATGGCTAATACTAATAACATCTTCGGTTCCTTGGAATTTATATAACTGACTAGTTATAAAATTTTCCGTTGAAGTAGTATTATTCACTATCATAAAATTCAGTATTTTCGTAGCTGAAGCAATTCCATCTTTAATTATTTGTTGAAGTCCTTCGGGAGTTAGGGTAGAAGATATCAATGTCCTTAAATGTGTCATTCTGAATTTAGAAGACAAAAATTTTTGAAGTTTAGATATACTTGTCTTTTTAAGCATTTTTCATATGTGTATACATACAACGCTTTACGAGCATATTTTTCAAAAATTTAAAGATACATCATATAAGGTTAGGGAATAGGTTTATAGGGCTACGTAACTATTAACTCGTCTTAAGATTCCTAAGTTATTTATCCTTTATTTAGATTAATACTTTCTTTTAACCAAATAGACTTGAAAAGTCCTTTTTAGTTTAAGATAATATCTTTCTTTTGCTATAATTCTTTTAAAGACTTATACTTTGTCAAGTATTTCTCTTTTCAAGAATGATATGCAAATAAAGGAAAGAAAAAGAAACTTTTATTTATTAACAATTCACTTTGCTGATGGACAAAAAAGTTTCTTTCTTACATAAAAGTAAAAACCGAAAGCTAAAATACTTACAAGGCTTTTAGGGAAGCTGAAATATTTTTGAGCTGGTTTACTCCTTCTTCTTGAGATCTTTGATTATGGCTAAGAGTCCTTTGATATTGTCTTGGTGTCGTACTTGAATATCTTTAATAAGATTTTCCATTGTTGCCATTCTTACTCGAGCTAAGGTAATTTCCTCATCATGCAACCTATGCTTATCTCGTAATTCATTATTCTCATTACTTACTTTTATTAGATCCTTTTCCATATTTTCCATTTCTTTTTGCATTATCGTCTTTCCATACTTAAATCCTTCTATTTCATATTTCAGATCTTCAATACGCTTGGGAGGCACTTCACTAAAATATTTGAACATATTCTCCATTTGTTTTACAAATATATTTTAGGTATTTGGGATATTATTGGATGCTTGAGATGAAGAAGTTTGACACTGCAAAATAGGTATATTATTTGGTTGAGGATTATTTTTTGGAGATAAAACCATAAGGTAAATATTTTCTGAATCCGAATCCGATATGACGATGGGATGAAAATAGGAAGACATATTTCTGAATACGTTGATTAAATAAATTACTTATATTAGTATTTAGTATATACATAATATTACCATTTAAAATCACAACTTGAAATTATCACTTACAACTTTTGTAGCAGCACGGTTTTGATGCGGAGATTTTCACTTGGAATTTATTTAAGAAAATCAGTTATAGTTAAGATTTTAATATCTTGTTCTCTATAACTATAGCTCTGATGCCACTTTGTAACACCCCCATTTTTACCTTGACGCAGTGGAATAATATTTTTGAGGTATTACTTCATGATATGAAAGCATGGTACTAGAAAAAAAACTCAAAAGAGTGTTTAAATAAACTTTATTTATTCTTTATAAATTATTATTCAAACCTATTTTCTAGATCTCGGGAACCTGTGACGTACAGAGTATGACTAGTTGTTTGATTGAAAATCTCTGATTTTGAATGATAATTTATAAAGAATAAGTAAAGTTTATTTAAACACTCTTTTGAGTTATTTTCTATTACTGTGCTTTCATATCATGAAGTAATACCCCAAAAATATTATTTCGCTGCGTCAAGGTAAAAATGGGAGTGTTACAATAGAATTAGATATCCCAGTTTTTGGTAATGTAGGAGACATATTTCAGTATATTGATGGTCAAGAAGGTGGGTTTGCGCACCAGAGGATCTTAAACGCAACTTATGTTGCAACAATATGGATCCTTCTGATGTATCAAACTCCGTGGTGTTTGATGGCTTAAAGATTTAGAAAGCATCACATTTTCTATTTGGTAATCATTGACTCTACGTGCATAGATGTTCCTCATGTTCTTAGTACTGATTCTGATTGTGATAGTGATAGTTAAAAAGATCATGATAATCAGTGTGTTGTAACTTATTGTTCTAGTAATGATTCAGATTGATATGTAATTATATTTTGTAAAGACAATAATATGAGTAGTCTTTGGAAGTGTCTATTTAATTTGCTCGAACACTTGTATTTTTTTATGAACTCCAATTTATATGAAACTTTTATTAACTTGTTTAGACATGCGGTATTGGTTCAACAAGGAAGATGGCACAATAGGTATAATGGTCTGCTGAACGAAAACTATTCTTGGTAGCCTACCTCTGAATGCAAGAGTAAGTTATTATTAAATATCGATCTTCAAATGATACAATAATTACACTTTATTTACTTGAATATAATTAGCTATATCGCTTATTTGTTCAATTATATTTTAATTTGTAGAAAAAAAGGCCGCAAAAAGGCCTAAGACCTTAGTTTAATTTATGGACAATCACAGAAAACCGTTGCAGATCAAGTTTGATATTATCGACCAGGAGACTCTTAAACCCGTAGGTATAAATGCTTAGGATTTCACCAGATTAATCAGTAATGAGATCGAATGAAAAGCTCCTTTTTTACGATTTTTGAGAAAAGATATCGGAAAAGGAGAAAACAACCTTGTAGCCTAAAATCAAGGTCAAGCTTTACTTTCAAGTCCACTATTCTGGTAAACGAATTATGATAAAAGTAACTTGTGAAACTTACAGTAGAACTCTACCATAAGATAAAAACTAGCTTCTATATAAGGGTTGGATTTTTTACCAATGCTAATAATTTAATTATTTACGTGAAATGTGAAAGTGTTAAATATTAAACAGAGCATGATCATAACATGTCAAAATACTCTTTACATTTCTCATCAATATATCAAGGCTTCTAGAATAAAGTGATGTGTTTTGAGTAATTCGTAGACTTTTATATAATACCAAGTCGAAAAACAATGAGTTCATCTGTAAATTTTCTTCCTTGACATCGTATATTTTTCTATTTCGCACCCATTTTTTCTAGAGGATTTTGTTTTTTTGACTTTGATTTTGTAGAAATAGACTCCTAGCAGTTGGTACTTTATATCATTTCATGATTTAGAAAATAGCTTCAAATTGTTGCATCTAAAAGAACACGACCACATGCTTAAAATGTTTTTGTTAATGCGTGTTAGTTTTTAAGGATTTTAAGATTATAATAATCTTATATTGTTGCCTTTGTATTGATCCAATTGTTCCACTTTATTAATGTAGCGAGTATGCTCAAGTTCCTTTTTATTATTTATGCTGCGAGTTGCCTACACTTTAGCTCCCATTATATACACTTATTTGAATCTAAGGGTGGCAATTCATGTCATGTTCGGGTTAGCGGGTTCGGGTTGTCAGTTTGGCGTGTCAAAAAATCCTAACCCAAACCTAACCCACTTAAATAATTGGGTCAGTTATGTCAACCCTAACCCGTTTACACATAACCCGAACCTAACCCATTTAACCCATATATATATATTTGGGTTGACGTTAAATAGGTTGAATAGGTTAAACAGGTTTATATATTCATCCATTTAACAAGTTTTATATATAAAAGTAGGCACATTAGATATGTTAAACATGTTAAATGTATTTATGTTCGGTATGTTTAACCTAGTAAACACGTATGATAAAATATTAATCATTTTTAATATAAGGAAAAAAAATCTTAAACGGGTTGTCGGGTCGACCTACTTAATTTTTTTCCAACCCAAACCTAACCTTTTTAATAAATGGGTCAGATAGGCCGACCCAAACCTGACCTAAGATTTAATATATTCAACCCGAACCTGTTAAATTTCGTGTCGATTTCAGGTCGGGTTTCGTGTCGGGTCTGAAATTGTGACACCCCGGGTACGGTTAAAATATGCGGAATATATCCACGGAGATGTCACAAGGGTGGATCGATAGCATATAGTCCATAGAGCATAAGATAAAAAGTTAGTCAAATCAGATTACATGTTTATTCAAACAAATAAATAAAAATTGTTTTAAACAAGGCAGTAGGTGATTGTTTTCGTTTCCCATATAGAACCCCTGACGAGTCCTACGATGCAGATTTCTAAGATGTTGGAGACCGTGCACACATCACGTACTAACTTCATATTCCTGTGCAAAACATACTAACGGGGTCAACATAAAGTTGATGAATTTACAGATTTTAATCAATTAATTAGTTTGGACATACAATAATCATAGAAGTAATAATGCACAAAGCATTCTTATTAAAATGTAAATAATATTTGTTTATTATTAGAAACTGAAGCTTAACCCCATAGTCCTCAACAGATGAGGACGTAGTGTCTTACAAAAAGACACCCATTCCAGTTCCAACATGGTATACGTTTGTTGTCCCGGCCAAGGCACAGTGAGCATGACTCACCCAGACGGGGATGGTCAATCCCTAATAGATCTATTTATAACATTCGGGCGATTTACAACAATTTAACAGTTTCAATAATAATCAATCCATAATCAAGTTTATGCAATTCAGTTATGTCCAATATATGTTTGCATATTTTCTTTCCCAAAAAGGGAAAGTTTTATCAAAGTTTATATGGGGCTGTAAACTCACCTGGGAGTAGGCAATTGCTTGTTTAACACGGGTATCCAATTAAAGCTCACACCAAAGTTATGCCTAATCAGATAGTATAGTCTTAATAGATAGTACAAAGAACATATATGTATGCTTATACAGATTTTAGTCAGTTCATTTATGCTACGGTGTTTATCTAAATATCCGTAGTTCAAGTACCATCAATATTCATTTAAACTTATTTATATAAGTTTCCTTTCTAAGTAAACATAAAATGCTTAACTATTAATATCAAGTAGCATACATGTAATAATACTCATTCAATCTTACAATTAAGTTTTACATTTAAGTAAACATAAAAGAAAATGTTTCACTTAAAATATTAATCTATGTTTATAGTACTTGTATCAATAACATCTAGTTAAATTTATAACCAAGTTCTATATTTAAGTAAATATAAGGGATTTTACTTACAATATTTTTATGTTGTAATATTTAATCTAATTAACGTTCATATAATTTTATTTCTTAAAAGTATATGAATTCATGTACACATTCATCTTGTTTATACATTTTATCTTGTAAAGCAAATGTAAATAAATATTTCATAAAAAAAATATTATTCTTATTTAACTCTAAAGTTTTCATAAACTATTTAATATTTATAAAATAATTTATTTATCACATACTTAAGTTTTATACATTTATCCTTATGATCTAGACTTTTAATTATGTTTTATTATAATTAAAAATAGATCTTAGATTTAGGGCTTGTTAATGTTTTGGAACATGGCAAAACTAGTCCCTTCATATTTTTAAACAAGTAAACCTTCAGATTTTACATATTTAGTACCTAGGGCTTGTTATAGTTTTGGTTTATGGCAGATTTGGTCCCCCTAGTATTATCTAGGTTTTGTAACTTTATAAAAATTACAAAAACAGACCCTAGGGCTTCTTTAGGTTTCGGTAAATCACAAAAATAGTCCTTAGGGTTTTAAAATGACAAAATAACTTTTAAAAACTTCCCAAAATGGTCCCTAGGGTTTAGTTTGCCACGATTAGTAATTATTAAACCCTATAATTTTGGATATTTACATTTTTAGTCCTTGTGCTTACTAGTTTATCAAAATAAGTTTCATAAGTTACGGTTTTAGTCCTTAAGTTTCATAAATTGTCATTTTCATCCAAAAAGTTTTTATAAGTCATATTTTATTATAAAAACTTTTATTTTAACATCTAAACTTTATATGGGCTCATTAAATAGGCTAAACATCTAATGGGCTATTTTAGTGGGCTTAAATATATTTCAAGTCCACTAATTTATTCAATGGGCCTTTAAATCATTTATTGGGCTTAATACATTTTTAAGTCCCTTTAATTAGTTAACTGGGCCTAAGGGTGATCCTAAGTCCCTTTAAGTCATTATAATTTTTAAAATGGGCTCATTGGGTTCATTTAAGTTTTAGGTTAACCTTTCATGGGCTTAAATAGTCCATTAACACTACTTTTTATTTTATATAAGTTTTTACTTAGGATATTCTTATAAGCTTATTATGAGCTTATTAATATTTAGTTTTCAATCTAATTAGATGAATAAAAACTTAAAAATTCATTTTATGTGTTATACCAAATTAGATCTAGGTGTGTCATAAGGTTACAAGTAAGTCATAAGCCCTAGTAGGAGCTTATAACCCACGGCCTACATTAGTTATAGCATATCAAGATAGGTCAAGTCCCATTTTAAGGTTGCATGTAAATTTATAAGTGTTACAACAATAGATCTAACTATGTACATATCAAGAAAATAAGTCACAAGTTTAAAAATGAGATCTAAACCATGTCTAGACCTAAAAATCATACATAGATCCATGTACCATCATACATAACTTACGGCTATATTTTTAGATCTTGGTATTCCCAAGATGAACACTTTCACTAGTTTTTAAGTCTTGTAAATATTTATAAAAATACAATCATGATTATCTAGGTGATATGCATGTTTCCAAAGTTCCCATTTTACCAAGGTGACTACATATAGCCCACGGCTATATTGTCTCTTCCCAAGGTTCCCAAAAGTTTTTATATGCTTGTTTTTATGTTTAACATACTCAAGTTAGTATTTATCATTAGATCTATGGTTAACATAAGCATGCATGTACATCTAATTCATTTTAGGTCATATATAACCCACGGCTACATTTATTCCACAAGTTATTTTTGTGATTATTAGTAGTCATTATAACATGTATCATTTCATATTCCATCATTTAAACTTAACACATAAATCACATATACACTAACCATGTATGCCGTGACCTTTAAGGTCATGGTCTTCAAGACTTTTAGGTTACCCACATTCATTTTATGAGATCTATGACTATTGGTTTAACCATAGTCCCATAAAACAAGATTTGTAACTCATGCAACCTTTAGATTTACAAAACGTCTCATATGGTTTTTAAATCAAGTTTAAAACATAACATATTAATCATAGGTTACTTATCAAAAGGTTTTAAATCATGAACATGATTTTTATAAATATGTCGTGACCTATAATGGTCATAGCTTCATCAAATCTTGATTTTAACATGTTATTTACTTGTGTTTATAGATGTATGATGATACATGCATGAAGAAATGAAAGAACAAGTAGTGTATACCTTTCTTTCCTAAAAGTACTACAAATGATCTAGGTGAACAAGGTGGTTTGATATCTACTCAAAATGATGAAGAAAACCCTATGTATAAATCAACCATGGCCTAGATGGCTTAGCTAGGGCTTGTTTATAGTGATTCCAAGGGAATGATACTACTAATGATTTGTAGTAAAGATGAGATAAGGATCTTGGTGGATTTAATACTTGGTTTTTGGATGTATATGGCTTTAAGCCATATGATTGAGAGATAAGAGGATGAGACAAACAAGCTTAGATTTGCATGAAAGAATGTGAGTGTATGTGTGTGTGTTTTCGGCTAAAAGGGGAGAGAGAAAGGAGGGCAAAAGGCATGACTTGTCTTGGTAAGAATATTCTTGCCAAGTGTATGCCATTAGGTTTCCCATGCATCTCTTCTTCTTCCACCTAAGGTGGGATGTCGTGTAAGGTTATCCAAAGGGTAGGGTGGGCTTGTGTTGGGCCCTATGTTGGGCTAGAGCATAAAGAACATACAATCCTTGGGCTAGTCCAAGCAAGTCTAAGCATGCCCTTAATATGCATGTATATATACACGGCTATAATTACATGATGTAACATATTTTCTCATTTTTGTTAAGTGTTGTATAATCAAATGTTGGTTATACATTTTATTACTTGTTTTCCTTAGTCTTATGTACAAGGTTTACATTATGAATCTTATTACAACAAGTGTGTATGTAAAAGTATATGTACATATTAGACAAGTTTACATATGACCTATAGAAATATAACACATGAGTTTGTGTTCTAGGATTAATAGATGGAAATTTATTATATTTAATCATGATAAAATCATGGATTTTACAACACCACCCTGTTATTTTAGCTTTGTCCTCAAAGCTACTAAAAATGTAGTTATCTCTTAAGTGAAGATGTTCTAAGTATGATCCGTTTCAGATTCTCTCTCTCAAGTAAGAATGGCGACATGAATGTGAAGTGGTCTACACCTAGGTTATTCTTATTCGCTTGATATGGCATTAATGGAAGCTTCCGTCATTATAAGTGAACAGAAGAGAATGCGAAGAGATTTTTATCCAGGTTGTACTTGTCATCCGATTGAGCATTAGAAGAGATTACTGCTCTGGTCGGATAAGAGCAAGGCAAGGAGGTCTTTATTCGAATCGCATTATACATCCGATTGAGCAGTAAAAGAGACTGCTACTGTGGATGGAGAGGAAAGGAATGCAAAGAGATCTTTATCCGGATCGCACTATACATCGAGCAGTAAAAGAGACTGCTACTGTGAATGAATAGGTGCGAAATGCAAAGAGATCTTTATCCGGATCGCACTATACATCCGGTTGAGCAGTAAAAGAGACTGCTGCTGTGAATGAATAGGCGCGAAATGCAAAGAGATCTTTATCCGGATCGCACTATACATCCGGTTGAGCAGTAAAAGAGACTGCTATTGTGAATGAATAGGCGCGAAATGCAAAGAGATCTTTATCCGGATCGCACTATACATCCGGTTGAGCAGTAAAGGAGACTGCTGTTGTGGATGAATAGGCTCGGGCTTCTCAATGGGTGTTGTAGTCATACTTTTCCCGGATCTGGGAGAGGACCATTAGCGTGGTGGATTTGGTCAGGAGGACAAATCCATTGCAAATGGTTTCTGATATGAGGAGGACACGCCAACATATTTCATATGCTGGGGAATCTGGGGATGCACTATTTCTACATCCTTTTCATGGGTGAGATACAAGTTATATCTCCATACCCGCGGATGAAAAATTAGGGGTTGAAGGTAAAACAAACATGTTTAACTTTAACCCTCCTATATTAACATCTTTAAGAAAAGACTTACGATCTTTACCTCAAGTCAACGGGACACAAACATTAGTTAATGGTACTAAAGTTTCTACCCAACAAAGAGGTTAAGATTGTTGTTGATGGTGTTTGCGTAAGAAGTTGCAAAGAATCTACTTCTTTTGTCGTGAGGCTGCGTGAGAGGGGCGCAGAATAGAAGTACCTCAAATGGTGGAAATAAAAGAAGATACCAAGAATAAAGAAGTGCGCGCCTTGCAGGGTGTCGTAACCAGGGTCATACATTCACTATTACTGGTTCAAAATTTGTACAAACTTTGACTTCTAAAGAGAGGAATTCTCATCTCCCAGCGTCTAATGGATGATGGTATTGTCGAACTAATTGGACCCGAAGAGGAAAGAGGAATGTCCAAAAATATAGGACATTCAACATCTCCTTACGGGGGATGCCGACTGTAGCCCTCCAAAGTACACCCAATGTGAGTTGGATGTGTCTTTCAGGTTTAGGCAAGGAAGAAACAAGTTAGGGAAATGGGATATTCTCGGACCAATTATTCTTTGGCCCGTTGGTGCTAGAGATGAAACTAAATCTAGTGTTAACTATATCGGGGTTATGGCTCCCTATTATAATCAAGGTTTCATCTCCCCAAGGTACACGAACCAATTTTTGGGTCGTATGGGATACTTGTATGATACTTGCTAGTCAATTCATGCTAATAACGACATCAAAACTATCAAGACTTTCTAGGATCTGACTGACGTAAAACTGCTGATTTGGAAAGTTTTTAAGGAACAACCTCGGATGAGGGTGTTTAACTATCATAACTTTTCCGTCGCGTAATCCACCGTGTAATTGGAGTCTAGAACTATCGGAGGGATTTCCATCACCTTACTAAATTTAGCAATTGTAGTGCTTTGGTCTACACATGTATCAGACAAGATAGATGTATATCACTGGTTTAGTAAGAACGTACCAGGTACGATGCTGGAGCCTGGGTTTGTTGGGGCATTTCCAGCCATGTACACTTGCGAAGGAGTTCCCTTGTCGTCCTTCTTCTGGTTGGCCCTCTTGGGACAATCAGGCCTCACGTGCCCAGGGGTTCCACACTCGTAACATACCACCGCTTTCTTCGGCCCGCTACTGCTCCCACCATTGGGGTTTCGGTTTCTCGGTTGCCCACTTCCACTCCCTCGTGCGTTGGACTTGCCCTTGTTGCTGTTTCCAGGATTGGTGTTGGGTCGACCTGAGGTAGTAACATTGGTTGGACAATCGCGAGCAAAATGGCCTTGTTGGCCGCACTTGTAGCATACTTGACATTGTCCTCCAGCAACATGACGATAGTTGCACTTCGAACACTTGGGCTTTGTCCCTAAGTAGTTCTTGGTGCGGGTTGTGGTAGTAGTGTCATCTGCTTGCCCAACGTTTTGCTTTTTGAAAGGCTGTTGGTGCTGGCTACGAGAGTTTTCTTCGGATTTCCTCTTGTTATCTGCTTGTCTCTCGGACAGATTACGGGCTCGTTTGTTGATCAGCTCAGTCGCAAATTCCATGGCACCTTCCACAGTGGTGGGTCGTGAAGCTAGCACACTGTCATGAATGTTGTCAGGGAGTCCGCTGACATACTTTTCAATCTTGTCCCTCCTTAGAGGAAACATTCTGGTGCACATCAAGCTTAACTCTTGAAATCGTTGGTTGTACCAAATGATATCATTGTTCTTACACTTGAGATCCCACAGCTCGACTTCCAACTTCTTCATTTCTCCTCTGGGACAGTACTTCTCAGTCATTCTTTCCTTGAGGTTGGCCCAAGTGAGAATATAAGCAGCGTCATGTCCAAGAATAGCGACCACAGAGTTCCACCAGGTTAGGGCACTCTCAAGTAGGGTGCACGTGGCAAACTTAACTTTGTTCTCGTCAGCACAACCACTCATGCGGAAGACTGTCTCTAGCCTTTCAAACCACTGCATCAGTTCTACAACTCCTTCTTTCCCTCAGTAGTATGAGGGTTTACATTTTAAGAAGTCGGGGTAAGAGCAACCCCTGTTGGTGTTGTTTTTGCGGGCGTTAGAGTTTGGATCATTGTTTGTATTTGGGATAGCTCCTCTGGCTGCCATAGCTGCTGTGATGCCTTCACTTATCATTTCCCGCAGTTGTGCGGCAGTGACATTTCGTGTAGCTTCTGGGGATTCAGCATTGTCGGCATTGGAAGTGGTTGCATTATTGGGATTTGACCTCGTAATCACCATTTGTCTATAATCATATACAAAATGAGATTATTAGTTCAAGCATTAGTACAGTTTTTATATTATTGCACGAGGAAACTTATGCATTGATTTCATAACAAATTTGGACAACCTGTTAAGATCTCATAATATAATACATTGCACATCAGATATAATAAAGAAAGTGATTACATGTTATTTCCATAAGAAATTTAGCAGTCATCTTAGCATAACACAATCTAAGTCATAGGCCGGTCGAGCCTAATCCAAAGTAATGATACACACAGTCTTTAAAAACATCATATCCCAAAGTTACATGTCCCAAAAGAAAGAAAAGATAAAGTACGGGATTACATCACAAAAAGCTGAACAAGAGATAAGAGTACAAAGGCCCTATGTCATGATAGCCGGGATGTAACCTGTGGGCTTATCATGACGTATAAGAAGTCTAGTACGTCTATGCTAATCCTGCCTGGATGGTCCACTAGATGATGCCGGGGCTGACGGTACGGATGGAGCTGGTAGGGCTGCAGAATTCCTCCTGGTGTTCCACAAAGTCCGAACTGTCGTTCGGGTCTCCTTGAGCGTACGGAGTGCAGACAATAGCTGGTTCCAGAGCCTATCGACGACCCCTCGGAGATAAGCCATCTCCCCAGTAACCCCATCATGCCGGACAGTGGCGAGATCAAAGAAGATGGATAATGATTGCTCCTGAGTGGCAAGGGCAGCATGGGTCTGATGCTGCAGACCCTCCATGACCTGAATGCACTGGTGGAGGCGGTAGTTCTCATCCAATAACCACTTCAGTGCCTCGTCCGTCCTATCTTGGATGCCCTTAGCAGTCTGGGACTCTCCCCTCATAGTGCGAAAAAGAGTGTCGATACGCTCATTGATGACGGCATGGCTCTGTTGACTGGCTGTCAATTGGCTGCGGAGGTCAGATATCTCTCGCTCATGGCGTGCAGCCAATGCGGAGATCTGGGCCTGGACGGAATCGACACGTCCTGCCCCGGAGCCTTCCCCGGTCTCATAAGTGGAGACGGGTGCGGGTCCGGAGAAATAGCCTGATGAAAAGGACAGAGGCATGGAAGATGGTATGCTAGAAGGGACCCGGTCCTCCTCCATAGAGGTTGGGGCCGGTGTGATTGATGTTGAGATAGAAAAAGGGTCATCTGGGAGTACAGCTTCGGTGGCGGGGTCATCCTCTGAATCCGAGGCTGACAACCATCCACACTGCGGCGATCGTGGGGATGAACAAACAACTAGAGTAGGAGCTACTCTGGGTAGAAGAGTCGTAGATGCAGTAGGCGGAGTCATGATGCTCTGAAATAGTATTATTTTAAGTTTGAAGTGACTATAAGCTTACAAACAAAGAACAATATTATTTAGATTACATGCTTTATGAAATATATCCCTTTTAAACAATTATTAGAATGTTTTAAGGTTTCAAATATTTATACTAATGCATATATATGTATTATCATGTAAGTAGTTCATTATCAATTTGTAAGTGTGAAGTTTAGTTTAATATTACTCATATTCTCATTTCAGTATTTTACTATATAGTGTAAAAAAAATTTAAGTTTAACACATCTAACATATAGCAATATCTCACTAAACAGTATTAACAATCAAGTTTTGTAAATATATATATATATATATATATATATATATATATATATATATATATATATATACAACTAGTTCACATAACATAAAATGCCTTAAGATCTATATGCTTAACTAATACGGTCCCAAAATAAAATCCCAAAAAGATTTTTATAAGTTATAGTCCAGTTTTAAATAAAAGAAAAATCATTTTTATTTTTATTTTATTTAAAAGTTTATCTGGTTCCCTATAACTAATGCTCTGATACCATACTGTATGACACCCGGGTAGGGTCAAAATATGCGGAATATATCCACGGAGATGTCACAAGGGTGGATCGATAGCATATAGTCCATAGAGCATAAGATAAAAAGTTAGTCAAATCAGATTACATGTTTATTCAAACAAATAAATAAAAATTATTTTAAACAAGGCAGTAGGTGATTGTTTTCGTTTCCCAAATAGAACCCCTGACGAGTCCTACGATGCAGATTTCTAAGATGCTGGAGACCATGCACACACCACGTACTAACTTCATATTCCTGTGTAAAACATACTAACGGGGTCAACATAAAGTTGGTGAATTTACAGATTTTAATCAATTAATTAGTTTTGACATACAATAATCATAGAAGTAATAATGCACAAAGCATTCTTACTAAAATGTAAATAAAATTTGTTTATTATTAGAAACTGAAGCTTAACCCCATAGTCCTCAACAAATGAGGACGTAGTGTCTTACAAAAAGACACCCATTCCAGTTCCAACATGGTATACGTCTGTTGTCCCGGCCAAGGCACAGTGAGCATGACTCACCCAGACGGGGATGGTCAATCCCTAATAGATCTATTTATAACATTCGGGCGATTTACAACAATTTAACAGTTTCAATAATAATCAAGTTTATACAATTCAGTTATGTCCAATATATGTTTGCATATTTTCTTTCCCAAAAAGGGAAAGTTTTATCAAAGTTTATATGGGGCTGTAAACTCACCTGGGAGTAGGCAATTGCTTGTTTAACACGGGTATCCAATTAAAGCTCACGCCAAAGTTATGCCTAATCAGATAGTATAGTCTTAATAGATAGTACAAAGAACATATATGTATGCTTATACAGATTTTAGTCAGTTCATTTATGCTACGGTGTTTATCTAAATAGTCGTAGTTCAAGTACCATCAATATTTATTTAAACTTATTTATATAAGTTTCATTTCTAAGTAAACATAAAATGTTTAACTATTAATATCAAGTAGCATACATGTAATAATACTCATTCAATCTTACAATTAAGTTTTACATTTAAGTAAACATAAAAGAAAATGTTTCACTTAAAATATTAATCTATGTTTATAGTACTTGTATCAATAACATCTAATTAAATTTATAACCAAGTTCTATATTTAAGTAAATATAAGGGATTTTACTTACAATATTTTTATGTGGTAACATTTAATTTAATTAACGTTCATATAATTTTATTTCTTAAAAGTATATGAATTCATGTACACATTCATCTTGTTTATACATTTTATCTTGTAAAGCAAATGTAAATAAATATTTCATAAAAAAAATATTATTCTTATTTAACTCTAAAGTTTTCATAAACTATTTAATATTTATAAAATAATTTATTTATCACATACTTAAGTTTTATACATTTATCCTTATGATCTAGACTTTTAATTATGTTTTATTATAATTAAAAATAGATTTTAGAGTTAGGGCTTGTTAATGTTTCGGAACATGGCAAAACTAGTCCCTCCATATTTTTAAACAAGTAAACCTTCGGATTTTACATATTTAGTACCTAGGGCTTGTTATAGTTTTGGTTTATGGCGGATTTGGTCCCCCTAGTATTATCTAAGTTTTGTAACTTTATAAAAGTTACAAAAACAGCCCCTAGGGCTTCTTTAGGTTTCGGTAAATCACAAAAATAGTCCTTAGGGTTTTAAAATGACAAAATAACTTTAAGAAACTTCCCAAAATGGTCCCTAGGGTTTAGTTTGCCACGGTTAGTAATTATTAAACCCTAGACTTTTTGATATTTACATTTTCAGTCCTTGTGCTTACTAGTTTATCAAAATAAGTTTTATAAGTTACGGTTTTAGTCCTTAAGTTTCATAAATTGTCATTTTCATCCAAAAAGTTTTTATAAGTCATATTTTATTATAAAAACTTTTATTTTAACATCTAAACTTTATATGGGCTCATTAAATAGGCTAAACATCTAATGGGCTATTTTAGTGGGCTTAAATATATTTCAAGTCCACTAATTTACTTCAATGGGCCTTTAAATCATTTATTGGGCTTAATACATTTTTAAGTCCCTTTAATTAGTTAATTGGGCCTAAGGGTGATCCTAAGTCCCTTTAAGTCACTGTAATTTATAAAATGGGCTCATTGGGTTCATTTAAGTTTTAGGTTAACCTTTCATGGGCTTAAATAGTCCATTAACACTACTTTTCTTTTTATATAAGTTTTTACTTAGGATAATCTTATAAGCTTATTATGAGCTTATTAATATTTAGTTTTCAATCTAATTAGATGAATAAAAACTTAAAATTTCATTTTATGTGTTATACCAAATTAGATCTAGGTGTGTCATAAGGTTACAAGTAAGTCATAAGCCCTAGTAGGAGCTTATAACCCACGGCCTACATTAGTTATAGCATATCAAGATAGGTCAAGTCCCATTTTAAGGTTGCATGTAAATTTATAAGTGTTACAACAATAGATCTAACTATGTACATATCAAGAAAATAAGTCACAAGTTTAAAAATGAGATCTAAACCATGTCTAGACCTAAAAATCATACATAGATCCATGTACCCTCATATATAACTTACGGCTATATTTTTAGATCTTGGTATTCCCAAGATGAACACTCTAACTAGTTTTTAAGTCTTGTAAATATTTACAAAAATACAATCATGATTATCTATGTGATATGCATGTTTCCAAGGTTCCCATTTTACCAAGGTGACTACATATAGCCCACGGCTATATTGTCTCTTCCCAAGGTTCCCAAAATTTTTTATATGCTTGTTTTTATGTTTAACATACTCAAGTTAGTATTTATCATTAGATCTATGGTTAAAATAAGCATGCATGTACATCTAATTCATTTTAGGTCATATATAACCCACGGCTACATTTATTCTACAAGTTATTTTTGTGATTATTAATATTCATTATAACATGTATCATTTCATATTCCATCATTTAAACTTAACACATAAATCACATATACACTAACCATGTATGCTGTGACCTTTAAGGTCATGGTCTTCAAGACTTTTAGGTTACCCACATTCATTTTATGAGATCTATGACTATTGGTTTAACCATAGTCCCATAAAACAAGATTTGTAATTCATGCAACCTTTAGATTTACAAAATGTCTCATATGGTTTTTAAATCAAGACTAAAACATAACATACTAATCATAAGTTCCTTATCAAAAGGTTTTAAATCATGAACATGATTTTTATAAATATGTCGTGACCTATAATGGTCATAGCTTCATCAAATCTTGATTTTAACATGTTATTTACTTGTGTTTATAGATGTATGATGATGCATGCATGAAGAAATAAAAGAACAAGTAGTGTATACCTTTCTTGCCTAAAAGTACCACAAATGATCTAGGTGAACAAGGTGGTTTGAGATCTACTCAAAATGATGAATAAAACCCTATGTATAAATCAAGTCGTGGCCTAGATGGCTTAGCTAGGGCTTGTTTATAGTGATTCCATGGGAATGATACCACTAATGATTTGTAGTAAAGATGAGACAAGGATCTTGGTGGATTTAATACTTGGTTTTTGGATGTATATGGCTTTAAGCCGTATGATTGAGAGAGAAGAGGATGAGAGAAACAAGCTTAGATTTGCATGAAAGAATGTGAGTGTATGTGTGTGTGTTTTCGGCTAAAAGGGGAGAGAGAGAGGAGGGAAAAAGGCATGACTTGTCTTGGTAAGAGTATTCTTGCCAAGTGTATGCCATTAGGTTCCCCATGCATCTCTTCTTCTTCCACCTAAGGTGGGATGTTGTGTAAGGTTATCCAAAGGGTAGGTGGGCTTGTGTTGGACCCTATGTTGGGCTAGAGCATAAAGAACACACAATCCTTAGGCTAGTCCAAGCAAGTCTAAGCATGCCCTTAATATGCATGTATATATACACGGCTATAATTATATGATGTAACATATTTTCTCATTTTTGTTAAGTGTTGTCTAATCAAATGTTGGTTATACATTTTATTACTTGTTTTCCTTAGTCTTATGTACAAGGTTTACATTATGAATCTTATTACAACAAGTGTGTATGTAAAAGTATATGTACATGTTAGACAAGTTCACATATGACCTATAGAAATATAACACATGAGTTTGTGTTCTAGGATTAATAGGTGGAAATTTATTATATTTAATCATGGTAAAATCATGGATTTTACAGAAACTGCCACCTCTATTTGAATCCATTACATAATTGTTTCTTTTGAATTGCAGGGCATCTTTTCTATGAAACCGAATATGACAGGTTCACATGGTACACTGATTAAGAAATGTATTACAACTTCGTTCAAAGGGCGCGGGAAACACCAGAAGAGCAGCTTCAAGAGAGCTTTTGTGGCTAGCCAGGCTCAATTATCCCAAGAGCACCGGATTTCTATCAATAACATGCAAATTCTTGCATTCTCCATGCTCAACCTAGTTCAGTTTCTGGATGTTGTTCAGGAGGCCCTCGAAGATAATGTTTCCTTCGGATATGAGTTGCCCTTTAAGATGAGCCGACAGAGATTACTTGTTATGTTGGTTTGTTGAACATCTTATACTTGTGAACTATTTGTGTTATGTTTATGTTGTTGTTAAATTGTTGAGCATCTTATTCTTTTGAACTATTCACGTGGTTGAACAATGTAGTCTTTGAACACTTTCTTATGTAATTGAACATTTAGTGAATGTGACGTGTATGTTAAAAGGAACTATGTGCTTTTAATTGGTTTACGTTAAAATTCTAGTGTGGAAATGGTTCGGAATAACCTGGGAATGTGATCATGTAAAGCTCGTTGGATAACTCGGGATGGACACCTCAAACGACCAAATGTGGTCGTTGGAGGTTCCACGAATAAACCACTTTCCAAACATGTAGTGACCATATGTTATCGTTGCAGCTTCTTATAACCAATACCAAGACCGAGACCGAGTCTATAGTGACCATATGTGATCGTTTCAGGTAGTCGTTTAACCCAAACTATTGTGGCTACATGTGGTCGCTACAAGACGTTTAAGCCTAGCTATTGTAGCTACATGTGGTCGCTATAGACTCTTCACAAAATTCTATTCGTTGGTGAACAAAGTCAATAAGTCAAATTCAATGGGACGAAATGGTCGTTAGAAGTGTCCGGGTATGGTCGTAAGAACTTCTAACGACTGATCTTTCACTACTTCCTTTGTTACGACTAATTGTATTCGTAAAAGGTTCTATTGATCACAAATGGTGACTTCTACGGACCACACATGTAGTCGCTAAAAGCGGTTTATGTTGTAGTGTCTTTTTATTGGATACGTAATAGAAACCGAAAAAATAGATTCTATTGAAACGCATGGATGAAAAACCCACGTATGTAACTTTCTTTTCTTTTCTTTGCTAGTTTCATCTAGCTTAATATGAGCAACTCAAAAATAATATACAACATCTTTTGAACTTAAAAGTTCAAAGTGTAAAAATGTATTAGCGAGATCCATATCTTTTATTTTGAATTCTTGAAGATAATAAATGGTACTCTCTTCATCTTAAAATTATTGTCATTTGACAATAAACACACAGTTTAAGAAAAATGTATTAATTAGAGTTTTCTCTCTCTTACCTTTTAGCATAATATAATGACATTTTTACCTTTATGTAATTAATTTAAGTCTACTTTAAACTTTGTAATAATACATTCAATCAAAAGTGATATGGTAAATTTTATCAAACATCTTTATCTATTTTTAGTAATAGAATATTAATTTGGAACAGACTAAAATAGAAAAGTCGACTATTATTTTGAGATAGAGGGAGTATTTAGTTTAGTAAAAAAAAAGGTTAGTATAATAACTTCTACGTTTTTTTACTTGGAGTTTTAGACTCGATATTACGAATCAACTAATTATAACGCGACTATTTTTTGGTTGCCCAGAGTCGCCGTGGTGAAGTTATCTTGCTATTTCTAAATATAAAAACCTAACGAGATTTGTGACGGTTAATAAGACACATTTTATCCTAGAAAGTAGTAAAATGCTGCATAACTACCAAAAAGCTAGCCAGTAGTAAAATAACACAGGGAAGTTCGTTAACTAGTAGTAAAAGGTACGAATGTTATTATTTGCAAATGGACTTGAAATTAAGGTTGGCTTTTTGCTGTAATTAATTAAAAGTTCAAGACAGTGCCGAAACAACATATACTACAAAATAGAAATTTAGTTTGTCAACTAATAAAAGGCACGAATGTGATCATCTGATCTAGCTCAATTGGCCACCAAAAATAATTTTAAAAATTATTTTTGAAGAAGTCTTGAGTTTGAGTTTCACCAAAAAAAATAAGGCCCAAATTAAATAGAAGCAAGAATGGGATTTATCCCAAAAAGAGAAAATTCAAAACTTGCATACTGCCTAATTAGATGTAACTGTAAACTCGAATCACTAACTATTAACTCGTTAAAAAAAAAAAAAAAAAAAAAAAAAAAAAAAAAAAAAAAAAAAAAAAAAAACCCACAAATATGATTCTTGGCAATACTTCCTTAACTCTGTAGGTTTATATTATAAGCTACAAGTTTCGGATACTCGCAAATAGGGTTGAGCAAAATTAACAGAAAACTAAACTGAATCAACTGAACTGAATATTTTTTGTTCAGTTTTCGATTTTGTATATTTATCTCGGTTTTGCTCGATTCAGTTCGATTATGGGTTAAAAACACGAAAATACGCCTAAATTATATATTTGGTTCGGTTTTTCGCTTCAGTTTTGCTCGATTTAATTTGGTTCGATTTTAGTTCGTTTTGTTTTTTTAAATCAATTTTTGGTTCAGTTCGATTTTTAAACCGATGCTCAGCCCTACCCAAAACAAAATATGCTACCAATACGGACTGCAAATTTAACGCGTAAAAGTAGTGTGACAACGATTTGTGTAATAAGCATACAAAAGGTGGTGCTAGTGGGGTAAGAATTCATAAAGCCATTTCCCATGACCACCCTTTGGTAATGTGAATGTCATTACCTATAATCCAAAAGGCAATTTGGCACTACGTGAAATATTAGGACCATGTCCTAATCCAACCAAAACTTGTAGTCTTCTGATTATAATATACTGTCACTTGCTTAATCCAATTGTATTACAGAATATCGTCCAAAGTTCAACTACTGTCTGCTAAGACATTTTTCATTATACATTCTTTATTCAACAACTTGCACATTTGGGATTCAAACTCAACAAGTGTGACTTATCTCAAGTAACAATAATTCAAGTTCATTTCTTCCTCCCAAAAAAAAAAAAAAAAAAAAATGATACTATTATACTCTCGTACTTTTCTTCTTACTTAACTTTCTAGTGCTACATGCCGATCATTTAATCATGATTGAGAACCTACGTCCTCTTAATATGTTGATAGATGATTGACACAGAAGTAGTAGAATGTTAAGTAGGCCACGACGGTTCACCTGCGACGATTCCGAGCTATCCAAAAAAATAGTCGTTTTGGGATTAGTCGGCTCGCCTTGGGACATAAACAGTTGCCGTAAAAAACTTTTTATTTTATTTGCGTATAAAAATATATAAAGAGAAAAGAAAAAGTTTTACTTATAGTCGTTTTCTATGTTATTAGGTTTAGATTTGATGAAAATGACAAATTATCGTTTCTCACCTGTCCATTGGCACAAGAAAGCGACTGAAACTCGTTGATAAAGTCTTCTCTATCCAAAACATGATTTTAATCAGTTAACTACATCACTTGACAAATAACATAAAAAATCATAAACTGATCAAACCATATATTAAACTATAACAACACCTGAAGATGATACATGTCGAATGGGGTGAAACGCCCATACAAACATAGAACAATGTTAGCGATTGACCAAATAACTAGTTCAACTATGAACATAAGATTACTAAATACACAACATATTTAGAATAATACAAAGTTATTTGCGTTCAGTCATATCTCTATTCGTAAGCGTCTCAGTTCAGATAAGAATGTTTGACTAGAAGTCAAAGTCCGGCGAGCAAGAGAACGTATGTCGTCACGGGAACAGTCACGTGAGATACGAACTAGCTCCCAAAGAGCACCTCCACTGACCATGTCTCTTGTATTTACTTCTGCAATTATATATAAAAACTACAATTAGTCTATTTCAAGGTTTCAAACTAAGAAAAAGAACAGTTTTTAATAATCCAATACACCAAGGCTCTGTAGGCTTTAAAAAGTGGCTGAAAAAACTACAATTGTCAAAGATACTGTTTTCAAGAAGTAGCAACTTTGCGATGAAGACTTACCATGTTGTGCTAAATGGCAGAGTGCAAGTTCAATATGTCGCCTGATTATCGATGCTTCACTATTTGCATTTTGCACGATCCATGGAAGTGCGCCGTCTTCTATCAACAGAGACCGGCCGCTTTTGGTCCCTAATATATCAAAAGTAGCAAAGAAGTTTGATAGTATGTTTTAGGTTCAAAGAATATATATAAGACAGAACTTAGCTGAGAATAGATATCGACCAATTTATTAATGAATGTGTTTATCCAAGGTTCTTTTTTAAGAAATTTATCGGAAACACTCTTAGGAAACAACTGCCAGACGTTTAGAGTGTAATTTTAACGCATATAATATCTTTTTTAAGAGTTTGATATCCCCTGACCCACCCCAACAGGCCCATATTGCTACCTCTAGTCAACAAGATGTAATGCCAAAATGTAAGGACTAGCCATGTACCTTTGCTCGATGCACGGGATTCACATTTTGCAAAATTTGCGATTCCACGAGCAACTTGCGAAAGAACATCTGGATGTCTCGACCTGACCATCCCTAGCAAAGCCTTGATTCCACCTTCAGACCGCAGTCGGGTTTGTAGTTTATCTATAAGCCCAATATAACAAAGACATGAGGTTTTAAGACATATCATGTTAACAGTCTAAACAAGGAAGAGTATCCCAGTTATATTACACTAACTACTTGGTGTCCAAATAATTTAATATATTGTTTCTTGCAAAAAGTAAACAGATTTCACAAAAAGTATTTTAAGTGTTACCATTTCCACATAAATTGGCAATCGCTCCAGCTATCATACGTAGAGTCTGGGGATCCTCGGCATCAACTGCAGTCATTGCTAACAGACCAATTCCCCCTTGAACCACTATCAGCTCCTGATTAGTTTCTGCATAGACCACCAAATTTTAAAGATATTTGAAATTACAAAGGAGAAAAACAGAAAGACTACCCAGGTGAAATATATTACTCTGTATTAGACGTGTCAAAAAATTAATCAAGGGGGGGAAGAGTTACCATTCATTGCTAGATTTGCAATCGCACCAGCTGCTATCCTGCAGATTGTTTCATCAAAGCTTCGACCTCGAAGGAGATCTAACAGTGATGTGAGACCACCAGCTTCAACTATCCTTTCCTGATTTGTATCTGCACGTTACATGACACACAACTTTTTACAAACTAAACTCAGCTTGCTAAGTTAACAAGATTGTAATTATATGATATAATTCATTTGGACACCTTGGACAGGGTGATTATAGGTAGTAAAGTTTAGTAAGAGTGCTAATAGATCAATACAGGCAAACGTTTGGACAGTGTATTATTGACCTCGAACACTATCCGTCTGAAAAATGTTAGAACTATTATAAATAATTAGCGTGTTAGATATGATTACAAAAATTTCTTTCTTCAATAATAACATAGTACTTTAATATAGTAAATTACGGGGTATAATGAATTAACAATACATTTTTAGGCGCCTCTCGACTTGTTACGCACATTTGAACCGTTGGAGATAAAACATTAACTGATTTGACACATTTATGAGAAATTTGGTAGAAATTTTCCCCTTTACTGGTAGTCAAGATATTGGAGCCTTTTATTACGTAAAAAAGTTATGCTATTGAAAACCATATATGTTAAAGATGCTTCATTTGTTAAGTACTAGGGACAGAAAGATTGACCTTCAGCTGCCAGATTGGCCACCACCTTTACGGCATGCAAACGCACATTAGGATCTTCTGACTCTAACAAAGACAATATCTTCTGCAATCCAACTGTACAATAATATTAGATGAAGCAAGCTATTAGTAATCTTAGCTAGTGGTGGAAAAAAATGTCCGCAAGCCCACTGCATACCTTGTTCATGCATATTGGCTATTGATGCTCTCTCTCCATTGCCTTGATCCTCATATTGTGAGTTTCTAGGCTGAAACAATAATAACTGGAGTCAGATAACAAGGAACTTAGTATATGTCCATGACGCATCTGGTATATTTAAGCCTTAAAGATAGAATCGGGAAATCAACTGATATGCAAATGAATTGACCGACTTGGGTTGCAGTTTCTCCAACGGGTAACAGAAACTTCGGGCAAATTGAAAAGGGGTTACGCAGGTCATAAGTCACTAAAAGTGATTCCATATGCTTAAAAACAAGTTGTCCCATTCTTTATATAGAACTGTTAATAAAAGTTGTTATAATCTTATATAAAAGCGATGTTTATGTAAAATAACAAAAAAAAAAAAACATGGCGCATCCTGCCAAAAACGAGCCTACCATTGTCTATTAGTAATAGAAATTAACTAGCTTTGGCATGTTTCCTGACCCGCTTATTTTTCCACCTCTACTAAAAGTTGACAAAATTACTGATTGATCCTTCATAAACACTACCCTGTTTTATATACCCGGAAATGAATCTTGGTAAATGATCCCCATCTATTCTTCTTACATCAAATTTATAAAAAAGTAAACACATACTGAATACAAATTTATTAGCATGTCTACATTATGATTTTTACATATCTATAAATATATAACTGAAATGTCAAGTCTCTATTGAGAATGTAGACAAGTACCTGACCAGATTCAAACGTCAACTGCGACAACCTGCTTTGTAGTTCCTGAACTTCTTCTTCCAGTTTCTGTTTCTCACGAATTTCATCATCCAGTAATTTTTTAAGTTTTGCAAAGTCAGCATTTACACCTGCCTGATCCATGAGAATATAATTTGTTATTTATTACAAATTTCAAATGAAAACAGGGAGGTGATACACAATGCTGATAAATGTTAGCTTAGTTATCTAAAAATTAATACCTCTGGTGACAAAAGCTGGGAGTTCCTGAGATTGTGGATCTCTTCTTCAGCCTCTTTTCGCAAACTAATTTCCTTCTGCAGCATTTTTTGTAACTCAGAAGCATCTGGAGATGCATGTCCATCACCCTGTTCATTTACAAGGAGAGAATATGAAATTTGGTCAAACTGTTAAAAGAAACCAAATTGTATTTTTTTTTTTTGGGTAAAAGGGTTTGCAACCCCAGTAAAATATCCAAATTGTATTTTTAGTGCGCATGTAACTTAACTGACTGATAAAAACTTAGTGTAATAAACAAACTATAATCATATTTACACGCAACGGGAACAGAAGGTGATTGCCGATATAGAGGAATCACAGAAGAGAGCTGATAATAATGACACAAAAAATGTGTCTATTGTTCATAGGAAATATCATTATTCCTCTCTTTTTAGCCATTATATGTATAATTTTTATATTTCTCACCAAATGTGATGAGTTGAAAACAAAGGAAATTGTAGAAGTTGACGATCCCTTTAAAAGGATGCAAGCCGCATACTTTGAGAACAGATACAAGCCACACTTAACTAAGAAAGGGTCAATCAGAATACAATGAGTTTGAATCTTGTGGAATTCTAATTGTATAGGCACTATATCTATACAATTATGTGAGATGTGAAGATTGAATGTGCAATAGATTAAAATACTAGGAAATAAAATCATAAAACGATGATTGTCAAGTAGTGTTTCTACTTTGTCATAATTTCTGAAAATTAAGGGTAGGTCGGGAAAACAAATGCTGATATATAATTTTGGCTTATGACTACCTTTCCACCATGATGGCCATTAGAATATCCATTGTTTCCGTATCTAGGTTGATTGCTCATCCACTTCTCCTCGAGCTTCTTAATTGACTCCATGTAATCCATCTGACATTTCATTTTCTCTCTCTACAAGAACAAAAAAACCTTAAGCAGCTACAAAATGCTAGGAACACATAAAATTTGAAACTTAAACTGTAATACTACATGTATAAGACCAGACTAAAGTAAACGCTTTTTCCACCAGAAAAATCTTTGACTTGTACGAAGATACTTATTGTATAATAACAATATGGAGGAATACTTTAAGCCTTTAACTATTGTAAACAAGAATGAAATAGAATGTAAAGAAGATATACACAACTCTAAGCTAACCTCCAGAGCATCTGCATAACTCATTTCAGCCTCTGAGATCCGATTATGTGCTTCAATGGTTGTCCTTTCAACCTCATCCTCAAATGCTTTTTGCTGTCTTTCATTTTCTGCAATAAGTTTGTCAATTTGGATCTCAAGCCGTCTACACAAACTTCTGTAGTCGAATTCCTCCTTAATTTTCAGCATGTTCTCCACCTTCATTGCCTGAGACAAATTTAAAGAAAAAATACCAGGTGTTAAGTTTAGTAAAATTAGTGCAACTGCTTCTAAAGAAGATACAATGAGAACCAAATTGGGTCCAATGTAAGACGATCCAACAGTCTTGTAAATAAAGCACGCCCTCATTAAGCAGAAAGGCTGCTCTTTCATTTAAACAATGACCTTATAATACGATACAGCTACCAAATAAAGATTTTGACCAAAGGGAACTGATTGTTGATGATTATGCTATATAGATTGAGGCTCGTGTGCAAACCTTTACTCGCATTCAAATGAGCAGAAAACAGTTGAAATATATGTTGTTAAATTTCAAGTTTCAAAAGTTAAGCTGCTCACCCTTTGTCCAAACAATATGGTACTTGCGGTCTCTGTACGATGGCGAGGAGATGGACCAATAGTTATGACCAACGATGTTCTAGCAGTGCCTACATATAGAGTAGTCCAATAGCACAAAGTTATGTCAAAAATTAGTGTAACAGTCACTCAAAGCCTGAAATATGTTCCAAAGATATTCGCGAGAGAAGAAAAGATTTATAGCCAGTGTCATGAAATATAAGCATGCAAGATCTCCTTTAAGTTTATGTGTTAATGTGTAGAGAATAAAAATAAAATGTTAAGTTGACTGACTATAGCTTATTTGCATCAATGCAAAATGGAGTGAAAAATAGTGTGTTCATATTCTACTAAACTTGCCTCCGAATGAATCTTTAAGCAGCCTTGTCAACTTAGAATCTCTAACAGGTACATGAGGGCTATTTTCTGCAAGAGCATTTATGCACTTCCCCAATGCACTTAAAGAAAGATTGATAGACTTCGCTTCCTCTAATGTGTGTCCCTCACTTCCTGTTAATATAAAGAAGAGCATGAATTTAATACATATAGCAAGCATATTCTAGAACATAGTGTGCTAGTTTAAGCCGCAGATGACAACCGCCCTGAATACCGGTACCAGGCAACAAAGAAAGCTGGTTTAAGTGTTTAACGGGCATATATATGTATATAGATAACTTCAAAGACAAACTCGACAACCACAAAATGCTTTCAATTGAATTAAAACAAGTATGCGCCTGCAAGTTTAGCTACACAGATTTTATGCATTGATGTAGGGTAAAGTTTTAATAAAAAGACGACAACCTTCCAAATTAGTATGCTAACAATAGACATTATGTTTTATAGCTGTTATGCCTTATATTAAGTCATGTCCTCTAATGTCAGACAACTTCCTTTTAATGGTAGGGATCCAAATAAAAAATTATACAAAAAGCAAATTGTAGTGTAAGCACCTGATTTATGAATCCGTTCCGAACCAGCAAGATCTACAACAACTAATTTGCCTTTCCTTATAACAGGTGGCTTAAGATTAGTTCCCATGTGAGAAGAATGATCATTTTCACTAGCAATGTCGGATTCAATCTCAGCGATAGATCTCTTGATATGCACCTATATTAGTTTACAGAAGAGTAAGCATTATTACTGTAGTTAACATAACGACATGTCAAACAACCGAAGGTCATTCATACCATGAGAATAGCATGACTACGAGAAGACTCCGTGTTAAGTTTTGTGTTAGTAGCAACCCGATGAGCTTCTCCTAACCGCAATAACTCCATAAAGTCCTTATGGCTTCGAACGTCTACCATGGTTGCAGATGGTACAGAAACATCACCAGTTCTTGGATCTTCGACTATAGCAATATTATCATTTTCTGGATTTAAGAGGTCTTGAATTGTCTCCATGTAAATCTGTAGACATACCAACAAATATGAAAACTAGAAACCTTTAATCCAATTGCGTGTAAGAAACAGTTTACATTACCTGTAAGTAAGAAATTATCACAGAATCGGAATCCTGAGATATATTAGCCAGTATATCTTCCATTGCACGGACCATGATTCCACGAGCTGATGTATCTTCATCTCCCAATCGTCCAAGAGTGAAAGTCTTTCCGGTACCGGTTTGTCCATAAGCCATCACCGTCCCATTATAACCCTCTAGAACACTCTAAAAATGGTGCATATCAGTAACTAAAAGCTCAACTATATCAAATATAATGTCTACAAGAAACAGTAGCAGACACGAAAGATCTGCTCATTTGATAGTGTCATGATATCATGATTTAACAAACACGCGCATACACTTGAAGTCCAATCGAAAGATGTAGTTTAAAAGTATGGAAACACGCACATATACTGTATAAGCAGGCTAGCAAATGTTGCTCCACTGCAGAGTGCAGTCTTATAAATCTTATTGAGTCCAATGCGTAAGATATACTTAATTAAGAGCTTCAAAATAAAGTAACTTTGTCACAACTCATGACCGTCAATTGAACTACACCGAGACTAGATGTTGACCACATATTAAAAAGCTAAGCTTGGTGTTTTTTTCCCTTAAAGCCATATGTAGGGTTATGTCACTTTTTAGGCCCAGCTGCAATTAAAGATACTCAAGGATGTTTGTATTTGAAGGCGAACAAGAAAAACTAGAACACGTGTCAGGAATAAAAGTATCATACTCAAACTTATAAAAAATCATCCTCAGACTTACTCTTAAGTCTTAACGCAATACCTAAAGCTTGTTAGATATCCACCATCAGCTCAAAGTTCGCTTACGAAGAAAAATAAAAGCTACTCTAATAAATTAAGGTATTATGTAAGGGCAGTAAACAGAGGTGTATTAAAGAGTCATTAATTAGTAAGAAAAATAATAGAATTACGGAGAAAATACATTTTGAGGTTCAAACCAATAAAACAGGCATTAATGTGCCTCGTATCCAAATATATGTTTTAACATCCTAATAGATATTTAAACCTTTCTTGACATTTCTTTCTTATTTTGTACCTTTTACATTTTAAAAATTGTAGAATGAGGCTTAGTAAACATATCGATTCCCACTGTTGCATTCTTGATCTATTAATAAGTTGAAAATCGACGCCGGGATATTGACACGGCAATAAATAAAATTTATTGGATCAAGGAACCATTATATATAACTAGTAACACGTCATTTTCCTATATCTGAAAGTCAATAGTATGGTTGTCATTGCACTGTTACAAATAGAGGAGCAGGAAACATCATTACATCAACCTATAATTCTGTAATAATGACACATCCTGGAAGGTAGATACTTCGTATTTTTAGCTTAGGGTGAACATTTGCGGTGCATATAAATCATAACAATATGTAACATAAATTCTTAGCAACTTAAAATGAACAGATGTGTGCAACACCACATACCTCCACCACAGGTTTCGCAACAACTTCATAAACTCGCTTCTGGGATGCGAATTCCGTGAGCACCTCATCAAATTCATAGGTATCCGAGTCCCAACTGTTCTTTCGAAGTTTTAATCGTTTGAGCTGAGACATATCACATTATACAAGTAATCAAATTTCAAACGATTAATTACACCTGAAAAGTATTATAGCTCAATTTAAATTTAAAGCCCAACTTATGAAAAGTAATGTTTCATACCTCTGGTTGCAATTCCACACAATCCGCAAAATCAGCATCCGTTACCGTCTCCTCGGCATTTTGAGGCCTTAATCTTACAGCAACTCGAACTCTGCCAGAGACTGCAATGCCAACTCAGAATCAGTTTGTGTATAATTTGTTTTTAGTTGAATAACTAATCAGCGCCAAAAGGCGAATTGTTATGAATGTTCAAAGATGACTTTCTAGACTCCAAGTAATACAGCTTGGGATAATAAACAGTTCACAGATTAAACAGCTTGATAATACTCATGTATATCTTACAAATAAAGTATGTTACCGTAATATAAGGAAAGATTTAGTGGAAGGTGTAACCAGATTTTAAGTGATAACATTTAGAAAACATCTTCGCCGAAACTCATTGTAAACTAACCCGATAGTATTTGCTTTAATACTCACTTTATTTGTCAAAAGCAAAACCTTAGAATCTTAATCATTATCTGGTGATTACAGTAACTAAAGTGTTACTCTACAATATCATAGTAACGTGGAGAGCATGATCATAAATATACGTTTATCGAATCCAAAAACTATAAAAATCACCGCTGTGTTATCCAGTCCCTTTACAGCTAGAGCCGGCAATGTTCGCCCATAAATATAACAGCCTTCACGTTACAAAAAATATATAAGAATTCAGGTCCAGATAATACTTGTTGTCAAAAGACGCACCAAATAGTGCTCTAATGCCTATTTAATGCGCATTACTGTTTGTAATCCAGAACTATCTGAAATTTCAGTAGATATCGAACTATACTAAATCGTTCGTAACCTCATCGTTTATCTCATGAAATATTACTCCCCCATCCTTTTATGTCGACTTTTACGCACACAGCTTACGAAAATTGAGACCCATAAATTATACTACACATCTCAATTGAAACCTATATCTACTAGTACTAAATAATGCAACAACAATTCATCATTTATGGAGACAAAAACTATAGAAATCATAACTTTATTAGCCTTCACGTTACAACAAGTTTGTAAGAATTAAAAGTTTCAAATAATACTCGTTGTCGAAAGACTCATTAAATAGTGCTCTAGAACTATCTTAAAACTGACTAGAAATCAACATAAACTAAATCGTGCATTACATCATTGGCTATCCGATAAACTTATAGTACTACGAGAATGCATAACATCGTACTCGACAATTACCTTGTCATCATTTCTAAAAGAAAATCTAGCTATTAGTAATCAGAACCTATATCTACTAGCAGGGTTCTAAAAGGCGTGAAGCGTGACCTCCACGTTACGATATAGACCAAGGCGTGGGCTCTAGGTGTGGCATGAGATGAGGCGTGAAAAGGCGTGGCAGGTTTTTTGGATTCAACTTCGATTAAAAAAAATAAACGAAGAACAACTTTTGTCAACTTGATATACATGAAATATGATATAAATGTATAAACATTTTTCATATTTTGTGTCACGTCTTAAAAACGCAAAGGCTTCGCCATGACTCCTAAGTCATGAGGCTTACACCACACCTCACGCTATTTATAACCTTGAAAACGAGGCGTAAAATAGTTCTCTAATACCACCTATCCATTACACATTACTGTTTTTCAAAACTATCTCAAAATTCAATAGACGTGAAAGTAAACTCATTCGTGCCTTGTTTATCTAATAAACTAACAAAATACATAACCGTCATCATTAATAAAAAAACTCGATCACTCTTTAAACTTAATCAATATAACTAGTAAAATTAATTAACTCATGCGTCATTAGCAAGCTACATTTAATAAATCTAAAATTTAAACAGATCACAAAATTAAAAACAGATCAGCATTTTATAAAATTATAAAATAGAAATGAAAAATAAGCTTACGCTGATCGTCACCGGAGCTGCTACGACGAACGTTAGAAGAAGGAGAAGCTCTGGATTTGAAAGAAGCTGAGCCTCTGAGATTAGCTGTAGCAGCACCAGGTGGCTTAATGGATCCTCTTCCGTTTTTGTATGACGTCATCACAACAGAAGCTTCTTTTAATTAATTAATAATTAAACTATTCAATCATGAAATGTGTGTGTTTATTTTTGGGGAGTTTGAAATAAAAAGTGAAAAAGGAGGTGGAGGTGATGGAGGGGGAAGGGGGTGGGGTCGAGATTTGCGGTGCTTTTGGAGTAAGTGTGGGGTCCACTCACCTCTTTGATGTGATGCGAGTAGTACTAGTAGTGGTGTTTTCAAGTACTACTGCTTGACGCCTTGACTCACTTCTAGATGTAAAAAAAAGATGGATACGGATTTACATTTTTTCTACCCTAGTTGAAATTATTTCAAATCACCCATAAGTAGGGCGGAACCGGACTCAGACCAGACCGGATCGGATCGGACAGATGATCGAATTGATCTAAAACTTTGGATCGAGATCAGACTAAAATTGTCCAGTCCGGTTCGAGCCGGTTTGGTTTTGTCCGGTCTTCGATTCAGTCCGATTTCAATTAGACAAAATAAACGGATTTTTATAAGACCGAATCGGACCAATCGGACCGAAGACCGAAATGATCCAAAATCACGGACCGAGGACCGGACCAAATTTGCTCGGCCCGGTTCAATTTTCCGATCCAGTCCGACGATCCAAATACTCATAAGTAGCAAAGTTTACAATTTACATTCATACAAAGTTTGCAGCATGTTTTAAGCATCACATATGATTTAAGTCGTGGGGTTTAAGCCATGAGGAAAAGTTATGTCACCTCCTAGTTTTTTTTATAGGGAGGTGATTTGCATACTTATCAAATTGATTTGTACATTCAAAAATAGCGTGTCTTAACATATATACCCTTAAATCACATCTAATCATGTTCATCCATGCAAGGGTATAAATGTCAAAATACACTACTTTTGAGTGTGCAAATCAATTTTAAGAGTAACATAAAAAATGTCTCTCCAATTAACATCATATTATAATTGTTATGTTAACTTCACTTTATAAAAGAGAAAAAAATTTACACTAAAGCGTAAGACACGATATGGTGTATCGCGTCGTCATGTCGCGTTTTCTCTTATCATTTATGTTGGCAAATGCGGCTTGAGACCAAAAACACCTTGGTATGATAGTGGCACCACGATTTGAAGTTTTCAGTTAAACGCAAAAAAAACGCATTGTATCATATGCTCTTAAAGTACTACTAGTCGTATGATATGCAACACGAGCATATGTGTAGCGGACCCGAAAGAACTACAAATCAAGTTAGCATGCCCAATATCTTACATCGGCATTATTATCTACAAGAACTATGGAGAGACGAACTATGAGGTTGCCCGTAGTGGTATGAAAATTAACTCGGTTGACCAATTGTTCTAATCGGTTGTGCCAATGCAAAGACCGAGTTACTCGGTGGTGGGAGGAGGAAAGTGGTCGAGCATGCGACCATATTTGTGTGAGTGTTTGTGTTTGTAAATTAAATAAAAATGTATTTTGTAGGTTATGTTTTTTAATGTAGATCGTTTGTGGTGGTAAAAAGTCGTGTGTGTCGTCAGAGAGAGAAAGGTAAAATAGGGAAAGTTTTTGTGATTCTTGTAGGATATACTTATAGGTCGTTTGTGGTGGTAAAAAGTCAACGTGTATGTCGCTAGGGAGCATAAGCTAAAATAGCAGGAGTTTTTGTAAGTCTGCCTAGTGTACCAGTACGACCAGCTTGATAAAGAAAAAGTTACTCCCTCTACCCAAAATTATAATCCATTTTTCCATTTTGAGTTGTCCCAAAATTATTGTCTACTACTAAAACCAGATAAGGAAATTTGATGAAGTTTACCATGTTATCCTTGATTGAAATTGTTATTACAAAATTTAAAGAAGATTCAATTAATTAGCTAAGGGTAGAACTATCATTTTTACTAAAAAAGTAAGAGAAATAAAAATGTAATAAATGCGATTTTCTTAAACTGTGTGTTTTTCTGAAAAGATAATTTTGGGACGAAAAAAATATAACATATTTTATATTCGTTGCTGTGAGACCCCCAGAATCTGACATGGAACAACTAGGCAACAAGGGGTAACACGTCATGGTACAAGAAACAATGTATTACTGTTGACACAAGGTTGACGTAATAAAAACATGTACATTACATCATAAAATATCATAGTTTTTATAAAAAGGTCCCAAAGTTTTATATGCGGAAAGATTTATTATTTCATCATGACTTATAACACTTAGTTACTAATAATACAGAAAAATCTTCTGACAACTTTTAGATAAAACCAAAGCTGAAATATACACAGAAATCTCCAAGCTGCGATGATATCCTGCGGGCTCCCATCCAAGCAAAGCTAAGTAATAATACTTGAGATTAAACATGTAAAATCGTTAACATAAAGTTGAGTGACATTTATAGGTTTAGCGGTAAAGGTATGGAACACAATAGAATTTGTAAAACAAGTAATGGGGGGTAACTATGTACATTGTCCATAGTCATTGTGCATATTATTTCTATTTAGCTCATGAACCGAAGCTTAACTCAATGTAAGTTCCTCTAGAGAGTATGTTAGGACCTATGGAATAGATATTTGTAATAGGGAAACTAGGAGGTATGTAATTCCTCCTGGTTCTAGTAGTAGAAGGAGCAACACGTGCTCCTGGTCTAGTAGAAAGTCAAACAATGTTATTCTTAGTAGTTTGTTAGGATATGCATGAACTATGTTAGGAAGGGATATGCATATCAGGAGTTACACGTTTTGGTTTAATGTAGTATTAGGGTTTCCTTGTAGTATAAAAGGAACCCATTGGCAGAAGGGTTAGACACACCTTTCATCATTGTTCAATTCATATTAATAGTAGAAATCCTTAGTAAGGATTAAGTGTTTAAGTTATAATGTTTCTTCTTGATCATAGTATTTGTATTCCACACTTATACTTTGTTTTCATTAAGAGTCTCTCTGTGAATAGACTTGTGATTACAGAAGTCGTTCACCATCCTTAACAGGCTGCAAGATCTATATCAAGTGGACCCAACAAGTGGTATCAGAGCCTGGGAGAGTCTCTGCTCAAGAAGAATCACTTTTTCTTTTTACTAACATCTTTGTTTAATCATGTCTGCTTCTAGTTCTACTGAAACAGGAGAAGCAAGCACCTCCAAAACACAACAAACACAGCAAATCGTTGCTACTATTTCCAATACTAATGGAAAATTCCTACTCTTGAAGAAGGAAAAGTATGATAGCTGGGCCATGAAAATGGAGTGCTGGATCGCTAATACTGACCTAGACTTATGGAAGATTATCCAGAATGGCAACAGTAAGAAGACAACTGGTAGAGACAAGAATGGTAATATCACCATTATAGATCCTAAAACTCATGAAGAAATCACTGTTGTTTAGAAGGAAATCAAAGCAAAAACTATTTTGCTTCAATCTCTTCCTGATGATCATATGGGTGACTTCTATCACTTGGATGATGCTAGAGAAATTTGGAATGACATTAAGGCAAGATTTGGAGGGAATGAAGAATCTAAGAAAATGCACAGATCAATGCTAAGGGATGAATTTACATAATTCAAGATCTCTGAGACAGAAGGTCTTCGTCAATGATATGACAGAAGATACTCAGCCAATTGAATCAACTTCGCTCCAAACCAGAGAATGAAGACATCAATGCCAGGTTTCTCCGAGCCCTGTCTCATTCATGGAACCAGGTGGTCATCTCTCTAAAGGCTAAAAGTGGGCTTAAATATCTTTCTTTTGATGACTTGTTCTACAAACTCAAAACCTTTGAGTCTCATATAAGAGGGTACTCAAGTGATTCTTTCTCCACTCCTGCTAACTCTGCCTTTGTGAGTTTCATGGGTTCTAGTCCAATGTCTTATGCCAGTAGCCCAAGCTATACTATGTCATCCCAACACACTACTACTCCTGAACCAAAAGCCAAGACTAGTAGCATGGTGGAAACTGTTCTTCACTCTTTTGTTGTTGATGTTGATCCACAACAGCAGTTAGTTTTTGATGATTTCAAACAAGTTGATAAACTTGACTTGGATGAAATGGATCTAAAATGGCAGATGGCTATGCTCACTCTCCGGGTTCATAAATTTGAAAAGAAAGCCGGTAGAAAATTCAGCTACAACCCAAGAGAGTCAGCCAGGTTTGATAGGAGCAAGGTCAGATGCTATAATTGTCAGCAGCAATGACATTTTGCTAGGGAATGCCCTAACAAAAATGACCAGGAGAAGAACAGGTATTCGGCTTTCAAGGTTCAAGAGCTCAAGGATGAAAAGAAAGCTTTTGTGTCAGTTGATTCTATGGTCAATTGAAATGATCATCAGACCCTACCTTGGAATCAGTTGAATCTTCTACTGATGTGTTTGCTATGATTGCTGGTCACCTATCCGATGTAGAGGAAGCAGAGGAATTTGCTCTTATGGGAATCTCTCCTCGGGTACAAAATTGCCATTTTGGTTTTCATGATAAATATTCAGAGCTCTTGACTCAATACAATGAACTAGATGAACAAAATGATAAATATTTTTTAGAAGTTCAAGCTTATAAGAGTTCTCTAAAAACTTTAGAACAACAAAAGAAGTGGCTTCAAAATACTCAACGTGAGTATGAGGATAAGATTAGAGTACTAAGCATTGATTTAGAAAACACCACTAACATGCTTACATATACTGAAAAACTTAACAATGAGAGTATTCAGGCTAAGCAAGAAATTCAAAAAAATTTGGATGCTACACTTTTACGATTTAAAAATGGCAAAAAGCACCCAAGAATCTTTCAAAGTTAATAGATAGTAGCATGTCTGGTAGAACTAAGAGAGGGTTAGGTTTTGATAAATATATTGATTCAGAAGATGTTTTTGATTTATCTTTTTCAAGTGTCTTTGATCCTGACAAAGAGGAGGAGGGAAAACCTAGTTACAATAGGTTTAAACCAGCTGCAGCAGTGCATGCTGTTCCTCCACTTCTTACGGGAACATTTATGCCCTTATCCAGGCATACTGACCTGGATGGATCACAGATGCATGAGTCTCCCAAAAGCTCTACTAATAGTAATGACTTTGTCTCTTGTACTTTCAGTGACAAGGCCAATGACTATGCATCATGTGGTTCGAATGAAGAGTCAAGACCTTCGAGTCCCAAGACAAATGACCCTGCTACTACTAGTGCTAGGATGAGTGATGAGAGAGTTGCTTCTGCTTCTACTTCCATTGTTTCTAGTTCTAGTTTGTTGAGTTCTAGGAATGTCGATTCTCCTATAATTGTTTGTAATAAGAATAGTAGTTTAAAACAATGTCATTTGAATAAAATTTCTTTTAAAACATGCTTTGTTTGTGGTAGTAAATTTCATTTAATTAAGGATTGTGATTTTTATTATCAAAAGCCTCCTGGTTATCAAGCTTTTGCTACTCCTGGTCCACCAGGAGTTGCTCCTTCTTGCATGGATTTTGCTTCTAGAAGATTAAATCCATGTGCCCAATCTTATCCTTCAGCTTCTACTCCTTGGAGAAGCGATGCTTATGCCTATACCTATAATAGACCAACCAGTAACTATTTTCAGAATTTTAATCAGAATTATGCTATTCATTCAGACCAAATGCATTTTGGGTTGGGATATTTGAGTTCTGCTATTAAGCCCTCGGCAGGTTGTTCTTGGTCACAACATAACACCAATATGATGCATAGGCAACGCAAGAACAACAGTGGATCTCATCAATCTTCTTGGCTATCTACTAATGATCCACAAGGCAGACTCAAGCATGAAAAGGTTTGGGTCCCCTTAAGACACTAACTTTTGCATATGACTTTTGTGTTGTTATAGATTACTCCATACCAAGATCCATCTCTTGGAATAGTAGATAGTGGATGCTCTAGGATCATGACAGGCAATAAAGGACTGTTGACTAACTTTGTACCATTTCAAGGCGGAAAGTTATACTTTGGAGGTGGTGAAGGAAGGATCTCTAGCAAAGGAACCATTCAGACTCCTAACCTTAATTTTGAGCAGGTCTACTATGTGGAAGCACTTCAACACTTCAACTTGATCTCTGTCTCTCAAATTTGTGATAAGAAGAGGTTTGTCCTCTTTACGGATACTGAAGCACTGGTGTTGTCCAAAGACTTTAAGATACCGGATGACTCCCATGTTCTACTCAAGATCCCAAGAAGACATAACCTCTATAGCATCAAGCTGAATGAAGTTAATCCTACTGGTCAACTAGCTTGTTTGGTTGCCAAAGCATCCGAAGATGAAGCCACCAAATGGCATAGGAGGATGGGACATGTAAACTTCAAGACCATTCATAAACTTGAAAATATGAACTTGGTCTCTGTTTTACCTCCCAAAACTTTCAGGAATGACATCAATTGCCTTGCTTGCAGCAAAGGCAAACAACACAAAGCATCCTTCAAAGCCATTACTAATCTCAGTCTCATAACTGAACCATTGCAACTACTACATATGGATTTGTTTGGTCCTGCCTCCATTGGGAGCATTGACCATAAACACTACTGTCTTGTGATAACTGACGGATATAGCAGGTTCACGTGGGTTTTCTTTCTGGCTGCCAAAAGTGAGACCTACTCCATTCTCAAAGACTTCATTGCACTCATTGAGAATCAGTTGTCCAATAAGATGAAAGGTATCCGATGTGACAATGGAACCGAATTCAAAAATGCAGACCTCATAGCACTTTGCAATTCTAAAGGTATCAAAAGAGATTATAGCGTTGCCAGGACTCTCAACAGAATGATGTTGCAGAAAGGAAGAATAAGACTCTTATAGAAGCTGTAAGAACAATGCTTGCAGATTCCAAGCTTCCTACTATGTTTTGGACAGAAGCTGTCAACACTGCAAGTTATGTGTTGAATAGGGTTTCCATTACCAATCTACATAAGAAGACTCCCTATGAGCTACTCACAGCCAAATTCCCAAGCATTACTTATTTGAAGTCATTTGGCTGTCTTGTCACCATTCTGAATACTAGTGACTATTTGGGGAAATTTGATGGTAAGGCAGATGAAGGCTACATTGTCGGATATTTAGCTCACTCACGAACCCATCGGGTTACAATCTCCATGCCAAGCGTGTCATTGAAACTATTAATCTCAGGTACTTTGAAGAGAAGACAAACATCCAAGGCAAAGGTCCTGAATGGTATTTTGATCTTGATTATCTTAGTGACTCATTGGGATATTTTCGTTTCAAAACTAACCAGAATGCAGGTCCACAAGTGTTTGCGTCTTCTAGTGCAGGTGCTACTTCTAGCTCTTCGGACTCAGATGAGGATGATGACATTTTTGTCATACCATCATATTCCACCACAGTCGCTTCGAACTCCAGTGCTACTCCTATTGATGCTACTTCATCAGACATTATGGACTCCCAAGGAGCTCTTGATACACTGCTTAAGCAACAACAAGATGCTACTGCTACTATAGCAGCTACTCAAGGAGGCTTTGAGTTTCATATGAGTACTCCTGTTGTACCTGTTACTCCTGGTGATCCTATTGCTACTCCTAGTGCCAGCTCAACACCTATTGGTAGTCCGGTTAGTGATCCTACTTCTACAACTAGGTTCTCTGGTCCTTCTGACTTGGGGAACTATCAAAAGAAGTCTTCTACTAAGCTGGATGATATTCATAAGCAACCAATAGATGCCATTTTCGACTCTGCTTCATATGATGATGACATAGCTGGGGATCTTAATAACTTGGCACCAGAAGTAGAAGTAGCTCCTACTCCTATTCTGCAGACAAATAAAGATCATCCTACTACTCAAATCATAGGAGATCCTGGTTTTAATGTCAAGACTCGCCGCATGCATAAGAAAGCCACATCTGGTCATCATGCTCTTGTGAGCTACATTGAAGACCAAAAGCGTATTAATCACACAGATTTTCTTCACTGTTTGTTTGCTTGTTTTCTCTCACAGGTGGAACCTAGGTCTGTCTCACATGCTCTTGAGGATCAAAGTTGGGTGGACTCTATGCAGGAGGAGATGCAACAGTTCTTGTTTCAGAATGTTTGGATCCTAGTTGACTTACCAGATGGAAAGACAGCAATTGGTACCAAATGGATTCTCAAAAACAAGAAAGATGCAAGGGGTATTGTGGTGAGGAATAAGGCTAGGCTAGTCGCACAAGGTCACACTAAACTAGAAGGAATTGACTACACTGAAGTGTTTGCTCCTGTTGCACGAATTGAGGCCATTCGTATGTTTTTGGCTTTTGCTTCTTATATTGGCGTTACGGTCTTTCAGATGGATGTCAAGAGTGCGTTTTTATATGGTAAGATTGATGAGGAAGTTTATGCCACTCAACCTAAGGGCTTTGTGGATCCACTTCATCCCAAGAAAGTTTACAAGGTGGTCAAAGCTCTTTATGGTCTTCATCAAGCTCCTAGAGCTTGGTATGAGCGTCTATACACTTTCTTGTTGAAGCATGGCTATAGAAGAGGCACTATTGACAAAACATTGTTCCTTAAAAGGAATGCCAAAGACATTATCTTGGTTCAAGTTTATGTGGATGATATTATCTTCGGATCTACTAGAAAGGAATGGTGTGATGAGTTTTTGAACAACTAATGAAAGGCGAGTTTTAGATGAGTGCCATGGGAGAACTCACATTTTTCCTTGGTCTTCAAGTCAAGCAGTAGTCGGATGGTATCTTCATTAGTTAAGATAAGTATGTTCATGAAATAATTCAGAAGTTTGATGTGGAACCTCTTCGACCCGCAGCAACACCTTATGAAGTCACTAAAGTCAAACTCAAGAATGAGCCAGATTCCCCGGTAAATGTTCACATGTACAGGTCAATGATTGGCTCACTCATGTATTTGACTGCCTCACGCCTGGACATTATGTTTGTTGTTAGTGCTTGTTCTAGACATCAGGTGGCTCCAACCGTGTCTAATTTGAATGCAGTCAAGAAAATCTTCAAGTATATCAAGGCACAACCCAAGCTTGGCTTGTGGTATCCAAGGGAATCACCGTTTGTTCTTGAAGCCTATAGTGATAGTGATTATGCAGGTGCTAATAATGATAGGAAGTCTACTACTGGTGGTTTTCAAGTATAAACGAATATTAGTGCGTCAAGGTACTTGAGACGGGGATAGTCAATCCCGATGGATCCACCCACAACATTCGCGCTTAGCGCAAAGCATACGAGACAATTAACGGTTCATGAACGAGAGAGGAAACTCGAAGCTAACGTCTAAAAGCAATAATATCATTGAATTCATCTGGAAAGCATACACGTTATGGATAACATACAAGTTCTGGATAGCATACAATTTTTAAATGGTTGTGTTCCACCATGTAAAATCTCACCCCGTGTTTAGAAACCATGTACAAGTAAAAAGGGGCTATGAACTCACCTTATCCATGAGGTAAGTGAATCACGGTACTCAGAAGCTGAGTAGAAACGGTAGTGGTAAGACGATCACCGACGATATGGATGCCCGGGAAACACGAAAGCCGCAACCTATCAAAACAAGGCGCGCGTAAAGACTCGAACTCAAGTATCGATATGTACCAAGTATAACATGACTTTAAATATTTTCAAAGTATTCATATTTCAAAACCAGTGACACAAACCAAATGAATCCATATAAACCCATTTATCCAACACTACACGTTTAAACACTTGTGCACTTGAAATTGACCCGTCATAAGACGCCAAATCAACGCAAGTCAAACTATCCCTTTACCTTATTCGGACCAGTAGTTAAGTCATTTATATAATGACTAAACACTTGAGTAAGTCACCATGTCCGATAGTGAATACTCAAACTCACGCCACATGAGCATTGAACTACGTGTCCAATACAAATCAACAAGTACACTCCGAATGTACACACCGATCTACCCTATCTAGACTTGTCTGTTTTAGATGAAATTTGGTGTTAGGGTCACTTATAACCTGTATAAGACCTCACCAAAAAATGATCCAATGTTCACACTTTAAAACCCATCAACTCGACCTATACTCGACCCTAAAATTTGGGACAGAATTGTATACTTGTTTCATAAAACCATTTAGACCACTTTAAAAGTATTATTTTGACATTGCACCTTTTGAACTCACTACTAGACTCATCATATAAGGTTTATGAACTTTTAAAACCAGTAGTATCTTTTATCTAACCAAGCCTAAAGTCCCCGAGAGTCGACCCAAAATCGGCCACAATTTCGGATTGTGTCGACTTGCGTCTCCCGGTACACGAATACTAAAACTAGCATAACTTTTGATCCGTAATGAGTTAGAAGCTCTATCTTGTACCAAAATGAGCGTCTCGAAAAACTCTGCAACAAAATCAAATAACCTCGGCCTATATTCAAACATAAACCCACGAAAAATATGTTCTAAGCTGCTATCCAAAATACACTTTTAGACAATCATAACAAATCAATTTTCCAACCATATCTAATCATTCCCATACCTATAGAATTACCCTACTATCATACCCATCAACCAAACACTCCTAAAACACTTGAATGTCAAATTTGTAACAAAATCAAAGATCAAAATAAACCTTTTATGATAAAAACATAAAGATCATGCCAAGATCATTACGTGTGTGATGCTTAAAACATAATTCAACCATAAAATCAGAAAATTCTTGAAAGTTGATGCATGTGTTTGATTTTGGTACCATTAGAATCACAAGAACATTTTAGGAATTGGTCTTGTTTTAGTTTTGTTTAAACATGGTAAAATTTAATGATTTTGGTTGTGTTTGATGTTGAAGCTTACGGCAAAAGGGGAAGGTGGGAGAGAAAGTAGAGTTTGATTTTCATAACTTTGGTTTCTATGTGTTTTTGTGAAGAAAATGGTATATATATGATGGTAGGTGGAGGGACCAATCTTTCCAATTTTGAAACTTTTGGACTTAAAAACAATTTACTAGTTTAAAGGGTAGAAAATGGTTATTGTTAAATCTTGAAAATATTTACGGGGCTCGGGTTTCGTAAAAATACTTTTCAAAAGATAAGATGCATCATAAATATGATTATATAATTTCCCGACACGACTTAATACGTAATTAAAACGGAATCATCAAAAATATTAATTATCGAAACAATCGATAATGAAATATAAAATTTTGGGCATCCGTCGGTATCACGATCACTAGGAATTCTCGTTGTTCATTGATTTTGAGTAAACTCGTTGTAAAACGCACGCGGGTGATTTTAAATCAAAAACATTGATTTAAATAAATATAGAAAAATAAAATAAGAATTTTATAATTCTAGATAAAGTATTTATCAATGATCAGAATTAAATGATCATGATCTCGTGTTGGGAATTGTTTGTTAAGTGTCAAGTACCGTCAGTGTAATTTAAGTACTGTCAGTATTATGCAAGTACCGTTAGTGTTAACGCGGTACATAGTAAGTACTGCTACTTATAAAGTAAGTATTGCTATATTGATTAGGACGAATATATCTTTGTATAAGATATGTCATAGTTATAGTTAGAGTATATCTTATGTGATATACTTAAATAGTTAGAATATTGATAATATATCGTCTGTGATATAGTTATCTTTATAGAATATTCTAAGGTTTCTAGGGTTCCTTACTCTATAAAAGGAACATAGGTACAATGTCATTAATGTACCTCATACAAGTCGATTAATAAGAGAATCGAATAGTTAAAAGTAATTTTGTTCTTATGTGCTTTATAAGTTAGATTCCGCATAACTTATTTAGTTTGAGTAAGAGTTCTCAAAGTGTTTTATTTTGATTACAAACTACTATACTAGTTCTTAACAGAATATAGATCCAATCAAAGGGATCAACAAGTGGTATCAAAGCTTGTTGAGAAACTTTGAAAAAAGAAGAACGCAACCCTAAACACTCCACACACACCAAAACTTAGTGTCTCAACCAGAAGGTGATGATGCTCACTTGGATGATGTTCATAACCCTGATCCTATACCACAGGGACAACCACAAGTTGTGCATCCTGCACCAGTACAAGGTGTTCAAGCTGTGAATGTTGTCGCTACCTCTACAACCACAACACCTTCTCATACTCTATCTGCTGTTAAACTCCCAGTTCTTAAAGGTGACAATTATGAGACATGGGCTATGCAGATGGAACATTACTTGAATCACACAGATCACACTGTGTGGCAAGTTATCAAGAATGGGAACACACCTAAGAAGCTACATTGGTTGCTAGACGGTACATGCTATGCTCTACCTGCTGTTACTGCTGAGGAGGTACAAGCAGAGATCAGAGAGAGAAAAGCCAGAACTACTTTGGCTATGGCTCTTTCAGAAGACATCTTACCAAGCTTTCATCATTATAAGGATGCTAAAGCTATGTGGGATGCTATAAAACTTAGATTTGGAGGTAATGACAAATCTAAGAAGATAAAGAAGATTGTTCTTAAGCAAGAATTTGATAACTTCTCAATTGCTAGTATAGAGGGAATACATGGTGGCTATGGAAGGTTCAGTAAGCTGCTTATTCAATTGGCAGTTTATGGACAAGTAATTCCTAATGAAGAAGCTAATCTAAAATTCTTATGAAGTGTTCCACCAGAGTGGAAAGCAATGGCTATGCACTTCATCACAAGAGATGATCTGGAAACAATTCCTTTTGATCATCTCTACAACAATCTTAGAGCATACGAGATGGATGTGAAAGGCATTTAAGTGACTAAGGCAGCGACTACTACAAAGTCTAACTTGGCTTTTGTGTCAGATGGAAACAGCGGTACTTATTTTCATAATACCGCTAGTGGATCAAGCAGCGGTACATACTTCACAAATACCGTTGGAGGACTTACAAGCAGTACTTACCTACAAAGTATTGAAAGCAGTCCCATAGTCTCTTAAAATCCACATGGAAGGTCTTCATCATTGTTTAGTGACAATGATGCCTTCTCATTCTTCGCTGGATAAGACAACAGGCCAAGATTAACACTCAATGACTTGTTCCAAATGGATGATGCTGATGTTGAAGAGATGGATCTTAAATGGCAAGCTGCTATGGTGTCAGTATGATCTAATAGGCTCTTCAAGAAGACTGGAAGAAAGATGATTGTTGATCCTAATGAGCCATTAGGATATGACAAGTCCAAAGTTGAATGCTATAATTGTGGAAGGAATGGAAACTTTACAAGAGAATGCTCTAGAGACAAAGATGAGAGTAGCAGCCAGAAGTCCAAGCACAGCTAAGAATAACTGAAAGCTTTCCAAAAGGAAACAGCAGGAGTCCTAAAGGAACCAAAGCATTGGTAACTGTAGATGGAGTGGTGAACTGGGCTGAAGATGAAGAAGAATAAGAGCTTGGTCTAATGGCTCTCTCACATGATGATACTGAGGTACATCCTTGTTCTAAAGACTGTGTTCTTAAAATTAATAGCTTAAAAGTAGAACTAGAGGAACAGTATCAAAAGGTTAACACATGCACTGTAGAATTAAATGCTTTTAAACAGGGTGTTGTTAAATTAGAAGAAAATATAGTTTTGTATAAAAAGGCTCAACAAAACTATGAAGAGAAAATAAGAATTTTAACTCTTCAAATGAGGGAAAAAAGATGTGGACATTAAAGCTTTTAGACAACTTTTAAAAATATCAACAGAAAATGAAGCTTTAAAAGCCAGTCTTTATAATGAAAGGAAAGTGATTAATCATTGGCAAAAATCCTCTAAAGGATTAGGAAAATTGATTAATTCATAAATGGGGTATTATGATAAATCAGGCCTAGGATATATTGAGGACCAACCTGGGATAACTTTAACTGACAAAGACTTATCAAAAGGGATTTTGGATAGTTATAGTGAGGTAGATGATACACCTGAAAATGATAGATATGCTGAAGGAATAAAGGCAGTTCCTCCACCACTATTAGGAATTTTCATGCCCCCTAGTAATGATACAAGTATAGAGTTAGAAGAACCAAAGGTTAAAAATACCTCAAACTCTAGTACTTTGTCCTAAGAAAAGACTGTTGTGACCAAAAACATTGTTTATCCACCTTTAATAAACAACTTTGTTTCTGAAGAATCTAAGACTAGTTCTGCTCCCAAGCAGGTAAAAACTCCTAGCAAAACATTGGAAAACAATGTAAAACATAATAAAACCAAAAGGGTGGGCTAGGTTTTGAGAAAGTTAAGACAAAACAACCTTTTGGGTCTTCTTTAAGAAGAAAAGGATGTTATGTTTGTGGTGGTCTAAGTCATTTTATCAAAGATTGTACTCTACATGAAGATAAAATTGTGAAACAAAAGGCTGCACAAAGAGTCATGAAAAACAGTAATGAGAAAAATGCGCAGGTTAATAGGAATCAGAAACTTAAGAATGACAAACCTAAGTTTGATCACTCAAGGGTAGCCAAACAGATTAAATATAACCCTGCCAAAAGTTTTGTTCCGAGGGCAGTACTTATGCAAGGCCTAATACCTTTAAAGTCTAGTAAACCATGTACCGGCAAGTCTAGACCTGCAAGTAGGGGTGTCGGAAAAGTTGACCCGACCCGAACCCGAATAATCATATTCGGGTCGGGTCACTCGGGTCTAAAAGCGTATTCGGGTCAATTCGGGTTGACCCGAATTGACCCGAGTTTTAATTAGGCTCGGGTTCGGGTTATATATTTTTACCCTTGACTCGACCCGACTTGACCCGAACCCGACCAACCCGACTTGACCCGACTAAAATTACACTTTTTACATTGTATTAGTACTTAATTGAACCACTTTTTACACTTTTTCCTTAAACTCGGGTTGACCCGAACCCGGGTTGACCCGACCCGAGTTGACCCGACCCAAATTGACTCGAACCCGAGTGACCCGAGTTCTAATTAGGCTCGGGTTCGGGTTATATATTTTTAACCCTTGACCCGACTTGACCCGACCCGAGTTGACCCGACCCCGATCGGGTCAACCCGAATCACACCCCTACCTGCAAGTACTGCTAGACCAAACTTAAGTACTGCTGGTTTAAAGTATGTCAAACCAAAGTTCTCTAAGACTTCTAAGAATGTTGTTGAAAAAGCTAAAACATCTAGAATTAAGGATAATAACAAACCAGTACAAATGTGGGTTTCTAAAAGAGAAAAATCATGTGTTAAAGCAAGTCCTGCTAAAGTAGTACTTAAGGCAAAGAAGTCTGAGCACATAGAGTCATCCTATGTCTTTGACTACAAAACTGAAACCATGAAGTATAAGAGCAAAAGTAGCATTACTGGTAATGCTTCAGAACAAACTCTTAAGTGTGTAGGTCCCACAAGATCCGAGCCAAATGTGGCTTGGGTCCCTGTTAAAAACTAATAAGTTTTATTTGTGTGCAGGGGCATCTAATTGATGAATTAAAGGACAAAGGTATAGTAGATAGTGGATGCTCAAGACACATGACAGGAAACAAAGATTTTCTTGTTGAATTTGAAGAATTCAGAGGAGGACCATTAGCCTTTGGAGGTAGCAAAGGTAGAATCACTGGCAAAGGGAAAATCAACACAGGGAAGTTGGAATTTGAAGATGTGTTCTTTGTAAAGGAATTGAATGAGTTCAATCTCTTTTCTGTATCACAAATGTGTGATAAGAAGAACAAGGCGTTGTTCACAGAAAAAGACTGCTTGGTGTTGTCTAAAGACTTTGAGATGCCTAAGGAATCTCAAGTACTGCTTAAAGTACCCAGGCAAGAAAATATGTACACCTTTAATCTTCATACTATTACTCTAACAGGTGGTATTACATGTTTGCTAGCTAAGGCTTCTTTTGATGAGTCTAATTTATGGCATAGAAGGTTAGGTCATGTAAATTTCAAAAATCTTAACAGATTAGTGAATATGGATCTGGTTAGAGGTTTACCTAACAAATATTTTCAAAATGATTTCACATTTGCTGCCTGTCAAAAAGGTAAACAACATAGAGCCTCTTGTAAGACCAAGACTGTCAACACTATGACACAACCTTTGCAGCTTTTGCATATGGATTTGTTTGGTCCAGTTTATGTAAGAAGAATTAGTCATAAGACCTTTTGTCTAGTCGTAACTAATGATTATAGTAGATTCAGTTGGTTTTCTTTTTAGCTCTTAAAAGTGAAACAAATGAATTACTTAAGGATTTTATCACTTTAGTTGAAAAATAGTTCACTAAACAGGTTTTAATCATTAGGACTGATAATGGGACAGATTTCAAGAATGCTGAATTTGATGAATTATGTAGGTCTAAAGGAACTAAGAGACAATTTAGTAATCCTAGGACTCCACAACAAAATGGGGTAGATGAAAGGAAGAATAGGACACTAATTGAGGCTGCTAGAACTATGCTGGCTGATTCTCTTTTGTCAAATACCTTTTGGGCAGAAGCAATCAACACTACATGTTATGTGTTAAATAGAGTCTTAGTGACCAAGCCTCAAAACAAAACACCTTATGAATTTTGACTGGTGTAAAGCCTACCGTAAGTCATTTAAGACCTTTTGGGTGTCATGTGTCTATACTAAATACTCTTGATTATTTGGGAAAGTTTGATGGAAAGTTTGATCAAGGATATCTTGTAGGATATTCAGTGCAAAGTAAAGCATATAGGGTTTATAATTTGGCATCTAAAAAGGTTGAAGAAAATGCCCATGTTAATTTCTTAGAAAATAAACCCAATGTCCCAGGAATATGTTATGCTTGGATGTTTAATTTAGATTATCTAACTAACTCCATGGGTTACTATTCTCTGCAAAAGGATTGTCAAACTAACAATGCAGGTGAGGACTCAAGTGAAACTAATGCAGGTACTCAAGAAGATGTTTCTTCATCAAATGATGATGTCCATATCTATGTGCCCAATATGCCTACTGTTACTCCCATGTCTGCTACTCCCAAGAAGCAAACCATGCCATCAAAAGATGATCAAGCCTCCCAAGAGCTTCAGAGGCTTCAAGATCAAGAAAAGAATGCTACATCTGCTAATAAGCATTCAGGAGAAGAATCTTTTGAGTCACAACACTCAGCAATACATACTACACCTAGCGGTACTTCATCTGCAAGTACTACTAAGTCCTGCTAAATGTGTTGACTCACTAGAAGAGATTTTACAGGCTATGGACGATGAAGACTTATATGCTAGTCCAGCTGAAGGAATATTCTCCAAAGCTTCCTATGATGAGCAGGGTGCAGTAACTGATTTCAACAATTTGGAAACAGAAATTCTAGTCAGTTCTATTCCCACTCATAAAGTCAACAACAACCATCCTACTACACAGATCATTGGAGATCCCAAATCTGCTATACAAACCAGAAGACAACTTCAAACCAATATTGAAACTTATGCACTTGTGAGTTATGTTAAACAACAGCAGAGAACAAATCATAAAGATACTCAACATTGTTTGTTTGCCTGTTTCTTATCACAAGTAGAGCCCAAAAACATTTCTCAGGCTCTTGATGAAGAAAGTTGGGTAGATGCCATACAAGAAGAATTAACACAATTTGAGCTACAAAAAGTTTGGATTTTTGTGGATCTTCCCTCAGGTAAGAGAGTAATTGGTACTAGATGGGGTTTTAGGAACAAGAAGGATGAAAGAGGAATTGTTGTGAGGAACAAGGCAAGACTTGTTGCTCAAGGCTATAGACAGGAAGAAGGGATAAACTATGATGAGGTTTTTGCACCAGTGGCAAGGATAGAAGCCATTAGGTTATTTTTGGCCTTTGCATCATATATGGGTTTTATAGTCTATCAAATGGATGTGAAAAGTGCCTTTCTATATGGTACTATTTCAGAGGAGGTATATGTCTCACAACCTCCAGGTTTTGTAGATCATAAATTCCCCAATAGAGTCTACAAGGTTATCAAAGCACTTTATGGTCTGCATCAAGCTCCAAGAGCCTGGTATGCAACTTTATCCAATTTTCTGCTAGAGCATGGATATAGGAGATGAACCATTGACAAAACTCTGTTCATCAAGAAGAATGCTAAGGATATCATTCTAGTTCAATTTTATGTTGATGACATCATTTTTGGTTCTACCAAGAAGACATGGTGTGAAGAGTTTGAAGCTTTGATGAAAGGAAGATTTCAAATGAGTTCTATGGGAGAACTAACTTTCTTTTTGGGACTGCACGTCAAACAAAGGAAAGATGGAATATTTATCAGCCAAGATAAATATGTTGCTAAAATCTTGAAGAAATTTTCATGTATGGATACAAGGAGTACAAGCACACCTTTTGAAGCTAAGAAGTCTTTATCAAAAGATGAACATGGAGAAAATATTGATATTCATTGGTTCATTGATTTATCTTACTGCTTCAAGGCCAGATATTATGTTTGTTGTGTGTGCCTGTTCAAGGTTCCAAGTTCATCCAAAGGTGTCACATCTACATGATGTGAAGAAGATTTTTAAGTATCTTAAAAGTCAACCTAATTTAGGATTATGGTATCCTAGAGATTCCACCTTTGAATTGGAAGCTTACTCAGATAGTGATTATGCTGGAGCCAATCATGATAGGAAATCCACAACAGGAGGTTGTCAATTCCTAGGCAGAAGACTCATATCATGGCAGTGTAAGAAGCAAACCATTGTTGCTACTTCTACAACTGAAGCTGAATATGTAGCTGTTGCTCATTACTGTGGACAATTACTTTGGATTCAAAATCAATTGTTAGACTATGGGTTTAACTTCATGAACACCAAGATTTACATTGATAATGAAAGTACAATATGCATTGTCAAGAATCTAGTATTTCACTCCAAGACCAAGCATATTGAAATAAGACATCACTTTATCAGAGATGCCTATGAAAAGAAGCTTATTCAAGTCTTGAAGATTCATACAGACAACAGTGTAGCTGATTTGTTGACCAAGGCATTTGATGCAAAGAGATTTGAATTCTTGGTGACACATATTGGTATGCTCAACCAATAGACTGCTGCATATGTTGAGGGGAGGTAATAGCTGCACAAATTTTTATAATTTTTATTGTATAGTCTATGTTTTGTGTTTTTGATGTAATTGCATGTTAATAGAAAAAGATAAAAGAGGTTACAATGATAGTGGAAAGCATGAACTGGTCAAAATTGTGAGGTACAGTTATAACTCCAAGTACCGCTAGCACAAATTCAAGTACCGCTTATGTTCCATGTACCGCTACATGTCCGTTGTACCGTTAAGGGTCTCTTTTGTAAATTTGAGGTTTCTTCGCACTTGGGTTTGTTATTTACTTAAATACTTATTCCAATTATACAATTGATTCACCTAATCTTTTAATTTTATCTCTTGATTCTATAACCTTCTCTCTAATTTTTCGATCATCAAAAATATTAATGGCTGCTTTACAAGTGATCTCTAAGCATAATTTGGCTGAGAATCTTGCTACGAATGATGACTCTCTTGGTTTCCATGAGATTCTTGGTTTCTTATCTCGAAGTCATGTTCGTTTTGCACTCACTGTAAGTCCAGTTGTCTCTATTTCCATTGTTGAACAATTTTGGAATACTGCTGTGTTAGGTACTCGGTTTAATCAACCTTGTATTAAGGCTAGGGTGAATCATAGAAATATATATGTAACTAAGGTACTGCTAAGGGCAAGTTTGAGATTAAATGATGAAAATGGACTTAGTATGCTTAATAATACAGAGATTCATAATGGCCTTGCAGCCATGGGCTTTGGAGGTGGTAGGGAAAGTCTTACTTTCTTTAAAGCTTTATTTTCACCTCAATGGAAATTGCTTTTTGATGCTATTATTCACTGTTTAAGCTCTAAAAGTACATCTTTTGATCAAATTCCTGCTGCATTGGCATCACCTGGTATTTGTCTAGCAAATAACAGAGTTTTTTATTTTTCAAAATTAATTTTTGAAGGCATGAATAGGAATTTGGAAGGAACTAAAAAGTTTTTGATGTATTCTAGATTCATTCAAACTTTAGTTAGTGACAAAATACGTAACCTACCAGAGTTAACTAATACATGGGATGTTCCTACATTCACAAAGAGAACCTTCTCTTTCTTGACCAAACAAGGCAATGCCTTTACAGGAATAGTTACACCATTGTTTGCTCATATGTTAGCCCAACCTGCCAATCAAGAAGGTGAGGAACCTAGCAATTCTAGTGCTTCTCAGCAAACTCCTTCTCACCAGATTTCCCATTCCCTGGAAGATTCACAATCTTCCTCTCACAGTGTTGGTGCTCCGCCAAACAATGATGAGATGATCCACACACATGCTGCTTCTATTGCTTCTAGTGGTGCACAAGCACTAGAGGTGGTGGATGTTGCAAATTTAACTTCTTTGTGTACTAGTTTGTCCCAACAGGTACAGGTGTTGCAGAAAGAAAAGCTTGTTCAAGACAAGAAAATTGTTGAATTGGAAGCTAGCCTAATCAGGTTGAGGAACAAAGTATTACCTTGGATAAGGCAACATAGATCTATTTAGAAGGCTGCACTCAAGAAGCAAAGATTCATGAACCACAAGAAAAGGCAACTGAATGCAACCAAACAGGGGAGGAATTATGAGGAACAACCACCTTCTTCTGATAATCAGACAAGGATCTCTGGAAATGACATCAATTTTGAGCTGGATGAAGATGTCATGGGGACTTATGAAGATGGAACTAGTTTAGAGACTGGTGTGGATGGACTTATGAAGATGGAACTAGTTTAGAGACTGGTGTGGATGGACTTTCAAATATGGAGATTCAATAGAAAGAACCACAACCTACTCATGAGGAGCCACAAGTTGAAGCGATGATGGTAACTCAACCAGCACCAACACCTCAATCACCCCTTTAAGTGAATTGGAGTACTTTCTATGAGAAGTTGGAGGAAATTAACATTCAGTTTCCTATATCATCAAATCCACCACCATAAAGACAAGTATGGTTTCAAAGGAAACAGACTTTACAAGTACTGTCTAGATCAAAAATGAGCAATGGATCAGACAAGACTGAAGAGGTGCAAGTTGAAATGATGGCTTCCATGGAAGAAAGAGTATCTGGGGATACACAAGTGATTGAAGAAACAAGTGTGTCTAATACTGGTGAAATCGACATTGTTGAAGATCTAAGTACTGCTAAGCCAACTAAGCCGACTACAAGTACTACTGACATTGTTGAAGACCCAAGTACTGCTAAGCCAACTAAGCCGATTGCAAGTACCGATGGTGATCATCCTTCACTAGAAAGTTAAACTCCTTTTAGAGAGGATGAGACTTTAGCCCAATTACTGCTTGACTTAAGAAAGAAGAATTCAGCTGAGAAGACTATACAAGTAGAGGCAGAGAAGAAGACACAACAAGAAGTTCTTGCCAAAAAGGATCAAATTCAAGGTAAGAAAGTTCAAGATTCACACCCTACTAAAGGTATAGTTATTCAACAGCAAGCTGATGAGGAAAGACCTTCCAAGCTGAAGAAGAAGCTACCTAAAATTAATCCAAAGGATAAGGGGAAGAAGCAAATATTATCAGAATCTGAAAATGAAAGTGATTCAGATGATGATATAAGCAAAGTCATGTACATATTTAATCAATTGGACCATGATGAGGAATATGCTTTCAGAGTGCAAGCACAAATTCGTGAAGATGAATTACAAGAAGAACTTGTAGCAAAGCAGCATTTGCTAGAAGCTAAGAGAATACAACAAGAATGGAACATACAAGTGTATGATAGGATTCAAGCTGAATTACATGCAAGTGAGCTTCTTGTAGACTCATTGATAGCTGAAGAGAGAGATGCTTATGATGAAGAAGAGAAATCAAAGTTGATTGATGATCTGGTAAGGGAGCAACAAAGATTCTTTGCTGAAAAGAGAAGAAGAGAAAAGATTAAGCCTCCAACTACAATGCAGATTAGGAATCAAATGATGAATTTTCTTAAGAGATTTAAGGGTTTTACTCATATCCAGCTTGTCAAGAACTTTTTTGAAGAAATCAAGACTTTGTATGAGCAAAATAAGAGAACTGAATTGAATTTTGTTGAGATTGGATCTGAAGTAGATAGAATAGCTGTTGAAAGACATAGAAGACATCTGCAACAACAAAGGCAATTTAGAATTACTCCTAGAATTGAGCCAAGTACTGCTGAACCTACAAATACATCTCCACCTATCAAGACCACTTATGTGGGGAAGAATAGAAAGGAGAAGGTAAGTTTAAGGGAGAAAGAAACCGCTCAAAGAATGAATGAAGGAGTTGAAGCTCAACATATTGCTCAGACTGAAAATGTACAAGCAGTACATACACAACCAACAGTACATACTGAAGAGACGGTACATACAAACTTGGAAGAGGGTTCAACAGAACTTGAGGGAACCTCCAAGGGTGTTAAAAGGAAAAGGTCAACAAAGACAAAGAAGAAAGCCAAGAGGTCTAAATCAACAGCAGAAGATAGTGATGATGATGAAAGCTTGAAGAAGTACTTGAAGATTATAAAATTTGAAGATCAATGTATTGATACAAAGATTTTTGGAAAGAGATCATATATTGCTAGATGGATTTACTCTATGGATCAAGGACTTGAAGCTCATGGAATTCAAAGAACTGATGGCACAACAAGGATATTCAAACTTTTGGAGGATATTCTTCACATTCTTCACAGACAAGATATTCAGGATCTTTTCAAGTTAGTTCAAGAAGCTAGTGCAGGTAAAACTGAAGTATCACTATTATATAGGGAATTTCTCTTTATGTATGAGCCACACAACTGTGATCAAGAAATGTTGAAGGAATTAGAGAATCAGGTTCCTAGTTACTGGAGATATTATAGGTCATGTGGATTGCATATTTTGGATATAGATGATGTTACATACTATATGCTGTAAGAGAAGACTTATCCTTTCAAAAGAAGATTGTTGTAAAGGATGTTAGAATAACAATTGGAAGTTATAGAAGAATCTGTTGATGCTTTGGAGTTGATCAGAATGGTTAAACAACAAATCAAGGATTTGGAAGATGAGGAAGAAGCTGAGAAAGAGCCTTAAGTGTTTGACTTTCAGTCACACTTCACAAATGCTTCTCAGTTCACCATGTCTAACACACATAAGAACTGGCTAGTCCATAAGCAAACGGTCTGTGGTAAAGACTTCTCAAATGAAAGCTGATAGTTTGCTAAAAACTATATGGTTCTAACTCACCTTGTTTCGAGACAAAGAGTTGGCTAGTCCTAGACAAACGGTACTAGGTAAAGACTTCATCAAATCCGTTGATGGTTGACAATTTACCAAAAATTGTAACGTTATCAGTACACCTTATTCTTTATGAATAAAGTATTAGCTATTCCAGAGTGTACGGCTAACTGGTAAAGAATTTATCAAATCCGTTGATAGCTGGTGATTTGCTAAAAATCATGAAGCCAATATAGATTGGTTTTTGTTGTTAACTGTTTTATTTCAGGTATGAAGATTGCAAGCAAAGGAGTATTCAAATAAGAAAATACTTAGAAGGTTTTGTCTAATCAAATCAAGACTGAAGTTCATGATTCAGAGTTCATAGATTTAACTCAAGAAGACAATTATTGATGCTAAAAAGATAAATGAATGATTGGAAGACACAAAGAAGATCATAGTTTGAAGACAAAGATGATATTCATGATGTTTGAAGATTATCTTATCAGAAGAAGATCTACATTGAAGTGTTTGGCTACGTTTAGTTGGATACAAATACAAATTACCAATTTCAATCCAAGGATGAAGGAAAGACTGAAGACATGTATTTTAAATACATCCAGTACAAGAGAAACAAGAAGACAACAAGTTATCATTCTTGTTTAGGGGAGGATTGTTGGGAATTGTTTGTTAAGTGTCAAGTACCGTCAGTGTAATTTAAGTATTGTTAGTATTATGCAAGTACTGTTAGTGTTAACGCGGTACATAGTAAGTACTGCTACTTATAAAGTAAGTACTGCTATATTGATTAGGACGAATATATCTTTGTATAAGATATGTCATAGTTATAGTTAGAGTATATCTTATGTGATATACTTAAATAGTTAGAGTATTGATAATATATTGTATGTGATATAGTTATCTTAATAGAATATTCTAAGGTTTCTAGGGTTCCTTACTCTATAAAAGGAACATAGGTACAATGTCATTAATGTACCTCATACAAGTCGATCAATAAGAGAATCGAATAGTTAAAAGTAATTTTGTTCTTCTGTGCTTTATAAGTTAGATTCCCATAACTTATTTAGTTTGAATAAGAGTTCTCAAAGTGTTTTAGTTTGATTACAAACTACTATACTAGTTCTTAACAAAATATAGATCCAATCAAAGGGATCAACATTTCGGGATTTACATATAAGAATACAAGAAAACGTAATACTTTGGAAATTTCAAGAAGCACGAATAAAAAAATAAAATAATGTTGGGAAAGTACGGGTTCTCACAGTCTTCCCCCTAAATGAACTCTAGTCCCTCAGAGTTCTCTTGGAAACAGTAGAAGATGCAAACAAGAGGAGGTACTAAGTGTAGAACAAATTCGTTGCTTCCCATGTAATTTCTGCACCACGACGTACCTTCACTATTGGAATTCACTATGCTTCAGTTTCTTAACTCCTTTTCGAATAAATTTTCAAACTCGGATTAGAATAATGACCTTTCAGTACAGAGAAATATCAGGAGATAGAATGAACACAAGAAACGCTTAAACGGGCAACGTGCGCTAAAATGAACCAAGATTGTTAATCAACGAGGAGTCGCAAATCGTGCAACTGTAAACCATGAAAATCTTAAAACGTAACAATCTGAATACAAAAGAAACAGAAGGGAAAGATGAATTACATATGTACATTTAAAATGCAAGTTGTCACAATCAGTTGTCTGGGATTTTGGTATTACTTTAAAACTCAGTTTAAATATTTTCTTGATTAAAGAAAATTTTACAAAGTGTAGTGATTTAAACTCAAACTATCTATATTTAGTGAGTAAGCTGTTGCTATATCTTTTTCTTGATCAGGATTTTCAAAGCAAAAGTAGAACAGTTCCAAAATAGTTATCCTGATCGGCTTAAGAACTTTTGGATGACTGTATGAAATTATCGTTAAAAACTCAGGTTTATCGTTACCATTAGAGAAAATTCAGATTTTTTTCCAAGTTATTTAGAATCATTGCTAAAAATTATAAATTAATTTAATAATTTCATTATATCGAAAGTAAAGTATGATAAAATCAATTACTTTAAAAGATACAACTGGACATATTCTGGTTTTCAAAAGGTGACAAAATAGAAAACGATTATGAAACGAATAACGATCAAAAATTTGAATGTGAGTAATAGTACGAGGGGATAAAACGAAATTCGTATCAATTCTTAATGAACATGATAGAGTAGACGCGTCGATGATAAAAATAATAAGAAACAAAGATTATAGCAAGTCATTACTTCTTGAGTGCAGTTGGTGTCACCACAACGGATTATTAAGTCCTCGACGGTCGATATACGATCGAAAGAGTAAAGCCACATAACGAATTTTCGAATCAAAGAAAATTCTTAAGAAGTCATTTGGGAGTAAATCCAGTAAGATGAAAAACATTAGCAATGAGAGGCGAAATCAATACGTGGTTCACACGAATGAATTTCAAGATGACGAAGTCTAACACACATAATGACGGATACACGAAATCATTGGTCACTTCCAGTCATAACTCACTATTCGCGTCCGGAGATGTTTCGAATGTCTACCAAAAGAGATAGAGAAGGTCGATCGATGTAGAAGTATAACAACGTTGAAATTTTCAAGTCTCGTATCAATGGTAAGAATTTAGGCAAATGGTAACGAAAATCGTATTATGAGAATGATGAGGTAACAAGTAAAGCAAAGATCGTTGAGTAAGGAAATCTGCGTTGAAGCATGTATTTTCTTTAAGAAAAAAAATAAGGGTTAATATGTGTAAGTCGCGAACTGTTGATACTCGCATAAAATGTAAAGTTTTCAAAATTTACATTTATCTAACTTTTTAAGAAATACAATTAAAAAGTTGATTCTTGGTCAAATCTTTAAGGTGACTACTATTCGGTCTTGCATGGCTCCTTCTAAAATACACATAGGTGATCAGGTCATGCATAATTTAGGACTAGCAATGCGATGCTCAGCTTCGTCAAACCAGTATCATCTGTCATATGATTTAAAATATGTATATAATGCCATTTGTAAAAATAGGAGTCAAAATAATCTATGAAACTTTTCACCACTAAGTTATTGGCTAGATATTTAAATCAATCTTTTATTGTTACAAGAATTCTTAACAAGACCAATGTAGGACAATTTGTGAGAATACATTGTAAAATTAATTTAAATTAATTTTATAAGATAACATTCAAGTATTTCATAAGGCCTAAGTGGAACATTTTGTAAAATGATTTGCAAGCAATACCAATTTGAGTTTATATGGTAACTTATAAAATAGCGAGTGGGTTACATGAGGGTAATAAAGAGTAATCCGAGACAATAAATGAAATGGTTACAAGGTGATAAGGTTTCAAGAGGTTTAGCAGCAATCGTTAGGAGACACGTGTCAAAATGATAATGAGAGATGCGAAAACAAGATCTTCAAACCTCGGCCAAAATCAGTGGTACTTTAAAAGTAGAAGAAAGATAAAATAAAATGACAAATAAGTCATGCATAAAAGAAAGGATAAGGGAATCCATATGTGCTCATATTGTAATTTATTTGACATAAATTATACTTTTAAGAAAGTAGGGTATCATTTAACAAATAATACAATTACTCCGAAAAGTTTTTATTTTTAAACGTTTTCAAATGTAATCAGTGTTCTTAGTTGTAAAATATCATTAGTTAAAGTTTTACGAGCTCAAACGAACTCAAAAACGCTTCAATCCATATTTTAAAGTCTATCAGCTTTGACTTTTGACTTATTGGATTCGACTAGACCAATTGATTCACTAAATGATATTCTAAGACTCGAAGTCTAATGCAATTTGATGTAAAACGATGTTTCAAACAACTTTCTAGTTTTACTCGAGACTTGAAACAGATAAAAAATAGACGAAAATGCCCTTGCATTAAATTTGTCAACCAAATAATATTTTAGAAATGCGCAGGAATAAGTTCTTAAATTTTACAATTTCAAATGAGCGTAACTTGCTCGTTTTTAAGATTTACTGGCCAAATTTTATATCCTAAACGGACGTCTCAACAAGTAGAAATATATATTTTTATGTCTAATAGTTATAAAAATATTTTCTCGGCATCGTTAAATTATTTGTAAATCTTCTGCACAAAGTATATTTTTTGACACACCTCGAAATTAAATCCAAATTTCATAATAACTCAGAATTAATGTACACACAAGACTTGTGGATTCCATAAAGGCGAAGGAAAATAAACTGTGTAACTAATCATGTAAAGAAAACACAGTATAGAAATGGTTCAAGAATACCAACAAAAATCTAAGAAAATAAAAAACGGTGCATGACATCCGTGTCTTCGATTTCAAGATGCAATGCAAGAAGGTCTCTTGGCGGCGTGATATTCTAAAATCACAAGACATACCGAGAAAGAAATGGAACATTAGCAAGTCGCACTCCTGAAACATGGAGGTTTAATGAAAAGGGAGGGTAGAGGTTTATAGAAGTAGAATTGTATTCCAAACAAACACCACATTAAATCATAGGTTATGAATTACATGATGATGATGATGTTTTCAAGATACAACAAACGTTGTCATTCGAAGTTGAAACGTAGAATGGTCAATGAACTAATATTTTATCGATGTACAAGTGTCGAGTAAAACGGTGACGTAAAGGTCAATCATGGTTATGAAAACCCATGATATTATTCAACACTGAATCAATGAATGCTTCGAGATGTGTGACTCACACGATGTCCTTTAGTCTTTCTGGGAGACACATTGAGCTACACAATGGTCTATAGACTATTTTTCAAGACATCCAATCACAATGATCGGAAATAAATCTGCATATCTAAATAGATATTTTAAAGAGGTTTAATAATCAAAGCAACCCGCACGGTAGTAAAATGAAAATCAATAGTTTCATCGATAACAACACTTATTCAATCCCGAACAATGGTATCACGAGAGTATGCACAACATGTAACAGTGAGTTGAGAAATATAGACGGTTCTGTAGAACTAAATCACACGACTAATCAAACACAAATAACATGATGATGATTAAACTAAAAAAGAAAGATTAGATTAAGATGAAGAGAAGAAAAGAAATACAAAGTTGGTGTTTTCCTAGTGAGAGAAACAAACACCTTTCTCTCTCTAGAACTAATCAAAATGGAAAGCACACACACAAATGAGGCTTAGGGGGCCTTTTATACTAATTAAGAATTGTTTAGGTGGCCTTCCTCATTTGTATGTTCGGGACTAAATCCCGTTACATAAACAATAATAACTAAAAACTCTCGACATCATTAAATAACATTTTTCACGAGCTTCACAATGATATATTATATGATCATCACTTTAATTACTTCTAACAATCTCCCCCTAAGGGGTGGTCATGTAATATGTGACTTCACTTCTTTGTTGTTGCAGACTTTGAAGCTCGATGTCTTGAGAGTTTCTTTATAGTTCCTTTCATGACTTGTGATCTTGGATCTTTGATCTTTGACTTGACTTGATCTTGTAACTTTTCCAGCTTGTATTCTTGTGTCTTTCTCCACCTACTCATGTTTTGTGTTGACTTGAAAGCTTGTTAACAATCTCCCTTGATCATCAGAGTAGCGGAAGTCTTTTGTCTTTAGATGTTCTTGAGCTTTCTTCATTTATATGAGCATGTGGTCTTGAATTACGACTTCTTGAAGTTACGCCATCGTTTGCATTCCTCCAGTTTCCCGTTATACAGTAAGAATACTGTACCTGTGATTAGGTAAGTTCAAAGAACTTCCTTGACAGGGTTTCCGGTTGTGGTAGCCGTTCTCAATACTTGAATTTATCGAAATATAATTCATAGTAAGGAGTGAATCATATAGTTCCATTCTGCTGATTAAGTCGTCAATTCAGTTTCCTGGAACAAGTTTGAATCAATTAAGAATCAAACCATCGTTGCTTTCCAGTTGACACAAGTTTGATTCATATAGAATCGCACAAGTTACCTACCGCAGTGCTGTTTGATGGTGACACTGGAAGGATTTCCATTCGTCACTATAAATACTGAAATTTCTTACTCTGAATGTTCTGGCAAGATCATAAAGATATTGCGTAGAGACCTGGAACGAGTTTGAATCAATTAAGACTCAAACCACTGTTACTTTCCAGTTAGCATATGTTTAATTCGAACTGAATCGTACATATGACCTACCGCAGTGCTGTTTGATGTTAACATTGGAAGGATTTCCATTCATCACTGTGAATACTAGAGAGTATCACTCTGAATGTTCTAGCAATACCACAAGGATAGAGCGTAGGACTCTGTAACTCATCGCTTGTGTTCTAATGATGAACAACAATCGATATAAATAAAAAGTGTCTTAATGAGATTTTTGATGAATCTCGTTGGCTCTAGACTCTATAAGTGCACGTTTATTTGGTGATCGGAGGCTGGAGCAGACTGCCACCTTTTCAATATCTACTATCTCGGAGTGAGAAAGTTGATAGAAATGAGTTGAACTCCGTGACAATAAAACAAACTTCTTTTGAGAGAAGCTTGAGTAGGCTGGGAAGGGTTGTGCATTGCATCACTGGGTCCATGATGCTTTGTCTTCAGTATAAAAAATCATCAAAGTGATTATGATAATAGATGTATTGACCCGGTTTCTGCCTAAGTTGTATGGAGGGCTATTTCTTTTCGCCCTTTATCCTTACATTTTTTTTTCATTCTTCAACCCCTTCAATGCTTACCAATACGTCATAACTAGCACCTTGTTATGATTATTCCAGTGCTAGCTTAAGTACTTGGTCAGCATTTTTCCCGTACACTCAACTACTCCATCTTTCCTAAGGACATCTAAATTCTAATGGATTGTCCCTGGGAAGATCCCTCCGGTTCTGGTTGGATCATAGGACGAATACCTAACCACCTTTTGAAACCAATACCGTCGTGAATTAATGTGTTGAAGGGTATAGATATCGTAACCAGAAAAACCTGTTGAAAAAGCAATCAAGGTGTTGATGAAATCAGAGTTTACACCTTGAAGGTTTTTGGAATCACCCAAAACGCCCCCCCTACATATGTGCATCAAAAAAGGAAAGGTTTTTGCACATATTAGGAAGAGAAAGCACTTATATCAAAGATCTTATCCAAGATGACACATTTTAATCACTATTCTCCCCCTCAAAAATTGCATGAAATTGAAATTTTTGTAAAACTAGTGATGAAACATGGAGAGAATAATGTGTCACGAAACTTTGGAACAAATGTTTATGAAATCATTATACTCCCCCTCGAAGAGAGATTCTATTTAAATAGGGGAGTATATGAGCACATTGTTTTGAAATACCTTGAAAAATTATGCTCAAAAGTCCGAGAAAATTGAGTTCATGAGCTTAAAACTTTGAATGTTTTGATATAAGCTCATGACGGAGAAAAACGAATTTCTCGTTGTTGAGGATAAGTCAAAGACTTTCCTTTCTTTGGGGACCGGGTTATAGTCTGACATGTGACTAAAAGCCATTATGAGAAGAAAAATAGAAAAGACATGTTTTGAAAACATTTTAACTCTCATTCGAACTTTATGTACGTACCCGTGTCGTTATTGAACAACATTTCTAAGTACGTCCATATTATCGATGCTGAGAGACATGTCGAAGAAGAATATTTTTGGTATTTTGAAAGATTTTCTCATTTTTTATTTTGTTTTTATAGGTTTTATATTTTTGTATTTTGATTTTCTGATAGATATATACAGGGTTACTGCTAATGTGCAAGACGTTCAAGTTCATCAGGAGTGAAACCACGCATACCAAGTCGACGAACCAAGAATTCAAATCTTTCTTGAGAAAGAGCTTTGGTGAAGATGTCGGCTAGTTGGTAGTCCGTCTTGACAAAATACAGTTCGATCGTTCCTCTTTCCACATGCTCCTTTATGAAATGGAACCGGACAGAAATGTGCTTGGTCTTGGAGTGTTGGACCGGGTTGCAGGATATGGATATGGCTGATTGTGAGTCACAATAGATAGGCACTTTGTTAAAGTGAAAGCCATAATCCGCGAGTTGTGTTCTCATCCAAAGGACTTGAGCACTACACACGAATAGAGACACATATTCTGCTTCCGCGGTGGACAACGTCGTACAATCTTGTTTTCTTGATGTCCATCTCACTAGCTTCTCGCCTAAGAATTGTGCTCCACCGGAAGTGCTCTTGAATGAATCATGACATCCTTCATGGTCGACATCTGAAAAACCAGTGAGATTAAAACCAGAATCCTTCGTATACAAGAGACCCATGTGAATGGTTCCCCGGAGATAACAAAAGATCCTTTTAACCTCCTTGAGGTGCTTCTCGGTTGGCTTAGCCTGATACCGAGCACATAAACAAGTAGCATGCACAATGTCCGGTCTACTTGAGGTTAAGTACATAAGGGACCCGATCATACTTCGGTATTTTGTAGCATCTACAAATGTCCATTTCTTATCCAAATCAAGCTTGTGTTTAGTGTCCAATGGAGTACCAATAAGATCACAGTTTTCCATTCCAAATTTCTTTAGATTTTCAAGCACATATTTGGCCTGATATATGAAAATGCCACGGGGGGATTGGTGAACTTGGAGACCAAGAAAAAACGTCATTTCCCCCATCATAGACATTTCAAAACGACTTTTCATTATGTCTGCAAATAATATGGAATATTTTGGGTTAGTAGAACCAAATATAATATCATCTACATAGACCTGAGCCACCAATATGTCGTTGCCGTAGTGCTTGATAAACAAAGTTGGATCAATGGTTCCTTTGCTGAAGTGATTTTATAGAAGAAATGATGCTAATTCGTCGTACCATGCCCTCGGTGCTTGTTTCAAATCATAAATTGCCTTTTTCAACTTGTAGACATGGCTTGGATGTTCGGTGTTGATGAAACCTTCAGGTTGACATACATACACATCTTCTTTTAACGGTCCATGCAAGAAAGCCGTCTTCACGTCCATTTGATACACAGTAAACGATTTGTGTGCAGCGTATGCCAAGAAAATACTAATAGCTTCCATTCGAGCAACTGGGGTGAAGAATTCAGCAAAATCAATTCCCTCTTGTTGTTTATAACCTCTCACAACTAACCGAGTCTTGTTCCTAATGACCGTTTTCTCCTCATCCATCTTGTTTTTGAATAACCATTTCAGAGTAAGGGGATCGATATTGTCCGGTCGAGGTACTAACTCCCATACATCAAGCTGGATGAACTGATTGAGTTCTTCTTGCATAGACTCAATCCATGATGCATCGGTCATTGCTTCTTTCACACTAGCTGGTTCCATTGTGCTGACTGATAGTGCATAGATACACATATCACCGTCGGTATGCAGCTGATTTCGTGTTGAGACTGGTCGTGAGAGATTGCCAATCACTTGAACTAAAGGATGATTCTTAGTCCATTTGTGTTCATGTGGAAGTGTATGAGAAAATTGATGCGAGCTCGACGGATCCACATATGGTGTTGAAGGCTGAGTAGAACTTGTGGAAGCCGCAAATGGATTAACAAACTCGTGTTCGTTGAGCATCGCATTTTTTGCATTTTCAGCAACTATTTCATTTTGAAGATGAACATGATTAGGAGTTTGCTGAGAATGTTGTTGAGTTGCGTCAGCAGTCGGAGACGTGGTTGGAATGTTTGGAGTCAATATGGTTGAGGTTGACGTAGATGGTGCAAAAACGGATGTCGTTGGTGTAGATGCAGCTGGTGGTTCCGGAACTACCGCAGCAGGTGCACCCGGGGCATTTTGAGGAACACCAAATGACGAAGGACCCTCCATATATTCATCATAGATTGGCCAAAATAAAACTTCCAAGTCACTTTCCAAAGGTTGTAACGATGAGATTGCTGACGGTGCAAATTGAAGCGCGAGTCCAGAACTTATGTGTCCAGAAGTCTGACTTTGAAGCTCGGGGTGTGAACTTCTATGTTGAGAGGCCATTCCCGAGAGTTCATCAAAAGTAACATTCATAGTCTCCATTACCTTTCTTGTCCTTCGATTATAAACCCTGTAAGCACAAGCAGTTGAAGAATAACCAATGAAAAAGCCGATATCACCTTTAGGTTCAAGTTTACCGATATCTTCACGATCATTCTTCGGATAACATAAAGCACCAAAGACATGTAAAAATGAAATATCCGGTGTTCTTCCATTAATGATCTCATAAGGTGTTTTGTTGAAGCGGGTGTGAATAATGGAGCGGTTTTAAGTATAACATGCAGTTGCTATAGCATCAGCCCAAAGGAATAATGGTGCACTGGAGGAGAGAAGCATCGTCCGAGCAGCTTCAACTAACGTACGATTCCTCCGTTCCACAACTCCATTCTGCTCTGGAGTTCTTACAGCCGAAGTTTGATGAGAAATCCCAACTTCATCAAAATAAGCTTTTAGTTTTTGACTGGTGAATTCTGTATCGTTGTCCGTTCTTACAATGATAACAGGGGCTTGAAGTAGCACTGATGTTTTCTTCAAGAAATTGATAATTACATCTGGGGCTTCATCTTTCGAAGCAAGAAAATGAACCCATGTGTAACGAGAATAATCATCCACAATCACAAGGACATACCGCTTTCCATTAATACTTTTGATTCTTATTGGGCCACACAAATCCATATGAAGGAGATGCAACCTATTCGTCAAATTTGGAACAGGTTTGGGTTTGTGAGACTTTTTCTTGCTTTTACCTTGCTCACATGATGGACAAAGATGGTCTTTAGTATATTTGAACTTTGGAAGACCGGTAACGAGATCATCTTTTGCAAGTTGGGTGATGGCATCGAAATTGAGATGAGACAACCTTTGATGCCATAACCATGACTTTGTTGAAGTAGCCCGGGCCATGAGACAAATTGGAGATGCAGCAGACATTTGAAAAAGATCAATGGTGTAAAGGTTTGTTGTGCGATTTCCTTTCAACAGATCAATTCCTTCAAGATCCCTAACAAAGCATGTATGACTTCTGAAGGCAACCTCCAAATCTGAATCACAAAATTGCCCAACCGAGAACAAATTGTGTCCCAAGCCATCAACAAAAGATACTCTGGTGATGATAATATTTCCCCAATGAAGGTCACCATAGCCTAGAATTGCCGCAACATGATCATTTCCAAATCGAACAGTTCCCATAAAATGCCATACAAAGTTCTTGAGAAGACTTCGATTCCCAGTCATATGTTTGGAACAGCCCGAGTCCACACACTAGAGACAAATTTCAACAGCCTACCAATGATAAGAGAAGAGAAAATTTGGCAACCGAAGAAATAGGTTCCTGTATGGTTAGGTAAAAATCAAGCCATATCACATACCGACATTTCACTGTCAGTATGAGATCTACTAGAATCAATAACATGACCATTAGAGGCAAAATATCTTCCAGTAGGCAACCACTTAGAGGTAACTCTAGGACTTCTAGGCGTAGCAAGACTTTTAGTGGATCCTACCTGCTTAGTTTTCGGAACATACACTTTAGCCTTAGGAGTGCTATGTGTTTCGCTGATAGAAAGCTTGTCAAGTCGAGTGTAACCACCATAGTTCAAACCATTCATAGTTAAACCACAAACATCATGACTAAAAGTAAAGAAACATTGATTACATTTAGCACAAATAACTTCAGATTTTTCATTCCGAATAGCAAGTTTAAAGTCATTACATTTAGAAGAATTAAGCTTCTGATTATGAATAAAAAACGGTAAATTCCTACGGTGTTCTTCTACTTCCACATTATTAGCCTTAGGACGACTACTTCTAGAGGCAAAAAGGACCCTATCATTCCTTGTATTGCTCGTAGGCTGTGGCCTTCTGCTCTTAGTGTAGTTGTTCATTCTTGTAGAAAAAGACACACGCTTGTTAGAATTAGCATTTTTTAAATCAATGACTTGTGGTTGTGCGATAGTGGTCGGTTTTGTCCTAACGCTTGCTTTACGTTGGTTGCTAGGCACAGAGATATCTACCCTAGCTTGAGATGAAAGTCTAACGTGAAACATTCCTGGGGCTATAACAACAGCTTTCATTCCAGCAGCCTTGGGAAATGGTGTTACAGCAATACGAGTGGGTCCCGAGGTTGCTGGTTTTTGGATCATCGTATCCACAATCGAGCTAGGCTCAGAAGTCTTATCTTTTAACAAGGCCTTTAATTTACAGTTCTCACAGATTTTATAAATAAGTTTTTGATAGACAGACTTGTTTTGTTCAACAGCCCGCTTATATGAAACGACAACAGATTCTAAATCTGCAATCTTAGCCTTAAGCTTCTGAACATTACCATCACTAGAACTCTCTAACCCTAAAGAGACCAAATTTGGTTCCTTAACCCCTCCTAACTGAGCCTGAAACCGTATGATAGTTTGTTGCATTTCATTGTAAGCTTTTTCATACGAAATCTTGTCATATTTGCATTCATCACATTTTTTGACAAATTTATTCCAAAGATCGGTGAATTGTTTATCTTTTTTAATAACATAAGATTCCATTTTCTCTTTCATAAGATCAATCTCAGTTTGAAGGTTTTCATTATGCGACACAGAGGTACTTAACTCAACAGGGCTACTATCAATACAATCACGAGCTTTAGAGAGGCGTTCAAGATCATTTTCTAAAACTTTGATTTTATCAAGAGATTCATCAGCTTCCTTCGCCAAAGATTTAAAGTCTTCAACAAAGTTGGCAAATTCTTTTAGAAAAGCGTTTTCCAAATTACCTAACCTAGCATCAACTTGATTAATAATCGGATTAATATCGTTTTGAAGAATTTTCTGGACCTCAATATGAACAGGTGATGTAAAATTTCCTCCAGTTATTTCAGAATTAATAACACGTTTAAGGATGACAAATTTATCTTTAGGCTCGTTTAGAAATCGGCGTGTGATACTCGGTTTAGGAGGGTCATCAAACAATTCCTCACTTGGTAGCAAAAGCATTTCAGTACTCGTTTTAGACCGAACAAAAACAGTTGGAGGATTAATTTTCGGATAATAAACGGGTGTCACTTCTTTATCAAGCTTTTTCATTCTTAAACGAGTCTCTACAGCAAGTTCAGTAGTTTCCTCGGAATCATGCACACTAGGAGGATCATGCTCATCAGACAATAGCACACTACCATTATATAAAGTTTCATTAGTGGCCTGAACTTGCTTAAGGTATCCGGGATTAGGGGGAAGAGGACAACCTAAATCCAATTTGTATCGAGTGTAATTTATCTCATTCACTTTTGGTGCGAGCATATTTATCGTCTGCATAGTTTGGCCACGTTTAACTAAAATGTTGTCTAATTCTCTAATCCTATCCTGTGCTTTGCAAAAATCCTCAAGAAGCCCATATTCTCGAATTTTGAAATCATGTTTCAGCTTTTTTCGTTCTTCTTTTAACTCCAAAATAGTAGATTTTTCAGTTGAAAGCTGTTTATTAAGAGACGTGATTTCATCATTCAATTCGCTTATCTTTTTAGCATTACTTAAGTGTAAGGCATTTAATTTCTTAGTTGTGCATTTTTCTTGATAAACCGAAGTAACATGAGCTTGTTCAAGTTCCTTGATTTTAGCCTGATGAATTTTAAAACATTTCTCCCGTTCCTTATATCCCGCAAGCTCAGTGGTCAATTTGGCATTAGATTCTCTAAACTTATTATTAACCACCGTAGCATGATCTACATCCTTAACAAGCTTATCAAATAGAGATTTATAATACGCATGTGTCTCATCAGGAAGGGTTGTAGGCTGAGCGACTTGATCCACACTAAGGTCCACACAAGGCTCCTTCGAAAAAATATTACTATTATTTGTTTGGTCCCCGTGTGTCTCAATGTAGGGATCAAGCATCTCAGTATACTCTTCCTCCTGATTAGACATACTATATATATATATCATTATCATCAAAACTTGGGTGTACCTCAGAGGGACCGTCTGAATCATAGACGGGAGCTCTGTCATCATGCATTCCTAAGGTTGATGCTTGCTGTAAGTTTGCCATCAAGATGTAGTTGGCATTCACCTCTTCTTCCTCGTCATATTCTGCAGCAGAAGCCATAAGATCAAATTCCTCAGCTTGAAGTGGAATCCCTGCCTCTTCTTTTTGTGCAATGAGAAGCTGAGTTTGAAGATAAACAACATCCCTCTTCTTTTTGGCTGTGCAATCTCGAGCATAATGACCAATTCCCCTGCAGTTGTAGCACTGAACCTGACGATTGTTGTTTCCATTTCCCGTACCAGTATTCTTAGCCCTTGCAGCCACAATGTTTCCCATCTGATTACCAACCGCTGGCACAACTATTAACCCATTCTGATTACCCACATTTGGAACATTCGGATTCTGACCACGAATTTGTCCATACTGATTTCCTGCATTCCCAACATTCTGACCATATTGTGTCGCAGCAGCTACCAATTGACGATCTTGATTCGCATTCATAAAAGGTTGAGCAATATGCCTATTTCTAGTGTTCGAGGAGATTCTCTGATTGTTATTGGTGGGGTTAATGGTAAATTTGAATGCCTTTGCAAGGAGTGCAAGACCAGTATTAATCTCATGAGTAGGATCGGTGATGTCATCAAAACAGGCAATGGGTTGTTGTAAGTAGTTCACCGCAACAGGAGGTTGATATCCATAAGGAGTGAGTTGTTGTTGTTGTTGTTGTTGCGGCATGAAGTTACTTGATGAGGGTTGATGGTAAGGTACCATGGGATATGACATAGATGATGGAGAGTTTGCGATGAAAGCCAATGGATCTTGTGTCTTGGCACGTCTTTTAGCCCTAACTTCGTTAGCTTCATCTTGATTCATCTTAAAATAATCATATACTTGAGTGTAGTCCACTACATGAAGATCCTTGGTTTGATTGACAAGAGTGACATATCTTGACCATTCAGAAGGAAGATTATCAAGAAGTTTGATGTTTGCAGCAATTTGTGCAGGTTCATGTTTGTTTCTTCTAAGATGATTCATGAGGGTTGAAAATCGATGATAGTAAGGTTCAATTTGTTCCCCTTCAGTAGACGTAAATTTCTCCCATTCACGAAGCAACTTAGTTTCCTTCTCTTGTAAACCAATTTCACTCCCCTTCATCATTTTCTGAATCCTAAGCCACATCTCATGTGCGGTTTCACAACTATCGACATCAGCATAAACATCTTTGGGAAGTCCCATAAGGATGACTTGAATTGCTTGATCATCAACATCGAGTTGTTTAGATTCAACTTCAGTTAATTCTTCATCCGTTTGCTCATGACTTGAGTCAGCCACTGGGTTAGCATTCGTAGGGTCCCCAGGCACAATGATTGTTCTTCTAACATACGTACCTTTTTGAATCGAGTTGACAATCAATTTTCCCAAAGGTTTACATTTTGCATAACGAAGGAGACGACTAGCCCATGTAGTGTAGTTTTCCTTGCTGAGCATGGGAGGACAATTCTCAGTACCCGCAGCGTAAATATCTTGTTGAGACGTCATCGTAGAAGTCGTGTGAAAAACAGGATCTCAATTCGTAGAAAGCACAATGTTGACGTTAAAATCCCCTAAATATGATTAAATCCCCTAGAAAAATGAGCTCTCCTGAAACCAAAAATTCCAAAGCCAAAAAACACACGTAAAAATTTTCAAAAACACAAATTTTGAAAATATTTTCGGAATAACGGCTTTTTCAGAAAAAATCGCTTTTTCGGAATAAAGGTTTTTTTCGAAATAAAGGGGTTTTTCAGAAAAGATCACTTTTTCGGAATAAAGGTTTTTTCGGAATAAAGGGGTTTTTCAGAAAAATCACTTTTTCGGAATAAAGGTTTTTTCGAATAGACTTTTTCGAAAAATGAGCTTTTTCGGAATAACATAGATTTTTAGAGAAAATGAACTTTTTCGGAAAAAAGAAGTTTTCAGAGAAAAAGGACTTTTTCGGAATAATGATGATTTCAGAGAAAAAGACTTTTTCAGAATAATGAAGTTTTCAGAGAAAAAGACTTTTTCGGAAAAAGATGAATTTTCAGAGAAATGGCTTTTTTGGAATAAATGGATTTTCAGAGAAATGGCTTTTTCGCAATAAATGGATTTTCAGAGAAATGGCTTTTTCGGAATAAATGGATTTTCATAGAAATGGCTTTTACGGAATAAATGAATTTTCAGAGAAATATTTTCGGAAAAATGGGTTTTTTCAGAAAATTTTTTCAGAAAAATGGCAGGATTTCGGAATGTAAAACCCTTTTGCGAAGATTATTACAGAGATACAGTGTTGAGACGACAGATGTAAAATTAAATCACCAAAACAATACATCGAATCCACCAAAATCAATAACCACTTCGATCACACCAATAACAACACCTCAAAGCCTCAAATACTAACCGAATCCAATAGCCTATACCAAAAAACCCACGAAATCAATACCAAATCCACACCAAATCAACACCAAAGCTAACTACGAATCCCTTGACGAATGATACCACTTGTAGAACTAAATCACACGACTAATCAAACACAAATAAGATGATGATGATTAAACTAAAAAAGGAAAATTAGATTAAGATGAAGAGAAGAAAAGAAATACAAAGTTGGTGTTTTCCTAGTGAGAGAAACAAACACCTTTCTCTCTCTAGAACTAATAAAAATGGAAAGCACACACACAAATGAGGCTTAGGGGGCCTTTTATACTAATTAAGAATTGTTTAGGTGGCCTTCCTCATTTGTATGTTCGGGACTAAATCCCGTTACATAAACAATAATAACTAAAAACTCTCGACATCATTAAATAACATTTTTCACGAGCTTCGCAACGATATATAATATGACCATCACTTTAATTACTTCAAACAGGTTCAAATCGAACGAGTATAAGAGGTCAGTCGTATCACGCATAAACAAGATAGAAATAGTACTCAGAAAAGTGAGAATGAAAAGTCGGCAGCATACGCGCTCTGAATTCAAGTAGGTAACGTCCTAACAATATGAAATCATTGTAACAAGATCAGTTCACAAGAACAAGAATTCAAGAACTACATTAAGAGCATATGTAATCAAGCAATATCTAATGATAATTCATGAAGCACAAAGCTTTGAAAAGATATAGTAATTATCGTTATTAAAATAATGTAATATTTCAAAATGAAATCAAGAGATGAAATACTACAACGATATATAAAAGTAAATAATAAGGATTAGAGAGTTACCCGCGCAGATATCGAACAACATTGGCAGATTCTGTGTTTGACACTTAGAAACATAAAATATTTGAACTTTCGGTTATAGACTAAGTTTTAAAAACGAATCAGTTCCCTATAACCATCGTTCTGATACCAATCTGTGAGACCCCTAGAATCTGACATGGAACAACTAGGCAACGAGGGGGTAACACGTCATGGTACAAGAAACAATGTATTACTGTTGACACAAGGTTGACGTAATAAAAACATGTACATTACATCATAAATATCAGAGTTTTTATACAAAGGTCCCAGAGTTTTATATGCGGAAAGATTTATTATTTCATCATGATTTCTAACACTTAGTTACTAATAATACAGAAAAATCTTCTGACAGCTTTTAGATAAAACCAAAGTTGAAATATACACAGAAATCTCCAAGCTTTGATGATATCCTGCGGGCTCCCATCCAAGCAAAGATAAGTAATAATACCTGAGATTAAACATGTAAAATCGTCAACATAAAGTTGAGTGATATTCATAGGTTTAGCGGTAAAGGTGTGGAACACAATAGAATTTATAAAACAAGTAATGGGGGGTGGGGGGATAACTATGTACATTGTCCATAGTTACGGTGCATATTATTGCTATTTAGCTCATGAACCGAAGATTAACTCAATGTAAGTTCCTCTAGGGAGTATTCAGGCTAAATACTCAAGTATAAACGAATATTAGTGCGTCAAGGTACTTGAGACGGGGATAGTCAATCCCGATGGATCCACCCACAACATTCGCGCTTAGCGCAAAGCATACGGGACAATTAACGGTTCATGAACGGGAGAGGAAACTCAAGGCTAATGTCTAAAAGCAATAATATCATTAAATTCACCTGGAAAGCATACACGTTCTGGATAGCATACAAGTTCTGGATAACATACAGTTTTTAAATGGTTGTGTTCCACCATGTAAAATCTCACCCCGTGTTTAGAAACCATGTACAAGTAAAAAGGGGTTATGAACCCACCTTAGCCACGAGGTTAGTGAATCACGGTACTCAGAAGCTGAGTAGAAACGGTAGTGGTAAGACGATCACCGACGATATCGATGCCCGGGAAACACGAAAGCCGCAACCTATCAAAATAAGGCGCTCGTTAAGACTCGAACTCAAGTATCGATATGTACCAAGTATAACATGACTTTAAATATTTTCAAAGTATTCATATTTCAAAACCAATGACACGAACCAAATGAATCCATATAAACCTATTTATCCAACACTACACGTTTAAACACTTGTGCACTTGAAATTGACCCGTCATAAGACGCCAAGTCAACGCAAGTCAAACTATCCATTTACCTTATTCGGACCAATAGTTAAGTCTTTTATATAATGACTAAACACTTGAGTAAGTCACCATGTCCGATAGTGAATACTTAACTCACGCCACACGAGCATTGAACTACGTGTCCAATACAAATAAGCAAGTACACTCCGAATGTACACACCGATCTACCCTATCTAGACTTGTCGGTTTTAGATGAAATTTGGTGTCAAGGTGATGTAGTTTGAAACAAGAATTATTACCAATTGAATCTGTTGATTCCCACAGAATACCAGAAACAATTAAAGATAGATAAATTGGATCTATTGATTCCGAAGAATACTAGAGACAATTTCTTCCAACAATCAACTGATGTAGCGTAAAACTAGGATAGATAAATTGAATCTGTTGATTCCAAAGAATGACAGAAACAATCCTTCCAACTATCGTTGATTCAAAAAGAATACCGATAATCAGGTAACTCCAACAATCGTTGATTCAACGAATACCCGATTATTTGGATGAAATCAAACAATAAACCCTAACCTGGATTTAAGTTGATTAACAAAAGACTAAAAGTCTGTATTTTTTTTATTCATAGCTTCATAATACAATAAACCCAAGTCGTAGTTTTTATAAGAAACTAAACTTGAGGAAAAAGAAAACAACTGATGTAGTTTGAAAAACAACTCTTCCAACTGATGTAGTTTAAAAATAACAAGGATAGATAATTGAATCTGTTGATTCCAAAGAATGCCAGAAACAATCCTTCCAACTATCGTTGATTCAAAAAGAATACCGATAATCAGGTAACTCCAACAATCGTTGATTCAATAAATACCCGATTATTAAGAGAAAATTGAACAATAAACCCTAACCTGGATTCAAGTCAATTAACAAAGACTAAAAGTCTGTTTTTTTATTCATAACTTCATAATAATTTCATACAATAAACCCACGTCCTAATTTTATAGGAAAACTAAACTTTGAGAAAAAGTTAACAAAATATTCTAGGAAAATAAAATAAGGAAACTAAATAAAATAATAATCTCAATAATACTCCTGCATCACAAGGTCACTTATAACTTGTATAAGACCTCACCAAAAATTGAGCCAATGTTCACACTTTAAAACCGATCAGCTCGACACTATACTCGACACTAAAATTTGGGACAGAATTGTATACTTGTTTCATAAAACCATTTAGACCACTTTAAAAGTATTATTTTGACATTTCACCTTTTGAACTCACTACTAGATTCATCATATAAGGTTTATGAACTTTGAAAACTAGTAGTATCATCTATCTAACCAAGCCTAAAGTGCCCGAGAGTCGACCCAAAATTAGCCACAATTTTGAACTGTGCTGACTTGCGTCTCCCGGTACACGAATATTAAAACTAGCATAACTTTTGATCCGTAATGAGTTAGAAGCTCTATCTTATACCAAAATGAGCGTCTCGAAAAACTCTACAACAAAATCAAATAACCTTAGCCTATATTCAAACATAAACCCACGAAAAATCTGTTCTAAGCTTCTGTCTAAAATACACTTTTAGAAAATCATAACAAATCAATTTTCTAACCAAATCTAATCATTCCCATACCTATAGAATTACCCTACTATCATACCCATCAACCAAACACTCCTAAAACACTTGCAAGTCAAATTTTTAACAAAATCAAAGACCAAAATAAACCTTTTATGATAAAAACATAAAGATCATGCCAAGATCATTACATGCATGATGCTTAAAACATAATCCAACCATAAAATCACAAAATTCTTGAAACTTGATGCATTTGTTGATTTTGGTACCATTATAATCACAAGAACATTTTAGGAATTGGTCTTGTTTTAGTTTTGTTTAAACATGGTAAATTTTGATGATTTTGGTTGTGTTTGATGTTGAAGCTCACGGCAAAAGGGGAAGGTGGGAGAGAAAGTGGAGTTTGATTTTCATAACTTTGGTTCTATGTGTTTTTGTGAAGAAAATGGTATATATATGATGGTAGGTGGAGGGACCAATCTTGCCAATTTTGAAACTTTTGGACTTAAAAACAATTTACTAGTTTAAAGGGTAAAAAATGGTTATTGGTAAATACTGAAAATATTTACGGGGATCGGGTAGTTAGGCTGGATAGCCCGACCCACGGGTACTACCCGCATCCATCAGGGATGGATTAAAGGCTTGTGCGATGTGCGCGCGTGAGCCCAGCGGGCCCGGTAAGCCGCTGTCGCACATAAGGTTAATTACTTAACCAGGCCCTTAACGCAGTGCGACAGGATCAAACAGGAGTATAATCTTTCATATAGATATATTCACCTAGAGTGAAGAGATATACACTTGCCTTGGTTATACGATAAAGATCAAGCTAATTTAGGTCATTATCCCTTCCTTTGGCCGCAAGAATAGGAGAGCCCAACCAGGACTCTCTCGGGTATAAAAGGAACCCCATAGGTTCCACAAAGGTACGATACACACAATACCCTAAACACTACATACTCAAATCGATTACTTACTCTCACGCTGGAGTCTAATCGTGGGTCACAAACCCACGGTAAGCCTAACGGTGTCTGTTTAGTGCGCAAGGTCCTCAAAGCAAGTTTCACTTGATGCAAGAGCCGGAGTCCACAAGACCCTAAATTAAGCCTAATTTGGGTCAAGCTCGGTCTACTCCAACTTTTGATCTAACTCTTGAACGCCCTCTTCTGGCTTTTCAATGATGAAATCTGCCAAAATTTGCCCCTTTACGGCATTGCGCGGCCTGTAGGTGATGTTGTGTTCCCCTAATAGAACGCTCCATTTCTGGAATCTACCTACGACCTCCGGTTTTGATATTACCTGCTTTATGGGCTGGTTCGTTATCACCACTATTGGGTGCGCTTGGTGTAATTTAGCTCCGACCGTGAAGGGGGTGGCTGATCCGTACCTGTGTCATCATCCTCTTGGGCATCGGATGCCTCTCCAACTTCCAAGTCTATTGTGTTCTTGTGGGCACGGTCTGGGAGGGATTCCTCATTTTCTTTCACAAGACGAGAGTACACCATCAAGTCTTCCGGGAATGCACCACGTACGAGCTCCAAAAGATCCATAACTGCGCAGCACGAAAACGAACAAACAGAAATAAAAAATTTAGTTTCATGGCACAGGAAGGAACTTACAGAATGCTACGGTGGATGGGAGGAAGAACCACTAACCCTGGCCTTCTTGGGTGCAGAAGACGGGTATCTTGTCCGCGCCACAAATTGGTGCGCAACTTAGTCCAAGGGTGACTAGCACACTCTCTAGGTATGGCTGTACGGGGATACGATTGTTGTTTAAAGTCTTCGCGTCTTCAGGATCATAGGAGTGGCGGCCAGGTAAGAGGTCCTTCCTCACCATCTCGGGGGTCAGAAAAGGAAAGTGGAAAAGGAAGACAGCGTCGTCAAGCCAGAATAATCTGTCGTTCCAGTCTATTAGGGAGTCTACTTTTCCGTTATAACATTGCATTCCACCTTTCCGTTTAGCGAAAGACACCCAGCCATTGGCTAATTGCCGCTGGTAGAATACACGGAAAAGGTCTACGGTGGGCTCTATGTCTAAGGTGCGGCAGTTTATTTCGAAATTTGAAATTTTGGCCGCCCCTATGCAATGCAATTGAGAGACAGGGGTCTCATAATGCATCAACATGCTAAGAAGGAAGCGTGACATGGGTATGCGCTGGTTTGCATAGTCAATTAACTGGGTGTACACCCCTATCTTTCCCGCAGGTGCCTGACTTATATTATGTCGAGGGTTAGGGAATTTTGGGTGCAGATAGTTTGGTATATAGAACTCTATGGTGAATTGGTCTAGTTGCTCTATGGTCAAGGTTGACGTAATGGCGGATAATTGTTTCACCATGGTGCTATATGTGTCAAATGATGGTCGCACGGATTACCTTCGCTGAAAGTCTAGTGGTGATGGCGTGTGTTGAAGACGTTAATGGAGGATTGACATTTTTTAAATGGTAAACAGTCAAAAGGAGGCGTCAAGGGTATATATATATACCTACTAAATTACTTTTCACGGTTAGATGTGTGCCACGTGTTTCCCACTTGCTTGATCCAAGGGTAGAAGTTAAAGGGGTAACTATGACGTGGCAAGTGCTTTTTCCGGTTACCGAGGAGGTTAGGTAAAAGGGGGGATGTATGTCTTCTTGGCGGGAATGTTTGAAATCTTTGTTCATATCTGGACTATGCGAAGGGTCTTGTTGATTTATAGTCTAGTAGCCGCGGTTGGAATCTACGACCACTAGACTGGGGGGACATGATGACGTATAGTCCCTAGTTGGGCTGGATAGCCCGACCCACGGGTACTACCCGCATCCATCAGGGTTGGATTAAAGGCTTGTGTGATGTGCGCGCGTGAGCCCAGTGGGCCCGGTAAGCCGTTGTCGCACATAAGGTTAATTACTTAACCAGGTCCTTGACGCAGTATGACAGGATCAGACAGGAGTATAATCTATCATATAGATATATTCGCCTAGAGTGAAGAGATATACACTTGCCTTGGTTATACGATAAAAATCAAGCTAATTTAGGCCATTATCCCTTCCTTTGGCCGCAAGAATAGGAGTGCCCAGCCAGGACTCTCTCGGGTATAAAAGGAACCCCATAGGTTCCACAAAAGTACGATACACACAATACCCTAAACACTACATACTCAAATCGATTACTTACTCTCACGCTGGAGTCTAATCGTGGGTCACAAACCTACGGTAAGCCTAACGTGTCTGTTTAGTGCGCAGGGTCCTCAAAGCAAGTTTCACTTGGTGCAAGAGCCGGGGTCCACAAGACCCCAAATTAAGCCTAATTTGGGTCAAGCTCGGTCTACCCCAACTTTTGTATCAACAGGTTTCGTAAAAATACTTTTTAAAAGTTAAGATGCATCATAAATATGATTATATAATTTCCCGACACGACTTAATACATAATTAAAATGAAATCGTCGAAAATATTAATTATCGAAACAATTGATAATGAAATATAAAATTTTGGGCATCCGTCGGTATCGCGATCACTAGGAGATCTCGTTGTTCACTGATTTTGAGTAAACTCGTTGTAAAACGCACGCGGGTGATTATAAATCAAAAACTTTGATTTAAATAAATATGGAAAAATAAAATAAGAATTTTATAATTCCAGATAAAGTATTTATCAATGATTAGAAAATACTTGAAAAGTATAATTTATTAAAATTATCACGATCTCAGGATTTACATATAAGAATATAAGAAAACATAATATGTTAGAAATTTCAAGAAGCACGAATAAAAGAATAAACTAATGTTGGGAAAGTACAGATTCTCACAGTTGTAATGCGCATGTTAATAATCATGTTTAAAATAACATTCATGATTTTTACTGACTTTTTAAATAACAAGGTAGACACATGCGCGCTTCGCTGCGGGGCCGGTTATTTTTTTCGTTTGATAGAATTCTGTTATATCTAAGTTTTAATGTCGTACTAGAGGGTTGGTGAACACGATCGCTGTCAGACCACTGGTATAGAGCCATTGGAATTGATATTTCTCAAGTAACCTGGTAACAATACTTTTGCAACCACATAGGCATAAACATATAAAAGAAACGAAACATATGAGTAAATAGTGGGTAAGTATATTATATAAAAAATATGGTTATACACCAACATATAGATGATCATTGATCATAATGCTAAATCTTTAATGACATAACTAACTATCGCCTGCCTATTTCTCCTCCTATATTGCAAGGGTATCATCATCCAACATTAGTGAGGTATATTGTTTGCAAACCAAAGTCATGGTTCAGTTGCAACAAACATCCAAATCCCAACGCCGAATACCATCAGCTATATTGTAGGTATCTAAATAATCCTCCTAGAGAATGAATTTCTTACGCTCATACAGTTATCAAGAAAACCATTTAAACCTGTTGTTAACTGCTTTACAAGATTTATACCGTATGAGCTGAGTGAAGATACTTGGAAGTAAAAGTGTGTATGATTCCGTGAATGGTAATCTGAAAGAAAATCTATGATGCTATAAATGAAAATGATGATTTGGGATGTTGAAGTGTGGAAGCTACAGTTTGATAAACATGAAAGATTGTATTCCACCTTTGGCTCATTATTCTCAAACATCTCTCTAAACTTCATACCCAACAACACCTAAGCATACATTGCTTTATTATATTTTGGCCAAGTGTATAATAAACTGAGCAAGATTACATGTAGCAAAATAGTTTCTTCAACATTTTATTCATTCCATCTGCTTAGCTTCTTCATTCTTCCTAGTAAGCAGATCCATACACATCATCAGATCATATATATAAGCAAATATAGGAATATTCTAATCTCACATTTAAAAGTAAAATAAATTATAGCATGTACTTATTTTATGAAAGTTCTAAAGCCTCGCACTGTAGTGAAATAGTTTCTTCGGTGTATAGTGTAGACTGTATAGTGAATCCTTGATTCATATCATCACTTATATCCAAATTCCTTCCCTATTTTGGACTAATTAAGCGTATATACAGTAGCAAGTTTGGATTATGTAGCACTTGTTACTACACTGAGAATATGAATCCTCTTTCTTGCAAGCTTTTGTAGTGACATCATCTGTAACTTGTTTTTTTAATGTTCTTATGCTTGACGGGTTGTTTCACAACCGATAGTTGGGAAATATTGTTTTCCTTCACTTAAAATAGATTATCTTTTATTAGAAGCTTCTCCACTAGGGTCTGCTATTTCCAACAAGTATAGTACTCGTTCAAGCTCTGATTGTAGTCCGTCCAGTTCTTTCTGGATTGAGTTTGCTTTGTCATGCACTACAATGTTTTCTTTGGTTAGTTGCTAATATGCTCCAATTAGAAATTTTGTTCCTGCTGAAGGGTACTTGTGGATATCTTACAAACCTTGGTTCACTTTGATACTTCAGAAATGTGAATTTCATATATCGATGCAGATTCATTTAACCTCTCTTAACGCAAGAACCGCATGTTTCATCATGTGCCTGCAACAGGCTGAGTGACGAATGCATATTGCAATACTCAATCCACAATATCTTGAAAGGATTTGTGGACTTGTGGTTTATGTCCAGTCTGCAATATGTACTATTGACTTCTTACTCATGTTTTCGAGCACAAATCCGTCGATGAAACTTTGAACCTAGGGATTTAATTTGTTGTTTGTGTGACGGGGGCGGTGGTTCTTCTGAAAGTCATTAGATGTGTGTGTGGGTTTTGTATCGAAAACGAAAAAAATGAAGAGGTTATTGTATAAAATATAATGGGTCGGTTTATGATACATGTCATAAATAATTTCTCGCCAAAGCTTAGGAAATTAACAAAAAACATGTTATTGTTTAGTGTGTGAGACAAATTTTTTCACCATAAAAAGATAATAGGTACAATAGAAAAAGTAATCATTAATTTTTGAACTACTTACGTAAACTATACATATTTTAATGAGGTTATCCACTATGATCATTTAAAAAAAGTTTAAAACAAATGAAAAAGTTTATATTTTGTTTTAATCATAATGAGTTGATGTCCCATGCCTATTAGCCTATGTGGAATGAGGTTTAAAATTGTGAAACTTTTCATAATTTAAAGCATATGTAAACGTTAACCATTTTATAAATCAGAAAAATTTATCCACAGTACAACAAAGTTTATAAAATTACAATTATTGTAAATCAATAATTTTATAACTGCTTTGACCTTTTAAAATATCCATTATGAATGCTCTAAGTATGGAATATTCGTGTAATAAAAAAAGTGAAAACTCATGTAACAAAAGGCTACAGATTATTAATTTGTCATCTGTTTTTTAAAAAAATATACATGTACTCGCGCATAACATCGAAAATAGCATAGAGGCAGATAATTAACGATATGCTAACTGACCCGGTGGTCGAACTGGTGACTCGATCGGGTTGACCCGCTGACTCGACCAGATTGACCCAATGGTCGACCCTTGACCAGGTGACTCGGCCGGGTTGAACCACATGATAATTTCCAATAACAAAACCTTTGAGAAGCTAAATTAAGCTTACTCTACGTGTATCCACATTACACGTTATATAATCTCCTTTGATTGCTAGATCTTAGCAAATCTTCTTGAATACTAGAACCACAAAATCGAGAAACACAAAAAATAGGTTTGAGAAATCGATTTAGGGATAAGGAAGGGTTTCCGATTTTTAGAGGGGTTCTTAGAGTTAGGAATAGTTAATTTTGGTAATATAATGATCCATTGTATATAAGGTGAAAACCCTAATTGGATAACTTCTCACCAAAGTCTTCAATAAGCTTCCAAATCCCAAAAAAGGACTTTCTTTTTTTATTCCCCTGCATCAAACCTGATTTTCCAAGGGTTATCATACCCTTGGGTTGACTTTTTGACCTTCTACAGTATTTCATAGTATTTAAATTTAATTATCATGTTTTATGTGATTAATACAAATTTATCGAGGTACCCCTTTATCCGAAAAAATACATTTAATTATCTCATATTTAAAAGTCTTCATGTTAGTTAATTGTTAAAGTATTTAATTATTTAACTAACAATCGTTAAGTATTCTCGGTTAATAAATTAAATATATACAATGGATATATCAATATAACTATTATATATTTTAATAAAGAGTGATCTAAGTGTATACGTGCGTGATCCCGTAGACTCACGTACTCCTAGCCGTATAACTATATCTATGAACTTTTCACTTCTCAACAAAAGGTTTGTTGCAAAGTTAGTCCTTAATGAATAACTTAACAATGAAACACTAACTTAAGTGCTATTTTCATAAAAATATTCAAAAAAAATTTATGAAAATAGTCCTTGGGGTTATCAGTCTGTTACAAAGTTAGTTTGCTAATATCTCGTTTTTAGTGTAGTTCTCTCTTGGCCTTATCAGATTGAAATCCGGTTTTACAAGTATGACTTAATTGTTTTTGGTAAAAATAGCTTGATTGGTATTTATTCTACTTGGCACACAAAGCATGTAAAAAGGTAAAAATACTCTATACTACATATACGTACTACCTAAAAACACATTGCAAATACCGCAAATAAATGCACAAATTGTAAAATACAAATCTATCCTACAAAGTAAAATTACAAAATTTAAACTGTAAATCTAAAATCAGATTTTTATAAAAGTAAATTGCAAAATGTAAAATACCAACTTATAAACTACTATACTTGCAAGTGCAAACTGAAAATAGTAACACAAACTGAAAAGGGATCCAACGAATATATATCAGGCCCAACTAACTTGGTAAGCCCAAATGATTCTAACAAATCCAATCAGCTAACTTCCACCCTATCAAATCTAACGTATAATAGCAATATTCATGAATTAAAGGGACTAAAAGTGTTTATGTAAAACCCGCATGCTTTTACCATGCATAGTACCTTAGGATCGTACGTACTAGTTAAAAACTTTCCTAATATAGCATGATTACGATTACGTATTAGGAGTTTATGTATTACGTACGTGTTAGAACACGATAAGTATTGTATATGAGCGATAACGTAATAATTATTTAGCAATAATTAATCACGAACATACGATCACGGAATCACGAGCGTAATTAAAAAAAGAGTTATTATTAATTACGTATATATATTTAATACGAGCGTAATTAAATATATAAGTGTAGGATATTTACGTAACGAGAACATTTAAAACACGAACTAAATTAAACATAAATGTGTACGAATTTACAAGACACGAAACGAGGTACGGGACCCCCACAAGGGAGTCCCTACCCGCGGCCAAAATAAGGACAATTAGCCAAGCCCATTGTCAATTTTACTAAAAGGGAAGGGTTAAGTAATTTTACTACTCAAAATTACTTTTACAGAAGAATTTCAAGAAAACCTAAAATCCCTTTTCCTCCTCTTTGTGTGCCGCCACCATCAAATCACCATTAAGGTGATTTCTTTGATCTTGGATCTTGTTAAATTAGTGTTTGTTCGTGTTTGTTCTTCACCCTCTTGATCCACGAATACGGTAAAACCTTTTTAACTTGTTTTTCTTTTTAATTAATCTTTTATTAATTAAGAACACGTGATGTTTTTCATAAAAACACATTAATTAAACCTAGATCTAACATGTTTTGATCATTAATTAATCAAAAAGGTCGATCTAAGGGGTGTTTGTTTTGGGCCGCAAGGTATAACCGACCCCAAGGGGGTTCGGTTTGTTCTTAGCCGACCACCACCAAGACCTTTTTGGTCTTGGTTGGTGTGTGTGGGTCCCACGGCAGCAAGGGGGTACCCCGATTTGGTTCGGGGTACGGTGTTGTTTCATATCCGGTGCATGTTTTTAGGCTTAGATCCGGATCATGATTATGTTAGTTGTTTATGTTATAAACTTATGTTAAGAATTAGATTAATAAGATGTAATTAATTTAATAACATGACTTAGGTTAACTAATTATTAATAATCATGAAATTATTTTAACCTAAGTATTTATATTATTAAGACTTATGATTAATTAATTATTTTAAAAAGCATGGATATAATTAATTAATTAAACACGACTTAGGTTATATTATTAATATTTAATAATACATATTTTAACCTAAGTATTTAATATATTTAATTAAAAACATGTCATACTTTAATTAAATATTATAACCTATAGTTTAATTAAATTACGTGAAATAACTATTAAACTATATAATATATCATATGACTTAGAAAATAACCATGAAAACACTTAGGCTTATTTACTTAGCTTATTTAACCAGCTTATTTCTAATTATGGAAACCTTCTCTTTTTAGAAACTTAATTAAAGAAGGCAGTTATTTTATTTATGGAAACCAGCTATTTTTAGAAACTTATTTATTTAAGGCAGCTAATCTATTTATGGAAACTTATTTAATTAAGGCAGCTAATCTATTTATGGAAACTTTCTATTTTTAGAAACATATCTATTTTAAGCAGTAAATCTACTTTTGGAAACTTTCTATTTTTAGAAACTTTCTATTTTTGGAAACTTTCTATTTTTGGTAACATTCTATTTTTGGAAACTTTCTATTTTTGGTAACTTTCTATTTTTGGAAACTTTCTATTTTAGGAAACCTGCTATTTTTGGAAAGTTACTTATTTTTACACAGTAAGTATGATAACACATGAAATACCAAAAATACTTAATCAGATTAAACAGAATATAAGATTTAACACAGTTTAAGGCTTTAAACAGTGTAAATAGTAAGAACACTTAAAATAAGCTAAGACATGATATAAAACCAGCTATGTATGTAGTAAGCAGATACTTATTTCATGTACGTATTTATGTAGCACTAGTGTTTCGGAAGTAGGATTCTCGCAGTTCATCGTTCTCGCTCACTGGACATAAGGTACGGATTCCCGTCCTTTCAGTATGGACATTCTTTCCTTATTAGGATTTCCCCGTATGCAGCCAACTGTTTTCCCGTAGTATAAGTATGAGTTTGATTTCTTATGTTTTAAATATGATTACCTATAGCCATATACATGCATGACCAGTTTCACCTAGTTATGGAGGTACCATAACCATAACATTAGAGGCACTGATGTTATGACTTCACCACGGCGGAGTGATTGCTCGTGGCGTCCCTTCAGCTTTTGGCCATTTATTTATATTTATCATGTGGGGTGTATGGGTGCATCCTAGTTACATGTTTTCAGTCAGGATTTCATGATGAATGTGGTGTGTGCCTTGCATCCTTCACAAGGAGCTGATCCCTCCTACCCAAAAACCATTATATTAAATTAGAGGCAGCCCCTCTAATTTGCATGATGAGGTCACCCCTCCAAGTATTCATGCACGGTGGATTTTCATGACCTATATTGGCTAATGGTAAAATATGTTAAACAGTTTCATATGATAAACATAAGGCTTTTCAAACTATAAAACCAGTTTATTAAACATGTTCCAGGTTTTCCAGGACTTATGCATTTCCGCTGCTTTTAAGTCTTTATTATGCTTAGTCATTCATACTATGTCTATATCTGTGCACTGAGCGTTTTGCTCAGCCGTTACTTTCCTTTCCATGTCCCAAAACGGCAGGTACCCTAGGAAAGACTCGAGCATTTGGAGGACGTGCATCAGATGGAAGCTGCTAGAGACTTCTTTTCCTGTTGCCTTCATATATTTATGCTTGTTTAGTCTTTCATTCATTTCTTTTGCTTTATTATGTTTTGGGCTTGTTTGGGAACCGATGTTTGATTCCGGTTATCCCTATGGTCATGTAATGTTTTATACATTTATCCTTGCATGCTTTGATGACACGCCATAATTACGCGTGATATTCCATTTATCAAAATGGGGTGTTACAATTACGGTATCAGAGCCAAGGCTTCGACCTGTAGGCTCCAAAACTCGACCTGTGACTAGTGGGTAGTCACCAGGAGCTTCCTAAGCCAACGTCTGTTATTCTACGTATTGATGTTTTCAGCGCATTGTTGTTTTAACCATGATGTTTTCAGCACCTTGAGGTTTTAACCTTGATGTTTTCATCGATATTGTTTTGCTAATATGGATGGACAACCGTCATTCATATTTAGTTATGTGTCATTGTTTCATGCATAATGTTCCTCGTGAACTGTGGCTATGTGGACTGAACCCCAGTAGTTCATAATTAGTCACATAAAATTTTTTCTGATAAGTTTTGACATATGAGTTTCATTTATTTATGTTTCATGTATCATTGTTGCAGGGATTATGACTAAGTAATGGTTGGTACAGGACTGGCCCTATTTAGTCGCATGTGCTTTTATCGAAACTTTTAACTTTGGGACCGACCCATAGGCGTCCCCTCGCCATGTCTTTTGTTTTGGAACCGACCCATAGGCGTTCCCTCGCACATATAAAGGTTTTATAAACTACATTACGCATTCATGCACTGTTTTTCATGCATAAAATTTTTCTCATGATTTAAATTGGCATAAATATTTTTTTTCATGTCCCCTCATAAGTTATTATGTTTTTATGTCAAGTATGTTTTCATACTGTCATGGTTAACTTCAGTTTCATGCTGATTATGTTATACACTTCTTCGTGATAGATGGTTTCATGTTTCTTCATGATAATTCCGTCTTCATGTTGATTATGTTTTACACCTCTTTTGTTATTTACGTTGTCCTGCAAGACATTGTTAGATTTCATTGAATCCTGCTTTCATGATAGTCATGGTTGGTCTTCATTGATCATGCTGTCAGGCAAATCATCGTTAAATTTTGTGTAACCACACTTTAACGTTTCCGTTACAACCAGAATGATGTCTATACTAATACTTCCAGGTTATCATGATGGTTTTCCTAACCGTTTAAGCGTTATACTTTCCTTAAATCATGATAAATGATCGACCCCATACTGATCATTTCATGTGCATTCCACGTGTACTCCACGTACAGTATTTCATGTGTATTACATGTACCTTAATCCATGTGTATTCCACTTGCAATAATTCATGAGTATTAGCTAGTCGATTCTGAATCATCTCAGGCGTATGTTCACTTGCCGATATTCTACAAGAATGCCGATGCCGCTCATAGCTTGGAGATGTTACTGAAGGTTGAAGCTGCTGACGTTCGGAGACGCTACGAGATGCGGATGCTGTTCACAACCTGGAGATCCTACTAGACGAAGACAAAGGCGTCGGAGCAAAGATATTGGACGAGATAATGCTTCACCATCAGGCGATTCCCATCAATCATTATCCCTAATTCTTAGTTACATGTCACACGTCATTCGGCTGTCAATTCAGCCATATGAGTGCAAACCGGTACCAGTCGGCCACTCAGCTGAATAGTTACATGAATCACGGTCATGAGAATGACCATCATGGAACTGACAGACAGGACGGTAGTAATCACTACTATGACAGCAACTAACCTAGAAATTGCAACCGAAACTCTAGCCACAGACGTGATCAGAAATACAAGGATTAGTAGTCCAACCGATCCGCCAATTCTGGCATAATAACCTTATATTGTGGTTATATTTGTTTCACATCTCGAGACACATGTCAAGATATCAGTCAAGACACATGTCTCACGTATACTTTCTAAAGACACATGTCAAGACATCAGTCAAGACACATGTCTCACGTATACCTCCTGAAGACACATGTCAAGATACCAGTCAAGACATATGTCATGCTTATAGTTTCAAGAAACGAGTCAAGACACATGACTCACGTCCAACTATGGAACATTTCTAAGAAATTCAGGGTACCCTCCAAGGGTATATCCATTTTGTTGTGCCATGTATTAATTAGGCCACAAGAATTTCAATACCATTATGGGCGCATCAGTGAGAACTGTCACGTTGCCGATGTCACTTTCATTTCTTTCACCATATTTCATATATTCATGACCATGAAGGACGCCTTTCGTATTCCCACGTATACGAAGGTTTTCCTTCAGCTTAATGATGAGATCCAAGCTGCTAACGCATTTCCTCGGACAGACACGAGATGAATTCTATCCTAATTATGGACTATGAACAACACACCATGCTACGATTCATATTTATGTACAGTAATGTTCAGGCTCTTGAATACATTCAGCTTGATTTTCCATCAGGAAAATCTGTACAAATTATCTATGCTTACAAGCATGTGCGTTGTTAGCCATGGTCGCTAAATTTTATAGCTGTCAGTAAGACACAACTACTTAAGTCCTTTTACGCATAACCAGTTGATTATTCCAAAATCTTCCTATACATTCCAGGAGAACCTACAAGGAGAAGGATGGTACCATGAGATTATGTGTCGACTACCGTCGAGTTAAACAAATCACCATTCATGACCGTTATTCTCCTCCACATATTGACAACATGTCCAATCAACCGTATGGTGTTAATCACTTTTCCAAGATCGAACTCATGATCATGCTGCCAACAGTGACGAATGAAACAGCAGGACATGTCCATGACTGCTATTCGTACACGACTCGGTCATGCTAGATTTATGATTTTGATTTAGTCTCATCAATGCTCCAACAGCATTATGGACTTAATAAATTGAGTTTCCATGAACTCCTAAACAAATTCATCAGCGTTTTCATTGAGGATAACCTGATTTCCTCTAAGCCTAACTCTATGACAAGAGAAATTCTACCCTGGAAAATTTTCCAATATCAATTCTGTTTGATTACAGTAACACACTGAATCACATGGGTTTTATGGTTAATCTTACCATGACTCAGCTTATGCGTAAATGAGAGAACCCTACACTACATTAGGTGTTCTAGGAAATCCTACGCTGGGAGAAGTCTAGATTTAGAGACTCAGGGTTTCGCAAACTTCTATGTATCAAGTTCGATGAAGCAAGATACAGTTACGTTCATATCTTTATACCTATCATACAAACAGGCTAAGATAGGACACCAACAGACTGGGATGTTTTCATCATCTGAAATTGTGAATTGAAATGGGACAAGATCTCCACGGATTTTGGTTACCAGATTAAAGCAAGCTCAGAAAAAGCAAGATGCTATCTGTGTTATTGCCAACAGTTTGATCAAGTCTGCAAAATCCTTACATCCGTACGGATTTCAGAATCAACGGATTGATCGGACACATTCCACGCCAAGGCTCATCCGATCACTTGGTAATCCCTCAGCTATCGGGTCAGAAAAAGATTCGCAATTGTACTCCTAAAATTACTTCACGTCTTCATACTGATTCCACGACTTGCTTTCGCGCTCGCGTTCATGACATTATTCACGTTCATGATCGTACTTTGGCTTACGATTTTACGTTCATTTTCTTCTCATTCTAGGAAGTTTGCAAGAACTTGAGAGACCAGACCCAAGTTTAGTATAACTGCCTATCCTCAGATAGACGTTTCTCGTCATAATCTATGTCTCACCTTCTAGCGTTTGTCGTACCGTCATTATATGCTATGATCACGATATGTTTCACATGTCATGTTCATTCCACGTTCCTCATATCATGATCAAGATATGTTACACGTATCAGGGATCACGATATGTTTACTCATACTACACTCGCCATATCTCCACGTAGCACGTTTAAAATTTTTCACGTATCACGTTCAAAATTTTTCACGTACTACGTTTCTTTATGTCTCGCGCATCGTTTTTAGCTAACAGTTAAGTTGGATTGTTTTGCACCATAATGTTTCAGTTACTCTTACACATTAATTCTTATTCCCTCGATCGAATTTAGGGGATCTACCTTACGTTGATAACCAAGAACTTCTTCGTATTCCAAGTCAAGGTCAGGAGGACCAAGACTTATCATTCGTGTCAAGATCTTATAAAGGAACCGTTCCAAGAGGGAAGCCACTTGGGAAACAGAGGAGTCTATCCGGACTTCTTACCCTCATTTCATATTTTGAATTCGGGTATGTTCTTCTTTTCCAGTTTACTTTATCTATAATTCGGGGACGAATTATTCTTTTTAGGGGGGAAGAGTTGTAAAACCCGCATGCTTTTACCATGCATAGTACCTTAGGATCGTACGTACTAGTTAAAAACTTTCCTAATATAGCATGATTACGATTACGTATTAGGAGTTTATGTATTACGTACGTGTTAGAACACGATAAGTATTGTATATGAACGATCACATAATAATTATTTAGCAATAATTAATCACGAACATACGATCACGGAATCACGAGCGTAATTAAAACACGAGTTATTATTAATTACGTATATATATTTAATACGAGCGTAATTAAATATATAAGTGTAGGATATTTACGTAACGAGAACATTTAAAACACGAACTAAATTAAACATAAATGTGTACGAAATTACAAGACACGAAACGAGGTACGGGACCCCCACAAGGGAGTCCCTACCCGCGGCCAAAATAAGGACAATGGGCCAAGCCCATTGTCAATTATACTAAAAGGGAAGGGTTAAGTAATTTTACTACTCAAAATTACTTTTACAGAAGAATTTCAAGAAAACCTAAAATCCCTTTTCCTCCTCTTTGTGTGCCGCTATCATCAAATCACCATCAAGGTGATTTCTTTGATCTTGGATCTTGTTAAATTAGTGTTTGTTCGTGTTTGTTCTTCACCCTCTTGATCCACGAATACGGTAAAACCTTTTTAACTTGTTTTTCTTTTTAATTAATCTTTTATTAATTAAGAACACGTGATGTTTTTCATCAAAACACATTAATTAAACCTAGATCTAACATGTTTTGATCATTAATTAATCAAAAGGGTCGATCTAAGGGGTGTTTGTTTTGGGCCGCAAGGTATAACCGACCCCAAGGGGGTTCGGTTTGTTCTTAGCCGACCACCACCAAGACCTTTTTGGTCTTGGTTGGTGTGTGTGGGTCCCACGGCAGCAAGGGGGTACCCCGATTTGGTTCGGGGTACGGTGTTGTTTCATATCCGGTGCATGTTTTTAGGCTTAGATCCGGATCATGATTATGTTAGTTGTTTATGTTATAAACTTATGTTAAGAATTAAATTAATAAGGTGTAATTAATTTAATAACATGACTTAGGTTAACTAATTATTAATAATCATGAAATTATTTTAACCTAAGTATTTATATTATTAAGACTTATGATTAATTAATTATTTTAAAAACCATGGATATAATTAATTAATTAAACATGACTTAGGTTATATTATTAATATATATTTTAACCTAAGTATTTAATATATTTAATTAAAAACATGTCATACTTTAATTAAATATTATAACCTATAGTTAAATAAATTACGTGAAATAATTATTAAACTATATAATATATCATATGACTTAGAAAATAACCATGAAAACACTTAGGCTTATTTACTTAGCTTATTTAACCAGCTTATTTCTACTTATGGAAACCTTCTATTTTTAGAAACTTAATTAAATAAGGCAGCTATTTTATTTATGGAAACCAGCTATTTTTAGAAACTTATTTATTTAAGGCAGCTAATCTATTTATGGAAACTTATTTAATTAAGGCAGCTAATCTATTTATGGAAACTTTCTATTTTTAGAAACTTATCTATTTTAAGCAGTAAATCTATTTTTGGAAACTTTCTATTTTTGGAAACTTTCTATTTTTGGAAACTTTCTATTTATTGGAAACTTTCTATTTTTGGAAACTTTCTATTTTTGGAAACTTTCTATTTTTGGTAACTTTCTATTTTTGGAAACTTTCTATTTTTGGTAACTTTCTGTTTTTGGAAACTTTCTATTTTAGGAAACCTGCTATTTTTGGAAAGTTACTTATTTTTACACAGTAAGTATGATAACACATGAAATACCAGAAATACTTAATCAGATTAAACAGAATAAACAGAATATAAGATTTAACACAGTTTAAGGCTTTAAACAGTGTAAATAGTAAGAACACTTAAAATAAGCTAAGACATGATATGAAACCAGCTATGTATGTAGTAAGCAGATACTTATTTCATGTACGTATTTATGTAGCACTAGTGTTTCGGAAGTAGGATTCTCGCAGTTCATCGTTCTCGCTCACTGGACATAAGGTACGGATTCCCGTCCTTTCAGTATGGACATTCTTTCCTTATTAGGATTTCCCCGTATGCAGCCAACTGTTTTCCCGTAGTATAAGTATGAGTTTGATTGCTTATGTTTTAAATATGATTACCTATAGCCATATACATGCATGACCAGTTTCACCTAGTTATGGAGGTACCATAACCATAAAATTAGAGGCACTGATGTTATGACTTCACCACGGCGGAGTGATTGCTCGTGGCATCCCTTCAGCTTTTGGCCATTTATTTATATTTATCATGTGGGGCGTATGGGTGCATCCTAGTTACATGTTTTCAGTCAGGATTTCATGGTGAATGTGGTGTGTGCCTTGCATCCTTCACAAGGAGCTGATCCCTCCTACCCAAAAACCAGTATATTAAATTAGAGGCAGCCCCTCTAATTTGCATGATGAGGTCACCCCTCCAAGTATTCATGCACGGTAGATTTTCATGACCTATATTGGCTAATGGTAAAATATGTTAAACAGTTTTCATAAGATAAACATAAGGCTTTTCAAACTATAAAACCAGTTTATTAAACATGTTCCAGGTTTTCTAGGACTTATGCATTTCCGCTGCTTTTAAGTCTTTATTATGCTTAGTCATTCATACTATGTCTATATCTGTGCACTGAGCGTTTTGCTCAGCCGTTACTTTCCTTTCCATGTCCCAAAACGGCAGGTACCCTAGGAAAGACTCGAGCATTTGGAGGACGTGCATCGGATGGAAGCTGCTAGAGACTTCTTTTCCTGTTGCCTTCATATATTTATGCTTGTTTAGTCTTTCATTCATTTCTTTTGCTTTATTATGTTTTGGGCTTATGTTTGGGAACCGATGTTTGATTCCGGTTATCCCTATGGTTATGTAATGTTTTATACATTTATCCTTGCATGCTTTGATGACACGCCATAATTACGCGTGACATTCCATTTATCAAAATGGGGTGTTACAATTACGGTATCAGAGCCAAGGCTTCGACCTGTAGGCTCTAAAACTCGACCTGTGACTAGTGGGTAGTCACCAGGAGCTTCCTAAGCCAACGTCTGTTATTCTACGTATTGATGTTTTCAGCGCATTGTTGTTTTAACCATGATGTTTTCAGCACCTTGAGGTTTTAACCTTGATGTTTTCATCGATATTGTTTTGCTAATATGGATGGACAACCGTCATTCATATTTAGTTATGTGTCATTGTTTCATGCATAATGTTCCTCGTGAACTGTGGCTATGTGGACTGAACTCCAGCAGTTCATAATTAGTCACATAAAATTTTTTCTGATAAGTTTTGACATATGAGTTTCATTTATTTATGTTTCATGTATCATTGTTGCAGGGATTATGACTAAGTAATGGTTGGTACAGGACTGGCCCTATTTAGTCGCATGTGCTTTTATCGAAACTTTTAACTTTGGGACCGACCCATAGGCGTCCCCTCGCCATGTCTTTTGTTTTGGAACCGACCCATAGGCGTTCCCTCGCACATATAAAGGTTTTATAAACTACATTACGCATTCATGCACTGTTTTTCATGCATAAAATTTTTCTCATGATTTAAATTGGCATAAATTTTTTTTTTCATGTCCCCTCATAAGTTATTATGTTTTTATGTCAAGTATGTTTTCATACTGTCATGGTTAACTTCAGTTTCATGCTGATTATGTTATACACTTCTTCGTGATAGATGGTTTCATGTTTCTTCATGATAATTCCGTCTTCATGTTGATTATGTTTTACACCTCTTTTGTTATTTACGTTGTCCTGCAAGACATTGTTAGATTTCATTGAATCCTGCTTTCATGATAGTCATGGTTGGTCTTCATTGATCATGCTGTCAGGCAAATCATCGTTAAATTTTGTGTAACCACACTTTAACGTTTCCGTTACAACCAGAATGATGTCTATACTAATACTTCCAGGTTATCATGATGGTTTTCCTAACTGTTTAAGCGTTATACTTTCCTTAAATCATGATAAATGATCGACCCCATACTGATCATTTCATGTGCATTCCACGTGTACTCCACGTACAGTATTTCATTTGTATTACATGTACCTTAATCCATGTGTATTCCACTTGCAATACTTCATGAGTATTCGCTAGTCGATTCTGAATCATCTCAGGCGTATGTTCACTTGCCGATATTCTACAAGAATGCTGATGCCGCTCATAGCTTGGAGATGTTACTGAAGGTTGAAGCTGCTGACGTTCGGAGACGCTACGAGATGCGGATGCTGTTCACAACCTGGAGATCCTACAAGACGAAGACAAAGGCGTCGGAGCAAAGCAATTGGACGAGAATATGCTTCACCATCAGGCGATTCCCATCAATCATTGTCCCTAATTCTTAGTTACATGTCACACGTCATTCGACTGTCATTTCAGCCATATGAGTGCAAACCGGTACCAGCCGGCCCCTCAGCTGAATAGTTACATGAATCACGGTCATGAGAATGACCATCATGGAACTGACAGACAGGACGGTAGTAATCACTACTATGACAACAACTAACCTAGAAATCGCAACCGAAACTCTGGCCACGGATGTGATCAGAAATACAAGGATTAGTAGTCCAACCGATCCGCCAATTCTGGCATAATAACCTTATATTGTGGTTATATTTGTTTCATATCTCGAGACACATGTCAAGACATCAGTCAAGACACATGTCTCACGTATACTTTCGGAAGACACATGTCAAGACATCAGTCAAGACACATGTCTCACGTATACCTCCTGAAGACACATGTCAAGACACCAGTCAAGACATATGTCATGCTTATAGTTTCAAGAAACGAGTCAAGACACATGACTCACGTCCAACTATGGAACATTTCTAAGAAATCCAGGGTACCCTCCAAGGGTATATCCATTTTGTTGTGCCATGTATTAATCAGGCCACAAGAATTTCAATACCATTATCGGCGCATCAGTGAGAACTGTCACGTTGCCGATGTCACTTTCATTTCTTTCACCATATTTCATATATTCATGACCATGAAGGACGCCTTTCGTATTCCCACGTATACGAAGGTTTTCCTTCAGCTTAATGATGAGATCCAAGCTGCTAACGCATTTCCTCGGACAGACACGAGATGAATTACATCCTAATTATGGACTATGAACAGCACACCATGCTACGATTCATATTTATGTACAGTAATGTTCAGGCTCCTGAATACATTCAGCTTGATTTTCCATCAGGAAAATCTGTACAAATTATCTATGCTTACAAGCATGTGCGTTGTTAGCCATGGTCGCTAAATTTTCTAGCTGTCAGTAAGACACGACTACTTAAGTCCTTTTACGCATAACCAGTTGATTATTCCAAAATCTTCCTATACATTCTAGGAGAACCTACAAGGAGAAGGATGGTACCATGAGATTATGTGTCGACTACCGTCGAGTTAAACAAATCACCATTCATGACCATTATTCTCCTCCACATATTGACAACATGTCCAATCAACCGTATGGTGTTAATCACTTTTCCAAGATCGAACTCATGATCATGCTGCCAATAGTGACGAATGAAACAGCAGGACATGTCCATGACTGCTATTCGTACACGACTCGGTCATGCTAGATTTATGATTTTGATTTAGTCTCATCAATGCTCCAACAGCATTATGGACTTAATAAATTGAGTTTCCATGAACTCCTAAACAAATTCATCAGCGTTTTCATTGAGGATAACCTGATTTCCTCTAAGCCTAACTCTATGACAAGAGAAATTCTACCCTGGAAATTTTTCCAATATCAATTCTGTTTGATTACAGTAACACACCGAATCACATGGGTTTTATGGTTAATCTTACCATGACTCAGCTTATGCGTAAAGGAGAGAACCCTACACTACATTAGGTGTTCTAGGAAATCCTACGCTGGGAGAAGTCTAGATTTAGAGACTCAGGGTTTCGCAAACTCCTATGTATCAAGTTCGATGAAGCAAGATACAGTTACATTCATATCTTTATACCTGTCATACAAACAGGCTAAGATAGGACACCAACAGACTGGGATGTTTTCATCATCTGAAATTGTGAAGTGAAATGGGACAAGATCTACACGGATTTTGGTTACCAGATTAAAGCAAGCTCAGAAAAAGCAAGATGCTATATGTGTTATTGCCAACAGTTTGATCAAGTCTGCAAAATCCTTACATCCGTACGGATTTCAGAATCAACGGATTGATCGGACACATTCCACGCCAAGGCTCATCCGATCACTTGGTAATCCCTCAGCTATCGGGTCAGAAAAAGATTCGCCATTGTACTCCTAAAATTACTTCACATCTTCATACTGATTCCACGACTTGCTTTCGCGCTCGCGTTCATGACACTATTCACGTTCATGATCGTACTTTGGCTTACGATTTTACGTTCATTTTCTTCTCATTCTAGGAAGTTTGCAAGAACTTGAGAGACCAGACCCAAGTTTAGTATAACTGCCTATCCTCAGATAGACGTTTCTCGTCATAATCTATGTCTCACCTTCTAGCGTTTGTCGTACCGTCATTATATGCTATGATCACGATATGTTTCACATGTCATGTTCATTCCACGTTCCTCATATCATGATCAAGATATGTTACACGTATCAGGGATCACGATATGTTTACTCATACTACACTCGCCATATCTCCACGTAGCACGTTTAAAATTTTTCACGTATCACGTTCAAAATTTTTCACGTACTACGTTTCTTTATGTCTCGCGCATCGTTTTTAGCTAACAGTTAAGTTGGATTGTTTTGCACCATAATGTTTCAGTTACTCTTACACGTTAATTCTTATTCCCTCGATCGAATTTAGGGGATCTACCTTACGTTGATAACCAAGAACTTCTTCGTATTCCAAGTCAAGGTCAGGAGGACCAAGACTTATCATTCGTGTCAAGATCTTATAAAGGAACCGTTCCAAGAGGGAAGCCACTTGGGAAACAGAGTAGTCTATCCGGACTTCTTACCCTCATTTCATATTTTGAATTCGGGTATGTTCTTCTTTTCCAGTTTACTTTATCTATAATTCGGGGACGAATTATTCTTTTTAGGGGGGAAGAGTTGTAAAAACCGCATGCTTTTACCATGCATAGTACCTTAGGATCGTACGTACTAGTTAAAAACTTTCCTAATATAGCATGATTACGATTACGTATTAGGAGTTTATGTATTACGTACGTGTTAGAACACGATAAGTATTGTATATGAACGATCACGTAATAACTATTTAGCAATAATTAATCACGAACATACGATCACGGAATCACGAGCGTAATTAAAACACGAGTTATTATTAATTACGTATATATATTTAATACGAGCGTAATTAAATATATAAGTGTAGGATATTTACGTAACGAGAACATTTAAAACACGAACTAAATTAAACATAAATGTGTACGAAATTACAAGACACGAAACGAGGTACGGGACCCCCACAAGGGAGTCCCTACCCGCGGCCAAAATAAGGACAATGGGCCAAGCCCATTGTCAATTTTACTAAAAGGGAAGGGTTAAGTAATTTTACTACTCAAAATTACTTTTACAGAAGAAATTCAAGAAAACCTAAAATCCCTTTTCCTCCTCTTTGTGTGCCGCCACCATCAAATCACCATCAAGGTGATTTCTTTGATCTTAAATCTTGTTAAATTAGTGTTTGTTCGTGTTTGTTCTTCACCCTCTTGATCCACGAATACGGTAAAACCTTTTTAACTTGTTTTTCTTTTTAATTAATCTTTTATTAATTAAGAACACGTGATGTTTTTCATAAAAACACATTAATTAAATCTAGATCTAACATGTTTTGATCATTAATTAATCAAAAGGGTCGATCTAAGGGGTGTTTGTTTTGGGCCGCAAGGTATAACCGACCCCAAGGGGGTTCGGTTTGTTCTTAGCCGACCACTACCAAGACCTTTTTGGTCTTGGTTGGTGTGTGTGGGTCCCACGGCATCAAGGGGGTACCCCGATTTGGTTCGGGGTACGGTGTTGTTTCATATCCGGTGCATGTTTTTAGGCTTAGATCCGGATCATGATTATGTTAGTTGTTTAGGTTATAAACTTATGTTAAGAATTAAATTAATAAGATGTAATTAATTTAATAACATGACTTAGGTTAACTAATTATTAATAATCATGAAATTGTTTTAACCTCAGTATTTATATTATTAAGACTTATGATTAATTAATTATTTTAAAAACCATGGATATAATTAATTAATTAAACATGACTTAGGTTATATTATTAATATTTAATAATACATATTTTAACCTAAGTATTTAATATATTTAATTAAAAACATGTCATACTTTAATTAAATATTATAACCTATAGTTTAATTAAATTACGTGAAATAATTATTAAACTATATAATATATCATATGACTTAGAAAATAACCATGAAAACACTTAGGCTTATTTACTTAGCTTATTTAACTAGCTTATTTCTAATTATGGAAACCTTCTATTTTTAGAAACTTAATTAAATAAGGCAGTTATTTTATTTATGGAAACCAACTATTTTTAGAAACTTATTTATTTAAGGCAGCTAATCTATTTATGGAAACTTATTTAATTAAGGCAGCTAATCTATTTATGGAAATTTTCTATTTTTAGAAACTTATCTATTTTAAGCAGTAAATCTATTTTTGGAAACTTTCTATTTTTAAAAACTTTCTATTTTTGGAAACTTTCTATTTTTGGAAACTTTCTATTTTTAGAAACTTTCTATTTTTGGAAACTTTCTATTTTTGGTAACTTTCTATTTTTGAAAACTTTCTATTTTAGGAAACCTGCTATTTTTGGAAAGTCACTTATTTTTACACAGTAAGTATGATAACACATGAAATACCAGAAATACTTAATCAGATTAAACAGAATATAAGATTTAACACAGTTTAAGGCTTTAAACAGTGTAAATAGTAAGAACACTTAAAATAAGCTAAGACATGATATAAAACCAGCTATGTATGTAGTAAGCAGATACTTATTTCATGTACGTATTTATGTAGCACTAGTGTTTCGGAAGTAGGATTCTCGAAGTTCATCGTTCTCGTTCACTGGACATAAGGTACGGATTCCCGTCCTTTCAGTATGGACATTCTTTCCTTATTAGGATTTCCCCGTATGCAGCCAGCTGTTTTCCCGTAGTATAAGTATGAGTTTGATTGCTTATGTTTTAATTATGATTACCTATAGCCATATACATGCATGACCAGTTTCACCTAGTTATGGAGGTACCATAACCATAACATTAGAGGCACTGATGTTATGATTTCACCACGGCGGAGTGATTGCTCGTGGCGTCCCTTCAGCTTTTGGCCATTTATTTATATTTATCATGTAGGGCGTATGGGTGCATCCTAGTTACATGTTTTCAGTCAGGATTTCATGGTGAATGTGGTGTGTGCCTTGCATCCTTCACAAGGAGCTGATCCCTCCTACCCAAAAACCAGTATATTAAATTAGAGGCAACCCCTCTAATTTGCATGATGAGGTCACCCCTCCAAGTATTCATGCACGGTGGATTTTCATGACCTATATTGGCTAATGGTAAAATATGTTAAACAGTTTTCATAAGATAAACATAAGGCTTTTCAAACTATAAAACCAGTTTATTAAACATGTTCCAGGTTTTCTAGGACTTATGCATTTCCGCTGCTTTTAAGTCTTTATTATGCTTAGTCATTCATACTATGTCTATATCTGTGCACTGAGCGTTTTGCTCAGCCGTTACTTTCCTCTCCATGTCCCAAAACGGCAGGTACCCTAGGAAAGACTCGAGCATTTGGAGGACGTGCATAGGATGGAAGCTGCTAGAGACTTATTTTCCTGTTGCCTTCATATATTTATGCTTGTTTAGTCTTTCATTCATTTCTTTTGCTTTATTATGCTTTGGGCTTATGTTTGGGAACCGATGTTTGATTCCGGTTATCCCTATGGTCATGTAATGTTTTATACATTTATCCTTGCATGCTTTGATGACACGCCATAATTACGCGTGACATTCCATTTATCAAAATGGGGTGTTACAGTTTAACTACTAAACTTGACTAATTGGCAAACGTTTCTAACGAATATAAAGCATTTAAGTTCGAGTCTCATTAACTGCTATATTATCTTCCTTTATTTAAAACATTCTAATTGACAAATTTATTATGAAATCCTTGAATCATGTCATTAAATTTATCGTGAAATGCTATAGGACTTTCCTAAACAGATCCAATTTATTCAAAGCTAATCCATTTAACCATTCTAACTGATCTAATAGGCTGATCACTAAAAGTTCCTGAGACAGCTCTTGTAAGTGAGGATTGTACTAAACTTTAAATCACATCCGAAGGCTAATGAATCACCAAATGGCCTACAAAAATGAAATGCTAATTGATGAACAAAATCAAAGTTTCCAAACTTTCTAAATCTCAACAGGTACCACTCTTATCTATTCTGCAAATGTAATCGCTAACAACCAATTTTACCTACACTAATGTACCTTAATGACTACACTGATTAATGATCCTATTCTCACTTACTGGTTCATACTATTCTCCTAAATTCCATCAGTTTCGTAGTTCAAACAAAGACTCAAATTGCACTATCTAATGCCGCTGTCTCAAACGCTAAGTTACTGCTAAGAACATAACACTCTCCTACTGACTTCTTATGCCAACTGTACCAAAATGAATGAACTACGAGCAACTAACTAATAAAGCAACTATCGAGATTGACATATAAAGCAACTAATTAATAAAGTCTAAACAAAACAGTAACTACAAAATATTCAACTCAATAAGCTGCAAATCCAAACAATCAACATCAACTAGTAACAAATCTCTAATATTTAGAACTAATGAAATACCTCCATTTGCAGAAACAGATAACAAGCATGATTCCAATTCAGTGAGCACTAGAAATTTTACTCTAAAACTCGCAGAAAATAAGATGAATGTGACCTGATATTCCGAAGCCTAATTCGTTGACGACGAAGGTGAAGCGCTGAGCTACCTTTTCTAATCTTGATCTATAATTCACCAATTCTTCTACTGCTACTGTTCCTTCAGAACCTAAAAAACTTGCAGAACAAGGAAAAGAGACATATACGTTCGATTACTCATTAGCAACTACAGAAGTCTATCAATCACCTCGTTTTAACTGCTTAATAGAAACGTGTTTAAACTGATAAAAACATTGACTGATGTTGTACTAACGTCACCACAACTATTTGGACTGGGAATTTTCTACATAATAGATTATGACAACCAAACTTCAATTTTTTTTATCTAAATTCAAAACAGATTGCTTAAGAACAAAGAATTTTTAAAGAAAACTTAAAATCTTCATTAATGGTAAAGAAGTAAGTGGTTACATCTATCTAAACTAAACCAGTAACAGATTAAGCAATAAAACTGAAAAAAATCAGAAACTTATGAGTAAAACAAATGTTTTCACAAGCAAACCTCACGTACTAGTAATGAGAAAGGGATTTGAGGATGAAGAAGGACTCATAAATGGCAGATATTAGTTTTAACAATCTAACATAAAGAACAATTAACAGAATCAGTTTTAAGTATTGAGATAGTAGTAAAGAAATGGTATGATAGAAACAAGAGACAAAGATAAGAAAAGAAAAGCTTAGTTATTCATTAATGGCAGAAATCAATTTCGGTTACAACTGATTAACAGATCTTAACTAACCTTTAAACAAACATCCTAACTGTGAATTGAAAGCTTACTATTCTACTCCTATCTAAGATTATATCCTACTGTGTGTAAAACACCTAAGCTAACCGAATCGAAATGAGGTGGAAGCTCTGAATTTAGACGCTTGAGAAGAGGTGGATGACGTGTAACCTCCACTCTTCATCTGCCACGTGTAAATACGAGGTTCTTGATCAATTAGTGTGACAATCCGTCAATTTATGATTGATATTTTATTCTCAATATTATTTAAAAACAATTTACAATATGAACTCACATATTTTTGGGAAGAAATTTGGATTTACGTCTTGAAGTAGCATCGACTACGTCTAAACCGGAGGATTCAACGTTACGTGCTTACGTTTACATACACCGTCTTTGGTGACAGTCCGACATTTCAGAAAATAAATTTGTCCATGAATATTATTTTGGAGTTTTAAATTTGAGTTGGTTCATAAACTCAAAAATTTACGAGAAGAGATTAGGACTTACGATTTTATTTTAACGTCCTTTACGACTAAACCGGAAACCTTAGGATTACGTATTTACGTTTTCGAACTCCGTTTTTGATGGAACAATTTTTATTGGATTCGTTTTGTAACGTTGATTCATAATTTATAAAAACGTTTTTCGTAAAACGACCCGAGGGCACGCAAATCGAGGAAACTAGAATCGAGGAGTACCCGTTAATAAATGGGATGAGACAAGTGGGACACTTGTCCCACCCCACTTCAAAACCGGCCCAAACTACACCACCACACCACATTTTTGCTAGCTAAGATAACACTTGTCCTACTTAGCTTCATTTGAAAGCTAAGCTTTCCACTTAACCACAAAACCACTACCCTAAAACCATTTCCTCATTCACAACATGCAAAACTAGCTAAATTTCTCTCTTCCTCCTCCTTATGTGCCGTCCCATATCTAACCAAAAACACCACCATTGATCAAAGTTTAACCATAAACATATGTTATAATTAACATATGTTAATCTCCATTCAAAAAGATGAAGATTGGTGCAAGTTATAACATCCAAGGAGGAGTATTCATGGTGTCTTGGGGCTGATTTTCCACAAGGAGTTCATGGAGCATGGTGGTCTTGAAGATGGTCATGGTTGTCTACAAGTTTCTCCATCAAAAACCATGTCAAAATCATAACCTATATCAACTTGGTGGTATAAAGATTGTCCTCCCCAACTTCTTGTTATTTTGATTATGTAAACATGTATTTTATTTCCTATTGTATATATTTATGATGATTATATGATGATAAAAATATTATGTGGGGATTTGTTGTTGATAAACATGATTAAAAAGGTGAAAAACATATGAAACAAGGTTAAAATCTTGATTAATTTACATGGCTGTATAAAACAGTAAAGAAACATGTTATGAACTGATGAAATAATGAAGTAGGATCGATTTACAGTAAGCTAAATGTCTTGTACACATGTGAGAGTTGACCATGCAATGGAATCAAAATAATGAGTGAGATATGATCAAAACAAGTTTAGGGTATAAATCTGAAGTTACTGTTTTAGACGATTTTTAGAAAATACTTAAAGGATGATTCAACAGTAGATATAGAAGAGTTAAATATAGCACATATCATGTAGTGAATGTGATAAAAATTTGAGCTTCTATCTCTATGTAGAACTCAAGATATGGCAGTTTTGGTGAAGATGAAGTTAAAAATCAGATTTTTAGAAATTAAAGAATAATACTATTATATAAGCACTCACATTTTAATATATAAAATGTAAAATAAAAACCCACTAACTTATAAAACTTATTTATATAAATATATATAAAAGGTTAATCAAATGGATAAATTATATAAATGGTGGTGAAATAATGTTTATAAGTAATAAAAACTATAAATATGATTTTTACGACTTTTTCGGCTATTGCCGTAAAATTAACGTTTTTGTTAAATAAAACTTAGATGGTTGGACCCGTCTAATATAAACTTTATAAAACTTATATACTGATATATAGACATGTATAACAAGTAAAAACCGATAAAACCCGAACTTTAGGGCATACGGACATTAACGAGCTAAGTAAACATATTGGAATAATACTTGGGTTAATAATTGGACTACATAAGATAAACACCCATAAAAAGAACTTATTGGGCTTAACCCATTTGGGCCCAACTTGAAAGTGTATGTACTGATAATATAAGTACAAAATGGATTAAAACAAGTTAAATAACTTATAATAAGTTTATTGGACCTAAAACACGTAAATAGGTAAAACGAGAAAACTAGTATAAAAGTTATCGACACATAACTTTAAAATGAGTAAACGAGAATATGTAAACCCACTTGATCATCATATATATATAATCATCATATGTATACATAGATGTTATTTTTATAAAGTCATTGGACAAACGTCTAAGACCGAGTATTATTTGTCTAGGTTTCCGTGATTGAAGCACGTACCGTACGTCCGAATTGCCGATAACCCGCCTTCCCACATCAACGTGAGTTCATAGCCTCACACTCTTTTAAATGTTTTTATAAATGTTTTATAAACCCGCGAGGGAGATAACATGTTAGTTTTATAAAATAGGACACCATTTGTCCCGATTGTTTGTTTATTGATTTTGGACCCGAATGATTGAATGACCCGATTGTATGACCCGATAAATGATGAATGGACCCGATAGATGAAATAAAATGGATTATTAAAGTTAGGTTATGTCACTAAAAGTCCCATTTGCATGAATTGTGAACTACCGGGAGTTGGTAGACGCTTATGCATTTAATAGTACTATTTGGGGACGATCACCCCAGTTCGCGCCTTGACGGTTGATCCCCGTCGTGCCACATTGATTGGTAAGCGAATTTATGTATGAGAAGATTTCCAATAGCGTGACCTTTGTGACGACACGCTACTTTAGATGGGCAAAATTGGTATCGGGTTAGCTACCCGTTGTTGGTTTAGTAAGGTAACAATGTCATGCGGCTTGTAATAATCCAAAAACTAACGAAATACTACTAGACGCTTCGAATTACGATGTATTGCCTGACTAGCAATACAGGGTCATACTAATGATATTATGATTGTGTTTTGGTTTTCATAACCATATTCATATAACGGTTTTTATTTGATTTTATACAACGTCATAAGACGTATTGTATGATGTTTTTACGACATTGGCTCGTATAATAATTTTTAAGGCTAATGCCTATATTATGATTTTCGATAAGAATTTATATAAAATGACTCTGGCTATTTTATGGCCTATTACAAAGATTTGTATAAAACGATTTTGGCTATTTTACGGCCTATTACAATGATTTGTACGAAGTGACTTTTGGTACTAATTTTATACCAAAGTTATATTGATGGAATTTATTAAACTCTATGAATTCACTCGGCGTTATCACTGACCTTTTCTTTTAAACATGTCTTATCTCAGGTACTTGAAGGTAATTCTCGGGAAGACGACAAGAATTCATGGCCCGCACTTAAACAATATTTTCCATTCAAATACTTTGTAAAACTTGTATGAAATGTAATGACTTGGGACCGATGTAACTTTGATATTTATGAATGGAAATGATTTATTATTAAACGACGCGATTTTTATGCGTTGTCTATGATGTGAGTAATGTGCTATCCCGTAACACCAACTAGTCTTCCGCTGTACTGAGTTGTATAAATTTGGGGGTGTTACAATTAGGGTCCATCACCTTTTGGCAGAAATATAGGGCTTTCTTCATTTTGAGTCTTGATCTAATTAACTTGCACCATCTTGTAGAGGAGAACGAGATGAACATTTTTGCTTTTTTTAGTCTTCACTTGAATCTTCATCTTTCTCATTGAAAATGTCTTGAAAGGATTTTGGTGAAGAAAAGTGTGAACCGATTGTTTCTCTTATATAAACGTTTTTTCTCTCTATTGATGAAGAAGATACGTGTGATATGAAATCTTGACCAGATTAAGTCAAGTCAAAAAGTCTTTCTTCTTTCTTTCATTTTAGACCTTGGTCTTTCATTTCTTATCATTCTCTTTATAAAATCTTTTATTTTCTAAACAAACTTCTCTTCAAATCCTTGATCTATGTGATTATGGCGAGATTGGTCCTTGAAAGCTCGGTTTTATCCTTTTCTTCGTCTTTTGTCGAATTAATCCCTTGAAAACGCATGTTTGCTTCATAATGTATCCTTTTACCTGAAAACACATAAAACACAAATACACGCGTAATTCTGATATTTTATAGTTAAATATAATGTATTTGTTATGTTTCAAGTGATTTTTAGGTCATAATTGATGAGTGTTTTCACACTTATCATTCGCCCTTAACCTCGGATTCACACCCCAATGTGAAGTGCGAGATTTACATCCTCGTTAATATTACTTACTGGACTAGTATGAAACATAATAAACGTTTGTTATGTGGTCCTCAACGTGATGGATTATTATACTTGAGCGTGGGACTTTAGGGTTAATGGATAAAGGTTACTATAACCAGACCAAAAACTAAAAATAAAGTAGTAGCTTGTGACCAAAGCACGACCAACAAAAAACTTATATGTTAATTATGAAATAAGCACAAATCATCAACACACTAAACAAGAACAAACGATTCTTAAGGAGGAATTGTTTAAGACGACAAAGAATTGATATTAGAGGTAGGATCGATACTATGTAGCTGATATCATGTAAGTGAGGTAATGATTGGTTTATTCATTAAACAATATACGTTACAATATATAAGATAACAATGATCATTCTAAATACAGCTTGAGCTGAAGACATATTCACAACTAACTACATATGCTAACAATTATTACTGCAATTCAATGTAAAAAATAAAATAATTCAATTCAAATCAAATGTTTGTTGTGCATATGGAGTTTTAGTGCTCGTATCCATATTTATCAGGATTTACATTCAATCATAGTGATTCATATATGACATTGTATTAAAATTCATTGTTTAACCACAACCCTAACGGGAGTGCTTGGTTCACCATATATTGACGTAATCTAATGTAATTGTAATATAAATTACATCGCAATCATGTTTGGTTGGAAGTAAGGTTGGAATTGTAATTCAAATTACATTATATGGAGCGTTTGGTTTGCTTTGAAAACGCAATTGAACTTTTCCAATTACATCTCATGATGTAATTCAGATTACATAGAAATTTTGATGGGAATTTTTGTATTAGGTTGTAATTCAGCATTTTATACTTTAAACATTATTATTTATAAGTAATACAAATTAATAATAATAGTTATTATTACAATAATATTATTTTTATCATAATATTAGAATATTAAAATAAGAATTTATTATTATTACTATATAAATGTTATAATAATAATAATTTTGATCATTATTATAATTATATCATTATTTCTTCCAATTAATATTAATTATTTAACTATTATTATTTTATTTTTTTCAAAATATTATTATTGTTATTTTATTTTTATAAATATTATTGTTATTATTGTTTTATTATTATTATTAATTTTATTTGTTATTTATTATTATTGTTATATAAATTTCAATAAAATAATCTTTATTTATAATATTATATTGTTATTTTTACCATTCGTGAAGTTGATGCTAGCAAAATGGATTTAGCAATTTCTAGAATATATCACAGTTCATAATTAATTTGAGCTCTATTTTAAAATAACATAAAGCATAAGTCGGTTCTAATGGGTAAAGAACCGAGATATTTAGACCCGAACTGGAACCGAGAAATACCCTTTGGTTCGGTTCTCGGTTCTTGTGTAATAAAATATTTGGTTCTCGGTTCTTTCGGTTTTGAGTCGGTTATGTGCGGTTTCAAAACAGCGCTCACCCTAGACTTTAGAAGATGCAATGCTACTTAACAAAGTGGGAAATAATCATATGATTTGATGAAAGAATCATACAACACTAATCAAGAGCAATGCTACTTAACAAAGTGGGAAATAATATTTGGCTTTTAAATTTATTAAGAGAAATAAAATAGAATATTGATTGTCGGGTTTTTATCAAATTGACCTTATAACTTGATAATATTATTAGTCTAACTTAAACCTGACCCGATGATACTATCAAGATATCATATTCAAGTCAAAACAACTCAACAAGATATTTAATTTGGCTTACTCTTACGCATTAAGCCAAATTAGTATAATTAAGCATATTTTGATAATATTTAGGTATATATGTGTTTGCGTGATGCATTGATGAAGATAAAAATGGTTGTTATATAACATTTTGATGTTTGCTAACTGTTAAAAAAGTGAAAGGGTTGTTAAAAAGTGCTTGCTAAACTAGTTAGACCTATGTAAGATTGTTTCTTTATTTATTCAAATTTGTTGAGGAAAACGAGTGTGGTTGTTGGTTTGATATTGAACATTACACGTGTTTCATGGTAGGTCAAGTAATCTGTTGAATAACGATATGACATTGACGTAAAGATAGTAAAATCGATAATAGTCCTGTCTAAAAGCAAAAACATAATCAAAGGTAGGGTAGAGCATCACAGATTCAAAACTGATCCGAATTGATTCGAATCGGACCGGATAATTTCGGTCTGGTTTTTGGTCTGGAGTTTTGGACTATTTCGGTCCTCGGTCTTACCAAAAATTTCGTCGATTTTGTCTAATTGAACCGGAATAGACCGAGGAGCGAATCGGAGCGGACTTGACCTGGAATTTCGTTCCGATCCTGGTCCATATTTTAGATCATTTTGGTCCTCAATTCGATCCTATCTTGATCGATTTGGTCCGATCCTAACCCGATACTCAGCCCTACATAGGACGTCAAAACACATGAAGCGGAATAACCCTACAACATGTATCTTTCATGCTTCTATCTTTTACAACACGTATTTTGCCTACTGACTGATTTTAAACCAACCAAAATCCTAAGTCAACAAATTGTTATCGACCTTTAAAATTTTCATCTTTAGTGGAACTTGTTGCCATTTTGGCCTTTATTTGAACCACCTAACATTAGACCCAAACAGACCCGACCTACCATTCTCGAAACCTTATTAGACCTGGTCCAACCACGTTACTAGGATTGGGTTTCTAATGCTCATGGATTTTCGCAAATCAAAAACCATCAAACAAACCATTTTACCATAAGACCGAGTGCCCGGCCCATTAACTTTTTAGATTTTCTTATACAACCCAAAACTTTAAATGATCAATATACCTTATGAGATAACCTATAGGTATTCTGGGTACATAGACTAGTAAATAGGAATGAAGGCCAGCTATGTCAACATCAATTTATAAAATACGGTTTGAGATTTAATCTGCAACTGAATATTTATCATGTAATTCTTGTGTTATTAACTTATCCTGTATCATATTCGGGAGAACTTGAAACTAAGGTTCCCAAATTTTGTGGTTAATTTTAAATGTAACTTTCCGTATGATTTAGGTTTATACTATAGATATATGTCTATACTAATTTGGCTTTGTATACAAAATGAAAAATAGTGTACGTTATAATTAAAAATATCCCAATAAGTGTGATATCATCACTTATTCTCTTTTTTGGAATTTATAGAAAAAAGGCACCAGCAATGGAACAAAACTACCTCAGACTCCACAGAGAAGAACCTCTCTAAAAAATCAAAGAAATGCCCTCAAACACGTTTAAAGACGAATATGTGTCTATGTGAGGAGTCCCAATTAACGTGGAATCATCTGCAGAATGTGATGTTATCCTCTCGATTTTTCTTAAGGCAAAATATTCAAGGGTCCGAAATGCTTACAAATTGCTTATCAAATGCCTTGAATAATGGCGAAAAGCCTATGGAGCAGACTCCATTCCTGAACAAGATTTAGGGTTTAAGTCACTTGAAAATTGTGTTAGTTATTGTTGGAATATGTCCAAGTAATAATATATGTCCGGAAGTCGTCCCGAGCCTATGGAGACGCACGTGTTAATACGTAACACAATTATACGTTAATATATTATGCGTAATATATTAATTAGTGATAATGATTACAAACATTGATTAATTAGTTAGTTATCGAGATTTTAGAAACGGTAGTTAAAAGTTAACTACAAGATTTATGTATAAAACAATTAAAAAGAAAATTTTGAATTAATGCTTTATTACTCATGACGTAGGATTGGTCTTCCTAATTGTATTAGGACTACCGAGTACCGACTATGCATGTGTGTATATATATATTATGAGCCATCATTGCAAAAAGGTTATGAGATAAATAATAAACAAAGCCATCAACGATTTCTTTGTTTGGTTATATATTGTGCCATCAAAACTATTACTTCTAAGTTATTAGTTTTGTGATTATTTGTTTTTAACAAATATTGGCTAGATTTATCACTATTAGTATTAACATACTTAATTGTTTGCTAGAACGTATTGTGTACGTATTCTTAGAGAGATCATACTTTGATCTTTATTGGAGTTTTCGTTTATATTGGTTGTTCGGTAAAGATGAATTAATCCATTGCTAAAAGGTACGTAATTCTTTATCGTTTATGTTAGTTACTTGTCTGTACGTGATCCTTATTATTCCGCCGCGTACTCGTGTATATTAATATAGTTAATATGGTTAAGGTTTAATTAAATTCCAACAGTGGCATCACGAGCCGTTCTTATATCTTTCTAATTACATTAAAAAACGAAAGTGATAAAATCGCGTAAACTTACTATGATGTTGTTTTGAATTATTTTATTTGTTGATTAGGTTTCATAAACCCTAATTAGGGTTAATAAAATTAATTAGACAAAACCTAAGTTGTATGCAATTTCAGTTGATAAATATGTTGTTAATTGTTAATTAGTCGTTATTTATCACGTTGTTAATTGTTAAATTAGGGTTTGATTCATGGGAATCATGCAAGTTGATCATATATCATGTGTTCTTGATTAACTGATTTAATTGAAGTCATGATTGATGTGCTATGGATGTAGTATGTGATTAATTGTTAATTGGGTATATGTTTTAGGTTAATTTTTATTTGTTTTGTTTTTGATTATAATTGTTATGAATCATGGTTCAAGCAAAGGGTTTTTCGGGAAATAAAAATAAATCAGACTAAAACTATATGAAATTTGATTTATTATAATCTTGTTTTTGTAGGATCATATGTGGCAACAAATGAGTCACCCTTACATGGTTTTAAATCTAACTCACGCCGTAATTAGCAAGAATCAAGTTTATAATGTGTTTTCTATTTTAAAGTTGTAAAGTTTTATTAATGACGTAATTTGCAAAAGTACTATTTAGTTGCAAGGCTAAGGTTCGGGAAGACTCATCAAGACTTCGGTCTTGTAGATACCATTGCCCTATAATACCTGACTATTTATAGTCTCCTTATCTTGCATACTATTTAGGAAGCCGCGAATGGTCTAGGGTTTGAATGATTTTAATCATTCTTTAATCTTTTCCCGTGATAAAATTAAACTCCTTTAAATAGAATACATGTTGAATCGTCAATTTTATGATATCACTATTTATATAATTGATTTATGAGTTAAATAAGTGATGTTTATAATAAACGAATTGAGTAAAATTTTAAATTATTGTGATACAAAGATGTTGCATGCTTTTTTGTACATGTTTTGAAATTGTCAAAATTTATACCATTTGAAATAACTTTATTTGACATCCAACTCGTAAAAGCACTTTCACTTACTCTTTCACCATACGTTAGACTATGGTGATTTTGTAACCCATATAATACACTCGATTGTGAGACGTCAATGCTATATAATCACGGTTTTTGGTTGGATGAATTAAGCAAGTTAAGATAGGTGAGACCTTAAATCGTGGCAATAGATGGGATAAACATGCTCGATTTTTCACTTTTGGATTGTCATAAGTGATGGATATAAAGTTGAGTCCTATAATTCTAGAAGTTGTATTAGATGCAATTATTGAACGTCAATTACCTCTTGAACATCATCATCAATAGCAGATCAACTGATGCGGTGGTGGTATGTCTTCGTGGTATCTAGCTTTTAGAAAATTAATTGTTTATTTATAAACATGGGTATTTAATTTTCTATAAAGGTGGTATTATCGAAAATACTAATTGTTGAACTTTTTTTATTTGTATATGGAAACAAACAATGCCCAAACCAAACAAAACAGTTCGACTTTTCAGGTCGTTGCTTTAGAAGCAACAACTTACTGGTCCTAACTTCAGTGAGTGGTTACGCACGCTCAAACTAGTTGTACGTGTAGAGAAACTAGAGGATGTGTATGACAATCTTATGCCTGACCATCCTGGTGTTAATGCTACTAATGAACAATTAGTAGAATGGAATGCTCTTTATGATCGTCATAATTTGCTTGTTTAATGCTTGGAACTATGACTCCAAATCTTTTCGGCAATTTAAAAATAAAAGTCATAAGGACATGATAACTGAGCTCCAAAAGATGTATGGAAAGCTTGGTGGTGTCGAACTACAAGAGTTAGTACACATCTTCAATTTATGCAAGCAGGAAGAGGGTCAATCCGTTAGCATTTATGTTCTATTGATGAAAATCTATTTAGATCATTTGGCAACTCTCAACTATGTTCTTCCAGAAGTTGTCTCTGTTAACTTGATTCTCAATTCACTTTCAAGTGATTTTAAAGGCTTTGTGCAAAATTACAATATGCAAAGCATGGGGAAGACAATTAGCGAAGTTCATTCTTTGCTTATTGAATTTGAGAAAGGAGTTAAGAAGAACAAGAAGTCAAATGTTACATCTTCTTCTACACCACAAGTGATGGCGATCCAAGGTGGTCGGATCCAGGAGTACAAACTGCAAGGTGGTAAGGCTAAAGGTAAAGGTAAGGAGTCCTAAAAAATTTTATCCTCCTAAACCTAAAAAACCTCAACCTTAAAAGAAATCCAGCAAAAGATTCCACATGTCACCACTACAAAGAGGGTGTACATTGGAAGAGGAATTGTCATGTTTATCTAGCTGAGTTGATGAAAAAGAAGCAAGTTGGATCGTCCACTTATTTAGGTATTTATACTATTGAATTATTTTCTTATTCTAAAAATTCTTGGGTGTATGACACTAGTTGTGGTACTAGCATTTGTAACACAAAACAGGAAATTAGAGGAGCAAAGAAGCTGAAGCAAGGTATTGTCTACTTTATGTTAAAAACGTCGTACGTGCTGAAGTAGAAGCAATTGGAAGTTTTGACTTAGTTTTACCTAATGGTTTAATTATTGTTTTGGATGATTGTCATTATGCACCTACTATAACTAGAGGTGTTGTTTCAGTTTCTTGTTTGCATGATAAAGGATTTTTTCATAAATTTACGGATTTTGGTATGACCCTTTCTTTTAATGATATGATTTATTTTAATTGTATCCGTGTTAATGGTATTTATGAAATTGATATGCATGATCCTACTTTGCAAATTGTGAATTCAATGTATTCAATTAGCAATAATAAATCTAAAGCAAGTTTAGATTCGACTTATCTTTGGCATTGTCGACTTGCTCATATTAGCAAGAAGCGAATTGGAAAGTTGCAACATGATGGAGTTTTAAACTCAACGGGTAGTGAACCATTTGATCAATGTGTTTCTTGTATATCGGGCAAGATGACAAGGAAATCCTTTCCGCATAAAACGGAAAAGGTGAAAGAACTACTTGGACTAATTCATACTGATGTATGTGGTCCACTTAGACATTTGTCAAAGCAAGGTGCTACATACTTCATTACCTTTACTGATGATTATAATCATTATGGTTATGTTTATTTACTTAAGCATAAACATGAAGTCTTTGAAACATTCAAGGCATTTAAGAATGAAGTAGAGAATCAACTCGGGAAGACTATTAAAGCCATTCGATCGGATCGGGTGGAGAATATATTAGTTAAGAATTTAAAGATTATCTAAAGGCTAGTGGAATTGTCCAACAACTGACTCATCCTTACACGCCATAACACAATGGTGTTTCTGAGAGGAGAAATCAAACTTTCCTAAACATGGTTCGATCAATGATGAGTCTTTCTACTTTGCCATTATCCTTTTGGGATTATGATTTAGAGACTATTGTACGCATTTTCAATACGGTTCTAACCAATAAGGTTGACAAGACTCCATATGAACTATGGCATGGAAAAGTTCTTAACTTGTCTTACTTAAAGGTCTGAGGTTATGAGGCACATGTGAAACGTCACACCCGACAAACTTGAATCAAGATCAGTTAAGCGTGTCTTCATAGATGATGACGTATAGTCCCAAGTCGGCTAGATAACCCAACCCACGGGTACTACCCGCGTTAAGTATGGATCATATACAAACAGCCCTAAAGCCCATAAGGCCCAATAAGCCGTTGTCGCGCATAGTTATGTCTTAAACCGTGTCCTGGCCTAATTTAGAATATAATTTAGATAAGATTATTATTCGCCTAAGTTAGGAGATATACACCATCCTTATTTACGCGATAAGGATCTGCCCATGTTCGGTAGTTATCACTTGCATAGGCCGCAAAAGTAACAGAGCCCAACTAGGGTTCCCTCGGGTATAAAAAGAACCTCAGAGGTTCCACAATGGTACGATATTCACGATATTATAATCCTCACTTGTACTAAAACCGATTACTTACTCTCACACTGGAGTCTAATTGTGGGACACGCGCCCATGGTAAGCCTAACGGTGTCTTTTATTAGTGTGTGCAGGGTCTTCAAACAATTTCACTTGGTGCAAGAGCCGGTACCCACAAGACCCCGAATTCAGCCTAACTTGGGTTAAGCGCGGTCCATCCAACTTTTGTATCAACAATACGTTACCCCAAGGAAACTATGGGTTACTAGTTCTACTACCCACCTGAAAACAAAATAGTTGTTGAGAGGTATGCAAATTTTTATAAAGAGTCTCATAGTTCAAAAAGATAGTGGGAGGATTGTAGAACAAGAGGATGAAGATTTTTACCTTCTAAAACTACTAGCAAAAATCCAATTGAGGAAGAAGTCTTACACCAGATGTAACTCAAGAAGAGGATGTAGTCCCTATTCGTAAATAAAAAAGAACAATCAAAGCACCTGAACGACTATGTCTAAATTTAAAATTTGAGGAACATAGTTTAGAGGATCTTAATGAATCCACTAACAATAGAGATGCAAAATTGGATTCTGAATCCGATAAGTGGATTGTTGCTATGAATGCGGAAATGCAATCTACGAAAGATAATCAAGTCTGGAGACTTGAGATTTACCACCCAATGGGAAAGTCGTGAAGGAAAGGTGGATTTACAAGAAGAATACGGACATATATGGCATTGTACACACCTATAAAGCTCAATTTGTAGCAAAAGGGTATACACAAACTTATGGTGTTGACTGTGAGGAAACATTTTATCTTGTTGCAGATTTGAGAGCTATTAGGATTCTCATAGCTATAACACCGTACTATGACGATGAGATATGACAAATAGATGTAAAAACCGCGTTCTTGAATGGTTTCTTTGAAGAATCTATATGGAACAACCGAAAGGTTTTGTTGATCTTGAGCATCCCAGAAAAGTATGTAGGCTTCAAATATCTATTTATGGACTTATGCAAGCACCAAGAAGCTGGAATAAAAGATTTGATGAAGAAATCAAAAAGTTTGGTTTTTATCAAAATTTAGATGAGCCATGTGTATATCAAAAAGCTAGTGGGAGTAACGTTATTTTCCTAATCTTATATGTTGATGACATAATCCTTATGGGAAAGCATATTCCGAGTTCACAAGAGGTAAAGACCTATCTTGGGAAGTGTTTTTCTATAAAATATTTAGGGGAAGTGACATTTATTATTAGAATCAAAATCTATAGAGATAGGTCGAAGCGGTTAATTAGACAAAGTCAAAATATATATCTTTATAAGATCTTGAAGAAGTATAGAACTCCAAGCGTGGTCTCATTCCTATGCAAGTGCAAAGTGACTTAAATAAAACACAATGTGCGACTACATCTAAAAACATGAAGCGTATGCTGAATGTTCCTTATGCTTCGGATGTAGGTTCTATTATGTATGTTGTGAGGTGCACAAGACCTGATGTTGCGTTTGCGCAAAATATTACAAGCCAATTTCAGCAAAATCCAAGTAAGAGTCATTGGACTGCTGTGAAAAATATTCTTAAGTATTTAAGACATACTAAGGATACGTTTTTGGTTTATGGTGGAAATCCTGAAGCTACCGAGCTGCAAGGTAATTGTTATTGTGATGCTGGATTTGAAACCGATAGAGATGACACTAAATCTCAAACTGGGTATGTTTTCGTTTTGAACGAAGGTGTGGTAGTATGGAAGAGCTCCAAACAAAGTAATACTGCACAGTCTGCCACAGAAGCTGAATATATCGTTGCTTCTGAAGCTGAAAAGGAAGCTGTTTAGATGAGGAAGTTTATTAGATAACTTGGCGTAGTTCCTACAATGAAGAACCTATAAAGATGTATTGTGACAATTCAAGTGCAATAATCATAGCTAACTGTTGGGAATCTAATTTTGTTAGATTTCCCTTAGTCATAGATTTAAACATAAATTAATCTGTTTGATATTAACTTGCCTGTGTCAAGGTAACAGGCAAGTAACACAAGACTCACAGAGTTCTAAGTCTCCATGAGCAACTATAGAGGAGTCCATGTCAGAGACATTGTCAAGGAAGTCGAAGATTACTGAAGACATACTCATTGGCTGTGATGGATAACAACCAAGATGTATCAGGGACTCTGAGTGGTTGAGTGTTAACAGGGGTGGCAGTACCATGTTAACACTCAATATACTTTGGATTTACCTAAGTGTTTAGGGGATAAGTTTTACAGCATAAAGTACGAGTCTATGAAGAAAAGGGAAACTGTGTCAGCTCTGTTTTCCTAAAGTGTTGTAGCAGACTATGAAGAATAGAAGAGCATCTTGTGACAGATGTCTGACATTGTCTGTTTTGTGTAGTCACCATCAACCAGCACTAGAAGTCAACCACGTACCACTATAAATAGGTTATGTAGCCAAGAGTTAATGTTGTTCACTTTGTTAGATTTCACACATTAACTCGTTAGATTTTATATACAAACAGTTGTGCCTGTGTTCTTAAGTTAGCTTTATTTTTTCCAAAGTGTACAAAACACATTGTCATCAAACTGTGTTATCCATAACACATGTAATACTTGTTATACAATAATAAAGTCTTACGTTTGAAAAGTATTTACGTGTGTTAATTATCTATCTTAATAGTTTCAAGCTAGGTTTAGGGACTTTCAATTGGTATAAGAGCAGTGTTTGATATTAAAACCTTCATAAACATTGTTCTGAGTTTTATAACCAAGATCCACCATGCCTGAAACGAGCAACACCCTACCACCACCAAATACGCTTTTTGGGAACAACACACCACCACTTCTAAATTCACCAAGAGTAACCCCACCCAAAATGACGACGATATTCCTCAACTTCTCGATTCAAGAGGCGGATCCCATGTTACGAACATGCCAGTATTTGATGAAGATGACTTTGCAAGTTGGAAAAGTCAATTTCTTGTCTATCTAGATGGACTTGAACCATTTCTTCTAGAAATTCTAGAAAATAGACCATATGTTCCCATGACGCTTACCTCTACTGATGAGAATCCTCTTCCCAAACCTCTCAAGCAGTGGACTCCAGCTGATAGGAAATTGGCAAACCAAGATAAACGTCTCAAAAGCATTATCATTTCCTGTCTTGCAAAACACATTATGAAATTAGTGATTCAATGTCCAACAGCCAAACAAATGTGGACAGACCTCATCCTAGGTCACGAAGGACCCTCTAAAACCAGAGAAACCAAGATTCAGGCACTTAGGCTTCAGTTTAATGCTTTCAAGGCACTTGAAGGTGAAAAGGTGCAACAGACTTATACAAGGCTGAAGATTCTTCTCAACGACCTTGCTATGAATGAAGTCACCATTGCACAAGCTGAAGTGAATGCCATTTTTATCAACAGCCTTCCCAGAAAATGGTTGAGCATGAATCAGACTCAGAGAGCCAATAACTCGATCAAGAATGATACGTTGGCTCAGCTGTATGGAAAATATAATTATGAAGAAGGGCTGATTGATACCATATATAAATCTGAGACTGAAAGATTTATAGTTCAGGGAGTAACATCAAAAGCCTTGGTTTCTACCTCACATTCTCATGACAGCGACACTGATGTTGAAGAAGATACTCGTAGTAGCCAAGAATTCATGACAGACCTCAATGCAGAGTTTCATGAAAGAGATTTACTAGCCAGTCAAAGAAGATTCTACAAAAGGCCAGGGAGAGTAGGATCAGCTAGTAAACAACCTGACAAATCAAAAGAGACTTGCTTTGCCTGTGGAAAACTTGGACATTTTCAAAAAGACTATCCATCTACGAAAACATCCTCACCATCTTACCCTTCATCATTCAAACCTTACAAGTTCAAATATCAAAAAACAACTCATCTCACCAATCTAATTCCTTTGATAATGAGAAAAAGGATTACAAAAACAAATACAAGGCACTAAAAGCTGAGTTAGAACAGATGAATTTGAAGCTAGAAGCTCTGTCAAAGAAGAAAGGGGGTGATAAAAGGACAGAGAAAGGGTTGGTAACTGAAGCTTATGATTGGAATGATGAGCCGCTGACATCGGATGAAGAGGACACTACCAAGGTCAGGGCCTTTATGGCAATCGCTGAGGATGAACCAACTGTTAGAAAAGGAGATGCTAGATCAGGACAATGGGTTGACATCACAATGAAAAATGTACACATGCTTATCTCTATGTCTAAAAGTGATGAACATAAACATGTCCTTGATTATACCATAGTTGATTTACACTTTGTTGAGGAAAAAAGAAAGAACCTGCTTGATAAATTTCACTCTGTTAAACTTGAATTGTTGACTGCTAAGGCTGAATGTGAAACTTTAAAACAGGTTAACTCTGAAAACATAACTCTTCAAAATGAGGTTAATAAGTTGTCTTTAAGAAACAGTGCCTTAAATGATCAAGTAGCTGAACTACATAAGGTTATAGAAAAATGGCTGTCAGTAGGTTCACTATAAATGAATTACTTGATGATAAACTTCCAACTGACATAACTAGGGCTGTTACTGCTAAAAGAAACAAAATGAAGACACTTAAGAAACCCAAAGAGATTGTTTTCAAATCTACAAAGACTATACATATGTCTGAGCCACTCTTAGCTAATGTACTTGTCTCTAAAGATGAAATTGATAACACTGCACCTTTAACATCTTTTCTTAAACTCTCTGGAGTTGAACCCAGCAGTTCTTCTAGAGGAGCTAAGGCTGAACCCAAACCAGATGTTGAGACACCACCAGCTAAGATTTTTGATGTACCTGCAAAACAATCTGTTAAGCAAAATGTCTATAAGCATGTCTTAACAAACCCTATGAACAAAGTTGAATCCTCAACTGAAGAACGCCTGTTATCTTTGATTAAAGAAGTAGAACTCTTAAAAGAACATATTAAGCCTTCCGCTGAATGCTCTACTTCCTCTGAACCTAAGTCTATTCTAGGAGAACCCAAAGGTGAAAAGTTTGTCAAACCTTACTGTAATGTGTGTAAAAATTCTCATCACATGACCATAGATCATAATAAACAAATGGCTTTTAAGAGATCATAGACACCTTTTAGAGGCAGACAACAGGCTACTAGGAGACCATCAGGTAATTATAAACCTTACCCTCCATGCAAATATTGTGGATTTATAGACCATCACTCATATTAGTACAGTCACTTTCTAGGATGTGACATCTGTGGAAGGTACACCCATGACACAGCCAAATGTCCTTCACATAGTCACAAGTTTTATAGGAACTCAAGAGTTACTAATCAGCAATTCAGGGAACCCACTGGAAAGTGGGTTCACCATAGGAAATAATCTGTTTCTATATATCTGTGCAGAAACATCTCAAGGAATTGGTCTGGTATCTAGATAGTGGCTGTTCTAGACACATGATAGGAGTTCAACAATACCTGCACAAATATTCAAAAGAGCATGGTCCTAAAGTGGTGTTTGGGGATAACTCTTCCGGTGACACAATGGGATATGGCTCAGTTAACTACAATGGGATAACCTCCACAAAGGTTGCTTATGTGAATGGTCTTAAGCACAATCTCATCAACATCAGCCAATTGTGTGATGCTGACTACAAGGTTTTGTTTACCAAGACTCAAGGAACCATATTCAACCAAAATAATGACGTAGTGTTAATTGCACCAAGAATACGAGATGTGTATGTCATCAATATGGCCTCTTGCTCAGAAGAAAACTCAAATTGTTTTCTTGCTAAGGCCTCTGAAAGTGTCAATTGGCTGCGGCACAAAAGACTCTCTCATCTCAACTTCAATAACATCAACAATCTAGCCATACAAAACTTGGTTGCTGGTCTACCACTTGTGACTTTCACAAAAGACAAGACTTGTTCAGCTTGTGTTAAGGGAAAGCATCACAGGTCATCTTTTAAGACCATGCAATCATTCTCTATTAACACGTGCTTACATCTCCTTCACATGGATTTGTTTGGACCTGTCAAACCACATACCATCAATCACAACAAATATACCTTGGTCATTGTTGATGAATTCTCAAGGTATACGTGGGTTTTCTTCCTCAAAAGGAAAAGTGATGTAGCTGATGCCATCATGTCCTTCATCAGGCAGGTTGAAAACATGAATGAAGTTAGAGTAAAAGCTCTAAGAAGTGATAATGGGACTAAATTCAAGAATCAACAGCTTGAAGCTTTTTGTGATGAAAAGGGAATATCACAAAACTTCTCTTCGGCTGGCAATCCTGAAAAAAATGAAGTAGCTGAAAGAAGAAACAGAACATTGATTGAAGCAACTAGAACCATGCTGAATGGTGCAGCTTTACCAAAGCAATTCTAGGGAGAAGCTGTCCACACTGCCTGCTATACCCAGAATATATCAATCATTGTTAAACGACATGAAAAAACTTCTTATGAAGTTTTTAGAAAAAGAGCACCAAATGTCAGCTACTTCCATGTCTTTGGTTGCCCTGTCTTCATCTATAACTACAGGGACCAACTTGGAAAGTTCGATGAAAAAGCTGATGATGGTTTCTTCTTAGGATACTCTCCAACAGCCAAAGCCTTTAGAGTATTCAACACAAGAAAACAGGAACTGAGAAGAAACCTTTCATGTCTCATTCAATGAAGATGATGACGTGCTACAAAGAACAGGAACATAAGGTGATGAAATTGATTTCAACGAAAACAGGTCTTTCCCAACAGATGAGTTCTCTGAACCAAGGCCTGTCTTTCATCATCATCCACACAAAGATACTCTTATACCATATGTTCTTGCATACGACCCGCTGTCAACTCACAACACTGATGTTCCCACTACTCAAGTACTTATTGAAGAAGAACATAAGCCTTCCACAAGCACTTGTTCCACCTCAGCTGAAGATGACTCACCTAGAACTCATGATCAAGAAGATTCTCCTATTGTCTGTGAATCATCACATCTTGAAATAGTTGAGGTAGACACAGACACATAGATTGTTTTTGAAATAGTCCTCCTACTCAGCAAGATGAAACTCAATTTGTACTCTCATCCTCCATACCTGATCCTGTCTATGACTCCCCAGCTCCTCAAAGCAAATGCTCAGGAGATCAACACATTCTTTCTGTCAACATTATTGGTGAACCAAATTGGTTACTACTAGACAGAGAATTCATGACTCAAAATCAGCCTCAGCTAATGAATGTTTGTTTGCTGAATTTGTATCCCAAATTAAACCCAAGCGTGTAGCTGAAGCCCTTGTTGAAGAAAGCTGGGTTGCTGCAATGCAGGAAGAAATCAATCAGTTTAAAAGAAACAAGGTATGGACTCTAGTGTTAGCTCCACCTGGTAAGAACATCACAGGTATTAGATGGATATATAGGAACAAGATGGATGAGATTGGTAACATCATAAGGAACAAGGCAAGGTTAGTTGCACAGGGGTATACACAGACTGAAGGGATTGATTATGATGAAACATTTGCACCAGTAGCAAGACTTGAAGCCATCATAATCTTCCTTGCTCACGCTACATATATGAACTTCACTGTGTATCAAATGGATGTTAAAAGTGCCTTCCTCAATGGAGATTTGGCTAAAGAAGTGTATGTTGAACAGCCTAAAGGATTCGAGAACATCGAGTTTCCCAACCATGTGTACAGGCTTCACAAAGCAATGTATGGGCTGAAACAAGCTCCAAGGGCATGGTATGAAATGCTTGTCCACCTTTTTAACTAAAAATAAATTTGTTAGGGGTTCCATTGATAAAACACTGTTTACCTTCAAGGATAAAAGTGATTTCATCATTGTACAGATTTATGTGGATGATATCATCTTTGGGTCTACAAATGTTAATCTTAATAAACGTTTTGCTAAATTAATGACCAAGAAATATGAGATGAGTATAATGGGTGAATTAACTTACTTTTGGGTTTTCAGATTAAAAAATGTCCTAAAGGAATTTCAATTTGTCAAGAAAAGTATGTTAAGGATTTACTTAAAAAATATGACTTGGCTGATTGTACATCAATGAAATGCCCCATGCTTCCACCCAACAATTTGGGTCCTGATGAGTCAGGGGTCTCTATCAATAAGACTATGTATAGAGGCATGATTGGGTCACTCATGTATCTCACAGCCAGTCGCCCTGATATCTAGTTCTTCACATGTCTCTGTGTAAGGTACCAAGCTAACCCAAAGGAATCCCATCTAGTGGCTGTTTAGAAAATTTTCAGGTACCTCAAAGGAACAACCTCTCTAGGTTTGTGGTATCCCAAAGAATCAGGCTTTAATCTCAAGGCATAATCAGATTCAGACTATGCTGGGTGCTGCATTTACAGGAAAAGTACCTCAGGGAGCTGTCAAATCCTAGTAGGAAAGTTGGTTGGATGGAGTGTAAAGAAGCAAAACTTTGTGGCAATGTCATCAGCTGAAGCTGAATATGTTGCAGCTGCTAGTTGTTGTGCTCAAGTACTGTGGATAAAGAGTCAACTAGCTGACTATGAGATTCTATATGACAAAGTACCCATCTTCTGTGACAATACAAGTGCTATTGCCATCTCAAACAACCCTGTGCTTCACTCTCGAACCAGACACATAGATATCAGGTATCACTTTATCATGGATCATATTGTCAAAGGAGATATTGAGCTGCATTTTGTTCCCACATAGCTGCAACTAGCTGACATTTTTACCAAGCCTTTGGCTGAACCTTCGTTCAACAGACTAGTTACTGAGCTGGGTATGCTTAATATCTCAAAGCCTGTGGCTGATATTTAATGTGTGTCATTAAGTCTGAGTAGAATATTAAATGTTTTTCACTTGAAACTGGTAGTTACTTTCCAAGTAAATGCTAAAAATATTCCCAATATTTAATTCATACTTTTTTCGATGAACGAGGAGACAAACAGTTTTGAAAGGTCAAGGGACCCACTTGTGTGTAGTCATTTTCCCACTACGCATTTAATGCTGTTGTATAACTGTTTCAAATTTTGAATATAAATATTATCCCAAGGTTTTTTCACCTAACACTTTTCTCATTATTCACTATTTGCATCTCTCTCACTAAAACCTCTCTCTAAATCCTCTCACCATCTTTGTCTTCATCATCCTCGAATCAATGGCGTTTCCAGTACCAAAAGCTTCTAACGTATCTTTAGAGATCAACCATTCTTGCATATAACAACTCAATAGGATGGCTAAAAGCTCCTAATGACACATACCTAGATTTGGTGAACTTTATGAAGAATTGTGACGTTGCCGAAGCTTTCACCAGATCTCCTTCATTCTTCTACCAAGAATACCTTAGGGAATTCTGGTACTCTACTGAAGTTCTTGATGATGACACCATCTCTTTCAACCTCTCTTGTCAAGAAAACCCCTTTTCTTTTTCTGTTAAGGATTTCTCCACCTTGTCTGGCCTTAGAAATGGAAATGAATGCCTAAAAACCGTCGACAAAAAGGTTGTTAAGGATGCCCTTGCCACTCTCAATCCCAAATCTGACACTCACCCAGACCTCACACCCGCTGAAGTAGTTGTTAGATCTCCTCTGAAGATCAAGTATTTTACGCCTATGTGGAAGGTTCTATTCTCACACATCGTCAAGTCTTTGGGAGGAATGCAAGGCTCTCAAGACCAGCTGTCATTCAATCATCAGACCATTGCATATGGGTTGATATGGGGTGTTGATGTAGATATTAGAAGTATTGTTTTCTAAAATCTAGTGGAAAAGCTGAAAGGAACCAATCAATCAAGGGAAAAGAATATTTGTTATGCTCGATTTCTCTCTTTTATCTTCGAAAGTCTTCTCGTTGATAACTACCACAACTCTGAGCTCATAGCTATGAAGCCTTACCATATCACTAGGGCTATCTACAAAGTGATTAGATCGAATGATGTGCCAGTGACAGCCCACATGAAGATAGTTGCCGCAAAACAACAAGCTGTTGTTCAGCCTTTGATCCCTTCTGTTGAGAAGGTGAATACAACAAGTAAGTCTGGCATGTCTGTGTCTTTGACCTCTAGGCAACTTACTTCGCTGTCCAAAGCAACAACTGACCGACAGACTATGAAGAAGCCAAACCCCTCTTCTTCCAAAACCCAAACTGTCCTTAAGGCCAGGGTGAAGAAGATTGTAACAATCCCAACTCCCCCTGTTCCAAGATTGTCTGTGGACACAGAAACCTCAGCTGATTTTCAAAAAGAGTCTAGTGTCTCTACCTCAGCAGAGACAGCAAGAAACCCGCCTAAGACCGCTGATATCTCACAGGTAATTAGTTTATAATTTTTAGAGTTACACAAGCAACCACTCTCAAATATCTGTAGGTGAGAATGGTGAAGTTAGGGTTATCCTCGACCCATAGGAGTCTATGTCTGCACTTAGAATTCTTTTAAGACTTCTTTACACACTGTCTTTGCACCAGGGAGTGATTCATTTGTGTTTATAAAGCACCCCGATGACCCTGCACCCTCTAGACAGTATACATGCAAACAATAACCTGTGTACACATATGTCTCGACCTAGAGTAGTTGTACTTCACTCAGTCTCTAGGTTCCTTCAGAAAAAGAATCCCAAAAGTTTAGCTTTTAGGAAGGCCGAATAATCATCCTCAGCCTTCTTAGGGACAGCGTAAAATGACGATCTTAAACTACATCTTTTTCACAAACAAAAGAATCTCAAAGGATTTATCCTTTCAGGGGGAGCTGAATAATCACACTCAGCTTTCCTAGGGGTAGCGTAACAGGCGATCTTAAACCACATATGTTTCACAATTAAAAGAATCCCAAAGGATTTATCCTTTCAAGGGGAGGTGAATGATCACACTCAACTTTCCTAGGGGCAGCATAACCGACGATCTTAACCCACATATGTTTCACAGATAAAAGAGTCCCAAAGGATTTATCCTTTTGGGGGGGCTGAATAATCACACTCAGCTTTCCTAGGGGCAGCAAATAGCGACCAATAACCTCACTATTTCCACACTTAAAAGAATCCCAAGGATTTATCCTTTAGAGTGGCTGAATAACCACCCTCAGCCTCTCTAGGACAATGTACTGGCGACCATTCCCTCTATCTATTTCCCTGTTACTAACTTACACCAATTGCATGCTAATGTTGAACACCTCCATGTAGATTCTCATACTACAGCAGAGGAAGCTAATAAAGTGACTCAGGAACAGCCAATAAAGGACGACATCATGCTTGATGCTGAAGATGATGTACTTGCCCTCATTGACAGCCTTTCTGAACCTGAGTCAATGTCTGATGATGAAATTCTCCCTGAGGGGATGATTGAAGAAGAAGATGACGAGGACGATGAATAGTATCCTCTGTCACCTCCTAAAAACATAGTTGTGTCCACTCCAACTGATGAAATTACTCCACCTCCCAAGGAAGCTATTATGACACCTAAGTCTTCTGAATCTGTCACCATGGAGCTTCCGAAGGCTGTGTATGATCCTACGGCTGAATTTTTATTGTTTGATCATCCACAGCAGACCAACTTTGATCTTTTACCAAGGGAAGATGATTATGAGCAACAAATCCTGAACATTCATAACTTAAAGCCCTATCATCACGCCTTAGACATTGAACGCCTGTCACGTAAGTTGGATCGAATGGGGTCTGAAATACATACTTTCACAACTAACTTTCAGAAAATAATCACATAGGCTGTTCAAGATGCTATCACTGAACCTATCAAAGATGGCACTCGAAAAGGTGTTTCTCATGGACTGAGCCATTTATCCACTCGCATCAAAGACGCCATCACTCAAGAGGTCCCTAACATTCTCTCAGCTCATGAGTTGGTTATGCACAAGGAGTTTGAGGCTGTCTATGCAAGACAAAAATGCCGTACAACTTATTTAGCAAGAAATGTTGATCGCTCTGTCAATATAAATTGTAAGAAGCTTTTAAGAATTGCCATAGGATCAAGGAACAGGCAAAGAAAAATGGCTGCATCGGTTGAACAGGTTTCCATGTACCTTCAGTCACGTTCAGCCAAGCGTCTAGAGAGACAGGCTAAACGTGAGGGGGGGGGGGGGGAGGAAATTGATTTACTCAAACTTGAACCTGTCACACTAACGCAGGTACAACTGAAAACATCATCCCTACACCCATTCCACTCCAAGTCATCACACCCATCACTGTACCTGATGATGATGAAAGTAAGGGGAGCAACGGAACAACAAAGGAGCTAATACATCAGACTCCCTGTCTTTGGATAACACCATTGAGGCAGTGGATGATGGTGAACCCAATGCTAAGAAACTTAAATTTACTGTTAGCTCCCTACCAACGGCTATACAAGATCAAGCTCAGATGGCATTTCTCAAACTAGCTGAAGAGCTTAGAAAAGCAAGTGAGGTATCCTCTGTCTCGAAGAAAGGGAAAGAAATAGTTATGGTAGACTTAGACGCCAAACTAAAGAAGATAGTTGTGATGCTAGAGACAAGAGGATCAACCACTAAAATATCTCAATTCTCAACCTTTAAATCTAAAAATGAAAAACCTCTAACAGCTGAAGAGATTGAAAAACAGGCACTTGAATTTACAAGATTGAATGAAATCAAGAAGGCCAAAGAGCTGGATGAAGCCAAGCTAAAAGCCACGTCTCCTCAACTCAGAGATGAGCAAAGAAAAAGGTTAAGGGAAATGGAAGTTAAACGCACAGAGGCTCTGAAAAAGGTAAAAGCTGACTATGATGCCTGCGTCAATAACATATATGCACCAGGGAAAATCACCAAGTTTAAATACACTATTCACAAGTCTACCCATACACCACAGATGGTTTTGTGGAGAGATAATTAACAGGCCAACATGGATCTTTTTGAAAATTTTAAGTTAAAGACACTTGGTCTGTTTGAATGGTTTGAACTTGAAGCTTTAGCTAAGAAGAAGACTGGACAGGAAAATTTTACACTCCTAAAGACTCTCAAAGCTAAGTTTAACCGGGTAAAGGAAACTACAGCCAAACTTAAGGTTGACCCCCCACCACAGCTGTTTGAACAAGAACCCTCAAAACCTGAAAAGAAAAGAAGGAATATTTAATTCATTAAGGAAACCTTCGTGATAGATGATATCCAAGTGGATGGAATGCACAGGAATTTGATTCTTCCAAATGGGATTGTAGGTCCTATTGATGGTCAGACTTACACTTAGCCTGAAAAAGGTATGGCCTACATGAACAGGGGATGCCAATATGTGTTCCAAAGGGAAGATGAGCTGGGGCTTGCATCAACTATTCAGCTTCTTGTGTTTCAGAAAGTGCTTAAAATCAACACAGAGTATTCCAAGGTATTTTCCCAAGCTTTGCAGGCTGAATTAGATACTAGAACAGACATAGCTGAAGATGAAGAGAAAATCAAGATTGATGATTACTGAAGTATTCACAGCTGAACGTTTACACTCATATTTTGTTTTACTCGTGTATTATACTTGTAATTTTTTTTAAGTATTAATGAATTATGAAGTTGTTTGTTAGATCTGTTATGTGTAAGAAGAAGCTGTTATCTCACTTACTATAGCTAATTTAGGTCTAGCTGTATTTATGTTTAAATAAGGGGAGATTGTTGGGAATCTAAGTTTGTTAGATTTCCCTTAGTCATAGATTTAAACGTAAATTAAGCTGTTTGATATTAACTTGCATGTGTCAAGGTAACAGGCAAGTAACACAAGACTCAAAGAGTTCTAAGTCTCTATGAGCAACTACAGAGGATTCCATGTCAGATACATTGTCAAGGAAGTCGAAGATTACTTGAAGACATACTCATTGGCTGTGATGGATAACATCCAAGATGTATCAGGGACTCTGAGTGGTTGAGTGTTAACAGGGGTGACAATACCCTGTTAACACTCAGTACACTTTGGATTTACCTAAGTGTTTAGGCGGGCAGTTTTACAACCTAAAGTACGAGTCTATAAAGAAAAGGGAAACTGTGTCAGCTCTGTTTTCCTAAATCGTTGTGGCAGACTACTAAGAATAGAAGAGCATCTTGTGACGAATGTCTGACATTGTCTGTTTTGTGTAGTCACCATCAACCAGCACTAGAATTCAACCCAATACCACTATAAATAGGTTATATATCCAAGGTTTAATGTTGTTCACTTTGTTAGATTTCACACATTAACTCTTTAGAGCTTATAGAACGAACAATTGTGTCTGTGTTCTTAAGTTAGCTTTATTTTGTCCAAAGTGTACACAACACATTGTCATCAAACTGTGTTATCCATAACACATGTAATACTTGTTATACAATAATAAAGTCTTATGTTTGAAAAGTATTTACTTGTGTTAATTATATATCTTAATCGATTCAAGCTAGGTTTAGGGACTTTCACTAACGAACTGGGAGTTCAAAGAGGCGCCAGACACTACCAAATAAGATATCACTATGTTCGTGAATGTATTGAATTAGGTGAAATTGATATAATTAAAGTTCATACAGATAATAATCTAGCAGATCCTTCTACGAAGGCTTTACCTGATAGAAAGCTTACTCGACATGCTAGGAGCATGGGACTTCGTCCTACTAGTAGTTTCATGTAATCTATTTTAGTATTTGGATAAAGGATATTGTTAAACAATATTTATTTTATGAATTAAAGTATTGGATATGTTCGTTTTCTTTAATATTTATTGGTCCTATTTTTGCATGTTTAAATCCTTGAATAATATGTTATTCTAAAATTGTCTATGTCGATGAATTATATGGGAATATAATTGAAGTAAGACATATATGCGAAATGGTAATATTCGTAGAATATGCAAGAACAGTTCACCAACTCATACAATATTCAAAAGTTGTATATTGTACATCTCCTACTAACAAGTCAATCACTTTATGGATTGGCGTCTTTAAGTGAAACTTGTAAATGATTTACATTAATAAATCCTTTGAATTGAGATGCAAGCATGTCTTATATATGTGGATGGTACTTTTTGCTATAGTTCTAACACTAGCCTGAATAATGTAGTAATAAAGACTATAATCATTTGTATCTTGAAGCATGTAAGAGGCACGCGTAGTCAAGATATAATTTGCTCATTCAATTATGATTGAAGAATAATGCTACTGGGCCCCTCGTTAATTATTTAGATGTTTGTTTGGTCATACCCAATGGTAATCTAGATTTGTCTCGATTAGATTGGTAATCTATATTAATTATGTAACACGAGAAACATAATAGTTAACATAGAATGACTTTGATCCATATCCATTATCAACATGACATTTGAGAAACAAAGGAATTGTAAATGCTTAAGTCAATTAAGTGTTCTTTATGGAAAACTACACTCGAGAGTTTTTGGGAGCATTGGCGTGTTTCTAGACGCAACCAATGTTACTATATTATTATCACATGTCTAAGTGGGAGCTGTTGGAATATGTTCATGTAATAATATATGTTCGGAAGTCGTCCCGAGCCTATGGAGACGCACGCGTTAATACGTAAAACAATTATACGTTAATATTGTTGGAGCATAATTTGGCTAGGCCGGTCTGACGACTCTCCTGGACCGTTAATCGTCTTCTCGGGTCCTAAGTAATGCTACAAACAAAGAAGAACCGGTTAGACGTGAACCCTAGGCCGGAGCCCCGGGGTCTACCTCTGACGGTCAAGTTAGTATTCGGTCGATATATTGTAAAGAAGTGTGGTTAAGAGAGATAACCTGATGTAGAATGAGACCTCTACCCTTGTATTTATAGGACCAGGATTTCTTGGAGGGTAAGTTAGGTATGTGTGGGCCGCGGGCCTATCGGTCTGGGCCGACTCCAGACTATACGTCGACATGTCCCCTAGTCTAGTATGATATGGTCCATGATCATGTTATGCTAGACTTATTCATGTATCACGCTTACTAAACAACCGCGTGCGGCTTGCTGCTAGGACATCCTCGTGGGTCATCCGTAACATATGGCTCCACTCGTGATGGGATTCCTTTAGCAAAAATATGATGGGTTGGGATTGTGGATAGTGAGTGTAGCCACTATACGCCATCATGTCCCCCCAGTCTAGTATGCGAGGTTGTCACCAAGGTTACTAGACGTTGCTCCATATCGGCTACCTTTAAACATATCTACGTCGAAAGAAAATGGGAACCTGTATACGTAAGACGGGTGGTTGTGCTTGAATGCTTGGTTTCCCGTTATGCAACGGTAAAAACCCCGTAATAAGAAAACGTGTTCTATAGCCGGGGTAACACTGGCATTTGGCAAGGTTTAAGTCTTGTTCATCACTAACGTGAGGATGACAAGAAGGTTTTATGAAGGTGGAAGTGGAACCCGTATGTTGCATTGTGAATATTTTGAAGGCTTACTTCTTGTACCCACTGATGATGATACATAATGCGAATATTTCATTCGTCTTAAGGAAAACAAAAGACGTACTTCTATGGCAAGGTGATGCAGATGGTACATCCGTCTTGTGGCCACGACAAACGATAATGATTTCAACAAGTTTTCACGGTTTTTCCTGAACTAAACGTAGTTGATCAGGCTTCGCCTAATTAACGTCAAACAATGAAAACTTTGAAGAAATCATTTCGTAGCCGGGTAAAGTAATTCGTCGCGGAAGACGTACTTCCGCAACAAAGAAATGTGCCAACGGAAGACGTACTTCCGCGGCGAAGATAATGAGTGCGTGGAAAAAATTACTTCCACGGCGAAGGAGAATGTGCACGTAGACGGATTGCTTCCACGGCGAAGGAGAATGCGCTTCGTGGAAGGATTTCTTCTACGGCGAAGGAGAATGCGCACGTGGAAGGATTACTTCCACGGCGAAGGAGAATGCGCTCGTTGAAGGATTGCTTCCACGGCAAAGGAGAATGCGCACGTGGAAGGATTGCTTCCACGACGAAGGAAAATAAGCACGTGGAAGAGCACTTCCATGACTAAAGGTAATGGGAAAACAAAAGAGATACTTCCACGGCGAAGACAATGAGCCAGTGGAAGGAGTACTTCCACGACGAAAATGATAATCTAGTGGAAGGAGTACTTCCACTGCGAAGATAATGAGCACGTAGAAGAGTACTTCCACAGCGAAAACAATGCGCCAATAGAAGGAGTACTTACATGGAAAAGGATAATAAGCCCATGGAAGAGTACTTCCACAGCGAAAACAATGAGCACGTGGAAGAGATACTTCTACGGCGAAAATAATGAGCACGTGGTAGAGATACTTCCACGTCGAAGATAATAAGCACGTGGAAGAGATACTTCCACGACGAAGATAATAAGCACGTGGAAGAGATACTTCCACGTCGAAAATAATAAGCACGTGGAAGAGATACTTCCACGGCGAAGATAATAAGTACGCGGAAGAGATACTTACACGGCGAATATAATAAGCACGTGGAAGAGATACTTACACGACGAATATAATAAGCACGTTGAAGAGATACTTCCATGGCGAAGATAATAAGTACGTGGAAGAGATACTTCCGCAACGAAAATAATGAGCACGTAGAAGAGATACTTCCACGATGAAGATAATAAGCACGTGGAAGAGATACTTCCACGGCGAAAATAATAAGCACGTGGAAGAGATACTTCCACGACGAATATAATAAGCACGTGGAAGAGATACTTCCACAACGAAGATAATAAGCACGTGGAAGAGATACTTCCACGGTGAAAATAATGAGCACGTGGAAGAGATACTTCCACAGCGAAGATAATAAGCACGTGGAAGAGATACTTCCACGGCGAAGATAATAAGCACGTGGAAGAGATACTTCCACGACAAAGATAATAAGCACGTGGAAGAGATACTTCCACGGCGAAGATAATAATCACGTGGAAGAGATACTTCCACGACGAAGATAATAAGCACGTAGAAGAGATACTTCCACGGCGAAGATAATAAGCACATGGAAGAGATACTTCCACGGCGAAGATAATAAGTACGTGGAGGAGATACTTCCACGGCGAAGATAATAAGTACGTGGAAGAGATACTTCCACGGCTAAGATAATAAGCAAGTGGAAGAGATACTTCCATGGCTAAGATAATAAGCACATGGAAGAGATACTTCCACGGCGAAAATAATAAGCACGTGGAAGAGATACTTCCACGGCGAAGATAATGAGCACGTGGAAGAATACTTCCACGGAGCATGAATAAGCCAACGGAAGAGATACTTTCGTGGCAAAGGCATAAGAAAATGGAAGAGATACTTCCATGGCGCTAAAACAAGCGCGTGAAAGGAGTACTTCCACGGCGAAGAAATAAGACAATGGAAGAGATAATTCCATGGCGCAGAAACAAGCGCGCAGAAGGAGTACTTCCGGGGCAAAGGAATAAGCCAATGGAAGAGATACTTTCATGGCAAAAGGAATAAGCCGACAGAAGGCGGACTTCTGCAGATAAGGAATATATCCAAAGATATTTGTGTGACTTGCACATAAATAGTGGTATTATTATACCCTAGTAGCCCCCCAAGTTTAATGGTGCTACACTCGATTAGTAGTATTAAACTTAATCAAGTATTCAAAAAATTACGATCACGTAGACCAGCGAGAATGGACGTACAATAGCCGCGTCGAAAGATAGAAATTGGGTTCAAATGTGCGAAGGGTCTTGCCATAACCGCGAATTGTCACATAGTATAAGACGTATCTTAACTAACTTATTGGATGATCTATGCCATTACTTGTGGCGTACCGCTACTACCATAAGGACGGTTAAAGTTTTGACAAAATGTTGTTAGACGTGCACAGTGTGTCTTTTGCAAGTCCATCATGAGTCATGTGGTTTGCGTAACTTACTACAACGTCTTGATAGCAAGGTGTCTAACAAGGATACATGATCCGTGGTCGTTGGGTTTGCAACCCTCTTACACGACAAGTTGAATTATTAGGTTCACTCAATCCTCTTATTCCACCTGGGAACGATGTGTACATGTACGCCTGTAGGCAGAAGATATCCGAGTGTACGGACTAGCACGGATGGACGTACCATGACCGCGAGTGACAAATAAAATATATTATTTAAAGAAAATATATGTAATATATCTTATCGATTTAAAAGATATATATAATATCGCTTATAAATAAATAATATCGGAATATATCCTAACCAAATTTAAAAGATAAATAATTTTTTCGAGTAATTTAAACGATGTGTTTAATATCATTTATTAATATAAACAATATACCCGAACATGCGGATTAATTAATAAAGAAGCGGCTCATGACCGTAGTGAAAAAATAAATATGACCGAACATATAGATAAGCACGGCTGGACATACCATGACCGCGAATAAAAAATAAAATAATTGTTGAATGTGTAGACGAGTGCGGATAAGTGCGGCTAGACGTACCATGACCGCGATAAAGAGGCTGGGTCGCGACATATTCAAAAAATAAAATATTTTCAAATGTGCGGACTACCGCGAAAAAACGATGTCCCATGATCGTAGGTACCAAAAAATAACATAACCGATTAAAAAAAAACTTTTCCATTTTGTATACATCGGCAGGAAGATAATAAGTATTTATTTCAAGTATATGCATTTAATGGCCTGGAAAAAAATGTATTACCGTAGTATATTAATCTCAAATAGATGCAAGATGTGATATTTGCGCCACTAAAATCAAGATTTTGTGTCCAACGAATATAATCCATATAAGAAAGAATGATAATAATGTCAAATAACTAAGATTTTGTTACCACATATGATGCACCATATTTTTTGTTTCTTTAGAAGATATCATAATAACCACTTTAGGAAAAATTTACACATAACTTAAATTGCGTTTCAAGAATCATTACACATACTTGCGCATATTCTGATGTAATTTAATATTGATATCACAACACTAACCGAGATCCTTTTTGCTTTAGTGTTGTTTAGTGTCATTAGGGTAGACCCACTTATCAAAAAATAAATCATAACAACAGTTTGTAAATTTTTAATGGTACATGTTGTTACCTTTTGATAGATATTTATCATGATGTAACGTTTGAATGTTTTCGGTGTATAATGAAAAACAAGTTTTGCGAATCAAGCGTCCGCGCAAGGAAGAATGCTGAATGAAAAAATAATAAAAAACAAATTAAATTTTAGGGTTACCGAGTATCAACATGGATTTTTTGATTTTTCGGTAGGATGAGACCACAAAACATAATATGTTCATTGTCCCACGGATGGCGCCAACTTGTTGGAGCATAATTTGGCTAGGCCGGTCTGACGACTCTCCTGGGCCGTTAATCGTCTTCCCGGGTCCTGAGTAATGCTGCAAACAAAGAAGAGCCGGTTAGACGTGAACCCGAGGCCGGAGCCCCGGGGTCCACCTCCGACGGTCAAGTTAGTATTCGGTCGATATATTGTAAAGAAGTGTGGTTAAGAGAGATAACCTGATGTAGAATGAGACCTCTACCCTTGTATTTATAGGATCATGGTTTCTTGGAGGGTAAGTTTGGTATGTGTGGGCCGCGGGCCTATCGAGCCGGGCCGACTCGAGACTATACGTCGACAAATATATTATGCGTAATATATTAATTAGTTATAAGCTATTTCAAACGTTAATTAATTAGTTAGTTAATGGGATTTTATAAACGGTAGTTAAAAGTTAACTACAAAGATTTATATATAAAACAAATAAAAAGCAAATTTGGAATTGATGCTTTATTACTCATGACGTAGGATTAATTTTCCTAATTGTATTGGGAGTACCGAGTACCGACTATGCATGTGTGTATATATATATTATGAGCCATCATCGCAAAAAGGTTATGAGATAAATAATAAACAAAGCCATTAATGATTATTTTCTTTGGTTATATATTGTGCGATCAAAACTAATACCTCTAAGTTATTAGTTTTGTGTTTATTTGTTTTAACAAATATTGGCTAGTTTTATCACTATTAGTACTAGCATACTTAATTGTTTGCTAGAACGTATTGTGTGCGTATTCTTAGAAAGATCATATATAACATCCAGAAGTTTTGGTTAATGTAATATCCATGTTCATAAATAAAAAGGTGATTTTACTAAGAAACTTCTGCATTTTCACTATGCTACATGACTGACTTATGGATCTCACTATCATAATTGTCACATCAACATATGCCTATATGTTGCAAACACTGTATATATCAAGTCTGAGTTCTAAAAGTTATCATATGAATAAACAATGAATAAGAACAACTCAAATATAACAATGATACCCTAAATTCCCATAGAAACCTAGAAATCCCTTATAAACTAATATATCAAGCAATGTAACCACAAAATGACAATGTACAATTATTAAACACTCTATACTAATTCTAATCGACCAAATAAAGAAAAGTTAAATAATCACAAAACACTAATATTCACTAATCACAAGCTAATTACAATAAAATGACCTAAAACCAGGATTAGCATCTAAAATTCAACCTATAGTGAATTAGACTCTAATCGTTTGCAATAAAACATAAAACTCAACTAAGTATCATAATATGATAATACATTTATCTTCAACCAAGTTATAAATTATTAAAGCATAAAGTACAAGTTTTTAAAGTATGGAACCTTAATCTTATTTAAATAACCTTATAATATGATCAACTTATATGAACCCTCAAACTAAGAATGTAGAACCCATAGAATTCATAAATATACTATATAAGACTTAGAATAAGTGTACATTAAGATATAAACCCTAATTACCCAAGTTAGAAAATCATTAGGATTAATGACCTAAAAACCCTAAAATTAAGAAATCTACATGGAATCATCACATAGTTTTTTAAGGACAAGTCTAAAAATAATTATAGGACTTCATTAAGATTATAAGATTATATTAATACAATGTACAAGTACCCTAATTCACAAGGTACAATATTTTAATGCATGACTTGTAAATTAGGTCAAAATAGGTATTTTCACTCTTTAGACATGTTTACCTAAACTAAACCCTTAAACCAAGTGTGAGAACTCATTAGAAACTTAAGACAAAATTTATAGGACCCTAATTAAGTTTACATCAGTATCTAAGAGGAGGATAATCACATTTACTAAGATTAAACCCTAGATCATTAGAAAATCCTAATCTACAAAAGTATACTTCCCATTTTCACATCAAACCTTTGTTAAACTTCAAACCAAGGATCCAAATATCTTAAGTAGAATGTCTAAACCCTAATTAAGCCCTAATAATTCACTAATCACTTTCCTAAGCCCTAAATCACCAAAAACACAAAACATAAGTTACAATCCCTAGATTTTGAATCCAGTTTTGTAATTTCCCTCCAAAACACATTTTCAAACCATTTCCCTCCATTACAAGTTTGAAAACCTAATATTTATCAATCCTAAGATATTTTATGAGTGTGACAAGTAGGTGGATCACCTCCTTGCTTGCTACACATCACCATTCGTATCTATATGTTGTCGTGACGTATTTTGAACCACAAGGAAGGATTAAGACTAAGCTATAAGCTATAAACTTGTGTAGATCTTCACTAGCCTTAATTAGTCACCCTTCTATCTATATTACATGTTTAGATGCATAACTTGGAGGCTAAGGGTGAAAACAAGTATAAATAGGGGCGTATGTGCTTCATTTGAACATGCACCCCGTTTCCTTTGTATCTCATACCCATTATCCATTTCCACCTCTATATACGTCTTAGAACATCCCACAAGACCAAAAACCAGGTATAGAAGCTAGCCATTGAAGCTCTTGAAGCTTTGATAGCAAGTTGTGTTCATAAGAAGCCATAAGGAGCCATTTCAGAGCTACCTAGGTCAATCTATGTTAAGCAAGGCTTTGATCTTGTTATAATGTTTATTTAGACTTTTTATAATGCCAAACTTATGTTATAAATATAATCCAAAAGAAACTAAGTCATTTCATCATTTTAAATGAAAGTTATAAGTTAAAGATGTCTTAAAACCCTAGTTTTATAATCTACATAAAATAATGAGCCAAAACCCATTTCAAAAGCTATAATTCTGAATAAATGTTGTTATTATGATTATACTTGTGTTCATGAACTTTGTTTTCAAATCCTAGATCATTTGGATCATTTTTGAGCTTGTTATGTGATTTTTACAAGTTTAGGGACTAAAATTGTTAATTCTGAAAATATTTATCATTTTGGGCCAAAATTATCGTTTTTTGAAAGTTGAAGCTATAATAATAAATTTTGCAAAGTTTGAGACCCTAAGGTTAAATATTGAAGGTTGAAATTGCAATTTATGAAACTATATACTTAAAGGGTAAAAAGTGTAATTACACCAAACTGTAACAACAAGGACTATTTTTGCCAACATTGAAACTCAAAATGTAATAAAAGATGTTGTGTCATGATAGTAGGGAACTTTGTACAAAGATGCTCCATCTTGATATTATGTTCTAACTGAGTGGTTAGGTTTACGATTTAAAGTGCCCTCGCTCCTCAAACGTTTATAGAATGGCTTCTGAGTATGATGGCCCGAACAATGATACTATTACTCCAAATTAATTCAATCAAACAATGTTAATTATAGAGAATGAACTCAGAGACTAACACTTGATATATATGCATACTGTGTGTCAGTCTAGATTTCGTGAGGAGGTTGTGGTTGGATAATCAAAAGACTCTATATGTTAAGGTGAGTTTATAGCCTCACATTTTAAAAGCTTATAAACATTTTGAAAAACCGTGAGGGGATATATGCAAAAATGGAATACAAGTGTTTTTGTATGCTGCATATATGATTATTGACACTATGTTTACTTGTTGCCATCAAAAGTCCCTTTTTAATCGTGAACCGCTAATCATTTAATGAACGCTAATATCGTGAATAGTACTATTAGAGACTGACATCTCCTATTTGGGCAAGTCGCGCTTGCTAGCAGCTAACGGTCCATTCCTAGGCTAAACAGATATGCTTTATGTTTCTAAAACTCAGGATAGTCTGGCAATCTTCCTACTTAAGGGTAATTTGTTGGATTTTTCTGATAATGTCTAGTCGCGGGTCATGAGCTAGTGCAATAAGAATCGATGAATTTAAAACTGGGTGTATAACACTGTAGCCCGAGAGTCATACTTGTATTCAACTGATGTTTAAAACCTATAAATTCACTCAACCTTTGTGTTGACTTTAAGCATATATCTCAGGTTAATGAAGACTTGTGTGCTGCGAAGGGTGGTGTCTTGAATAAGTTATCATTCTATCAATAAAACTAGATCTTTGGGGAACCTGTGTTTGTACAACGTATGTACAGTTGTTTATTAAACTCTAATTTAAATAAATGAATGATAACATTTGTTTTATAAAAATGACTTTTTGGCATTTTCTATTGTTGTGACTATGGTACTATGAAGTAATACCCCAGATTAGCTTCCGTTGCTATATGTTAAAAATGGGGGTGTTACAGATTGGCATCAAAGCTTGCAGTTATAGAGAATAAGGTTTTCCTTAACTATAACTGAGATTTTAACAATTCAAGACTATCAGCCATCAGCAGCGCCAGTGTAAGATTTTTATGCCTTTAGAAGCATATCTTATGTTATTATGTTATAAAAACTACAAGGATGTCTACTTCCACCTATGTTCTCATCTCCGACGATGATGAAAGAGAAATTCTGATGTTCACTCCATCTTCCACAGATGTGTATGTTCTGAATTTGTCTTTTTACGATACCCCTAAAGTACAAGAATATTTCTCACATCAAACCGAAGTGATGAATAGTACACCTTCACCTACTTCTCATTTTCTGTTACGTGAGGATCTTTATTCGTCTCCTAATCGAAGTCGCGAAGAGCCTTATGAAAATGAAGAGGTCTCTAGAGCACGAATTGTGGAAAAGCACAACCGACAATTATCTGCAATTGCAAGTCATCTCGATGAAAATTTCCTTAGAAGCTTTTAGAAGAGTAGAAAGTAATGTTAGAAATTTAATAAGGGGAAGAAAAGAAATTGAAGAGCATTTTACGTAGTTGGAATATAAAACGAACGTTACCCGACGCCATAATATTAAACTGAGTAGAAGAATGCATCATTTCGAAGTAACAATGGCAAGACTTGATAAGGAGAACGCTGAACTGAGAGAAGGACTCATGAGAATTGGGCTTAATTTAGAAACACTCATAGAAAATCTCAAAACTACTCAACAATCCGACTTCGGATATATTTTGGACAGAATTAAGGAGATTAAAATGAGAAATTAAGCTTAGAAATCTGGTCTCAGTTTGTAAAAATGTACAGTTTCCTTTATGTAACAGCGATGCTTATCGTGTAAATATGAATGATAAGTTGTTAATAAATAAAGAAGTGTGCTTTTGTTCTTAAAAACTCTTGTCATTTTGCCTTAGTTTTATCATAATTCGCATTATGAATCCTCATATATGAATTTGTTAAGAAATTCGCCATTCATATTATGAATCCTCATATATGAAATTCCCAAAAGAATGAGAACTCAACAATGATATATTAAATTTATTCCATACTCCACGTATGAAAATTTAATATCAAGTGTTATTATGTGGTAGGATGGATCCTACAAGAGCATCAAAATATACGACAATAAATATAACACCAGAAGAAATAAGACAATTGGTTGCTGAGAGTGTGACTGCAACTTTGCAAGCACAAGCCACCAATGTAGCCGGAGCAAGTAATGGAAATGCTGCTAGAAGAGAAGTTCCTGTTGAAAAAAGATGTACTTACAAGGATTTCATGAACTGTAAGCCTTTTAACTATAAAGGACCTGAAGGAGCTGTTGGACTTATCCGCTGGTTTAAGAGAACTAAATCAGTATTTGTTCGCAGTAACTGTTCTAAAGATTGTAAAGTGAATTTTGCTACGGGTACGTTGGTAGAAGAAGCTTTGTCTTGGTGGATTGCTTATGTACAACCCATTGGGATAGAACAAGCTTATCATATTCCATGGAATGGATCAAAAATTCTGCTAACTAAGAAGTATTGTCCTTGCAATGAGATTAGGAAAATGGAGGAGGAATTCTATAAATTAGTAGTGAAGGAGAATAACCTTAAAGCTTATATCCGAAGATTTCAAGAATTAGCATCACTATGTCCTAATATGGTACCTAATACTGAAAAGTTGATGAAAGCTTTTATTGTAGGATTTCCTAGAAGCATTGAAGGGAATGTTACCGCCTCTAAACCCCAAACTTTAGAGGAAGTTATCACTATTACTCAAAGTTTAATGGATCAAGTGATAAGGTATAACCCTGCACCAATGGCAGTCAATAACAAGAGGAAGTTTGATGAGAGGAGGAATGTTCCTATTAATCGTAATTTCGAGAAGAATAGTTTTCGTAATTATAGTCAAGGCAATAATCGTCAGCAGCAGAACAAAAGAAATGATGTTTCTAAAGTTTATGCTGTAACTACGAACACTGGTTATAATGGAAGACAACCCTTTTTGTCAGAAATGTTCTCTACATCACACAGGGTTTTGCACTATTAAGTGTCAGAACTATGGAAAACAGGACATCAGACAAGATTCTGCAAAGGTAAAGGACCATCTACTGGGAGTAATCAAATTCCGGTAACGAAGGTTTGCCATAACTGTAGAGAAAAAGGGCATTTGGTTAATGAGTGCCGTAAAGAGAGCAATAACAGAGGAAAAGCTTATTTGCTAAACGATACTCATCAAGATCAGAATACGGTTACGGGTATGTTTCATCTAAATCAACATCTGGTTAAAGTAATATTTGACTCAGGAGCTGATAGAAGTTTCATATCTGTTAAAATTGCTGCTAAGTTAGGTATACCGACTGTTTCCATGAATACTAAGTACGATGTAGAAATGGCTGATGGAAAAATAGTTAGCACTAATACCGTTATTCAAGGACGTATCATTACTTTATTACGTCAATCCTTTGAAATCGACCTTATGCCAATTAAGCTCGGTAGTGTTGACGTAGTCATAGGGATGGATTGGTTATCTAAATACCATGCTAAAATCTTATGTGACGAGAAAGCCGTTCATATTCCTATAAACGGTGAAGTTTTTGTTGTCCATGGTGAACGAAGTAAGACTCGACCAAATGTCATATCATGCTTAAAGATAAATAAGTATGTATCCCTAGGTAGTCAAGTTTTCTTAGTTCAAGTGATGGAAAAACTGCAAGAAGCGAAGCGACTAGAAGATATTCCAGTAGTTAGAGATTTTCCCGAAGTATTTCACGAAGAATTACCAGGTTTGCCACCTGAACGTCAAGTTGAATTCCAAATCGTTTTGATTCCAGGAGCAACATCAATTGCTAAAGCGCCTTATCGATTAGCACCTTTGGAAATGCAAGAATTGTTAAGTCAAATCTAAGAACTATCTGATCGAGGATTTATTAGACCAAGTATATCGCCGTGGGGAGCTCCAGTCTTACTTGTGAAAAAGAAAGATGGATCTTTTAGAATGTGTATCGATTATCGTGAGTTAAACAAACTTACTATAAAGAATCGTTACCCATTACCCAGAATCGACGACTTATTTGATCAACTTCAAGGATCAAGCATATATTCAAAAATTGATTTACGGTCAGGTTATCATCAATTAAGAGTTAAGGAAGACGATATTCCTAAAACTGCTTTCAGGACACGATACAGACATTATGAATTTCAAGTTATGCCTTTTGGTTTAACCAATGCACCAGCTGTTTTCATGGACCTCATGAACAGAGTGTGTAATCCTTACTTGGACAAATTTGTAATCGTGTTTATCGATGATATTCTTATTTACTCTCGTAACAGAGAAGAACATGCCAAGCATCTTGGTATAATTCTCTAGTTACTTAAGAAGGAGAAGTTGTATGCAAAGTTCTAGAAATGCGAATTATGGATCAATGTTGTTCAATTCCTAGGACATGTCATTGATAGCCAAGGTATTCGTGTAGATCCTGCGAAGATTGAAGCGGTGAAAAATTGGAGTAAGCCTTGTATGCCTACGGAAATTAGATAATTTTTAGGACTTGCTGGGTATTATCGAAGATTTATCGAAGGTTTTTCAAAAATTGCTAAAGCTTTGACTGAATTAACTCAGAAAAACAAACCATTTGTCTGGGGAGATAGTCAAGAGATAGATTTTCAATTATTGTAACAGAAGTAGTGTGAAGCACCTATCCTAGCATTACCAGAAGGTAACGATGACTTTATCGTTTATTGTGATGCATTTATTCAAGGAATGGGAGCAGTGCTTATGCAAAGGAATAAAGTTATTGCTTATGCATCAAGGAAACTTAAACCGAATGAGAAGAATTATACTACTCATGATCTAGAATTAGGAGCAGTAATATTTGCTCTTAAGATCTGGAGACGTTACCTCTATGGTACGAAGTGTGTAGTATTTACCGATCACAAGAGTCTTCAATATATTCTTCATTAAAAATAATTGAATATGAGATAACGACGTTGGTTAGAATTACTTGTTGATTACGATTGTGAAATTTGTTATCACCCAGGTAAAGCCAATGTAGTAGCTGATGCTTTAAGTCGAATGGAACGTGTTAAGCCGTTACGAGTTAAATCATTAACAATAATTATTTTACTGAAGTTACCTACCCAAATTCTCGAAGCGCAAGAAGAAGCACTTAAAGTAGAGAATGTTGGAGCAGAGAAATTAAGAGGAATGGATAAAGAATTTGAAGTTCGTCCATTTGGAATTCGTTATATTAAAAATCGTAGTTGGTTACCCGCCTATGGTAATTTACGAGATTTGATTATGCACGAATCTCATAAATCAAAGTATTCTATACATTCTGGTTCTGACAAGATGTATCAAGATCTGAAGAAACTCTATTGGTGGCCTAACATGAAGGCAATCATAGCAGAATACGTTGGCAAGTGTTTAACGTGTGCAAGAGTTAAAGCTAAGTATCAAAAACCATCCGGTCTATTGATACAACCAGAGATTCCAATATGGAAGTAGGAAAGAATTACGATGGATATTGTGACTAAATTACCTAAGACATCAAATGGATATGACACCCTCTGGGTTATTGTCGATCGTCTTACAAAATATGCACGATTTCTTCCTATTAAAGAGACTGATAGTATGGAAACTCTTTCGAGATTGTACATTAAGGAAATAATCTCACAACACCGAGTGCCTGTATCTATTATCTCAGATCGTGATAGTCATTTTACATCTGTATTTTGGAGATCAATGCAAAGTGCCTTAGGTACTAAATTGGATATGAGTACGGCATATCATCCACAAACAGATGGACAAAGTGAAAGAACCATTCAAACTCTCGAGGATATGCTTAGAGCTTGTGTGATAGATTTTGGAAAAGGATGGGAGAAACATCTACCTTTAGTAGAATTCTCTTATAACTATAGTTATCATGCTAGTATTAAAGCATCGCCTTTCGAAATACTTTATGGGAGAAAGTGTTGATCGCCTGTTTACTGGGCTGAAGTTGGAGATATTCAACTGACAAGACCAGAAATAATACATGAAACTACTGAAAAGATTGTTCAAATTCGACAGCGATTACAAGCTGCACAAGATAGACAAAGAAGTTACGCTAATACTAAACGTAAACCGTTGGAATTTGTAGTAGGAGATCGTGTTATGTTGAAAGTTTCACCTCGTCAAGGAGTTATTCGATTCAGAAAGAAGAAGAAACTGAATCCAAGGTATATAGGACCGTTCAAAATAACCAAAAGAATTGGCCCCGTGGCATATAAACTAGAGCTTCCTGAAGAACTTATTAATGTTCACAATACTTTTCATGTTTCGAATCTTAAGAAGTGCTTATCTGATGAATCTCTCATCATACCGATGAAAGAACTTCAACTCGATGATAAGCTAAATTTTATAGAAGAGCCAGTAGAAATTATGGATATAGAAGTAAAACGCTTGAAGCAGAGCCGTATCCCAATAATTAAGGTACAATGGAACTCGAAAAGAGGACCTGAGTATACTTGGGAACGTGAAGATCAAATCCGAGCTAAATATCCACATCTATTTTCTTCTGTTAATCCTAGTTCTAGTTAAATCTTGGGACGATATTTTAAATAAAGGGGAGAGAATATAACATCCAGTAGTTTTGGTTTCATAAATAAAAAGGTGATTTTACTTAGAAATTTTTGCATTTTCACTATACTACATGACTGACTTATAGATCTCACTATCTATTGCCACATCAAAATATGTCTATATGTTGCAAACACTATGTATATATCAAGTCTGAGTTCTAAAAGTTATCATATGAATAAACAATGAATAAGAACAACTCAAATATAACAAGGATACCCTAAATTCCCATAGAAACCCTAGAAATCCCTTATAAACTAATATTTCAAGCAATGTAACCACAAAAGGACAATGTACTATTATTAAACACTCTACACTAATTCTAATCCACCAAATAAAGAAAAGTTAAATAATCACAAAATACTAATATTCACTAATCACAAGCTAATTACAAGAAAATGACCTAAAACCAAGATTAGCATATAAAATCCAACCTATAATGAATTAGACTCTAATCTTTTACAACAAAACATAAAACTCAACTAAGTATCATAATATGATCATACATTTATCTTGAACCAAGTTATAAATTTTTAAATCATAAAGTACAAGTTTTCAAAGCATTGAACCTTAATCTTATTTAAATAACCCTAGAATATGATCAACTTATATAAACCCTCAAAATAAGAATGTAGACCCATAGAAGTAATAAAAATACTATATAAGACTTAGAATAAGTGTACATTAAGATATAAACCCTAATTACCCAAGTTAGAAAATCATTAGGATTAATGACCTAAAAACCCTAATATTAAGAAATCTACATGGAATCATCACATAGTTCTTTAAGGACAAGTCTACAAATACTTATAGGACTTCATTAAGATTATAAGATTATATTAAGACAATGTATAAATACCCTAATGCACAAGGTACAAGATTTCAATGCATGACTTGTAAATCAGGTCAAAATAGGTATTTTCACTCTTTAGACATGTTTACCTAAACTAAACCCTTAAACCAAGTGTGAGAACTCATTGGACACTTAAGACACAATTTATAGGACCTAAATTAAGTCTACATCAGTAGATAAGAGGAGGATAATCACATTTACTAAGATTAAACCCTAGATCATTAGAAAACCCCTAATCTACAAAAGTATACTTCCCATTTTCACATCAAACCTTTGTTAAACTTAAAACCAAGGACCAAAATCTCTTAAATAGAATGTCTAAACCCTAATTAAGCCCTAATCCTTCACTAATAATTTTCCTAAGCCCTTAATCACCAAAAACACAAAACATAAGTTACAAGCCCTAGATTTTGAATCCGGTTTTGTAATTTCTCTCCAAAACACATTTTCAAACCATTTCCCTCCATTCAAAGTTTTAAAAACTGATATTTATCAATCCTAAGATATTTTAGGAGTGTGACAAGTAGGTGTATCACCTCCTTGCTTGCTACACATCACCATTCTTATCTATATATTGTCGTGACCTATTTTGAACCACAAGGAAGGATTAGGACTAAGCTATAAGCTATAAAACTGTATAGATCTTCACTAGCCTTCATTAGTCACCCCTATTTCTATATTACACGTTTAGATGCATAACTTGGAGGCCAAGGGTGAAAACAAGTATAAATAGGGGCGTATGTGCTTCATTTAAACTTGCACCCCGTTTCCTTTGTATCTCATACCCATTCTCCATTTCCAACTCTATATATGTCTTAGGAAATCCCACAAGACCAAATACCAGGTCTAGAAGCTAGCCATTGAAGCTCTTGAAGCTTTGATAACAAGTTATGTTCATAAGAAGCCATAAGGAGTCATTTTGGAGCTACCTAGGTACATCTATGCTAACCAAGGCTTTGATCTTTTTATAATGTTTATTTATACTTGCTATAATTACAAAAATATGTTAGAAAGATAATCCAAAAGAAATTAAGTCATTTCATCATTTTAAATGAAAGTTATAAGTTAAAGATGTATTAAAACCCTAGTTTTATAATCTACATAAAATAATGAGCAAAAACCCGTTTCAAAAGCTATAATTCTGAAGAAATGTTTTTATTATGATTATAAATGTGTTCATAATTTTTTTTTCAAATCCTAGATCATTTGGATCGTTTTTGAGCTTGTAATGTGATTTTTAGAAGTTCAGGGACTAAAATTGTCAATTATGAAACTATTTCTCATTTTGGGCCAAAAGTATCATTTTTTGAAAGTAATATCTATAAGAATAAATTTTGTAAAGTTTGAGACCCTAAGGTTAAATATTGAAGGTTGAAATTACAATTTATGAAACTATATACTTAAAGGGTAAAAAGTTTAATTACACCAAACTATAACACCAAGGACTATTTTTGCCATTGAAACTCAAAATATAATAAAATATGTTGTGTCATGTTAGTAGGGAACTTTGTACAAAGATGTTCTATCTCGATATTACGTTCTGACTGAGTGGTTGGGTTTACGATTTAAAGTGTCATCGCTACTCAAACGTTTATAGAATGGCTTCTGAGTATGATGGCCCGAACAATGATACTATTATTTCAAATTAATTCAATCAAATAATGTCAATAAAAGATAATGAACTCAGAGAATAACACTTGATATATATATGTATATTGTGTGTCAGTCCAGATTCCGTGAGGAGGTTGTGGTTGGATAATCAAAAGACACTATAGGCTAAGGTGAGTTTATAGCCTCACTTTTTAAAAGCTTATAAACAATCTGAAAACCCGTGAGGGAGATATATGCAAAACTGGAATACAAGTGTTTTTGTATGTTGCCGATATGATTATTGACACTATGTTTACTTGTTGCCATCAAAAGTCCCTTTTTTATCGTGAACCGCTAATCATTTAATGAGCGCTAATATCGTGAATAGTACTATTGGAGACTAACATCTCCTATATGGGTAAGTCGCACTTGTTAGCAGCTAATGGTCCATTCCTAGGCTAAACAAATATGCTTTATTTTGCTAAAACTCAGGATAGTCTGGCAATCTTCCTGCTTAAGGGAAATTTGTTGGATTTTTCTGATAATGTCTAGTCACGGGTCATGAGCTAGTACAATAAGAATCGATGAATTTAAAACTATAACACTGTAGCCCGAGAGTCATATTTGTATTCAAATGATGTTTAAAACCTATAAATTCACTCAACCTTTGTGTTGACTTTAAGCATATATCTCAGGTGAATGAAGACTGGTGACCTGCGAAGGATGGTGTCTTGAATAAGTTATCATTCTATCAATAAAACTAGATCTTTGGGAAACCTGTGTTTATACAGCGTATGTACAGTTGTTTATTAAACTCTGATTTAAATAAATGAATGATAACATTTGTTATATAAAAATGTCTTTTTGGCATTTGCTATTATTGCGACTATGGTACTATGAAGTAATACCCTAGATTAGCTTCCGTTGCTATATCTTAAAAATGGGGGTGTTACATCATACTTTGATCTTTATTGGGGTTTTCTTTATATTTGTTGTTCGATAATTGTGAATTAGTCCATTGCTATAAGGTACACAATTCTTAATCGTTTTCCTTATTATCTCGTTGCATACTCGTGTATATTAATATAGTTAATATGGTTATAGGTTTACTTAAATTCCAACAGTTATAACATGGGCTGTGACATAAAAGGCCGTCTCGTTTGCTACACTAGTTATAGTGATTTATTTACACAAGTCATGATGTCGATATTTGTGGAGACCATTTTGTACAAAGAAAACTTTCCAACTCAGGAAAATAGTGAGTAATTTATTAGGTGGAGAATACAAGTGATTGAGAGAGATATTCGGATGCTGAGTTTTAAGCCAGGAGCGGTTAACTCGATCGTTCTGGTTCATGATTATCATAATTATCCGTTCACTAGACATCTTAAAGATATAGATAAGAAAAGTATGCTCAATCCTGCGATATTATTCCCATGGATTGATTTATTACCAGGTAGTTTTTCTTTCTTTCGATTATTTAATTCGTCAGGTTTTTTATACTTCTTACTTTCTTCAAATATTGACATAGGAAAAAAGTTATTTTTCATCCTTGTTTTTAGTGAAATCCAAGGGATAAATCCCAGCCTTCTATCTGCCTCTAATCTAACGGTTCTAATTAATCTAAGATCTAAATCTATTAAACCTATTCTCTTGTATTTTTTCATTTTAGTTTTCCTTTTATTCTTTCATTTTTCCTAGAAATCAGTAAGAACATTCTACATTTCTTGATCCAAATGTAATGTCATCACCATCGAAGATCTTTATGATGTATCATCACCTTATCTCCGTCGTCCATGTCATCACCACCGTAGATCTTTCTGATGTATGATCACCTTATCTCCGTCGTCCATGTCATCACCACCGTAGATCTTTCTGATGTATGATGTCACTATCGATTTTTTATTTATTCCGTCAATTACTATCCCAATTTAATATCTAATTTTGCATCACGCGTCGGTGAAAGATGAATCTTACTTGAAAAGGTTGGTGGTGAGGATTCCGAGGTTGTTGATGAGTGAGGCGTTTAAGGCGAAGGCGGTGTTGATGATGGTTATAGTGTGTATGATTGACGTTGCTTGTTCTTATTATGTAGTGATTGTTAAAGTATTGGTGGATCTGATGATTGGCTTTGTGGTGAAGAGTGAGGATTGGTGGGTCAGTAGACGTGTTGGAGAAGATGGCTATTATTGAGGGGAATTTGTGTAAGTAGTTTAAAAGCTTGTGTTTGAAGACGTTTGAGGAGAAAACATGTGATAAGGTTAGGTAAAGATTGGTTAATAAATCAAGTTTTGGTTACTAATTTGATGTTTTACAAGTGAATCGGATGATTGAGGCATGATATGTCGTTCTAGATGTGGTAGATGAAGCTAATGCCTGAACCGTGCTCTTCTAAAGGTATGATTTCATAGTACAAATAGTTAATTATGTGTTTGTGCGTCGGTGGGTGTTCTTGATCTCGATGATAGGTTGGTGACGAATTGCTACTTCGCTTTAAGATGAGATCAACCATCCCGTCAAGTTTAGTGATTTGAAGTTGAATTACAGATCCAAGTACTAGTGTACATAGATTTAGTAAATGAACTCGTTTGAATCATGTACCAAAAGTGGAACTATTCATGAAATTGGTCTCTATGCGTATGTGGTCCAAGGGATGGAGGCGGAAAAATATGTTGACATAAAAAGTCAACTGGGTCAAAATATTAAAAAAATGGAAGAAAACAAGTGATGCACTTTTATGAAATAGATACCTTGTGCAAAAGAACCCTTGAAATCCACCGAGTGCACAAGGTTCCTGCATCTCTTTAAGAAGCGGATGATAGACGATAAATGGCCCTCATATTCGAGGCAAACAGAGATTATGAATTAGAGCCGGAACACCTTGTACTTGCGAGCATGGAAATGATTTTAAATGGACAAGATAATGAAGTTGCTGCAATTAATCTAAGCACTAGAAACATTTATTTATCACTTTCTCATTTTATGAAGTCGTGTTCTCTTATCAGAATACTCCTAATGTCTTCAAAACGTCAAAAGGTGACAACCACCCTCGAGTCGCCTCTTTGTTTGTTTGTCTTGCTGACTTGTACTATAAGAGTAACACATTTGGTTGCACCAAGGAGCAGTAAATTTATGCAAAGCCCACATTCTCATGTTGTTGGTTATTGGAAGCCAAAATATCTAATTGTTGTTTCCTTACAATGTAAACAGTTAGTTTGGAGTCGACATACAAAAAAGGCATAAAGCCAGGAAGGAAGTTATTTGTACCCTTGTGATATAGCCAGTGAGCGTGAAATATGCTCTTAGGATCCTTACATGTATTTTAGGATTTGATTTTTATTATTTTATTGTTCTTACTCTTCCTATGGTCTTTTGGTTGGTTTATACAAGTTTATTAATGTTCATGGTTTATCGTCTTTTATGAACAAAAATACATTTCTTTATGTAGTAGAACTAATTTCTATAATGTTATCCAGATTAAAATGTTACATCAATGTCATGATGTCTATTATGTTTCACGATTGCTTAGATATTATTTATTTTGCTTCAAATTGCTATAACTATATTCAGATTAAAATATTAAATATCCTCGATATACGACCTTATTTAGTATTCGGGGTACCTGGATTGAAGCTAATAACTTGAATAAAATTTTAAATCCTGACATGAATATGCTTAGAATTTTCGACGTGCAGCCGCTATCCCTAACACCCTCATTATATGACATGTCTAATAGTGAAATTTCACAAACATAGTTAATGTCTAATATCACTTGTGATATTTTTTATGACATGTTTAATATCACTTGTGATATTTCATAAACATTATTATTTATAATATCACTTGTGATATTTCAGAGACAAAAAAAACCTTTTTTTACCTTTAGTTTCACAACGAAACATCTCATATGATATTAAACGTTAAATATATTTATTTGTTTATGAAATATTACAAGTGATATTAGACATTGATTATATTTATAAAATATGTAATTTTTTTTGCAAAATAATGAGATATCTCAGTTGATATTAAAGGTTGAAAACATATTTGTGTTTATAAAATATCACAAATAATGTTATACATTACATATGTCAATGAAATATCACTATTTATAAAACAATAAAAACGTAACACTAATTTTTGGTAATTTACATATGAGTAATATCACAAATGATAATATATCGAAAAAAATTTAAAACATGATGAAATATCTCAGCTAATATTACGTGTTAAAAAAACATATTGGTTTGTTATAAAATATCACTAATGATACTATACATTAAATAGGTTTATGAAATATCACTAGTGATAAAAAAATAGAATATACTTGTATTGGTATTCTACATATGAGTAATATCACAAGTGATATTAGAAATTAAGTAATTAACTATATTTATGAAACATATAATTTTTGTTTTACAAAACAATGGGATGAAATATCATTAGTGATATTACTCATACGTAGAATACCAATATCTCGTCAGGGTCAAACTATGTTCTTAAGAGTTGAGTTAGTTATCACAAGTGATACATTTAGTTTACTCTAATTCTAATGATATAACATTGTCACCATTATCACCGGTGATACACTCATTATCACCAATGATACACTTACTTATATATATATATATATATATATATATATATATATATATATATATATATATATATATATATATATATATATATATATATATATATATATATATATATATATATATATATATATATATATATATATATATATATATATATATATATATATATATATATATATATTACCATCGCCATCATCACAAGTGATACACTTCTTATGACCAGTGATACACCAATGATATACTTAGGGCTGTGCATGGCTGACTCAAAATCGACCCGGACCGGATCGGACAATTTTGGTCCGATCTTCGGTATGGGGTTTTAGAACATTTCGGTCCTCGGTCCGGTCCGATCTTACTAAAATCTCGTCGTTTATGACTAATAGGACCGAACCAGACCGAGGACCGAACCGGACCAGACCAGACCGGACAATTTTGATCCGGTCTCGATCCGGGGTTTTGGACCATTTCGGTCCTCGGTCCAATCCGGTCTTGGCCGGTCCGGTCTTGGTCGGTCCGATCTAGTCCATGCCCGATGCTCAACCCTAGATACACGTATTATCACTGGTGATACACTTATCGATATTACCATTACGATTATCACTAGTGATACACTTCTATTAACATCATCACTAGAGATACACTTCTTATCATCATTGATACACTTCTATTTATCTCAGTGTTCCCATTATTACCAGTGATACACCACTTATTATTTATCTCTAATGATATAACAATGTTAGAAAGATATGAGATTAATTTTGTTATTTTACATATTTGAGTAATATCAACTAATGTAACACTATTTTTTGGTATTCTACGTATGACTAATATGTCAAATGATAAAGTCATAAAACAATAAAATGTTCAAAATTAGATAAAAATGTATTACACTTAAGATTTGTTAATACAATATATGTAATTACAAATCTATGTTTTTTTACAAGTAAACATCATGGTATTCTACATCCTAGTCTTTGTTTTAACGTAACTAATTCTTTTGTTCTTTACTTATTTTCTGAAAGAATAACACTGAGACAACCAACAAGTGATTAAGCTAATAGTGGAAGTTCCTGTGTCATATACCTTTTCGAGTGACAAATGAAATTTATGTGATAAAGCAATAAAATGACCAAAATTAAACACAACTAATGTCAAACATCACTTGTGATATTTCATAAATAAAAGTACGATTTATTAACCTTCAATATTGTTTGTGATATTTCATTGCTTTGTATGTTTTTATATGTTATCATACATGTGTTTTCTGATATTTTTATACTTTTAAAGACGCACATAACGGGGAAAAACGACCGCAATCGCGTAAAAAGAAGTACAAATATCTGGTAAGCATCACTCGTTCCTGAAGATCTTTCTTTGGAAAGCATCACTCGTTCTTTAGGGAATGTATAAATCGCTTGAAACAATGGGAACATTCCCCAAAATCTAGTGTAGAAATACAACAATCTGACTGCATATTTTGTAAAACATGAGATTATTAGAAACTGGTTCCAAGAACTAGCGTATAATTTGAATGAGCTATTCTAAATATGTCGATAATGAAATTGGCATACCTGGTCTTGAATGTGATTTCACACAGTAGTGTGATTGCTACAACCTGAGCGATCTTGAGCAATTCAAAAGATTCATGACGCCTTTCTTTCAAACTTCTCAACAAATCATGAATTTTTGCATCCAAGTTGTGCTTCATCGATCAGACTTCTTGTGATTGGAAACATCATTGAGTTGATATCCGGCGTCTAGTGTCTTAGCTTTCAGATTTTGACCAAGATTCGACTTATAAGCCAAAACGAAATAGTTAGAACACTAAAAAGGCGAACAAATTTTATCTTTAATAATCTCCATGAAAATGTGCATTTATTAGATTAAAAGAGCAAGATAGAAAGATGGAGAGAAACTATCATATGAACATATTGGCAAATCTCTAGAAACTATATAGTGCTAAACAAAAGACACCAACAACAGTCAAAGCCTCGTCCGTGACATTAATGCACTGAAGACTCATTATATTTCAGATAAGAACACCCTTTTGGAATAGTGTCATGATCAAAGCGTCACAACTGATCACACGCATCGCAGGAAAGTGCATAGAATATTTTCCTGTACATAATGATGACTCTATTACACCACCGACCTCAATGAGAAATTAATGAGCTAAAGCATTGATTTACATTGTGTACTGTAAATAAGGAATGAGTAGTCAGTAAATAATCGTGTAACTTCTCATAATCATGCTCACCGCAATGAAAACGTTAGGCTATGTTTTCATGTACTTGTGATAAAAAATTCGCATTTAGACTTGTAATAGACCTGAAAAAAGGTTCCAAACTCGCAACTGCTGCAATTAAGGCATTTGTATGGAGCAAATGTGCTTAAAAATCTAATATAGTTTGCATCCAGTCAAGTACCAGTATCACTTTTGGTACCTGCAAATTAGTTTAAATTAGTTTACAATATTTATTTGCCGCGCTAACTAGTTGTCTCGGCAAACAATTTTATACTTTCTCAATCCTCCGATAGTCGAAAGAAGTTGCGACCCGTTTGAATTTGTATATCATCCACCCCATTCAGAAGGCAAATAGGTTGACACTAATTCTTTAGTAAGGTAAAGATTAGATACCTACATGTGCTAGTGCATCTATAGAAATGACACGAAGATTTCCCATCCTTCAATAGCCTGGGCTCATCGCATCATCAATAAGCATATATCTTAGAAAGGTGTTTAAATGGGCGATAATGAATCATAAACAAATCAAGTAAGGTTGTATTCATATAATCTCGAACCTTATATTCAATTCGTTTACTCCCCCTACGTTTTACAACTACGAACCAAATTTCATACCAAAGTTACAACTAAACTTTAACTCTTATTGTTGGCATCAAACAAATAATAAAAATCAATGATTAAGACTTACTATACAAGTGAAGATTTAAGTAACTAGTAGGTTATCATCATCCGAAATCTCGTTCGATATTTATGGAAAAAACAGCCCATATGAGCTCAACTCTGATTCTGTTACAAGCATTTTCGTACCATCATCTGTAATATTATGAATCAGTTCGTATTGAATCGTTTTTTTCAAGATCGGTTAATTTACAAGTTTCTTGTTGCTTATTTGTGTTTATTTCATGATTTGCACGATAAAATTGGTGCAGATTCTGGGATTTTTCGTTGGGGTTTGATGTGTGAACAGTGTGTGTGTGTGTTTTTGTGTGGGAGACGAGATTGAAGTTTTGTTTCATATTTACATATTCAATCCTTTTAAAAGATACTTATATTATTAGTCCTTCCGTGTTTTTTATCATATGATTTGGTCCTTCCCAATGGATGATCCAGATTGATCCCTTGGATTCCACCAAAATACAAGGTTATCAAATAACCGGGCTCATTGACATAATTATTATTTTGACATTGTAGATAGGCATCAATCTTATTTGGACCATGCCAAAAGTACTCTTCAAGTTAGCATTCTTTCATTATACGCAGTATTTGTTTAAGTCCTGCACATTAATCTTGGTTTTTTTTTGCTAAAAAAATCATTCCCTATTCGTAATCACAAAGGCACAAACATTTAAATTCTTGCACTTAATAATTTTTTGTACTTGTTTGCTCTTAAGGTACATACGTCCTGAGAATATACCACAGCGATATGGTGGTATTTATCGAACTGATAACATGAAAACCGTACCAGTTTCTGAGATCATGGTCAAAGCTGGAGAAAAATTCACAATCAAGATCGAGGACATCAGGGTAATACTAATTGAAGGTTTAGCAGGTTTTAGCGATGGTGGAAAGTTCAACCCAAGCAGTATACAAGTGTCTTACTTGTTGCTCGTATGATCGTATCCGTAGTTCCTAGTTTAGATATAATACCATTCTTTATTATAACTATTTACATGATTGATCAGTTGATGTTGGGGGATTGCTAAGTCTGCTGAAATGGAAAGAGCTATGCATGCTTATGTGAATGTATTTTGCTCACATTCAGTGGAATACTTGATTTTTTTACATACGAAGCTAAGGTATATTTGATGTGGACCAACGCTGCACAGGTTTTTAGCTGGAGGCATATTACCTCCTTCAACCCTCCTCTACCTTTTTTATCCGGGACTGACTGAGTACAGGGGCAGACTTATGGGTCGGGTGTGGTATATGTGAAAATTTTAACGCTGCTTGACATATACGACACCCGACCCACCATTCCCGAAACCTGATTAGACCTGGTCCAACCACATTATATTTGGTTTCTGATGCTCATGAACCATTTTACCGTAAGCCCGAGTGCCCGGCCCCATAAACTTTTGAGATTTTCTTATACAACCCAAAACTTTAAATGATCAATACCTTACCTGTAACTAAATCTTCACTCTAAAAATGACTTGGCTTTTGTGACATGCATCCACAAGTAAATCCAAATATTATTACCAAATTTACCATTATTCATGAAAAGCATAAAACTCAACATACACTTTCCATATACAAATCAATTTACAGCTTTCTTGGAGAGGGAGAGTCTCAAAGAAAGAGAAAGGAGTAAATTCATATGGCCTAAAGTAGAGATTTAACCTTTAACGTAATAAACCGCCATGTTATCTCTCTTTAAAGTTACTAAAAGTAGTTTAAATCTTAAGTAAAGTAACATTTTAAAATATTAATCATACCCAAATACACAATTTGGAACAAGTAACTAACAATAAAGTTTTTACAGTAGTTTTTTTTTTTTTTGATAATTCATTAGCTAAATGAAAACAATAAAACCTCAAATTCTACAATACATAAGTAATTTTCACTAGGCTATCATAATATTGGTGTCTAAATTATAGGTTGCTTTTGACATTTTGGAGTTGAGATAGCAAGACTTGGTTTTCTTGATGAAGAGCTAGTGCTTGTCTTCTAAGCTTTTCATTCTCTTGAATTATGCATTGGTTTTGCATGTACAACTTCAAGTTCTTCATTGCCATCTTTCTTTTCAACATCACAAACAAGACCCTTGTTTTGTTTGTTGGAGTTTTAGTACCCATAACTCTTTTCCTGTTACATTCAACAAAATATTATTTGTCAATATGGGTACGGGGTACCTAATGTGATATAAGAAAATGGTTTGCAATTGCATAGTAGTAGTATAAAATTACATCATGCATAGTTAAATTTGTGAACCACAACCAATGAATGAAGCTGGAAATACGAGCTAACCTTTGTAGATTGTGAGAGTACAAGCTTGATTTTTTGAGTTGTTCTTGGTGGTAAGTGAGATATGAAGGATGATATAAGTTTTCTTTGGAGGTGTAAAGACACATCTTTTATCCGAGGTGCTTATTTGCAACTTTTATGTTAGAAGGGAAGTGAAAGATGTGAGAACAAATGGAGAATATGAGACAACATGTAGTCACATATATATATATAGGCCAATTGGGCAATTTGTTAGTTATCTAGTACGTACAATGTACGAGGGGGTAAAATGGGAATTTGATAAGAAAAAAATGACACTATTTCTAAATCTCTCAATTAGTCATTATATCACACATTTACATGTTTGACCACCACTTCTCTTGGACCAACCTAAAACATAATCATGAAAAGAGGACTCATAATTACAATGACCATATGAAAAGTGGATCAACCTCCCTCCCATTCCCATCTTCACAAATCACTAAGTACAGTAGTAAAAAGAGATCAAGTGTAACACTCAATCACACCCAATAGAGAGTTCTCATTGTACAATTAACTTTCCTTGATCAAAGTTTTCAATCCAAAGACTAAAAACATGTGGTAGGACCCAATTAAAAACATTAGCTTTTGTTACGTGATATTTGAATCTTGAAAACTCATGCAATAGTAACATATATTCCATGCAATAACATGTATACATTGTTTTAAGGCAAAATTAATAAAAATTTTGTCTTGCTCATATCGTCCAGGGCAACCCAAAAATGAGGCAAGAACAAAAAGTGAAAGAATTTGTAAAAGTGTACAAAAAATTACGCAAAAATAGGACAAACATAAAAAAATAAGGCAACTGAAGGAAGAAAACGTCAAATATCGCACTCTGCACTTAGTTGCCTTAAACACTAAACCCATTTGGAAAAACACTTTTTTTTTATTAGAACTCGAAAACCCAATTGAAGCAAGGAGCCTTTTGGTAATTTTCTTTGTTTTAAATCGGTTAGTTTTAGCTAGGTAAAAAGTAAAAACAAGGGTAGCTAAACTTTCTCTTTTAGAGCTTTATTCTTGGCTTGGATCCTCAAACCTTCCCTTTTTGTTCTTTAGTTACCATGAGTAATCATGATGGGGGGTTCATTTTTAGTCTTGTGTAATCAATGACATGGAATCATGATGATAGCTAGACAACTCATTTCATTGTTGAATTCAAACTTGGGATGCTTGTTTAGTTACGTGGTGAGCAATTTGATGAAGATACCCGAGTGATAAAGTGTATTCTTATCTTTTTCAGAAGAAAAAAAAAAGCAAAATTTGTCATAAAAAACACAAAGATAACATGTATAGCGTATATTATCGTTTTAATGAAATCGTACCATGAGGAGTATGCATGAGCACCAAGGGTTAGGGCAGAGATATTGCAAAGATTTGAGCATGTGAGTCATAAATAAACAAGGGTTAGACCACCTGGTTAGGGGATATGGTTGGGTAGTCAATGAGGTTAGGTTTCTACTTTTGTCCCTTTTATACATGCAATTGAGTACCCATGGCCTATTCTCATTCAATTGGAAAACGAAGTCTTATTTGGCTTCATATCACAGCTAAATCTTCGTAATGATGATGACAGTGGTGTAAGATATATACCAGTAGTATTTTGTGTACTTTCATCCCAATTGTCTATAGTGAACCACACGGTTTTCCATCACGGTTTACCATTATAAAATAAAAACACAAGTGTTGAAATAACGATGCCTTCAACTTTTTTTAGCATTAAAACTTAAATAGCGGACTTAAGATAAAAAGTTAAAAACTCATTAGGTGATGCCACTGACTTTAGGTAAAAATGCAATTAGATCTATACAGTGATGCGACATGTTTTATTTCAAGCATGGAATGTTAGTATAAACTGACACATAAATTACAAGTTCTTTAGGCTGAGCGGAGTGAGGACAAACTCACCCGTTACGTGCAACTACCATTTCTTTGGCAATTCACTCACGCGCGACTTTATGTTTTTTCACAAAACCCTGGCCAAACTCACCTAGTGCGACTTGTTTGATTTGGGCCACACATGCAATTCTTACCATTATATTAAAAAAAAAAAAATTTAATACCAACTTTTTTACTTATAAAATACCTACTAAAACTCATACATATTCTCCCTAAACACTAAAATGGATAATATCGACGAATACGAGTTATTCTTTGCCACTGAAAACGTCGAAGTCGTAATGAAACGCAAGTTGAGTTTTATTAGAAAAGCGTTGGCGTTTATTAAGAGAAGACGTAATGCTAATCGAATACCAAGAAACCTCATAAATCGGGACCGAATAGATGCTCATGATCGGTTAGTTACGTTTTTTTTTCGACGAACCCAAGATACGAAGCGACAGAGTTCAAGAAGGTTTTCCGAATGGGTCATCCCCTTTTCAACTGGATAGTTAATGAAGTGACTATCCATTCTGCATACTTTCATAATAATGTTGACTGTACCGGAAAAGAATGTATTTCGCCGTTATTAAAGTACACCTCGGCAATTCGTCAATTGGCATACGACATTGTTCCTGGTTTTCTAGATGATTATCTACAAATGAGCCCAAGAACTTCTCGAGAATCACTTGATCATTTATGTAGTGCTGTTATGGAAATTTTCGGGCCTGAATATATCTGAGGAAACCCAACGTATACTAATGTTCAGAAACTTTATGTGCATCATGAAGCAAAGCACGGGTTTCTAGGGATGCTAGGAAGTCTTGATTATACGGACTGGGAGTGGTTTGCTTGTCCAGTTGCCTATACAGGGCAATATGTTAGAAGAGACCATGGATCAAATCCATTCATTTTACTTGAAGATGTGGCGTCGCAGGACTTATGGATATGACATGCAGTTTTTGGTGTTTCTGGGTCGAACAACGACATCAATATTTTATATCAGTCCCCTTTATTTAATGATTTGAAAGCCGGGCGAGCACCAGAGGTTGATTTTGTGGCTAACGGTGTACACTATCCATGGGGGTGCTATCTTGTTGATGGGATATATCCGGAATTGGCAACACTTGTTAAAACAATTCCCGAACCAGCAGATGCTGACCACAAGAGGATTTTTATAAGAAAAACAAGAATCCGCAAGAAAAGATGTGGAAAGAGCTTTTGCTGTTTTGAAGAAGAAATTGACCATATTAGCCAATCCTGCACGACCATTCCGGAAAGAAAGAATCATGAATATGATGTACACATGCATCATATTACATAATATGATTTGAAAGTTAAAAAAAGCATTATCTTCTACATGGTTCGAAGAAGAAGAAATTCAACCAGGACGTGTTACGACCCCAAGAACGTGTGCTACAAGTTATGTAGCAACTCAGCTCAACGCAAGAACATCACAATCTTCGAGCAGATTTGATCGAGCACTTGTTTGCCAAATTTTAAATTATTATGCTTTTTTATATTTACCCGTGTATCGTTTTTATTTACCCGCGTGTACCGTGTTTGAATAAAAGGTATGAATAAAAGTTTTATTTTATGAATAAAAAACATTTAATAAAAAAGTGTAAGTGATGTGTAATGAGTTGTAGTGAGTATCATTACCTCCAAAAGTGAGTGTGAGTGAGTTGTAGTGAATTTGTTAAAAAGCTGATATGGCGTTAACGTGGAGGTGAGTGATTTTGCCCCCACTCCCTAGTCTTAAAGATCAAACAAATGGCAACAGTTTAATACATATCTTTGTTTGTTTAACATTAATTCAATCAACTAATCACAACTATCCATTAAAAAAACTAACTTTCATCATTTAAAAAAAATCTCACAATCGTTAACCGTTACGCAAAACGAAACATACAATCACGACGAGACCTAAATCATCTTTCTATCGAGGAACACATGTATACTCTTTCGGCGAATTTTTTTTGTGAAAGAAAATAATATTTGATTCGTATCATGCATATATTATTTTCTGAAATTATATATGATTTATATAACGATACATATATGATTCTCTGAAATCATATATGATTTTAAAAATCATATATGATTTGTGATATGAATCATATATGATTTTATCATACAAAAAAAAGTTTGTCAAAAGTATTTACATATGCCCCCCAATAAAAATATGATTTAATTCTCGTTACAATAGTGTATTTTATGTTGCTTGATGATTTACCGTTTGGAAGATATTAATTTTTTAAAAAGAGATAGGAAGTGGATTTTAAAAAAATGAGTTAAATGATTGGTTGATTGGGTTTATCTATACTACATTATAAAGGGTGTATCCCTTTGGTTGAAAGTTGAAAATGTTGAATGGTTGAAAAATGTGGGTCCCACTAATCTATATCTATACTACATTATAAAGGGTGTATCTATTTGGTTGAAAGTTGAAAATATTGAATGGTTGAAAAATGTGGGTCCCACTAATCTATATCTATACTACATTATAAAGGGTGTATCCTTTTGGTTGAAAGTTGAAAATGTTGAATGCTTGAAAAATGTGGGTCCCACTAAAAACTACTACATGCAAATCTTATTCATTAAAAAAGATATAAACTTTGGTTAATTAAACAAATGGCACCCTTTCATCCAATTGTAACATACTTATAAGATATTTTGAATTATAACATGTTACACCGCTTTGCAATAAAAGTTTAATCTTTTGACGTTATATTTTGAACGTCACCGAAACACTTACCACAATATCACATCGTGTTAATTATCTGTTGCTAGACAATTTCCGCCGCTATGCGCGGGTACTCGTCTAGTAATAAATTAATGGTATATATTAATCTCAACTTTCAAATAAATAATGTAAATCATACATTTTTAATCAAATTAAAATGACTTATTTTCACCTTTTCTATAAAAAATAGATTTTTTTTCAAAAGCTGATTGTTACACGAAGCTAATCATATTATTATGACGAGAACTAAGTCATCTTTTTATAAATAAACGTTTTGTTTTAAAACCTCATAAATAACTCGAAAAAAATCCGACGAAAGTATATAAAATTGCCCCACTGCATAAAAAAATTTAATTTTCATCGCGGTCATTTCAGATAACGATTAACAGATTGTGAGATAAATAGATTTAAAAAGACATGTATTTCGTCCCGTTGCTATATAAAGCCTACGTCGCGGAGATGATGATCATCTCTCCTTATATTTTTTTTCCCGTAATGTAGTTTTGGTTTTCTGCTTTGTTGGTTTTGGTTGTCTTTTGACTGTAATACATTCGCCTTATTGAGAAAAAACACATCTATCGCTCTTACTCCAGTTTTCTCTCTAAAAAACATGTCTCACCATCTACAAGGGTTGAATGGGGGCAATTGAGTTTTTTTTCCAATGACATTACCGTTTTGCATTGGCGTGCACTTCGTTGCTGTTAGCCCTAAAATATGAGCGTCATTTACTGAATTACATTAGATTCAGATAGACAAAACGTAGAGGGACTACTATTGACAAGTTGTCAAAGTTACTCCTTGTTTAGCCTATATATACCCCTCCATACTTCCATGGAGGGGTGAGGATTCCCATTTGTTTATTTTCATTTCTCACTCTAAAATAAACACACTCCTTTCACCTTGTAATCTTTCTCTCTCTAAAATGTCTAAACACTTATTTTATTCTCCCCGACCTCCGGATCACCCCTAAATAGCTTTGAATCTTATGGTTAACAATTGGTATCAGAGCTAACCGGGGGTGTTTTGTGTTTGCTTATTTTTTTTCTTAATGTTCGTTCTGTGTTATCAGTTTCATGGTTTGTATCATTCTGATTCATGGTAGGTATTTGTGTCTTGTTATAATCTATTCTTATCAATTCAAGTCACGAAATATCTATTCTTTTCAATTTATTTATGTCTCTAAATCTGTGTCTGGTAAAGTTTAATCATTTTTTGTCCATTTATTTGTACCCGTTTTTTTGTTTTGTCCCTTCATACATTGATTAGTTCTGGATTTTTTTCATGGTGGGAAAAGGACATAAACTAATGGAGCAGATCCATTTTTTCGGGGTTACCAAAAAGTTGGTCAAAACCCTATTTAGATGGCTATATTCCGATGGGTCTCAATCCGATCGTGTATTGCGATCACAAAAACCTTAGGGTTTCTACATTGCGATCGAATATTACGATAGTATTCCGATGGGTCTCATTCCGATGGGCCTCATTCCGATGGGTCTCATTCCGATGGATACCATCATAATATTACGATGGGTGAGGTTCACTCATTGAGATGGATGGGTTGACTCATTGCGATAGACAGACACTGATTACACTGCGATGGGGTGGTATTAGTATTGCGATGGATTGTATTGAAAAAACTATGCGATGGTTTCTAAAACATTACGATGGGTGTGGTTTCAATAAACATTGCGACAACATGATTTTTTCAAATAAAAAACTGCCGAGACTTACCCCATCTGCATTCAATCCAAACCCAACTCGTCTAATCCTAATCCCATCGACACCTAGGCTCCATCAAATCTAGACTCGAAAACAGAAATGAATTGATAACAAAAATCTCAGACTCGATTCGTTTTTATACATGCATACAACCCAACCTTCACACATCACTTGCCTCGAAAAAAACCAGAAAACATATACAATCTCAGATTCACTTTCATCACTGATCTTTCAAGATTTATATTAAAAAAACTGATCTTGACCGAATGCCAAGGCTTAAACCTTTGTCGCTATTCGAATGTGGAGGACTGATATAACAACTTTGTTATATCAATCTCATCGATTCGATTCACACATACACAACACCTACCCGAGACCTCTTTATTGAGATCTTGTTGACTCTTCGTGTTCATGCTTATGGAAAAATAAGATGATACATCTTTGTATGTGCATTTGTTAACCAACAAGGAACACACGATCTTAGTAACAAGTTCGGTTTGGACTCGTTTGATTTTTTGATGGAGGATTCGTTCTATGTTTTGAGTGATAAGGATTCATTCAATTGTTGGTCGCTATTTAACAATGGTTATTGAGCAATGATGATGATGAAAGAGATGAGAGATTTGGGATGGTGACTGAGTTTTCTAGATAGAAGAGATGAGGGCGGATATTTCTATGTGTGTGTGATTAGGGTATTATTTGAGTTAAATTAGGGTTGCTAGGACTTATAACCAATTTTAACTGGACCAAGCATTTCAGTTAATGATGGACCAGACATTGTTGAAAGTGGCTTGGGCCTCGTCATGGTTCTAGTAATTGTTTGTGTATGCGCTGAGTATTGGTTTTCTAAAGTAATATGGTGATACGTATATATATTGGGCCACAACCGTTATATAAAGAATGGAGTTTTGGATTGGGAAAATTTTGGTTGTATCCAAATGATTAGTATTGGGTTGGGATATTGGACCAGATTGGATTTATTGTTTGGAATGTGATTTAGATCGGGTTTTGATTATCGAGCTATGATGATATTTCAATGCCGGGTATTCATTATGGTTTGATCGAATGTGCTTAAATGACAAAGAAGATTGTTGGTCTAAAACCCAATATTTTCGAAAAAAAATAAAAAATTTCGACGACCTCACCGCGGTGAGGTCGATCCGCGCATCAGCTGGGCTTGAGACTGACGTTGGGCTTAAATGACAAGTTCTCTAGACAAATTTTGTCCTTAATGACAATTCCTACATAATTTGTTCTAGTTAACGACATTCACAACACACAACACCAAAGCAAAAAAAACACTTAACGCTAAAAACGATCCGATATAAGATTCACTTTAACGACAACGGCTAGTTTTGATTATATAAAGACAAGTGATCACGAAGTGGATTTGGTATTCTTTATTTGAAGTTGAAGTGGGATTTCACGAAGGCGTCTACTTATTTCATCATCGAGCCTTCCTTCTATTTTTCTACCCCTTTTCTTCAAACCCAGTCTATCGATTGATGACTTGCTTGGGCGATAAAATTTATGATTGAGACTTGAGTTATCTAGTTTCCACTGTTAAGGGGTGGATGGTCGACGACATGGACTACTATCATTTTTGGGAGCTTTGTTGCAGTTCTCAGTGTCACACGCAGTTGCTCGTGTGGATAACTTCAAGAGGTATAAGAGACTTGTTTCTACACCGTTCTTCAATCGACATAAGTGCAAGCTTAAGTAACAAATTTGGGGGATTGTACTTCAGTTTCAAGTTTGGAATATCGGGTTTACTTCACATGTGGTCACAACAAATAGCCGAATGAATTCGAGGTTGGTAAGTTAGACAGAGAGAGATGAAATCAACAATCAATTCTCACGAGGTATTTTTGAGCTACACAACGACAATGGTACTTCATAGTCTAAGCAAAAATTTTCAAAGTTTCTCAACGACTTTCAAAACTTTTCAAGACATTTGCTTAAGACTTAGAACTTCTCTAGTATACGGACGTCCACGATAATGATGCTTCCGAGAGTTCGAAATCATCATGGGGGAAGATCGTGTACTTTGAAGTAATCAGATCAACTTCCAGGGGGAAGTAGTGTACATGGAATGGTATCTACTTCACTTTGTATGATTTTTATGAAGTATTTTGCAGGCGTGAGAAGAATTGTTGCTGATTTCCTGCATGTTACCCCAAACGGATTATCACCAAAACCTAAACGACATGAAACAGTATAGAAGAAGTGTCATTTGGTGTGGTTCTTCTACAAATTTCCGTGGTGCACTTAAACCGATGAGCTAGAAGATTGTTCAAACTACATCAAAGTGTCAGAATCTGCTTAAGATACAGATATTAGTTTGGGGGAAGCTGATTCAGAAACTTCGTCAAAAAGAAGTCTATGAAGAAAGTTTTTTAAATACATGTTGCATGAAATGGGGGGAAGTTAATCCAAATCATGCATATTACAATTGTTCCTCAACAAGCAAAGACAAAGAGGATTCAAGCTGAGGTACAAGTTATGAAGACCAGAAGAATTAAAAGACATCCTCAGCATTGGAAGCGCCTTGGAAGACTTTATTTTGTTGTATTTATACTTGTTAGGAACATTGTAAGTAATTACGTATGTCTCCACATTGGGGGAAGATTGTTAGCCCTAAAATATGAGCGCCATTTACGGGAATTACATTAGATTCAGATAGGCAAAACGTGGAGGGACTACTATTGGCAAGTTGTCAAAGTTACTCCTTGTTTAGCCTATATATACCCCTCCATACTTCCATGGAGGGGTGAGGATTCCCATTTGTTTATTTTCACTTCACTCTAAAATAAACACACTCCTTTCACCTTGTAATCTTTTTCTCTCTAAAATGTCTAAACACTTATTTTATCCTCCCCGACCTCCGGATCACCCCTAAATAGCTTTGAGTCTTATGGTTAACAGTTGCCTCGCCATTCATCCCTTCACCGACCAATTCATATCTCCCCATCTAATATTCTTTAATGAGTGTGATATTTTTGGTGGTGTGTTATAAGACTTACTTCGCCAATAATAATTATATTTTTAAAACGACGCTTTAACTATTTTGGTGTTGTTGGGTATTTCCTGATGTGAGAACTCAACATTTATTAGTACCAAACTGCATCTAGCTCTTTAATAAAACAACAAACTTAACGACATCAAAATATACCTCATTTAAACACATGTATAACCCTGAAAGCCCGCACACAAGCACAAAGCATACACGCTCATGACTTTTCCAGGCTAAGAACGAGTCTTGCAAAATTGGTATGTAAGACACGTCTAAGTATTTTACCTCGTAATAAGAACAACGCGTGAGCTCGTCAAACTAGTGCCAATAAGGACGAAGACAGGTCTTTTGTTATTACGGCCGGTCTCATTGGTCCTTCATGCTTTTTTTTAACGGCAACCTTATTAAAAAACTAGCAAGATGCTAGACAAAACATTACAAGGAAATCAAATAAGGATTCTTAAACCAACAATCCTTGGTAATAACTCTATGACATCTATTAGCACACCAATTATATGAGAAAGAAATAACATCATCGAAAATCCGATCCTTTCTTGGAGGAGAATCATCAAATAAAAGCTTGTTATGGAAAGACCAAATAAGCCACCACGCAGTAAAGAAGACGCCCTCAAGCATGACTTTGGTCTTAACCGACATACGAATTAAGATCATCCATTCGTCCCACTGATGAAAGGACGCGAGACTGGGCCGAGGAACGTCCCACCAGCAGCAGATTAAACCTAACAAGTCTTTAGCAAGCGAACACCCAAAGAAAAGGTTACTCGCGTCTTCAGACTCCAAACCGCATATAGAACAGCCAACCGAAGTCATATCGCCTATATTACTAAGGTTAAGGTGAGTTGGAAGACGATCACGACGAGCCCTCCAAACAAACACATTAACTTTAATAGAAACCTGCTTCACCCAACGTGTAACCACAGTTGACCTAGGGAGCAACAATTTGTCGAGGGCTAAGCGAATATCTTTAACTGAAAACATACCTTGGCCATTTAAATCAAAAATCCATCTGTCACCAGCAGATGACAAGCAAACCGAATCCATAGCAAGAAGGAACTCATCCCATTGTTGTTTCTCAACTCCATCTCGAACTTGTCTTCGAAAGGAATCACTTAAAGACGGGCTGTTAAGCTTAGCAGAAACCAAAACATCTTTAACAACTTTAAGAGAAAACACACGAGAATAAAGATCACATAAGGAAATATCAGAGATCCAGGGATCAAACCAGAATCTAGTATTGGAACCATCTCCAACTCGAATTTTATAGTGAGAAAAGAACTTGAAACCCTTGGTCTCGAAAACACGAACCTCACGGATTATTGAGCTCTAGTAGGAAGAAGAGTATGGCATGTGATTCTTGATCGAACTACCATAAACAGAATGAATAAAACGACACCAAAGAGACCCATCATTAGAGATAAACCGCCACGTCCATTTGAGAAGTAAATCACTGTTCAAGGCGAACAAACTAGAGACCCCTAATCCTCTATGATCTTTTGAAGCTAGAGTCTGATCCCACGTAATCCAAGACATCTTCCTAACTGAATGTTTGGTACCCACAAAAAATTTACTTCTAAGTTTCTCAAGGCTATGTAAAACCCCTGAAGGCGCCTTATAAATAGACATCATATAAAGAGGTGTGGCACCAAGAACAGCTTTCAAAAGCGTCAATCTACCACCCACTAAAAGGGTATTTTCCTTCCATCTAGATAATCTCGATTGGACTTTCTGAATAACCCCGTTTCACATAGACTTCCTTGACATACTACCGCATACTTCTACTCCCAAATATCTGAACGAAGTGGATAAAACAGCACAACCAATGGAAGACGCACCAAAATTTACTATCTCCTCATGAACCCCAATACCCATCACTTGTCTCTTTTGAATATTAACCTTTAAACCCGACGCGAGGTGAAAGCATTTAAGGAGTTTTATGAGGTTATTCAAATTGACCTCAGACCATTCACCAAGAAAAATAACATCATTCGCGTAGAATAAATGAGATAACACGAACCGATTTTGAATCTGAAGCCCATTAAAAATACCATCATTTACTGCCCTTGTAACTGAAAGATGAAGTGATTACATAACTAAGATAAAAAGCATTGGAGCCAAAGGATCACCTTGTTTGAGACCACAGCTAACAGGAAACTCACACGTAGGACTACCATTAATAAGAATCAAAGACATATTAGAAGAAAGAATACCCGTGATCCAAGAACACCATCTTAGCCCAAATCGAATGCGTGGATGACTTCTAAAAGAAAATCCCATCTAACGAAATCATAAGCCTTAGCGAAATCGACTTTGAAAAGAATAGATTGCTTCCTTTTTCGTTTACACCAAGATATAACCTCATTAATAATAAAAGGACCATCAAGAATTTGTCGCTCCTTGATGAAAGCTGACTGAGTATTGGAAATCAGATCCGAAATAACACCACTGAGCCGATTAACAAGCACTTTAGCAATGACTTTATAGATACTTCCAATAAGGCTGATAGGTCTAAAATCCGAGACAAATTTGGCATCTGGCACTTTAGGGATTAAAGCAATGAAGGAAAAATTACATCCCCTAGAAAAGGTCCCCTTCTCAAAAAAATACTTAATTGCTACAACCAAGTCAGGTCCGATTAGGAACCAAAAATATTTAAAAAATTCAAAAGTGAAACCTTCAGGACCAGGGGACTTATTATTACCACAATCCCAAACAGCAATTTCGATCTCATCCGGCGTAATATGTTTCTCCAAATCCTCCACCTGATCATCCGAAAGATGATTAAAACTCATATTAAGTTTAAAACGAGCAGCAGAAGATTGTTTAAAAAGCGAAGCAAAATGGGAGACAAACGCTTCTTTGACAGTGGACCAATCAGAAATCCAAACACCATTATTGAAAATACCCCGAATAGCACTTTGCATACGTTTCTTATTAATAATCCCATGAAAGAATTTAGTGTTTTCATCCCCCTCGATGGCCCATTTAACTTTAGCCTTTTGGGCCGCCTCTAAAGATTCCGAATGAGTAATATTATGTAACTTCCGTGAGATATCCAACCTTCTTAGAAGTAACTCGTCAGATTTGAGCCCACTATCAAGTTTAGAATCAATATCAGCTAGCTGTTTCAACAACAAAACCTTCGTCTCCTTCTTATGCAAATTCTGATGACGAACCCACTCTCGAATACATTTTTTCAGGTCTTGGAGCTTCTTTTTGAATCGAATGAGCTTATCAGAATCATTGTGCGAAAATGAACTCCATACCTTTTCCACCATAGAGTCAAAACCCTCATAAGAAAACCATGAGTGATAAATGCGAAACGGTGACGGACCATAATCAGCAGATAACTCCTTAAGAATGATCGGTCTATGATCAGAAAGATGACGATCCAGGCAAACAGCTGCCAAACTAGGAAATGTCGAAAGAATTCTATTAGAAATTAAGAATCTATCCAACTTACTCATTTTAGATGCTGACGACAGAGACCTGGTAAAAGAATAACCCTCCATCTTCACATCAATAAGGCCAGAAGCTGAAATGAACTGATTAAAGTCACGAGCACACCGAGTATTAAAAACAGAACCAAACCGCTCATCAACATAAAGAACCGCATTGAAGTCTCCCATCACTATGGTCTCTCCATTCCAACGATTAATCAAAGAGGTGATATACTCCCACAAAATCCTTTTAAGAGTGTAAGATTGTGGGGCATATATCGAAATAAAGAGAAGTTTAGTACTAGTAGGAAGCCAGGTCCTATAAACAACAATGAAATTATCCGAGATCGAAACATGGCTTTTTATAAACACAGATTGTTCCCATATACAAAGTATACCACCTGAACTCCCAAGCGCCTCATTATGAACATACTGAAAATTTGAATTTACCCACACAAGTCTGATTTCCATATCTGAAATGTTCTCCATTTTCGTCTCTTGTAAAGATAAAAAATTAATCCTATGTTTAAAATTGAGCTCCTTAATCCACGCTTTTTTGGTCTTGTGGCCTAGACCTTGAATGTTAAGAGAAAGGATCTTCATGGAAAACCCTGATCAACTCCTTTTCAACTAATAATGCGTTCAAAATCCTTGGAACATCCTTCCATCTCATACCCTATCGATTGGCCAACCTTAATCAAATCATCTAAATATCAAGCATAGACCCTCCTTTAGGTGTAACACGAGACGAAACACTAGAGGAGAATTCATTAGAATCTTGAACCACAGGCTTAGGTTGATGAATGAGAGTCTCCACTCTATCGATGGTGTCCACGTTATCCTGATCTACATGTTCAGGTGTGTAACCTGGAGGATGAGGCCTGGAGGAACTTGAAACCGAATTAACATTTGGGACATGAAGTTGATTAAGTGTATCATATAATACAAAAGGGTCCTTAGATTTTTGAGTCTGATTAGGTAGAACTTCTTCAGACTTGGATACCTCGGCTTGTACTTCTTTATCTCCCTCATTCTGTAAATTATTCTGATCAAAACCGTTATCGTAAAGTCTTTCAGAAATAACCTCGTCGTTCACATCCCCATCATTATGTTGAACAACATTTTCATCATCACTATTATCCATATCACCCAAATTCTTCTCAACATGAAGTTCCTCATCCGACTCATACTCATAATCATTGACATCAACAAAAGTAGGCGACCACGTGAATTATTCCTTGGCCCGAACCATAAAAATATTACCTTTGAAGATGACTTTTAACGATTCCAAGATATTATTGGGCAGCGATGTTTTAATACATAAGCGTTTACGCGAGAATAACGAACCCATATTTTCCTCAATGTCCATAACATGTCCCCATTTTTTACCAATTCTAGCAAACGTATTGGATGACCATACCCTAAGTGGGATCCCTTCTATGTCTACCCACACAATGCGTTCGTTGCTAAAAATATCAGCATAAGCTTTTGAAAGCTCCTCAAACTAGGACTTAACACCAGAGTGATTCAAAAATTCGGTCCTAGTCTCCTCATTATCCAATTCAATCATGACCCAAAACTGTGATACCTAGAAACCGAGGTCACTTATCTTACCCTAAATTACGAATATTTTTGAAATTTTTAGAAATTTCGTTTATCATATATTTAATCGTTTTAGTTGAAACCGATGTTTGAGGTCGTAATCTTGACGATTGACGATTTAAGAAGGACGATGACGACTACGATCCCGTCGGATTCCCAATTTTCATGTTTTATTGTCGCTTTATCGATATTATAATTTTTCGAGAATTTTATTTTTGATTCGTATTAAGTCGAGCCGGGTGCGTTTTATTTCTTTCCGGGTGCGTTTAAATTGTTCTAAAAGTATTTTGGAGTGTTCGGGACGACCCCCGACTCCCGCAAAATTTTCAAAGTCGACTAATAAGTCGTTTCCCGCAAATATTGGTGTCGTTTAAAATTAAGGCCAAAAGAATGCCTAAATTGCACAAAAGGCCCTCAAAATTTTACAAAAGGAAGGAAGGGGAACACACACACTAAAAACACTTCAAAAAAAATTCACCCACTCCCTCTCTCTCTTCTTTGGCCGTCGGCCATACCACCACCACCACCATCAAAATATTTTTTTCTTGTTTTTGATCAAATCTAATTTAAGACCACCTTTTCTAATCAATTGGTAAGTGTTTTTCCAAGGTTTAATCCAACATGCATAAACATGATTTTCCAAAAATTAAAAGATTTTTCAAAAGTTTGATTTTATGTAATTAAACCTAATGCATGTGTAATTGGTGTTTAGATTATGCTAATTCACCATTTAAATTAACCAAAACAAGTTTTGTTTGGGTGTTGTGATCACCAACACCCCACGGCCAAATGGGGGTGTTTGGTGGATCATGGTGTTTGATGATTTTTCTTGTGGGTTTGTGTTTAGATTGTTGTTTTAGGTGTGTTTGAATGGGTTAAACACATTGCATGTGTGATTTGGTAAATGGGTTTTGAAAGGATTTGATGTTCTAGGTGTTAGGGACTACTTGTTTGGTTTTGGCGTGAGTTTGTAATTATGACAATTGACTAATATGTATGTATTATACAGTACTTAAAGTTATATAAATGAGTTGACTCATTACGCGTTGTTTTTTAGGTGTTGATTTTCCCCGGCATCCTCATCGCCAGTGATCGTCATCCGTAATGTCGACTACTTCTATATATAAGGTGATTTATAGCCTCGCTCTATATTGTTTTAAATGGTTTTTACCCACGAGTGGAATGCATGCTTTTTCAAATGAAACGAACATATGTCATGAATGATTGTTGGACCCGAATGTTGCCTAAATTGTGTTGAGTACCTAGTTGCATAAGACCCTATATTCATGAACTATTAACTATTGTTTAATCCTCGTGTGGATTGAAAATAGCCGCATATACATTTGATAGTACTATGGGGTTGACGACCCTATCCGAGACGAGGGCTAGTACGTTGAGTACCCCCTGCGGACGGATAACTTGTGATAAGAAATAAGGTATAATTGCAACTAATGCCTTTAGAAGGGGCACTGGTTTCATCTTAATCATGCCGGTAAATATACGCGGGTGATTGAGTTAACGGATTAGTGTCACGAGCTTAAACACAATTGTAATAACCTTGATAATAGATTGTTTGATCGACAATTCTATGAATGATCGTGATTGATTTTATATACTTATGTTCAAAATATGATTATAAAACCTATGAATTCCACTCAACATTATTTGTTGACCCCTTTAAGCATGTGTTTCAGGTAATCGATGAGATGGTAGCAAGGAGCATGCTAGGATGGATGTTGTTGTGGCTTGGCGGTCTACCTAGTCTTTCCTCCCTTTTCATAACTTAAAACTTTTTATGTCATGTCATGTAAACTTGTGATGTATTTGGGGTTGAGATTCAGTGGGGACCAAAACGCGACTCTGTGTTGTATTAACTTTGGGGTTTGGGAAGCGGTAGACAATGTTGTTTTCAACAATGGTTAATTAATGTTTAAATTCCTACGTCTCTTTGAGTCGTTCGAAATAGCTTGTGTGTGATGATAACTGCCTAGCACCCAAATGTTGTAGTTCCGCTGGGCATAGCATTTGTGGGGGTGTTAGAGATTGGTAATCAGAGCCATAAGTTATAGAGAACTAGGTCGTTTTGAAAAATCCTAAACTATAACTTTTGGTGTCATAAGAAATTGTCCAAGCACACTCCTGCATGGCTCCGGTAAGGTTTACTTTTAGTATTTATGGTATAGATGTATCCATTTTGAATTGAAGTGAATGTATGAGTATTTATTACGTAAATACTGAACTACTATATGTAAATATTGAAATTGTATGTGGAGTACTCGATACCGTAATTCTTGTATTGCATATGCATGAGCATCATATTATCGCATTTTGGGCATGTGTACCACCTTTGCATTGCATTTGCATGCATATATTTATTTATATTGAATAATGACCTTACGTACCCTCCAAAATTTTCTGTTATTGCAGAGATTGCCGAGGTACCGCCTAACGGAAATGGAGACGAATTTGTCGTGGGATACGAAGGGGGACCGTTTCCTCCGAACCCGCCAAATGATAACAACAGATGGATGGCTCAAGAAGAAGCAATAGAGCCGGAAAATGACAGTGATGAAAGTGATGTAGACAACTTCAGCGTTAGTGACGATGGTGGAGAGGATTCTGAGGAGGAGGATCCGGTGGACAACGGAATTCCAGCAAATGCCGCCGGTCAGACCGAGCCCGATTTGGTGCCTCCAACATGCCGTTATGATCAGCAACCTATTCGTCCCCCAATGGATATTTGTAAGGATTATATGAGGACTGTGCCGGGGTTTGTTCGGGTAAGTAATGAGTTTGGTGCGGAATCCAGTGCTGCAGCTAGATCGCGTTCTCTCCATGAAAATATTGCGAAGGTTTATTTTCCAAGGCCAAGGAATTATTGGGAATCTGAAAATCGTTTGAGAAGAATGGATAGGCTAATGTACGAACGTTATGTGGTGGAGACTAGAGTGATCAAAAGGTTTGACGAGAATGAAAGAGCACATCAGAAGTTATTGGCAAGGACTGCAAGGGCTGAGTTCGATGAAGCATTGAATAAGAGTGATATTAACAGTTTGAGATCGATGATAGCAAATTTGAGTGCAAGTCTTGAGCGGGTTAGGGAAGACCAGGCTAGGTTGGTTAGGATGCAGAGTTGGGAGCACCGTGTTAGATCATCCCTACCGCATGATTGGAGATTTGTAGATGACTCTGAGCTGGAGGCTAATGATTTCATGGTTCAACCACCCACCAGGGGTGAGTGTGTCACTTTAGGGAATCAGGTATCATCGGAGTTTGGATCTACTTTTGGAACGAAGAGGGTGACTGAATGTGAGCCAAGTGATAAAGGGAAGAGGAAGATGGACGAGGAATAAGAAGACAGTGACGAAGAGCCCGAAGAGGATGAAGAAGAACCACCATCCAAGAGGTCATGTGGATCACCACGTGGCTAGTTACTTGTATTTTATTTTTATCTTTTGATCGTTGTAATCGAACTATTTTAGACTCCTGTATGATGGTATTGTGATGAAAACTTGATAACTTTAAGTTTGTTGGTGTATGGTTGTAGTGGCATTACTTGTCACAGATTTTGGTTGATCTATCAATGCAATCCATGTTTACCTTTCATAATCTATGATAAGTCTTGAATTTGCTCTTTTGTGATGTGATCGATGAATATTAGTAACCTTGTCGTTGATGTGTTGTTGTAGTTATATTATGTCTTGAAAGAGAAATCTTTCTTAATCTTGATGTGTATACTTACCTTGTTTTCTATTTTCCCTGTCTTTGCAGAGAGTTGTAATTGAGACTTCACCATGCCTCCAAAGTTGACAGCTAACCGTGTGAACACTATGATTCAAGAGGCAATCACCAATGCTCTTGAGGCAGATCGTGCAAACCGAAACAAGGGTCAAGGTGGAAATGTGGAAAGACAACAAGCCCCTAGGGAGTGTTCTTACGCCGGTTTTGTGAAACGTGGTCCCACACAGTTTCGTGGTACCAGTGGAGCTTTGGAACTTCGTAGATGGTTGGAGAAGATTGAAATCACTTTCGAAATTAGTGGGTGCTCTGAGGCAAACAAAGTTAAATTTGCAGCTGCTACTTTTCTTGATGATGCTTTAAGCTGGTGGAACAACCAGGTGGCTACTGTCAGATTGGTGGTAGCAAATGGAAGAACTTAGGCTGCAACCAAGGCACTTTTGACTAAGAATTTTTGTCCCGAGGAAGAGCTGGGTCAGTTAGAGGACGAGTTGAGGCACTTGTCGTTGAAGAATAATGACATCAATACTTATACAAGGAGGTTTAATGAGTTAAGCCTATTGTGTCCTGGTGCTTTCGCCGATGATCGAAAGAAAATGAAACAGTACATCAAGGGTCTGTCAAGCAACATTAAATGTGAGACTACTTCGTCAAAGCCTGGATCATTTGATGAAGCCGTTCAAATGGCTCATGCACTGATTGATGTTAAGTTGCAAGATAAGAAAGATTATATTGCTGAGGGAAACAAAAGGAAATCGGAAGCTGCTCAGGTGAATCAATCGCAAGGTTAGAATCGTGGGGGTAATCGCAACAACAATCAAGGTCAGAATCGTAACCAGCAGTTCAACCAAAGAAGGAATGATGGGATGAGAGCTGCTACTGCCCCCAGAGGAGTTAAGGTCAATCCTCATTGTGGTCGTTGTAACTTGTACCATATTGGGAATTGTCCTCCTACATGTAGCAAGTGTGGAAAGGCGGGTTATAAAGTTGCAGATTGTCGATCTAGAGGTGTGGCTACAGGGGCAAATGCCACGAGGGTAATGGTTTGTTTTGGATGTGGAGAAAAGGGGCACAAGCAAGGGAACTGCCCGAAAGCTGGGAATAGGCAGGGATGAAATAATGCTGCTGCTGTATACCGAGTAGGTACCGCTGACAAACCGCAAGGCCCGAATGTGGTGACTGGTACGTTTCTACTTGACGCTCGTTATGCTAGTGTATTATTTGATTCTGGATCCGACAAAAGCTTTGTAGATGTAAAATTTAGTCGTCTTATCAATAGAGAACCGGTGATGCTAATGACTACCTATAATGTGGAATTAGCCGATGGAAAGATGGTTAGTACTAATTCTATACTAAGAGGGTGTACCTTGAAGTTAGGGAATTATGCCTTTGATATCGTCTTAATGCCTATAGAGCTAGGATATTTCGACGTGATCGTTGGGATGGATTGGTTAATGGCGCATAGTGCGGTGATTGTTTGTGGAGAAAGGTTAGTCCAAATCCTGTTGAGGAATAGGGTTTTGACCGTGAAGGGTAATGAATGTACTTCTCGTCTGAAAGTAATATCTTGCTTGAAGATGATGAGGTATGTGGAAGAAGGATGCGATGTATTTCTGGTGCAGATTTCTAGTGATGGTGATGTAGAAACAAAGTTAGAAGAGGTGCCTGTGATTCGAGAATATCCGGAAGTTTTTCCTGATGAGTTGCCGGGTTTACCACCCTCTCGTGAAGTGGAATTTCGGATCGATTTGCTGCCAGGAGCTGCACCAGTTGCTCGCGCACCTTATCGATTGGCACCGTCAGAACTGAATGAGTTATCTGATCAATTAAAAGAATTGATGGATAAGGGGTTTATTCGACCGAGTTCATCACCATGGGGAGCGCCTGTGTTGTTTGTAAAGAAGAAGGATGGGTCGTTTAGAATGTGTATCGACTATCGAGAGCTTAACAAATTGACGGTTAAGAATCGGTATCCATTGCCGAGGATTGACGATTTATTTGATCAGTTGCAAGGTTCTTGTCTATACTAAAGATTGACTTGAGATCAAGGTATCATCAACTGCGAGTTATAAAGGAGGATATTCCTATAACTGCTTTTCGTACGCGATATGGACATTTTGAATTTCGAGTGATGCCTTTTGGGTTAACGAATGCGCCTGCAGTATTCATGGATCTTATGAATCGAGTGTGCAAGCCGTATTTGGATATGTTTGTCATTGTATTCATTGATGATATTCTTATTTACTCCAAGAGCAAAGAAGAACATGAGAAGCACTTGAGGATGATATTGGAGCTGTTGAAGAAAGAGAAGCTGTACGCGAAATTGTTAAGTTGGATTCACTAACAACACGGGTAAAAGATCCAGAGGTCGGGGAGGATAGAAGTGTTGTTTAGCCATTTTAGAGAGAGAAACAAGTAAGAATAAAAGGGTGTGTTTTATTCTAGTGAGAGAAAGGAAAAGTAAGAAATGATAAGCCTCACCCCTCCATGGAAGTATGGAGGGGTTTATATAGCACGGGACTTGGACTTTACATACGACAATATTAGTCCCTGCAAGTCCCGTCTATGAAACTAATGTAATTCCGTTAGTCGCACACATTTTAAGGCTAACAATCTTCCCCCAATGTGGTGACATACGGAATTACTTACAATGTTCCTAACAAATGCAAATACAACAAAGATATGACATTATTAAGTTTACTTCCAATGCTGAGGGTGACACCGCTGTCTTCAAGTCTTCTAGAAAAACTTATACCCCAGTTTGAATCCTCTTTGTCTTTGCTTGTTGAGGAACCATTGTATCATGTATGAACTGGATTAACTTCCCCCCAATTCATACCACATGTCTTGAAAATCTTTCTTCATAGACTTCTTTTTGACGAAGCTTCTGAATAAGCTTCCCCCCAAACCAATATCCCTGTCTTGAGCAGAACCTGTAGCTTGAGCAATCTTCTATCTTTGACATTTAAAGTGCACAGCAGAATTTTGTAGAAGAAGAAGTAAACCCCACCAAGTAACTGCTACCTTAACATTTTTGGTCTTCATGATTATGAGTTTGGGGGAACATGTAAGAAATCAGCAACAAATCTTCCCACGCTTGTAGAATACTTCCCCCTGGAAGTTGAACTAAGTACACTAGAGTGGGAACTAAGTCTCCAAAGTACACGTTCTTCCCCCATGATGGTGACGAACTCTCGGAAGCATCATCTGACGTGTACGGTCAAAATCGCGAGATGTTCTTGTCGAAAGTATGATGGTGACGAACACTCTGAAGCATCATCTGACGTGTACGCTTAGAATCACGAGATGTTCTTATCAAGAGTAAGAAGGTTAAGAACACTCGGAAGCATCATCTGTCGTGTACGCACAGAATCATGAGATGTTCTTGTCAAGAGTATGGTGGTTAAGAACACTCGGGAGCATCATCTGACAAGTACAATCAGAATCGCGAGATATTCGTGTCTGAAGCAGAAATATTTGTTGACATTCTGTTGCTCAAGTTGCTCGTGAGAATTGTTTGCTGATGACATCTCTACTCTTGTACTCTCTAGCTAAACTTATCAACCTCGTATTCTTTCGGCTATCTGTAGTGACCACTGGTGAAGTAAACCTGATATTCCAAACTTGAAACTGAAGTACAATCTCCCAAATTTGTTACTTATGCTTAGCACTGTTGTTGATTGACGAACGGTGCAGAGACACGTCTCTTAGTACCTTATACATAAAAGAAGAGAGAAGTATAAGATGTAAAACACCTCTTGAAGTATCCACAACTACAGGTGAGTGTGACACTGAGCACTACAACGTAACTCCTTAAGTGATAGTTGTCCATGTCGTCAACCATCCACCCCTTGATATTGGAAACTAGATAAATCAAGTCTCAATCATAAATGCTGAAGCGAATCATCAATCGATAGAGGGGGTGAAAAGGCTCGATGATGAATTAAGTAGACGCCTTCGTGATATTCCACTTCACCTTCAAATAATAAATACCAAATCCAATTCGTAATCACTTGACATTACTTTGCCCGAATACTAGCCGTTTTTTTGACAATTTTCAGTGAATCTCAAAGGATCGTTTTGGTGTTTGTTTGTTTTTGTCTTCGTGTTTGTTTGTTGTGTTTGTCGTGTTTTTTGTGGGTGTCAATTGAGTGTCGTTAACTAGAGAACCAACGTTGACTAAAGAATGAGAAGCCGTCAACGTCGTATAGTTAACTTTACTTTGAAGCCCAAAATCAATCATACACCCAACTCATGCGCGGATCGACCTTAATGGGAATGGGCACTTTTGTTTAAAACATAATGGATATCCGAGTTTCAAAAATTATAACGCCACCAAAGCCTGATAACACAAATGCAGTCCGTAATCATTGCTACCATTCGGTCTGCTATTAAATGATACACTCGATCCATTATGTAAACTCCCAGCCCATTAAACCCTTCACACGTCCAGCCCAACACATTGTCTTAAACCCGGTCCAAAGAGTTTGGTATAAAAGTGATACTTATACCTAATTATCAGTAACCTTAATCACACTTCTCAAACACATCACCGTATCTTTCGATACTCCCAAAGTTAGAGACACCATCTCATAATTAACCCATCTTTAATCCCCTATCACATACTACTCTCTCAAATCGTCATATATCCAGATGAATCTCATCTCAATCAAACAAGTCATAAAGACATCTCATTCATGACAATCAAAATCTCTTAAACCATCATCTCACATCGAATAAACCATTACCCTGTTATGATATAAATTTGTACGAATACCACAAAGATAAAGGTGCTGCAAGATCTCCATCTTGGGGGTCACAGGTAGGATTATTGTTATGTGGGTTGAATCGAAACGAAGAGATATATATAACAAATTTGTTATGATCTATCCTTCAAATTCGAATATCAATAAAGATGGGTTGCATCTATATAGATCAGTGATGATGGTTTCGTGTGAGATCTATAAGATCTCGACATGCAAGTCGACACACGAAATGATTCTGAGATCTTGTTTTGTTTTTATTCGAGTCTAGATGGGGTTTTAGGTGACGATGGGTTAGGATTAGTTTCGAGGATTTGATGTTGGAGTGATAAGGCTGAGATTTTAGATGTGATCCATGACACAGTGAGTTAACCCGGTCAACTCGGTAATAACCGAGTTGACACGGTGTGATGTAGATGGGTTGAGTTTTGGTTAGGCCAAGTTATCTTGAAATGAGTTCAACATCACAGTGTCGCAATGATTTTTCAAAAAATGATATAGCAATGATTTTTCAAAACACTACCATCACAATAGTTTGAATCCATCGCAATATTCAGAGTCTCATCGCAATGTTTAAAACATCACCTATCGCAAAAAGTTCTATACACCCCATCACAATAGTCCAAACATCCATCGCAATGTCGCCATCGCAATGTCGCCATCGCAATGTCGCCATCGGAATACAATCGTAGTATTCGATCGCAATGTAGAAACCCTAAGGTTTTTGCGATCGCAATACACGATCAGATTTAGACCCATCGGAATATAGCCAAGATTCCCATCTGAACGTGCATCGGAAAGTGACCATCGGAAAGCGGTTTAGACACAGAAAAACATGGATCTGTTATCTTTTTATCTTTTTGTCCTTTTCCCAATAAATTGAGATAATAAAAAATGATCGAGATGGAAAAGGTAACAGGGAAAACATAGAAAAAGATGATAATGATGGACCAGTAAACGAGATGTGATGAATGATATTTTATGGGACAAATAAAAAACGTGTAGAACAGAGGACATAAAAATTTGATAAATCCAAGAAAGCTGATTAAAAAAATGGATGATGAGGTGGTGATTTAGACCTGGTAACAGTTATGAAAAGAAAATGTTAATCCCATTTAATCCATAACACAAGATTTAGAAGAGATATTTAGAGAGAGAAAGAGAAGAAAGTAGAGAGAGAAACAGGAGAGAATTTGGAAGGTTAATGTTTACTAGAGAGAGAAAGTAAAATGAACCAACACCCTCTTCCACACATGGAAGAGGGTATATATACCCTTGGCATATGGGTCGTGGGTTTAGAATCCTTGGGTCGGGCTTGGCTTTGTTTTGGGCTTACGCCCCTAACTTATACAATATTAGCTTAAAGTCCAAGCCCGGTTTTCCCGACTAACCTATTACAATACAAGACCTTTAACGACTAAGATGACCTATTACATTCTTGTTCGACTATATAAAATATAGGGCTAACAATCTCCCCCAATGTATCGGTTATCTTAAAAAGCTTAAAACCATAAGATGCTTGAGTGAATACATTCTTGTAGAGGAGATCTTCCTGCTTTGGTCTTGTATCTTGGTCTTGATCTTGTTTGTAACGGCTTTGTTCTTTCATGCTTTCGTGATCTTTATCTTGAGCCTTTTTCGTTTGACTTTGAGTGCTTGAGATCTTCATATGTGCTCCTTGTGACTAAGATGACCTATTACATTCTTACATTCTTAGGTATCTTGAATATCACCATCTTGTGCTCTTGTGACTTCTGAATCGACTTCGGTTACACAGCTACGCCACCTTCTTGATATGCAACATATATAGACACGGATAAAATGGCTTTGAACATTTCATCCTAACTCGGTAGCGTTTTACCTCCGGTCGGTGAAGACCGTTTAGACGGTATTGGATACCGTACCTGTTGGGAATAAATTATAGCCAGTCTACTTGAGCGCTGACAAGAGTAAAAAAAGCGTTGACAGGAGTAACACAAACGCTGACAGCTCAAGCGTTGACAAGACAAAGTCAAGCGTTGATACATTGAAGACAAGCACTGATGGAAGGATATACTCTACGCGTTTATTGTATTCTAGATTACTTCTAGTAAAGATAGGAACAACAATGTATTTTCTATATTTATCTTTACCTAGAATAGTTGATACGTAGATTATTGTACAAGGCTTCTTATGTCTATAAAAGAAGACCTTTAGGTTATTGTTCAATATAAGTTTTCATACGTAAACTACTTTCATTGTAAGCAAGTTTGATATCATTAATCAAAGTGAAAGTTTGTTTATATCTTGTGTGTTCTTGTTTAAGTGTTAATTCCGCATAACACTTAGATTGTCATATACATATACAAAGGTTTCTCTAAGTGTATTACTTGATCTAATCGCGTATACACAAAGCTAATCTATCCAAGTTTGGGATCAACAAGTGGTATCAGAGCTTTTTGAGGAACTTTTGATCTTAAAGAACTCATAAACCCTAAAAACACCAAAAACCCTAATTTTCTCAAAACCCTAAACAACATCATGTCAAATCCAGAAATAACCTCTTCCTCCCAACCTTTGCCAAACATCAAGATTCCCATGCTTGATGCAACCAACTTTGAATTGTGGAAATTCAACTTTGAGCAATATCTGGGGATCTATGACTACACTCTTTGGGAGATCATTGAATATGGAAACACATTCAATAGAGCTGAAAAAGTTGCTGCTGCTATTGCTACAAGAACTGCTGTTGCTGGATGTCCAGAAGCAGATAAGAAAGAAAAACCTGGTGATGGTAGAGCTGTGTCTGCTGAAGACATAGCAAAGAGAAGGGTTGATATGAAAACCCTAAATATTCTGAAAGTCTCTTTGGGACAAGAGAACCAGCGTAAATACAGAGGTTATGACTCTACTAAAGACCTTTGGGCAGCTCTTGAAGTTGCATATGGTGGCAATGAAGATACTAGGGAAGAGAAGAAGAAACAACTCATGCATGATTATGCTGTTTTCAAAGATCAACCCAATGAGAAGCTTAGCAGTGTGAGAAGCAGATTGCTTGATATTACAAGCAAATTGTCCTTCATGGGGACACAACTTGGTGATGTTGACATTAATGCTACCTTTCTTAAAAGTCTTGGTGAAGCGTGGAAGATTGAGGCAAGATCTATACTTGCCAACAACACTCACAAAAGTTCTACTTTTGATGATATCTACAACAAACTAAGGCTGTTGGAGAATGAAACCCTTATGGAGCATGGAAGTAAGTCTACTAATAGTAACATGGCTTTCTTCTCACATAGTGAAGGCCAATTTGATCAGAAGGACTCTTACATGCATCCAGTTACTGGATCATCATGTGTCAACGCTGGAACATGTCCTGTCAACGCCTCCTTTTTAGACGCTGACACATACAAAAGTGACTCACCAAGAGTTAAACCTGCTGGTTTGGATCTGGATACTGTATGTGCTTATATTGCTTCTTTGCCCAATGGTTCAGTGATTACATATGAGGACCTTGAGCAGATAAGTGATGAGCACTTGGAAGAAATGGATATCAAGTGGAATATGGCTCTTGCTAGTATAAGAGCAAACAAGTGGAATAGAAGGTTTAAGAAGAAGATGACCTTCAATGCAAAGGACACAGCTGGATTTGATAAATCCAAAGTTGAATGCTACAACTGTCATCGTATGGGGCACTTCATGAGGGAATGCAGATCTCCTAGAAGATCTGATGCTGGTAAACCCTCAAGCCAAATTGTTAAGGCTCAGGATCCTAAGGCCATGGTTGCAATTCAAGGAATTGATGCAATGGGATGGGATTGGAGCTATTTGGCTAAAGATGTAGAAGAGGATAAAGCTTTGGTTGCTGAAATTAAAGAAGAAGAGCATGTTCAATATGCTCTCATGGCACACTCCTCCTCTTCATCAGATAATGAGGTATACGATGATGCTTTTTGTAGTAAGGGTTGTAGGTTAAATACTGAGAAACTTAACAAAGAGGTGTTAAGGTTATTAGATGATGTGAGCACTGAGAGATGCAAACTGTCTAACTATCAATTAGCTCTCACACAAACTGAGAAAACAGTCTCAGAATACAAGAAAATGGAATTTGATTTAAAAGATAAAATAAATATCTTAAAACATGAATTAGATGCTAGTAAAGATGTTAGGAACATCATGGAAAGGGTTAATAGTGATCTACAGGCTAAGTTAGATGAGGCCATTAAAAATAAAGATAATGTTGGCCTTAAAATTCAGAGATTTGATAAGGCCACACAAACCCTAGGAGAATGAGTGAGTAAACAAAGGGATCCTAAGGACATGACTGGGATTGGGATGAAAGACTACTCAGTGGTTCCACCACCAGCTGGTGACTTCTATGGTGTCCAACAAAAGGACCTATCTTGGACTGGTTTTCCAGAACTCCAAGAGGAAGAATTCATTCCTCCACCAAGAGTTGTCACCCCAGTTGAAGAGTATCAACAAAAGTTGACTGACTTGAATGAATGGAAGAAAGCTAACCCTACCTTATTTGTTAAGGTTGGCTTGCTATGTGAAAGTCCTAATGAGTCAACTCCATTAAGGTTACAAACCCAATCACTGGTAAAGTTGTTGACCTTGGATCAAACACTGTTAGAAAACCTAGCATTAAGTATGCAGAGATGTATAGGAATACTAGGTCACCTAAGAGCCAAGTTAGCAATGATGGAACATGCTTCTTCTCTTCTAGACCTAGAGTTGTGTCTATAAAAGCCTGTTACACTTGTGGTAGCTTTTCACATTTAGCATATAAGTGTGTCAATGCTCCCAAAGTCAACGTTGTTAGAAAGTCAAACGTTGTCAGACCCAAACTTTGTGTGCAGCAAAGTCTACAAGTTGTTAGACCTGCCCCATTCTTCACTAGAGGGTCTAACACTCATGGACAAAGACCATTTCAAAAGACAAATACTTGGTCTAATAGGCAATGGGTTTCTGTAGCAAACCCTAGGTTCAACGCTGACAAGGGAAATTTCAGCGTTGACAAGACCAAATCCAACGCTGACAGAAACGTGACCAGACCTAAATATTTGCAACCACAGGGTAAGGGGTCTAAAGCTTCTTCAAGCTTGACATGGATACCCAAGAAAGATCAAAAACCTAATGATAATGGGATTTCAATGACTTGCAACAGATTTAATTACATTTCAAAGGTCATTACAAAACTTATTGGGGTTAATTGGGTATTTCATCCAAAGAAGGATGAAAATGGGGTTGTTGTAAGAACTAAGTCTGTTCTTATTGAACAACCAGATGAATCCAAGTCTGCTAAGGCTTGGGTTCCCAAAGAAAACTAACTTGTTTTCTTTATGTGCAGGGCATTCAAAAACAGGTCAATGATTATGGATATTGGGACAGTGGATGCTCAAGGCACATGACAGGGAAGGAAGATTATCTCACTAACTTCACTCCCATTAAGGATGGTGATAAGGTTTACTTTGGAGGCGGATATGGTACTATCACAGGCAAAGGAACACTTCTCACCAAGAACTTGCATTTTGAGAACGTATTTCTGGTAAAGGAACTTGATTACAATCTTTTTAGTGTATCACAAGTTTGTGATAACAAAAATAAAGTTCTGTTTACTGATACTGAATGTTTGGTGTTAAGCAAGGATTATAAGATCCCTGATGAGAAATATATTGACTATAGAACACCTAGACATAAAGACATATATAATGTGAATCTGAATGGGATTAGAATGAACAGCAATATGTCATGTTTTTATGCTAAAGCTTCAGTAGATGAGAGTAATTTATGGCACAGGAGACTAGGGCACATAAATTTTAAGAATATAAACAGGCTTGTGAGACTTGGCTTGGTTGATGGTTTGCCTAAAAAGGCCTTCCACAATGATCACTCTTGTGTTGCATGTCTTAAAGGCAAGCAGCACAAGGTCTCATTCAAGTCCAAACAGGTGCACTCTAGTAGTAGACCTCTTCACTTGCTTCATATGGACCTCTTTGGTCCAACCAATATAGAAAGTTTGAATGGTAAGTCCTACTGCTTTGTCATCACAGATGAATTTTCTAGGTTTACTTGGACTTTCTTTTTAGCTATGAAGAGTGATACAGCTGACACTTTAATTGATTTTATCACTCAGATTGAGAAGAAAACAGGCAATGAAGTTAAAATGCTTAGGAGTGATAATGGTGGTGAATTTAGGAATAAAGTGTTAGATGATTTTTGTGCCAGGAAAGGAATTACTAGGCAATTTAGTGTTGCTAGAACCCCTCAGCAAAATAGGGTTGCAGAAAGAAAGAATAGAACCCTAATTGAAGCAACCAGAACCATGTTGGCTGATGCTCATTTCCCTGTAGCTTTCTGGGCTGAGGCTGTTAATATAGCTTGCCATGTTCAAAATAGAGCATTGGTCAACAAAATTTAGAACAAAACACCTTATGAGTTACTTTGGGGAAGAAAACCTAATATTGGTTTTCTCAGACCTTTTGGTTGTCATGTAGTAGTTTTAGATACTAGTGATGCCTTAAGTAAATTTAGTGCAAAAGGTGATGAAGGCTACTTCATGTGGTATTCAGTGCAGAGCAAGGGATATAGGGTTTATTTTAAAAAGGAAAAACGTATTCTTGAAAGAGTACATGTTAGGTTTTTAGAGAGTAAACCTAGTGATCCTGAAAGTGGTCCAAATTGGTTGTTTGACTTGGAACCTTTATCTAGGACTTTAAATTATATGACTGTCACTAATCCAGACATTGTGAAGGTAAATTCAAATGTTGTGGAAGAACAAGTTGTTGATGTTTCAGGTACACGGGTTCATGAAAAGGTTGGATCACAAGCAGAAAAGTCATCTCCTATACAAGAATATGTTACAATCCCCATATGGACAGATGCCTTTGCTGCTGCTGCTGCTGGAAAAGATAATGGTGGTCCCCAAGTACTACCAGAATAACAACATGCATGGTCCTTCAGGCGCTGACAAAGGCAAATCTAGCGCTGACAAGACCAATTCAGACGTTGATGGCTCAGACGTTGACAACAACAGTTCAAGCGTTGTTAGCCCCCACGCTGACAACCAAGGTTCAGGCATTGACAACACTTCTGCACATCTTTTCTCTTCCACTTTTGAACAGGGTGAACCTTCCAATTTATATGAAGAGGTTCATCCTCATGTTGATGAAAGAGAGTCTGAAGAAGAAGATATTGGCAACTTGGAGAATGAGATTGAAGAAACCAGACTTTTTGAAGGAGGAGTTCTCACTTCTACTATGAAGAATCACCCCACTTCTCAAATCATTGGTGATATTATGACTCCTGTTAGGACTAGAAGATCTCATCAAGGTCTTGGTGGATTTATTGCCAATATTCACAAGAAGGTTGATACCCCTCTTGTGCAAGCATGTTTGTTTGCCTGTTTTCTGTCACAACAGGAACCCAAGAAAATATTTGATGCTCTCAAAGAACCAAGTTGGGTGGAAGCAATGCAGGATGAGCTTCACCAATTTGCAATTTAGGATGTTTGGGAGCTGGTTGATTGTCCCAGATATGTCAGACATATAGGGACAAGATGGGTTCTAAGAAACAAGAGAGATGAAAGAGGTATTGTGGTCAGAAACAAGGCAAGATTAGTGGCTCAGGGATATACACAAGAGGAGGGGATAGACTATGAGAAGGTCTTTGCGCCAGTTGCAAGGATTGAAGCTATTAGGATCTTCTTAGCCTATGCATCCTGCATGGGCTTCACTGTCTATCAAATGGATGTCAAGAGTGTCTTCCTCTATGGAAAAATTGTTGAGGAGGTATATGTGATGCAACCTCCTGGTTTTGAGGATCCAGAGAATCCAGACAAGGTGTATAGAGTCAAGAAGGCTATGTATGGACTTCATCAAGCCCCAAGAGCATGGTATGGTACTTTGTCTACTTATTTAGTGGACAATGGCTTCAAGAGGGGCACCATAGATCAGACACTATTTACAAAGAAGAAAGGTAAGGATGTGTTGCTTGTTCAGGTCTATGTTGATGACATCATTTTTGGGTCTACTGATCCAAAGATGAGTGAGGATTTCTCCAAGCTTATGACAGACAAATTCAAGATGAGTGCTATGGGGGAGATGAACTTCTTTCTTGGTTTACAAGTTCAGCAGAAAGAAGATGGTATCTTCATCTCCCAGTATAGATATGTGGCAGAAATCTTGAAGAAGTTTGGCTTTTCTCCACATGAAAAGAGGGCTACTACTCCTATGGATAGAGAACACCCTTGGGGAAAGATTGGAGATGGGAAAGATGTTGATGTCAGGCACTATAGATCCATGATTGGATCATTGATGTATCTTACAACCTCCAGACCTGACATCATGTTTGCTGTGTGTGCTTGTGCACGCCATCAAGTGACTCCTAAAGAATGTCACCTTTATGCTGTCAAGAGGATCTTTAGGTACCTAAGATGCTATCCTAGTCTTGGTTTGTGGTACCCAAAGGATTCACCATTGGAGCTGATTGCATATTCAGACAGTGACTATGGAGGTGATAAGTTTGATAGGAAATCCACAACTGGTGGATGTCAGTTTCTTGGGAGCAGGTTGATATCTTAGCAATGCAAGAAACAAATAGTGGTGGCTAATTCTACAACTGAAGCAGAGTATGTGGCTGCAGCTGCTTGTTGTGGACAAGTTTTGTGGATTCAGAACCAGCTATTGGACTATGGGTATAATTTCATGCATACCAAGATATTTGTTGATAATAACAGCACTTTATGCATTATTAAGAATCCTGTACATCATTCTAAAACTAAACACATAGAAATTAGACACCATTTTATAAGAGATTGTTTTGAAAAGGGTTTAATACAACCAGATAGGGTTGACACAGAATAGAATGTGTCAGATTTACTAACTAAACCTTTTGATGCTGGAAGGTTTCAATACTTGGTAACAAGTATTGGAATGATCAATCTCACATAATATGTGTTTTGGAGTCTTTTTGTAAAAGTATGTACAGGATAATGCATTGTTATTGGTCTTTTAAGGATTTAGATTTTCCACTATATTTTTCTAACACTGACAAAGGTTGCTTGAACGCTGATAAGTGTTTTTGTGACATTGTCACCAATATATTTGTCTAACGCTGACAAAGCTTCCCTCAACGCTGTTATGTGTTATCGGGGCGTTGTCAGCAACAATGTTAGTTTTGTGGTTTTCAATCTAAATGTGCAGGTGGTGTTAGCAGTATATCATTGGATACAGAGTTGCTTATGCATCATTGGAAAAGCATTTGGGCACGTTTTTATTTATGGATGATGGTTGGAATTTTTCATTCCTATCTTGACATAAATTTTTTATGTTCATGCACATTTTTTTAGCAACATATGTATCATAGTTTAAGGGGAGGTTTTAGGAACCTTTCGGATGTTTTGGTATCCATATGATACTCTTATCACAATTCTAGATTGTGTCCACAGGTGAGTATGAGTTAGTTTTACTAAATCATGAGGCACTGTAGCATGCAAAGTTGATATATTATGCATGCTGCCAAGACATTTTTGGCCTAGAATTGGTTGTGGTCTGCTGGGAGACTTGGGAATGATTTTGTCATGGGATTTACCTGGGAGTAACAAGGAATTTTATAAGGTAACTTAGTTGTTAAGAGTTTTGGTTAGCAAGGGACACTAGAGGACTGTTATGTCTATCTTGCATAAGCAAGTGTGCATAACTGGACAGTGCTTGCCGCCCTATAATAATTATCAACTTTTTGGTTATCTTCTCTAGGATAAATTACTTTGTTAAGGTCATTTTTCATTTTTCTAAATTTTTGTTTTTGGACGCTGACAAGTATTTTTCCAAGCGTTGTTGTGACCAATTTAGACGCTGACATGGCTTAGGCAAACGTTGACAAGAAAATAGCCGTTGGGCGTTGATGGGTTATTTTTGACCGTTGACACTCAATGGGACCTACCCAGTTGTTACTTTTTGACATATTTTTAGGCCGTAATTTTGGGAGCTGATAACTTTCATTTAATGCATGAGATAAACTTATTCTTTTTTAATATTTTCATGATTACATTTTGAAAATACTTGCCTATTTTTGGGCCAATCACATGCATTTTCTTCTCCTATATATTTGGCTCCTATTTTTAAACAGGGTACCTATTATTTTTGTCTAACACAATTTTCTCTTATCAACTTCATCTTTATCAATCATTCAAACAGCTTTCAACAATGGCACCAAAATTCAAACCAAGTGATTTGGAATTAGGATTCAGAAGTCAACACAACATGATCGCATATCTTGAAGCTGATGATACTATGTTTCCCCAATACACACAAATGGTGGCGTATTTGAACGCATCTCCTTTTGGGTATGCTCTTTCTCATGCACCACTCATTCCTGTCACACATATTAAACAGTTTTGGAACAATGTTAGTTCCTCAACAGTTAATAGAGTGACTACATTATCTTCTATTGTTCATGGGCGCACATGGGTGGTTACTGAAGCTTTAGTACGCCAAGCTTTGCATATTGATGATGCTAATGGTATAACCATCCTCCCCATTAGTGAAATAGAACAAGGACTAAGGGCTTTGGGTTATCCTTTTCCTGCTCAAGGAACTTTAAATAAATATCATAAACAGGAGTTTCCCCCAACCTGGAAGTACCTAATACATGTCCTCTTACAATGTTTGAGTCCCAAGTGGACTGCACACAATGAGATCAATAGATCTATTGCTAGTGCTATTGTGTGTATTGCTACTGGGCAAAAATTTAATTATTCCAAAATGATTTTTAAGGGCATGTGTAAAAATAAAGGGAACAAAATGACTTTAGCTTATCCCAGATTTTTACAAATGGTTTTTGATGTCCAAGGTTACTGCACAAGGGATCATGATGATTTTTATGAGATCCCTGTGCAAAAGAAAGCAATTTTTATGAAGATGAACTCACCCCCACATCGTGACCTACCCCTAACCCCAGCTATGATTGCTGTCATTGAAGTAGCTCAACCCCAACCAGACCCCCAACCCCAGATTGACCCAATACCTGAACCTTTACCTTCACCACAACATATGCAAATTGACCAAGAACCCTTCGACGCTGACACGTTAAATGTTGGCGTTGATGTGCCTATTTCAAACGTTGACACGAATCCTTCACAAACCCAAACACCCCTTAACCAACCCACATCCACCCGATCCACATCTTCTTCTCCCCCAACACAATATAGGTTACAAAAACGCCAAAGGACTACTGGAGTGTTCTCCTCTAGTGGTCCTAGCCATGTAGCAGAGAGAACCACCACCACAAGTGTGGTTGGTGTTATGGATGAGGCTGGGACTATTGGTTCTGGCTTAGAAGTTGGCCAAGACAGTCCTACCATCATTAAGACCTCATCCATGCCCAATGAATCTAACTTGGGAGGTCAAATACCCATTTTAGAAGAGGGCAGATTGGAACCAATAACCCTAATGGAATTGATGGCTGTCTGCATGAGCTTGCAAACGCAAAATGCAGACTTGGTACAAGTTATCAGCACACAAGGCCTTGAACTCAAGCAATTGAGGGAGAGGATTGTTCTTTTGGAGACTGCTAGTACAAGGAGAGGGATGGAGGAATCTTTCAAAGGGGAGGATGAACAAATAAATGTGAGTGATAAGGGCAGCCATGATGGTCAATCTTTGGATGTTGCTGAGGCCCTAACAAGTTTGAAGAAACAGACAGGTTTTGATACGTCTCTAGTCTCTCCTACAAACTTAAATTTATCATTTACAGCCATGTTGGAGGAAATTGCAAAAGGCGCTGAGGCAGGAAATTTGAGCGTTGACAAGGAGAATTTGAACGCTGACATGAGTATCTTGGGCGCTGACAAAGCATAATTGGACGTTGACAGATCTGCAAATGAGGTTGATGTATTCCAGTCATCATCCATCATCAAAGAGGTTTCTTCACAGGTATTACCATCTACCTTACCAACAGTTGATCCATTAGATAAGGGTAAGGGTATTATGGTAGAAGAGGTTGGTCCAAAGAATGCAGTACAAATTGAATTTGATAGAAGGTTGGCTGCACAAATTATGGAACAAGAAAGAAAGCAGGTGGGTGAATCACCTTTTGTTGTCACTTCAGAAGAGCAAGAAGGAAGTGATGAAGCTAGTTCAGACTCAAGTGTTATGATCATAGAACAACCAGAAAGACTTGAGTATGGTGATGAGCTGGCCAAGGAGAAATTGAATGAGTTGAAATTGCAGGTTGATTTTGATATGCCAGAGGTGGTTCAGATGTACCATGCCTGGGAAGATAGATGTATAGAGAATCCACATTTGACCATTTCAGCTCAGATGTGGGGTTTGGAGATTCTTCCCAGAGTACAAAAGGATTGCAAGGTCATTCTGAAACACAAAGCAATCAATGTTCTCTCAAATTTGAAAAGGGATAGAAAGGAGTTGTACTTCATGTTGCTCAGATGTCATGGAACAGGGTGGACTTACAAGAAATTGACTGGATTGACGTTTGAAGAGTTGGAATGTAGAGCTTATCCCATTTGGGTTAGAGTGCAGGAAGAGAACACTCTAAGACTTCTTTCTGATTAAAGAAAAGAAGAACTTGCAGAGGAAATGGAGCTCAAGAAGGCAATGTTTGTTCCCAGACCAGTGAAAAAGGGAGTTTCTCTTGAGTTTCCCAAAGATATAGATCCATTACATCCAAGTGAAGCTGTCATAAGAAAGAGCCTCAAGCTCTCACCATTAGAAGCTTCAGATATGGTACAAGTGTTACCACTTGATTCCAGAAACCCAATTGTAAGCTATGAAGAAGATGAATGTGGGTTTTGGAAGATTGGCAGGTATGGAAAAGAGGTTCACACTTTTACCATTCTTATATCTTTGTTTGTAAGTTTTGACAGAGAAGACTTGGTAGACCTATGGAGGTTATTAGAAGCCAAGTATGTGACTGAAGCACCAACTTCAGTCAATGGAATAAAACTGTGGTCAACATTCAAGAGAATGTGTGGACCAATTGATGAAGATCCTGCTATTTGGAAGGATCTTGAAGATGACCTCAATGGTCTTCAATGGAGGTTGTATTCAGCTGCTGGTGTTTATTATTTGAGTTCTACAAAGTTTGCTGAGTATCTACTTGTGGATGGTCAGTACTTCATGTCCAAGGAAGTCTTGGAGAAGATGAAGAACACTCAGCTGGAAATTGATTATTCAAGTGACGTGGTAAAAGACTTGATCAGATTTATTTATTACCAATATGAGAAGGTTTGTAAGATTCCTCCTAGTCCTTAATGTTTATTTAGAAACTTGATCACTAGAGTAGATATCAAGTTTAGGGGAGGATTGTTGGAAATAAATTATAGCCAGTCTACTTGAGCGCTGACAAGAGTAAAACAAGCGTTGACAGGAGTAATACAAACGCTGACAGCTCAAGCGTTGACAAGACAAAGTCAAGCGTTGATACATTGAAGACAAGCACTGATGGAAGGATATACTCTACGCGTTTATTGTATTCTAGATTACTTCTAGTAAAGATAGGAACAACAATGTATTTTCTATATTTATCTTTACCTAGAATAGTTGATACGTAGATTATTGTACAAGGCTTCTTATGTCTATAAAATAAGACCTTTAGGTTATTGTTCAATATAAGTTTTCATACGTAAACTACTTTCATTGTAAGCAAGTTTGATATCATTAATCAAAGTGAAAGTTTGTTTATATCTTGTGTGTTCTTGTTTAAGTGTTAATTCCGCATAACACTTAGATTGTCATATACATATACAAAGGTTTCTCTAAGTGTATTACTTGATCTAATCTCGTATACACAAAGCTAATCGATCCAAGTTTGGGATCAACAGTACCTGTGATCGGGTAGATTCGATTAAGAACCTCCTTGACAGGGTTTCCCGGCGGTAGTAGCCAGTTCTCTTTAGTCGACCGTCTCAAAGCAGACTGCAAACGTAAAGAGTGAATAAAAAAGGATACGGTTATCCGTTAGATTAGAGTCGTCAATTCAGAATTCCTGGAACAAGTTTGATTCTATAAGAATCGCACCATTGTTGCTTTCCAGTTTGCCACAAGCTCGATTCATAAGAATCTTGCATGTTACCTACCGCAGTGCTGTTTGATGTTGACACTGGAAGGATTTCCATTCGTCACTATGAACACTAAAGAGTGTCACTCTGAATGTTCTGGCAAGATCACACGGATTTTGTGAAGAAACCTAGAATCAAGTTTTAATCAATTAAGAATCGAAACTTAGTTGCTTTCCAGTTCTCACAAGTTTGATTCGTGTAGAATCGCACAAGTTACCTACCATGAGCTTGTTTAATGCTGGCTCAAGCAGGATTTCCATCTTCATTGTGAATCGTATCACTCAGATGTTCTGGCAATATGACAAGGATAATGCGTAGGACTCGATTGTGTCCTAATGAGATGATAGATTGATCTCTTTTGGCTCTAGACTCAATAAGTGCATTTTGGTAATCGGAGGCTGGAGCAGACTGCCACCTTTTCAATATTAACTAACTCGGGGTGAGAAAGTCAATAGATACGTGTTGATCTCCGTGACAATGAGACAATTTTCTTTTGAGAGAAACTCGAATGGCTGGGAAGGGTTGTGCATTGCATCACTGGGTCCATGATGACTTGTCTTCAATAGATGTATTGACCCGGTTTCTGCCTAAGTTTCATAGAATATTTAACTCCTTAAATGCTTACCAATACGTCATCATTAGCACCTTGTTGTGATTGTTCTAGTGCTAACTTAAGTAATTGGTCCGCATTCAGCTTCATTCAACTCCATCTTTCCTAAGGACAACTATTTCTAGCTATGGAATGTCCTTGGGTAGATCCCTCCGGTTCTGGTTGGATCATAGGACTTAGTTTCCTATCCTAAACCACCTTTTGACTCCAACATTCCTTCGTGGATAGTAGGTTGTTTTGGGTATAGATCGTAACCATTAAACCATTGAAAACCATTCAAAATGCTTGATAAAAATCAAAACTTTTTAACACTTTGAAAGTTTTACATTTCCGAAAAGCCCCCCCTACACACATGCATCGATATACGAAATAGTTTGGCATGTGAAGGAAAGAGTTGCACTTGAGTCTTTAAGATCACTTGTTGCGATATATTACATTTTAATCACATTTTCTTCCCTATCTCTAATATAAAAATATAATATTAGAGATACCAAATGATTAAAATATGACAATTTTTTAAAAATCGACTGGAGAGAAACATGTGTGCACGCATGAATCATGGAACGTTTTCAGTCAGGATGCTCCCCCTCAACAATATATGCGTGTCTTGAGTCAAAATTTGACAAAATTTTGGAGAAACGACACCACAGAATATGTTGAGGTACGGAGATGAGATGCCTTGTCCGATATAATTTATTACTCATGACAGTTTTAAACCACTTTCAGAATGTGTTGGATATATAAAATATGACAATTTCTTAGATGTACCCAACAGCATTAAAGGCTTGATTTTAAAATGCTCCTCCTCAAAAATTGATCAAAATAACATATGACAATTTTGAGATATAAAACCACTTATGAGGAAGGGAGTGTTGAACACACAATTTTGAAAGATTTAGAAAAACCTTTTGAGAAATTTTTGAAAAATTGTGTTCAACGGTTTTAAAATAATCAGGATAGAAGACTTCTCTTCTATTGATTAGGGAAAGCGCACTGAAACGTACACTTCCCTGTCGGGTCCGTTGTTTCATGAGCTCAAAACTTGGATTGTTTTGTGACTAGCTCATGACCGAGAAAAATAAATTTCCCGTTGTGAAGGATAAGTTATCATCCGTGATAAACTTTCCTTAAGTTGAGACATTTACTTAGAAATCGTTTTTCATGAGCTTAAAAACTTTGAATGTTTTTATGAGAAGCTCATGACCGAGAAATATGAATTTCTCGTTGAGAAGGATAAGTTATCGTCCGAGATAAACTTTCCTTAGTTGAGGTCCGAGTACTAAGCTGTGATGCGCTTAGAAGTCATTATGAGAGAATATCAAGCAGCTTCATTTGCCAAAACCTCCAAGTCTTCTGGAGTCATATACTTCATACCAAGACGGCCAATAAGATACGCAAACCTATCTTTCGAGAGAGCTTTTATAAACAAGTCTGCCAGCTGGTACTCAGTTCTGACAAAGTATAATTCCACGATGCCGCGTTCCACTTGTTCCTTGATGAAGTGATATCTGACATCGATGTGCTTGGTGCGGGAGTGCTGAACCGGATTGCAAGATATGGCTATGGCCGACTTTGAGTCACAATACATAGGTATTTTATCAAAGTGGAAGCCATAATCCGTGAGTTGAGTTCTCATCCAGAGGACTTGAGCACAACACGCGGATAGAGCCACATATTCTGCTTCAGCTGATGAGAGCGAAGTGCAATCCTGCTTCTTTGACGACCAGCTGACAAGCTTGTCTTCCCCTAGAAATTGTATGCTACCAGAAGTGCTTTTTTGACTATCAAGACAACCTGCGTGATCAGAATCTAAAAAAGCTGTTAGATGAAAACCAGTTTCCCTCGGATACCAGAGTCCCATGTGAATGGTATTCTTAAGGTACCGAAAGATCCGTTTAACCTCTTTGAGGTGCTTTTGAGTAGGTCTGGCTTGATATCGTGCACAATAGCATGTGGCATGATGAATATCAGGCCTGCTGGCTATAAGGTACATAAGTGACCCGATCATACTGCGATATCGCGTTTGGTCTACGGGATACGAGTACAAGTCAGCGTCTAGGGATGTGGTCGACAATGGTGTACCAACGCGAGCACATGAGGTCATACCATGCTTTTTAAGTATCTCTTGAGCATACTTAGCTTGGTTAATGAAGATACCACGTGGGGATTGATGAATTTGGAGGCCTAAAAAGAATTTTAGCTCCCCCATCATTGACATTTCAAATCTGTTGTGCATTAATTTTTCAAAACGTTTTGAAAGTTTTGGGTTCATAGAACCAAAAATAATGTCATCAACATAAACTTGCACCAGCATTATATCATCCCCATATTTATTAGTAAGAGAGTAGGATCAATAGAACCTTTGGAGAATCCTTTGGACACCAAGAAGTTTGAAAGTTCTTCGTACCATGCCCTTGGAGCTTGTTTAAGTCCATATACAGCCTTCTTGAGACGATAGACTTTGTCAGGATGATGAGGATCGATGAATCCTTCCGACTGATTCACATACACTTCTTCCTTCAAATGACCGTTGAGAAAAGCAGTTTTAACGTCCATCTGAAAAACCGTGAAGCCCTTATGTGCAGCATAAGCAAGGAATATCCTGACTGCTTCCAAACGAGCGACTGGAGTGAATGATTCATCGTAGTCTATGCCTTCTTGTTGACGGTATCCCTTAACCACAAGACGAGATTTGTTTTTGATGATGGTTTGTTCTTCATCCAGTTTGTTTTTCCAGATCCATTTGAAATCTAAAATTGACATTCCATAGGGTCGGTCAACAAGTTCCCAAACATTTAGGCGTTCAAACTGATGAATTTCGTCTTGCATTGATTCAATCCACGCATGATCAGTCATGGCTTGTTTGATGTTTGTAGGTACAGTGGAACTCACGGTGAGTGCATACATACACACATTGCCATCGGTTTCGAGTTGTCTGCGTGTTCGAACCGGTTGTGAAGGATTTCCAATGACTTGCTCCAATGGATGATCACGTGTCCAATGGTGAGTGGATGGATATGGTTGGTAGAATGTATGCATGTTGGACGGATCAACATGTTGAGTAGAAGACTCTCCGGCTTCACGAACCGGTGTACCGAACGGGTTGATAAATTCTTCTTCATCAGGTTGTGCATCGACTGCTTGATTGTTGTTTCCTCCATCAACATTGACGGTTGGTGATGTTGGTTGTATGATTGTTTCTTGAGTTTGATGAGTAACCAATGGAATTGTCTCTTGAGCAACGGTTGCTGAAGTAGAGGCAGTTGTGTCTTGTTGATTTTGTTCGGGTGCATCAACAGTATTGACAGCGGAAGGCTTTGACACAACTTGATTGTTTCCATAGTAATATTCATCAAACATTGGATCATATAAATCAACCAACTCACTCATTTGTGTCGTATCCGTCAAGTCTGCTGTAGGAGTACTTTGTTGACATTCTTGCACGGGACGTACACTGTTTTATGTAGGTGCCACTGCTGGACATTGAGGTACGGGACTTGAGCTGTTGTGATCAAGTACCATTTGTGGCAATTCATCAAAGTTCACATGAATTGTTTCGAAAATAATCTTTGTTCCCTTGTTATAGACCCGATATCCTTTCGACAATGTCGCATACCCCACAAAAATACATGCATCACCTTTTTCTTTCATCTTGTCGAGATTCTCACCGTCTTTAAGTATGTAGCATAAAGATCCAAATACGTGAAAGAATTTAACAGTAGGTTTCCTGCCATTGATGATGTGGTAAGGTGTCTTTTCATGTCTAGGGATGACGAGAGAACGATTCTGAGTATAACAGGCAGTTGCAATTGCTTTAGCCCAGAAGAATAGCGGTAATTTTAAAGCAGAAAGCATTGTTCGAGCAGCCTCAACCAAAGTACGGTTCCGTCTTTCGACAACGCCGTTTTGTTCAGGAGTTCGAGCAATAGAAGTTTGATGTTCGATGCCTTCTTCTTGAAAGTAAGATTGCAAGTTCTTGTTCAAAAATTCAGTACCCCTATCCGTTCTTACGGTTAAGACTTGAGCTTGAAGATTGCGTTGTATCATCTTGAGAAAGTTTTTGAGAACCTCTGGTGTTTCATCTTTGGACCTTAAGAAGAAAGTCCATGTGTATCTAGAGTAATCATCAATAATCACGAGAATATACTTTTTCCCGTTAATACTCTCTACACGCATGGGACCACATAAATCCATGTGTAGAAGTTCTAATCGTCCTTTTGAGCTTGGGGTAGTCTTTGTTTTGAAAGACTTCCGTTTTGCTTTCCCCAACTCACAAGAAGAACAAAGATGGTCTTTGACGAATTTCAACTTAGGAAGACCGGTCACAATATCATTCTTCGAAAGCAAGTTGATGGTGTCAAAGTTGAGATGTGACAATCGTTGATGCTATAACCATGCTTGAGATGATGAAGCTTTAGCCATTAAGCAAATTGGATTTGTTGAAGATGTGTCTTGAAGAGTTACTGTGTAGAGATCAGAACCACGAGAACCTGTAAGAAGGTCATTCCCATCGTAGTCTCTAACATAGCAAGTAGATTTCCGAAAAGCCACTTCCAAATCCGCATCACAAAATTGACCAACCGAGAATAAATTGTGATTCAGTCCCTCGACGTAATAAACCCGTTTTATAGTGATATTCCCTTGAACCAAGTCTCCTTATCCGAGTATCGGTGCAAATTGATCATTTCCAAACCGTACTGTACCCAGAAACTTCTCCACGAAGTTAATGAGAAGCTTGAGATTTCCTGTCATGTTCTTTGTGCACCCGGAGTCCATTATGAATAGGATGATTTCGACGAGCTGCAGAAGAATTAGAAGACAATGTAGCATTTGACAAATGGAAGCCCTTGATAGAAACGGGTTCCAAAATAGGAGTGGACCTAGATTCTAAAGGCAAGCTAACATTCATAGACCCAATTAGAATAGGGGTTGTCTTAGGTACCCATTTGTATCCGGGTGGTGTAAATCTTGAATACCCCCGTGTACATGTCCTAATCATGTTCTCATAAAGCTTCTTTAACCTGCTTTGTTTACGTAGAGTAGTGGATTCTAACGCACTTAGTTTCTTAAGTGATTGATCAGTGGATTGGTTCAAAGTTCTTGTGGGTTCACTAGTACTAGTGGGCACACGAATAGGCTTCCTAGTTCTAGTATTCACGCCATTATGATTAAGAGCACAAGCATCATGATTGAAAGTACGAACACATTTTCCACATTCAACACAAACAAATTCAACATTCGAGGTCTTAGCATTTAAACTGTCACTACATGCAGTTACAGACGTTTTATTCTTAAAATTCCTACGGTGGTCTTCTACTTCCAACTTCTTTCCTTGACTATTGTTAGGCATGACCTTATCTTGCATTTTATTGCTCTTAAGCTGTGGTTCGCTAACGCTAGTAGTGGGGATTACTCCTGTAGAAGAAGACACACGTTGATTAGTTTTCCTAATATTCTCAAGTAACCGCGATGTTCCAGTTTGAGTGGGCTTAGTGTTCATCTTATACATTCCAGGTGCTATCACATTGCTACTCTTATTATTTCCTATCTTAGGCAAAGTATGTGGGGATTGTCCCAAAATAGATGATTTAGGGCATTTAACCGCATTCGGTTGACGAACGGCGGATGGTTTACCCAAAACAGACTTTCCTTTGATTTTCTCAATGAGTTTCTGTAACTCACTTATGGCTATGTCCCTTTCTTTTAGCTGAGCTTTCAAATCATTTATTTCGAAATCTTTTTCATTTAGTAGACGAAACGAAGAAGCTGACATTTCTTGACACTTTTTATGATTATGAGATTTTTCACCTTTTTGTAAAGCAAGTTCAAGAGAAATGGAGTGTTTCTCAAGTTGAGAAAAACTTTTCGAAAGTTTGTTATATGACTGAATTTGTTTCGAAAGCTCTACTTCAAGATTGCGACATTTCTCGTCCGATTCTGACACTAGACATGCTACATGACAATATTGATCAAGATCGGTATACACACCAAGTATAGCATTCATATGGTCAGCATAAAAGTATTCCTTAGAAAGTCGATCAATTTCGTTAGAAAGTTGGTGTTCTTGTGTTTTTAATTTAGTTTGAAGAAAATCAACTTCATCTTCAAGAGATTTAACATAACTTAAATCAGTTAACATTTCCTCAGTGAGAGCATTATAAAACATTTCCACATTTTTTGAAAGATCATCAATTGTTGGAACAATGCATTGTTGAATGACGACTTCTACTTGTGGGTTAGGTTTAATATTCCAAATGGTATCCCTAGAAACTTTTTCATAGTCGACGACACCTTTGTACAAATTTAAAACCCCTTGTATTATAAACTCAAATTGCTGAACACTTTTGCTTTTCTCATCCCATTTACGTTTTTCATCCGAAATTTGTTTTTCTAACAAAATTGATTGTTTTTTGAAACTCCTATTTAAAGAAACTTCCTTTTGGGGTTCATCACTTGGTGGTGGAACACTATTGTACATCTTTTGTTCTTTGGAACGTTCTTTTTTAGGAACAAACTTAATATAATTATCAGAATCAGAAAGGTTTATTAAATCACTTAAGTTTGATCGACTTTCTTCTTGTTGACGAATGATTTCGTCGCAGTCAGGGGAAAGCATAAGAGCAAGATTATCAACATAGCAACCGATATCATAAAGAGCAGGCTTGGTACTTTGAACTTTCTTGAGATATTCAGGCTTGACAAAACTCGTTTTCATATTTCTATTGAGCATATTCATAGTTTGAATAGACTGACCCGTTTTGTAAACAATGTTGTTTAACGTGTCGACTCTCTTTTCCAAAGCAAGAATTTTTTCAATATCCTTTTCTTCACGAGTTTTATAAAGCTCAGTTTGTTCTTTGTTAACCGACTCTAATTCAGTAATTTGAAGTTTATGTAGCAGCAATTGTTCTTCAAGGTCCAATATCTTTTGTTTTGACATATGAATTTCGTGTGTTACTTCAGAACAATATTGTTCATTGAGCACCTTACGTTCATATACCAAACCATTAGCTATCGCAACCCGTCGATCAACTTCTTTTACATAATCACACTCTTTAAGCCTGTCTATCTCCTCGGCTAAGGATGTGTTTGCTTGCTTCAAACGTTTATTAGCCTCTTTGTTTTCCTCAATTTCATGTTTTAAAGAATCAATAATAGACGCAAGCAAATCACGGTCCTCATCCGAGTCAGTATCCTGAACAGCTTTTCTGTCATCATTACACATATGCTGTGAATCCGTAGAGATATTGCTATCCTCCGTGTCCATTACATATGTGTCATTGATGCTTTTGGGTTGCTCAGGATGACGTCGTTCATTAGCAAACACATTATAGTTATCATGTGATGGTACCTTTTCAAGTGGCTCAGAATCATAGATGGGTCCAGAAGTATCATCAGTCTCTGGGATCACTTCTTGAATATTGCCATGTACACATAATGTGCCTCCAACTCTTGATCATCGGCTTCATCATCAGTGTCATCACGCCAGTCAACTTCATCTGCTGTGAGTGGAATTCCTGCTTCTTCTTTCTTACACAGTAGCATCTTTTCCTTGTGATATCCCGAATCCTTAACCTGTTTTGGCTTCTTGCATTCCATAGCCATGTGCCCAAATCCCTTGCAGTTGAAGCATTGAATCCCAGTCTTCTGCACAACCGGAGTGCCTACAATATCTCTAGCCCCAACTTGATTCAGCAACCTCTGATTATCATATCTAGCATTACGATCATACCTAGGTGCATGATCAACTTCCTTATATATAGCATTAGATGATGATCTGAGGTTGTTGTTGGTAGGTTTGTAGATCTTCTTATAAGTTGTGGTGAGTAAAGACATGAGTTCCTCAATCTTCTTGTCCCTTGAAGTTTGTTCATCATCACTGTCTCCATCTGACTCGGTGTCATACTTTGGAGGTGGAGTGGGGACAATTGCTTTTGCTTTGTGTTTAGCAGTAGCTAGAGGTTTGGTGGATGAGCTTGATGACTTTGAGGAATGAGTAGGTGGTTGTTGACGGGGAACGAGTTTTGTTGAAGTAGCAGCCACAAAAGCAATAGAGTTCGCAGATCGTTCTACCTTTTCAGCTCTAAGTTCATTTACTTCATTCTGATGTTGTTTCAATATATCATAAAGTTTGTGATAAGATATAGTCTTGATATCCTCCCTTTGTTTGACCAAATTCACAAACCTTTGCCATTCCGGTTTGAGTTGAAGTAAAAATTGAACATTGGCATGATGATTGGAGATGGTGCACTGATTTCTGACAAGTTCATTCATCATTTTGTAGAATCTCGAGTAATATGAGTCAATGGATTCACCATCTTCAGATGTGAATTTTCCAAACTCCCAAAGTAGATTAGTCTCGAGATCTTGAACATTGATCGACTCACCTTGCTTCAATCGATGAATTGCATTCCACATTTCCATAGCATTAGGACATGCATCAACTGTGGAATAGATATCGTTATCAATTCCAGTGAGTATGAAGTTTACAGCATCAGCTTCAGCTTGGAGGAGTTTCTTTTTCTCAGCAGAACATGTGTCAAAATCCTCCATAGCTCGTATAGTTGATGAAGTACCATCCTCTGCCTGTGTTGTAATTGGTCTGAATTCAAAAACTGGAGGTGGATTCTCAAGGCAGTGACGAAGAGCAGTTCGGTTTTCTTTTCCGTCGAGAAATATGAGAAAACGAGATCTCTATTGAACGTAGCAACCGGCAGTGAGCACATGTGGATTACCGTTGCCACCTTGTTCCAAACGAATTTGATTAGCAGTTGCAATGTTGATGTTGTTGTTAGACATGGTGAATACTTGTGGATGAATTGCAGATCTTAGTGGATTTGTTGTGATGATGTGTGGTTAAAATTGAAATTCCGAAAATTCAAAAAAAATTTCTCAGTCCGACAATAAATTCCTCAGTCTGACAAAACGGTAAGCCGAAAAATTTTGTATCGCCAAATTTTGAATTTGAGTTAGAAATAGCCAAAAACTAGTAGGGAATTTTTTTATTTTTTTTAATCTTCGTGTAAACTACGTTCCGAAACTAGTCTAGATAGTGGCTAAGTCTAAAAATTACTCAAACAAAATATCCATTGGAATGTCCATCGGAATACATGTCGGAATGTCCATCGGAATACCTGTCGGAATGTCCATCGGAATACCTGTCGGAATGTCTGTCGGAATGTTCTATCGGAATACCCGTCGGAATGTACTATCGGAATACCTGTCGGAATACCTGTCGGAATGTTCTATCGGAATATGTGATCGCAATACCTATCGCAATGTTACCTGTCGGAATACTGAGATCGCAATGTGCCGTCAGAATGTTCAGATCGGAATATGGCTGAAACAAATTTAGCAGAGTAACGACTCAAAGATCCCTTAAACCCGTCGGAATCCCAGATCGCAATGCACGATCGAAATATCCAGATCGGAATAAGGTATCGTAATACAGTGATCGCAAAGTAGAACCAGTTGGTTATTGCGATCAAATCCCTCACATTTGTACTTTCCGATGGTGAACTAGCTTGAATTTCGGAATGAAGAAAAAACAAGAAATTTCGCAACTTTTGATCCAAAAGATTTGTGTTTTAGCCAAAACCAAGATACCCAAATCACTACTACTAGTATGTAGATGATTTGTATCAAGAAACGACCATAAAAACCACAAAAAAAATATGGGACGTGAGATTTAGATCAAAATAGCCACGAAAAATCAAGAACACAACACACGAATCTTCAATCACATATCCACTATAGGCTCTTGATACCAAATGTTAATCCCATTTAATCCATAACACAAGATTTAGAAGAGATATTTAGAGAGAGAAAGAGAAGAAAGTAGAGAGAGAAACAAGAGAGAATTTGGAAGGTTAATGTTTACTAGAGAGAGAAAGTAAAATGAACCAACACCCTCTTCCACACATGGAAGAGGGTATATATACCCTTGGCATATGGGCCGTGGGTTTAGAATCCTTGGGCCGGGCTTGGCTTTATTTTGGGCTTACGCCCCTAACTTATACAATATTAGCTTAAAGTCCAAGCCCGGTTTTCCTGACTAACCTATTACAATACAAGATCTTTAACGACTAAGATGATCTATTACATTCTTATTCGACTATATAAAATATAGGGCTAACAGAAATTCTCCAAGTGTGAATTTTGGTTGAAATCTATACAACTTCTTGGACATGTGATTGATAGCGAAGGAGTTCGTGTGGATCCTGCCAAGGTAGAGGCAATTAAGGAATGGTCGGCACCGACAACGCCGACTGAAGTTCGACAATTTCTTGGTTTAGCTGGTTATTATCGGAGATTCATCGAAGGGTTTTCGTTGATTGCAAAGCCGTTGACCAAGCTTACTGAGAAGAATCGAGTGTTTGAATGGGGAAATGATGAAGAAATCGCTTTCAAAACACTTAAGGACAAATTGTGTTCTGCTCCGATTTTGTCATTGCCAGAAGGAATCGAAGACTTCATGGTTTATTATGACGCATCTCATAAGGGTTATGGAGCTGTTTTGATGCAGCGTGAGAAGGTGATTGCTTACGCGTCGAGGCAATTAAGGAAGCATGAGGAAAACTACACTACGCATGATTTAGAATTGGGAGCTGTAGTTTTTGCGCTAAAGCTATGACACTACTTGTATGGGACTAAGTGTGTTGTATTCACTGACCACAAGAGTTTGTAACACATATTGGACCAAAAGGAGTTGAATATGAGCCAAAGACGATGGGTGGAGCTACTGAGTGACTATCACTGCGAGATTCGCTACCATTCTGGCAAGGGCGAACGTTGTGGCGGATGCACTTAGTAGGAAGGATAGAGAGAAACCGTTGAGAGTCAGAGCATTAGTGATGACTAAAGATGTTGATTTGACCGGAACAATATTGAAGGCTCAAGAGAAGGGATTGATGGAAGAAAATATTAGCGCTGAGAATTTGGGAAGACTACAGAAACCTATTTTCGTGGTAAAGTCAGACGGGCTGCGGTATTTCGAAAATCGGATTTGGTTACCGCTATGTCCATCCGAGGAAGGAACGCCTGGAGTACGAGATTTGGTTATGAATGAGTCTCATAAATCGAAGTACTCGATACATCCTGGAGCGGATAAGATGTATCATGATCTGAAGAAAGTCTACTGGTGGCCGAATATGAAGGCGGAGATTGCTCGTTACGTTAGTAAGTGTTTAACTTACGCGAAGGTTAAAGCTGAACATAAGAGACCATCTGGGTTGTTGGTACAACCTGAGATCCCATAATGGAAATGGGAGAAGATCGCTATGGATTTCGTGACGGGTTTACCTAGAACTCCTAGTGGTTGTGATATGATTTGGGTAATAGTGGATCGATTGACGAAGTCTGCTCACTTTTTGCCTATGAAGAAGACGGATAGCATGTAGAAACTTGCCAGTGTGTACGTGAAGGAAATTGTTTGTCGACATGGTGTACCTTTATCGATCATTTCGGATCGCGATAGCAGGTCTACTTCGGAATTTTGGAAATCTCTTCAACGTGCGACGGGCACCGAATTGAGTTTGAGCACGGCCTATCACCATGAAACTGATGGCCAAAGCGAACGAACTATTCAGACGTTGGAGGACATGCTCCGAGCATGCGTGATTGATTTCGGAGGAAGTTGGGAACGCCATTGCCTTTAGTAGAGTTTTCGTATAATAACAGTTATCATGCGAGCATTAAGGCTGCACCATTTGAATCGTTGTATGGAAGGAAGTGTAGATCTCCTGTGTGTTGGATCGAAGTGGGAGAGACTCAGTTGAATGGGCCCGAGATGGTTTTGGAGACGACAGAGAAGATTGTGCAAATTAAGAACCGTTTACTTGTTGCAAGAACCCGACAGAAGAGTTATGCCGATAATAGGAGGAAACCGTTGGAATTTGAGGTCGGAGACATGGTCATGCTTAAGGTTTCGCCATGGAAGGGTGTGATAAGTTTTGGGAAGAAAGGAAAGCTGAGTCCAAGGTATATTAGGCCATTCAAGATCGTTAAACGAATTGGACCGGTAGCGTATAAGTTAGAATTGCCGAATGAGCTTAGTGATATCCACGACACGTTTCACGTATCGAATTTGAAGAAAAGCTTGGCAGATAAGGAATTGGTGATTCCTTTGGACGAGATTCAGCTTGACGATAAAATGCATTTCGTAGAGGAACCAGTGGAGATTATGGACCGAGAGGTTAAGAGATTGAAGCATAGTAGAATTCCTATTGTGAAGGTACGGTGGAATTCTAGGCGTGGACCGGAATACACTTGGGAACGTAAGGACTTCTTCAAGGAGAGATATCCTCATCTGTTTCAGCGGCACGAAATGTGAGTATAAGAAAAGGCGAGCGCCGGGACGTCGCTCTCTTTAAGGAGGGGTGGATGTGATACCCAGAAACCGAGCTCACTTATCTTACCCTAAATTACGAATATTTTTGAAATTTTTAAGAAATTTTGTTTATTATATATTTAATCGTTTTAGTTGAAACCGATGTTTGAGGTTTTAATCTTGACGATTGACGATTTAAGAAGGACGATGACGACTACTATCCCGACGGATGCCCAATTTTTATGTTTTATTGTCGCTTTATCGATATTATAATTTTTCGAGAATTTTATTTTTGATTCGTATTAAGTCGAGCCGGGTGCGTTTTATTTCTTTCCGGGTGCGTTTAAATTGTTCTAAAAGTATTTTGGAGTGTTCAGGACGACCCCCGACTCCCGCAAAATTTTCAAAGTCGACTAATAAGTCGTTTCCCACAAATATTGGTGTTGTTTAAAAGTAAGGCCAAAAGAATGCCTAAATTGCACAAAAGACCCTCAAAATTTTACAAAAGGAAGGAATGGGAACACACACACTCAAAACACTTCAAAAAAAAATTTCACCCCCTCCCTCTCTCTCTTCTTTGGCCGTCGGCCATACCACCACCACCACCACCAAAATATTTTTTTCTTGTTTTTGATCGAATCTAATTTAAGACCACCTTTTCTAATCAATTGGTAAGTGTTTTTCCAAGGTTTAATCCAACATGTATAAACATGATTTTCCAAAAATTAAAAGATTTTTCAAAAGTTTGATTTTGTGTAATTAAACCTAATGCATGTGTAATTGGTGTTTAGATTATGCTAATTCACCATTTAAATTAACCAAAACAAGTTTGGTTTGGGTGTTGTGATCACCAACACCCCACGACCAAATGGGGGTGTTTGGTGGATCATGGTGTTTGATGATTTTTCTTGTGGGTTTGTGTTTAGATTGTTGTTTTAGGTGTGTTTGAATGGGTTAAACACATTGCATGTGTGATTTGTTAAATGGGTTTTTGAAAGGATTTGATGTTCTAGGTGTTAAGGACTGATTAAGGTGTTTAATAATGGTCATGAGTGGTTAAGTTAGGGCTAGGTGTCGTTAAAATGGTATGGAAATAAGTGCTAGGGTGATTTTGAAGTAGTAATTTTTAGGCATATTGTTTAAGGGTGTTTTTGAAAATCTTAATTCTAAATACAGGTCATAAACATAGGATTTAGTTGTAGAGCTTTGTCTTAGCTTCGATATGGTATAAGAAAGAGCTTACGACTCCAAACGAGTCAAAAGTTATGATATTTTGAAAGTTCGTGTACCGGGAGATGAGAAATCAACATAATCCGAAATTGTGTTTGGTTTTAGGTCAAATCCCGGGGACCATAAATAGAGTTTGGTAAATGATTGAAAGTTGATTTTTGGTTACAAACCTGCATTTGTGAGTCTATTTTTGGACTTAGGAGTCAAAGTAGCTAATGGTGTCTTTTAAATGGGTCAAACAAGTCCAACATGGTCAAAGTGTAAAATCAGTCCTAAAAGTGTATGTTTAGAGATGTAATGAGTAATGGGTCATAAAGGTGAAAACATTTTATGGGATTTAAAATGAGTTTCCTACAGGTCATAAGGTATTTTTACAAATTTTGTTGAATTTTATATAAGTTCTTAAGTCATAGAAAACAGCCCATACTTTGGTAAGTATCGGCGAAATCGTAAAAAGGGTAGTAACTTTAATAACGTAGATGAATCGTATAAATCTAGTAACAACTTGTAAAACCCGCATGCTTTTACCATGAATAGTGCCCTTAAGATCGTACGTCCTAGATTAAAACTTACCTCATTTAGTATTGATCACATTCATGTGCTAATAATCAAGCAAGTGCATACGTGTATGACATGCCAAGTATCGATTACGTACGAACTCATGATAAACAGTTAATAAATATATCACGTGAACATAATTAAATCATGATCACCATTTAAAATACAAATTAGAATACTTACGTAAATGCATATAATATAATTACGAGTGTTAAGATTACGGTAACTACATGATAAAATAAACAGAAACACTTCAGACACGAACACGTTTAACCACGAACGAACACGAAACATCGGGACACGAGAAAGGTACGGGTACCCCATGTGGGGCCCCCATACCCACGGCACAACCACAAGAAATGGGCTAAGCCCATGGACTTTTACAAGTAAAGGGGGGTTATGTAACTTTTCATTTTATTTCACTTTTACAAGAAAATAAACAAAAACCCTAAAAAGAGTTTTTCTCCTCCTCCTTTTCTCCTCTTTGTGCCGCCACCTTAACATCACCATAGGAGGGTGATTGGTTGATTTTGATCTCAAAAACTATTGTTATAATCAGTGTTTGTTCATCCTTTTTCCAAGCTACATAGTGGTATACCTTTCTAACCCTTCTTTTTAATTCTTTTTAATTCTTTTAATCTTTGATTATTTTCATGAACATGTTATTATTTTTTTTATTTAAACATGATAATTAATCATTGATCTAACATGTTTTGGTATTAATTAAAATCAAAGAATGATTTAAAAGGGGTGTTTGTTTTTGGCCGCCTAGCAAACAAACCCGAGGGGGGTTTGGTTTGCTATTGCCGCCACCACCAAGACCATTTTTGGTCTTGGTTGGCTCATGTGGGACCCACGGCAGCAAGGAGGCACACGTGCCCCGAGTTTGGCTCGGGGTACGGTGTCGAATTCATGCCCGATTCATGGTTCGTTGGTTAAATCATGATTCATGCTACATGTTAATTTTTATGAATTATGAACTTAGGATATAATTAATTAATAACATGAAATATTAATTAAATCATGACTTAGGTTATTTTATTATTAGTTTAACATGACATTAATTTAACCTAAGTATTTTATGTTATAAGTTATAATTAATTAATTATTAAAACATGCCTGTAATTAATTAATTTAGACATGACTTAGGTTATATTATTAATAATAATAATACACATTTTAACCTAAGTAATTCATTTTATTTTAATTAAAACATGTTATACTTTAATTAAAAGGCTTAACCTATAGTTTAATTAAAATACATGAAATAATAATTAAACTATATACTATATCATATGACTTAAGAAACAAGCTTATAAACACTTAGACTTATATGTTAGCTTATGTAACCAGCTTAATTCTAAATATGGAAACTTCTATTTATAGAAACTTAATTAAATAAGGCAACTAATCTATTAATGGAAACCTTCTATATATGGAAATCTATCTATTTCAGGCAGCTAATCTAATCATGGAAACCTTCTATATATAGAAACTTATTTAATTAAGGCAGCTGATCTATTTTTGGAAACTTTCTATTTTTAGAAACTAATCTATTTTAAGTAGTAAATTCTATTTTAGGAAACTTTCTATTTTTGGAAACTTTCTATTTTTGGAAACTTTCTATTTTTGGAAACTTTCTATTTTTGGAAACTTTCTATTTTTGGTAACTTTATATTTTTGGAAACTTTCTATTTTTGGAAACTTTCTATTTTTGGAAACTTTCTATTTTTGGAAACCTGCTATTTTTGGAAAGTTACTTATTATTACACAGTAAGTATAATAATACATGAAATACCAGTAATACTTAATCAGATTAATCAGAATACTAGATAAAACACAGTTTAAGGTTTTAAACAGTGAACCATGACCTAAAACATACCAAATCAGCTAAAATGAGACACAAAACCCAGTACGTAAGTGAATCGATACTTATACACGTGTGTATTCATGTAGCGTTAGTGACCCAGAAGTAGGAGTCTTTCTTCCGTTCATTCACTGGACTTGAGGTACGGATTCCCGTCCTTTCAGTATGGACATTCTTTCCTTATTAGGATTTCCCCGTATGCAGCCAACTGTTTTCCCCAGCATTTGTTTTATTGTTTTGAACTGCTTATGTTTAATTAGCATAATCTATAGCCATATACAAGCATGACCAGTTTCACCTAGTTATGGAGGTACCATAACCATAGCACTGGAGGCACCGATGTTATGACTTCCCCACGGCGGAGTGATTGCTCGTGGCGTCCCTTTCAGTTTTGGCCATATTATTATATCATGTGGGGCGTATGGGTGCATCCTAGTTACATGTTTTATTCAGTTTATCATGGTGAATGTGGTGTGTGCCTTGCACCCTTCACAAGGAGTTGATCCCTCCTACCCAAACCAGTATATTGATTAGAGGCATCCCCTCTAATCAGCATGATGAGGTCACCCCTCCAAGTATTCATGCACGTGACCTTTTCATGACCTATATGGGCTATGGTATATATATGTTAAAACAGTTTTCACAAGATAAACATAAGGCTTTTCAAACTATAAAACCAGTTTTCTTGATACTTAACCAGTTTACTCAGTACTTAGTCTTCTGCTGTTATATGTTACATGCTTATCCTATTTCATGCTTTATTGTACATCCGTGCACTGAGCGTCTTGCTCAGCCGTTTTCCTTTTCATGTTCCCAAAACGGCAGGTACTCAGGGACGCTCGTAGATCTCAAACGTACGTGCATATGGATTGGAAGCTTTACTGTCTTTCTTTACTTTATGCATTTCCTTTACTTTGATACAGTTGCTATGGACTTTGTTTCGTCCTTTCCTTTTACAGTATTTATGTTTGTGTGTGATGAGCTTTACTTTGGGGTACCGATGTTTGATTCCGGTATTTCCCTTTTATGGTTGATTAATGCTTAGACATTTATCCTTGTATGCTTTGATGACACGCCATGATTATGCGTAATATTCCATTTCCAAAATGGGGTGTTACAATTATGGTATCAGAGCCCAAGGTTTCGACCTGTATGCTCTCAAATATGACCTGTGATTAGTGGGTAGTCACTACGGTCTTCCTAGAACTGACAGTTGTTTTCATGCATTCATCATTTTTAAGCATACATATACATGTCATTGTTACAGGGTTTTTGACTAAGTAATGGTTGGTACAGGACTGGCCCTATTTAGTCGCATGTGTTTTATCGAAACTTTTAGATTTGGGACCGACCCATAGGCGTCCCCTCGATATGTCTTTTATTTTGAGTGAACTGACCTGGGGCGTTCACTCTCGAGCATCAAATGTTTTCATAAAACTGCATCATGCATCCATACAAAGATTTTTCTTGCATAAAATTTTTCTCATGAAATTTTGGTATAAATTTTTTTTTATATATTTTATGTTGGAACTGTTAAGCATATGTTTGTGTTATACTGTCATATGGTTCTCACACGCGAGCAAGAGCAGCTCAATGCTGCAATTCAGGCTGCCATGCAAGCCTTACTTCCTCAACTGAGGAATGACATTCGTGCTGAAGTCCAAGCTGCCAACAATCAGCAGCAGCAGAATCAGGCACCTCCTCCTCCTCCTCCCCCAGTGACACTAGCGGTATGGTTGGAAAGATTTAACAAGCTCCGTCCTAGAGCTTTCGAAAAGACTGATAGCCCCAGCGATGCTGAAGGCTGGCTGACTCACATTGAGAAAATCTTCAATGCTATGGGATGTGACCCCGCCTTCAAGGCAAGATTGGCATGCTACCGGTTTGAAGGCGATGTACTCAACTGGTGGCTAGCTTTGACGCAGTCAGAAGGAGGTGATGAATGGGTCGCTGGTTTGACATGGGCCCAATTCAAGGAGAGAGTGATGGAGCATTTCTTTCCTAAGGCAGAGCAGGACAAACTCAAGCGAGAATACCATGGGATACGTCAGAGAGCGGGCGAGAATAGCAACGAATTCATGCAGCACTTTCTTCGCCTAGCTGGTTTTCTGGGAGCAGCGGCTGGTACTCCTGAGGAGCAGGCACACCATTTTAGGTGGGCACTTCGCACCTCGGTCGCGAACAATCTGGTATGTGCTACGTTCAATACAGTAGCACAAGTGGCCGACGCAGCAAGGAAGCTTGAGATGTTGCAGGAACGCGATGAGTTCGGGGAAGCTGAAAGACCCGACAAGAGGTAAAACATTTCGTGTTCTATCGATAACCAGATCACATCCTATCATTATATGTTCTATAATCATCTCTTAAACTGTATCTTCCAGGCAGAAAACTGGGGACCGGTCTCAGCCGGCTACTCAGCAGCAGCCTAATCAGCCCAAAGGAAACGGTCATTCTAACGACCGTTCTGTTGTGGAAAGGCGCAACGGTAATGATAATTACCGTAACAATGCGGGACACTCCAACAACAGCAGGTCCTACTATTTACGCATCTTCTTATGAATTCATGTTATATCTCTCATGCTGACACTATATTAATCTCTACCAGGAACTACGGTAACGGAAGGGACCAGAACCACAGGGGTTCTCAGCCTAACCGTTCAGCTAACACTGGTAAACATCTTATGACGCTTACGTCCTATACTCGTGCATATACTATTTTCTTAACACGATTTGTCATCAGCAGGCCCTCAGCAAGCAAGGACTCCTGCTGGAGGATTCACTCATCCTCTTTGCAATACTTGCCATCGCAGACACCCTGGCCCATGTCGTCGTGATTCTGACGCGTGCTACAAGTGCGGCCTCCCTGGCCATCGTATGAGAGATTGCCGTAAGGGTGAAATGGAGGGTACTTCGGGTCATGCTGATACTAAACCGCCTCCTACCACTGGGCGTGTCTACACGACATCGCGCGATCAGGCAAACAAATCTACAGGTACCATTACTGGAATTTTGTATATGTACGGCCAGGCTGCATGTGTTCTTTTCGACACGGGTGCCACTCATTCAGTTATTTCCACTACTTATGCTAAGAACATCAGGACACTTCCCTTGCCATTAGAAAATAAGCTTACCATTTCCACGCCTCTGAGGGACTCTGTATTAATAACTCATGTATACAAGAGTCTTCCTCTAGAGTTTGACGATAAAGTTCGTGCAGTAGATGCACTTCCCCTAGACATGATTGAGTTCGATGTGATTCTTGGCATGGACTGGCTATCCAGGCACCATGCTACCATAGACTGCCACTCATATCGGGTGATCTTCGGCGACATTAATGCACCAGAGTACATCCATAACGGGTTTATACCCGGACGGTCTGTACAAGTCATATCTACCTTGCAAGCACGTGCATTACTGTCACATGGCTGCGAAGGTTATCTAGCTACGGTTCATGACATGGATGCTGAATCCCCATCGATTCAGGACCAACCGGTAGTTTCAGAATTTCAAGACGTCTTTCCAGCTGAACTTCCAGGCATACCACCTGCACGAGAAGTGGAGTTCAACATCGACCTTGTTCCAGGAGCTGAGCCAATCTCTAAGGCTCCGTATCGCATGGCTCCCATAGAGCTAAAAGAATTGAAGGACCAACTGCAGGAACTTCTTGAACGAGGATTCATTAGACCAAGCGCATCTCCATGGGGCGCACCGGTCTTGTTCGTTAAGAAGAAGGACGGCAGCATGCGACTTTGCATTGACTACCGTGAACTTAATAAGATTACCATCCGCAATAGATATCCACTGCCACGTATAGACGATCTGTTTGACCAACTTCAGGGAGCCAAACACTTCTCAAAGATCGATCTAAGGTCAGGCTACCATCAGCTAAGGGTTAAAGAGCAGGATATTGCCAAGACTGCTTTTCGTACCCGCTATGGCCATTATGAGTTTGTGGTCATGCCATTCAGCCTGACTAACGCTCCAGCAGTATTCATGGATCTGATGAACAGAATCTTCCATGAATTCCTTGATAAATTTGTCATTGTATTCATCGATGACATCCTGATTTTCTCAAAGTCCACGGAGGAACACGAAGATCATCTCCGGACTGTACTACAGATTCTTCGTCAGAAGCAGCTGTATGCGAAATTCTCCAAGTGTGAGTTCTGGTTAAACAAGGTGGCATTCTTAGGTCACATTGTATCAGCAGAAGGGATCACTATGGACCCAGCGAAGGTTGAGGCTATCACTAAATGGCCAAGACCAACATCAGCGACAGAAGTCCGCAGTTTCTTAGGCTTAGCTGGATATTATCGCAGATTCGTGGAGAACTTTTCCCGTTTGGCACTACCTCTAACCAAACTGATGCGAAAAGGAGAGAAATTCGTCTGGACAGAAGAACGAGAGAAGAGCTTCGAAGACCTAAAGCAGAAATTAGTATCTGCACCTATTCTTACTCTCCCATCTGGTACAGGTGGATTTCAGATCTATAGCGATGCATCGGGGAAGGGACTGGGCTGTGTTCTCATGCAACATGGGAAAGTGATCGCGTATGCTTCACGTCAGCTTAAGCCCTATGAAGAAAACTACCCTACGCATGACCTGGAACTTGCTGCAGTGGTGTTCGCATTGAAGATATGGAGGCATTACTTATACGGAGAATCATGCGACATTTTCACGGATCACAAGAGCTTGAAGTATATCTTCACACAGCGAGAATTGAACATGAGACAAAGGAGATGGTTGGAACTGTTGAAGGATTATGATATTAACCTACAGTATCATCCCGGGAAGGCTAATGTAGTAGCAGATGCACTCAGCAGAAAGTCCGGAATGATAAACGGCATTGAGATCGAGGAACAAAACATAAGAGACTTGGAGCGGCTAGACATCGAAATCATGGTACGTGGGCAGCACGGATACTGGGCGAATCTTAGAGTAGAACCTGAGTTACTGACTAGGATTAAGGAAGCGCAGAAGGATGATGGAGAGATTTGGGCGATAATTCAGAATTTGGAGAAGCAGACAGAATTCCGAATGGACGCAGACGGTATCGTTTGGCAGGGCACGAGACTTTGTGTTCCTGACAATCAAGAACTCCGGGAAGCATTGTTAGCTGAAGCTCACAGCTCCCCATTTTCTATACATCCTGGGTCGACAAAAATGTACCATGACATCAGACAGCACTTTTGGTGGAGTGGTATGAAACAGGATGTAGCCACTTATGTCTCCAAATGTCTTACCTGCCAGCAGGTTAAGATTGAACATCAGCGATCGGGCGGTCTCCTTCAACCGTTGGATATTCCAGAGTGGAAGTGGGACAAAATCACCATGGATTTTGTTACCGGTCTTCCGCCTACCAAGAGGAAGCACAATGCTATTTGGGTCATTGTTGATCGACTCACCAAATCAGCTCATTTCTTACCGATACGCAAGGAAGATCCGGTAAGTAAACTCGCAGATACTTACAGAAGGGAGATCATGAGACTCCACGGTACTCCCTCCAGCATCGTCTCAGACAGAGATCCTCGTTTCACGTCGCGATTCTGGAAAGGTCTGCAAAAAGCTTGGGGTACACAACTTAAGCTGAGTACGGCCTTTCATCCTCAAACGGACGGACAGTCAGAGCGAACAATTCAGACATTGGAGGATATGTTAAGGTCGTGTGCGTTGGAATGGACAGGTGATTGGGACGATTACATCTGTTTAGTCGAGTTTGCATACAACAACAGCTGGCACGCAAGTATCAAATGTGCTCCTTTCGAAATGTTGTATGGCAGAAAGTGTCGCGCTCCAACTTGCTGGGATCAAGTGGGAGAGCGAACACTCGAAGGACCAGAGATTATAGAAATGACCAACGAGAAGATCGAAGTAGCTAAGCAGAAACTGCAGGAAGCACGATCACGTCAGAAGAGTTACGCCGATAAGCATCGTAGGGACATACATTTTAATGTGGGAGATCACGTCTTCCTCAAGGTTTCGCCGGCACGTGGTGTTAAACGCTTCGGGATCAAAGGGAAACTCAGTCCTCGGTTCATCGGACCATTTGATATCGTTGAACGAATCGGCGAAGTATCTTACCGATTGGCGTTACCTCCTCAGCTTTTGCACGTGCATAACGTGTTCCATGTGTCTTTACTCAGAGGGTACAATTATCATCCCCTTCACATGGTTCAGTATCCACTGGAACAGATACGTGAAGATCTCACTTTTATAGAAGAACCCGAACGAGTACTCGACAGGCAAGAACGAGTCATGAGAAGGAAGACGATTCCATTCGTCAAAATTCTTTGGAGGGACCATACCGAGCGGGAAGCCACTTGGGAAACAGAGGAGTCTATCCGGGCCTCTTACCCTCACTTCATATTTTGAGTTCGGGTATGTCACTTCTTTTCAGCTTACTTTATCTATAATTCGGGGACGAATTATTCTTTTTAGGGGGAAGAATTGTAAAACCCGCATGCTTTTACCATGAATAGTGCCCTTAAGATCGTACGTCCTAGATTAAAACTTACCTCATTTAGTATTGATCACATTCATGTGCTAATAATCAAGCAAGTGCATACGTGTATGACATGACAAGTATCGATTACGTACGAACTCATGATAAACAGTTAATAAATATATCACGTGAACATAATTAAATCATGATCACCATTTAAAATACAAATTAGAATACTTACGTAAATACATATAATATAATTACGAGTGTTAAGATTACGGTAACTACATGATAAAATAAACAGAAACACTTCAAACACGAACACGTTTAACCACGAACGAACACGAAACATCGGGACACGAGAAAGGTACGGGTACCCCATGTGGGGCCCCCATACCCACGGCACAACCACAAGAAATGGGCTAAGCCCATGGACTTTTACAAGTAAAGGAGGGTTATGTAACTTTTCATTTTATTTCACTTTTACAAGAAAATAAACAAAAACCCTAAAAAGAGTTTTTCTCCTCCTCCTTTTCTCCTCTTTGTGCCGCCACCTTAACATCACCATAGGAGGGTGATTGGTTGATTTTGATCTCAAAAACTATTGTTATAATCAGTGTTTGTTCATCCTTTTTCCAAGCTACATAGTGGTATACCTTTCTAACCCTTCTTTTTAATTCTTTTTAATTCTTTTAATCTTTGATTATTTTCATGAACATGTTATTATTTTTTTTATTTAAACATGATAATTAATCATTGATCTAACATGTTTTGGTATTAAATAAAATCAAAGAATGATTTAAAAGGGGTGTTTGTTTTTGGCCGCCTAGCAAACAAACCCGAGGGGGGTTTGGTTTGCTATTGCCGCCACCACCAAGACCATTTTTGGTCTTGGTTGGCTCATGTGGGACCTACGGCAGCAAGGAGGCACACGTGCCCCGAGTTTGGATCGGGGTACGGTGTCGAATTCATGCCCGATTCATGGTTCGTTGGTTAAATCATGATTCATGCTACATGTTAATTTTTATGAATTATGAACTTAGGATATAATTAATTAATAACATGAAATATTAATTAAATCATGACTTAGGTTATTTTATTATTAGTTTAACATGACATTAATTTAACCTAAGTATTTTATGTTATAAGTTATAATTAATTAATTATTAAAACATGCCTGTAATTAATTAATTTAGACATGACTTAGGTTATATTATTAATAATAATAATACACATTTTAACCTAAGTAATTCATTTCATTTTAATTAAAACATGTTATACTTTAATTAAAAGGCTTAACCTATAGTTTAATTAAAATACATGAAATAATAATTAAACTATATACTATATCATATGACTTAAGAAACAAGCTTATAAACACTTAGACTTATATGTTAGCTTATGTAACCAGCTTAATTCTAAATATGGAAACTTCTATTTATAGAAACTTAATTAAATAAGGCAACTAATCTATTAATGGAAACCTTCTATATATGGAAATCTATCTATTTCAGGCAGCTAATCTAATCATGGAAACCTTCTATATATGGAAACTTATTTAATTAAGGCAGCTGATCTATTTTTGGAAACGATCTATTTTTGGAAACTTTCTATTTTTAGAAACTAATCTATTTTAAGCAGTAAATTCTATTTTAGGAAACTTTCTATTTTTGGAAACTTTCTATTTTTGGAAACTTTCTATTTTTGGAAACTTTCTATTTTTGGAAACTTTCTATTTTTGGTAACTTTCTATTTTTGGAAACTTTCTATTTTTGGAAACTTTCTATTTTTGGAAACTTTCTATTTTTGGAAACCTGCTATTTTTGGAAAGTTACTTATTATTACACAGTAAGTATAATAATACATGAAATACCAGTAATACTTAATCAGATTAATCAGAATACTAGATAAAACACAGTTTAAGGTTTTAAACAGTGAACCATGACCTAAAACATACCAAATCAGCTAAAATGAGACACAAAACCCAGTACGTAAGTGAATCGATACTTATACACGTGTGTATTCATGTAGCGTTAGTGATCCAGAAGTAGGAGTCTTTCTTCCGTTCATTCACTGGACTTGAGGTACGGATTCCCGTCCTTTCAGTATGGACATTCTTTCCTTATTAGGATTTCCCCGTATGCAGCCAACTGTTTTCCCCAGCATTTGTTTTATTGTTTTGAACTGCTTATGTTTAATTAGCATAATCTATAGCCATATACAAGCATGACCAGTTTCACCTAGTTATGGAGGTACCATAACCATAGCACTGGAGGCACCGATGTTATGACTTCCCCACGGCGGAGTGATTGCTCGTGGCGTCCCTTTCAGTTTTGGCCATATTATTATATCATGTGGGGCGTATGGGTGCATCCTAGTTACATGTTTTATTCAGTTTATCATGGTGAATGTGGTGTGTGCCTTGCACCCTTCACAAGGAGTTGATCCCTCCTACCCAAACCAGTATATTGATTAGAGGCATCCCCTCTAATCAGCATGATGAGGTCACCCCTCCAAGTATTCATGCACGTGACCTTTTCATGACCTATATGGGCTATGGTATATATATGTTAAAACAGTTTTCACAAGATAAACATAAGGCTTTTCAAACTATAAAACCAGTTTTCTTGATACTTAACCAGTTTACTCAGTACTTAGTCTTCTGCTGTTATATGTTACATGCTTATCCTATTTCATGCTTTATTGTACATCCGTGCACTGAGCGTCTTGCTCAGCCGTTTTCCTTTTCATGTTCCCAAAACGGCAGGTACTCAGGGACGCTCGTAGATCTCAAACGTACGTGCATATGGATTGGAAGCTTTACTGTCTTTCTTTACTTTATGCATTTCCTTTACTTTGATACAGTTGCTATGGACTTTGTTTCGTCCTTTCCTTTTACAGTATTTATGTTTGTGTGTGATGAGCTTTACTTTGGGGTACCGATGTTTGATTCCGGTATTTCCCTTTTATGGTTGATTAATGCTTAGACATTTATCCTTGTATGCTTTGATGACACGCCATGATTATGCGTAATATTCCATTTCCAAAATGGGGTGTTACACAACTACTTTGGTTTTGGCGTGAGTTTTTAATTATGACAATTGACTAATATGTATGTATTATACAATACTTAAAGTTATATAAATGAGTTGACTCATTACGCGTTGTTTCTTAGGTGTTGATTTTCCCGGGCATCCTCATCGTCAGTGATCGTCATTCGTAACGTCGACTACTTCTATATATAAGGTGTGAATTTATAGCCTCTCTCTATATTGTTTTAAATGGTTTTTACCCGTGAGGGGAATGCATGCTTTTTCAAATGAAACGAACATATGTCATGAATGATTGTTGGACCCGAATGTTGCCTAAATTGTTTTGAGTACCTAGTTGCATAAGACCCTATATTCATGAACTATTAACTATTGTTTAATCCTTGTGTGGATTGAAAATAGCCGCTTATACATTTGATAGTACTATGGGGTTGACGACCCTATCCGAGACGAGGGCTAGTACGTTGAGTACCCCCTGCGGACGGATAACTTGTGATAAGAAATAAGGTATAATTGCAACTAATGCCTTTAGAAGGGGCACTGGTTTCATCTTAATCATGCCGGTAAATATACGCGGGTGATTGAGTTAACGGATTAGTGTCATGAGCTTAAACACAATTGTAATAACCTTGATAATAGATTGTTTGATTGACAATTCTATGAATGATCGTGATTGATTTTATATACTTATGTTCAAAATATGATTGTAAAACCTATGAATTCCACTCAACATTATTTGTTGACCCCTTTAAGCATGTGTTTCAGGTAATCGATGAGATGGTAGCAAGGAGCATGCTAGGATGGATGTTGTTGTGGCTTGGCGGTCTACCTAGTCTTTCCTTCCTTTTCATAACTTAAAACTTTTTATGTCATGTCATGTAAACTTGTGATGTATTTTGGGTTGAGATTCATTGGGGACCAAAACGCGACTCTGTGTTGTATTAACTTTGGGGTTTGGGAAGCGGTAGACAATGTTGTTTTCAACAATGGTTAATTAATGTTTAAATTCCTACGTCTCTTTGAGTCGTTCGAAATAGCTTGTGTGTGATGATAACTGCCTAGCACCCAAATGTTGTAGTTCCGCTGCGCATAACATTTGTGGGGGTGTTAGAAAAACCCTCCAGCATAAGATAAATTCTTGATTTGAAAACCCTCCTTAACCAAGATCAGCTTTAATGAACGGATAGAATTAAAATCCTTGAGTTTGCCAGGACATGCCTCGAAAGATCACCCTCAAAACCACACGTGTCATCAAGAACTACAGCCGATTCAGCAAGTACAGAAAATCTATTAGTGTCCTTCGATTTAGTCACCACATTAGCATATGATGCTTTCTAATTCGTTTGAGGATGGGGAGTATAGACTGGTTTATGAGCTGGTGTATAAGAGATTGCCTAGGTCACTCGTAACGCACAACATTAGCATGAATATGAAACCTTCCCACCCAAAGAGTACGTAAATTCTCAATCAATCTAACAAAATTATCCACCTTAAGGAACCGAACAAACACGTACCGTTTACCAGCTTGAGTCTTACGATACGGAATAAAAACATCTACAACCTTACCATATGATTGACACAGATTCCAAAGATCACGAGAATTGAATGAATCTGGGAAATTCGTAACAAACACAGACTTAGCAATCAGCATTACATCATCCTCCAGGGAGTAAGATCTTCCCATGATAACAGAATAAAAAATGAACAGTAAACCCTAAAAAATGAAAAAAACGATTCAAAACCTAACCCTAATCGAAATTCCTAAAGAACAAATCAACCTAAATAAAGAGAGATCCAGAACAAAAATACCAATTAGATAGCCAAAAATGTGGGTACAAAGAATGAATATCACACCAATTAGGATCTAATCCGAAGATTAAACCCTAATTCTGCAACTATGTCGAACCATTGATACCAACGATCAGGAATCATGACTGATAATCAAACAGAAATCTCACGTTATTCAAGAGATAATGAACAGTTAGGACGAAACGAAAAAGATAAGGTAAGATCCCCAAAATCAAGATCGATCTCTATGGTTTCAAATTCAAGCGAATAAAGAAGCTCGTTCTGGATATCATATCACAAGGATTGATCACATACAACAGGTCCTTTAGATGCAGGAATGAGACGAAAGGTAGTGGATCAAAATTGAAAGGGAGAAGATGAATCGCCATTAGTCGCCATTAGTCGCCGTTGGTCCTTCATGCTTAACACTATTTGTACTAATAATCGTCTTAACTTTCATACTAAAGTTTTAATTACTTTCCTAGCTAACAATGTTGTTCGTGTGGAACTATGGGCAAGGATTTATCAAGCACACGTACAAACTTTATAGTCAGTCAACCAACGGTATAAATAAAATTATTATGTTATCCATATGCTCAAGGACTAATGAGAAAAAAAAAGACTATTGGAGAAGATACATTTGAGTTATAATGATGGTCTTTTGAACTATTTCGATAGGTGAGGCCAAATTGATAAGAACCAGGACCACTTTGTAGTTCTCACTCATTTCAGTTCTTACTAACGCCAATGAATCTTCTAAGAAATATCAAGGGGAAAAGTCAATAAATCAATGAGAGATTCTCCCACTAATTCGTATTCATTTCGATGTATCATAATGTGATGTGAATAAAACAACCGAAAATATGAAAATACGGATATGAATTTATATTGGTATATTAATTTGTGTAAAAATACACTATAAAAAACAAACAAGTGTTAGGTTATGTTTGACGTGTAAGTTTATCAGAACTTATTATAGCATGAGTTTATTGTTTTGTAAAAATAAGCTACTATTAAAAATAAGTTTTGTTTGACTGACAAGCTTAACGGAATTTGTTAAAAAAATGAGCTCCTAAATAACATGCTAGTTAAAGTAGCATGTAAAAATAAGCTTAAATTACATGTTCCAACATTCAGCTTAAACAACCTGCTCTAGCAATCCGCTCCAGCTCTTAAGAATGCGAAAGATACTCTAAACAACATAATTGAGGACTATTAGTGATAGAGTATTTTGATTTCTATATGTAGTGGTGTTTGTAGGTGGTTAGCTTATGTTTGGCTGGTTTGAAACAGTTTGAGAATTGTTAGTTTTTTAAAAAAAAAATAATATAACTGTTTGACACAATAAATTTTTAGAGTTGTTAGTTTTTTTATTTTAAACAAGTAGTTCTTAAATAAAAAGTTTATTCATAAAGTTTTTTAAATTGTAAAAAACTGTTAATGCTGTAAATTATTGATATACCTTTTTACCATATTATAATTTCTTTAAATATATCACTTAAGTCATTTTACATATTAATTTAACAGTTAATAGCTAATATATCAAATATTTTTATTAAAAAAACTATATTTTATAGCTCATGTTAACAGTTTTTTTAGTAAACAACTTACAACTTAAAGTTAACCGCTTATAGTGTTTAGGTTTTTTGTTTTTATTTTATTAGAGTAGTGATAAATAGACCTAATAAATAAACCTATTTTATTTATTTTTTTACGAGTGTTATACACTAATTTTTTCATATCAACAATCATTAATCATTTTTTTTATTTTCATCAATCATATTTTTAAGTCTATTACTCCGTATTAGGTTTTACTAATTATTTTTTTTATTTTTTTTGTTAAAAACAAGGGAAAGATTTAAGTTACAATTGTATATTGTGGCCTCCTATAATAGTGGCAGTAATAAGACGTGCGTAATCAAAACTCATACTTTAAAACAAAATATGAACTTTGGGGTGGCAATTCGTGTCGGGTCCGGGTTAACGGGTTCGGGTTGTCAGGTTGGCGGGTCAGAAAATCCTAACCCAAACCTAACCCATTTAAATAATCGGGTCAGTTATGTCAACCCTAACCTAACCCATTTAACCCATGTATATATTTAGGTTGACGTTAAATATGTTACATAGGTTGAATCGGTTAAACGGGTTTATATATTGATTCATTTAACAAGTTTTATATATAAAAGTAGGCACATTAGACGTGTTAAACATGTTACATGTGTTTATGTTCGGTATGTTTAACCTAGTAAACACGTATGGTAAAATATTAAATAATTTTTAATATAAGGAAAAAAATTTAAACGGGTTGTCAGGTCGACCTGCTAAATTTTTTTCCAACCCAAACCTAACCTGTTTAATAAATGAGTCAGATATGCCGACCCAAACCTGACCTAAGATTATATATATTCAACCCGAACCTGTTAATTTTCGTGTCGGTTTCAGGTCGGATTTCGTGTCGGGTCTGAAATTGCCACCCCTATTTGTAACTACCTTTTCTTTGTATTTGATTTTTTCTTGATAGTAGACATTAGTTTTATTTACAATAATTTGAGTAGACGTGAATGTTTTACGCTCTCAATCAAGGATGTCAAAATCCTGATCTTGATTTTGTGATCTTACGATCTTACGATACTGCAAAGTAAAATCGATCTGGATCTTGCGTTGGATCTTTGCATGCTTAAGATCATATAGGAGCCCGATCTTACTTTTTCTCGAGCGACAAACTAAAAAGCTACAAATTTATGGGTTTTATTTTGTATAGTCCTAAAAACAACATGTAAATCTTCTTATACATTTCATAATCATAATTTAGGACCACATTTTAATTAAATATTCGTATATTTTTGAGTTTACGATGTATATTAATTTGTAAATTTATAAAATATTACGAAGACTACTAAGAAATTTACACTTACGATCCCGATCCTATTTTACGATCTCGATCTTGCAAAAACGAAAACGATCATAGGTAAGATCCCGATCTTATAAACCTTGCTCCCAATAGTCAAAAAAATGTTTTTTTTTCATAACATTTTTGAGTAATGAGTAATAACTGTTGCTAGTGTATAATAATTAGTCTTAAATTGTTAGTGTACATATTTCTCTCGTAAATGTTTGCCCCCCCCCCACCCACCAAACAAGACGGTGAAGCTCTACCACTGAGTATGGGACAAAGATATTTACATGCGAGCATACGACATGATTACACAGACCCTAATCTTTAAAAAATGCTTCACATGCAAGAACCAAACCAAAGGCTACCTATATCAATTGCTCGTGAAGACCCTTCCACGAGCCACTCCTACGAGTTCTTCCTTCATGCGCAATGTTCGTGTATAGGTACGAGCAACAAACCTAACCCGAATCCGAACAACATAACTAGTGAAGGTCTGGGCGACGTGAATTACACCCGGATAATAAAGCCCAAAGTCCATAGAAAGGCCCAGGAACAAGCATCGGAGAATTCAGGAAGATTGTCTCATATGAGGCCAGCAACCCCTCAACCAAAGTCTATTGGGCCGGACTGCCTTTTAGGAACTTAGTGTAGTATAAATATCCCCTTACTATTCAAGTTTGAGGTAAGTTATTCCTTATTATTATGTTACATTATTATACTATATATTTATCTTGCCTTTCGGCTCATAATCCTTTACTTACTCTCACGCCTGAGCTTGGGTTAGGTTCCAACACCTGGAAGAGGCTAACACATTTACTTTGGTTTCAGGATATCTGAAGGACATGCCCAACCGAAGTCCGAAGGATCCTTCCATCCGGACCACTACAAGAAATTACCCGAACATTTAGCACCACCTGTGGGACCTAGCATTCTATCTACCACTTGCTAAGAATGACGGGTCTTGTTATCCTAGTAACCGAAACACCACCCCCCCCCCCCAAACCACAAAAGAACAGACTGAGGAACACATCTCAGCCCTAATATCATTAATCAAGGAACACAACAAGAACAATCGAACCAATCTGACTAAACTTTAATGAGGAAGACGAAGGGAGCACCGACACTAAGATAGTCTGAGGGAAAGTGGTATCCGATGCAGACCTTAGGAAACCATTTAAAGAAACCATGAAGACCACTCTCACCCAAAGAACCATAGACATCGCAAGCCCATAGTATATGCTTTCGTCCAACGTGTAAGAACCCGCACTTTCCCGGTACTATTTTGTTCTTTTATTCGTGTTTCTTGAATTTTCCAACGTATTACATTTTCTTGTATTCTTATATGTAAATCTAGAATCTTGATATTGTTAATAAATAATACTTTATAAGTATTTATTGATCATTGATAATACTTTATTTGGAATTATAGAATTTTTATTTTATTTTTCCATATTTATTTAAATCAAAGTTTTGATTTTAAAACACCCGCGTGCATTTTACAATGAGTTTCCTCAAAATCAATGAACAACAAGGACTTCTAATGATCGCGATACCGACGGATGCCCGATATTTTATATTTTATTATCGATTGTTTCGATAATTAATATTTTCGATGATTTCGTTTTAATTACGTGTTAAGTCGAGTCGGGAGTCTATATTATCATAATTATGATGTATTTTAACTTTTGAAAAGTATTTTTACGAAACCCAAGCCCTGTAAATATTGTTAAATTGACTAATAGTCATTTTCTACCCTTTAAACTATCTAATTTCTTTTTAGTCTAAAGGTTTCAAAGTTGGCAAGTTTAACCCCTTCATCGACCATCATATATATATACCATTTTCTTCCACTAAAACACACACATAACAATTTTTATAAAAATCGAACACAACTCTCTCCTCCCCTCTCCTCCCTTGCCGTGACTTTCACCCCAAAAACACCCTTGATCATCATCATCCACCTTGTTTAAATCAAAACTAAAATTAGACCACCTATTAGAATTTAATGGTGATTCCATTGATACAAAAATCATACACATGCATCAAGTTTTCAAGAATTCTTATGATTTTCTTTATCATTATGCATGTAATGATCAAGCTATGATCTTGATGTTTTGATGATAAAAAGGTTTTATTTTGATCTTTGATTTTATTAAATTTGACATGAAAATGTTTTAGGAGTTGTTTGGTTGATGGGTATTATAGTAGGGTAATATTAGAGGTATGGATCATGGTGGATTTGAGTCAAAATGATGTTTTTCTATGATTTTCTAAAGTGTATTTTGGACAGCAGGTTAGAGCAGATTTTTGTGGGTCAAAGTTTGATAAAAGCTTGATATTATAGGATAGTATTGTAGTGGTTGTTGAGACGCTCGTTTTGATATAAGATAGAGCTTCTAACTCATTACGGATAAAAATTATGCTAGTTTTAGTATTCGTGTACCGGGAGACGCAAATCGGCACAATCCGAAGTTGTGGCTGATTTTGGGTCGACTATCGGGGACTTTAGGCATGGTTAGATAAATCATACTACTGGTTTTTAAAGTTTATATACTTAATATGATGATTCTAGTAGTGGATTTAAAAGACGGATTGTCAAGATAATACTTTTAAAGTGGTATAAACGGTTTTATGAAACAAGTATACAATTTTGTCCCAAATTTTAGAGTCGAGTAAAGTGTCGAGCTGATGGGTTTTAAAGTATGAACTTTCGCTCAAATTTTAGTGAGATCTTATACATTTTATAAGTGACCTTGACACCAAATTTCATCTAAATCGGACAAGTCTAGATAGGGTAGATCGGTGTGTACATTCGGAGTGTACTTGTTGATTTGTATTTGGACACATAGTACAATGCTTGTGTTGCGTGAGTTTGAGCATTCACTATTGGACATGGTGACTTACTCAAGTGCTTAGTCTTTATATAAATGACTTAGTTACTGGTCCGAGTGAAGTAAAGGTATAGTTTGACTTGCGTTGACTTGGCGTCTTATGACGGGTCAATTTCAAGAGTGCAAGTGTTTAAACGTGTAGTGTCGGATAAATGGGATAATATAGATTCATTTGGTTCGTGTCGTTTGTCATGAAGTATGAATACTTTGAAAATATTTAAAGTCATATTATACTTGGTATATATCGATATTTGAGTTCGAGTCTTAACGCGCGCGTTATTTTGATAGGTTGCGGCTTTCATGTTTTCCCGGGCATCCATGTCGTCGGTGATCGTCTTACCACTACCGTTTCTACTCAGATTTTGAGTACCCTGATTCACTTACCTCGTGGCTAAGATGAGTTCATAGCCCCTTTTACTTGTACATGGTTTCTAAACACGGGGTGAGATTTTACATGGTGGAACACAATCATTTAAAACTGTATGCTATCCAGAACTTGTATGCAATCCAGAACTTGTATGCTTTCCAGACTTTCATTATTATTATTGCTTTTATTCTATAGCCTTAAGTTTCCTCTCTTGGTCATGAACCGTTAATTATTGAGTACCAAGCGCAAATGTTGTGGGTGTATCCATCGGGATTGACAATCCCCGTCCCAAGTAACTTGACGCACTAATATTTGTTTATACTTGAGTATTTAGGCTGAATACTCACTAGAGGAACTTACATGAGTTAAGCTTCGGTTCATGAACTGAACAGCAATAATAATAGTTTCGGAATATGGTTGACGTATATAACCATTTTCCATATTACTTGTTTTACAAATGAATGCTTGTGTTCCACACCTTTACTGCTAAACCTATGAATATCACTCAACTTTATGTTGACGATTTTACATGTTTAATCTCAGGTATTAATACTTAGCTTTGCTTGGATGGGAGCCCGCAAGATATTATCGCAGCTTGGAGATTTCTATGATGCTTTTAAAAGTTTGGTTTTAATAAAAACTGTCAGAAGTTTATTCTATCTTTTTGGCAACCATATGTTATAAATCATGATGAAATAATAGATTTTACGCTTATAAAACTCTGGGACCTTTGTATAAAAACTTTGATCTTTTATGATGTAATTTATTTGTTTTTATTACGTCAGCTTTGTGTTAACAGTAATTCATTGTTTCTTGTACCATGACGTGTTCCCCCTTGTTGCCTAGTTGTTCCATGCCTGATTCTGGGGGTCTCCCAGATTGGTATCAGAGCGATGGTTATAGGGAACTGAGTCGTTTTCAAAACTTAGTTTATAACCAAAAGTTCAATTATTTCATGTTTCTAAGTGTCAAACACAAAATCTGCCATTGTTGTTCGATACCTACACGAGTAACTCTCTAATCCTTATTATTTACTTTTAGTTATCATTGTAATATTTCATCGCTTAATTACATTTTGAAATATTACATTACTCTAATGACGATAATTACTACCTCTTTTCAAAGCCTATGTGCTTCATGAATTATCACTGAATATTACTTGATTACATATGCTCTTACTATATTTCTTGAATACCTGTCCATGTAATCTTGATCTTGTTACTGTGATTTTAATTTGTATGACGTTACATACTTGTATTCGGAGCGCGTATGTTGCTGACTTTTCATACTCACTTTTCTGAGTACTATTGCTATTCGTTTATGTGTGATACGATTGACCTCATATACTTGTTCGTTTTGAAACGTCTGTTTATCTCGACTTACTGTTACATGTCGTCGTATTCTCGTGATACCATTGTTCGGGATTAAATAAGTGTTGCTTTCAGTGAAACTTCTGATCTTCATTTTTACTACCGTGCGTGTTACTTTCATTGTTAAACCTCTCTAAAATACCTGTTTAGATATCTAAATTGCTTTCCGATCATTTGTGAGTGGATGTCTTGAAAAATAGTCTATCTACCATTGTGTAGCTCAATGTGTCTCCGAAAAAGACTAAATGACATCGTGTGAGTCACCCATCTTGAAGCATTTCTTGAATCTGTATTGAATAATATCGTGAGTTTTCATAACTTTGATTGACCTTTACGACACCATTTTACACGACTATTGTATATCGACTAAATATTACTTCATTGATCATTCTTCGTTTCGACTTCGAATTACAACGTCTGTTGTACCTTGAAAACATCATCGTCATCTTGTAATTCATTCTCTATTATGTGACGATTGTTTGGAACACGATTCTACTTCTTTAAACCTATATCCTCCCTTTTCATTCAACCTCCTCGCTCCGGGAGTGCAACTTGTTAATGTTTCTTTTATTTCTCGGCATGTCTTGTGATTTTGGAAAATCACGCCGCCAAGAGACCTTCCTACATCGCATCTTGAAATCGAATACATGTATGGCACGCGCCGTTTTTATTTCTTAGTTTATTATTGGCATTATTGAACCATTTTATACTATGTTTTCTTTACATGCATAATTATATAATTCATTTTTTTCGTCTTTATGGAATCCATAAGTCTTGTGTGCACATTAATTTGGGTTATTATGAAATTGGATTTAATTTCAAGATGTCGAAAAATATACTTTGTGCAGAAGATTTACAGGTAATTTAACGATGTCGAGGAAATATTTTTATAAACTTTAGACATAAAAATATATTTCTACTTGTCGAGACGTCCGTTTACGAAATAAAATTCGACTCGTAAATATAAAAAACGAGCAAGTTACGCTCATTTGAAATTGTAAATTTTAAGAACTTAATTATGCATATTTCAAAAATATCATTTTGTTGACAGATTTAATGCAAGGGCATTTTCGTCCATTTTTTTTATCCGTTTCAAGTCTCGAGTAAAACTAGAAAGTTGTCCAAAACATCGTTTTACATCGAATTACTTTAGACTTCGAGTCTTAAAAATGTCATCTAGTGAGTTAATTGGTCTGGTCAGACCCCAAAAGTCAAACTTTAAGGTCAAAACTGATAGAATTTAAAATATGGTTTGGAGCGTTTTTGAATTCGTTGAACTCGTAAGACTTTAACTAATGATATTTTACAACTAAAAATATTGATTACGTTTGATAACGTTTAAAAGTAGTAACTTTGAGTTCGTGGTCATACATAAATCTTGAACTTTTGGAATCAAGTGATTTGATAAACCGATGATGAATTATATGTTTCTAAAAATGTGTACTTTTATATGCAATACTATTTACGTGTTAAATTCCTAAACTTTCCTAAAAATAGAAACTTTTCGGAGTAGTTGTACTATTTGGGAACTGATGCCCTACTTTCTTAAAAGTATATTTATGTCAAATAAATAACGATGTAAACACATATGGATTCCTTTACCCTTTCTTTTATATATGACTTAATTGTCGATTTATCTTATCTTTCTTCTACTTCTAACGTGACACTGATTTGGGGCAAGATTTGAAATTCTTATTTTCATCGTTCGTTATCATCTTGATACGTGTCTCACGACGACTCCAACTAAACCTCTTGAAACCTTATAACCTTGTAACCATGTTGTAGATTTTATTATCAAGAACTCTTCATTACCCTCATGTAACCCACTCGCTACTTTCTAAGTTACCATATAAACACAAACTGGTATTGTTTGCAAATCATTTTACAAAGTGTTTTACTTGGGCGTTAAAAATACTTGAATGTTACCCTGAAAAAATTAATTGACATTAATTTTACGATGTATTTTCACAAATTGTTCTACCTTGGTCTTATAAAGAAATCTTGTAACATTAAAATTGTTGAATTAAATATCTAGCCAATAACTTATTGGCGAAGAATTTCATAAATTATTTTGATTCCTGCTTTTATAAATGACATTATATACATATTTTAAATCATATGACATGTAATACTGGTTTGACGAAGCTGAACATCGCATTGCTAGTCCTAAATTATGCATGACCTGATCACCTATGTTTAATTTAGAAGGAGCCATGCGAGACCGAATAGTAGTCACTTTAAATATTTGGCCAAGAAACGACTTTTTAATTATGTTCCTTAAAAAGTTATATAAAATGAAGTTTAGAAAACTTTTACATCTTATGCGAGTAGCAACAGTTTGTGACTTACACATATGAACCCTTATCTTTTCTTGAACAAAGTACATGCCTCAAGCACTTATTTCCTTACTCAACGATCTTTGTTTTACTTGTTACCTCATCTTCCTTCATGACATAATTCTCATTACCACTTGTCTAATTTCTTACCATTAACACCAGACTTGAAAGTTTCAAAGTTGTTATGCTTCTACATCAATTGACCTTCTATATCCATTTTGGTAGACCTTCGAAACGTCTATGGATGCGTATAATGATTTATGACTGGACGTGAACAATGATTTCGTATATTTTTCATGATGTGCTTTAGACTCTATTGTCTCGAGATTCATTCGTGTGAACCACGTGTTGACTTCACTCTCTCATTATTAATGTTGTTCATATTACGGGACTTACTTCCAAGTGACTTATTAAGATTTTCTTTGATTCGAAAATTTATTGTGTGGCTTTTCTCTTTCGATCGTGTATCGACAACTGAGAACTTAATAACCCGTTGTTGGTGACACCAACCACACTCGTGAATTTACCGTTTTCTAAATCCTTGTTTCTCATTGTCCTTATCATTGATGCATCTACTCTATCATGTTCATTAAGAATTGATACGAATTACATTTATCCCATCGGGCTATTACTCATATACTAAATATTGATTATTATTCGTTTCATACTCGTTTGCAATCTTGTCACATTTTGAAAATCAGAATATGTCACATGTTTACCATTTGGGCAGTAAACACCTTCTTGGATTTCTAAAAATTTTTCTAAAATTTTAAGAACGTTTTACACACTTTATCAAGTGTTCAAATTACAAAAGTAACTGTTCAAGATAAATGTCAGATCTATGCATCCTCTTTGGTAAATTTATAACTAGTGTTTAAAAGGATGTCGAGCTGTATCTTTTAAGATATTTGATTATATTATACTTTACCTTTGATATAATGAAATTATCGATCTAAATTATAATTTCTATCAATGATTCTAAATAATTTGGCAATTTGATTTTCTCTAATGATAACGATAAACTTAAGTTTTAACAATAATTTCATACAGTCATCCAAAAGTTCTTAAGCCGATCAAGATAACTATTTTGAACTGTTCCACTTTTTGGCTTTGAAATCCTGATCAAGAAAAAGGTTTAGCAACTGCTTACTCGCCAAATATATATAGTTTGATTTCAAACCACTTAACCCTGTAAAATTTTCTTTTAATCAAGAAAATAATTGAGCTAAATTTGAAAGTAATACTAAATCCTAGACAGGTAACTGTGACAATTTGTATTTTAAATGATCATATGTAATTCATCTTTTCCTTCTATTTCTCTTATAATTAGATTGCTAAGTTTTAAGATTGTCATGTTTTACAGTTGCGCGATTTGCGACTCCTTGTTGATTTACAATCTTGATTCATTTTAGCGCACTTTGCGCGTTTAAGAAATTCTTTTTTTCATTTTATCTTCTGATATTTTTCCGTGCTGAAAGGTTATTATTCTAATCCAAGTTTAAAAATTTTTCGAAAAGGAGTTAAGAAACTGAAGCGTAGTGAATTCCAATCGTGAAGGTACGTCGTGGTGCAGAAATTACCCGGGAAGCAATAAATCAGTTCTAAACTATGTACCTCCTTTTGTTTGCATCTTCTACTGTCTCCAAGAGAACTCTGAGGGACCAGAGTTCCTTTAGGGCAGTTGATGAGATGGCATTTATACATGATCTCATCATTCTTTTCGGGCTTTAAATGCATAAAATGTCATCAAAATACCATATATACGCTTGTGTTTGTTTACTTGTGTATTTTAGGTATGGATATCGTGAAAAAGACAAAAGATCACAAGAAACAAGGAAAAACGAACACGAGAAACGAAGCCGCACAATGAAACGGGCCCTAGTTTGTGATTTATCAAAGAAAAACCCTTGAAGACTTGAAGATGTACAATATTGATCCCTCGTTTATGAAGAAATGACACTTAATACCCTTGTATATTAATAATTACAAGTTTGGTCCCTTTAGTTTGTCAAAATGACAAAAAGGTCCTTCATCTTTGAAGAATTGGAAAATTTAGTCCCTCAACAAATCTAAATTGTCAAAAATGGTCCCTCATGAAGTCAAAGATCCAATGAAGACCCTTGAAGTTCAAGTTTGTTCCTTGGTTTATGATTAAAACACAAAAGGACTGAAATTGTAATTAGACCAAAGTTGAATAAGCCCTAAATCCTTATTTGAAAAGTATTTGTAGCCAAACTCTGAAAACAGAAACTTATTTAACAAAGGAGAACGGGTTTGCAAGGAGAATAAACTTGTTCTACAACTTCCACCAAAGACTAAGGGTTACTTTTGCCACAACCAAACATTCAAATGTTTAATTGCGCCAAACACATCACCTTCCCCTAATTTTGGATCAAAACATGTTACTGTTTACCCTGATGAACCCAGTTTTACCTTCCACTTAAACAAAGGTTAAATTGAACTTACCCACACCTACGTGTGATTCACCTAAAACCAAACTCATCCCACACCAAAATTCCCAAATCCTACTACCCTATGGCCCCCACACTCAACCCCGTTAGCCAATGAAATGACACCCTCCCCTCCAAGCAATCCTATGTGGAAAGATCAACGCATTAAGGTTACTACTTGGTCCCCAAGCACAAAATGAACGTCTAAGATCAAATTTGACAACTCATCAACAACAAACGCGTCTAGAAGCTCAAGGGCATTTCTGAGATTTCATAGCTAGGGTTTTGATGTATTTTGCATTCTAGAATCGTCCTAAGTAGTCTATAAAAGGAGACCTCAACATGTGAGAGTCCTTTTTTCCAGATTTTAGCTAAATCCTTGTAATTCCTTTTTATGAAATAAAAGTTTGAATTTCTGAAAATTATGATTTCCTTTTATGTTTTTGTAAAAGTTTGGTGTTTGATTAGCTAAAGTCCGAGTTCCATAATCTGTTTATTGGTTTTTGAGGAAAGGTTTTATGGTTTAAAACTCTTGTTTTCAAAAATCAGATTTTCATTGTTCTTGGTTCATCCTTGTGTTTGTTGTTCTTAGCAGGTACAAGGAAGCTGGTGCTTGTTTAGCTAGCACCTAAGCTCACACATCCCAAAGCATGGATGTATGTTTTGGAGGTGCTCATTTCTAAACCCTTTTATTTTTATGAATATTGCATGATTTTTGGTAAATCTGAGTATTTGTTTATGAATATGTGATTTTGTGGTTGGATCGTGTTATTTGGTTGATATTGAGTCGATTTGAGCTTGGTTTGTGGATTGATTCATACTAATCCTTTAAAAAGTTGAGAAATCAGTGATTTAAGGGGTGTTTGGGTTAACTGCATAAGCAGGTTATGGGTTGACTTGAGTGGTTGTTATTTGGTGTATTGTGTTGGTTCTTGTTTTATATGTGCTATTGGTTACTTATCTGCAAGTTTTGAGGCTAATAACACCATAATCCATACAGAGACCATAAAATCTGATTAACTTGTTTTTATTGACTAAAATTTTGAGGACACCTAGATCTAAGGGTAGACTAGGGTTAACAAGTGCTAAATATTAGTTAATACAACCAGGGAAAGGGATTTAAGGGTTTGAAATTGGATTTGTGGTCATTTAGATCAGCAAAAGGATTTTTGGATATCACTTTGTTCATGAGTAACTGTTTGAGCTATGATCTTGTTCTAATCTTTGAATTAGTGTTTAAAACAAGTTTATTTGTGCTTATTGGACTTTATTATAGCGTGTGTATGCATCTGGTTCATTTTGGTTGGCTTATTCATGCTTAAACTGCTTATTTGTTCATATCTGCTTATTTTCTAAGTCTAGGACATATCTGGTGACTGTTTGCTTATTCTGTGCTTATTGGCTGAGTGGATTTGTGATTTCTTGATTGATATTGACTCCTTACAACTCACTGGTTGTAAGGGTTCCCTTTTTATCCATTGAATCCAACTGGAACTCTCTAAATCTTCAAGTCAAATCGTCAAAGTAGTGGGAACTCCTTTCCCCTGCTGTTAGCCACTGTTAGTGTAATTTTTGGGATAGCTTATCAATAAGCTGTTCTAGCTTATTTTAAACTGCAACAACTTTAATATTGTAATAGGTGCTCATTATTTGACCCAATTGTTCATTCTGGAGCATTTGGGCTTTTGACTTTAAGTTTTGACTAGAAAACCAACTCCTTTGACTTTTACATAAGTGCTTATCAATTAATCCAGCTTATTTGGCTTTGCTTATTGAACTTTTCTTGATTTATTTGTCTTATTTAAGTCATTTAGAGTCTTTTTCAAGTTGAATTAAGGTCTGAGGTGGTCTAGAACTCTAAGTTGACTATTTTGTCTTTTAGTGAAATTTTACTTTGCTTATTTCTGGCTTATTGGTTGAGCTTTGAAAATTTCTTTTCATAGATCTCTTAGGCATCTCAAGGTTGTGTGTCAAATTAGAGCTTATGGCATTGGCTTATAGCTTAATGGGACAAAAAGCCCATTAAGAATATGTTGTTGTACCATTAAGCTGTGATAAGCTCACATTGAGCTTTTGGGCCTTCAGACTTTTGTGTTTAGAATTGGATTTTAAGCTAGACTAGTGATTTTCAGCTTATTTGGTTAAGTTTCATCTTATTGGGCCAAAAAGCTCAATTTCATTGGACTGTTTTTGTTTTTAGCCCATTAGGGGTATTTTGGTAATTTCACTTTCATTTTCTGTTTATTTAGGTTAAAATAAACTAGTTTGCAAGTTTTTAGAAATTTTTATAATTTTTGGATTTTTAATATTATTTTATTATTAAATTTAATTTTTAATATTTTTGCAACTTTTATATTTTTCTTAGGTCAAATACATTAAGTTAGGATTTTTAAAACTCTTAGATTAATTTTCTCATCATTTTCTTAATTTTTAGAATTATTTTAATATTTTAATAGTTTTTGATCATTTAAAAATAGTTTTTCTTAGTTTAAAATTTAATAAACATAGTTTTTATTCTTGTTAAGTCATTTTAGAGTTTTACAAAGTGAAAAAAATTTATTTGGGCTTTTTATTAATTATTTGGATTTTTAGGGCTTTAATTAGCATTTAAAAATTAATAATTAATTAATTAAAAGGTTTGAAAAAGTTTTGATCATTTGTAAACTCTTAGCTTATTTTTGTTGATTTTTGCTAATTTTATGGGAATTTTTAGAAGTAATTTTTATTTTGTCACTTTTTACGGTTTTTAATTTTGTCGTCGTAGTATAATTTTAACATATCCGTCATTCTCTTTTCTCATCCCTTCTTTCTCAATATTAATCTCAAATAGCATTACGAATTATTCACACACATATACCTCCTTGGGAAACGAACTTCATTTGGTTCATTAGTACACGGTTTTCCTAAACCGTCGTACTTAATACTTACCGCTCATATACGCTCTTTTCTTTTCCTAAACAAGAGACGTATTTTACCACAATCATTTTGGCGCCGCTGCCGGGGAGGTGTGTCGTGATTAATTTGTCATTTTGTTTTTAATATCTAACCAAAAATAGTATTTGTATTAGTAGAACTCTACTAATACGTATTATCGTTTTTTTTTTTCGTTTTTCTTGTGAAATATTATTACTATATTGTATAAGTATCACAACAAATTCAAAATATCTTCAAAAGTGTGAAAGCACAACCTTTGATTCAGGATTTCATCACTCAATCATTGTATTCGAATCTCAAACAAAAAGAAAAAGGCACAAATAGATAAATACTTTCGTGAAGCTTGATTTTAAAAAATACAAACTATAAGGTGGGTATAAGGCGGGTGTTATAAAATACACCCTAAAGAAAAAGGCTCTTAAGTGCTTCACGCCACCTCGTTTCTCCGCTTGCTTGTGAGTATTTTGAGATTGAAGGCTAATCGAGGGTTTTGTCGCCCAAAGTATTATTACGTATCATATATATTTGCTTGGTTTCTTTGTGATTAAACCCTCTTGAACAAATTGGTTTTCACTAAAGTTCTAAAGTCAATCGAAGGCGTTCACTCCACATGATCGTTTTTATTCTTTTGAGGCTTCTTTAATCAAGAGTTTGATTCAAGGAGAGATTTGGTAGATTGTTGTCTACAAATACACATACAAAATCCAAAAAAATTTAAAACAATAAAAAACACAAAAAAATTGAAAATTCACAAAACACCCAAAAGAATCTTCTTTGCTCACCTCCACATTCTACGTCACGTTTATGCAAACTCGTAATCAAGCAAAACGAGCTCGCAAACGTCGTCAAAACTAAGGCAATTTGATTGAGGAAGAAACTCCAATTGTTGAACCCGTTGTAGATCCAATAGTCGCCATAGCTAATCGTACTATGATGGAGTTGCTTCAAGCACCCACCGAGGATTTTGGAGAAGCTATTGTGATTCCCGCCATCCTTGCGGAGAATTACGAGATTAAGACGAGTTTAATGTTGATGTTACAAGCAAACAAGTTTCTAGGTCATGAGAAAGACAACCCGCATTATCACATAAGGAATTTCAATCATCTCACCACAACAAGCAAGTTTAAGGATGTTCTACATGACGCCATTAAGATGATGTTGTTTCCATACTCATTGGATGGACCCGCAAAAATTTGGTTTGAGAAAGAACCGCCAAATTCGATTTTTGACATGGGGTGATCTCGTTTCTAAGTTTGTGAACCAATTTTTTCCACCATCTAAAACAACACATTTGAAAAATGAGATTTCAAGGTTTACACAACGTAATAATGAAAGTTTTTCAATGGCATGGGAATGATTTATAGAAATGTTACATGAATGTCCATACCATGATTTTTCGGAATTGCATCAAATTGATACTTTTTTACAATGGGCTTAATGATCATGAACGAGATTATTTGAATGCCGCCGCGGGTGGTAATTTTTCGTGCAAAACAACCGATGAGGCTTTAAAGATTATCGAGAATAGATCTAAGGTTTATAACCCTCGTAACACACCGAGTGTTGCCAATATGGGTTCATCGTCATCGTCTCGTAACATTAATGCCTTACATGATGAAGCAAATAAGGAAAATCGGTTTTTCGATAGGTTTTCGACGCTTATGACACATTGTAAAGCACAAGATTCTTTGAATTCCGCATCGGTTAAAGCGGTTGAAAAGAGTTGTTTATCTTGTGGTGGAGCTCATGATCTTTCCGAGTGCAGTACCGCTGGTGGTAATACTTCGAGGGCTTATGTAGCAACGGGAACTTACAACCAAAACGGCCAAGGTTCCCGCCCAAATCAAGCTCCCCAAAATCAAAATGCTAACAACTATAGAAACAACAATCAAAATGGTGGTTATCAAGGAAATTCACTTAACTACAACAAAGGGAATTACCAAAGTGGGAATGGGCAAGTTCAAAATCAAAACCAAAACAGTGATTTTCAAAACACTACACAAGGTTTTCAAAATGCTCACACTAAAAATCTTAATGGAGAATTTTTAGATTATGCAAAAGCAAACAATGCTAAGTTTGATAACATGCAACGTGAGATGATTAGCTTAAGATCCGAGTTAAAAAACGAGCTTAAAAACGAACTTGCTAATGAATTGAAAATTCATGCTAATAAAATGGAAGGAAACGTTCAACATCTTCAACAAAATCAACAAAAGATGGAACAAGGGCAACATGAGATTAAGCAAGAGTTGTTAAAAGCGGATTTAAGGCAATCAAAATTTGAAGATCGAACGGCTAAGATGTTTGAAGCAATCATGTGTAAACCCTCTTCCTCGGGTGGTCTTCCTAGTGATACCATTGCAAACCCGAAGGGAGAAACGAAGGTTATTACTACTCGTAGTGGTAAAACTTTCAAGGAACCAATCTCTCGTCCTAGTACTTCTACGGAGAAGTAAATCGAGAAAGAGACTGAGGTGATGGTCGAAAAGGAGCACATCACAAGCCCACGAAGTACCGCTCATCTCACACCTACGGTTGAACCAATACCAATTGTGGAACCCGAGATTCCAAGGCCGTTGCCTATGCCCAACCCACACCACCCTTACCTTACCCATCGAGACGACATAAAGAGAAAATGCAAGAACGTAACAAACAACAAATCGATCTTTTTATAAAAATGTTTCAACAAGTTCATTTTGATGTAAGTTTAGCCGACGCGTTGTTATACATGCCTCGTTTCGCTTCCACTTTCAAAGGTATGATGAATGATAAGGAAAAGCTTTCAAAGCTATCTAATTGTTCTTCGGTTTATCTTAATCGAATACCGGAAAAAGTTGGTGACCCCGGAAGTTTCTCATTCCTTGTGATATACAAGATATGAAAGAATGCCTCGCCTTGGCCGATCTTGGTGTAAGCATTAATTTGATGCCATTTTCCATTTGGAAATCGCTTTCGCTTCCGGCTCTTACTCCTTCGAACATGTCTATCGAGATGACCGATCATTCTATGATTTTAGCATGTGGAGTAGCCGAGGATGTTTTCGTGAAAGTGGGGAAGTTCTACTATCCCGTTGATTTTATAGTAGTTGACATCCCCGCGGATCCTCAAGTTCCTCTAATTTTAGGTCGTCCATTTTTAGACACCTCGAGATCTCTTATCGACGTTCATGCAAGAACTATTACTTTGAGATTCAACGAAGAGGAACTTGTTATTAACGCTACTAAAAACTCGACACATTCTCATGTTTATGCAATCGCTACCATCAATCAAATTGACTTAGTTGATGTGGTTTGCGATGAGTTTTCACAAGAAGTGTTAGGTTTTTCCGATAGATCGTCAAGTGGCAATCCCACTATTTTGGATCCGATTCTTGCTAATTCTACACCAAATCTCACTCCATTCCAAGGAGGCGATTTTACTTCAAATGAAATCGACAATGAAGATGAGGTGATTATTGGTAATGATACTCTTATTCCACCATTTCTTCACTCGATGGAAGTTATGAGTGTTGAACAAAATTCTTCGATCGAGGAACCGCTTATCCTCGAATTGAAAGATCTTCCATCTCACCTTGAATACGCATTCTTGGAAGGTGATGACAAGTTTCCGGTTATTATTGCAAAAGATCTTGCTAATGATGAAAAAACCGCACTTTTGAAAGTTCTTAAAGCTCATAAAGGGGCAATTGCGTGGAAAATTTCCGACATTAAGGGTATTGACCCAAAATTTTGTACTCACAAGATTTTAATGGAGGAGGACTATAAACCCGCAATTCAAAGTCAAAGAAGGGTAAACCCCAAAATTCACTCGTAAAGACCACTTTCCCTTGCCCTTCATGGATCAAATGTTGGAGCGTCTTGCGGGAAATGAATTCTATTGCTTTTTAGATGGTTTTTCCGGTTACTTTCAAATCCCTATCGACCCTCGTGATCAAGAGAAAACTACGTTTACGTTTCCTTATGGAATGTTTGCTTATCGTAGAATGCCTTTCGGACTTTGCAATGGACCGGGTACGTTTCAACGGTGTATGATGGCTATTTTTCATGATATGATCGAGAAGTCGATGGAAGTATTCATGGATGACTTTTCGGTGTTTGGTAATTCGTTCACGTCATGTTTATCTAATCTTGAGCAAATGTTAAAACGTTGTGAAGAAACCAACCTTGTGCTTAATTGGGAAAATGTCATTTTATGTGTAAACAAGGAATCGTCTTAGGGCACAAGGTCTCGAAAGCGGGGATTGAGGTCGATAAAGCTAAGAAAGACGTCATCGCCAAGTTACCTCATCCCAAAACCGTCAAGGGAGTTAGGAGTTTCCTAGGCCACGCGGGCTTTTATCATCGTTTCATCAAAGTCTTTTCGAAAATCTCTCGACCTATGACACACCTTCTCGAGAAGGATGCTCCTTTTAATTTCATTGAGGATTGTGTTAGAGCTTTCGAAACTCTTAAAAGGAAACTTACCGAATCTCCCATTCTTGTTGCTCCTAATTGGGATTTACCCTTTGAAATCATGTGCGATGCAAGTGATTATGCAATAGGGGCCGTCTTAGGGCAACGTTTTGAAAAGCACTTCCGTCCTATCCATTATGCTAGTAAGATGATGACCGAGGCTCAACTTAAGTACACCACAACGGAAAAGGAATTCCTTGCCGTGGTTTATGCTTTTGAGAAATTCTGACCTTATCTCGTCTTGACTAAAGCATCGTGTATACAGACCATTCGGCTATTAAGTATCTCTTAGCTAAGCAAGATGTTAGGCCGAGATTACTTCGTTGGATGCTCCTCCTCCAAGAATTTTATGTCACCGTGCTTGACAAAAAAGGATCCGAAAATCTAGCGGCCGGTCATCTTTCTCGTCTAGAAGATCCTCACAAATATGTTTTCGAGAACAAGGATATTACCGAAAAATTTCCTCTTGAGACTCTCGGTATAGTGAATTCTAAAGACACCACCCCATGGTTTGCCGACATTGCAAATTGCCATGCGGGGAAATTCATAATCAAGGGTATGACGACACAACAAAAGAGAAAATTCTTTCGTGACATCAAGTTCTATTTTTGGGACGACCCTTATCTCTTTCGGGTTTGAACGGATCAACTCGTTCGACGTTGTGTATTTGGTACCGAAGCTTCTAACATCCTTAGAGCTTGTCACGAGGGACCCACGGGTGGTCACCACGGTGTTAATCTCACGGCTAAGAAAGTGTTCGACTCCAGCTTCTTTTGGCCTACGATTTATCGTGATGCACACGCACTTGTGAAGTCGTGTGATTCTTGCCAACGCCAAGGAAAATCGTCGCAAAAGGATGAAATGACGCAAAACATAATTCAAGTGTGTGAGATTTCGACATTTGGGGCATTGACTTTATGGGGCCGTTCCCATCGTCTCATGGAAACAAGTATATCCTCGTCGCTGTCGACTACCTATCAAAGTGGGTGGAAGCTAAGGCTTTACCTACTAATGATGCTCGTGTGGTGGTGAAGTTTTTGAAACAACTATTCTCTCGGTTTGGAACCCCTCGTGCTATTATAAGCGATCGTGGAACCCATTTTTGAAATGACCAATTCGAAAAGGTCTTACAGAAATATGGAGTTACACATCGTCTTTATACGGCTTATCACCCGCAAACGAGTGGGCAAGTCGAGGTTTCAAACCGAGCTTTAAAGAGGATTTTAGAGAGGTCGGTTGGATAAAACCGTGCTTCATGGTCCGAAAAACTCGATGACGCTTTATGGGCCTTTCGGACCGCTTATAAGACACCTATCGATTGTACTCCTTATAAGTTGGTTTATGGAAAGAATTGTCATTTGCCCATTGATTTGGAGCATAAGGCATATTGAGCCCTTAAGCATGCAAATTATGATTTGAAGACCACGGGAGATCACTGAAAAATACAACTTAATGAATTGGATGAATTAAGAGATAATGCTTATGAAAATTCATTGATATTTAAAGAAAAGACTAAAAAGTTTCATGATTCAAAGATTAAAAACCGGGTTTTTAACTTTGGTGATCAAGTGTTACTTTTTAACTCTCGTTTGAAGATATTTTCCAGGAAATTGAAATCTCGTTGGTCGGGTCCTTTCACCATAACACAAGTGTTTCCGTATGGGACCACCGAGCTAGCTCAAAATAATGGTCCTAACTTCAAGGTGAATGGACATAGGCTTAAGCACTACTTCGGTGGGGAAGTCCCTTCGTTGGACGAACTTGACCAAGTCACCTTTCCCAATGATAATTGGCATTGAGGGGATCGAGTCGAGCTCATGACCCAGTAATAAAAAACTAGGTGCCTCGTGGGGGAGATCCCATGCTTATCCATTATATATATTATGCTTTATAATATAGTTAATGAGAGGGGAATTGTGCCCTTCCAACTCGTTGTCTCGTGGTTGTTTGTGAATGTGTTATCTAGATCATCATCATCGCCACGATTAAAGACTCTCGTGTTCGTTTACGTGAGCCTCGATCGTTTGCTTGAAGAGTTTTTCACGAATCGATGACATATACTTTATTGTTCTAACAATTATCTTTTAGCATAATTTATAAACGGCTTTAGATATATTGTTGATCACCCTTTCCATGCTAGATCCTAACATTCGACTTTTCGTCTCTAGTATGGGGATGCTCCACCTTTAGACTCGAAACATTGATGGCAATGTTTAATTTTAGTATAGGGAGGGGGGGTGAATAGGTACTTGCTTTGCTATGCCCTTAGTTTTCCAACTTTTAACGTTTTGTTTTGTTTTGTTGCTAATAAGGATAAAAATGGCCAAATTTTAAAAAATTTCTTAGTTTTCATAAGTGTTTTTAAGACACGAATGTATATTTTCCGATGGGTAGAATAGGAGTTAATATTTGACTTGATGGGAATTTGGAGCCCTTTACATTCCTTAACCCGCTTGAATCAAGTTTTGTTAGACTTTTATTTAGGGAACTTTAAAAAACGAAAGTCTTAGCTCATTCGGGTTAAGAACAAGAACTTTTCGTAAGTTCCTATAATTGATCCTAGAAAGTCACTTATCAAGGGAACTTTAAAATGCATTCTCTAAACTTGAAAAAGTCCAATAAAGTGCAAGATCCTATAGGTGGCTTGAAAACCCAAAACTTTGATTAGATATAGTCTTAATGAAAGCTAATCTAAATTTGGCTTAATTTTGACTTGCATGGCTAAGTATTCACGAGTATCTTTAATTAGAGGTCTTTAAATAGTGAAGAACGAGAAGTGATAGAGTTAGACAAGTGATCATGCTAAACGTAGAACATGAAAATGTTCTTTCAAAAACTCATATGTTTTTATTTGTGGCTTTTTCTCCCATAAGATCAATATATTAAGAATAAAATAATTACGATAAGTAAGGTCGTACGAATTGAAAGGTTACTTAGCTTCTAGCACAAGATCGTTTAAAAGTTGCTCGTGGTTGAATAGAGTTCATAGCCAAGGCATATGATAAGTGTGAAAACACTCATCAATAATGATCCAAAAACCACTTAAAACACAGTCAAATACCTGATATTAAACTGTAAATTTTCAGAATTACGCGTGTATTTGTGTTTTGTGTGTTTCAGGTAAATAAGATACATTTTGAAGCAAAGACGCGTTTTAAGGGATTTATTTGAAGAAAAGACGAAGAAAGGGACGAAAGAGCTTTCAAGGACCTCATTTGCCAAGCTTTCAAAGATCAAGGGTTGAACTTGCAACTTTTCACAAAGACTAAGGATGTTAAGAGATATTACTTAAAAGGTTTTTATACACATTTGAAGAGAAATGAAAAGATGAGGGACCAAATGGCAAATTAAATGGAAAGTTATTATTATTTACTTGGTCAAAAGACCAAGTCACGGTCAATCAACCCCCACATTCACGTCTTCATCTTCCCAAAGAAGAGAGAGAAAGACGACTTCATCTCTTCACCACCACAAACCTGTAAATCAAATTAACAAGAGAATAAGGAGGTTTCAAGACAAGACTAAAGAAGAGAAGATGTTCATTTCGTTATCCTCTACAAGAAGATGCAATTTAATTTGATCAAGACTCAATGGAGAAGAAACGCCCAAATTCTGGAATGAAGATGGATGAATTTAATCCTCGTATTAAACACGTGTCCATTGCTTATTGGGTAGAACACGTCATACTTCTCCTCCCTCGACGGCTATAAATACAAGAGAAGACCCTCACTTCAATCGGTTAGCTTAGGAGTAGATTTACACATAGTTGTAGGTAGGAGTAGTTAATCTTTTCAGTTAAGTCAGTTAGTTGTTAGTTCAGTTACTAGTTCTGTTAATCATGTAACCGTTTTTCTTCCATTAATGAAATGTTCTTGTTCCTTTAAAAGCTTTCATCTATTTTTCTTTTAAGTTTCTGTTTTTCTCTTTACTGTTACTGTTCACGAAAATAGGTAAATCGGAGATACACAACTCTTTGATAAACTGTCACGTGATATCCATTGTTCATGTTACTTGACTTGTTTGATAGTACTGTTACGGAAAGTTTTAGATTGATTAGAATCAGTTGACTTCTTTCAAAATAAATCTCTGTATCATTTAGATAATGATGATAATCCAGGTTATGATGTGTGTCTGTGATTACAGTTAGTCGATAAGCGAGGTGATATTGGTTTAGTTTTTCCTTAAGTGATATCTGTTTTCCAGCTTATTCTACCATAAGCTCTAATGAGCTTATGAGATTTACTTATTTTTCTTTAAAGCTATTAGCGATCACTTTTTCATTCCGTTTTAGTTTCAAGCATTTAAAGGAAATAAATAAAAAGTTTGTAAGGTCTCGGTTCTGATAAATCTTTTGAGCTATTTCAGAATGTGATGATAAAGTAGTGATATAGTGAGAGTTTTCAGTTAGAAGTGGAGTGTTTTGTTTTAATGTCTTTTGCAGGTTCTTGTTTTCGAAAGGTCGAGTTATTGAATTCAGAAATATAGCTCAGATAGGCGCGTTTGGTGTTCGTTGATAATATAGGCTTTGGTCAGAGTAGTTGAGAGACGTGGAGGTGTGTTCGGGTACTAGCCAGCTCAGCGCTGAGCTACTACATCAGCGGACTTAATCTTCGGATGCACAGGTTAAGCGTGATTCAATTTTCTGCTCATTTAGTTTAATACAAGATGATTGCTGCTAGTTGTTGGATCTGCTTCTTTGCATTACTGTTTATCTGATTTTACTTCTGCGTTTAAATTCACATTTGTGGCTTATTAGTTTTCTGCATTTTCTATTAAATCAGTATTTGGCAATCTGGTTTTAGCAGCTTTTGGTATTGACAGAGTTTGGTAATTGTACTTACTGCTTTGTAACTTCAGTATTAAAAAGGGAATTTGATGTGTAGTTAAGTCACAGTAAAGAAAAGCAAAAAGTAGATGAAAAAGTATAGGTTGAAATGGGATGCTAATTTGTTAGTTTTGTGCATTAGTTTATCCCAAATCAGTAGAATATGGGTAAAGTTCTTTTCAGTTTTGAGCTTATTAGATGCTAGTCTGAACATGATTTCATAGATTTCGTTCTATAGCCTATTTGAACTTTAGATAAAATTAGTAGCAAAGCTCATCTTAAGTTGTAATAAAACTGATATTCAAAATACAGTTCTTATAAAGGTATTATGTTTGACTTCTAGTCAGGTTAGCCAACTTTGATAATAGTAGTTAGTTTTCAGTTTTTTTGATAAGCTTAGTAAGTTTTCTTGGTTTTAAAGAAATAATAAATAGGTTAAATAGGGTAGACATTAAGATTCGAATAACAGTCTTTGATACACATTCAATTATAAACAAGTTTGTGTAATGTACGGTTTTAGTCCCTGAATGTGTATATTCTCGTTTCAGTAGAAGTCCTTTTTGTCACTTCGTTAGTATTTGTAGGTCCTATCAGTTAGAAGGTCCGTTAGGTGTAGAAAGTAGATGGACTGTTAGTCATTTAGGATATTGGATCCATTTATTTTGCTTTAGTTTAAGTTGGGCCTAAGATAGGAATCGGGATTTACTATACTTTTTGTACAAGTTTTCATTAATAGAGTAAAACATAATTCAGACTTATTACAATTTCAGATCTTACAAATTTAGATTTTTAAAATTTTACTTTTGTAAGACTTGTATTTTGACCTTTATAAAGATTTAGTTTTATATTTTGTATTTTGTGATTTTCATTCGTAGAATAAATTCATAATTTTATTTTTGTGCATTTAAATGATGTAATTGCAATATGTTTTAGCTTAGTACGTATATGTAGCGTAATATAGATATTTTTACATTTTTACTTGTTTTGTGCCAATTAGACATAAATTCCAAAAAAAGATCTTACAACCAAAAACAATCAAGTCAAGCTTAAAATTGTTATATCAATTCGGATTGAGTCGAGAAAAACGAACTAAAAAGACAAACATTAAATGGCGCCGCTGCCGGTTCTATTCGTGAAGATTAACGGTTTCGAGTGAGACGATTGGATTTTGGGACCCGTTCACTTTGTGAACGTTATTTTTACGTATTATAAATCAAAAAGCTAAAAAAAAAATTCAAAAGATAAAAATACAAAAAAATAAAAAACCACAAAAATCAATTCTTTTCCTAAAGAATTGAACCAAAAAAATAAAAAAAAATCCAAAAAGTAATCTTTTTCCTAAAAGATTACAACAAAAATATATATTATATCGGTTTTCATCGTTTTTACGTACATATAGTATTTTTCTTAAAAAACCAAATAAATACAAAAATATTTTTGATATATTATTATATGTAAATACATATACGTAGATACGAACACTTAATCCATCTATTTCCATAAGTATTGCCGAGGCAATACACCGTGTTAGGGGGCGTTCCGGTCCTTGACACGCGTATCGATCCAATTTAATTAAGCAAGAATAGATAAATACTTCCAATAGGCAATAATTCGAAGAATACAAACTACAAAGTGAATAGAAAGGCGATGTGCTATAAAATGCCATCTAAGGGTTAATAGGTACTTAAGTGCTTCGCGCCACCTAACCCCCCGTTCACTAGTGCGTATTCTAAGAAGGAAGGCTTTATTGGGGGTCTTGCACCCAAGTAGTAATTACATATATTATACTTTCTTGTGGATATTTCATATCGAAACTCAAAGAGGATAATCCTTTTCTCTTCAAAGTCGACCGAGGGCTACTCCCTCATTCCTCGAGTTTACTTACACGTGTACTCGCACACGTGTAAACTTACCACCTTTGGTGTATTACTTCCTTCCCCGAGGAAGCTTTTAAACGTCATTATACTTGTATATACATTCGGCCACCTTGCTAAACATGGATACACGTTCCATGTTGGAGATTTTGTAACAACGATCCGCCAACGCTAATTATTCGACTTGTTCGACTTGTGTAGGTCCACACGATACTTATTTATGTGATCAAAACAATGGCTATTATAGGGAGGGATATGTTTATAATGGAACCGAGAACCCTAATTTTCAACCTAACACTCAAATGGACTACACTTGTAATGACTATATGGGATATTCCGGTTTTTCATCACAACCTCCACCATCATTTCATTATCAAACCTTTAATGAGCCATACCAAAACCAAGGATTTTCCAATTATGAGGGTTTTCAAACTAATGATAATTTTCAATGCTATACTCAAGATAACTTTCAAAATCAAGGATTTTTACATCATGAGGGTTTTCATAATCAAGGGTATAATCAAGGGTTTAACCAAGAGAATATGCAAAATGACTCCCAATTTCTTGAATTCTTTGAGAGGAGCCTTCAAGAGATAGAAAGGAGAGTACTTGAATGTTACGAGGAAGCTAGTCAAAGACAAATTCTCTTTGTACAATCTTATCTAACTCAAGCAGCTTTACCATGTGATATTGAGCCGTCTTTGAGAGTTGATGATGAGGATGATCCTATTAGTGATGGATATCGTGAATCATATGAAGAAGAATATCTTGCTACTCGTCGGCCTTATCCATTATTTTATGATGACGATGATGACGATCCTTCGAGTTGTATGACACTTAATGATGACACACCTTCATCACTTTTACCTCACGTGGAACCCACCGACTCTTTAACCATGGGGGACGAGCCTCTTAGCACTAATACAAACACCGATTTGGATGAATTAACCTCTTATAGTGTTGAGAACCTTATCCCAATCCAAAGAGAGTTTGAGGGTGTTTCCAATAAACCATGTGACGAGCTTTGTATTGATACCTCTTCTCCTCATGATCACATTAAGATTTCATCACATGTTGACCTTCATGCTACTACTAGTGATTTTGGTGATTTCGATCTTGATGAATTGTTTAAAGAAAAGGATAATGAGATTGAGGAAGAGTTTGTGCAAGACTTGCCTCAAATAGAGGGTGATGATTGTGATTCTAGTGAGGCATCTTATGATATATTATCCGAGGACTTTTCATGTCAAGATGACATTCCTAATTTGGATGAAGATGTTGCTCATATAGAAGAAGTGGAAGCTGTTCATATTCGTGAGGTTTTATCAAACGTTTATCATCTTATCTCCTCGATTGAAGCTTTGAATGAAAACCATAATGATGATTCCATAGAAGAAGAACCTTTCATTGATATTTCTTCACCGGTTTTTGAGGTTGCACCTATTGATTTTTATGATGATATCATCTCTTTGAGTGATTCTCTTAATACACCTTCTTTTGAGCCTTCTATTCCCACCCTTCCACCCTTGAAGTTGGTTATTGATGAAGATCCTATAGTCTTAGAGATTGATCCTTTTTCACCTAAGGCACCTTTAGAACCTAAAACCTTTGATATGGATTCTCATATGGATATTGATGCCACCATAGAGGCTTATCTTGTTGATATTGATATTGCGGTTGATGATAGTGATTCTACTTGGAAAGAGGAGATTCGTCTTAGTGAGAACTTGCTTTTTGGGAACATAGAGATTACACCTCCTTCACAAGACACTATTAATCTTGATCCTCCTTTCATTATGCCTTCTATGGAAGATTACCCACCTTTTGATGATGATAATGATGAGCCTAATATGGATATACTTGTTATGAATGTTTTAATACCTACACCTTCATTGTCTCATGATGATTTGATCACTAAGGGGGAATCTTATATGGTTGATACGAGTTCATCTCCTTATTTTCCCATGAAGGGAAAGGTTTTTGATCCTGGGATACATATGTTTGGGAAAAATTGGTTTTCATCTACTCCACTTAAGAGTGTGATTTCGATTGATATGAGATTCTCGTATGAGCTTACTTTGGTGATACTACCTATTTTGGAGTTGTTCACATGTCGAGATGGAAACTATGTATTTGATCCTGGGGTGATTTCTATATGAGAGCTTTCGTATGTTGGACAAACTTGAGACACGTTGTACCGTTCCATTTATCGAGGCGGATTTGGTAAATTTTATAGTAAATGGCAACGTGCTAAGTTTGAGTGTATCATGTGAGATGTGCTTCAAAGTGATATCATTTATTATCCATGATGGTTTCCCCAAGGACAACCTAATTCGGGGCCGAGTCGAGCTAGCGACTTAGGGTTAAAAAAACTCAAGCATTGAATAACTAGGTTAGAAAATGTAGAGTAGATTTTCAATAGGTTAGGTTTAATTAAAAGGATGTTATAGTAGAGTTGAAGTGGAGGGGTGCCTTTCTTCGTCTTTTCGTGTTTGTTTCGAGGGTTGCTCTCTCACATTTCATGCTTGGAGCTTATGGAGGAGGCCCGTGTATCTGGTTCACTTCGGTAAGTTTTTGCTATTGTGATATTCAAAACACTTGTGCTTAAAATGAATATCCTTTAGTTGTCTCTTCCTTAACTTGGGTTAAGCAAAGTAATAAATGTAACAAGTGTAGGGGAGTTCACTCCAATACTCTTAAACATTGAGGACAATGTTTATCTTAAGTGTAGGGGAGACTTCTATCGAAGTGACCTTACCTAGACCATTGCCTTAACTTCATGATAACATGAAAAATTAATTTTTCAACATTTTTCAAATTTTTGATCTACTTTGGCCACCAAAAATATGCATTCATAATTTTTGCATCAATCATTTTTCATTTTGCATAACACATTTGCATTGTATATATCTTCTCTTTTATCTTTCATCAAAATATATAAAAGAGTAAATATAATAAAAACATGGTTTTAACAAGTTTAGACTTCTTTGACATATTAGGCCCGCCATGGATATTTTGACTCAACCCGAGTTTGCTTATTTTAGCATTCTCTAGCTAGTATCCTTAACCGTGTAGTCCTTCATTGGTCTATTAGGCTAAGCATCCACCAATCTCATTATTTGAGATTTGAAATTTGTGGAGAATGGGAAATGATAGAGTTGAAGCAAGTATAAAAGGGCTAGATAAACTTCATAATGATTACTTGTGGCTAAACCCTTCTCTTCTTTACCTCTATTTTCTTCGCATGTATATATGTTAATAAATAATCAAGAACGGTTTTAATTGGTTTGTAATCTTTTATGCATTTTTGACTAATCATTCACGGTTGGTATAAGTACGTCTTAAGATTCTAAGTTAGAACGTTTTATGTGTACTAGACTTATGTCATGCTCAATATTTAGCGGGTGTTTTTCCTTTTATTCTTTTCAACTTTCTTTGTGAGGAATAAAGAAAAATAAGAGCGGCTTATGAAAAAAATATGAGTGGCTAGAAGAAAAAAAAAAGAAAAAGAAAAGAAAAGAAAAAAAATTATGCAAGACTCCCAAGAGGGGCAGTGTGGTGTTAATTATAGTGACTATTGAGTTCCAATATTACCTTGACGGGTTGCGGGGATTCGATAGATTGCTCCAATCCAATATTACCTTGACGGGTTGCGGGGTTGAAGATCCAAAGTCTCAAAAAGATGGCGGATGTAAATTATTGCGTGAGTTTTATTTTTCTTTCCTTAGCGAGTGTGTAGCTACTTATGAAAGCATGACATGAGGATTTTACACATAAGGCGAATGACTTATTACTCTTGAAACGGACTTATATTAACTGTGAGCTGTTTTTCAAGTAATGGATGAGAGGATTACTTAGGATTAAAACCGTGCTTCTTTATTTTTGGATTTTACATTTCTTATACTTCACGCTTTAAATAATGACAAATTTGCCCAAAAGCAATTTGCTCAAATAATAACCGGTTCCACATTTAATTGTCATGAATAAGTTGATGCACTTTTTACTTGTGAATACAATGATCCCATTTTTAAGCTTGGTATGGGGAAAGTGAAACTTGAGGGTGATAAGTATCCATGGTACCCAAGCCCTAATTTAAGTCGTTGATTTCTTTATGATTATTTCCATCAAACCTATTTCAAGAAAATACAAAAAATATATTAATAAAATTGTTTTTCTTGCATTACATTGTAAATATTCAAAACCATTCATCATGTAGTATAGTTTAGTTTATCAAATCATAAAATGGCCAAGGTTGGTTAATTATGAGAAAAGTGTAACTTGGTGCTTTAAAATGCTTCATTGCATGAGGTCATGGCAATGGTCAAGTGGAGGGGAGTTGATAAGTGTGAAAACACTCATCAATAATGATCCAAAAACCACTTAAAACACAGTCAAATACCTGATATTAAACTGTAAATTATCAGAATTACGCGTGTATTTGTGTTTTGTGTGTTTCAGGTAAATAAGATACATTTTGAAGCAAAGACGAGTTTTAAGGGATTTATTTGAAGAAAAGACGAAGAAAGGGACGAAAAAGCTTTCAAGGACCTCATTTGCCAAGCTTTCAAAGATCAAGGGCTGAACTTGCAACTTTTCACAAAGACTAAGGATGTTAAGAGATATTACTTAAAAGGTTTTTATACACATTTGAAGAGAAACGAAAAGATGAGGGACCAAATGGCAAATTAAATGGAAAGTTATTATTATTTACTTGGTCAAAAGACCACGTCACGGTCAATCAACCCCCACATTCACGTCTTCATCTTCCCAAAGAAGAGAGAGAAAGACGACTTCATCTCATCACCACCACAAACCTGCAAATCAAATTAACAAGAGAATAAGGAGGTTTCAAGACAAGACTAAAGAAGAGAAGATGTTCATTTCGTTATCCTCTACAAGAAGATGCAATTTAATTTGATCAAGACTCAATGGAGAAGAAACGCCCAAATTCTGGAATGAAGATGGATGAATTTAATCCTCGTATTAAACACGTGTCCATTGCTTATTGGATAGAGCACGTCATACTTCTCCTCCCTCGACGGCTATAAATACAAGAGAAGACCCTCACTTAAATCAGTTAGCTTAGGAGTAGATTTACACATAGTTGTAGGTAGGAGTAGTTAATCTTTTCAGTTAAGTCAGTTAGTTGTTAGTTCAGTTACTAGTTCTGTTAATCATGTAACCGTTTTTCTTCCATTAATGAAATGTTCTTGTTCCTTTAAAAGCTTTCATCTATTTTTCTTTTAAGTTTCTGTTTTTCTCTTTACTGTTACTGTTCACGAAAATAGGTAAATCGGAGATACACAACTCTTTGATAAACTGTCACGTGATATCCATTGTTCATGTTACTTGACTTGTTTGATAGCACTGTTACGGAAAGTTTTGGATTGATTAGAATCAGTTTTCAAAATAAATCTCTGTATCATTTAGATAATGATGATAATCCAGGTTATGATGTGTGTCTGTGATTACAGTTAGTCGATAAGCGAGGTGATATTGGTTTAGTTTTTCTTTAAGTGATATCTGTTTTCCAGCTTATTCTACCATAAGCTCTAATGAGCTTATGAGATTTACTCATTTTTCTTTAAAGCTATTAACGATAACTTTTTCATTCCGTTTTAGTTTCAAGCATTTAAAGGAAATAAATAAAAAGTTTGTAAGGTCTCGGTTCTGATAAATCTTTTGAGCTATTTCAGAATGTGATGATAAAGTAGTGATATAGTGAGAGTTTTCAGTTAGAAGTGGAGTGTTTTGTTTTAATGTCTTTTGCAGGTTCTTGTTTTCGAAAGGTCGAGTTATTGAATTCAGAAATATAGCTCAGATAGGCGCGTTTGGTGTTCGTTGATAATATAGGCTTTGGTCAGAGTAGTTGAGAGACGTGGAGGTGTGTTCGGGTACTAGCCAGCTCAGCGCTGAGCTACTACATCAGCGGACTTAATCTTCGGATGCACATGTTAAGCGTGATTCAATTTTCTGCTCATTTAGTTTAATACAAGATGATTGCTGCTAGTTGTTGGATCTGCTTCTTTGCATTACTGTTTATCTGATTTTACTTCTGCGTTTGAATTCACATTTGTGGCTTATTAGTTTTCTGCATTTTCTATTAAATCAGTATTTGGCAATCTGGTTTTAGCAGCTTTTGGTATTGACAGAGTTTGGTAATTGTACTTACTGCTTTGTAACTTCAGTATTAAAAAGGGAATTTGATGTGTAGTTAAGTCACAGTAAAGAAAAGCAAAAAGTAGATGAAAAAGTATAGGTTGAAGTGGGATGCTGATTTGTTAGTTTTGTGCATTAGTTTATCCCAAATCAGTAGAATATGGGTAAAGTTCTTTTAAGTTTTGAGCTTATTAGATGCTAGTCTGAACATGATTTCATAGATTTCGTTCTATAGCCTATTTGAACTTTAGATAAAAGTAGTAGCAAAGCTCATCTTAAGTTGTAATAAAACTGATATTCAAAATACAGTTCTTATAAAGGTATTATGTTTGACTTCTAGTCAGGTTAGCCAACTTTGATAATAGTAGTTAGTTTTCAGTTTTTTTGATAAGCTTAGTAAGTTTTCTTGGTTTTAAAGAAATAATAAATAGGTTAAATAGGGTAGACATTAAGATTCGAATAACAGTCTTTGATACACATTCAATTATAAACAAGTTTGTGTAATGTACGGTTTTAGTCCCTGAATGTGTATATTATCGTTTCAGTAGAAGTCCTTTTTGTCACTTCGTTAGTATTTGTAGGTCCTATCAGTTAGAAGGTCCGTTAGGTGTAGAAAGTAGATGGACTGTTAGTCATTTAGGATATTGGATCCATTTATTTTGCTTTAGTTTAAGTTGGGCCTAAGATAGGAATCAGGATTTACTATACTTTTTGTACAAGTTTTCATTAATATAGTAAAACATAATTCAGACTTATTACAATTTCAGATCTTACAAATTTAGATTTTTAAAATTTTACTTTTGTAAGACTTGTATTTTGACCTTTATAAAGATTTAGTTTTATATTTTGTATTTTGTGATTTTCATTCGTAGAATAAATTCATAATTTTATTTTTGTGCATTTAAATGATGTAATATGTTTTAGCTTGGTACGTACATGTAGCGTAATATAGATATTTTTACATCAGCATAACTTATTGAAGCGAGACGCGAAGATTGGAGAAGATCCAAAAAGGCCCTAACAAGGCATGAGGAGCTCTATTTTGTTGCTAAATATCCAAGATGATGTGAAGTATCATTATTCCTAAATCAATATGAAGGATCGAGACAGACGACGAAAAGCAATTACTCCCCTAAAGATCATGGAGAAAGTCTATCAAAAAAGACCCTAACAAGGTATGAGGATAAATATATCCAAGTCCGAAAAGGAGGCGGAGCGTTGTATATCAAAATCCGACATAAAGATTGAAGAAAAATGATGAAGTCGTGGTCCAAATATGAAGAATCTCTCAAAAATGTCAAGTGAAGAAATTCCAAAATATGAAGAGAAGACCATTATTTCAAGAACGTCTTCCGAAGATTCGAAGTATGAAGTACATGCCAAATATCGGTCCAAGAAAGGTCTCAAATCGTGAAACGAGTTATGCCAAGATATGAACTTAAGGAGATACACGAGAAGCCGTTTTAAAAGATTTTGTCCTTCGGCTAACTATCGGTTAAATCGTGTTACTTTATTTTCGGACTAATAAATACTCAGATAAGTCAATATCAATCACTTGTGATCCATGACAAATAATTAAAAAATTCTAGAAACCTTTTCTTTTCTTAATAACTAGGATTACGGGGAGAAAAAGTATTACACAATTTGGACGTATGAGTAGTGTTAGCATTGTGACTTGTACCAACAATGATCTCGTTTTTTCACTTAGCATGGAATGAATGACAATCAAGGATGACGAACTTTACTCTATGAGACATTCACTTGTTTCTATTCATTGACCCTAAAAGTCACACACGTGATGAAAATCATACATTATGTCTTTAACACATCTTCATAGTATTATTGCAAGTTATACTTTTCAATAAAGGTTAATAAAATTGAATTTTGGAGATGCTTAGATACTTTATTCTAGCATTGCGTGAGGGCACGACAATGGTTTAGTATGGGGGAGTGATGAGGTGGCATTTATACATGATCTCATCATTCTTTTCGGGCTTTAAATGCATAAAATGTCATCAAAATACCATATATATGTTTGTGTTTGTTTACTTGTGTATTTTAGGTATGGATATCGTGAAAAAGACAAAAGATCACAAGAAACAAGGAAAAACGAACACGAGAAATGAAGCCGCATAATGAATCGGGCCCTAGTTTATGATTTATCAAAGAAAAACCCTTGAAGACTTGAAGATGTACAAGATTGATCCCTCATTTATAAAGAAATGACAGTTAATACCCTTGTGTATTAATAATTACAAGTTTGGTCCCTTAAGTTTTTCAAAATGACAAAAAGGTCCTTCATCTTTAATGAATTGGACAATTTAGTCCCTCAACAAATCTAAATTGTCAACAATGGTCCCTCATGAAGTCAAAGATCCAATAAAGACCCTTGAAGTTCAAGTTTGGTCCTTGGTTTATGATTTAAAACACAAAAGGACTGAAATTGTAATTAGACCAAAGTTGAATAAGCCCTAAATCCTTGTTTGAAAAGTATTTGTGGCCAAACTCTGAAAACAGAAACTTATTTAACAAAGGAGAACGGGTTTGCAAGGAGAATAAACTTGTTATACAACTTCCACCAAAGACCAAGGGTTACTTTTTCTACAACCAAACATTCAAATGTTTAATTGCGCCAAACACATTACCTTCCCCTAATTTCGGATCAAAACATGTTACTGTTTACCCTGATGAACCCAGTTTTACCTTCCACTTAAACAAACGGTAAATTGAAATTACCCACACCCACGTGTGATTCACCTCAAACCAAACTCATCCCACACCAAAATTCCCAAATCCTACTACCCTATGGCCCCCACACTCAACCCCGTTAGCCAATGAAATGACACCCTCCTCTCCAAGCAATCCTATGTGGAAAGATCAACGCTTTAAGGTTACTACTTGGTCCCCAAGCACAAAATGAACGTCCAAGATCAAATTTGACCACTCATCAACAACAAACGCGTCTAGAAGCTCAAGGGCATTTCTGAGATTTCATAGCTATGGTTTTGATGTATTTTGCATTCTAGAATCGTCCTAAGTAGTCTATAAAAGGAGACCTCAACATGTGAGAGTCCCTTTGTTCCAGATTTTATCTAAATCCTTGTAATTCCTTTTTATGAAATAAAAGTTTGAATTTCTGAAAATTATGATTTCCTTTTATGTTTTTGTAAAAGTTTGGTGTTTGATTAGCTAAAGTCTGAGTTCCATAATCTGTTTATTGGTTTTTGAGGAAAGGTTTTATGGTTTAAAACTCTTGTTTTCAAAAATCAGATTTTCATTGTTCTTGGTTCATCCTTGTGTTTGTTGTTCTTAGTAGGTACAAGGAAGCTGGTGCTTGTTTAGCTAGCACCTAAGCTCACACATCCCAAAGCATGGATGTACGTTTTAGAGGTGCTCATTTCTAAACCCTTTTATTTTTCTGAATATATTGCATGATTTTTGGTAAATCTGAGTATTTGTTTGTGAATATGTGATTTTGTGGTTGGATCGTGTTATTTGGTTGATATTGAGTTGATTTGAGCTTGGTTTGTGGACTGATTCATACTACATAAGCAGGTTTTGGGTTGACTTGAGTGGTTGTTATTTGGTGTATTGTGTTGGTTCTTGTTTTATATGTGCTATTGGTTACTTATCTGCAAGTTTTGAGGCTAATAACACCATAATCCATAAAGAGATCATAAAATCTGATTAACTTGTTTTTATTGACTAAAATTTTGGGGACACCTAGATCTAAGGGTAGACTAGGGTTAACAAGTGCTAAATATTAGTTAATACAACAAGGGAAAGGGATTTAAGGGTTTAAAATTGGATTTGTGGTCATTTAGATCGGCAAAAGGATTTTTGGATATCACTTTGTTCATCAGTAACTGTTTGAGCTATGATCTTGTTCTAATATTTAAATCAGTGTTTAAAACAAGTTTATTTGTGCTTATTGGACTTTATTATAGCTTGTGTATGCATCTGGTTCATTTTGTTTGGCTTATTCATGCTTAAACTGCTTATTTGTTCATATCTGCTTATTTTCCAAGTCTGGGACATATCTGGTGACTGTTTGCTTATTTTGTGCTTATTGGTTGAGTGGATTTGTGCTTTCTTGCTTGATATTAACTCCTTACAACTCACTGGTTGTAAGGGTGCCCTTGTTATCCATTGAATCCAATTGGAACTCTCTACATCTTCAAGTCAAATAGTCAAAGCAGTGGGAACTCCTTTCCCCTAATGCTAGCCGCTGCTAGTGTTATTTTTGGGATAGCTTATCGATAAGCTGTTCTTGCTTATTTTAACCTGCAACATCTTTAAATTTGTAATAGGTGCTCATTATTTGACCCAATTGTTCATTCTGGAGCATTTAGGCTTTTGACTTTAAGCTTTGACTAGAAAACCAACTCCTTTGACTTTTACATAAGTGCTTATCAATTAATCCAACTTATTTGGCTTTGCTTATTGAACTTTTCTTTATTGATTTGTATTATTTAAGTCATTTAGAGTCTTTTGCAAGTTGAATCAAGGTCTGAGGTGGTCTAGAACTCTAAGTCGACTATTTTGTCTTTTAGTAAAATTTTACTTTGCTTATTTCTGGCTTATTGGTTGAGCTTTTTGAAAATTTCTTTTCACAGATCTCTTAGGCATCTCAAAATAAGGTTGTGTGTCAAATTAGAGCTTATGGCATTGGCTTATAGCTTAATGGGCCAAAAAGCCAATTAAGAATAAGCTGTTGTACCATTAAGCTGTGATAAGCTCACATTCAGCTTTTATGCCTTCAGACTTTTGTGTTTAGACTTGGATTTTAAGCTAGACTAGTGATTTTCAGCTTATTTGGTTAAGTTTCATCTTATTGGGCCAAAAAGCTCATTTTCATTGGACTATTTTTGTTTTTAGCCCATTTGGGGGCCCGTTAGGGGTATTTTAGTAATTTCACTTTCATTTTATGTTTATTTAGGTTAAAATAAACTAGTTTGCAAGTTTTTAGAAATTTTTATAATTTTTGGATTTTTAATATCATTTTAATATTATTTTATTATTAAATTTCATTTTTAATATTTTTGCAACTTTTATATTTTTCTTAGGTCAAATACATTAAGTTAGGATTTTTAAAACTCTTATATTAACTTTCTCATCATTTTCTTAATTTTTAGAATTATTTTAATATTTTAAATCATTTAAAAATAGTTTTCCTTAGTTTAAAATTTAATAAAAATAGTTTTTATTCTTGTTAAGTCATTTTAGAGTTTTACAAAGTGAAAAATATTTATTTGGGCCTTTTATTAATTATTTAGATTTTTAGGGCTTTAATTAGCATTTAAAAATTAATAATTAATTAATTAAAAGGTTTGAAAAAGTTTTGATCATTTGTAAACTCTTAGTTTATTTTTATTGATTTTTGGTAATTTTTTGGGAATTTTTAGAAGTAATTTTTATTTTGTCACTTTTTACGATTTTTAATTTTGTCGTCGTAGTATAATTTTAACATATCCGTCATTCTCTTTTCACATCCCTTCTTTCTCAATATTAATCTCAAATATCATTACGAATTATTCACACACATATACCTCATTGGGAAACGAACTTCATTTGGGTCATTAGTACACGGTTTTCCTAATCCGTCGTACTTAATACTTACCGCTCATATACGCTCTTTTGCTTTCCTAAACAAGAGACGTATTTTACCATAATCAGGGGTAGACTGTAAGAACCCGTACTTTCCCGGTATTATTTTATTCTTTTATTCGTGTTTCTTGAATTTTCCAATGTATTACATTTTCTTGTATTTTTTTATGTAAATCATGAGATCTTGATATTGTTAATAAATAATACTTTATAAGTATTTGTTGATCATTGATAATACTTTATTTGGAATTATAAAATTTCTATTTTATTTTTCCATATTTATTTAAACCAAAGTTTTGATTTAAAAACACCCGCGTGCATTTTACAATAAGTTTCCTCAAAATCAATGAACAACAAGGACTTCTAATGATCGCGATACCGACGGATGCCTGGTATTTTACATTTTATTATCGATTGTTTCGATAATTAATATTTTCGACGATTTCGTTTTAATTACGTGTTAAGTCTTTTGAAAAGTATTTTTACGAAACCCGAGCTCCGTAAATATTTTCAAATTGACTAATAGTCAATTTCTACCCTTTAAACTATCTAATTTCTTTTTAGTCCAAAGGTTTCAAATTTGGCAAGTTTAACCCCTCCACCTACCATCATATATATACCATTTTCTTCCACTAAAACACACACATAACAATTTTTATAAAAATCAAACACAACTCTCTCCTCCCCTCTCCTCCCTTGCCGTGACTTTCACCCTAAAAACACCCTTGATCATCATCATCCACCTTGTTTAAATCAAAACTAATATTAGACCACCTCTTAGAATTCAATGGTGATTCCATTGATACAAAAATCATACACATGCATCAAGTTTTCAAGAATTCTTATGATTTTATGGTTGGGTTGTGTTTTGATCATTATGCATGTAATGATCATGCTATGATCTTGATGTTTTGATCATAAAAAGGTTTTATTTTGATATTTGATTTTGTTAAATTTGACATGCAAATGTTTTAGGAGTTGTTCGGTTGATGGGTATCATATTAGGGTAATATTAGAGGTATAGATCATGGTGGATTTGAGTCAAAATGATGTTTTTCTATGATTTTCTAAAGTGTATTTTGGATAGCAGGTTAGAGCAGATTTCCGTGGGTCAAAGTTTGATAAAAGCTTGATATTATAGGATAGTATTGTAGTGGCTGTCGAGACGCTCGTTTTGATATAAGATAGAACTTGTAACTCATTACGGATCAAAAGTTATGCTAGTTTTAGTATTCGTGTACCGGGAGACGCAAATCGGCACAATCCGAAATTGTGGCTGATTTTGGGTCGACTCTCGTGGACTTTAGGCATGGTTAGATAAATCATACTACTGGTTTTCAAAGCTTATAAACTTAATATGATGTGTGTAGTAGTGATTTTAAAAGGCGGATTGTCAAGATAATACTTTTAAAGTGGTATAAACGGTTTTATGAATCAAGTATACGATTCTGTCCCAAGTTTTAGAGTCGAGTAAAGTGTCGAGCTGATGGGTTATAAAGTATGAACTTTGGCTCAAATATTGGTGAGGTCTTATACAGGTTATAAGTGACCTTGAAACCAAATTTCATTTAAATCGGACAAGTCTAGATAGGGTAGATCAGTGTGTACATTCGGAGTGTACTTTCTGATTTGTATTTGGACACATAGTTCAATGCTTGTGTTGCGTGAGTTTGAGCATTCACTATTGGACATGGTGACTTACTCAAGTGCTTAGTCATTATATAAATTACTTAGTTACTGGTCTGAGTGAAGTAAAGGAATAATATGACTTGCGTTGACTTGGGGTCTTATGACGGGTCAATTTCAAGAGTGCAAGTGTTTAAACGTGTAGTGTCGGATAAATGGGATAATATGGATTTATTTGGTTTGTGTCGTTAGTCATGAAGTATGAATACTTTGAAAATATTTAATGTCATATTATACTTGGTATATATCGATATTTGAGTTCGAGTCTTAACGTGCGCGTTATTTTGATAGGTTGCGGCTTTCATGTATTCCCGGGCATCCATGTCGTCAGTGATCGTTTTACCACTACCGTTTCTACTCAGATTTTGAGTACCGTGATTCACTTACCTCGTGGCTAAGGTGAGTTCATAGCCCCTTTTACTTGTACACGGTTTCTAAACGCGGGGTGATATTTTACATGGTGGAACACAATCATTTAAAACTGTATCCAAAACTTGTATGCTAACTTGTATGCTATCCAGAACTTGTATGCTTTCGAGACTTTCATTATTATTATTGCTTTTAGTCTATAGCCTTAATTTTCCTCTCTTGATCATGAACCGTTAATTATTGAGTAACAAGCGCGAATGTTGTGGGTGGATCCGTCGGGATTGACAATCCCCGTCCCAAGTACCTTGACGCACTAGTATTTGATTATACTTGAGTATTTAGGCTGAATAATCACTAGAGGAACTTACACGAGTTAATCTTCGGTTCATGAACTGCACAACAATAATAATGGTTTCGGACTATGGTTGACGTATATAACTGTTAGCCTCAAAATATTGAGTCAAACAAGAATGTTCAGTCATAGGTTTATATTGTAATATTTAGTAGGACGTTGTAATAGTTAGTTAAAATAGTCGCGACCTTGGTTTAAAAATGCGTTTTGCGATCCATTGCGCTAACGGTCCCAAAAGATGTTGCGTAATGCGTGATGCGATTGCGAGCGCAATTTGGACGCGATGCGTTTAGTATAAAATAAAGTAAATAATTTATTTAAAAATAATATAGTTTCTCAAGTATGAAGTAAGTGAAATAATGTTATAAAATATTTTACTAGAATATTGTAATTAGGCCTATAATCCTTTATAATACAAATAAGTCGAAAGTAAAGCTTGACAAAAAACACTTAAAAAAATGCAAGATACTATATTTTCATTACTGTGTTTGCTTTTTAACAAGTCTTATCATTAACGGTCCATTAAAATATGTAGGTCTCTTTTATATGGTAAAAATTTGATAAAAATGACCTAAGTACTAGATTGCGACAATTGCTACCATTTCTAGCATCACACAAATGCGGTAAATTGCGGCTTAATGCGAACGTAATCTGGGATAGCAATGCATTAGGCACCCTAATGCGAAATTTTGAATGCAGCGCATTGATGCGTGTAATTTGCGCAATGATGCGTGCATTTTTAAACCAAGGTCGTGACATTACGGGCTTGATGGCTAGCTTAAAAGGCCTCTTTCAAGGTACTAAGCATTTATTCAAGCCCGACTCAATCAAACATATAGGCCATTATGCCACACGTAGGCAAGGCTATAAATACCCTTTCTAGCATGTTAGGAAGGGTGTTGGTTGTTCATTTTCTCTAATCTAACATTCCATAAGTTTCACACACTTCTCTCTCTTTTCTCTCTCTAGTTTCTCTCTCTAGAATTCATCTATCTTCTACCTTTCTTTCTTGTTTAATCATCATAGTTTATTGGGACAACATTTGGTATCAATCGCCACGGGTAGTTTTGTGATTCGTTGTTGATATACTACTTAGTTCGTGTGATTTTAACACAAAATCATCTCGGATTCAAGTTTTTTCTTCTGCTTTCCGTGCTCTAAATCTTGCTATATATATCTACATCTTTCATACGTGTGGTAAGGATTTGGTTATTGTGGTTTGCTTATTATCACGGATTTCTTGTAAAAATCTCAAGTTTTTACCTCAAGTCTCGAAAGTGCACTCATATTGCGATAAGGGCTTTAGTATTCCGATCACAAAAACCTTAGGGTTTCTACATTGTGATCATGGATTGCGATCACCAGTATTACGATCACCATCACTAGTATTTCGATCACTAGTATTGCGATCACTAGTATTGCGATCACAAATATTGCGATCACTAGTATTGCGATCACAATTATTCCGATTACTAGTATTGCGATCACTGATATTCTGATCACTAGTAAGATATTCCGATCACTAGTATTGCGATCACTGATATTCCGATCACTCACATTCTGATGACTATTCCGATAACTATTCCGATGACATTCCGATAACATTTTTTTAAGGGATTTCAAAAAATTTTTTAAGTCAACAACAATCACTATAACATCTACTTAAGATCCATATTCATTTCTAAATTCAAAGCTTATCAAGATGGATTCTACTACAGAGTATCGTGTGACAAACAACATCATGGTGGCGGGCAATAAAAAGAGACCACCAATGCTTGTGTCCGGTAGATATGCACAATCGCAATCATGATTTCTTTGATATCTTGACACAAAACCTAATGGTGATGTTCTTCGCCGTTGTATCACTGACGGACCCTATACTCCCACTACAGTCACCATTCCTGCAACTCCAGTAACTCACTCGATACCTGGTGCCGTTGAGCAGACTATTAAGAAAACATATGAGATTAGTTCCAAAGAGAACCGTGCTTGGATTGATGCAGAGAAGGAAGCAATCTATCTGATTCTAAGTGGGATTGGGGATGATATTTACTCAACGGTTGATGCATGTTCTACTGCTAAAGAGATGTGGTTAGCCATTGAACGTTTGCAACAAGGAGAATCATTGAACAAACAAGATGTCAAAACAAACTTGTTTTGGAACTTTGGTAAGTTTACTTCTTTGGATGGGGAATCAATTGATTCATATTTATCCAGATTCTACAAAATGATGAATGATATGACAAGAAACAACTTGGAAGTCTCCACCCTGCAAGTCAATGTGCAATTTCTACAACAACTTCAACCAGAGTGGACAAGATTTGTAACTTTGATGAAACAACAAAATAGGTTGGATGAGGTCAACTATCACACGCTCTTTTGACATTTTGAAACAATTTCAAAATGAGGCAAATGAACTTCGTGCTGAACGGGTAGCAAAGACTGCTAATCCACTTGCTTTGGTGTCTACCACTCACCATGTCCAAGATCATCGCTTTCGTGCTCCAAAGTCATACTCCACTACATCCTCCTCACCAAGATACTCCACTTCATCCAAGTCTTCAGCTGCCATAAGATCACGAGACAAAGAACCAAGAGCACCATCACCATCATCTGAGCCATCATCTAAAGAGGACAGTGATAAAGAACTAGCTCAGAAGGATAGGGAGATGAAACAACAAATTGCTTTCATTATGAAGACCTATAAGAAAATCTTCAAACCCACCAAAAACACTCTTCGAACACCATCTAACACAAGGAACCAATATGTTGAGAGTCCTTAAAGGTATGACACACGTCAACATGATGAAAGTCCTCCTAGGTATGATCCACGTAATCCAACTCATGTTGAAGGTTCTGCAAGGTATGATCGACAAACTGCTAAGTATGATACTCCGAGGATTGCTACTATTGATGGGAATAGGGACACTATTGGCACTCAAGTGTTTCAACAAAGTGGGATTCAGTGCTTTAATTGTCAAGGTTATGGGCATATGGCAAAGGAATGCAAAAAGCCAAAACGGGTTAGGGATTCTGGTTATCATAAGGAAAAGATGCTGCTTTGCAAGAAGATGGAAGCTGGGGTTAAATTGTCGGCTGAGGAAGGAGCAATGCTTGATGATACTGATGATGAAGCTTCCGACCAAGAACTTGAAGCACATTACTCGTACATGGAGAAGGTTGAAAAATTTCTCAATGTCACTGAAGATGACAACAGTCCTATTTTGATACCGAGCGAATTGAAAAGGTACACAGTGTAGAGGAATATAATGTGTTTGCCAATGCTAATACGCATGAGCATTGTGATCACACTTAAACCATTAATGACACATGTATGATGGAAACGGTTGATAGCAATACCACACCTGATTCATCAGACATGTGCAATAATGAGTTTGAGGATGATCAACATGCAAATGAGTATATTGATGATGAGGAGCGTATTGCGCTTGCTAACTTAATTGTTTCTTTACAAAAAGATGCCAAAGAAACTAGAAAAAGTCAAAAGTAATGAAAGAAGGTAAACGCTACGCTCACTCAAAACTTTGAAGAAAGCAAAACTGCAGTTATAAAATCTAGTGAGCTTCTTGCAATCTGCATAGCTGAGCTTATTCAAAAAGACAAAGAGCTTGCGAGGTATAAAGGGGGTGTTGTTACTACTCAAAAGTATGTTTATGAAACTAAATACAACGAAACTCTTACGCTTCTAGAACAAGAGAAACGTAATTATAACACTTCTTTAAGTACGGAACGACACAAAACGTATCTTGCTACTACCAAAGTGAATGATTTAAGTCAACAAATTGATTTTCTTCAAGAGGATAAAACTAAACTAGTCACTGCGGAGACGGAAGAGGTTGCTAACTTGCAAAGATCTTTCAAAATGAAACAAGCAAAAGACATTGAAAAAGTCGTGGAACTTCGAAGTTCAAATTGATTTTTATAAGAAAATTGTTTATAAAACAAATCAATCTATTCAAACCATGCGAATGTTGGCATCTCGGTCGATTTTCAAGGATAAATCTAGTTTTGCTGGTCCTAAGTACCTCGAGCAAGCTCAATCTGAGAACCCGCGACTCTATCTTGAGGAGTCCCAATGGACCGACCTTGATTGTCTTTTTGTTAGGCCCGTTAGTGATGAGTCGCTATGTTTTGAAGAAGAGGGTTGATCACCAGTGAATAAAGACTTTGTGAAACCATATAATTATGCTTATGAAAATAGTCTTTACGAAATTTTCAAACCACAAAAACAGCAGTCTCGTGAGCAAATATTTTTTGAGTGTGAAAAAATAAGAATTAAATCGAGACAAATTTTTGCCACTAATAAAACTAATGTTTCAAAATTTATTGAGTACTTGCCATATAAAGCTTCTGTAAGCAAGAGTAAGCAAAAACTTAGTTTTCTTATACAAAACATTGACAATTTCAAAAAGGTTGTTGACGATGACTGGAAAGAACGTGAACGTTTGAAAGGCAACAAAGAAAATCCTCACGATATAACTGTGCTTGTGAAAAGTATTTTGATTCCGCTTGCGGAGAGAACGCAAAAACACTTTTTGGAATTTGAAACATTACGTGAACGTTTGAAAGGCAAAAAAGAAATTCCTCACGATATAACTGTGCTTGTGAAAAGTATTTTGATTCCGCTTGCGGAGAGAACGCAAAAACACTTTTTGGAATTTGAAACATTAATTAAGCAAGAAATGTTTGATGATTTGAAATATGAGGAATCTCTTGAACAAGAAGTGAACGACCATCAACCTGAAAGAGACGAATTTTCTATAGCATATGATCTACTCTTGCAAGAATGCCTCTCAAAAGATATTATGTGTGCTTATGTTACATCTTGTGCTGATGTTGATGAATATTCTGATGTTGCATACAAATATCTTGATCAAATCAAAGAGTGTGAACGTCTTGAAACTGAGCTTTAGAGTAAAATTGACAAAAACGAGTTTTCGTTACTTCAACATAGATATGATTTTCTTCAAAAACATTTGTTAGTGCAAACATTACGATGCTTAATCAAGATGATGCCTTCATGTTTTGGTGATGACAAACGTATACCTCGCAATACATAATGTAAAATGTGTAAGGTACTCATAATCACTCAAGCATACTTATGTATACTTCTCTCGACACCTTGAAGATTACATTCGTCATGAAAGACAAGAAGGATGCGCAGTTCTCTTATAGAACACGCGGTTCCTTAGTGATATCGAACCGCGGGAAGATATAGAACCGCGGGCAGTCAAGCCGGTTTAGGCTTACTCAAGATTTCTGGAAGCTTCTAGAAGATGGAGGGAAACTAATAAATTCAAAATTCAAATTTTGAATTTGGGCTCCAAGAATATAAGGTGCATCCTTTTATCCAATGGGTAGTCCACTCTTTTATCCAATAGATAGTCCACTCTTTTATCCATTGGGTAAAAAGGTGCTCTCCAAGGCAAGAGTTGGCTATAAATAAAAGACTATTCTCTTCCATTTTACTTGCACAAAAACACACAAAAATCTTCCAACATCCCATTCCTCATTTGCCTCATCCTCCTCAAGAGCAATGAGAAGAACACTTTTACCCTTGTGAAGTGTTAGTGTCTAGAGTCATAACATGATGAAGATCTCTCTAGATCAAGTCATGATTATTGTCTTCCTACTATGTATATGTAGAAGATCCAAGTTGTGGGTACACTTGGATGTGTTTGTAAGGGTAGAATATCCAAGTGATGGGTATCCTTGGATTAGGGGTGTTAGTTGTGTAGATCCAAGTCTTGTTAGTACTTGGATATAGTGTTAGAGTTATAGATCTAAGTGTTGTGTGCTTAGATCTATATGGTTTATGTGTTTAGGCCATAAAACACAAGGTTTGTTATGTTGGGCCATAAAACATAACTAGTGGGTAGATTAGGTTGTGTCTTGGTAGTTCTCACTAAACTCTAAAGTGATGTGGTTGTGTCTAGGTAGTTTTCACTAAACTATAAAGTGATGTGGTTGTGTCATGTGAGTTCTCACTAAACTTGAAAGTGATTAGTAGTTGTGTTGTGTGAAGTTCTCACTTAGCTTCAAAGTGAAGAGTTGTGAAGATTGGTTCTAACTTTCGATTAGAACTCAACATCTAGCCTTGTGTCGTTAAATGGTGAAGTGGGCAACGTTGTGTAGATTGGTCCTACCTAAGATTAGGACTCGACATCTAACTTAGTGTCGGAAATGTGTAAGCGACGTGTATGGTTTTCTCCGCCTTGAAAGGAGTTTTGTTGACTAGTGAAGTAACTCTCAAGTAAGGTGTACTCGAGGAGTGGAGTAGGGCGAAGAGGAGCTTCGTGACCGAACCACTATAAATCATCGTGTCGGTACTTTCCTTTACATTTATGTCTTTACTATTATAGATGTATTTATATGTTGTGTGTTGTGTGCATCTCATAATCTAAACATCTAAGTTGCGGAAAAGCTAAGGCTTAGTACGTGTGTGCTTCGTGTTTAGATTATGGTCAAGTGTACATCACTTAGTCTAAGCATCCTAGTTGCGGAAAAGCTTATGCTTAGTACGTGTGTGCTTAGTGTTTAGACTATTTCTTGATGTACTCTTGATTTGATGTGTTTGTGTGTTTACTTACTTGTAGTATTTATCTTTCAATCAAACACATCTCATATCTAGTCAAGCTTGATCGAGAATTTGATACAAAGGATTGTCAAAGTTTAACATGTAACAAAAGGTTAGGTTCACTGTCGGCGGTTCCCTAAATGGACCGGCGGTTCTTTATTGATAAAGAACCGCGGGTACACATAAGGAACCGCACACAGTGGATTAAGCCGAAATATTTTGAAAACTAACTAGAAACTATTCAACCCCCCCCCCCCTTCTAGTTTCTACAATTGGTATCAGAGCGAGGTTATTCAAGATCTTTGAAGTATATTGTACTTTAAAGCTGTTGATCCCAAACTTAGATCGATTAGCTTTGTGTATACGAGATTAGATCAAGTACTACACGTAGAGAAACCTTTGCTTATGAATAAAGTAACAAAGTGTTATGCGGAATTAACACTTGATCTAAAACACAATGATGTTAAACAAACTTTCACTTGTATTAGAATAATCGTGTTGATTACAATGAAAGGTTTAACTTGCGAATACTATGAAAACTGATATATGACTTTAACCTAAAAGACCTTCTTTTATAGAACAAGAAGTCTTGTACAATAAGCTATGAATCAACTATTCTAGGTAAAGATAATAATAGAAAATACAATGTCGTGCTTATCTTTACCATACATAAATAAAGAAACAAATAAACAAAAGATATTCTATCAGTGTCAATCTTCAAGGCTGTCAGCGTTGACTTCTATCAGCGTCCAAAGTCAATCTATCAGCGTTGACTTTCTTCTTATCAGCGTTTGGTGATCTGACCCATATTTTATTCCCAACAATCCTCCCCTAAACTTGATATCCATTCCAATGATCAAGTTTCTGAATAAAAACTAAAGGCTTAGGAGGAATCTTTCAATAACTTCTTATGTTGGTGATAAACATATCTGATCAAGTCCTTGGCCACATCACTCGTATAATCAATCTCCAAGGGTGTCTCTAGCATCTTCTCCAATACTTCTTTGGACAAGAAATAGTCAGCATCCACAAGCAAATATTCTGAAAACTTTGTAGAGCTCATATGAAATACACCACAAGTAGAATATAGCCTCCAATGAAGATTACTGAGATCATCTTCAAGATCCTTCCAAATGGCAGGATCTGCTTCTTTTGGACCACACAAAGTCATAAATGTGTTCCAAAGTCTTATTCCATTAGCTGAAGTAGGTGCTTCAGCTGTATACTTGGCCTCTATTAACCTCCATAGATGCACCAAGTCTTCCCTGTCTATGCTTGCAAATATAGAAATAACTGAAGTGAAAGTATGTACCTCCTTTCCAAATCGTCCAACCTTCCAAAATCCACACTCATCTTCATCAAAACTGATGATTGGATTTCTGTCATCTAGAGGTACCACATTTACCAAATCTGAAGCTTCCAAGGGAGAAAGCTTGAGATGCTTCCTTATAACACCTTCAGTTGGAAAATACACATCCATGTCTTTAGGAAATTGGAAAGGATCTCCTTTCTTCACTGGTCTTTGAGCAATCCTTATTTCCTTTTGAATCTGCATTTCCTCTGCAAGCTCTTGTTTTCTTTCTTCTGAAAGAAACTGGTAGACATTCTGTTCTTGCACCTTCCTCCAAATAGGATGTGCCCTATACTCTAGCTCCTCAAAAGATAAGGCCAGCAACTTCTTTGATGTCCAATTAGGCTGATGACATCTAAGCAACTTATAGTACAACTGCCTTCTATCTCTCTTGAGCCAGGTTTTGACCTCTTGTGCATTAAATCTCATAATCACCTTTATGTCTTCTTGTACCCTAAGAAGAACTTCCAACCCCCAAATTTGATCTGATAAACTCATAACTGGGTTGTCCATCACCTGGTCTTCCCAAGCATGGTACATTCTGGTGATTTCTGGTAGGTCCCAATCAACCTGATTCTTCAACTCACTCAACCTTTCCTTTGCTAGCTCATCCCCATATTCAAGCCTTTCTGGATCTTCAATAATTTGAATGCTTGAATCTGAGCTATCATCATCTTTTCCATCACCACTTTCTTCCTCACTTTCAGAAACAACAAATGGTGATCTTCTACTCCTCTTCAAATCTCTTTCCACAAGTTGTGCAGCCAACTGTTCATCAAATGCTATTTGTGCTGCATCTTTCTTTGGAACATCTTCTTCAATCAAAATACCTTTACCTTTGTCTTTTGGATCAATAATTGGTAAAGTAGAAGAAGAAACCTGTGTGGACACATCTTTGATAATTGTTGATGGCTGGAATACATCAACACTACCTGCAACTTTGTCAGCGTCCAAGTTGCTCCTATCAGTGCCACGAGTACCTTTATCAGCATTGGATGTGTCAGCGTCCAAACCTGTATCAGCGCCCAATGTTTCTTTGAAAGATCCTTCCAAGTTCTTTGGTGTCATCTTGGATATATCAACAACTGGATGCTTCTTCAAGTTGGTAAGAGCTTCAGCAATCTGCAAAGATTCACTAAATTGTGAACTCTTTTCTGAACTCTTTTCACTAGCTGTGTGAATCAACTCATCCTCCTCATCCTCTTTTTCCTCCCCTTTGGAAGATTCCTCCATTAGACTCCTGCTACTTGGATTCTCCAAAACAGTTACTCTCTCCCTCAAAGCTTGGAGTTCTCGTCCCTGTTTGTTGACAGTTTGTACAAGACTGACATTTTGCTTTTGCAAGCTAATGACAGCCGCCGTCAATTCAATTATGGTCATAGGTTCCAATCTGCCCTCAGCTAGAATGGGGAGTTGACCTCCCAAAATAGAATCATGGGGCATGGATGAGGTCTTAATGATGTTAGGACTGTCTTGACCAGCGTCTAAGCCTGTGTCAATAGCCCCAGCCTCACCCATTTCACCAGCCACACTTGTGGAGGTGGTTCTCTCTGCTACAAGGCTAGGATCACTAGAGGAGAACACTCCAGTAACCCTTTGGCGTTTAGTCAACCTAGATTGCAATGGGGTGGAATGATTGTAGTAAAATACAACTCTTGTTTAGGAAAACAAAGAGCGTAAATAGCGGTAAGCGTGCACGACGATTTAGGAAAACCGTGTGTGAATGACCCTAAAAGTGAGTTCGTTCTCGAGGAGGTATGGTGTTGTGAATTAACTTGTATTTATTTGAGATTAATATTGAGAAGAATGGGGGTGAGAAGAAGAAAAGACGGATACGTGAAAATTAAACTACGATGAAAACGTAAGACCGTAGAAAAACCACAAAAATTAAAAATTATTAAAACCAAAAACAAAATATCAAAAAGGCTAAAAACAAGTCTCAAATAATATAAACAAAGATAAAAATCCAACAAAGATATTTTAAAACCTTTTATTAATTAAATAATTAATTTTAAATGCTAATTAAAGCCCTAAAATTAAATTTAACTAATTCAAAAGTCTAAAATATGATTTTATTGAATTATCACTTAACTTATATTATTAGAAGACTAAAAAGTAATTTTCTAAAAATTAAAACCTATTAAAGCTATTTTTAAAACCCTAAAAATGATTTAAAATAATTAAAAACTAATTAAACTTAAAATAATTATAAAAATAAATCTAAAAGCTTAAAAATTATTCTAAAAATGGAAATGGTCCTAATTAATGACAAAGAACCTAGGAAAAATGAAAAAGAAGGAAAAAGAAAATTTTGAAAATTAAATAATAAAATAATATTAAAATATTACTAAAAATAAAAAGTTTATAAAATAAATTCTAAAAATTTTCTAAAAATCCTAAATAATATAATTAAGAGAAAAACACAAATCTAGGCTTCTAAACCTTTTTTAATAATTTTATAAAAATCTTTAAAGTTTATAAAAAACCTTAAAATATTATAAAATTAAAAATAAAAGTTTATAACACCAAAATTAGATGTAAACCTCAAAAATATATTTTAAAAACTTAAAATTATTTTTCCTATAAATAAAAACTCTTTTTGGTATTTTTTAATGATTTAATAAAAACGTATATTAAATAAATTCTAAAAAATAAACTAATAAAGGGAAAAATGTGAAACCACTTTTTGAAAATAAAAAATACTATTACTCACTCAAGAAAAATAAGCCACTTGAAATAAGCTTACTAATAAGCTGTAAATAAGCTAAAGACCTACGGCTTTATATTAAAAAGCAAAAGAGAAAAGTGGTTAAGTAATTAACAAATCCTCCCTTGGTCAGTAAAAGACCCAAGGGCAGGATGGTTAAGGTGTTGGTGTTGTGAACGGCAGGTCGTGGGTTCGAGGTTGCTAAACCCCTTTTTTTTTTCTTTTTTATCACTTAGTTGCGCCGCAACGCTTGCGTCTTGCGCCGCAACTAGTGAAACGGGAGTGCCTTGATCTGTAGCTCCTTCAGTTGCGCCGCAACTAGTAGGTCTTGCGGCGCAATTTGTGAAACGTGCCTGGTTTTTGTGGACTGATGATCACAAAAGTGTGAGTGCACACTTTTTAGCCAAGAGGACTTGGCAATGTGCTTTGTTTGATGGATATGTTGGAACAATTGGGCACCCTTGTGCTCAATGAAGCACAAGGAGTCAATAACACACAAATTAAACACCAAACACACCACAAAATAAGCTAAACAAGCACTCCCTAGCCTATGCAAGTTGCTGAGATGTATTATGCAGGTCAGTGAGCTAGTATGGCTAGTTTCTAGCAACCTAGTGAACCTTAAGCTACCAAATCATGCACACAAACTCACAAGATGGCATTCAATCCAGAACAAACCTTAAAATACCCTAATCTTCATCAGTAATCCAAGATCAATCACAAAAATTCATGAAAAATAGATAGAATGGTGCTAAGCAGATTTCTAACACACTTAATCCTTTATTAAGCAACAACTTAGCTCCAAACTTGTTCCAAATTAACTCACTACTAACTAACAACCTATCCTAATACTTATCAATTACTTTAACACCTTTTAATAGCTTGAATCAAATTATCTCCCCTGCTAAAACCTATTGCCAAACACTCTTTTAAAATCTGGAAACCACTTTTTAACAAACCAAAACCTTATAAAACTATTTAAAACTGAAGCAAATAGCATTAAACAAGTACTAACCCACATAAGAACATGAATCAAGCACCTCAAACACACTTAGTAACAAAATCACATAAGATCATATAAACTAGCACTTTTATGAACTTTTCAAAGAGAAATAAGAAAGATACCTTAGGGCTTTAACATCCAAAGCCCTAGAGGGTGTATAACCCTCCTCCAATCCAACCCGGGTTGGAGCTGAACTAAATCAACAAGCCTTCAACCTGTTTGAACACAAAACAAAGAAAACACAATTCAAGCTTACAATATTCTTTTTTTTTCTTTTCTTTTTAAAACTTTACCAAAACTTATCAAACTTCTTAAAAACGTTTCTATTAACACTATAACACCAATTAATCAAAACCTCTTAACACCAAAAACCTTTTGAGAAGATTTTACCAAAATCTCTCAAAATCTCAAAACCTTAAACAACTTTGAAAATCAAAGTTGCTTAACCATAAAACAAAGTGGAACTCAGAATCAATCTCCTCACAACACACAATCTTTTAAAAACAATAAAAAAGGAATTACACTTGAATATTTCAAAAACCAAACTTTTTATTTCTTTAAAAAGGAATTACATGTGAGAGACTAGAAACTGGAACAAAGGGATCACCACAGCTTGGGTCTCCTTTTATAGAGCCTATAGAACATCCTAGAAGCATAAAACATAAACCCTAATACATAGAAAATCCCAAATGTGCCCTTGAATGGTTTTGAGTGCATTTTGTCCTTTCTTGATCTTGGCCTTTAAATTTTGCTTTGTGAGCAAGCATAGCATCTTGGACGTCCATTTTGCCACGTCACATAACTTGGGGACAAAGGAATGAGGTGATTGGTGGATTGGGGAATTGGGGGTTTGGTGCACATGAGTGGGATGCAGGTTTTTAGGAGTGGGTTGAGTTTTGGCATGTGTGAATTAAGTGTGTGAGAGTTTAATTGAGTTTTACCCAAGTAAAGGTGAGGGTAAAATCTGGGGAAGTAAAAAGGTGAATAGTACTCCCTTTGATCCGAAATTGGGGGAATTACATGTGTTAGGCGCTTTTTTTGTTTTTTGAATGTTTCAGTTGCCACTTTTGGTCCTTATGTTTTGTTATTTTTGGCTTTTAAGGTTTCCAGCCCTAAAACTTGCATCCCTTTGATAATAAGTTTCACATTTTTGCAATTTTGGCACAATACTTTTGGAAAAAGGTTTTAAGGATGATTTTTGCCATTTGGTGATTCTTTAAGGGCTGATCTTGGACTTTGATGATCTTCAAAGGTCTTTAATGAGTCTTCCACTTTATGAGGGACCATAATTGGCAATTTGAAATTGTTGAGGGACTATACTTGCCATTTCTTCAAAGTTGAAGGACCTTTTTGCAATTTTGACAAACTTAAGGGACCAAACTTGTAATTATTAATATACAAGGGTTTTAAGTGTCATTTCTTCAATAAATGATGATCAATCTTGCTTGTCTTCAAGTCTTCAAGGGTATTTGATGAAAATTCCATGATTAGGGCCCGGTTCTTTGTACGGCTTCGTTTCTCGTGTCCGTTTTTCCTTGTATCTTGTGATCTTTTGTCTTTTTCACGATATCCATACCTAAAACACACAAGTAAACAAACACAAGCATATATATGGTATTTTATGACATTTTTATGCATTTAAAGCCCGAAAAGAACGATGAGATCATGTATAAATGCCATCTCATCACTCCCCCATACTAAGCCATTGCCGTGCCCTCACGCAATGCTAGAATAAAGTATCTAAGCATCACCAAAGTTCAATTTTATTAACCTTTATTGAAGAGTAAAAGAAAACTTACAACATACTACGATGATGTGTAAAGACATAATGTATGATTTTCATCACCAAAAAGTGACTTTTAGGGTCTAAGAATAGAAACAAGTTAATGTCCCTTAGAGTAAATTTCGTCATCCTTGATTGTCATACATTCCATGCTAAGTGCAAAAACAAGATCATTGTTGGTACAAGTCACAATGCTAACACTACTCATACGTCCAAATTGTGTAATACTTTTTCTCCCCGCAATCCTAGTTATTATAAAAGGAAATGGGTTACTAGCATTTTTTATCTAATTGTCATGGATCACAAGTGATTCATATTGACTTATTTAAGTAGTTATTAGTCCGAAAGCAAAGTAGCACGATTTGATCAATAGTTAGCCGAAGGACAAAATCTTTTAAAACGGCTTCTCATGTATCTCCTTAAGTTCATATCTTGGCATAACTCGTTTCACGATTTGAGACCTTTCTCGGACCGATATTTGGCATGTACTTCATACTTCAAATCTTGGGAAGACGTTCTTGAAATTATGGTCTTCTCTTCATATAATTGGAATTTCTTCACTTGACGTTTTTGAGAGATTCTTCATATAGGACCATGACTTCATCATTTTTCTTCAATCTTTACTTTGGATTTTGATATACAACGATCCGCCTCCTTTTCGGACTTGGATATATTCATCCTCATACCTTGTTAGGGTCTTTTTGGATAGACTTTCTCCATTCTTTAGGGGAGTAATAGCTTCTCGTCGTGTGTCTCGATCCTTTATATTGATTTTGGAATAATGATACTTCACATCATCTTTGGATCTTTAGCAAAAATAGAGCTCCTCATGCCTTGTTAGGGCCTTTTTGGATGATCGCCAATCTTCGCGTCCCGCTTCAATAAGTTATGCCTTGGCTATGAACTCTATTCAACCCCGAGCAACTTTTAAACGATCTTGCGCTAGAGGCTAAGTAACCTTTCAAATCGTACGACCTTACTTATTGCAATTATGTTTTATTCCTAATGCATTGATCTTATGGGAAGAAAAAGCCACAATTAAAAACATATGAGTTTTTGAAAGAACACTTTCATGTTCTACGTTTAGCATGATCACTTGTCTAACTCTATCATTTCTCGTTCTTCACTATTTAAAGACCTCTAATTAAAGAGACTCGTGAATACTTAGCCATGCAAGTCAAAATTAAGCCAAATTTGGATTAGCTTTCATTAAGACTATATCAAATCAAAGTTTTGGGTTTTCAAGCCACCTATAGGATCTTGCACTTTCTTGGACTTTTTCAAGTTTAGAGAATGCGTTTTAAAGTTCCCTTGATAAGTGACTTTCTAGATTCAATTATAGGAACTTGCGAAAAGTTCTTGTTCTTAACCCGAATGAATTAAGACTTTCGCGTTTTAAAGCTCCCTATATAAAAGTCTAGCAAAACTTGAATTGAGCGGGTTAAGGAATGTAAATGGCTCCAAATGCCCATCAAGTCAAAAATTAACTCTTATTCTACCCATCGGAAAATATACATTCGTGTCTTAAAAACACTTATGAAAACTAAGAAAAAAAATTTAAAATTTGGCCATTTTTAGCCTTATTAGCAAAACAAAACATTGAAAGTTGGAAAACGTGAGGGCGAAGCAAAGCAAGTACCTATTCACCCCCCCATACTAAAAGTAAACATTGTCCTCAATGTTTCGAGTCTAAAGGTGGAGCACCCCCATACTAGAGACGAAGAATCGAATGCTTAGGATCTAGCATGGAAAGGGTGATCAACAATATATCTAAAGCCGTTTATTAATTATGCTAAAAGATAATTGTTAGAACAATAAAGGATATGTCATGGATTCGTGAAAAACTTCTTCAAACGAACGATGGAGGCTCACGTAAACGAACACGAGAGTCTTCAATCGTAGACGATGATGATGATCTAGATAACACAATCACAAACAACCACGAGACAACGAGTTGGAAGGGTACAAGTCCCCTTATTAGTGAACATAAAAAGCATAAAGATAAGCATGGGATCTCCCCCACGAGGCACCTCGTTTTTGATTACCGAGTCATGAGCTCGACTCGATCCCCTTAAAATGTGAATATTAAGGGAAAATCATGGTGTGGTCAATTTTTCATGGGGCTTACATGATAAACAAGGCCCAAAAAGCAACCGGTATAAAGGACTAAGTCCTTAATTGATGCAAAATACCGGGGTCGAAGATGGCGTTCTCGTTTCCATGGAAAAAACAATTTAACACCACTTGAACATGTGCCATAAACTCAAAGAGTTTGAAGAAAATAGATGAGAAGTAGAAGGGTGAGACAATTGGTAAGACAAACGTTTGAGCTACTCGAGGTAGACTCGCACCAAGCAAATAGATATAGTTTCCATTTATTGCATCGGTGGAAGACCGAGATTTCCCTTTACATGAAATTCCGGGATCGAATATCTCGTCCTCGGTGGACAAGGATGAGGGAACATTAGGGGCTTCCCCCATACTAGAACCACACAAAACATCGTCAAAAGGAGTAGACGAGTTTGTAGCACTCAAATCACGCGGTGATGACGGAGTTAGATTTGTAGAAAAATCAATTAAATCACATTTAAGATCTTTTCCTTTGTTATCTTTTAAACTCTCCTTATGAAAACCCTTTTTAATTATGTCGAAAATATTCGGTGTTTCTAAGACGATGTTAGTCACACTAAAAATTCTCACATTTTGAAACCGTTTTGGTTTTGGTGGTGGCAAGTTCTCAAAACGTTTATCGACGAAGAAAACCTCCCCATCGGGGTCCATAAATTCATCATCCGAAAGATCTTCCGTAGAAACCGGCAACTTATCAATACTTTTCAAGAATGAATGTTCGAGATGAGGCGAAGGATTTTTCGATTCAAGTATTGATGGTTTCTTCTTTGTAGGCTTTGCACTCATAACCTCCACCGGCGGAGGAAATGGTAAATTGTTTTTGGAGACATTCCCTAAAACTTTTGGTGAAAATTCTTTGCAAATGACATTGGTCGAGTCACCATGGTTTAAAGTTGCAATAGAATAGACATGAGAAAGATTGGAGTTTTGTGTTGCATTGATGACAAGTTCTTCTTCATTGAAACGAAGGGTGATTTTACGAGCATGAACATCGATGAGTGCTCGTGATGTATCCAAAAATAAACGACCCAAAATGAGAGGAACTTTTCGATCGATGGGAATGTCTACAACGATAAAGTCAACGGGATAGTAAAACTTTCCGACTTTTACGAAAACGTCCTCGGCTACTCCACATGCCATGATCGTAGAATGATCGGCCATCTCGATGGACATGTTCGAAGGAGTAAGAGCCGGAAGTGAAAGTGATTTGAAAATCTCGAGAGGCATTAAATTAATACTAGCGCCAAGATCGGCCAAGGCGTAGCATTCCTCCATATCTTGAATAGCACACGGAATCAAAAATTTACCGGGATCACCGACTTTTTGTGGTATGCGGCTTAGAAAAACCGATGAACAACTAGACGATTGTTGTAACTTCTCTTTGTTGTTTAGCATACTTTTGAAGTTTGCGGCAAATCGAGGCATCATGATTAAAGCATCGGCAAAACTTATGTTAAAATGCAAATCACGAAACATTTTCATAAATAGCTCAAATTGATAATTGTTCCTTTCTTGTGCTTTCTCTTTGTTACGTCTCGAAGGGTAAGGTAAAGGTGGTGTGGGTTGGTCATTAGGCAACGGCCTTGGAAACTCGGGTTCCACAATTGGTATTGGTGTAACCGTAGGTGTGGTTTGAGCGGTACTTCGTGGGATTGTAATGTGCTCCTTTTCGACCATCACCTCGGGTTCTTTCTCGATTTCCTTCTCCGTAGAAGTACTCGGACGAGAGATCGGTTCTTTGAAAGTTTTACCACTTCGTGTAGTAATAACCTTCATTTCTCCCCTCGGGTTTGCAATGGTATCACTCGGAAGACCACCCGAAGAAGAGGGCTTACACATGATTGCTTCAAACATCTTAGCCATACGGTCCTCAAATTTAGATTGCCTAGCATCCGCTTTCAATAACTCTTGCTTAATCTCATGTTGTCCTAATTCCATCTTTTGTTGGTTTTGTTGAAGACGTTGGACATTTCCTTCCATTTTATTAGCATGAGTTTTAAGTTCATTAGCAAGTTCATTTTTAAGCTCGTTTTTCAACTCGGACCTTAAGCTAATCATCTCACGTTGCATATTATCAAATTTAGCATCATTTGCTTTTGCATAATCTAAAAATTCTCCTTGCAAATTTTTCGTGTGAGCATTTTGAAAACCTTGTGTAGTGTTTTGAAAATCACGGTTTTGGTTTTGATTAGAGATTTGTCCATTCCCACTTTGATAATTCCCTTTGTTGTAATTGCGTGTGTTGCCTTGGTAATTACCTTGGTTGTTGTTTCGATAATTATTAACATTTTGGTTTGGTGGAGCTTGATTTTGGCGGGAACCTTGGCCGTTTTGGTTGTAAGTTCCCGTTGCTACATAAGCACTCGAAGTGTTACCATCCGCGGTAATGCACTCGGATAAATCATGAGCTCCTCCACACGATAAACAACTCTTAGCAACCGCTTTAACCGAAGCGGAATTGGAAGCTTCTTGAGCCTTCCAATGGGACATTAGATTAGCAAATCTATCAAAAAACCGATTTTCCTCATTAGCTTCATCATGTAAGGCGTTAATGCTACGAGACGATTGTGACGACGATGACGAACCCATATTGGCAACACTCGGTGTGTTACGAGGGCTATAAACCTTAGATCGATTTTCAATGATTTGTAAAGCCTCATTTGTCGTCTTGCACAAAAAATTACCACCCGCGGCGGCATTCAAATAATCTCGTTCATGATCATTAAGCCCATTATAAAATGTATCAATTTGATGCAATTCCGAAAAATCATGGTGAGGACATTCATGTAACATCTCCTTAAATCGTTCCCATGCCATTGAAAAACTTTCATTGTTACGTTGCACAAATCGTGAAATCTCATTCTTTAAGTGTGTTGTTTTCGATGGTGGAAAAAACTTGTTCACAAACTTAGAAACGAGATCGGCCCATGTCAAAATCGAATTTGGCGGTTCTTTCTCGAGCCAAATTTTTGCGGGACCATCCAACGAATATGGAAACAACATCATCTTAATGGCGTCATGCGGAACATCCTTGAATTTGCTAGTGGCGGTGAGACGGTTGAAATTCCTAATGTGGTAATGCGGGTTGTCTTTCTCATGACCTCGAAATTTGTTTGCTTGTAGCATCGACATTAAACCCGTCTTAATCTCGAAATTCTCCGCAAGGATGGCGGGAATAACAATGGCCTCTCCAAAACCCTCGGTGGGTGCTTGTAGCAACTCCATCATAGTACGATTAGCCATTACGACTTCTTGTTCTATAATAGGTTCAACAATTGGAGGTTCTTCAACAATCAACGATCCTTGATGTGCTTGCTTTTGAAGACGTTTACGAGCTCGTTTTGCTTGATTACGAGTGATCATAAACTTCACGAAGAATGGGAGGTGAGCAAAGAAGATTCTTTTTGGTTGTTTTGTGGATTTTTAATTTTTTTGTGTTTTTGATGATATTTAATTTTTTTGGATTTTGGTGTATCTTCGTAGACAACAATCTACAAAATCTCTCCTCGAATCAAACTCTTGATTAAAGAAGCCTCAAAGGAATGAAAACGATCACGTGGAGTGAACGCCTTCGAATGACTTTAGAACTTTGGTGAAAACCAAATTGTTCACGAGGGTTTAATCACAAAGAAAACAAAGCAAATATAGTATACGTATTAATACTTTGGGCGGCAAAACCCTCGATTAGCCTTCAATCTCAAAATACTCACAAGCAAGCGGGGAAACGAGGCGGCGCGAAGCACTTAAGAGCCTTTTTCCTTAGGGTATATTTTATAATACCCGCCTTATACCCACCTTATAGTTCGTATCTTTCAAAATCGAGCTTCTCGAAAGTATTTATCTATTTTTGCCTTTTCTTTTTGTTTGAGATTCGAATACAATGATCGAGTGATGAAATCCCGAATCAAGGTTGTGTTTTCACACTTTTGGAGATATTGTATTTTGGTTGTGATACTTAATACAATATATTAATAATATTCACAAAGAAAAACCGAGAAAACCGATAATACGTGTTAAGGGAGTTCCACTTAACACAAATACTATTATGGATAATATCAAAAACAAAATTTTCCAAATTAAGACACGACACACCTCCCCGGCAGCGGCGCCAAAAATGATTGTAGTAAATACAACTCTTGTTTAGGAAAACAAAGAGCGTAAATAGCGGTAAGCGTGCACGACGATTTAGGAAAACCGTGTGTGAATGACCCTAAAAGTGAGTTCGTTCTCGAGGAGGTATGGTGTTGTGAATTAACTTGTATTTATTTGAGATTAATATTGAGAAGAATGGGGGTGAGAAGAAGAAAAGACGGATACGTGAAAATTAAACTACGATGAAAACGTAAGACCGTAGAAAAACCACAAAAATTAAAAATTATTAAAACCAAAAACAAAATATCAAAAAGGCTAAAAACAAGTCTCAAATAATATAAACAAAGATAAAAATCCAACAAAGATATTTTAAAACCTTTTATTAATTAAATAATTAATTTTAAATGCTAATTAAAGCCCTAAAATTAAATTTAACTAATTCAAAAGTCTAAAATATGATTTTATTGAATTATCACTTAACTTATATTATTAGAAGACTAAAAAGTAATTTTCTAAAAATTAAAACCTATTAAAGCTATTTTTAAAACCCTAAAAATGATTTAAAATAATTAAAAACTAATTAAACTTAAAATAATTATAAAAATAAATCTAAAAGCTTAAAAATTATTCTAAAAATGGAAATGGTCCTAATTAATGACAAAGAACCTAGGAAAAATGAAAAAGAAGGAAAAAGAAAATTTTGAAAATTAAATAATAAAATAATATTAAAATATTACTAAAAATAAAAAGTTTATAAAATAAATTCTAAAAATTTTCTAAAAATCCTAAATAATATAATTAAGAGAAAAACACAAATCTAGGCTTCTAAACCTTTTTTAATAATTTTATAAAAATCTTTAAAGTTTATAAAAAACCTTAAAATATTATAAAATTAAAAATAAAAGTTTATAACACCAAAATTAGATGTAAACCTCAAAAATATATTTTAAAAACTTAAAATTATTTTTCCTATAAATAAAAACTCTTTTTGGTATTTTTTAATGATTTAATAAAAACGTATATTAAATAAATTCTAAAAAATAAACTAATAAAGGGAAAAATGTGAAACCACTTTTTAAAAATCAAAAATACTATTACTCACTCAAGAAAAATAAGCCACTTGAAATAAGCTTACTAATAAGCTGTAAATAAGCTAAAGACCTACGGCTTTATATTAAAAAGCAAAAGAGAAAAGTGGTTAAGTAATTAACAAATCCTCCCTTGGTCAGTAAAAGACCCAAGGGCAGGATGGTTAAGGTGTTGGTGTTGTGAACGGCAGGTCGTGGGTTCGAGGTTGCTAAACCCCTTTTTTTTTTCTTTTTTATCACTTAGTTGCGCCGCAACGCTTGCGTCTTGCGCCGCAACTAGTGAAACGGGAGTGCCTTGATCTGTAGCTCCTTCAGTTGCGCCGCAACTAGTAGGTCTTGCGGCGCAATTTGTGAAACGTGCCTGGTTTTTGTGGACTGATGATCACAAAAGTGTGAGTGCACACTTTTTAGCCAAGAGGACTTGGCAATGTGCTTTGTTTGATGGATATGTTGGAACAATTGGGCACCCTTGTGCTCAATGAAGCACAAGGAGTCAATAACACACAAATTAAACACCAAACACACCACAAAATAAGCTAAACAAGCACTCCCTAGCCTATGCAAGTTGCTGAGATGTATTATGCAGGTCAGTGAGCTAGTATGGCTAGTTTCTAGCAACCTAGTGAACCTTAAGCTACCAAATCATGCACACAAACTCACAAGATGGCATTCAATCCAGAACAAACCTTAAAATACCCTAATCTTCATCAGTAATCCAAGATCAATCACAAAAATTCATGAAAAATAGATAGAATGGTGCTAAGCAGATTTCTAACACACTTAATCCTTTATTAAGCAACAACTTAGCTCCAAACTTGTTCCAAATTAACTCACTACTAACTAACAACCTATCCTAATACTTATCAATTACTTTAACACCTTTTAATAGCTTGAATCAAATTATCTCCCCTGCTAAAACCTATTGCCAAACACTCTTTTAAAATCTGGAAACCACTTTTTAACAAACCAAAACCTTATAAAACTATTTAAAACTGAAGCAAATAGCATTAAACAAGTACTAACCCACATAAGAACATGAATCAAGCACCTCAAACACACTTAGTAACAAAATCACATAAGATCATATAAACTAGCACTTTTATGAACTTTTCAAAGAGAAATAAGAAAGATACCTTAGGGCTTTAACATCCAAAGCCCTAGAGGGTGTATAACCCTCCTCCAATCCAACCCGGGTTGGAGCTGAACTAAATCAACAAGCCTTCAACCTGTTTGAACACAAAACAAAGAAAACACAATTCAAGCTTACAATATTCTTTTTTTTTCTTTTCTTTTTAAAACTTTACCAAAACTTATCAAACTTCTTAAAAACGTTTCTATTAACACTATAACACCAATTAATCAAAACCTCTTAACACCAAAAACCTTTTGAGAAGATTTTACCAAAATCTCTCAAAATCTCAAAACCTTAAACAACTTTGAAAATCAAAGTTGCTTAACCATAAAACAAAGTGGAACTCAGAATCAATCTCCTCACAACACACAATCTTTTAAAAACAATAAAAAAGGAATTACACTTGAATATTTCAAAAACCAAACTTTTTATTTCTTTAAAAAGGAATTACATGTGAGAGACTAGAAACTGGAACAAAGGGATCACCACAGCTTGGGTCTCCTTTTATAGAGCCTATAGAACATCCTAGAAGCATAAAACATAAACCCTAATACATAGAAAATCCCAAATGTGCCCTTGAATGGTTTTGAGTGCATTTTGTCCTTTCTTGATCTTGGCCTTTAAATTTTGCTTTGTGAGCAAGCATAGCATCTTGGACGTCCATTTTGCCACGTCACATAACTTGGGGACAAAGGAATGAGGTGATTGGTGGATTGGGGAATTGGGGGTTTGGTGCACATGAGTGGGATGCAGGTTTTTAGGAGTGGGTTGAGTTTTGGCATGTGTGAATTAAGTGTGTGAGAGTTTAATTGAGTTTTACCCAAGTAAAGGTGAGGGTAAAATCTGGGGAAGTAAAAAGGTGAATAGTACTCCCTTTGATCCGAAATTGGGGGAATTACATGTGTTAGGCGCTTTTTTTGTTTTTTGAATGTTTCAGTTGCCACTTTTGGTCCTTATGTTTTGTTATTTTTGGCTTTTAAGGTTTCCAGCCCTAAAACTTGCATCCCTTTGATAATAAGTTTCACATTTTTGCAATTTTGGCACAATACTTTTGGAAAAAGGTTTTAAGGATGATTTTTGCCATTTGGTGATTCTTTAAGGGCTGATCTTGGACTTTGATGATCTTCAAAGGTCTTTAATGAGTCTTCCACTTTATGAGGGACCATAATTGGCAATTTGAAATTGTTGAGGGACTATACTTGCCATTTCTTCAAAGTTGAAGGACCTTTTTGCAATTTTGACAAACTTAAGGGACCAAACTTGTAATTATTAATATACAAGGGTTTTAAGTGTCATTTCTTCAATAAATGATGATCAATCTTGCTTGTCTTCAAGTCTTCAAGGGTATTTGATGAAAATTCCATGATTAGGGCCCGGTTCTTTGTACGGCTTCGTTTCTCGTGTCCGTTTTTCCTTGTATCTTGTGATCTTTTGTCTTTTTCACGATATCCATACCTAAAACACACAAGTAAACAAACACAAGCATATATATGGTATTTTATGACATTTTTATGCATTTAAAGCCCGAAAAGAACGATGAGATCATGTATAAATGCCATCTCATCATGGAAGATGAAGTAGATTGGGTGGGTGTGGGTTGATGAAGGGGTGTTTGGGATTGTTCAAGAATTATATCAGTGTTGGGATTGGCTGTGTCAGCGCCCACATTTTGAGTGTCAGCGCTGGGTTGGTCAATGTCCATGTTTTCTGGTGAAGGGGATGGTTCAGGAATAGGCTCAAGTTGGGGTTCAGGGTCTGGTTGTGGTTGTGGTTGTGGTTGTGCAGCCTGAATTACTTCAAGCATTGGTTGGGTAAGAGGTATGGATTCATTGGTGGAGCTCATTTTAGCAAAAATGGTTTTCTGTTGTTTAGGGATCTCATAAAAAGTTTCATGATCCCTAGAACAATATGCTTGTAAATCAAAGACCATTTGCAAAAATCTAGGGTAAGCCAAAGTCATTTTACTTCCCTTGTTTTTACACATCCCTTCAAAAATCATTTTTGAAAAATTATACTTAAGCCCACGTGTTATACAAACCAAAGCACTTGCAATTGACCTGTTTATCTCATTAAAAGAAGTACATTTTGGACTTAAGCATTGTAAAAGGACATGTATCAAATATTTCCAGTCAGAGGGAAATTCCTGCTTATGATATTTATTTAAAGTGACATCAGCAGGAATAGGATAACCCAATTCCCTAAGACCCTGTTCTATTGTTGCAATGGCAAGGGTAGTCACACCATCAGCGTCATCAAGACGCAAAGCTTGGCGAACCAAAGCTTCAGTGACCACCCATGTTCTTCCATGAACAGTAGAGGTTAATGTGGTCACTCCATTAGCTGTTGTGGAACTAACATTGTTCCAAAACTGTCTAATGTGTGCGACAGGGACTAATGGTGTATGAGAAAGTGCATACCTCAATGAAGATGCATTTAAAAATGCCACCATCTGTGAATACTGAGGAAATAAAGCATCATCAGCAGTCAAGTAAGCGATCATATTGTGTTGGCTTTTGAACTCCAATGTTAAATTCTTTGAGTTGAATTTGGGTGCCATGATGGAAAGCTGTTTAAGTTATATGATATGGGAAAAATTTAGGAGAAAAAGTGTTAGACAAGAAAATATGAATACCCAGAATAAAAAGATTAGCCAAATTTATAGGAGAGATGCATGATTTTGATTGGTCAAAAAATGAGGCGGTTATATTCAAAAAGCAATCATGAAAATCTTGAATCAAATATAACTTATCTCATGCATTAATTAAAAGTAACTTCTCCCCAAAATTACGGCCAAAGATTAGTCAAAAAATAACAACTGGGTAGGGCCCACTAGGTGTCAACGGTCAAAAATAGCCCATCAGCGCCCAACGGCTATATTTTCTTGTCAGCGTTTGCCTAAAGCCTTGTCAGCGTCACGATTGGACGTAACAGCGTTTGGAGAAAAACTTGTCAGCGTCTAAAAAGTAAAAATAAAAATATTTAAAAAGAAAAAGACCTTAACAAAGTAATTTATCCTAAGGGAAATATCTTACAAGTTGATAATAATTACTGGGCGGCAAGCACTGTCCATTTATGCACACTTGCATAAGCAAGATAGACACAAATGTCCTCTAGAGTCCCTTGCTAACCAAAATACTTACCAACAAAGTTATTTCATAAAATTCTTTGTAACTCCCAGGTAAACCCATATCCAAAGTATTCCCAAGTCTCCCATCAGACCACAACCAAGTCTAGGGTAAAAGTGTCTTGGCAGCATGCATAGATTGTCACCTTTGCATGCTACAGTGCCTCATGGTTTAGTAAAACTAACCCATACTCACCTGTGGACACAATCTAGAATTGTGATGAGAGTATTCTAAGAATACCCAAGAGTCCTAAAGGTTCCTTAAACCTCCCCTTAAACTATGATACATGAGTTCTCAAAATATATATATGAACATTAAAAATTTATGTCAAGATAGGAATATACATATTCCAACCATCATCCATAAACAAAAACATGTCCAAATAGCTCTTCAAAGATCCATAAGCAACTCTGTATCCAATGGCATAAAACTACCATTACCTGCACATTTAGATGAAAACCACAAAACTAACATTTGTTGCTAACAGCGTCCCGACAACACTTAACAGCGTTGAAGGAACTCTTGTCAGCGTTAGACCATAATATCTCTAACAACGGCAAAATAACACTTGACAGCGTTACCTTTACCTTTGTCAGTGTTAGAAAAATAATGTGGAAAATCTAAATCATCACAAAGACCAATAACAATGCATATCCTGTACATACTTTTACAAAAAGGTTCCAAAACACATATTAAGTGAGATTAACCATTCCAATATTTGTTACCAAATATTGAAATCTTCCAGCATCAAAAGGTTTAGTTAATAAATCAGCTACATTATCTTCAGTATCTACCCTATCTGGTTGTATTAAACCTTTCTCAAAGCAATCTCTTATAAAATGGTGTCTAATTTCTATGTGTTTGGTTTTAGAGTGATGTACAGGATTTTTAATAATGCATAAAGTACTGTTATTGTCTACAAAAATCTTGGTATGCATAAAATTATACCCATAATCCAACAGCTGGTTCTGAATCCATAAGACTTGTCCACAACAAGCAGCTGCAGCAACATATTCTGCTTCAGTTGTAGAGTTGGCCACCACTGTTTGTTTCTTGCACTGCCAAGATATTAATCTGCTCCCAAGAAATTGGCATCCACCAGTTGTGGATTTCCTATCAAACTTGTCACCACCATAATCACTGTCTGAATACGCAATAAGATCCAAAGGAGAATCTTTTGGGTACCATAATCCAAGATCTGGATAACATCTTAAGTACCTAAAAATTCTCTTCACAGCAAAAAGGTGACATTCTTTGGGAGTCACTTGATGGCGTGCACATGCACACACAGCAAACATGATGTCAGGTCTTGAGGCTGTAAGATACATCAATGATCCAATCATTGATCTATAGTGCCTAACATCCACATCCTTTCCAGCTCCAATTTTTCCCCAAGGGTATTGTCTATCCATAGGAGTGGAAGCCTCCTTCTCATGTGGAGAAAAACCATATTTCTTCAAGATTTCTGCTACATACTTGTCTTGGGAGATGAAGATACCATCTTCTTTCTGCTGAACTTGTAAACCTAGAAAGAAGTTCATCTCACCCATTGCACTCATCTTGAATTTATCTGTCATGAGCTTGGAAAAATCCTCACTCATTTTTGGATCAGTAGAGCCAAAAATGATGTCATCAACATAGACCTGCACAAGCAACACATGTTTTCCTTTCTTCTTTGTAAACAGTGTCTGATCTATGGTGCCCCTCTTGAAACCATTTTCCACCAAATAGGTGGACAATGTACCATACCATGCTCTTGGGGCTTGATGAAGGCCATACATTGCCTTCTTTACTCTATAAACCTTGTCTGGATTCTCAGGATCTTCAAAACCAGGAGGCTGCATTACATAAACCTCCTCAACAATTGTGCCATAGAGGAAAGCACTCTTCACATCCATTTGATAAACAGTAAAATTCATGCAAGAAGCATAAGCTAAGAAAATTCGGATAGCTTCAATTCTTGCAACTGGAGCAAAGACTTCTTCATAATCTATGCCTTCCTCTTGTGTATAACCCTGAGCTACCAAACGTGCCTTGTTTCTGACCACAATGCCTCTTTCATCTTTCTTGTTCCTTAGAACCCATCTTGTCCCAATTGGTCTCACATATCTAGGACAATCAACCAGCTCCCAAACATCCTGTATAGCAAATTGGTGAAGCTCATCCTGCATTGCTTCCACCCAACTTGGTTCTTTGAGAGCATCAAAAATCTTCTTGGGTTCTTCCTGTGACAGAAAACAGGCAAACAAACATGCTTGTACAAGAGGGGTATCAACCTTCTTGTGTATATTGGCAATAAATCCACCAAGACCTTGATGGGATCTTCGTGTCTGAACTGGAGCCATAACATCACCAATGATTTGAGATGTGGGGTGATCCTTTGCTGTGGAAGTGAGAACTCCTCCTTCAAAAAGTCTGGTGTCCTCAATTTCACGCTCCATGTTGCCAATATCTTCTTCAGATTCTTCTTCATCAACAGGAATCTCTTCATGGATATTGGAGGGTCCACCTTGTTCAAAATGAGAAGAGAAAAGCTGTGTAAAGGTGTCTCCAAAGTCTGATCCTTGTTTGTCAGCGTTTGGGCTAACAACGCCTGAACTGGTGTTGTCAGCGTTGGAGCCATCAGCGTCTGAATTGGTCGTGTTAGCGCTTGATTTCCCTTTGTCAGCGCCTGAAGAATCATGCATGTTTGTATTTGGTGGTATTTGAACACCACCATTATCTTTCCTTGCAGCAGTAGCAGCAGTAGCAGCAGCATAATACTCATCTGTCCATATAGGAAGTGTAACATAGTCTTGTGTGGGAGATGATTCAACTGCTGGTGGTCCATCCTCCTTAGCAACCTGTATACCTGAAACATTACCAATTCTCTTTTCCAAAACACTTGAAGTTACCTTCACAATGTCTGGATCAGTAACAGGCATATAATTTAAAGCTCTAGATAAAGGTTCTAAGTCAAACAACCAATTTGGACCACTCTCAGGATCACTAGGTTTACTTTCTAAAAACCTAACATGCACCTTTTCAAGTATACGTTTTTCCTTTTTAATGTAAACCCTATATCCTTTACTCTGCACTGAATAACCCATGAAGTAGCCTTCATCACCTTTTGAATCAAATTTACCTAGGGCCTCACTAGTTTCTAGAACAACTACATGACATCCAAAAGGCTTCAGAAAACCAATATTTGGCTTCCTTCCCCAAAGTAATTCATAAGGTGTCTTATTATGTATCTTGTTGACCAATGCCCTATTTTGAACATAACAAGCTGTGTTAACAGCTTCAGCCCAAAAAGCTATAGGAAAGTGGGCATCAGCCAACATGGTTCTGGCTGCTTCAATAAGGGTCCTATTCTTTCTTTCAGCAACTCCATTTTGCTGAGGAGTTCTAGCTATGCTAAACTGCCTAGTAATCCCTTTCTTGGCACAAAAATCATCTAATAACTGATTTCTAAACTCACCCCCATTGTCACTTCTAATAATTTTGACCTCATTACCATTTTTCTTTTCTATCTGGGTAATGAAATTAATCAGACTTAGGGCAGTTTCACTTTTCTTGGCTAAAAAGAAAGTCCATGTGAACCTGGAGTAATCATCAGTAATGACAAAACAATATGATTTACCCTTCAAACTTTCTATATTAGTTGGACCAAAGAGGTCCATATGCAATAAGTGAAGGGGTTTAGAACTAGAGTGCACCTGTTTAGACCTGAATGAGACCTTGTGCTGCTTGCCCTTAAGGCATGCAACACAAGAGTGGTCATTGTGGAAAGCCTTTTCAGGCAAACCATCAACTAAACCAAGCCTCACAAGCCTATTGATATTCTTAAAGTTTATGTGCCCTAGTCTCCTGTGCCAAAGATTACTTTCATCTACTGAGGCTTTAGCATACAGACATGACATCTTATTATTTACCTTAATTCCATTAAGATTCACATTATATATGTCTTTATGCCTTGGTGTTCTAAAATCTATGTATTTCTCCTCAGGGAGCTTATAATCTTTGCTTAACACCAAGCACTCAGTATCTGTGAAAAGAACCTTATTTTTGTTATCACACACTTGTGATACACTAAACAAATTATAATCCAAGTCTTTCACCAAGAAGACATTATCAAACCTAAGATTATTGGTGACAAGGGTTCCTTTTCCTGTGATTGTGCCGTAGCCACCTCCAAAGTATACCTTATCACCATCTTGAATAGGAGAGAAATTGGTCAGATAGTCTTCCTTTCCAGTCATGTGCCTTGAGCATCCACTATCCCAGTATCCATAGTCATTGATCTTCTTCTGAATGCCCTGCACATAAAGAAAACACATTAGTTTTCTTTGGGAACCCAAGCCTTGGAAGACTTGGATTCATTTGGTTGTTCAACAAGAACAGACTTGGTTCTCATAACAACCCCATTTTCATCCCTGTTTGAATGAAATTCCCAGTTAACCCCAATTGATGTTGACAATGCCTTTGAAATATAATGAAACCTGTTGCATGTCATAGAAATACCAGTATTATTAGGGTTCTGGTCTTGTTTTGGTCTCCATGTTAAGCTAGTAGAAGCTTTAGACCTATTTCCCTGTGGCTGCAAATACCTAGGTTTAGCAGTGTTTCTATCAGCGCTGAAATTTCTCTTGTCAGCGCCCCGATTGCTCTTATCAGCGTTGAACCTAGGGTTTGCTACAGGAACCCATTGCCTATTTGACCAAGTATTTGACTTTTGAAAAGGTCTTAGGCCTTGTGTGTTAGACCCTCTAGAAAAGAATGGGGCTGGTCTAACAACTTGTGAATTTTTGTTCACAAAGGTATTGGGTCTGACAGTGTTTGACCTATGTTGACTTTTGTCAGCGCTGAAATGGTTCCTGTCAGCGTTGACATTGGAAGCGTTGACACATTTGTAGGCCAAATGTGAGAAGCTCCCACATGTGTAACAAGCTTTTCTAGACATAGTCTTAGGTCTAGAAGCAAAGAAGCCTGTTCCATGGTTACTAACTTGGCTTTTTGGTGACCTAGAATTTCTATACATCTCTGCATATTTAACACTAGGTTTTCTAACATTTTGTGGGCCAAGGTCAACAGGTTTGCCAGTGGTAGGGTGTGTGATCTTAATAGGTTTAGGATCATCAATTGGTTTTGTGATTGGTGTGGGCTCATTTGGACTTTCACACAATAACCCTCCCTTAACAAACAAAGTGTGGTTAGCTTTCTTCCACTCTTCTAGGTCAGTCAGCTTTTGCTGATATTCCTCAACTGGGGAAGTCACTCTAGGTGGAGGAATGAACTCCTCCTCTTGGCATTCTGGCAAGCCAGTCCAAGATAAGTCCTTTGATTGGACACCATAGAAATCCCCAGCTGGTGGTGGAACAACAGTATAATTATTCATCCCAATCCCACTCATATCCTTAGAGTCTCTTTGTTTACTAACACACTCTCCTAGGGTTTGTGTGGCCTTATCAAATCTCTGGATTTTAAGACTCACATTATCTTTGTTTTTGTTAGCCTCCTCTAACTGAGCTATCAAATCAAGATTAACCCTATTTACTATATCTTGAACATCCTTACTCTGATGTAACTCATGTTTTAAGATATTTATTTGATCCTTTAAATCAAACTCCATTTTCTTATACTCAGTTACTGTCTTTTCTGTTTGGGTAAGAGCAATTTGATAGTTAGATACTTTGCACCTTAGAGTACTTGCTTCATCTAATAATTTAACTATCTCTTGTTTTGATTTTTCAGTATTTAAACGACAACCCTTAGAACAGAAAGCATCATCATATACCTCATTATCTGATGAAGAGGAGGAGTGTGCCATGAGAGCATATTCAGCATGCTCTTCTTTAACTTCAGCAACCAAAGCTCTGTCCTCTTCCTCATTCTTAGCCATCCAGCTCCAATCCCATTCCCCAACGCCATCAATCTGTTGAACAGCAACCATGGCCTTGGGATCTGGGTTCTTAATCATTTGGCTAGAAGGCTTCCCAGCATCAGATCTCCTTGGAGATCTACATTCCCTCATAAAGTGCCCCATCCTATGACAGTTGTAGCACTCTACCTTGGACTTGTCAAAGCCAGCAACATCCTTAGCATTAAAGGTCATCTTCTTCTTGAACCTTTTATTGAACCTGTTTGCTCTTAAACTTACAAGAGCCATAGTCCACTTGATGTCCATCTCTTCCAATTGTTCATCACTTATCTGCTCAAGATCTTCATAAGTAATCCTTGAATCACTAGGCAAAGAAGCAATGAAGGCACACACAGTATCAAGATCAAAACCAGCAGGTTTAATTCTATCAGCGCCATGATTGTGTGTGTCAGCGCTTGAGTACAAAGCGTTGACAGGGTATGATCCAGCGCTGACAGATTGACATCCAGCGCTGACACCTTGAGATCCAGTTGCTGAATGTCCATAGAAGTTCATGGAATCAAATTGGCCTTCACTTTGTGAAAAGAAGGCCATGTTGCTGCTGGAAGATTTGTTATCACTCTCCAATTGCCATTCATTCTCCAACAGCCTTAACTTGTTGAAGATGTCATCAAACCTGGAAGTCTTGTGGGTGTTATTGACAAGAATAGATCTTGTCTCAATCTTCCATACATCACCAAGGCTTTTGAGAAAAGTAGCATTCAATTCAGGGTCATCAATCTGTTTTCCCATGAAGGAAAGTTGACTTGTGATGTCAAGAAGTCTACTTCTCACACTGCTGAGATTCTCATTAGGTTGAGCTTTAAAGACAGCATACTCATGCAAGAGTTGCTTCTTCTTTTCTTCTTTTGTGTCAGCATTGCCACCATGTGCTACTTCAAGAGCTTCCCAAAGCTCTTTTGCAGACTCAAAACGTTTGTACTTATGCTGATTCTCATGACCTAGGGCATGTTTCAAGATGTTCAAAATTTTCATGTCCACCCTCTTCTTGGCTATATCTTCAACAGCTACCGCTCTCCCATCATCAGGCTTTTCCACTTTATCAGCTTCAGGACAATTAGGAATAGCTGTCCTTGCGGCAATAGCAGCAGTAATCTTTGCTGCTTTATCGAATGTGTTCCCATATTCGATAATTTCCCAAAGAGTGTAGTCATGAATAGCTATGTATTGCTCAAAATTGGACTTCCAGAGTTCAAAGTTCCTGGCATCAAACATGGGAATTTTGATACTAGGGTTTGAGAAGTTGTTTTGAAGCAAAGCAGGAGGTTGATTTGTGCCAGACATGATGTTTTAGGGTTTTGAGAATTTTAGGGTTTTTAGGGTTTGGTGTTTTAGGGTTCTGCGTTACTTAAAGATCAAAAGTTTCTCAACAAGCTCTGATACCACTTGTTGATCCCAAACTTAGATCGATTAGCTTTGTGTATACGAGATTAGATCAAGTACTACACGTAGAGAAACCTTTGCTTATGAATAAAGTAACAAAGTGTTATGCGGAATTAACACTTGATCTAAAACACAATGATGTTAAACAAACTTTCACTTGTATTAGAATAATCGTGTTGATTACAATGAAAGGTTTAACTTGCGAATACTATGAAAACTGATATATGACTTTAACCTAAAAGACCTTCTTTTATAGAACAAGAAGTCTTGTACAATAAGCTATGAATCAACTATTCTAGGTAAAGATAATAATAGAAAATACAATGTCGTGCTTATCTTTACCATACATAAATAAAGAAACAAATAAACAAAAGATATTCTATCAGTGTCAATCTTCAAGGCTGTCAGCGTTGACTTCTATCAGCGTCCAAAGTCAATCTATCAGCGTTGACTTTCTTCTTATCAGCGTTTGGTGATCTGACCCATATTTTATTCCCAACAAAAGCTTGGATCAATATTTGCTCTCTTTTTCAAAACAAATGGGTTTTAAAATGAAAACGGTTTTTAAAAATAGAGACGATCTTTGTATCAAATTGTTCATGAAGAGTGATTACTTATGAAATGTGTTTTGTTGTTTCATTCGTACAAGTTTTGGTGTTAAATAAACTTTGTATAATAGCTTGAATTAAAATTTTCATATTTGGAAGTATAAAAATCGTTTATGTCATAATTAACTCTATAATACGAGTTCTATGTGTCTAAAATGATTTTTTAGAGTCCTAAGTCCTTCCAAAAAGTTACCAAATGATTTTGGCCAAAAACCCCATTTTTTCCCTCTGGACGCGGTTCTTTATCTCTTCCCCGAGGTTCCTTATCAATAAGGAACCGCGGCCAGTCTGACTCAGATTTTTGCAAACTTTGAAAAATCATATAAAATCAACCGTAAGTCCATAGAAGTCGTGCCACCCGGCGTTTCGAACGTAATTGAGTTTTCTTTCAAATAAAAATGCTTCCAAACATTTATTCAAAATTTAAAATTTAAATGTTTTATAAGTTCTATACTTTTTCCAAAGTATTGAGTCTCGGTTTGTCGTAAAACTTGTGTTTTACTCTTTTATATTAAGTTGGACATCTCTTGTTGATATATCTTTGTAAATTGATATATTTATAAAGTGTTGAACTTAATTAAATTTTGAAATGTGTCAAAAACTATTTTCAAATAAGATCAAGCTATGTATACGTTGGTATATCTAACACTCAAAACATTGACGAATGCTTTTATGTGTTAAGCTAATTGTTTGTGTGTGTTTGTTTGTGTGTTATTATTACATGTAGACATTATTAAGTGTTCCTTGCTATTTGTAGTAGTATTGCTTATATGTCTAGTCTCTTGTGCCATGTTTGGTATTTGTTAGTATCTAGTTTTTCCTAATTAGGATGTATGCTAGATTTCTTGCATTTTAGTTGCAACATTATGTGTGCATTGCATAGAGTATTAACATCTCTTGGTTTACAAATGTTACATAAACATCTTGTACACCTCAGCATGTTCTTTAACACTTTTAGGTTTGAAAGCTTTGGGAGCTTGTCAAATCTATTGATTTGGGTCATGTTACTCGATCATTGTGTTATTAATTCAAGTAGATAAATGTCTCACTATAAAACATGAAACACCCTTTAAAAATATTAGCTATTTTCTCTTAAAAGAGTGTTTGTGGGAATCAAGAAAGATTTCGATTAAATATCAATGCATTATTCAAACTATGATTGGTATCATTATCGAATCTAATTGACATGTTTTTTTTAGTGTAGACATGAATGTGGTTTATTAATAATATACATCGGATCATAACTCACACTTGTGTTGATGGTGTTATATTGAATCTACTTGTTCAAATTGTTAGACATATTTTGTTTAATAATTACTTATAATGCACAATAGAGTCGGTTTGATAACTTGGATGTTTCATCCGAAATACTCAAGTAATTTACATTGCTATGCAATTTATAAATGTGTCATTTCCGAAAGACCAATCAAGAGTATTCCTTTGGTTTGTGTAAACTTTGTTTATACACTTCAAAGTTATTGGCCTCAAGTTCTATTAAGGTAAATAACCTTAACTAGACTTGTTTGACAAGATATGCAATGGTGCATTCTTAACCCTCATTAGGTCATGCATTGTGTCGCCATGCAAGTTTCATCCTTGCTAAAATTTATTAGGCAAATGTTGGAATTACATTTTGTCTAACTTGAGAATGACTACTAGAGAATTTATGCACTAGGATCTTATTTGACCTAACGGTTGAATTACTTCCATGTGGGAAGTTGAGTTGGTGTATAACTCGTAAAAATGGTCGTGTTTAGCCTTAATTGAGCACCTCTAGTGATAGTCTCATACTCATTCTCTAAATTGGCTAAATGGCTCTTCCTATATATGACTAATGATAGTTTACTTTGATGAACTTTGTATGTCATTAGGAGTATTTTTCTTTTGTAACCATTAGGTTTTTCTTAGCTTTCCTCTTACGTGCTAATTGAACCTATGTGTCTTTCCTTTGTGTGTGTTCTAGTTTTTATTGCTCTTAAGCATGACTTTATGATAAGTTAGACTAGAACATTAGGATTTGCTGAATTGGAAAATCCTCCTTCACCACCTAAACCTAGCCTATGTAGGCGGTTCTTTAAATAGACCGCGACTCCATATCAACATGGAACCGCCGGTGGAGATAAAGAACCGCGGGCAGAAGCTCTCAAATTCGGGTTTTCTAAAACTTCCCAATTGTTCCAAAAACCTTTGGAATCTTTGTTTCAAACCTTTGATCACTCCCAAAATATCTTGGGCTTTCCCTTTTAACCCTTTACTAGTTTGGATCATCCCCTCACCCTTTTAAACCCTCCTTGTTAGCCTTGTTCTTCACACCTCAAACCATTCATCCTTACCCCTTAAACCACCCATTACTACCATGGTTTCTACAAGAACCTCCAATTCATCCAAAACCTCCTCTTCAAAGATGTCACACCCCCAAATTCACTGCAGCGGAAGACTTGCTTTGGGGACTTGTGACTTCATGAGTATTCGAGAGCTTGATCCGAGAACGACCTCTACATGCCAAAAACCACAAAGAAGACTCCAAATAATCCACATAGTCAAGTACCTGAAATACATGCTTAAAACGTCAACATAAAGTTGGTGAGTTCATAAGTTTGTTTTAAAACGTTTATGAAAAATTAGAGTTTATACCGACCATTGCACCTTGCAGTAAAATATAAGAGCTTAAAAATCATAGTTTCATGTTAAATAGATTTTCTTTGATGATTTCAAAGTTTACTAATAAAGGGAATATAGTTTACTTATAATAAATATAGTTTACAGATAAGTAAAATTCACTTAAATAAATAGAGTTTTCTGATGAAACAGAGTTCACTGGAAATAAATAAAGTTTTCTGATGAAACAACATTTCCTGATAAAAACATAATTCACAGATAATAAATAACGTTTTCTGATAAAAACATAGCTCACTAATAAATAATAGAGTTCTCTAATAGAATAGAATTGTTTTATGAACCACAAGATTTTCCAACAACTTAGTGACAATATAACAAATACAAAGTCACTAACTAAAATAAAGCATTTATTATTGTCTAAGCTCATGACACCGAAGCGTTAACAACACCGGTAGTATAATCATATAATGCAGCCCCTACGGATGCCTAACCCACGACATCCGTCCTCAGACTCAAATGAAACTGTGTCCGCTTGTCCTCTGTTGGACCAAGCCGGACAGGGGCGTCAACCCCGATAGATCTATCCATAACATTCGCGCTTTCGACCGGTCATCCAGTCTGAAATTAACGGTTCATGATAATGGGCCAAAGTAATTGGGTTAAAGTGGGACTTAGACCAATACATAAAAGAGATATGCACTTGTGTTCATTCTTGCAACCATTGTCTCTACCCGAGAACCAGTAAAAAAGCAGTTAAAGTTTTGGGCTATGAAAATCACAATAGAAATTTTAGTATCAGCATTCATATGTATAACAATTAGAGGAGTTGACCACTCAGCACGTAACAATTAAACCAGTTTAAAGATAGTTTATGACCAACCAAGTAAGCTTAACATTAGCTTATGACAATCAAGTAATTTATAAACAGTTATAGACAACCAAACAAGTTTAATATCAGTTTCTGACAGCCAAGCAAGTTTATAAGTAGTTTATGACCAAGCATGTACCTCCCCCAAAGAGCAATTATAAAACATTTATAACTCAATTCAAAGCAAGAAAAGGTGGGGTATGAACTCACCTCGACGATGTAGCGCGAATAATAGTGATGCTAACAATACGCTCAGTAGAAACGGAAATCGATACGGCTCGGTCATGGTGTTGTGGTTTAACTAATCGGCTAAATCCAATAACTTAAGAAAATGTATATTTGAGTTCTCGATACATATGCACATCAACGTGACCCGTTGATAAAATAGTTAAGTTCTAAATTATAATAGTTCGGTGGTTGGTTAAATAAAATTAATAAATTAAGCACACACAAAATATGTAATGTATTCCGTACACATTACGTATAACCAGACGATGATATAATTCTTACGTTGAATTATATAATAGAGACAACCATCTTACAAAATAAATCAAAGTATATATTTATTCTGTATACAGTATAAAGATTGTGACAAAATAATTAGACAACATAGTCTGACATATTTTAAGAAAATCATCACGTAATTAATAATTGTCACTTTTGAGTAAAACTATACTTTTATCAGTTTACATAGTATTTATTTATTTTATCCGTTTACAATCATAATAGTGTTTATTTATTTTATCGGTTTACAATCATAATAATCTTTATTTATTTTATCGGTTTACAAATATAATAAATTTATCGGTTTACAAGAACAATAGTAGTTTGTAATGAACAAAACGTAAAGTATTAAACTTTGTAGAAAATTTCGGCATAACCCATTCGTTTATACACGTTTTCCATATTTACCAATTCTCAATATTATCTATTTTTCAAAACAATCTACGTTACCCTAGTCGCATTTTAACATATATCCAACTACTAAATAAATCACTATAATTAAGTAACAACCGAACACAACCTATGTGTTGTAAATCGAAAAGCCAAACGCCCGATGTGAGCTACTTAGACACATATTTAAATGTATAATCATTTTTATAGTTCTCGTAATAATAATAGTATCCGACATATTTATTTAACCGATAAATATATATACCACCATTTTAATCCGCTTTAATACTTAATAAAATTAGATATGTTATTAGCCGATCCTAAACCACAACAAACCATGAGCTAAAATCACGCCGGCACTTCTAAACCCTTGGCGTCTCACGTCCAAACACGATCAAGACTAATAACCATCAAACCAAACGTCCTTTTATGACTTTCTACGAACCCAAACGCACTCCTATCGCGTATCTGCAGTCCCCAAACGCCCCATTATGGGCTGCTGTTAGCCCCAAACAGCCTTGCTGATAATTTTAAACAGTAACCCAAACAGTCTCTGCTGTTCGTAAGCAACGAACCAAACACACCTGCTGCTGGAACGCAGCGAACTAAACGAACCCTTATGGTTGTTTAGACAGCAAACCGAACGCCCCTACTGCTGCAAATTAGCACTCCCTCGCTGGTGTTTTTAACCAAATACACTCTCGCTGTCCTAAACACACCTTAATACCCATGACAGCAGACCCAAACGCACCCTACACCCCTTTCAGCAGACCCAAACGCCCCCTACGCCCCTGCCGCTAACTGCAGATCCAAACACCAACTTTCTATTTATTACAGACATATCTAATCACCTTCTTTCTGGGCTGACGTAAACGAAACGAACACCCTGTCAGCAACCCCATCGTGGTTGCGACGCGACGCTGGTGATGATGGAAAAAGATAGTGGTGACGACTGATGGAGAGTTTAGTGGTGGAGGCAGTTGCGTGGTGGAAACGAGTGTCGAGCAGTGGTGATGATGGTGTTTACATGGCGGTGGATATATGGGTGGCGTGATATGGAGGGGTGGTTGTTGTTTGTCACGGTGGGACGTCGCGATGGTGAAGGATCTGGGTGGTCAGGGGATGACGACTGAGGATGCGACGGAGGCTGTAGTGGCAGTGGCGGCGCACAGGCGGAGGTGGTGATGTGTATGGTGGCGGCTGGAGTGGCCGGAAATGGTGTTGGTTCGCCAGAAAGTGTAGGGGATGATACATCGTATGGTTGATAGAATAGATCGGGTTGTGGGGTAATTTTAATGTTCGCCGGAAAGTTGGCCGGAGATGACGGCGCCGGAAAGTTGACGGCTGGAGAAATAATAGAGGGATTGTGTGTGTGTTTTTCATTTAGGGTTAGGGTTAATGAAATGGGAAGTAAACCCTAATTTTCACTATATAAGTGCTAGTCAAATTTTGTTAAAACCAAATGAAAGGTTCTCGATAATGCAGGGACTGAGAATGAAATTTTCTTATAACGTTTGTAAATAAATGGTTAGAAACTTGTTTGAGTTTAATAAAATCTGATTTATTTTACGAGATTTGTGTCATTGATCTTAAAATGATTTTTACAATAAAGTAGAGTATTTACTCGACCAGTTTTCGTAGTTGTTTACATTTTTATTTAAAATAGTTACTATTTATCGGTTAATTCAAATAGTTGCACCCAATGAAAAATAAAATTCAACTTGAATATTTTTGTTTTCTATGTACGTTATTAAAAACTAAAATAAAAGTATCGGATAATTTAATAGACCTTTTTATCAAATATTTCTTGATCGTTAAATAAAATTTAAGTTGTATCGCGTCAGTTCTCCAAAAAAAATTTTATTTATTTTTTTTTTATTTTGCGCAGTCTTTACAATATGTAAAATAAACTCCTGTTTTTGAATCAAATGACTTTGCTATCTCTCGAAAACGAATTTCGTTTAATAAATAATATAATTTATTATTATTTAAAGTCTAGAAAATTCCCGGTTGTCACAGTACATCCGTGTTATTTGGAGTTCGTCCTCGAACTCAATCGTTGTTACCCTAATAACAGTGTAGAGAAAATGATTTTTGAGGTTCTACCCAAGTGTTATATCGAATATACTTAGATCTGCTCACATATAATTATGTCCGAACTTTTTAAAATCGTGTTATCCACCAATAGTTATTAGGTAAACAATAGGTAGAAGTGGAATATATCTGAGTCGTTCTACACGTCAATCTGACAAATCGGTCGTCGTTCATCGAACGATAAAATTCGAAACGAAGAGTTTAGATAAACCGTTAGTTCTTAAAAGTCTCTAAGGGTTCACCACCACCATCCCATTACGTTCACGTCAAGCAGTATATATTCAGAAAAGATTCTCGTAACAATTCGCGAATCAAACGAAGTTTAAAAATCACTCGTCAAAACGTCGTAATGCTAACATAACAAGACGAAATACGATATATTCGTATGGACAAATCCTGAGTTAAAAGAAAGCACTCCAAACTAGAATACTAAATCAATACCATAAGTAGATAGGGTCACGCCAGATATCCTTAAGCCCACTCATTTATAATCTCATATTTGCATACAGAAGCGTCCTAATCTATGCAAATATGTTATTATAAACTTATGGTTCGGTGATTTATGATTTCTTTATTCAAATGCAAAGGCGTCCCAATCCACTTCAATAAAGACTTCATAAATCATCCTACTTAAGTGTCATCGGCAAAATACCCAATTCGAAATCGTTAAAATCTCTAAACGATATTATCCAAAATTACAAAAAGCAAAGAGTACGAGTTGAAAATAAGCCGTCTTCCATAAGTAGACGTTTCGAACGTACCAGATCCAAAAACATAAGTGTCGATAGGCGATAAAGCGATCGTAGACGTATATCAAGTAAAAAAAAAACTCACGGTTATAAGTAGGATAGTTATATAGTACTCCGTTTTAAATAAGCAATTATCCAATCACATAAATCCTTCCCATCCTCGAGGAAGACTCATCAAACACTAAGCTGAGTAATAACTTATCATAACCCAACCTCGAAACTCACTCACAAAGAATGGCCCCGGGTTTTGTTATGAATTATTACACATCTCAACCTTTCGATGACCCAGCTCGATTATGAAAATACAACACATTCAACATTAACATGCAAGACTACGAGTCTTACCCACCCCCGAGGTAATTCATCAAAAATCATAGGCTGTGTAACGCCTCATACTTAATTACATCTCGCACTCAATCAAACATGAGGCCCACTGAGGCATAGTTAAGTATTGTTACACCTGTCAACCTTTTTGAATGAATTAGCTCGAACCTGGAGATTACTCACGACAATTCATCAACAAAAATTCACATAATGTCTCTAGATTGATTATAAAAGATATGTGAGACCATTGTGTAACTCACAATGCCTAATAAACGTTCTACCGTTTCATATAAAAATATATTATATATCTCACTGAACTAATCAAGCAATCGAATTCGTGTAAACAAGTAATACCATGATAGGTTACAAAACAATAGCAAACGTGCATTGCAAATATTCATATAGCAGCGGAATAAGTATGATGTGATGAGTGTTACTACTAATTAAAACTGAGAGCCGGTTATAGTCTAGAGTTACTAATGCAACCTAGTTCTCTATAACCAAGGCTCTGATACCAATCTGTCACACCCCCAAATTCACTGCAGCGGAAGACTTGCTTTGGGGACTTGTGACTTCATGAGTATTCGAGAGCTTGATCCGAGAACGACCTCTACATGCCAAAAACCACAAAGAAGACTCCAAATAATCCACATAGTCAAGTACCTGAAATACATGCTTAAAACGTCAACATAAAGTTGGTGAGTTCATAAGTTTGTTTTAAAACGTTTATGAAAAATTAGAGTTTATACCGACCATTGCACCTTGCAGCAAAATATAAGAGCTTAAAAATCATAGTTTCATGTTAAATAGATTTTCTTTGATGATTTCAAAGTTTACTAATAAAGGGAATACAATTTACTTATAATAAATATAGTTTACAGATAAGTAAAATTCACTTAAATAAATAGAGTTTTCTGATGAAACAGAGTTCACTGGAAATAAATAAAGTTTTCTGATGAAACAACATTTCCTGATAAAAACATAATTCACAGATAATAAATAACGTTTTCCGATAAAAACATAGCTCACTAATAAATAATAGAGTTCTCTAATAGAATAGAATTGTTTTATGAACCACAAGATTTTCCAACAACTTAGTGACAATATAACAAATACAAAGTCACTAACTAAAATAAAGCATTTATTATTGTCTAAGCTCATGACACCGAAGCGTTAACAACACCGGTAGTATAATCATATAATGCAGCCCCTACGGATGCCTAACCCACGACATCCGTCCTCAGACTCAAATGAAACTGTGTCCGCTTGTCCTCTGTTGGACCAAGCCGGACAGGGGCGTCAACCCCGATAGATCTATCCATAACATTCGCGCTTTCGACCGGTCATCCGGTCTGAAATTAACGGTTCATGATAATGGGCCAAAGTAATTGGGTTAAAGTGGGACTTAGACCAATACATAAAAGAGATATGCACTTGTGTTCATTCTTGCAACCATTGTCTCTACCCGAGAACCAGTAAAAAAGCAGTTAAAGTTTTGGGCTATGAAAATCACAATAGAAATTTTAGTATCAGCATTCATATGTATAACAATTAGAGGAGTTGACCACTCAGCACGTAACAATTAAACCAGTTTAAAGATAGTTTATGACCAACCAAGTAAGCTTAACATTAGCTTATGGCAATCAAGTAATTTATAAACAGTTATAGACAACCAAACAAGTTTAATATCAGTTTCTGACAGCCAAACAAGTTTATAAGTAGTTTATGACCAAGCATTTACCTCCCCCAAAGAGCAATTATAAAACATTTATAACTCAATTCAAAGCAAAAAAAGGTGGGGTATGAACTCACCTCGACGATGTAGCGCGAATAATAGTGATGCTAACAATACGCTCAGTAGAAACGGAAATCGATACGGCTCGGTCATGGTGTTGTGGTTTAACTAATCGGCTAAATCCAATAACTTAAGAAAATGTATATTTGAGTTCTCGATACATATGCACATCAACGTGACCCGTTGATAAAATAGTTAAGTTCTAAATTATAATAGTTCGGTGGTTGGTTAAATAAAATTAATAAATTAAGCACACACAAAATATGTAATGTATTCCGTACACATTACGTATAACCAGACGATGATATAATTCTTACGTTGAATTATATAATAGAGACAACCATCTTACAAAATAAATCAAAGTATATATTTATTCTGTATACAGTATAAAGATTGTGACAAAATAATTAGACAACATAGTCCGACATATTTTAAGAAAATCATCACGTAATTAATAATTGTCACTTTTGAGTAAAACTATACTTTTATCAGTTTACATAGTATTTATTTATTTTATCCGTTTACAATCATAATAGTGTTTATTTATTTTATCGGTTTACAATCATAATAATCTTTATTTATTTTATCGGTTTACAAATATAATAAATTTATCGGTTTACAAGAACAATAGTAGTTTGTAATGAACAAAACGTAAAGTATTAAACTTTGTAGAAAATTTCGGCATAACCCATTCGTTTATACACATTTTCCATATATACCAATTCTCAATATTATCTATTTTTCAAAACAATCTACGTTACCCTAGTCGCATTTTAACATATATCCAACTACTAAATAAATCACTATAATTAAGTAACAACCGAACACAACCTATGTGTTGTAAATCGAAAAGCCAAACGCCCGATGTGAGCTACTTAGACACATATTTAAATGTATAATCATTTTTATAGTTCTCGTAATAATAATAGTATCCGACATATTTATTTAACTGATAAATATATATACCACCATTTTAATCCGCTTTAATACTTAATAAAATTAGATATGTTATTAGCCGATCCTAAACCACAACAAACCATGAGCTAAAATCACGCCGGCACTTCTAAACCCTTGGCGTCTCACGTCCAAACACGATCAAGACTAATAACCATCAAACCAAACGTCCTTTTATGACTTTCTACGAATCCAAACGCACTCCTATCGCGTATCTGCAGTCCCCAAACGCCCTATTATGGGCTGCTGTTAGCCCCAAACAGCCTTGCTGATAATTTTAAACAGTAACCCAAACAGTCTCTGCTGTTCGTAAGCAACGAACCAAACACACCTGCTGCTGGAACGCAGCGAACTAAACGAACCCTTATGGTTGTTTAGACAGCAAACCGAACGCCCCTACTGCTGCAAATTAGCACTCCCTCGCTGGTGTTTTTAACCAAATACACTCTCACTGTCCTAAACACACCTTAATACCCATGACAGCAGACCCAAACGCACCCTACACCCCTTTCAGCAGACCCAAACGCCCCCACGCCCCTGCCGCTAACTGCAGATCCAAACACCAACTTTCTGTTTATTACAGACAGATCTAAATACCTTCTTTCTGGGCTGACGTAAACGAAACGAACACCCTGTCAGCAACCCCATCGTGGTTGCGACGCGACGCTGGTGATGATGGAAAAAGATAGTGGTGACGACTGATGGAGAGTTTAGTGGTGGAGGCAGTTGCGTGGTGGAAACGAGTGTCGAGCAGTGGTGATGATGGTGTTTACATGGTGGTGGATATATGGGTGGCGTGATATGGAGGGGTGGTTGTTGTTTGTCACGGTGGGACGTCGCGATGGTGAAGGATCTGGGTGGTCAGGGGATGGCGACTAAGGATGCGACGGAGGCTGTAGTGGCAGTGGCGGCGCACATGCGGAGGTGGTGATGTGTATGGTGGCGACTGGAGTGGCCGGAAATGGTGTTGGTTCGCCAGAAAGTGTAGGGGATGATACATCGTATGGTTGATAGAATAGATCGGGTTGTGGGGTAATTTTAATGTTCGCCGGAAAGTTGGCCGGAGATGACGGCGCCGGAAAGTTGACGGCTGGAGAAATAATAGAGGGATTGTGTGTGTGTTTTTCATTTAGGGTTAGGGTTAATGAAATGGGAAGTAAACCCTAATTTTCACTATATAAGTGCTAGTCAAATTTTGTTAAAACCAAATGAAAGGTTCTCGATAATGCAGGGACTGAGAATGAAATTTTCTTATAACGTTTGTAAATAAATGGTTAGAAACTTGTTTGAGTTTAATAAAATCTGATTTATTTTACGAGATTTGCGTCATTGATCTTAAAATGATTTTTACAATAAAGTAGAGTATTTACTCGACCAGTTTTCGTAGTTGTTTACATTTTTATTTAAAATAGTTACTATTTATCGGTTAATTCAAATAGTTGCACCCAATGAAAAATAAAATTCAACTTGAATATTTTTGTTTTCTATGTACGTTATTAAAAACTAAAATAAAAGTATCGGATAATTTAATAGACCTTTTTATCAAATATTTCTTGATCGTTAAATAAAATTTAAGTTGTATCGCGTCAGTTCTCCAAAAAAAATTTTTTTTTTTTTTTTTTTTTTTTTGCGCAGTCTTTACAATATGTAAAATAAACTCCTGTTTTTGAATCAAATGACTTTGCTATCTCTCGAAAACGAATTTCGTTTAATAAATAATATAATTTATTATTATTTAAAGTCTAGAAAATTCCCGGTTGTCACAAAAGAGGCACCTCAAAATTAAAATTAAGTTACCCAAACTTAACTCTTCACCCTTTCACACACCCAAGAATGAGATTGTTCCAATTCTCATCTCTTCATCACCATCACCCTTCACTCCAAGTACTCTCTTGGATGTGACTACCCAACCTCAACCCATCCAAAGCATTCCCATTGTGAATGACTTTGTTGATACCTTGGTGACTTCACCTTTTATCCCTTCAAACTCACCCACATCACCCATCCAAAGCATTCCCATTGTGAATGACTTTGTTGAACCCTTGGTGACTTCACCTTTCACCCTACCAAATTCCGCCACCACCCTTGTCTTTCATTTAAGCATGTGGATTGCTTATTGCTAAGGCATCTGATTTAAGCAAATCTTAGGATTCTAGTGTAACTAAGATTAAAAGTATGCTTAAGTTTTAGGCTTGTTTTTTTTCATCTTTGTATGATCTTTATTCTCTTAGATGTGTCTAACTCATGCATGTCCTTAAATGGTACGTGCTAACATGTTTTACTTAGTCTTCTCTTTTTAAGTAATCATGTTTCTTGCATGCCATATTTGTTATTTGTGCACCTTCTCTACATTGGTTTATTGTAGACTTCATTAGGCATTGCATGAATTATCCTATGTGCTTACTTGATTATGTGTTAGATTTTGTACTAACTCTTCATGTCTTCTTGACCTTCTTTTGAGTTTCTTCTCTCATTTTCTTTCGAGATTTCACTATCACTTTCTAAGGTATAGTATTCATGAATCAATTTGTGAAGTTATCCTTAACTTCTTTGATTGAGTTTCTCTTGGTTTATTTTAATCATGCCTCTCTAAAGTCGAGTCTCTCTTCTATCTTTCTAAACTAACTTGAGTCGAGCCTCACCCTTTCCTCATCATGTAATTGTTCTTTGAACATTCACAATGATTGAGAAGAGCTACGAAACTTTGAGCATGTAGTTTATCGTATGCTAAACACCATCCATCTTGGTCTTTCTATTCTTTAGCTTATTTGATTTATTTATCTATATCATTGAGTCTTCTTTTTGGTGTCGACATTCATAAGCATCCTTGCCTATAATGTCTTTGGTTTTATATTTTTCGTTCTTCTCGTTTTTGAGAGTCGATTAAGGTTAAAATTTACAATTGGATTGGGTGATTCCAACAATTCTAAGTTTTTAACCTCTTGAGATGATTTTGGTTAAATCTTGAATTTTCTTGGGTGATTCCATAAATTCTAAGCTTTTAGCCCTTTGACATATTATCATTACAATTAGTATGGATGTTTCTTCTTTACCTCTATTCTAACAATTATGAATTGATCTTGTCAAGATCCTCTCCTTTGACTTGTTTTTGGATTGATAGAATCGCGTGCACACTTCTTTCTTCAATGCTTGTCATTGTTTGTGCAAACGACTTGTTTATCATCCTCATTTTTCTTTTCATCATAGTCCTTCCTTCTCTATTTTCGACTATGTGGAATTGTTTTTATTGTCCATGTCATACTCTCTTTAGTTTGGTATTCTTGCCATGATATTAAAGTAAAGTATGTCCTCTCGACAATATTTTCTCTTTTTTTTACATTGCTATATATATATGCTCTTGTTCACTAACTTTGTTTTGTAGGACATCTAACCCTTCTTTGTAGCTTGTCAATTTTCTTGCTTTGTTGGTGCCTCAAGCAAGGGGGAGCTCATATCAAGGGGGAGCATTTTAAAGAGTTCAACTCATTACATTTGCGATCGTTCACTCACTTAAATTTCATTCATTGAACATCTTGCAAGTAATGAATTATGGGATCTCGAAGACATGGAGGTGGTTAACCTATGGTGATTGAAGACTTCACTAGGATGACGCAAGCTCAATATCTTTGGATGATGGGATTACGGTTCGGATTCTCGCCTCTCAACCGAATATCTTTTGGATGCAATCTATCTCAAAGTTGATTCTTCTCTTCTACAAACGACGACTACCTTTGGATGCGTGATCTTCCTCAAATGATATGGATTCTACTCTTCCTCAAATGACGACTACCTTTTTGATTCGCCAAAAGGGGGAGAAGGAAGTGTAAACGAGTACGTTTCACATTTTACTATGCGTTACGGTTTACTTGTTTGTCATCATCAAAAAGGGGGAGATTGTTAGTGCAAACATTACGATGTTTAATCAAGATGATCCATTCATGTTTTGGTGATGACAAACGTATAACTCGCAATACATAATGTAAAATGTGAAAGGTACTCGTAATCACTCAAGCATACTTATGTATACTTCTCTCGACACCTTGAAGATTACATTCGTCATGAAAGACAAGAAGGACGCGCGGTTTTCTTATAGAACATGAGGTTCCTTAGTGATATCGAACCGCGGGAAGATATAGAACCGCGGGCAGTCAAGCCGGTTTAGGCTTACTCAAGATTTCTGGAAGCTTCTGGAAGATGGAGGGAAACTAATAAATTCAAAATTCAAATTTTGAATTTGGCTCCAAGAATATAAGGTGCATCCTTTTATCCAATGGGTAGTCCACTCTTTTATCCAATGGGTAGTCCACTCTTTTATCAATTGGGTGAAAAGGTGCTCTCCAAGGCAAGAGTTGTCTATAAATAGAAGACTATTCTCTTCCATTTTACTTGCACAAAAACACACAAAAACCTTCCAACATCCCATTCCTCATTTGCCTCATCCTCCTCAAGAGCAATGAGAAGAACACTTTTACCCTTGTGAAGTGTTAGTGTCTAGAGTCATAACATGATGAAGATCTCTCTAGATCAAGTCATGATTATTGTCTTCCTACTATGTATATGTAGAAGATCCAAGTAGTGGGTACACTTGGATGTGTTTGTAAGGGTAGAATATCCAAGTGATGGGTATCCTTGGATTATGGGTGTTAGTTGTGTAGATCCAAGTCTTGTTAGTACTTGGATATAGTGTTAGAGTTATAGATCTAAGTGTTGTGTGCTTAGATCTATATGGTTTATGTGTTTAGGCCATAAAACACAAGGTTTGTTATGTTGGGCCATAAAACATAACTAGTGGGTAGATTAGGTTGTGTCTTGGTAGTTCTCACTAAACTCTAAAGTGATGTGGTTGTGTCTAGGTAGTTCTCACTAAACTATAAAGTGATGTGGTTGTGTCTTGTGAGTTCTCACTAAACTTGAAAGTGATTAGTAGTTGTGTTGTGTGAAGTTCTCACTTAGCTTCAAAGTGAAGAGTCGTGAAGATTGGTTCTAGCTTTCGATTAGAACTCGACATCTAGCCTTGTGTCTTTAAATGGTGAAGTGGGCAACGTTGTGTAGATTTGTCCTACCTAAGATTAGGGCTCGACATCTAGCTTAGTGTCGGAAATGTATAAGCGACGTGTATGGTTTTCTCCGCCTTGAAAGGAGTTTTGTTGACTAGTGAAGTAACTCTCGAGTAAGGTATACTCGAGGAGTGGAGTAGGGCGAAGAGGAGCTTCGTGACCGAACCAGTATAAATCATCGTGTCGGTACTTTCCTTTACATTTATGTCTTTACTATTATAGATGTATTTATATGTTGTGTGTTGTGTGCATCTCATAATCTAAACATCTAAGTTGCGGAAAAGCTAAGGCTTAGTACGTGTGTGCTTCGTGTTTAGATTATGGTCAAGTGTACATCACTTAGTCTAAGCATCCTAGTTGCGGAAAAGCTTATGCTTAGTACGTGTGTGCTTAGTGTTTAGACTATTGCTTGATGTACTCTTGATTTGATGTGTTTGTGTGTTTACTTACTTGTAGTATTTATCTTTCAATCAAACACATCTCATATCTAGTCAAGCTTGATCGAGAATTTGATACAAAGGATTGTCAAAGTTTAACATGTAACAAAAGGTTAGGTTCACTGTCGGCGGTTCCCTAAATGGACCGGCGGTTCTTTATTGATAAAGAACCGCGGGTACACATAAGGAACCGCACACAGTGGATTAAGCCGAAATGTTTTGAAAACTAACTAGAAATTATTCAACCCCCCCTTCTAGTTTCTACAACATTGTCATTCACTTGAACTTGCTTTGCAAAATAAAGTTGGTAGTTTTTCAAATGATACACCTTTGGAAGTAAAATTATTTGAGTCATGTCGATTACTAAACAAAAAAATCTTGATATTGCGGATTTGAAAGCCCAGTTACAAGAAAAAGACATAGCAATTGAAGAGTTGCAGAAACTCGCTGCTAAGATGGGTGGTAAAGTTGTGGAACCTAGCGTTAAGAAATCTGTTGTTAGACAACCCAATGCTCATAAAGTGAATAGATCCTCCATCTTGGGAAAACCATCCGCTTTCTCAAATTCCTCGTTTGCAAAACCTGTGTTTGCCCCCAAGATGGATGGAAAGGAAAGGTTACCAAAGAATCAACCCATAAGGAATACTCTAGCACCAAGCGTTAAGCACAATAATGTGATTAAACCAGGGATGTATAGAATGACCACCAAACCCACAAACAAAGTTAGTCAATCGCCTCAGACTTTTAGAAACACTAATACTTGTGTGTCTTCTACTACAGGAATAGTCTCCACTGCTAGTGTTAGCCGGCCTCAGCTTAAGATCACTCAAGTGATTGATAAGGTTTGGAAACACAAGGGTAAAGGGAAGATGAAGGAAGTAGAAGCACACCCTAGGAATTTGAATGTTTCTAAGAATAAAACGTCTGTTATCGCATGTAATGACGATTTGAATGATTTGAATGCTTTGAATGTGAAATTTGTTTGTGTCAAATGTGGTAAATATGCTGTTAATGCTAATCATTCTATGTGTGCTATGATAATATCAAAGGCGTAGATACTAGAACTAAGAAGCAAGTTGCAATGCCTATTAGCGCTAGTAAACCCAAACACAAAGTGAACCATTCTGGTGCAACCCCCACTAAGAAAAGTATTGCATCAGACTCCACCACTAAGAACTCTAGAAGCAGAATTAGGGAATTATATGAGTCTGCTAGCAAGTCGTGGAAATGGTGGTTTGCAAATCAATGTCCTCAAGGATATAAATGGATGCCTAAAGTTAGGACAGAAAATGTGACAGTGACTGTTAGTATGCCTTTAAATGATAGGAAACTAATGATTCTGAAATCACAACTAACGTGATATCCAATTTAGCAAATGCTCCATCGTGTTCTAACTCTTCTGCAGGTGATACAAATAATTCTCTTCATACTAGACTCCGGATACATGAAGCACATGACGGGGAATCTCAAGCTTCTAATTAACTTCGTGGAGAGGTTCCTGGGTACGGTCCGATTCGGAAACGGTCAATTTGCACCGACCCTAGGATATGGAGATTTGGTTCAGGGGAATATCACGATCAAAAGGGTATACTACGTCGAAGGGCTCAATCATAATATTTTCTCGGTTGGTCAATTCTGTGATGCGGATTTGGAGGTTGCTTTTAGAAAGAAGACATGTTTTGTTCGTGATTATGACAGGAATAATTTACTCACCGGTTCACGGGGTACTGATCTTTACACAATCTCACTTCAAGACACAACTTCTACAACTCCAATTTGCTTCATGGCTAAAGCTTCAATGACTCAGTCATGGTTATGGCATCAACGTCTATCTCATCTCAACTTTGATACCATCAACTTGCTTTCCAAGAAAGATATTGTGAGAGGCCTTCTAAGCTTGAAATTCATCAAAGATCATCTTTGTTCTTCTTGTGAGCTTTGTAAAGCTAAACGAAGTAGCTTCAAGACAAAGACTACACCAAGCTCAAAAGGACGGTTAGATCTTCTTCATATCGATTTGTGTGGACCCATGCGTGTTCAAAGCATCAATGGGAAGAAATACATTATGGTAATTGTCGATGACTATTCAAGGTACACATGGACTCACTTCTTGAGGTAAGGATGAAACACCTGAGGTTCTCATTAACTTTCTTAAGTTTATACAACGTGGTCTTCAAGCTCAAGTAAAAGTGGTATGTACTGACAAAGGCACAAAATTCTTGAATTCAACTCTGAAGAATTATTTTGAAGCCGAAGGGATTGAACATGAAACATCTATTACTCGAACACCCAAACAAAACGGCGTTGTTGAAAGACGAAACGGTACTTTAGTTGAGGTTGCTCGAACATTATTATCCGCTTCAAAACTTCCACTATTCCTTTGGGCCGAAGCCGTGTCAACCGCATGATATACACAAAATCGATCCTTAATTATCCCAAGACACGAAAAGACACCATATCACATAGTTCATGATCGAAAACCTTCACTCAAACACCTTCACGTTTTTGGATGTACGTGCTACATTATTCGAGATGGTGAAAATTTGGACAAGATGAAAGAGAAAGGTGATGCATGCATTCTAGTGGTATATGCAACTTAGTCTAAGGGATATAGAGTGTACAACAAGAGAACCAAATTGATAGTCGAGACTATTCATATCAGATTTGATGAATTACAAGAAATGGCACTTAAACAAAACAGTTTAAGTCCCGAACCACAACGACTAAATACTTCTATGCACAACCGCACGGAACTCGGAACTCAAGACCACAACAATGAACTGTCAAGTTCAAAGCTGGTTCAAGGAAATGTTCCAAGAGAAGATATGAAAGTCAACACGACCATTGAAGAGTTGGAAATGTTATATGGACCAATGTTTGACGAATATTTCACGGGGGAGAAACATGTTGTATCGAAGTCTTTCGCTGTCCCTCATGATAAGAATGATGATACCGATCATCTTCAACAAAAGGATACAAATTTATCTACTTCAACACGGGTTGCTGCAGATTTAGCTCCTCAAAATATCACATCAACAACCGCTCCTACAACATCCACAACTACTGTCATTGCTCCAGCGAACACAAATCAAGAAGACTATGCATTAAATGACGAAGACGACTTTATCAACCCATTCGGTACACCAAGACACAAACCTGGAGAGTCTTCTACTTGCCATGTTGATCCGTCAAATATACACACGTTCTACCAACGACATTTGTCAACACATCATTGGACCCGAGATCATCCTTTGGTTCAAGTAATTGGAACCCCTTCACAGCCCGTCCGTACAAGACGGCAGCTTAAAACCAATGGCGATGTTTGTATGTTCGCACTCGTCGTGAGTACAGCTGAACCGAAAAACATCAAAGAAGCCATGGCTGATCATGCTTGGATTGAATCGATGCAAGATGAACTTCTCCAATTTGAAAGACTTAAAGTCTGGGAACTTGTTGATAGACCATACGATGTAATTCCATTAAATCTTCGATGAGTCTAGAAAATCAAGATGGATGAAGAAAACACGATTATTAAGAACAAAGCTAGGCTTGTGGCTAAAGGGTATGGTCAGAAAGAAGGCATTGATTTTGAAGAATCATTTGCACAAGTAGCTCGTTTGGAAACGGTCAGGATTTTCCTTGCTTATGCTGCACATAGGGGATTCATTGTCTATCAAGTGGACGTAAAGACAGTGTTTCTTAACGGTCCTTTGAAGGAAGAAGTCTATGTCACACAGCCGGAAGGATTCGTCAATCCTCATTATTCTGACAAGGTGTATTGTCTCCACAAAGCACTTTATGGACTCAAGCAAGCTCCAAGGGCGTGGTACGACGAGCTCTCAAATTTTCTGGTATCCAAAGGTTTCTCAAAAGGTTCCATTGATCTAACTCTGTTCACTTATAAATATGGGGATGACATTTTGCTTGTGCAGATTTATGTCGATGACATTATTTTCGGGGCTAGAAACCCAAAACTTTCAAAATGGTTTGAAAAAGTCATGCATAGCAAATTTGAAATGTCTATGATGGTCGAACTAAAATTCTTTCTAGGAATTTAAGTTCATCAATCCCCAAGTGGTATCTTTATCAACCAAGCTAAGTATTGTCAAGAGATAATCAAAAAGCATGAGTTTTTTCAAAAGCAGTTGTTGCTAAAAGCAGTTGTATCTCGAGTTTCTCTTGCTATAAAACAGGACGAGAGTTAAAATTTGATGACCTCATGTGACCCCGTTGGGACACCATTATCAACCACATCTCTAGTTGCTGATTTGGATGGAGATGCAATAGATCAAACGAAATATCGTTCCATGATCGGCTCCCTCATGTACTTAACAATAAGCCAACAAGAAATAATCACATGCTACGTGTTATTGTGCACGATATCAAGCACGACCCACTGAAAAGCATCTCAAGGAGGTTAAACGGATCTTTTAGTACCTCAAGAATACTATTCATTTGGGACTCTGGTATCCGAGAGAAACCAGATTCTTTCTAACGGCATATTCAGATTCTGATCATGCAGGGTGTCTTGATACACGAAAAAGTACTTCTGGTGGTGCACAATTTCTAGGTCAAGATAAGCTCGTGGGATGGTCTTCCAAGAAGCAGGATTGTATGTCACTGTCATCAGCCGGAGCGGAGTATGTGTCTCTATCTGCGTGTTGTGCTCAAGTTCTTTGGATGAGAACACAACTCACGGATTATGGCTTCCACTTTGATAAAGTACCTATGTACTGTGACTCAAAGTCCGCCATAGCCATCTCCTGCAATCCGGTACAACACTCCCGCATGAAGCACATTGATGTCAGATATCACTTCATTAAGGAACAAGTTGAAAGAGGTATTTGTTGGGAATAAAATTGACCAAGTCCCTAAATGCTGACAAGAGGAACTTGGACGCTGACTAGAAGAATTGAGGCGCTGACAGGTGAGACGCTGATAAGAATTATCAAGGCGTTGACAAGAATAATCATAACACAAAGACAAGGACTAAATCTGCCAATGATGAATTCTTCAAGCTGGTGGACAAAATATGAAGATAAGAATTCAGAATATATTATTAAATGTTTAAAAGATTTAGTCAATAAGTTATTTCAGTATGTTTATCTTGTGTCTCTTCCTAAAATAGTTGATATTAGCTTTTTGTACAAGGCTCCTTAAACCTATAAAAGGAGGCCGTAGGGTTAGACATAAGACACATCCCTTTTCACACACCTCAAACACATCTCTTACATATACCTTTTCACACTTTCATTGTACGCAAGTTTGATTTATCAATCAAAGTGAAAGTTTGGTTTACATTGTTTGTGTGTTCTTGTTTGAGTATTAATTCCGCATAATACTTAAATTGTTTTATACACAACAAAGTTTCTCTACGTGTTTAACTTGATTTAATCTCGTTTACACAAGCTAAATCGATCTAAGTTTGGGATCAACAAGTGGTATCAGAGCTTGTTGAGAAACTTTGATTTGAAGAACGAAATCCAATATCGTGAGGTGAACAAGGCTAGAAAAGAAGTTGAAGAAAAGTCTGATGATGTTTTCAGTTAAGGCCAAGTCTACTTCAAGTTCCACAAGTTCCAATTCTTCTTCAAGTTCTAATAATGAGGTATGTGATGAATCTTCTTGTAGGTTAAATACTGAAAGACTTAATAAAGAAGTTTTAAAATTGAAATCAGATGTTTTAGACGTAAAAGCTAGACTTTCAAATTATCAAGTGGCACTTGTTCAAACTGAAAAGACTGTAGAAGAGTACAAGAAAATGGAATTTGACCTAAAAGATCAAATCAATATTTTAACTCATGATTTAAATGCTAGTGTTGAGGTTAGGAACATCTTGGAGAGATCCAATGGTGTTTTACAAGATAAGTTGGATGAGGCTATCAAAAACAAAGATAATGTAGATCTTAAAATTCAAAGATTTTATAAAGCTTCTCAAACCCTAGAAAAATGTGTTAGTGAACAAAGGGATTCTAGGGATATGAGTGGGATTGGGATGAAAGAATATGCTGGTGTTCCACCACCTGCTGGGAACTTTTATGGTGTCCTGAGAAAGGATTTGTCTTGGACTGGTATACCAGAACTCCAAGCAAAGGAATTTATTCCTCCACCTAAAGTTCTTACCCCAGTAGAGGAGTATAAGCAGAAGTTAACTGATTTAGAACAATGGAAGAAAGCCAATCCTACTTTATTTGTTAAGGGTGGGATGCTTAGTGAGAGTCCAGTTGAATCTACACCCATTGTTGTGACCAACCCCACTACTAGAAAAACCTGTTGATCTTGGCTCCCCTGCTAAGAGAAAACCTAGTGTTAAGTATGCTGAAATGTATAGAAAACCTAGGTCACCCCAAAGCCAAGCAAGTGTTAATGGGACAGGGTTTTATCAGTCTAGGCCTAAGTTTGTGTCCAAAAAGGCTTGTTATTCATGTGGTAGCGTTTCTCATTTGGCCTATAATTGTGTCAGTGGGTACAATTCATTTGCTGACAATAGGTCACCCAATGTCAATCATAGACCTTTTGTCTACACTAGACCACAGGCTACAAGACCAGCTCCTTTCTTCTCTAAGGCAGCTAATATCCAAGGTCAAAGACCCTTTCAAAAGACCAACACTTGGTCAAACAGACAGTATGTTCCTGTAGCAAACCCTAATTTAGGCGCTGACAAGAGCGAATTCAGCGCTGACAAGAACAAATTCAGCACTGACAGGAACAAATTCAACGCTAACAGGATCAAATGCAACGCTGACAGCTCCAAGTTTGGTATGAAAGTGCCACAACTAGCTGATGTCAGGCCTTATGTTAGACCATATAAACAAAGATACTTGGTTAATAAGTGAAAACTAGATTTTTACTCAGTTAAATTGTTCTTCGATTCAATTCGAATTGATTACTGGTTAACGTGCGACTCAGTCGTCTTTTGGTGAAAAAGAATATTTTTGGTTGTTGTAAAATTAAATTGCAAGACTTAAAAGTAAATGACAGGTAATTAAAGCTAAAACTGATTAAAAAGTAATTGTGCAAAATTTAAAACTTTAAAAGTAATTTAATTAAATGACAATAATTAAAGCTTGACGGAAAGTTAATTTGACAATGTAATAAAAATGTAAACTTGAAATTTAATATAAAGAAAAACGATTAAAATAACACTAAAGTAAAATGGCGAAAAAATAAGCATTAAACTAAAAATTACTAGAAAAACACTTGGTAAAAACAGAGATTTCGGGAAGCGTGAAATTTTTGGAAATTAAAACGTAATGAAAAGTAAATTCGAAAACTAAGATAAATAAAACAAAAACAAGAAATAAAATCAAACAAAAGTCAGATCGTAGTCACGATCGCAACAAGCGATCGTACTGTGGATCATATCCTAGATCGCAGTCAAGCGATTGTACTCTTGGATCGTACTCCACCACGATCGCAACAAGTGGATCGCAGTGGACTATCGTGACCAAGTGATCGCACCCACAATCGAAGCCTTGGATCGTAGTGAACGATCAGACTCCAGATCGTAGCCACAGATCGCAACAGCCAATCGCACCCTGGATCGCACTCTGTGATCGTACCCACGATCGCAACAAGTGATCGTGGTGTGGATTGAGGAGTGTGATCATAGTGAACGATCGTACTATGGATCGCAAGTAGAAACCCTAGGGGCTTATGCGATCACACTTACTCGATCGTACTGGGTAAACTCTTAAGAAAGTTACGATGGAATCAAATAAGTAAATAAGTAGAACTAAATAAGCTAACTTTGACAATAAGCACAAATCAAAACTTTACCAAAGCAATAATAAGACGAATACAATAAGCACAACTTTAAAGATTTTCAATACAGCAAATAAACAAACTTTATGAAATAAACTTTAAAAAGGTAAAACTTTTAAGAAAACTTTAAAACAAATAAGCTAATACAAAATAAGCCAATAAGATTGTCAAGCTTATAGCTTAATTCGTATAAAAGCCTAGATAGAAATAAAAAGATAAACTTTTCAATCAAGTAAGCAATAAGATTAAGCAAAATCAATGCTTAATCCGAACCAAAATCAAATCAAAGACAAGAAAAGTAGGATGAGAATGATAAAGAAAAGCTTGATTAAAAATAAGATTTAACAACAAAATTAAAGAACTTACTTGGAATTAAAGGCAAGAAATTTAAGGTGCAAAACAAGGTAATTAAATTGACAATTAAGTAAATGACATGAAAATAAATGTGCAAGTAATGAAAATGGTGGAGAGCTAAGTTGTCAAATTAGCTAACACAAATGAAATGAGATGGAGTGCACCTATTTATAGGGAGAAAGGAAGGAAGCATGTGTTGCTCTTTTCTTTCTTCTTCACGTCTTTTCTTTCTCGTCTTTTCGTCTTCTTAATTCTTCGACTTTTTCGACTTTGTCTCGGGATTAATTAAACTCGTCTTGTAATTTCTTCATTAATTAGACTTGAGTTCTTCGGCTTTATTAAACTTCCGTCTTTAGACTTTTCTTCGATAAATCTTCAGAATAGGCCTTGGACTTCCGTTCTTTTTGCACTCTTGATCTTTCGACTTCGTCTTTTGTCTTTTTCTTCGATAAAAGCCCATGAAAGGCCGTGTTTTCTTCCCTTTTCACATTTTGATCCTAAATCACAACAAAAACACAAACCACGCATAATTCCGACATTTACGACATAAAATACACGTTTTGGCTTGGTTATTATTATAATTAAGTGGCAAATGGATAAGTGTTTTCACACTTATTAAATCCCCTACACTTGACCATTGCAATGTCCTCATGCAATGCATTTGTTACAAAGAAAATTTTACATTTTCCATCATAATCAATCCACCTTGGCCTTTATTAAAGAGATAGAAAATTGCAAAATATTTAAAGGAAGAAAAACAAGTAAAAGATCAAAAACTTACCTTGGGGTTTTGGGAATGTCATGAATGATTATCATCCTCAAGTTTCACGTTCCCCATACCAAGCTTAAAAACGAGATCATTGTTATCATAAGTTAGCAAACTAACATAAATTCATGTGGGCCAATTATTCACTTAGACTCCCTTATTCCTAGGTGTACCTCTTATATTTTATTGTTGTCTTGAATGATCACGAGGATGCATTGTTGACTTATTTCGATAGTTATTTAGGCTGAAAATAAAGTAGGACGATTTAATCAATAGTTAGCTAAAGGACAAAATCTTTTAAAACTGCTTCTCGGGACCTCATAAAGTTCATATCTTGGCATAACTTGCTTCAGGATTTGAGACCTTTCTCGGACCGATATTTGGCATTGACTTCTGTTAGCCTCAAAATATTGAGACAAACAAGAATGCTCGGTCATATGTTTATTATGTATCGTATTTTAGAACGTTGTAATAGGTAGTATATTAGTCGTGTTATACGGGCTTAACTTTAGGCTAAAGTTCGTTAATAAGTAACTAAAGCCCAAAAGGAAAGCCCGGCCCAAACCATATAGTCCATTAAGAAGCCCGCATGTGGGTGGACTATATATACTACCCTCCTAGCATGTTAGGAGGGTGGGTGATTCATTTTTTTTCTCTTAATCTAATATTCTACAAGTTAATCCTCTCTACTTTCTCTCACTACTTTCTCTCTCTAGGAATTCATCTCTTTTCATCTATTTTCTATCTCTAATCATCTAAATATTTGGGACAACAATTGGTATCAATCGCCATGGGGTAGATACGTGATTGGTTTTGATTCTCCTATTGTGATTCGTGAAGTTGTTTCTTGATTTTTAAGCTCGAATCATCAAGTTTTTTTGTATTTTTGTGGAGTTAGTGAGTAGACAAATCATCTACATAGGCGTGGTAGTGATTTGGGTTACTTTGGTCGGTTAAAAACACAAAATTTTGTGGTGTTTGGCTTGATTTTTGGTGTGAAATCACGTCTTTGATAAGTGTTCTTCTTCTTCCTATTTTCTAGCTAATCTGATACAAATTTCGCATCTTTTTCTCTGATTGCGAAATTGTGTCCTTTATTGCGAATTTGAATTCCATCAAAAGTTGCGAAATTATTGAAAAGTTGCGAATTTGAATACTGCAAAGTTGCGAAATCTTGAAATTGCGAAATCTTGGCATTGCGAAATCTTGGTATTGCGAAATCTTCAAGTTGCGAAATCTTCAAAGTTGCGAAATCTTCAAGTTGCGAAATCTTCACACTTGCGAAATCTTGCCTGAATTGCGAATTTGTACTTCGAAGGAATTGCGAATTTGAACATTGTGCACATTGCGGAATTATTTATTGCGAAATTGTGCAACTTTTTGACTGAAGAATTTTTATACTTAGCCACTATCTAGACTAGTTTCGGACTATCGTTTACACGAAGATTAAAAAAAAAAATTCGACCAAAAATTCAAATTTTCGGCCATTTAAGCTTCAATTCCAAATTTTGGCGATGCGAAAAAATTTTCGACCAAAAATTCAAATTTCCGTACCAAAATTCAAATTTTTAGGCCATTTTTAGGTTTTATTTTTCGTTAAAATTTTCTATTTTCAAAATTTTTCCCTACTAGTTATTGGCTATTTCTAACTCGATTTCAAAATTTTGCATTTCAAAATTTTCTCGGTTTACCGTTTTGTCGGACTGAGGAATTTACTGTCGGGCTGAGAAAAAATCGGAATTTTCGGAGTTGAAACCACAACCCAATCACACCATATCTACTTAAGATCCAAAGTCACTTCATCAACTGAGAAACCATCATCATGGAAACGAGCAATGCGTGTTCAGACAGAGAAGAACGAGAGATGCAACTACAAGAACAAGTCCTTAAACAACGTTGTATGCAAGCTTTCAGTGATCTTAAAACGAATCTAAAACGTCTAGAAAGAGAGACCTTCTCGTACAATCCTTTGTATATGCGTGCTTTTCATTCCTTTTTCGGAAATGATTATCGCACGTTCACTTATGACTTAAGAGACCACTTGCAGAATCTTGAGAATGAGTTACTCAACAAAAACCTTCATGAGACAAATTCCAGGAATGCCTTCAAAACACTCAGAACACCGTTTCAACCATTCTTTGCTTCACAGCTATTCAAGAATCCCAATTTTGAGTCAGAAGTTCGAGATGCAAATCAACACTTCAAAGACTACACTACAATGGAAGCAAAATCATTCAAAGATTTTATATTAGGAAACATGGAATCAATTGAAAGGCTTTTGGATGAACGCCTACTTCATGCAAAAGACATGATCAAGAAGATGAATGACACAAGGCTAAAAATGCAAGAGTGCACGGTGGCAAAGATTCATGTAGTGGATACGAGTCCAGTCTCAACTGTAAGTACCAAGACAATATCGAGTAATGCAACTGACAGCTGCAGAACAGGGAAAACAATGCATGGTGAGAAGAATGAACATAACAGCTCAGGGAAAGACAACAGCAGCTCTGACAAACAACACATCGACTTAGAGAATGTAATCAGCAATACACCTTCCTATGATAATGGTCCTGTTTACGATTCTGAGCCATTGGAAGAGGTACACAATGCTGAATTTAATGTGTTTGCCAATGCCAATACGCATGAGCATAGTGATCAAACAACAAACCTTATTGACACATGTATGACGGAAAAGGTTGATAGCAATACCACACCCAATTCATCAGACATGTGCAATAATGAGTTTGAGGATGATCAACATGCAAATGAGTATGATGATGAGGAGCGTGTCGCGCTTGCTAATTTAATTGCTAGTTTACAAAAAGATGTCAATGAAAATAGAAAGAATCAAAAGCAATTAAAGAAGGCAAACGCATCGCTCACTCAAAACTTTGAAGAATGCAAAGCCGCTCTTATAAAATCTAGTGAGACTATTGATAGTTATAGGGCTGAGCTTCTTCAAAAGACCAACGAGCTTGAGGGGTACAAAAGTCGTGTCATCAACGTTAAAAAGGACGATTTTGAAAATAAATACAATGAAGCTCTTGCTTTGTTAACTAAAGAAAAACGTCAATTTAATGTTTTATTAAGTGATGAACGTCAAAAAACGTACCTTGCCACAACAAAAGTTAATGAACTTGAACAGAGGCTTTCTATGAACACCACCGATTCTGCTAAAATTCTTGACGAGAAGAAACAAGAGGTTGAAACATTAAAACAAGATTTCAAAAATAGACAAAGCAAAGATACTGAAAAAGTAAAGGATCTCGAAGAACAAGTCGATTTTTTGAAAAACGTTGTTTATAATACACATGACTCTATTCAAACCGTAAGAATGATAGCACCTCGGTCGTTTTTCAAGGGTCAACCTAGCTTTGCCACCCCCAAGTACCTCAAACAAGCTCAAGCTGCGAACCGTCACTTATATCTTGATGAGTCCGAATGGACTGATAATGACTGCCCAGTAGCTAACATCAATAGTGAAGAGACGTCCCTTTGGGATGACGAGAGTAGATCACCGGTCAATAAAGATTTTGTGAAACCATATAACTATGCTTATGAAAACAGTCTTTATGGTCTTTTCACTCCACAAAAACAGAAGTCTCGTGAGGAATTATTTTTAGAATGCAAACAAAAAAGAATTCAATGGAAAAAAGCTTTTGCCACTAAGAGGAAAACTAATGTTTTTAAATATGTTAACTATTTGCCTCTAGATGCTTCTAAAAGCAAAAGTAGAAAAATACTTGGTTTTCTTAAACACCACGTTAATAATGTTCAATCAATTGTTGCAAGCGATTGGGAGAAACGTCAAAAGGATAAGTGGAAAACCGAGATTCCTCACGACATAACTGTGCTTGTGAAAGAACTTTTAATACCAAATACAAAGATAATAAAAGAACATGTTCTTGAGTTTGAAAATTTAATTCAGTCTGAAATGTTTGATGATTTGAAATATGTTGAGTCTCTTGAAAAAGAAATTGATGACCTTCAAAATGACAAATTAGAATTTTCAAACGAATATGATCTACTCTTAGAAGAATGTCTCTCCAACGATATTTTGTGTGTTACTCTTCAATCTTGTGCTGATATCGATGAATATTCCGATGTTGCATGCAAATATCTTGATAAAATCAAAGAGTGTGAGCGTCTTGAACTTGAGCTTTCAAAACATAAAGAAAATGTTGATAAAAAGGCTTTTGAGTTACTTCAACACAAAACTGATTTCCTTCAAAAACATTGTCATTCACTTGAACTTGCTTTGCAAAAAGACGTTGGTCGTTTTCCACATGATAATAAATTGCAAGAAAAACTTTCCCAAACGTTTCGAGAAATGAATGAACAGAATTTGGAAATTAAAGGGTTGAAAGCTCAGTTACAAGACAGGGACAGAGCGATAGCAGAGTTGCAGAAACTCGTTGCTAAAATGGGTGGGAAAATCGTGGCACCTATAGTTGTGAAACCTGTTGTTCGACAACCCAATGCCTACAAGGATCCAAAGCCGTCTATCTTAGGAAAACCGACTCCTTTCTCCAATTCTTCTCATATGAAATCTAGGTTACCCCCTAAGACTGATATGCAACCAAGTGTTCCAAAACCATCCATATCACCCTATGTTCCTCCATTTAGAAAGCATTCTGTTGCTAAACCCAATCATGTGAATGCACCTAGCACTTCTAGGACTCCTCCAAAACGTGTGACATTCACGTCCACAAAGGAATCTGTAGGTTCAAATGACCTCGTTCATACCCACAACCTAGAGCATGCGAAACAAAAAGGGAAGATTCAGAAAGACAATCCAGTGTATGAAAAACCTAGTTCACCAAATCCCGCTAGAGTTCCACACACTCCTAATGGTAGTCAACCAAAACCTAGGATCCCTCTTCAGCAATCTAGGAATTGGAAACCATCCATGAATAGTCGTGTTTCAAACACTACGCCTGAACGATTTGGAAAACAAAGGAATACAAGTACTTTCGTGAATCCCAAATTCCCTGTATGTCTCACTTGCAAAAAGGGCATTCACAATGGAAATCATGACCATTGCATTTTGCAATACCTCTATGAGGTCCAATCTCGTTCCTTTGAACGGAGATCGAATACAGAATCCCATAAGACAACAAGGAGATACAAACCCGTTGTAAAGAAAAGCAACCACACCAAATCTGAAACGTGGAGTCAAAAAGGACATAGTTTCTCTCCAAAGAAGTCTTCCGATGTGCAAGAGAAAGCTACTCCTAAATCTAGTCTTCAGTGGAAACCAACGGGTCGGATCTTCACGGAAGTTGGTCTTAAGTGGATTCCAATAGAGAAGAGTGATGACACCTGCACCAGCACTAATGCTACTGTTCTACACGCTGAAAAGGAATTTGTTACTCCTAGTTCTAGTATTTGTGCAAATTCTTCTTCTGTGATTGCAAGTACAACAGCGGATTCTGAACCCTCTTCTCCTTCTTCAAAGGGTTCCAATTCTGTATATTCAATATCACCTTCTTCTGCTGTACAAAAGTCTATTTTGGATTATTTTCGAAAAAATTGAGAAAACTCAAAAATATAATAAAATGTAAATATCCATAGAAAAACAAAATAAAAAATGGAAAAACTTTCAGAAGACCAAAAATATTCTTTTCGACATGTCTTTCAGTATCGATAATATGGACGTACCTAGAAATGTCGCTCAATAACGACACGGGTGTGTACATAAAGCTCGAATGAAAGTTGTAAATAGTTTTCAAAACATGTCATTTCAATGATTTACAATTACCTCAGATTGTGACTCGTACTTCAAAGAAAGGAAAGTTGATCACGATGATTACTTATCCTCAACAACGGGAAAATAAAATTTCTCGGTCATGAGCTATCGATAAAAACATTCAATGTTTTTAAGCTCGTGTAAACGACTTACAGTTAAATGTCAGACTGTAACTCGAACTTCAAATAAAGGAAAGTATATCTTTAAAGATAACTTATCCTAACCAACGGGTAGAGCAATCTATCACGGGTTGAGCTTGTCACAAAATATTCAACGTTTTGAGCTCAACACAATGGCTTGTAATCACTTTCAGATTGCAACCCGGAACTATATTCACGGGGGAGTGTACGATTCAGTACCCTTACCCTCAGCAAAAGAAGAGAAATCTTCTTACACTTGAGTGGATTCGTCAAGACATTCAAAGTCTATGAACTCAAGTTTATGCTTTAGAAAAACCTTTCGACAAAAAGAATTGATTTTTCAAAAAGCGTTGAACACAGTTTTTTCAAGAATTTTTCAATGATATTCAAAATCTTTCAAAAATTGTGTGTTCAACAACTCCCATCCTCAAAAAGCGAAATGTGGATAATATCCTCACAATGACAATTCAATTGGATCAATTTTTGAGGGGGAGCATTTTAAACTTCATGCAAAAGATTAACACATATTTCTCCCGGAGAATTTCAAGACTATTTTTCAAAATATATTTTAATCAAATTTGGTATCTCTAATATCAAAAGATTTTATATATTAGAGATAGGGGAGAAAATGTGATTAAAATATGATCTAATATAAGACTCAAGCACTTTAACTCTTACCTACATGTGCGAAACACTTTCGATTATCAATGCACATGTGAAGGGGGAGCATTTCTAAAATGACAAAACTAGCAAGGTGTTAAATGTTTTTCAAACACTTTGTTAGAATTTAAAGTGGTTTTCATGGTTACGATCAAATACCCACAACATCTTTAATTCACGACGTTATTGGTGTCAAAAGGGTGGTTAGGTTTAAGTCCTATGATCCAACCAGAACCGGAGGGATCTTCCCAGGGACAATCCAATAGATTATTAGAAGTCCTTAGGAAAGATGGAGTAGAATGTGAACGTAGTTGAATGCCGACTAAGTACTGATGATAGCACTGGAACAATCACAACAAGGTGCTATTAATGATGTGTTGGTAAGCATTGAAGGGGTTGAAGAATGAAAAAGAAATGTAAGGATAAAGGGTCTAAAGAAAGAAGCCCTCCATACAACTTAGGCAGAAATCGGGTCAACTCATCATGAAGACAAACTCATCATGGACCTAGTGATGTGAAGCACAACCCTTTCCTAGCTACTCAGGCTTCTCTCAAAAGAAGTTTGTTTTATTGTCACGGAGATCAACACGACTTCTATTGACTTTCTCACTCCGAGATAGTTGATATTGAATAGGTGGCATCTGCTCCAGCCTCCGACCATTAAAAATGCACAAATAGAGTCTAAGAGATCAATCAAATCTCGTTAGGACACACGAATGAAGATCAAGAGAGTCCTACGCTATATCCTTGCGATATTGCTAGAACACTCAGAGTGATACTACTTAGTATTCACAATGATGAGTGGAAATCCTTCCAGTGTTAACGTCAAACAGTACTGCGGTAGGTCATATGCAAGATTCTTTGTGAATTGAACATATGTAAAACTGAAAAGCAACAGTGGTTTGATTCTGAATTGATTCAAACTCGTTTCAGGTTTCTACGCAATATCTTTATGGTCTTGCCAGAACATTCAGAGTGATATTCATTAATATTCACAGTGACGAATGGAAATCCTTCTAGCGTCAACCTCAAACAGCGCTACGGTAGGTGACTTGTGAGATTCTTATGAATCAAACTTGTGTCAACTGGAAAGCAACAATGGTAAGATTCGTTAAGAATCAAACTTGTTCCAGGAATTTGAATTGACGACTTTAATCAAGCGGATATCTATCCAATTGATTCACTCTTTATGTTCGCAGTCTTGCTTTGAGACGGTCGAGTAAAGAGAACGGCTAGTACAGCCGCGAAACCCTGTCAAGGAGATTCTTAATTGAATCTACCTGATCACAGGTACGATATTTAATATCGTATAACGGTCTTCACCGACCGGAGGTAAAACGCTACCGATTTAGGACGAATGTCAAAGCCATTCAGTCCGTGCCTATGTTTTGTCTCGAGAAGGTGGCGTCACGGTGTACACAGCAAAGTCAATGATTCAGAAACCACATACTCATGCCTAAAGACATATTCAATAATTAATAGTGTGAGCATGTGGATGAAGACACAAGATCACAAGATGGCAAAGACAAGTCAAGGATGATTTAAAGATCTCAAGCTTAAAGACAAAGTCGAAAGACAACGACAAAGTCTCAAAGATCACAGCATGAAGGAACAAGACTACTATTACACGTTCAAGACTCATTTATGGCGAGATTAGTAATCTCTACAAATTTCCTAAATGACCAAGGTTTATGACCTCTCATTGGGGGAGATTGTTAGCCTCAAAATATTGAGCCAAACAAGAATGCTCGGTCATATGTTTATTATGTATCGTATTTTAGAACGTTGTAATAGGTAGTATATTAGTCGTGTTATACGGGCTTAACTTTAGGCTAAAGTTCGTTAATAAGTAACTAAAGCCCAAAAGGAAAGCCCGGCCCAAACCATATAGTCCATTAAGAAGCCCGCATGTGGGTGGACTATATATACTACCCTCCTAGCATGTTAGGAGGGTGGGTGATTCATTTTTTTCTCTTAATCTAATATTCTACAAGTTAATCCTCTCTACTTTCTCTCACTACTTTCTCTCTCTAGGAATTCATCTCTTTTCATCTATTTTCTATCTCTAATCATCTAAATATTTGGGACAACAACTTCATACTTCAAATCTTGAGACACGTTCATGAAATAATAGTCTTCTCTTCATAATAGGAATTTCTTCACTTAGACTTTTTGAGAGATTTTTCATATTTGGACCACGACTTCTTCATTTTTCTCCAATCTTTATTTGGGATTTTGATATACAACGATCCGCCTCTTTTTTGGACTTGGATCTATTTATCCTCATACCTTGTTAGGGCCTTTTTGGATAGACTTCTCCATGATCTTTAGGGGAGTATTTGCTTTTCGTCGTGTGTCTCGATCCTTCATATTGATTTTTGATAAATGATTCTTCACATCACTTTGGATCTTTAGCAACAAAATGTAACCCTCATGTCTTATTAGGACCTTTTTGGACTCGCCAATCTTCGCATCCCGCTTCAGTAAGTTATGCCTTGGCTATGAACTCTAATTAATACCGAGCAACTTTTAAACGATCTTGTGCTAGAAGCTAAGTAACTTTTCAAATCGTACAACCTTATTTATTGCAAATATATTTATTAAAAAGCGATGGGAGAAAAATCTCATAATCAACTCACATAAATTCATGAAAGAATACCAAACTTATAATTGACTCTATCATCTCTCGTTCTCAATAATTTAAAATCTCAAACGTGGATGCTTAGCCAGTTAAATCAAAGTTTCGGGTTTTCAAGTCATCTATAGGATCTTGCAACTCCTTAGACTTTTTCAAGTTTAGAATTCGCATTTTAAAGTTCCCTTGATAAACGACTTTCTAGGATCAATTATAGGAACTTGCGAAAAGTTCTTGTTCTTAACCCGTAAGAGTTAAGACTTTCGCGTTTTAAAGTTCCCTATATAAAAGCCTAGCAAAACTTGACTTAAACACGTTAAGGATACTAGCTAGAGTAAACTTACATAAGTAAACTCGGGTTGAGTCAAAAGATTCATGACGTTGAAAAATTAAAACCACTTTATTTAAAATCTATTATAATAAAGAAAGAAAATAACTATACAAAGGTAAATACTAATAGGCCAAAATAGATCAAAAATTTTGAAAAATGTCGAAAAATTAACTTTTCGGTTAAAATGAGGACAAATGCATGGAAAAACCCAGTTAACTTCGATAGAATTCCCCCTACACTTAATATAAACATTGTCCTCAATGTTTAAGCATGTGGAAGTAATCTTCCCTACACTTAGGACATTGTGCACGTTGTTTAAATATTGCTAAGGAAGAGACAACTAAAGTGATTCCTATTTTACGATTGAAGAATATAAAATAGAGAATCAAAAGAGTTTAGGATAGAACCGGGAAGATGGGTACACGGGATCACGGTTCGTCAAAAGTCATCAAGAATGGATCTTTGAAAGCTCGAATCTCTGCACATGATAAGAAAGAAAACAACAAACACATACTAGGGTCTCCCCCTACACTTATTATAAAAACGGAATAAAAGGGATAGATACTGCGGGTTGCCTCCCGAGAAGCGCTTGTTTTTTTAACTGAGTCGTGAGCCTGACTCGACCTTGATTAGCATAGGAAGAAGCTTGAAACACATCCACCGGGATCAAATACATGGTTTTCATCCATCAAGTAGCACAAGCTTAAGGCGAACAAGGCAAGCCAAAGAAGAGTAGGCAAGGATCCCTTAAGCAAAGATGGAGCACGGTGGTAGCAAGGGTGATGAGGTGCAAGCATATCTCCATAAGTTCCAAAAATCTTTCCTTTTATTTCATCAGATGGATACTGAGATGGCGTAAAGATTGCAATACCGGGATCGAACACCTTCTCCTTTAGGGTAAAATAACACTCAGGCGCAGTAGAATTTGAAGAGGATCCGATCATAAATCGCACAATCTCATCCTCAGAGGGAGGATAAAGAGGTGTCAAAACATAAGTACTGCGGATATCGGTGTCGTCCGGCTTCTTCTCCTTTGAAAGGGGTTTCTTCATAACCAAAGGAGGATAAAGACCATAATCATCAAAGTCCAAAGGAGGAGCATCACTCTCATTTGGGAAGTAAGTGTTGAGAAACGTAGCAAAGTCTTCCTCAAATGAGTAGTCATCCAAAGTAGGATCAAGCATTGTTGGCGGAGGATCTTCATCAAAAGTAGGTGCAAGGTCATCATGAGAAGAATCACTCAAAAGAGTACCAGCCTCATCAAAATCATCATAAGTGGGCATGTCTGGATACTCAGAAGTAAAATTATCATAATCATCCCCATCGGAACTAGAATCGTCATCATAAGCATCAAAGATCGTGGAGAATCATAAATTGGTGGAGGATCAGAATTGGAGAGAGAATCATCCACATCATCTTGGAACAGTGGATTATCATAGCAAGAATCGAATAGGGAATTGTTGTAGACGACAAAATCATCAAGCACATTAATCATATTCGCTGATTCTCTTCCATTTGATTTGGTTATGATCTTCCCCATTTTAAAAACTTGTACCTCATTCCCGACTCTTAAAATGAGCTCACCTTCAGCAACATCGACTAATGCTTTTCCGGTTCTCAAGAATGGCCGACCAAGTATTAAAGGAATACGAGGGTCCATTTCATAATCAACAACAACAAAGTCGACCGGAAAAGTGAAGGTGCCAACTTTAATTAACACATCTTCAGCAATACCAAGAGGGTAAGCGAGAGTGCGATTTGCAAGCTCAAGAGTCATCTTCGTTGGTGTAAGATCGGGTAGTGATAACTTTTTCCAAACACTTAAAGGCATCAGATTTATACTTGCCCCGAGATCGGCTAAGGCAGTAAATTCTTCGGTTTGGTTAAAAGTACATGATAGCACAAAACGACCGGGATCTCTAAGTTTCTCCGGAATTTCTTTAAGAAGGACGGCAGAACAGTTTTCATTCAATCGAGTATTAACAAACTCGGCCATCTTCTCCTTCTTATTAAGCAATTCCTTAAACATCTTAACAAATTTAGGCATTTGGACTAGAGCTTCAACAAGGCTAAAGGTGATGGTCAGTCCAAAAATCTTCTTCAAATAGTTTGACACTTGAATGTCATCCTTGGTTTGCAATTTGGCCTTGTCTAAGCGAGAATGATAAGGGATATTGGGTATATAGGTGGAAGGTGTAGCAGGTAAAGGTGGAGATGTTGAAGGTTTAAAGGTGGAAGGTGGGGTTGGTGAAGGGTTTTTCTTGGGTACTTCAGTAAGAGGTGGAGACGGTAATGGAGAACTAATACTAGGCGTGGGAGTAGGAGGGATAAATGGTGGTGGAGGAGGTGTAGATAGAGTAACTGGGGGAGGGATAGATGGTCCTACTAAGGTTGCTCCACTGCGTGTAGTAATAGCACTCACATTCGCTCTCGGGTTGGTGACGGTATTTGAAGGAAGAGAGCCCGAAGTAGAGGGTTGAGTACTTGGTATGAAACTAGCCAGCATATTCTTCAAATCATTTGTTTGAGTGCTAAAACAGGTTTGTATATCATGTCGAAGCTCGGATCTAATATCATTCCCTTGCTTAGTGATATCTCCTTTCAAGTTGATGATTTGGCTTTGCAGATTCTTGATTTGCTCTCCGTGGGTTCTCATGAAAGCTTCAACATCTTGATTAATGGGTGGTGCTTGTTGAGCGGGTGGGTGATAAGGATTAGAAGCTCGAGGTGGGTTTGGGTTGCTTTTATTGTAGTTGTTGGGGTTGTGGTTTTGAGGAGAAAAACCTGGTGAAAGAAAGTTGTTACAACGGTAACTTAGCAAGTTACGATCACCTTGAGGTCAGGCTTGATAGCTTTCCGTTGAATAGTTACCATAAGCCGCATACACGTTTTCCGGATTGTCATGAGTAGAAGGACAATCAGTGTATGAATGAGGACCCCCGCAAATCTCACAAGAAAGTGCTACAACTTTAACTTGTTGTTGTTGATTTGTAGCCAAAAGTTGCATATTCTTGCTCATTTCGACCATTGCGTGGGTCAATTCGGTGATATCAGGGTTTGAAGAAGTAGAAGAAACATTGACTCTCGGGTTTGATCTTGAAGATGCGGATGAATCCCAATTTTGTGATGAGTAGTCATGTTCTCGATAAGCTCTCTACACTCCTCGGGTCTTCTTTTCAAAAATGTGCCACCAGCGGCTGCATTAATCGTATCACGATCACAAAAAGTTAAACCATTATAGAAAGTATCAATCAAAGTAACGGGGAGCATGTTATGGTTTGGACATCGATCGATCAAAACATTATATCGTTCCCAAGCATCAAAAAGTGATTCATCGGGTTCTTGAGTAAATCCACTAATTTGATTTCGAAGGCTCGTGACCATGGATGGTGGAAAGTAGCGCGACAAAAAGCGTTGAGTCATCTCATCCCAAGTATGAATTGAATTCTTCAGAAGACGATCAAACCATTTTTAGGCATGGTGGGATAAGGTGTGTGGAAATAGGTGAAGGCGAAGAAAATCCATAGTAACACCGGGAAACTTCATGCTTTGAGTAACGGTAATGAACTTGTCGAGGTGTTTGTTGGCATCATCATCCGGCAATCCGCGAAATGGACAAGTGTTTTGAACTTGTTGGATCATGTGATGCTTCAACGAAAACTCTGGAGCCGTGATTTGCATCGGCGCAATCGGTCCTCCTCGTCCATTCATCGTTGGTTGACAAAGCTCATCCATCGTTCTAAGATCGGGTGGGGGAACATTGTTGTTATTATTATTGTTGAGGTGCGGTGGGTTATTGTTGTTGTTCACTCATGCCATATCTAAATCTTCACTAGTCTCGGGCTCAGAATAAGTTGAAGATCTAGTACGCATACACCTGCAAAAGCAAAAGAAAAAAGATACCAAAGAAATAGAGAATATAAATGTACGTGTAAAAATAAAAATAAAAAATCTTTTTGGATTTTTGAAAATTTTTAATTTTTATGGATTTTTAAAATTTTTTAATTTTTATGGATTTTTTAAAAAAAAATTTGAGCAAGAAAAATAACGTTCACGAGTGAACGGATCCCAAAATTCAACGCGTCTCTCACAGAAAACTGTTAATCTTTACGAAAAGAGCCGGCAGCGGCGCCATTTGAAAACTAGATTTTTACTCAGTTAAATTGTTCTTCGATTCAATTCGAACTGATTACTGGTTAACGTGCGAATCAGTCTTCTTTTGGTGTAAAAGAATATTTTTAGTTGTTGTAAAATTAAATTGCAAGACTTAAAAGTAAATGACAGGTAATTAAAGCTAAAACTGATTAAAAAGTAATTGTGCAAAATTTAAAACTTCAAAAGTAATTTAATTAAATGACAAAAATTAAAGCTTGATGGAAAGTTAATTTGACAATGTAATAAAAATGTAAACTTGAAATTTAAAATAAAGAAAAACGATTAAAATAACACTAAAGTAAAATGGCGAAAAAATAAGCTTTAAACTAAAAATTACTAGAAAAACACTTGGTAAAAATAGAGATTTCGGGAAGCGTGAAATTTTTGGAAATTAAAACGTAATGAAAAGTAAATTCGAAAACTAAGATAAATAAAACAAAAACAAGAAATAAAATCAAACAAAAGTCAGATCGCAGTCACGATCGCAACAAGCGATCGTACTCTGGATCGTATCCTGGATCGCAGTCATGCGATCGTACTCTTGGATCGTACTCCACCATGATCGCAACAAGTGGATCGCAGTGGACTATCGTGACCAAGTGATCGCACCCACAATCGAAGCCTTGGATCATAGTGAACGATCGGACTCCAGATCGTAGCCACATATCGCAACAGCCAATCGCACCCTGGATCGCACTCTATGATCGTACCCACAATCGCAACAAGTGATCGTGGTGTGGATTGAGGAGTGTGATCGTAGTGAATGATCGTACTATGGATCGCAGTAATGGATCGCAAGTAGAAACCCTAGGGGCTTATGCGATCACACTTACTCGATCGTACTGGGTAAACTCTTAAGAAAGTTACGATGGAATCAAATAAGTAAATAAGTAGAACTAAATAAGCTAACTTTGACAATAAGCACAAATCAAAACCTTACCAAAGCAATAATAAGACGAACACAATAAGCACAACTTTAAAGATTTTCAAAACACAAAATAACAAACTTTATGAAATATACTTTAAAAAGGTAAAACTTTTAAGAAAACTTTCAAACAAATAAGCTAATACAAAATAAGCCAATAAGATTGTCAAGCTTATAGCTTAATTCGTATAAAAGCCTAGATAGAAATAAAAAGATAAACTTTTCAATCAAGTAAGCAATAAGATTAAGCAAAATCAATGCTTAATCCGAACCAAAATCAAATCAAAGACAAGAAAAGTAGGATGAGAATGATAAAGAAAAGCTTGATTAAAAATAAGATTTAACAACAAAATTAAAGAACTTACTTGGAATTAAAGGCAAGAAATTTAAGGTGCAAAACAAGGTAATTAAATTGACAATTAAGTAAATGACATGAAAATAAATGTGCAAGTAATGAAAATGGTGGAGAGCTAAGTTGTCAAATTAGCTAACACAAATGAAATGAGATGGAGTGCATCTATTTATAGGGAGAAAGGAAGGAAGCATGTGTTGCTCTTTTCTTTCTTCTTTACGTCTTTTCTTTCTCGTCTTTTCGTCTTCTTAATTCTTCGACTTTTTCGACTTTGTCTCGGGATTAATTAAACTCGTCTTGTAATTTCTTCATTAATTAGACTTGAGTTCTTCGGCTTTATTAAACTTCCGTCTTTAGACTTTTCTTCGATAAATCTTCAGAATAGGCCTTGGACTTCCATTCTTTTTGCACTCTTGATCTTTCGACTTCGTATTTTGTCTTTTTCTTCGATAAAAGCCCGTGTTTTCTTCCCTTTTCACATTTGGATCCTAAATCACAACAAAAACACAAACCACTCATAATTCCGACATTTACGACATAAAATACACGTTTTGGCTTGGTTATTATTATAATTAAGTGGTAAAAGGATAAGTGTTTTCACACTTATTAATAAGGGTCAAGGGTCTAAAGCATCATCCCACTTAACTTGGAAACCTAAACAAGAGAAAAACTCTAATTTTAATGGTATTTCAATGACTTACAATAGATTTAAATATCTTGAGAAGGTTATTACTAGTCTCATTGGAACAAATTGGTTGTTTAGGTCACAAAGGGATGAACAGGGATTTGTGGTAAAGAATAATACCACTCTAGTTGAACATAGATCCAAGTCTGACAAGGCTTGGATCTCCAAAGAAAACTAATTTGTTTTATTTTTGAGTAGACTATCCAAAAGCAGGTTAATGATCAAGGATATTGGGATAGTGGATGCTCAAGGAACATGCATCGTTGGTCTTTCCACTGTTATTATTTTTATCCACTGACATGTTATCTCTACCCATTATTGTGGGTAAGGGTAACCTATGTTGGTGTGTTTTTGTGTTTTTTGTCTAACTATGCAGAAAAATGGAGCTACATTTGGATGGATACAGAATTGCAAACTTTTATTTATGATGGTTGGAGTGTTTACATTTCTATCTTGAGATAAAATTTTGCTTCTTCACATATAATGATTTGTATTCTTCTGTTAAGGGGAGGTAAACCTGTAGGTTTTTGGGTACTCTTAGAGCACACTTACACAATTCTAGATTGTGTCCACTGGTGAGTACGATTTAGTTTTTTAATTCGTGAGGCACTGTAGCATGCAAAGTTGATACACTGTGCATGCTGCCAAGACTTTTGACCTAGAATTGGGTGTGGTCGTATGGGTGACTTAGGGTAGATATATATTTTTGGGCTTACTTGGGGAGTTTCAAAGGTTTTATATGAGTTAACTTTCTCTGTGGGGCATTTGTGAACAAAAGACTCTAGAGTTCATGTGTGTCTATCATGCTTTTTGCATGAGTGTATGCATGAACAGTGTTTGCATTCTTGCTTATTAGAGACTAGTTAATTTCCTTAGGATTATTACCTTTGTTTGTGTTTTAACTAAGGTTTTATGCATTCTCAAGTACATTTTATGTGAGAACACGGAATTTCAATAATTTTCTTTTACTTGTTATACGTGCTTATTCACACTTTCACTACACTCCCTATTTAATTTACAGTGATTACGTGTTATCCTCGAATTTTAGTTAAATATAAAATTCTCTGAATTTCGCTAATTTATGATATTATTTAGCAAAATGCCTGAACTTCATGTTTGTAGTTTCTACGAGGTTTTATTTCATTTTATATGACTTACTAATGACTTTTTGCCTCAAAAATAATGAAAAATGACATCTTGAGCAATTACGGACGCAATGGTGAACTTTTGCATTTTTGCGTTTTCCGGCTGTCGGACTGAGTTTTCGGGTCCGAACGTCGCAATAAAAATTATTTTTATGTGATTTCTAGTTATTCTTAACTCCTTGACCCAACTTAGTGAAATTCGGGCCAAAGAGAGTTTTCGAGTGATTTTAAAGAAATTTCGTCTTAGAAATAAACGAGTCTCGGTTTTCGTCGGAAACGACACATCATTTAAACCCGTAAAATTTTTAAAGTTAAAAACCCAAAATCTTGGGCCTTTCCTTGGAAATTCGGCTGAACAAGGCCTTAGGAGGCCCAAAACATGCCTTGGTGACCCATGTATAGCCCATATGTTTTAAATAAACTATCACAGTACAATTACCAAACAAAAAAAATCATGTTCTCCCCTTTTCTCTCTGTGAACCGACGAACACAACACCACCCCCAACTGTTTGATTTTTTTTGAATTAAGGTAAATAAACACTAATTCTATGTTTAATTTTTTATTCTCATTCAAACCCATGTGTTAATTACAACATGCATCAAGCTTTGCTTGAGGTCAAAAATCAGCAAATCTTATGATTTGATGATGTTTTTGTAAAATCCTATGTTTGTTTTTGTTGTTCCAATGCTTAGAACCTTATTTTTTTGGATAAAATTTTGATTTAGGCATGTTATTATGAACTAGGACCACGAAATTTCTAAGGATCAAGGAGGAGGAATTATTTAATTTGCGTGTTTGGATTAATTCCTACTTGTTGTGAAGGTATAGTCACTCCTAGCATTTTAGTTTTGATGTTACTAGTACTTTGATTCTTTTTATTCATGGATTTTGAATTCCTTGAGTGAAACCCACTGAGATTATAGACACTTAGGGCATATTAGGACTTAGGATACTTGCGTGGCGATTTGGTATAGCCTAAGTGTTGCTTGATTGAGGTTAGGTAGCTAAATGGAGTCGTTTTTGTAGTATGGAAATCACCACAGAAACAAACAAGTCATGGCAAAATTTTCTTAAACATATGACCTTGTTTTTATTTGAAAAATGGATACCACTGATGTGATTAGTATGTGGTGAGTTGGATGGAAACGGGAAGTGTTCGGATGAGCCCGAAACGGTCGTTTTACTAAACTAGGTCAAATCTGAATGTTATGCTTAAAACATGGGTAAATTGACTTGGGTAAAAAGGATTAATTTATGATTTTATAACTTTTTACAGTAGCTACAAACATAATAAAACTTCTGTTTTTGGTTTCGTGTCAAAATCTTTTACCGATTGGGATTTATGCGCAATCTACCGTAAGGTACGAAAGACGTTTACAACTTTCTGTTTTGATAGTCTGTCACTAAAAGTGCATTTTCCGTTGATTGAAAATAGTTCTAGGGCTGTTCTTTCCCAACTTTTAAAGGTAAGAGAAACACCTTTACATGTCTGAAAATTTCACCTCCTGTACTGTTATAGATTTTTAGATATGACCAATTCTTCACAGCCATTTTCAGAAAACTGAATTCAACCAAATATTTTAACATTATGAACCGAGCCTAAAACGTGTTTAAAACCCGCATAAAATGCTTGGACCATCATATAAGGTTAATGTCATGTTAATACAGTAGGTTCAAGGTATTATGGTCAATTTCAACTTAAGCTTAGGTCTCGCCATCGCACGCAAGTTACCTAGTCATACTATGTCCCGCCACTTCTAAAACGTTATTGCTTCATTGAACGCATTCTTATTACGCGTCACCATTGCATAGGTCCGTGAAGAATCCTTTTTGCTCAGCCCCTTTTACCTTGTGATTACTTACTAAAGGTGAGTTCATAGCCCATTTTCTTATATACTTGTTACAAATTTCAGGGTGAGAATAACATGCGTAGAATACAATCATTTAAAACTTTTAGTATGCTATTCAAGAACGGTATGCTTTCCCCAGATTATACATACTTATTGCATTAGTACGTTAGTCAAAAAGCCCCTACATCATGAACCGTTAATTCACATTTTGCAAGCGCGAATGTTGTGGATGGATCCATCGGGATTAACAATCCCCGTCCCGAATACCTTGACGCACTTACATTTAATTACCTAAGTATTTTGACTAGATACTTACTAGGGGTAAAACATTTATGTTAAAGCTTCGGTGTCGTGAGCTATTGCAATAAATTAATATAAATGATTTTGTACGACGGTACTAAATCATATCCTGTTGCTATTTTATAAAACTAATGTTTGTATTTCACATTACCACTTATTAAACCTATGAATTTCACTTTGCTTTATGTTGACATATTTACATGTTATTTCTCAGGTAATGCTAATGCTTAATTTTGCTAAGGATGGGAGCCCGCAGGATCCGGCAAGTTGGACGATTCCATGTCATTATTGGTTGAAACTTTTGGGAAAACTAACTATGCCATGTTAATCATGCCAAATAAAAGTACTTTTATGCACTAAGACTATTATGAGTATGTTGGTAAAATTATGTGACTTTTGTTGATGTCATATTATGCAAATCTGGGACCATATTTATATATTTAATTTCGCAGCTTTTGAATAAATTCGTGAAGTGTGTCATTTTATTTGCTCTGTCTTTTATTTACCTTATTGCCATGTATGTTGTTACCATGATGTGGGACCCCACAATGCTTACCTGTCCCGTTACCAGATTTTTGGGGTCTTACATATTGGTACCAGAGCCATGGTCATAGTGAATTGAGTCGTTTTAAACTTAGTCTATGACCCATATTTTTCAATAAAATCATATGAGTCTTAGTGTCAAACATGGAATCTGCCAAGATGTTCGGTATCCGCGCGGGTAACTCTCTAATCCTTATTATTTACTTTTAATTATTGTTGTAGTATTTCATCTCTTGAATACATTTTGGAATATTACCTTATCCGAATGACAATAATTACTACTACGTATCTCTTTTCAAAGACTTTGTGCTCAATGAATTATCATTGGATATTACTGTGATTACATGTGCTGTTACTGTATTTCTTGAATTCTTGTTCATCTAAACTTGATCTTTTTACAATGATTTCAAATTGTTATCACATATCATACTTGTATTCGGAGCCCGTATGCTGCCGACTATTTCTAACGACTTGCCTTTATCGTTTGCGCGAGTTTTCGCGATAACTCTAGTTGAGAAAATCTATGCGTTTTAGTCTATGAGATCTTTCTAAATCTCGCTTTGCTACTCCTTTATGTCACCGTTTTACTTGACATTTGAACATTGTTCTAAATTTCATGTTTCACTGATTATTCTTCTTTCGAATTCGAATTATAATATTCGCTTACGTTTCGAAAACGTCATGCTGATTTTTAGCTAAACGTCTAGTTCGTAACGATTGAGTGGATTACGGCTTTACGCATATAGATTTCTAATATTCTTCCTCGTTTAAAATATCCTGTACTTGGGAGCACGACTTATTAGCATTACGCCTTTCTTTGGTATCTATTATGAGTTTGGAAGATATGGCGCGCCTATGAAGTTTTTACTTCGTATATTGAAAATTAAGTCAAGAACGTTGTCCGTTTCCTTTGTTTATAGTCTTGTTGACTAGTATTCTTTAAACGCCCTTCTGCCATTACTTTCATTCATTCTTATGAAATGTGTTTTTTTCATCGTTTTAGAATCCATAAGCCATGTGCGTATTCGAAGTGGTAAATGAAAATTGTTGGTGAAACAAGTTAGACAATAAGGAATTGGCGACAACTGAAAAGCTAAAAAAATCATGATCCAAACGCCCCTTATAAAATTTAACGCGCTACAGAATTCTTTAGCATGCATAGCGAAGTTAGAAACATTTAAAATTTTCATTTTTAGCCGAATAAAATGATAAACCTTGTTTATACGATCGTTTTGATATAAAACTCGACTTCTAATTCTTTATAACGAATATTTTGTGGCAATTGGAAATTTGAGAAAAATAATATAAATAAAGTTTGCTGATGTACACGCATTTCGAGGTACGAAATAAGGTCAAAGTTTATTTTCAGTTTTACAGAATAAAAGAGCTTATTTTTACGCTCGTTTTGGTTATTCGCACACCCTTTAACTCATCCGCATTAAGAAGTTACAGCCGAAATACGGTTGAAAACCCATTCTGGACCAGCAGGTATGCTTGGTGTTTTGCTACAGGTTAGGACTCATTTAACCCTTATGTTTTGGCTTGGGTAGTTAGTATACATTATAAGCTAAGCTTGGCCACTAAGCTTGCGTTAATAGTCATCACCAATTGAATTTTATGACTAAAACGGTGATCGTTAATTTTATAACCGATTTTCTAAAATTTTAACCTTTCTCTAAGATGGATTTTTCCCATTTGGAAAACTGAGATAAATTCATATATCTAGGAATGTCGGGTATGAAAACACCTTTCCGACGGTATAAGGTTCATCGTCTATCTTTTCATAACGAAGAAATACCGGGCATTTTAGTAACTAGTCTAATAGGGTACAACCGACTTAAACTAGCATTTGGTTTAGCGTGCTTGGTATGGTTAATGAGTGATTAGCCAATATTTCTCACTTGAAACATTTGAGAAACATATAACGATGACTTTTGATGCAAAGGTTTAGTGCCGTTAGCTACCTTTGAGTTTTTGACACATAAGTGGGTATTGTTGACTAAATTGAAAAGTTACAAAATTTTGATTATATAGCTGCTGTCATACTGTGTCGTAAATGTGTTTTCAGCCTTCGGATAAAACTAAAAAGTTGTCCGGAATGATGTTTTTAGTCACCCTCTCAGAAACGGAAGCTTTAAAGTGGGCATTGGACCCTCAAAAATGTAAAATACAGACTGTAAGGTTTGACTTTTTCGTGCAGAATGCGTTTTGGTTTTTATTTTTAAAAAGGTATCTAGACTTCAAAACTTTTCTTAAAATTAACCAGATATTAACTTCATGATGTGTATGACTTCTCTGAATTTTTGTAGAATTTTTCCAAGAGTCTAAATAGGATTTTTAAGCCTCGCGAAAAGGAGTTTTCAGCACTTTTTCATTAAGCGAGTAAATGACTAGTTCAATACCCAAACGCCCCTTAAGCAAGCTTAAACTTTATGGAATGGATTTGGGATTATAGATACTGATTCTTAGGATGTTTAACATCATAATGTAAGTGAAATTGAAGTCTAATGATTAGTAATTCGCCTCGAGTCGGAAAAACCAAAAGTTGACTATTTTCTATACGGTTAGTCAAAATTTATAAAAATGAGTTCTAAGCTATATAGCTTGATGAAACAAGTTTGTATGACCATATTTTATTGTATTCCAGTAACTTACATGTATTTTTACAACTTTTCATTATTGGGTCATACGCGGGTCATACTTTGACTTTTGTTGACTTTTTACGTATTAGGTCGCGGACAATCCTTAAAGTATTACTATTTCCCTTCTTTAGCCGGATCTCTATCTGCACGCGTATGGATTCATTTATCCTTTATTTTTTACATGACTCATATATCATTTCATTTTACCTTTCTTTTCTTCTATCGCACCATTGATTTAGGTCAAGGTTTGAAGTTCTTGCTCTCACATCGTTCGTTATCCTCTTGACACGTGTTTCATGGTGATTCTGACTAAAAATTTTGAAACTTATCAACTTGTAACCATTTCATTGATTTCCTTGAACTACTCTTTATTACCCTCATGTAACCCACTCGTTATTTTAGAAGTTGCTCTATAAACCCAAACTGGTATTGTTTGCGAATCATTTTATAAAATGTCCCACTTGGGCCTTATTAAATACTTGAATGTTATCTTATAAACTTAATGAATATTAATTTTACTATGTATTTTCACAAATTATTCAAACAATTGGTCTCGCAAATAATTCTTGTAACAATAAAATTGTTGATTTAAACATTTAGCTAATTAGTTACTGGCAAAAAGTTTCATAACTTATTTTGATTCCATTACGTATTTTAAATCATATGATATGTAATACCGGTTTGACGAAGCTGAGCATCGCATTGCTAGTCCTAAATTATGCATGGCCTGATCACCTATGCGTAATTTAGAAGGAGCCATGCGAGGCCAAATAGTAGTCACCTAAAATATCTTGTCAAAGAACTTTTTACTTATGTTCTTTAAAAAGTTATATAAAATATAGTTTTGAAAACTTTTACATCTTATGCGAGTAGCACCAGTTAGCGAGATACACATATGATCCCTAATCTTTTCTTGAACAAAGTACATGCCTCAAGCACATATATCCTTATTCAACGATCTTTGTTTTGCTGGTTACCTCATCTTTCTTCGTGACATAGTTCTCGTTAAATTTGTCTAATTTCTTACCATTGATACCGGACTTGAAAGTTTCAACGTTGTTATGCTTCTACATCGATCGACCTCCTCTATCTATTTTGGTAGATCTTCGAAACATCTCCGGACGCTAATAGTGATTCATGACTGGAAGTGAACGATATATTCGTGTATTTGCCATGATGTGAGTTAGACTCTATTGTCTAGAAATTCATTTTTGTAAACCATATGATGACTTCGCCCTCTCATTGCTAATGTTGTTCATTTTACTGGAATTACTCTCAAGTGACTTTTTAAGAATTTTCATTGGTTTGAAAACTTGTTGTGTGGCTTTTCTCTTTCGATCGTGTGTCGACCATTGAAAAAAAAACCCGTTGTTGGTGACGCCAACCACACACGTGAATTAATCATTGTTAAATCCTTAATTTCTTATTTTTCTTATCATCGATACATCTATCCTAACATGATCATTAAGAAATAGATTTGAATTACGTTTTATCCCCTCGTACTATCACTCGTATACTAATTGTTGATTTTTATTCAATTCATACTCATTTGCTATCTTGTCATATTTTTAAAACTCGGATACGTCACATGTTTACTATTTGAGACATTAAACACCTATATGGATTTCTATACAGTATTCTAAATTATAAGAACGTTTTACACACTTTATCAAGTGTTTAAATTATCAAAATACCTGTTTCAAGTTAAATATAAGATCTATACATCCTCTTTGGTAGAATTATAACTAGTGTTTAAAAGGCCGTCAAACTGTATCTTTTAAAAGTATTTGATTGTATCATACTTTACTTTCAACCTAATGAAATTATCAATTTAATTTATAATTTCTAACAATGATAAAAAAATTGGATATATGATTTTTTTCTAATGGTAACGATAAACCTGAGTTTTTAACAATAATTTCATACAGTTATCCCAAAAGCTCTTAAGCTGATTGAAATAATTATTTGAACTAAGTTACTTTTACTTCGAAATCCCGATCAAGAAAAGATATAGCAACTGGTTACTCACATATATATATATATATATATATATATATATATATATATATATATATATATATATATATATATATATATATATATATATATATATATATATATAGTTTGATTTCAAATCACTAAACCTTGTAAAATTTTATTTTAATCAAGAAAATACTTAAGCCAAATTTGGAAGTGATACCAAATCCTAGACAAATAGTTGTGACAACTTGTAATCCAAATGTCTATATGTAATTCATATTTCCCTTTGTTTTTCTAATAAGTAAATTGTCATGCTTTACAGTTACGTGATTTGCGATTCCTTGTTAATTTACAATCTTGGCTCATTTTAGAGCGCCTTGTCCATTTAATCAATTCTGGTGTTCTTGTTATCTGTTGATATTTTTCCGTACTAAAAATTCATTATTTTAATCCAAGTTTGAAATTATCGAACGAATTGGCCATGTGGCTTATCGTTTGAGCTTACCGCAAGAACTAAGTTGCGTTCATTACGTGTTTCACGTTTCAAACCTTAAGAAATGTTTGGTCGAGTTAGACGTTCAAATCCTGTTAGAAGAGATCAAATTCGACGACAAAATGTATTTCGTTGAAGAGCCGATCGAAATTGTGGACCGACAAGTCAAGAAACTTAGGCGCAGTTGGTTTCCAATCGTTAATGTCCGTTAGGACTCACGTCGAGGCGCCAAATTCACTTGGGAAAGCGAAGAGCCATTTAAATTCCAGTATCCTCATCTTTTTCCGTCACCTACTGCCTCCAGTTAAACTCTGAGGGACCAGAGTTCCTTTAGGGGGAAGACTGTGAGAACACAGAATTTCGATAATTTTCTTTTACTTGTTATACGTGCTTATTCACACTTTCACTACACTCCCTATTTAATTTACAGTGATTACGTGTTATCTTCGAATTTTAGTTAAATATAAAATTCTCTGAATTTCGCTAATTTATGATATTATTTAGCAAAATGCCCGAACTTCATGTTTGTAGTTTCTACGAGGTTTTATTTCATTTTATATGACTTACTAATGACTTTTTGCCTCAAAAATAATGAAAAATGACATCTTGAGCAATTACGGACGCAATGGTGAACTTTTGCATTTTTGCGTTTTCCGGCTGTCGGACTGAGTTTTCGGGTCCGAACGTCGCAATAAAAATTATTTTTATGTGATTTCTAGTTATTCTTAACTCCTTGATCCAACTTAGTGAAATTCCGGCCAAAGAGAGTTTTCGAGTGATTTTAAAGAAATTTCGTCTTAGAAATAAACGAGGCTCGATTTTCGTCAGAAACGACACATCATTTAAACCCGTAAAATTTTTAAAGTTAAAAACCCAAAATCTTGGGCCTTTCCTTGGAAATTCGGCTGAACAAGGCCTTAGGAGGCCCAAAACATGCCTTGGTGACCCATGTATAGCCCATATGTTTTAAATAAACTATCACAGTACAATTACCAAACAAAAAAAAATCATGTTCTCCCCTTTTCTCTCTGTGAACCGACGAACACAACACCACCCCCAACTGTTTGATTTTTTTTGAATTAAGGTAAATTAACACTAATTCCATGTTTAATTTTTTATTCTCATTCAAACCCATGTGTTAATTACAACATGCATCAAGTTTTTGCTTGAGGTCAAAAATCATCAAATCTTATGATTTGATGATGTTTTTGTAAAATCCTATGTTTGTTTTTGTTGTTCCAATGCTTAGAACCTTATTTTGTTGGATAAAATTTTGATTTGGGCATGTTATTATGACCTAGGACCACGAAATTTCTAAGGATCAAGGAGGAGGAATTGTTTAATTTGTGTGTTTGGATTAATTCCTACTTGTTGTGAAGGTATAGTCACTCCTAGCATTTTAGTTTTGATGTTACTAGTACTTTGATTCTTTTTATTCATGGATTTTGAATTCCTTGAGTGAAACCCACTGAGATTATAGATACTTAGGGCATATTAGGACTTAGGACACTTGCGTGGCAATTTGGTATAGCCTAAGTGTTGCTTGATTGAGGTTAGGTAGCTAAATGGAGTCGTTTTTGTAGTATGGAAATCACCACAGAAACAAACAGGTCATGGCAAAATTTTCTTAAACATATGACCTTTTTTTTATTTGAAAAATGGATACCACTGATGTGATTAGTATGTGGTGAGTTGGATGGAAACGGGAAGTGTCCGGATGAGCCCGAAACGGTCGTTTTACTAAACTAGGTCAAATCTGAATGTTATGCTTAAAACGTGGGTAAATTGACTTGGGTAAAAAGGATTAATTTATGATTTTATAACTTTTTACAGTAGCTACAAACATAATAAAACTTCTCTTTTTGGTTTCGTGTCAAAATCTTTTACCGATTGGGATTTATGCTCAATCTACCGTAAGGTACGAAAGACGTTTACAACTTTCTGTTTTGATAGTCTGTCACTAAAAGTGCATTTCCCGTTGATTGAAAATAGCTCTAGGGCTGTTCTTTCCCAACTTTTAAAGGTAAGAGAAACACCTTTACATGTCCGAAAATTTCACCTCATGTACTATTATATATTTTTAGATATATCCAATTCTTCACAGCCATTTTCAGAAAACTGAATTCAGCCAAATATTTTAACATTATGAACCGATCCTAAAACGTGTTTAAAACCCGCATAAAATGCTTGGACCATCATATAAGGTTAATGTCATGTTAATACAGTAGGTTCAAGGTATTTTGGTCAATTTCAACTTAAGCTTAGGTCTCGCCATCGCACGCAAGTTACCTAGTCATACTATGTCCCGCCACTTCTAAAACATTATTGCTTCATTGAACGCATTCTTATTACGCGTCACCATTGCATAGGTCCGTGAAGACTCCTTTTTGCTCAGCCCCTTTTACCTTGTGATTACTTACTAAAGGTGATTTCATAGCCCATTTTCTTATATACTTGTTACAAATTTCGGGGTGAGAATAACATGCGTAGAATACAATCATTTAAAACTTTTAGTATACTATTCAAGAACGGTATGCTTTCCCCAGATTATACATTTACTTATTGCATTAGTACGTTAGTCAAAAAGCCCCTACATCATGAACCGTTAATTCACATTTTGCAAGCGCGAATGTTGTCGATGGATCCATCGGGATTAACAATCCCCGTCCCGATTACCTTGACGCACTTACATTTAATTACCTAAGTATTTTGACTAGATACTTACTAGGGGTAAAACATTTATGTTAAAGCTTCGGTGTCGTGAGCTATTGCAATAAATAAATATAAATGATTTTGTACGACGGTACTAAATCATATCATGTTGCTATTTTATAAAACTAATGTTTGTATTTCACATTACCACTTATTAAACCTATGAATTTCACTCAGCTTTATGTTGACATATTTACATGTTATTTCTCAGGTAATGCTAATGCTTAATTTTGCTAAGGATGGGAGCCCGCAGGATCCGGCAAGCTGGACGATTCCATATCATTATTGGTTGAAACTTTTGGGAAAACTAACTATGCCATGTTAATCATGCCAAATAAAAGTACTTTTATGCACTAAGACTATTATGAGTATGTTGGTAAAATTATTTGACTTTTGTTGATGTCATATTATGCATATTTGGGACCATATTATATATTTAGTTCCGCAACTTTTGAATAAATTCGTGAAGTGTGTCATTTTATTTGCTTTGTCTTTTATTTACCTTATTGCCATGTATGTTGTTACCATGATGTGGGACCCCACAATGCTTACCTGTCTCGTTACCAGATTTTTGGGGTCTTACATTTTATGCTATGCCATCTTAGCTGATGTCATTTTTAAACTTCTTTATAGACCCAAAACGTTTCATCACCCTTTCATTTTTCAAATTTTGGATATCTAGAAGCCTAATGATCATTGAGATGTTTTTCCTAGTGATTGACATCTAGTAGCAACAAAGATCACTTTCACAAGGGTGTATAGTGTTATGAAGATGGCTGAGACTATTGGCACTAGCTTTAATGCAAGTCAAGTCAGTCTTATCATCAGTAAGTCCATCCCTATGTCTTATGAATCAACATTGAGGATTCATTTCCCGAATGTGGATGAGGATAGTATGAAACCTTTGAAATTAATTGAATTGACAAAAATCTGTATTAGCTTGCAAAAGCAAAATATAGAACTGGTACAAATTGTCAAGGATCATTGTTTTGAACTTATAGACTTGTTGCTTTGGAAGCTGATATGAAGCTATGGAGGATATTCATGGTTCCTTCCTTTGATACTAATCCAAAAGAGGAGTCTTAAAAAGGAGAGGAGTAATTGAATTTGAGTGACAAAAGTTATAAAGAAGGCTCCAAAAGACTCTATAGATGTATTGCAGAAGATGATTAAGATCAAGTTTGAGTGTTGACTTTTTGAGGTTTATTCATACTCAAATTCAAGGATAGAGTATGTTTGTAAGAATCCTCTCTGTATGTTTTATTTTATTTAGAAACTTGATTACGAGAGTAGATATCAAGTTTAGGGGAGGATTGTTGCGAATAAAATTGGCCAAGTCCCTAGACGCTGACAAGAGGAACTTGGACGCTGACAAGAAGAATTGAGGCGCTGACAGGTGAGACGCTGATAAGAATTATCAAGGCGTTGACAAGAAGAATCATAACACAAAGACAAGGACTAAATCTGCCAATGATGAATTCTTCAAGCTGGTGGACAAAATATGAAGATAAGAATTCAGAATATATTCTTAAATGTTTAAAAGATTTAGTCAATAAGTTATTTGAGTACGTTTATCTTGTGTCTCTTCCTAAAATAGTTGATCTTAGCTTTTTGTACAAGGCTCCTTAAACCTATAAAAGGAGGCCTTAGGGTTAGACATAAGACACATCCCTTTTGACACACCTCATACACATCTCTTACATATACGTTTTCACACTTTCATTGTACGCAAGTTTGATTTATCAATCAAAGTGAAAGTTTGGTTTACACTGTTTGTGTGTTCTTGTTTGAGTATAATTCCGCATAATACTTAAATTGTTTTATACACAACAAAGTTTCTCTACGTGTTTAACTTGATTTAATCTCGTTTACACAAGCTAAATCAATCTAAGTTTGGGATCAACAAGTGGTATCAGAGCTTGTTGAGAAACTTTGATTTGAATAACGAAATCCAATATCGTGAGGTGAACAAGGCTAGAAAAGAAGTTGAAGAAAAGTCTGATGATGTTTTCAGTTAAGGCCAAGTCTACTTCAAGTTTCACAAGTTCTAATTCTTCTTCAAGTTCTAATAATGAGGTATGTGATGAATCTTCTTGTAGGTTAAATACTGAAAGACTTAATAAAGAAGTTTTAAAATTGAAATCAGATGTTTTAGACGTAAAAGCTAGACTTTCAAATTATCAAGTGGCACTTGTTCAAACTAAAAAGACTGTAGAAGAGTATAAGAAAATGGAATTTGACCTAAAAGATCAAATCAATATTTTAACTCATGATTTAAATGCTAGTGTTGAGGTTAGGAACATCTTGGAGAGATCCAATGGTGTTTTACAAGCTAAGTTAGATGAGGCTATCAAAAACAAAGATAATGTAGATCTTAAAGTTCAAAGATTTGATAAAGCTTCTCAAACCCTAGAAAAATGTGTTAGTGAACAAAGGGATTCTAGGGATATGAGTGGGATTGGGATGAAAGAATATGTTGTGTTCCACCACCTGCTGGGAACTTCTATGGTGTCCTAAGAAAGGATTTGTCTTGGACTGGTATACCAGAACTCCAAGAAAAGGAATTTATTCCTCCACCTAGAGTTCTTACCCCAGTAGAGGAGTATAAGCAGAAGTTAACTGATTTAGAACAATGGAAGAAATCCAATCATACTTTATTTGTTAAGGGTGGGATGCTTAGTGAGAGTCCAGTTGAATCTACACCCATTGTTGTGACCAACCCCACTACAGGAAAACCTGTTGATCTTGGCTCCCCTGCTAAGAGAAAACCTAGTGTTAAGTATGCTAAAATGTATAGAAAACCTAGGTCACCCCAAAGCCAACCAAGTGTTAATGGGATAGGGTTTAAGTCCTATGATCCAACCAGAACCGGAGGGATCTTCCTAGGAACAATCCAATAGATTATTAGAAGTCTTAGGAAAGATGGAGTAGAATGTGAATGTAGCTGAATGCTGACTAAGTACTGAAGCTAGCACTGGAACAATCACAACAAGGTGTTAGTGATGATGTATTGGTGAGCATTGAAGGGGTTGAAGAATGAAAAAGTAATGTTAGGATAAAGGGTGTAAAGAAAGAAGCCCTCCATACAACTTAGGCAGAAACCGGGTCAACACATCATGAAGACAACGCATCATGGACCCAGTGATGTTATGCACAACCCTTACCTAGCTACTCCGGCTTCTCTCAAAAGAAGTTTGTTTTATTGTCACGGAGATCAACACGACTTCTATTGACCTTCTCACTCCGAGATAGTTGATATTGAATAGGTGGCATCTGCTCCAGCCTCTGACTACTAAAAGTGCACAAATAGAGTCTAGAGCCAAGAGATAAATCAAATCTCGTTAGGGCACACGGATGAAGATCAAGAGAGTCCTATGCTATATCCTTGCGATATTGCTAGAACACTCAGAGTGATACTACTCAGTATTCAAAATGATGAGTGAAAATCCTTCCAGTGTTAACATCTAACAGCACTGCGGTAGGTCATGTGTAAGATTATTTTAGAATTGAACATGTGTTAACTAAAAAGCAACAGTGGTTTGATTCAGAATTGATTCAAACTCGTTTCAGGTTTCTACGCAATATCTTTATGGTCTTGCCAGAACATTCAGAGTGATATTCATTAATATTCACAGTGACGAATGGAAATCCTTCTAGTGTCAACATCAAACAGCGCGACGGTAGGTAACTTGCGAGATTCTTTATGATCAAGCTTGTGTCAACTGGAAAGCAACAATGGTAAGATTCCTAATGACTCAAACTTGTTCCAGGAATTTGAATTGACGACTTTAATCAAGCGGATATCTATCCAATTGATTCACTCTTTATGTTCGCAGTCTTGCTTTGAGACGGTCGAGTAAAGAGAACGGCTACTACATCCGCGAAAAACTGTCAAAGAGGTTCTTAATTGAAACTACCTAATCACATGTAAGATATTTAATATCTTCTAACGGTCTTCACCGACCGGAGGTAAAACGCTACCGATTTAGGACGAATGTCAAAGCCATTCAGTCCGTGTCTATGTTCTGTCTCAAGAAGGTGGCGTTACGGTGTACTCAGCAAAGTCGAAGATTCAAAACCACATATTCATGCCCAAAGACATTCAACAATCAAGAAAGCTAAAGACTTCCGCAACTCTGATGATCAAAATCTTCCTTATCAATTAAAGTAGAGGAATGACCTCTCTTCAAAGGAGATTGTTAGCAAGCTTTAAAGATTGTGAAAAGAATGAGCATGTGGATAAAGACACAAGATCGCATGTTGGCAAAGACAAGTCAAGAACGATTTGAAGATCTCAAGATAAAAGACAAAGTCGAAAGACAATGACAAAGGCTCAAAGATCACAACATGAAGGAACAAGACTACTATTACACGTTCAAGACTCATTTATGACGAAATTCATAATATCCATTGATCTCCAAATATCAAAGAGGAATAACCTCACATTGGGGGAGATTGTTAGCCTCAAAATATTGAGTCAAACAAGAATGTTCGGTCATAGGTTTATATTGTAATATTTAGTAGAACGTTGTAATAGTTAGTTAAAATAGTCGTGACATTACGGGCTTGATGGCTAGCTTAAAAGGCCTCTTTCAAGGTACTAAGCATTTATTCAAGCCCGACCCAATCAAACATATAGCCCATTATGCCACATGTAGGCAAGGCTATAAATACCCTTCCTAGCATGTTAGGAAGGGTGTTGCTTGTTCATTTTCTCTAATCTAACATTCCATAAGTTTCACACACTTCTCTATCTTTTCTCTCTCTAGTTTCTCTCTCTAGAATTGATCTATCTTCTACCTTTCTTTCTTGTTTAATCATCATAGTTTATTGGGACAACAATAACCATTTTCTATATTGCTTGTTTTACAGATGAATGCTTGTGTTCTACACCTTTACTGGTAAACCTATGAATATTGTTAATGCAATAATGCCTAAAAACGTTACTTGCATTTTTTGGTCTCGCTTAGTTTTGATTACGACAATATGTAAAAACAAGCATTTACAAAACAACGAAAAACGAATTCTTGAGTTCAAGTATTTTTTTCATTTTACCTATTTTCACTTAAGGTATGAATAAACAAGTACTAATCTTAATCAAGTGATCAAGTGATTTAATCTTTTCTTAAAACTCACTTTTTATCAAGTGTGACAAGTTTTTAATTAAACTTTCTTTTTAAGAAAATGTTTTATTAAATTAAATATTTGAAAATTTGAAAATGGCATATTCCCTTTTGATTTGGAATATCCTTTCTGGATATTTTTATAATCAGATATGACCTCCACCACTAAAGGACAAAAAGGGAACGGAGTCTAGTCCGACGGTTCCCTAGCGCCTAGGCGGTTCCTTATCGATAAGGTACCGCCGGCTGAGATAAGGAACCGCGGGCAGATATAACCATTTGCCCTTTGTCCTATAAATAGTGGACCTTTCTCAGATTTTAAATCCACCTTTTTTGCACACAAATTTCCAGATTCAAACATACTTCTTAAATCACTCAAATCCTTGATTATTTGATTGATTACTACTTGTTTAGAAGTAAATCTATCTCATCCATCCCTTTCTCTTCAAGTGGAAAGAGAAAAACACTATCATTGTGAAGTGTTGAGTCCACCACCAAAGATCCTTTGAAGATCAAATTTATACATTTGTTGTTGTGTAATAGCTGTGAAGATCCAAGTAGTTATGTCTATTTGGAAGTTGTGTATATACTAAGTATAGTTGTGTAGATTGGTCCTAGCTATGATTAGGGCTCGACTTTTAGCTTAGAGTCAGAAATTGGTTAAGCGACGTGTATGGTTTTCTCCACCATAAGGAGCTTGTTGTGTAGTGAACTCTCGAGTAAGGAGTACTCGAGGAGTGGAGTAGGAACAAGGAGTGAGCTTCGTTGCCGAACCACTATAAATCCTTGGTGTTTGGTTTGATCTTTCTTTACCCTTACTCTTTACATTCTTTAGTCTTTATGCATATATATTAGTTAGTATTAGTTTTAAATTACACTATCATTGTTCATATTGTGCATAAGAAGATTTCACTTATTTCCTTAAGTCTAAGTTTTTGAGAAAAAGGATTTTTTGAAAACCATCATTTAACAAGTAAATATAAGAAACTATTCAACCCCCCCTTCTAGTTTCTACAATTGGTATCAGAGCGGGTTGCTCAAGTATTTTTAAAGTATATTGTATTTTAAAACTTGAATCGATCTATGGATTCCAACAAGTACCTAGAAGAGCAATCTATGCAAAGACCACCACTTTTTGAAACCGATAGTTTTATTTATTGGAAAAATAGATTTGAGACTTATGTGAAATCAAAAGATTTAGATCTTTGGCATGTTATTACCAATGGTGATTTTTTACCTTATCAATTTAATGAAGTTTCTAAAACAAAGGAATTGGTCACTTTTGACAAAGCTAATGATGATACTAAAAAGAAACTTTCGAAAAATAATGAGGCTAAAATGGTGATTTATAATGCTTTGCCTAAGAAAGAGTATGAAAGGATTTTTATGTGTGAAACCGCTAAAGATATTTGGAACACTCTTTTAGTAACCCACCAAGGTAATAACCAAGTCAAAGAAAGCAAAATCGATCTTCTTGTCCAACAATATGAACAATTTGTCATCTTAGAAGATGAAGCGATTGATAGTGCTTTTACTAGATTTAACACTATTATTACTAGTCTAAAAGCACTTGATGAAGGTTTTTCTAGCAAGAACAATGTTAGGAAGTTTCTAAGGGCCTTACATCCGAAGTGGAGAGCAAAAGTCACAGCAATCGAAGAATCGAAAGACCTCTCAACTCTATCACTCGATGAACTCATAGGCAACTTGAAGGTTCATGAGATGATAATTTTGGACTCGGAGTTGGTGAAAACCAAGAGTGAAAGGAAGTCTTTTGCACTCAAAGCCAAGAAGGCACAAAGCGATCATGATAGTTCCTCGGATAGTGATGACGAGGAGTATGCTTTGGCAGTGAGAGATTTCAAGAGGTTCTTCAAAAGACGAGGTTGATAGGTGTGTAAACACCCATACTTTTTACCACTTAATTACAATAATAACCGAGCCAAAACGTGTATTTTATGTCGGAATTATGCGCGTTTTGTGTTTTTGTTGTGATTTAGGACGAAAAGGTGAAAAGTGGAGAAAACACGGCTTTCACGGGCTTATATCGAAGAAAAAGACGAAAGACGAAGTCGAAAGATCAAGAGTGCAAAAAGAACGGAAGTCCAAGACCAATTCTGAAGATTTATCGAAGAAAAAGTCAAAAGACGGAAGTTTATCAAAAGCCGAAGAACTCAAGTCTAATTTATTGAAGAATTACAAGACGAGTTCAAAGAAATCCCGAGCCAAAGTCATTAAAGTCCAAGATTTAAGAAAATTAAAGAAAGCAAGGACCTAATGACGCAATTAAGGAAAAGATGAAAGAGGGAGGAAGCTTCCTAAGCTCCGCCCTAATCTCCCTATATATAGTTTTCTACGTTTTCATTTCATAGTGGTTGGCTAACTTGACAAATTAGCTCTTCCACCATTTTCATTTTCTTGCAACTTTATTTTTCATGTCATTTTAATTAATTGTCTTGCACTTTAATTCCTTTAATTCAAGTAAGTGTTTTTAATTTTGTTGTTTAATCTTTATTTTCCTTTAATCAAGATTTTCTTTATCATTTTCATCCTACTTTTCTTGTCTTTGATTTGATTGTGGTTCGGATTAAGCATTGATTTTGCTTAATCTTATTGTTTATTTGATTAAAAAGTTCATCTTTTTATTTTCATCTAGGCTTGTATACGAATTAAGCTATAAGTTTGAGAATCTTAGTGGCTTATTTTGTATTTAGCTTATTTGATTTTAAAGTTTTCTAAAAAGTTTTATCTTTTTAAAGTTCGCTTATTTTGTGTTTTGATAAAGTCTTTAAATTGTTGCTTTTTGTCAAGTCTCATTATCTTTTTAATCAAGTTTCGGTTATTTCTTATTAGTATTAGCTTATTGGTTTTGCTTATTTGTATTACATTCCATCGGAATGGGATTTGGATTCCGACAGCTTGTTACGATCGCAAAAACCACAAGGGTTTCTACATTGCGATCGGTATTGTGATACTCCCCCTTATTCGGATCTAGGATTCCGATCTGGGATTCGGATCTGGGATTCGGATCTGGGATTCGGATCTGGGATTCAGATCTGGGATTCGGATCTGGGACAAAATTTTATATTTCCCGCCATTTTCTTAAACTTTATTTTAAATTGTTTTTATTTTAGTTTTATTTTAAGATTGCATTTTATTTAAGTGTTTTTCTAGTAATTTTCTAGTTAAATTTTTCACCTTGTTTTACTTTTATTATTCGTACCTGTCTTTAATTTTCTTTTAAATACTTTCCGCATTTACTTTTTAATTAGTTATAGATAATCAAATTTCTTTTTGTTAACCAAAAACGACTGAGTCACACTTTAAACTGGTAATCAATTCGATTAGACACCGAGAAAACGAACTTTTTCAACTAGCAAAATCTTAATTTCAAATGGCGCCGCTGCCGGCTCTTTTCGTGAAGATTAACGGTTTTTTGTGAGAGACGCGTTGGCTTTTGGGATCCGTTCACTCGTGAACGTTATTTTTCGTGTCAAAATTTTTCAAAAATCCAAAAACATTTGAAAAATCATAAAAAGGATTTCTTTTTCAAAGTTTTGCACCAAAAATATTCTTCTTGCTTGTCTATTTTTCTTCATGGATTCGTCTTGTGTACGGTGTGGGAGACCATGGCATGGTTTTCAAACATGTCAATGGTGTACTTGTGAGCGGTGTGGTTCTGATATCGACGATACACAATTTGGATTTTGTCCATTTTGCAATTCAAAAAATTCGTACTTCTCCTCTTACAATACTTTCTCACCCTCTCCCGTCTATGACGATCCTTATCCTCAAAATGCACCGAATTTTTCTCCATCCCCGTGGTGCTATAAGTGTGGGGGTCCTCACGAAAGTTTTCACTGTCCAACGGGGGATCAAAATTATTATAATTATACCCCTTCCAGTTTTGACCAACCCCTGCAATACCCAATTGATCATCAGCCTCGTCACGGGATGAGTTACCAAGAACCAATTGACGATCTTGCTACAGCCTTTCAAGAACAAAGAAACGATCTTGCTACAGCTTTTCAAGAACAAACGAAAGAGCTTTTACACACGCTGCAAACTTGTATGGAGTCATTTTTACAGCAGCAAGATCAGACGAGTACTCGTATCCCTGAGCTTATTATTAGCCCTTTAGGTATTGAGGAGAGCGATGACGATATTGAGGTTATTTTCGACGAGAAGGAATTTCTAAAGCAACTTAAGACTTCTCCCATTCCTCCTTCGTCTATTGCTATCACACCCGAGGAGCCCGTTGGCTCTCTCATCATGGAGGATGAGCATCTTGACGTTATCTCGGCAACTGAATCGGACAAATTCCTAAAGTCTAGTGTCGAGGAACTTGTCGTCATCCCAATTGAGCCCGCGGGTATTCCGGAAAATTTGTGTGATGTGCCGACTTTTGCGAAGCTTACGGACAAGTTTGCTTCGCTAGTCAATGATCACATACTCACAACTCCACATGCGATATTTGATCCTCCCAACAAGAGTTCAACATGTGGTGAGTATGATCATTTCGTCTTCGAGCCCGAGATTGAGGAAATTATCAACCGAGAGCTAGCTCTTTTACCTCCGCTTCCTCCTACAAGCGAGGTCGATTTTTCCAACATCGATGCCGAACTTGATGAGTTGGAACGTCTTATTTTTCATAATAATGACGAACCAACTCACTTGACCAATCATCCTATTCTCGAGGAGTTACCTAATCAACACTCCTCTTATGAGAATTACGTTTACCACATTCGTGAGGATTTACCTTATCAACAATCCCCACAAATGAATGATGGTTTCGTACTTGATCGTGATCTTTTCAAACGAGTTTCTACACTCTTTATCTACGATGATATCGACAAGATCTACTTTCATGAGGATAAATGCTTTGACCCGGGAGGTGACATGGACCATTCTATGATTGATAATTTTACGGTTTTGCCAATTGCTCAGCATCCATTGTCTTTGGGGGATGACAACTTTACCCACCCTACCTCCCGTGGATCTTGATTTCACATACTTCTCGTATGTTGAACAGACCTTTCTCCCATTCAAGACTTATCCCACCGCCTCTCCTTTTTTGATGTCAACCGGGAACGAGGACAAGGTCTTTGATCCCGGTATTACATTCGAGGCTTCCCCATGGACCATTTAATTCGGGGACGAGTCAGGCTCGTGACTCGGTTAACAAAAACAAGCGCTCTTCGGGAGGCAACCCGGTTATCTATCTTTATCTGTTTTCACCATAAGTGTAGGGGGAGCCCCGTGGTGTTCCTTGTTCTCTTTCTTATCATATGCAGGGATTCGAGCTTCAAAGACACACTCTTGATGACTTTTGAAGAATCGTGATTCCGTGTTCCCTTCTTCCCGGTTCTATCCTAAACTCTTTTTGATTCACTATTTTATATTTCTCAATATTAAAATAGGAATCTCGTTAGTTGTCTCTTCCTTAGCAAGATTTAAACAAAGTGCACAATGTCCTAAGTGTAGGGGAGTTTACTCCCACATGCTTAAACATTGAGGACAATGTTCATATTAAGTGTAGGGGGGACTTCTATCGAAGTTTTAAGTGGACTTTTCCATGAAAATGCCTTCATTTAACCGGAAAATCATCTTTTTCAACATTTTTCAAATTTTTAATTAACTTTGGCCATTTAGTCGTAATTTTTAAATTTTTATCATTGCTTTCATATGTATATATCCCGCAATAAAGTCAAAAATATTAATAAAGTGGTGTAGCTAGTTTAGAAGTCTTTGACATATTAGGCCCGTTGCGATTATTTTGACTCAACCCGAATAGACTTATCCAAGTTTATTCTAGCTAGTATCCTTAACCATGTAGACCTTAATTGGTTTATTAGGCTAAGCATCCACGAGTCTCATTACTTGAGATTTTAAATTGTGGAGAACGAGAAATGATAGAGTCAATTATAAGTCGGTATTCTTGCACAAGCTCACTTGGTGTAATTATTTGCCTATTCTCCCATCACTTGCTAATAATTTATCTGCAATAAGTAAGGTCGTACGATTTGAAAATTTACTTAGCTTCTAGCCCAAGATCGTTTAAAAGTTGCTCGGTAATGATAAGAGTTCATAGCCAAGGCATAACTTATGAAGCGGGGCGCAAAGATTGGCGAGTCCGAAAAGGCCCTAACAAGGCATGAGGATTCCATTTTATTGCTGAAGATCCAAAGTGATGTGAAAAGCATTATTCCCAAAGTCAATATGAAGGATCAAGACTCACGACGAAAAGCAATCAACTCCCATAAAGATCATGGAGAAGTCTATCCGAAAAGACCCTAACAAGGTATGAGGATAAATAGATCCAAGTCCGAAAAGGAGGCGGATCATTGTATCTCAAAATCCCAATTAGAGATTGAAGAAATAATCATGAAGTCGTGGTCAACAAAGTTGGAGTACCCCTCAAAAGTCTCCAAGTGAAGAAACTCTATAACGAAGAGAAAACCATTATCTCAAGAACGTCTCTCGAAGATATGAAGTATGAAGTACATGCCAAATATCGGCCCGAGAAAGGTCTCAAATCGTGAACCGAGTTATGCCAAGATATGAACTTTTTGATATCCCGAGAAGCAGTTTTAAGAGATTTTGTCCTTTAGCTAACTATTAATCAAATCGTCCTACTTTGCTTTCAGCCTAAATAAACTATCGAAATAAGTCCAAAAATGCATCTTCATGATCATTCTAAGACAAAAATAAAATATAAGAGATACAACTAGGAATAAGGGAGTTTAAGCATATAATTAAGCCATGTGTGTAAGTGTTTGTTTTGCTAACTTATAATAACAATGATCTCGTTTTTAAGCTTAGTTTGGGGAACGTGAAACTTGAGGATGATAAATCTTCGCAGCACCGAAGCCCTAATGTAAGTCTTAGATCTCTTTGCAAGTTATCTCCATATAGCTATTTTCTAGTGAAAATGGGTTTCTATCCTTTTGTTAACTTTAAAGTTTTAATTTCTCTTAGTACTCTAATTTTTGTTTTAGTAGTATGTTAATAAGGCCAGGGTTGATTGATTATGAGAAAAGTGTAAAATTTCTTTATCACTAAGCATTGCATGAGGGCATGGCAATGGTTAAGTGTAGGGGATTTGATAGGTGTGTAAACACCCATCCTTTTTACCACTTAATTACAATAATAACCGATCCAAAACGTGTATTTTATGTCATTTATGTAGGAATTATGCGCGGTTTGTGTTTTTGTTGTGATTTAGGACAAAAAGGTGAAAAGTGGAGAAAACACGGCTTTCACGGGCTTTTATCGAAGAAAAAGATGAAAGACGAAGTCGAAAGATCAAGAGTGCAAAAAGAACGGAAGTCCAAGACCAATTCTGAAGATTTATCGAAGAAAAGGTCAAAAGACGGAAGTTTACCAAAAGCTGAAGAACTCAAGTCTAATTTATTGAAGAATTACAAGACGAAAGAAATCCCGAGCCAAAGTCATTAAAGTCCAAGATTTAAGAAAATTAAAGAAATCAAGGACCTAATGACGCAATTAAGGAAAAGATGAAAGAGGGAGGAAGCTTCCTAAGCTCCTCCCTAATCTCCCTATATATAGTTTTCTATGTTTTCATTTCATAGTGGCTGGCTAACTTGACAAATTAGCTCTTCCACCATTTTCATTTTCTTGCAACTTTATTTTTCATGTCATTTTAATTAATTGTCTTGCACTTTAATTCCTTTAATTCAAGTAAGTGTTTTTAATTTTGTTGTTTAATCTTTATTTTCCTTTAATCAAGATTTTCTTTATCATTCTCATCCTACTTTTCTTGTCTTTGATTTGATTGTGGTTCAGATTAAGCATTGATTTTGCTTAATCTTATTGTTTATTTGATTAAAAAGTTCATCTTTTTATTTTCATCTAGGCTTGTATACGAATTAAGCTATAAGTCTGACAATCTTATTGAATTATTTTGTATTTAGCTTATTTGATTTTAAAGTTTTCTAAAAAGTTTTATCTTTTTAAAGTTTGCTTATTTTGTTTGCTTATTTTGTGTTTTGATAAAGTCTTTAAATTTGTTGCTTTTTGTCTCGTCTCATTATCTTTTTAATCAAGTTTCGGTTATTGCTTATTAGTATTAGCTTATTGGTTTTGCTTATTTGTATTACATTCCATCGGAATGGGATTTGGATTCCGACAGCTTGTTACGATCGCAAAAACCACAAGGGTTTCTACATTGCGATCGGTATTGTGATACTCCCCCTTATTCGGATCTAGGATTCCGATCTGGGATTCGGATCTGGGATTCGGATCTGGGATTCGGATCTGGGATTCGGATCTGGGATTCGGATCTGGGATTCGGATCTAGGATTCGGATCTGGGATTCCGATCTGGGATTCCGATCTGGGATTCCGATCTGGGATTCCGATCTGGGATTCGGATCTGGGACAAAATTTTATATTTCCCGCCATTTTCTTGAACTTTATTTTAAATTGTTTTTATTTTAGTTTTATTTTAAGATTGCATTTTATTTAAGTGTTTTTCTAGTAATTTTCTAGCTTAATTTTTCACCTTGTTTTACTTTTATTATTTGTACCTGTCTTTAATTTTCTTTTAAATACTTTCCGCATTTACTTTTTAATTAGTTATAGATAATCAAATTTCTTTTTGTTAACCAAAAACGACTGAGTTACACTTTAAACTGGTAATCAATTCGATTAGACACCGAGAAAACGAACTTTTTCAACTAGCAAAATCTTAATTTCAGAGGTCAACACGTGAGGCAACCCAACAATGACAAGAAACCATTCTTAAAGAATAGGTTTGCCAAGAACGAAAAGGGTGATAGGAATTGCTTTAGATGTGGTGATCCAAATCATTTCATTAATGAGTGTCCAAAGCCTTCATGCGATAAGAATCACACGGCATTCGTTAGTGGTTCTTGGAGCGATAGCGGTGAAGATGTTGATGACAACCCCAAAGAGGAGAAATGTCTCATGGCTCACACTTCTAAAGAGGTACATTCCGAAACCAAATATTATAGCAATGATAGCTCCACCTTAGATGATATTGAATTAGAAGGCCAATATGACAATTTACACAAACTTAGCCTTAAATTCATAGAAAAGAACAAAACACTAAAATCAACTAAAACTAAGCTTGAAAATGAGATTAATGAACTTAGGGAAAAATTAGCCAAGCTTGAGAAAAATAAAGAAGTTGATATAGTTTGCTTAAGTTGTGAGAAACTTAGGTTAGAGAATGAAGATCTCAAGAGCACTTCCATTAAACTGGAAAAGTTCATGAATGGTACTACTGCTCTTGGTGATATGTTAAACAAACAAATTCATTCTAAGGAAAGACTTGGTGTAGGTTTTAACTCAAATAAAGCATCAACTAGTGAACCTAAACAAGTCCGATTTTCAGAAAAACTATCTGATGTACGCGGTCCCAAACTGTATGGGGTGGTTCCTTATCACTATGGAACCACCGCCATAGATAAGGTACCGTGTCCAGAAAGTATTTTTGATGAAAATCCTGAACTTTCTGTAAAGTCAAATTTAGATGAACATCCTAAGCATCTTATTGTTAACAAAGTGAAATTACCCATACTTGACGACAATGCCGTTGATAAGTTCTATAAGCCTTTGAGTAAACCTCTAATGGGAAATAGAAGTTTATCAAGACCATCTTCTACTCCACCAAGAGTACGGAATGAGTCTAGGCCTAGAAGTAGAACGACAACACCTAGAAGAGATAGTCAAAACAATTCACGACCTAGAAGTAAAACTCCAACACCTAGAAGGAATGACCATAACTCTAAACCAAGATCAAATACACCTAGGAGAAATAATAAACAACAAAATGGTTATATGAATTATTATCCTCCTCCCTTTTGTTCCCCATGGGGAAACCCTCCTCCATTCATGCATCCCAACCAAATGCAAGGGATGTTTGGAACTAACAATTTTGGACCCATGAGATATTGGGGACCAAATGTTTGATCGTGTATGTTGTTACCTAGATATGCTTGGGAATTGATTTGGAACCCGACGAGTGGATTAAAGATAGTGGTTGTTCTAAACACATGACGGGTAATCGAAGTTTGTTCTCACGGTACAAAGCATATGATGGAGGTAACGTCACATTCGCTAGTAGTCTACGTGGTAATATCATTGGCAAAGGTACGGTTTCTCTTGACTCCATAACTATTGAAAATGTTGAGCACGTAGATAATTTAGGTTTTAACCTTTTAAGCATAGGTCAAATTTGTGACAATAAGTGTAAGGTCATCTTTTCGGAAAATGATAGTGAAATCGTAAAAGATGGAAAGGTTATTAGAAAAGGTGTTAGAAAGCATGGGCTTTATGTCATGAAGGTCAATAGAAGTCAAAAGACAACATATGTCTTGCGACTATAGATGATAGTTCTACTCTTTGGCATAGGAGATTAGGTCACGCTAATATGCGTCTAATTCAATCTGTAGTCTCTAAGGAGTTGGTAAGACACCTCCCCAAGATGAAGTTTGATAGTCACTTTTGTGATGCTTGCAAAGTTGGAAAGCAATTTCACTCAAGTCACAAAGCCAAGAATTTGGTTTCAACCTCTCGGTGCTTAGAACTCCTACATATGGATCTCTTTGGACCTACCGCCATACGGAGTTATGAAGGTAACCTTTATACCCTAGTTATAGTTGATGACTACTCTAGATTCACTTGGACTAGATTTTTGGCATCTAATAATGAAGCTTTCAATCATTTCGAAATCTTTAGTCGAAGATTTCAAAATCAACTAGGATGTCCGATTGTCTCTATTAGGACGGATCATGGTAAGGAATTTGATAATGAAGTGCAATTTGGTGCCTTTTGTGAAGCTCATGGTATTACCCATAACTTCTCGGCTCCTCGCACTCCACAATCAAATGGGGTAGTTGAAAGGAAGAATAGGACCATCCAAGAGATGAGTAGGACGATGTTAAACGAGCAATCTTGCCTCAAAAGTTTTGGTGCAATGTCGTGGACACATCGACTTATATTCTCAACCGAATTCTTATTCGACCTTTCCTAGGAAAGACCCCCTATGATATTCTTAAAGGTAAGAAACCCTCATTGGAATACTTTAGGGTGTTTGGAAGCAAGTGCTTTATCCTGAACACCAAAGACTACCTTACCAAGTTTAACCCAAAGTCTTACGAAGGTATCTTTTTAGGTTATTCTCAAACTAGCAAAGACTACATAGTCCTCAATAGAACCTCGGGCGTAATTGAAGAATCACTTAACGTGACTTTTGATGAAACCCCTCCTTTAACCAAGACACCACCATTGGTTGATGATGACTTGGATGAAGTAGAAGTAGTTAGAGCCAAAGAGGTTAGAAAAATAGGAGTTGAAGACCTTAGTGTTGAAAAGGAAGTAAACATTAAGGAGTCTAAGGATCATACTCTCAATAATATCATTGGTGACTTAAATCAAAGGACCCTAAGATCTCAAGTCCAAAACCAAAGTAACTTCTTTTGTTTCGTCTCCTTGATTGAACCAAAGAATGTTAAAGAATCTTTGACGGATGAGAGTTGGGTCATTGCGATGTAAGAAGAATTGAATCAATTCGTTGCTAATGATGTTTGGGAAATTGTTCCTCCACCTAGAAGTTCTACCATTATAGGAACCAAATGGGTATATAGGAATAAGCTAGATGAGAATGGTGTTGTGTCTCGTAACAAAGCTAGACTTGTAGCACAAGGCTATAATCAACAAGAAGGGATTGATTATGACGAGACATATGCACCGGTAGCTAGATTAGAATCCATTAGAATCCTTTTAGCCTACGCTTGTACCTTAGATATTAAGCTTCAAAAAATGGATGAAAAGAGTGCGTTTCTTAACGGTTTGATCAATGAGGAGGTATATGTGGCTCAACCTCCCGGCTTCATTGATTTTGAGAAACCAGATCATGTTTACAAGCTTAAGAAGGCACTTTATGGTCTTAAACAAGCACCCAAAGCTTGGTATGATAGACTTAAAGCGTTTCTTGTTAAACATGAGTATACCATGAGAATGGTAGACAACACTCTCTTTACAAAGAAGAAAGGTTCCCACCTCATAATCGTACAAATATATGTTGATGACATTATATTTGGCTCAACTTGTCAAGAATTGTGTGATGACTTAGCCAAACTCATGCATGATGAGTTCAAAATGAGTATGATGGGAGAACTTAACTTCTTTTTAGGACTCCAAATTAAACAAATGGACGATGGTATTTTCTTTAGTCAATCTAAGTACGCTAAAGAAATGCTAAAGAAATTTGGATTAGAAGAATCTAGACCAATGAAGACCCCAATGGCCTCGGATACTAAACTCACCGTAGATGATGATTGTGAGTCGGTAGACAACACCAAATATAGAGGTATGATTGGTAGTTTGTTGTACCTAACGGCAAGTCGACCGGATATCATGTTTAGTGTTTGCCTTTTTGCTCGCTTCCAAGAGGCTCCCAAAACCTCTCACCTTGAAGCGGTTAAGCGTATCTTCCGATACATTAAGGGCGCTATAAATTTAGGATTATGGTATCCTAAAGGAACCGGCGTAGAAACCATTGTCTACGCAGACTCGGATCATGTGGGAGACTATGTGGACCGGAAAAGCACTAGTGGTGTTTGTACATTCATGGGTTGTTGTTTAACTTCTTGGTTCTCCAAGAAACAAACCGCTCTTGCGATATCCACCATGGAATCCGAGTATGTGAGTGCCAGAAAAGCATGCCAACAAGCTCTATGGATGAATCAAGCGCTTGTTGATTACGGGATTCGTCTTGATGATGTTCCCATCATGTGCGACAATAAAGGTGCTATAGACCATAGCAAGAATCCCGTGCAACATTCGCGAACCAAGCACATAGAAATTTGTCACCATTTTCTTAGGGATAATTTTCAAAAGGGGAACATTTCAATTGAGAAGGTACCCTCCGAGGATAACTTAGCCGACATCTTCACTAAGCCACTTAAGAGGGAACCTTTTAATTGCTTGCGTCTAGCTCTAGGATTAATGGAACATATTCCTTAATTGCTTTCTCTTTATTGAGTCTCTTTCTTTCCTTTGAGTCTTTTATCACTTTGAGTCTTTGAGTCTCCTAAACTCTTCTTGAAAATCTTCTCTTCTCCTTTTCAAAATCCTCAAAGTCTCTTTCGAAAATGGTCAAAAAAAATAATAAAAAAAAATGTTTTGACATTGTTAAGTCAATCTAAAAATGTTTTTCATAGATTCTTGCTATTAATCTCGAGCTCACATAATTCATATGTATGATTCTCTCAAAAATAGCAAGAACAAGATAGAATCATGGAGGATCATTGTGTCTTGACTTAAGGTCTTATCTTACACACCTCTGTAGGATATGTAAATCTATGCTTATGTTTTTAGAGAGAGAAAGAGATAGAAAGATGGTGGATTTCACACTTCTAGAGAGAGAAAGTTTAAGAGAACTATGTGTTATTCAAATGAAATCACCACCCTCTCCATCAATGGAGAGGGTTTATATACCAAGCCCATAAGATGGGCTTGGGCTTACATTTGGGCCGGCCATACAAGCATGGACCGGGCTTTTCCTTGTTTAGTTAATTAAAATACATCTAGACTACGAGCTACAACTTAATATATTGTCGGAGTGACCGAATCTTCCTAAATATGTAAAAACGTATTTCCAACAATCTCCCCCTAAGGGAGGTCACTCCAAACAAGGGCGTTACCCGAGTTACAATAATGAAATAAACCTAGCATACTATGCTTGTCTTGAGCTCGTAGTCTTCGTCTTTCTTTTCTTTTTCTTTTCTGGTGAACATGCTGATGTGATCTTTGATATAAATCTTGAGCATTAATCTCTTGCCTTGATCTCGTGCATCCATCACTTGTGATCTTCGCCTCTTCGTGACACCATGTCCCACATACTTATACCTTAGTAATTCTTGAAAGCTTCAGAGTTCGATACAGCGGAAGACTTAACTTTTAGGCTTTCTTGAATTGGATGAGGTATTAAGTGCATAAAGTATAAGCATGCGGGGACGACTTCTTCTTGGATCCCGCAACGCCACCGTCTTCAAATGCCGCAACATAAGTAGACACGAACGAAATGGCTTTGAACATTTCATTCTAATTCGGTAGCATTTTACCTCCGGTCGGTGAAGACCGTTGGACGATATAAAATATCGTACTTGTGGCAGGTAGACTTAATTAAAAATCTCCTTGACAAGATTTCGCGGGTAAACCCGTTCTCTTTACTCGACCGTCCAAAGCTGACTGCGAACGTAAAGAGTGAATCATTTGGATAAAATTATCCGCATGATTGAACCTGTCAATTCTGATTCATGGAACAAGTTTGATTCATTAAAGAATCGCACCATCGTTGCTTTCTAGTTGTCACGAGCTTGATTCATATTGAATCTTGCAAGTTACCTACCAAGTGTTGTTTGAGGTTAAAACTAGAAGGATTTCCACTCATCACTGTGAACACTAAGGTATCACTCTGAGTGTTCTGGCAAGATCACTTAGATATTGCGTAGAGGCCTGGAACGTGTTTAAATTCAGTTAAGAATTAAACTACTGTTGCTTTCCAGTTATCACAAGTTTGATTCATAAAGAATCGCACAAGTCACCTACCATGCGCTTTTTGATATTCGCTCAAGAAGCATTTCCATCTTCATTGTAAATACTTTCGTATTACTCGGATGTTCAGGCAAGATCATGAAGATTTTGCATAGGACTCTTAAAATCTTTCTTACTTTTCACAGTGTGTGAAGAAGCAAGGAAATATGGAAGTGTGTCCTAATGAGATATTTGATGATCTCAAATGGCTCTAGACTCGATCGTTCATTTTGGATTTTAGTGATCGGAGGCTAGAGAGGAGTGCCACCATTTCAATACCAATTTATTCGGAGTGAATAAATCAATAGATAACGTGTTGTCTCCGTGGGATTAAAACAAATACCTTTTGAGAGATATCTGAGTTAGCTGGGATGGGTTGTGCATTGCATCTCTGGGTCCATGATGTCTTATCTTCAATATCAAGCATCACTAAAGATGATCTCAATAGCATATGTATTGACCCGGTTTCTGCCTAAAGTTGTAAGAAGGGCTTCTTTCTTTACACCCTTTATCTTTACAATTCTTTTTCATTCTTCAACCCCTTCAATGCTTACCAATACGTCATAACTAGCACCTTGTTATGATTTTTCCAGTGCTAACTTAAGTACTTGGTCGGCATTCAGCTACGTTCACAATCTTTCTCCATCTTTCCTAAGGACTACTATTTCTAGCTATGGAATGTCCTTGGGAAGATTCCTCCGGTTCTGGAAGAATCATAGGACTTAACCTATCCTACCATCCTTATATCACCACATTCTTCATCGTCGTGAAATAAATGGGTTTTGGGTAAGTATAAATCACCATGCAATCTATTTTTGATATGCAAATCCGTTTTGCTCCCCCTTAACATATGCCACGATATTCGAAAACATTTCGCATATGTCGGGATGAGCCAGCACATTAAGTCAAACCATTTGTGATAATATACCATATTAAATCACATTTTCTCCCCCATATTAAAAATATTAACCCAATCGATGTTTTTAATATCAGTTGATTTAATGAAGTTTTAACAAAGGTTTTGGGAAGAAAAATGCAAGTCCATTTTATCTTCATGATATCAAACGTATGAGATATGATACCGATTTGTAACATGATCACATATTTACCATATTAAAAAAGAATTGACAAGGTTGGACCTGATAGATGAGAACATCCTATGATAAGATCAAATGGTTCTTGTCAGCATATGGTGGTCACCTCGTCACGTCTGAAGTTATCTCTTGACACCACATGTACGATTGGTTTTGTATTCTTGACACCAACTTGTGAACTTGGCACTTTCGGCATCAAAGATTCTGAATGCTTGACAATTGCTCCCCCTCAATTGTTGACCCGTGTTCTATTGAAAGAGTTGTAGTCGTCGGTTGAGTAGTCGCATCGTCGAGTATGTAGATACCAATTGTAGATTGCTATGATTGTAGAGATGATAGCTTCATAAAAACAAGACTTCTCTTGTTTTAACAAATAAATGCACTGAAACGTACATTGATTTGTGTTAGACCAAGTTATAAAGTAAACTTGATCCCTTACAAGGTTTTAAAGTAAACCTTACCTGAGAAAATTAATTCCCGTTGTGAGCCAAAACTTTCATAAGAAATACTTGACTTTAATATGAAAACCGGGTTGCAGTCTGAAATAACTACAAGCCATATAGGCATGTTTTATGAAATATTTACAACTTTTGTACGAACTCTATTTATGGCGCCGTGTCGATATTAATCAACATTTCTAAGGCCGTAAATATTATCGTACCAAAAGACATGCCTTTGAAAAATTAAAGTAAAAATATTTTTGGATTTTCATGAAATTTTCAATTTTTATGGTTTTTATATGGTTTTATATTTTTGTATTTTGCTTTTGTGGATTAAAGTATAAACAATATATACAGATGATCACCAAGGATACGAAGAATAGTTTTACCACCACTATTCTTTCGCTTCAACTGCCAGTTCCTTTAGAGTCTCAGGCGAGAAGGTTCTCATTCCTATCTTGTCGGCCAAAAATTCAATTCGAGCGCGATCTAAAGCCTTCGTGAAAATATCCGCCAATTGATACTCAGATCGGACAAAGTAAAGCTCGATCACTCCATTTTCCACTTGCTCCTTGATGAAGTGGTAGCGAATGTCAATGTTCTTCGACCGGGAGAACTGAACATTGTTGCAGCATAAGGCAATTGCACTATTGTTGTCACAGTACATCGGAATTTTGTTGAAACCTAGACCATAGTCGGTTAATTGCGATCTCATCCAAAGAATTTGAGCACAGCAACCAGACATAGCTATGTATTCTACTTCCGTACATGAAATTGCAGCGCTTTTCTGCCTTTTCGATGCCCAACTGATTAGTCGATCTCCTAGTAGTTGCAAAGTTCCATTCGTGCTACGCCTTGGATCTTGAAAATCCGCATGATCCGCATCTGCATATGCCATTAATGCAATCGAAGAGTCCTTCGAATACCAAAGTCCCCGATTAATGGTTCCTTTAAGATAACGATAGGTACGTTTCACAGTGGCCAAGTGTAACTCAGTAGGTCGAGTTTGATACCGAGCACACATACATATAGCAAATTGAAGATCAGGTCGACTAGCTGTGATATACAGAAGAGTACCGATCATTCCACGATAAAGGGTCGGATCAACGGCAACTCCATGTGGATCTGCATCAAGCTTAGATTTTTCCACCATTGGAGTGTCCACGGGGTCGCAAGATTCCATCTTATATTTCTTAAGCGATTCAAGGGCATACTTGGATTGATTGATAAAGATGCCTCTGGGACTCTGAGATATCTGAAGACCTAAGAAGAATGATACCTTGCCCATCATTGACATCTTAAACTTGGAAGACATGAGTGTCCCAAATTCGTCGGATAAGGTTTGGGTCGAGGCTGCAAATATAATATCATCAACATATATTTGTACCATAATCATATCTTTACCTCGTTTCTGAATGAACAGCGTGGGATCCACCTTGCCTTTAGCGAAGCCTTGCGTAATGAGGAATTGTGACAATAGATCATACCATGCGCGTGGAGCTTGCTTCAACCCATAGAGAGACTTTTTAAGCTTGTACACATGATTAGGATATTTAGGATTCACAAAACCATCCGGCTGTTGAACATAGACCTCTTCCTTGATTTCACCATTAAGAAATGCCGTCTTCACATCCATCTGATAAACGATCATATTCATATGGGCCGCATAAGCGAGGAATAGTATGATAGCTTCCAAACGGGCAACAGGTGCAAAGGATTCCATAAAGTCGATGCCCAGTAATTGCTTGTATCCACAAGCTACTAGTCGAGCTTTGTTCTTCAATATTCCGCCTAACTCATCGAATTTCACCTTGTAAACCCATTTCAAAGTGAGTAACTACACTTGATCCGGGCATGGGACAAGTTCCCATACTTCAAGACGTATGAATTCGTTAAGTTCTTCTTGCATAGCTTCTATCTAACAGGATTGAGTAAAAGCTTGTTGCCATGTCTTAGGTTCAACTTCAGTGAGAAAAGCATCAAAATGACAAAACATTGCATTTTCTTGTAGCTGACTTCGTGTGGATACTGGACGATTAGGGTCACCAATAATAGAATCTATAGGATGATCCTTTGTCCACTTGTTGTCATGTTCACGAATCTGTGGATTGGAGTAAACCGTAGAAGGAGTTTCCTCTGAGGTGGACGACCCGGCTTGATTAGGGTCGAGAATTGGTACACCAAAGAATGGAAGTTCACGCATTTGAGCAAATTCCAAATCGTGATCATCATCATCCTCTTCATCATCAATAGGCATGACATGGGTAGTTGGTTCGGGTGTTGGTTGAGAATTACTCGTTGATGGTATATCTTGACCAATTGTAGGTGCAGACGTATCTGATTGTGCTTCGGTTGCAGGAGCGACAACTTCGGTTACCGGAGCTATTACCTCAGGTTCTAGAGCAACAATACTTGGAGGAGTAAAGAATTCATCAAAGAACGGTTGAAACAACGTATCCCATTCAGTCCTAGAAGGTGGTTTAAATGATGATGAAGTAGGGTTATTTGGGACAAGACCAGAACTAATGTTACTGGGTCCCATTTCATGAAGTGCGGGTTCAGAGCTGCTTTGCTCAGAAGCCATTGCTGTCAGCTCATCAAAATCAACATTCATAGTTTCGAGGATCTTGCGAGAGTTACGGTTGTAGATTCGGTATGTCGGGCGTAACCAATGAAAATACCAATATCAGCCTTTGGTTGAAGTTTTCCCAAATTGTCACCATCATTATTTGGATAGCAAAGAGAACCAAATACATGAAGATATGATAAATCTGGTACTTTTCCATGGAGAAGCTCATAAGGTGTTTTACCATGGCGTTTACGAATTAGTGACCGGTTTTGGGTGTACACTGCTGTAGATACTGCTTCTGTCCATAAAACAATGGAGCCTTTGCGTAAATTAACATCGTTCGAGCAGCTTCCATAAGTGTGCGATTTCGCCTTTCAACGACACCGTTTTGTTGTGGAGTGCGTGCAACGGATGTTTCATGAGATATGCCAACTTCTTCATAATAATCACGCAAGATTTGATTCACAAATTCGGTTCTATTATCTGTACGAATGCGTCGGACAGTAGTGTTGAGACGCACTTGAATCATCTTGAGAAATCCGATGATGAATTTAGGTGCCTCATTTTTTGCGTTAAGAAATTTCACCCATGTAAACCGAGAGTAATCATCGACAATGACGAGGATGTACTTTTTGCCACTAAGACTTTCAACACGCATAGGTCCACAAAGATCCATATGCAACAGATAAAGTTTCTCTTGGTTGGTGTCTTCCGTCTTGGGTTTGTATGATTTCTTAGTGCTTTTCCCCATTGTACACGCAGAACACAAATGATCCTTGTGAAATGATAGTTTAGGAAGACCACGAACAAGTTCGTTTTTCGCCAAGTGATTTATAGCGTCAAAGTTAAGATAAGATAACCGTCGATGCCATAACCATGACTTAGTCTTTGATGCTTTGGAGAGAAGACATACGGGAGAAGCGGCCATCATGTCTTGTAGAGACAAAGTATACAAATTATTCCCTCGAGTACCTTTCAATAAATCAACCCCTTCCAAATTACGAATGAAGCAGGTATGTTCTCGAAAAGCAACTTCTAGGTTTGCATCACAAAATTGTCCCACAGAAAATAAGTTGTGACCAAGACCTTCCACGTAATACACTCTTGAAATTATAACATTCCCAATATGATATTCACCGTAACCCATTATCTTTGCAATATGATCATTTCCAAATCGAACCGTACCAAGAAACTTGCTGACGAAATTTCTGAGCTGAGAGCGATCTCCGGTCATATGCTTGGAGCAACCAGAGTCCAGATACTAGAGAACAATTTGGACCACCTGTTTTCAATAACAACAGTAGACAATGCATTGGAAACTATTGGTTCCTGAGTGTTAGCAGATACAGATAAAATATTATCAGAATTGCTAACATTTTTGTGACCCTTAGATTTCCTGCGTTTTCTAATGTGAGTCTTAGCACTAACAGGTTTTACTGTTCTAACTTTCTTAGGTTTTGGATTATTCGTGGGCACTACAGTGGGAGTAGACCTATTTAAATGGCACTTGGTTCCTACAGTAGTGTTGGTGTTCCTAGTTAAAGGACACACTTGTGTTTTGGTAGCCTTGGTACTCCTAGTTAAAGGGCACGCTTTCTTCGCTGTAGTGGGAGTGATCCTAGTCAAAGGGCACGTATTTCCTACTATAGTGAAAGTTCTACCAGTGGGGCGCCACATCCAACCAACTTGGGTTAACACTTTCCCAGTCGGTTTCCATTCTAATCCATTTTTCCGGGCATACATCTCATTCACATGGTCAATAAGGCAAGAATCATGACGACTAGAAAACATACATTCATTGCAATTCCAACATTTCAAATTAGAATTCACACTAGGCTTAGAACGCTGCACAACCGCAGAAATAACATTCCTAGGATGGGCTTCTACTTTCTTCTTCACTTGACTACTAGATGGGGGCAAGATCCTATCATTCTTCTTGTTTCTCTTAAGCTTAGATCTTTGAGCCTTAGTAGTAGTGCTTACTCCTGTAGAAGGCAACACGGGAATATTAGAAGCTGGTTTTGATTCCGCCTTATCTTTAGTGACCAAAGTTTGAGATGGTTTAGTCCTAGGGCCCTTGTTAAGTGGTGTGACGGCTATAAGGTTCCTTTTGATTGCACTAGAGGACGATGCTGAGATAGTAGTTGCGTTATCCACAACATTCTTACCTTTTAGAGTACGAAGTGTTTCCTTTAACTCGGCCAAGACCAGATTTTTATCACAAATTTGTTCCCTCAAATCAGATATTTCCACCGACTTTCGATTCAATTGTTCAATCAATGATTGATTTTGTGCAGTGGTATCAACACATGCGGGATTTACTGAGTCGAAGAGTCGTGTATTTTTCTGTTTTAAGTTATCAACTTTGGACAAAATTTTGGAAACTCGATTATCTAGATCAAGTTTAAAATTCTCAGCGGCCTCAAGTACGTTCACACAGTTAAGCTCCTTAGATTTCTCTATGTCTATCGGCAAAGATTGAGCAACTTTGTCACTTGGCTGACGCTGTTTTGATTGTAAATTCAATCGAAAATTCTTTTCAAAGTTTGCATCATCGATATTAACACCTTCGAATGACGTTTCAAAGATTTCTTGAATAAATTTTTGCTTGCATTCAAGCAAAATACAATGTGTTTGAATCTCATCAAAACGTTTTGAAAGCAAAGAATATGAATCTTGAAGCTTTAAAAATTCAGCGTCAGATTCGTGACAATTACTATCTACCACATTATCCACAGATTCAACATTATGCACAATAGAATCAGTATCAACACTTTTATTCACACAGACAGAAACTATATCATGAGACATCACTTGCTTCAGAAGCTGATCATTTTGGCGTGAAACCCGTTCTATTTCAAGTAAACTGTTTTCATAAGCATCATCCATTTCATTGAAAACACGTCTAACTTCTTCTATTTCCAAAAGCAAATCTTGATCAAGATTACTAAGACAAGCTTTAACATTCTTTACAAACGGAACAATTTCATCTCGAAACGCAGCTCTAGTGTGCTCAAAGTTCCATTCACCTTCCGTTATGGCCGAAGCCGTCGTACGTTCCAAAATGACCTTGTCAAAATCGGCTAAGTGTTGGTGAACCGTATTTAAGTTAACGGACGCCTTGCTTACCGGTGGAATTAACTTTGTTAAATTCGTTTTGACAAGTGTAGGAGACGTACTAGGAAGGTTTTCATTTGACAAACTTTGGGGCACAAGAACTGTCAATTCTGCTAATTCCTTTTGTAAGCGAATGCGTGTCTTTTCGAAAATTGATCTTTGTTATGTTGATCATAATCAATTGTATGGAATTTTGAAAGCATTTTAAAATGAGTTTCATCCGCAAGTGACTGTGTCTCCTCAGTACTACGAACAAAAGGTGCTTCTTTCGATTTGCCAATTATGGTCATATCATAAAGACCGGAAATATGTTCCTGAGCTTGTTTTGCATAACCGGGATTAGGTGGTAAATCTTAAAGACGTTTAAGTTCGAGTTCTTTAAATGATTTAGTTAAAAGATGAACTTTTTCTGTGGAAGCATATTGTTTTAAAAGTTGTTGTTCTTTGAATTTAAGAAGTTTGGTAGCATTAATTTCCGATTCAAACTTTTTAGACTCGAGAGTTTCGAAATCCATTTTAAGTTTCTGAAAATCATTGACAATCGACTCTTTTTCTTTTAATTCATTGGAAAGATTAGCTTTTAATGATTCAATTTCTTTCAAGTGTTCAATCTTTTCAAAACGAAATTGGTCAAATTCAGAAAATGTTATTTTCTCTGCTTGAGGGACCATTTCAAAAGTTTTGACTTTTTCTTTATGCAACGCAAGCTCAACAGTTAGGGTGGAATTGGTATCTACGGATTGTCTGAGGGCCATATGCATCTGATCAATAATATGTTTAGGTACCATGACCAAATCATGTTGAGCATAAGATTCCATACCTGTCGTAGCATTTGGTTGAGGTTCACTCAAATGTGTAGGATTGGGTACCACATCATTTGAGTTACTAGTTCCCGAATGCTGTTCGAGGTTGTCATTTTCATGCCCAACTTGATGTTGGTTATCATCAATATTATTAGATGTGGTTGGTACCTCACTGACGACATCAGAACCGTAGTGAGAGAGATTAGCAACGAGAGCAGCTTGGGCAGAGTGAATGTCATCACAATCCGAATCGTATGCATCAAGATCGTCCGCTTGATAAGCTGCATTAGAAGTGGAAACGACTGCAATGCCTCAGTATCTGCTGCCCCTGGGTCTGCAAGAAATGCTAACTCCTCTGAATCCAAGATCTTCCCCTTAGACTGAGCATCAACCAAATACATCTTCTCACGAAACCATGCATCATCCCTCATCCTTTTCGGTTGAGTGCATTCCCTAGCCATATGACCTTGTCCTCGGCAATTGTAGCAAGTCACAACCTTTTTAGGACCAATAGGACTTCCATTTCCACTAGCTTGAGAATTCACAGCTTGATTGTTCCCAATACTTGTAGGAGGTCCATATGAATTTTGCCTTCCCTGAATAGGTTGCACCGTCACTTGACCATCTTGAACAGTGGCCTGTTGTCGAGGATTTGAAGAGGTGCGGAGCTGATTGTTTGTTGGTGGAAATCCTCTAGTTGCAACAAGTTTTGACAAGTAGGCAGTGAGATGGTTTAGTACATCAGCTGGCGTATCATTTGGAGTAAAGACCGGTGCTTGGATTGGCGGAAGTTCATTAGAGTAGAAAGCTTGTGCTGGTTGTGCTTCTATTGGAAAATATCCTTGCTGAGGAGTATAGCCCATTGGAGAAGTGTTGGCTTGTGATGGTGATGTCTAATATGGTGGTTGTTGTGGAAAAGATTGTTGATGAACACTTTGTTGATATGCTTGCTGTGGCATCATTAGTGGTTGATAAGATGGTTGCTGTGGTTGCTGATAGTTGTGTGGTGGTGTCTGCTGCAAGTATGATGGTTTGTATAAGCCATGTTTTGTTGAGAAGCATACATTGCAAGTGGATCATGAACTTGAGGTGTAGACAACCGAGCCTCGATCACATGGCATTCGTGTTGTTGAAGAAAAGCTTGAAGTTGACCCACATTGGTGTTATGCAAGTCCTTAGCCAATTTAACATCCGTCACGTATTTTTTCCATTCTGGAGGAAGAGTGTTCAAATACTTGGTGTTCAATTGAAAGGTAGGAATTGCCATGCCATAGATATTAAGCTCATTCAACAATAGGGTAAATCTCAGATAGTAATCATTGAGAGTCTCCCCTGGCACATAGGCAAACTTATCAAAAGTATCATAAAGCTTACACTCTCGTTCTTGTTTAGTTAACGAGGTGCCTTGCATTAGAACACGAATTCTATCCCGTAACTCTTTGGCAACTTTATGTTTGCTGACGAGTTTATAGACATCTGGAGGAAGGGCTTGGAGAATGATGTTTGTAGCATACTTATCACATTTATCTTGAATCTTCATATCTCCAGTCAATTCATCCGTTGTGCGGGGACGAGTAGTTGTACCTTCCGTTAATGTACCATAATCTAATGGTCTATTGAGCACCGATGCCCAAATAAGATGTCCGGTCTCCTTGTTCAACATATAAAGTTCCATGCGGGAAGTCCAATCCTCGTACATAGACTTCTCCAACATTGGTGGATGATTATCCGTACCCGAGAGGATGGACTTATCCATAAGAGATGTGTACTCCATTTCAATAAGTGAAGATTTACAAAGTTGATCGATCAATGAAAGAAAGTAAATGTATTTGTTGTTGTGTGTTAAAGCCGAGAAATAATGTTGAAATCCCCTAAATTATCTCCTCAATAAACCAAAAAATCCAAGTCAAAATTACACACGTTTGTTAAAAAATTTCAAAAACACGTTTTTGAAAAAAAATGTTGGATCGTACTCAGATCGCACTCGTGGATCGTACCCTATGATCGTATTTAGATCGCACTCCTTGATCGTACCCAACGATCGTACTCTGATCGCAACGAGTGATCGTACTCAGCGATCGTACTCAGATCGCAACAAGTGATCGTACTCCTTTATCGCAGTGAGTGATCGTACCCTAATTGTAACCTTGATCGTACTCTTCAATCGTGGTGACGGATCGTACTCTGAGCTAAGTGAGCTATCGCATTGAGCAATCTTACCTTGATCTTAGTATGGATCGTACTAGGCAATCAGATTGAGGGATCGTAGCGAGGATCTTAGTTATGATCGCAGTTAGATCGTAACAATGGATCGTGACGATGGATCGCAAGTAGAAACCCCCAGGGTTTATGCAAACTCAAAGTCTGATCGTACTGAGGATACAACTTACCACTTTTCTCGGACAGTACAAAAACACAATCAAATCGAGATTCTAAGCCAAAATATGAATCAAACAACCAAAATTTTTGTGTTTTTAACCCAAATAACAATACCAAATCACTATAACAAGTAATAAGATGAAGTAAATCAAGATTAACTCATAAAAACACAAAAAAAAAATTGGTTCGTGTGAAAATGGATCAAAAATGGCAAGAGAATCAAGAACACAAACACAAGAACTAAACAATCATCTCATGGCTCTTGATACCATTTGTAGGATATATAAATCTATGCTTATATTTTTAGAGAGAGAAAGAGATAGAAAGATGGTGGATTTCACACTTCTAGAGAGAGAAAGTTTAAGAGAACTATGTGTTATTCAAATGAAATCACCACCCTCTCCATCAATGGAGAGGGTTTATATACCAAGCCCATAAGATGGGCTTGGGCTTACATTTGGGCCGGCCATACAAGCATGGACCGGGCTTTTCCTTGTTTAGTTAATTAAAAGATATCTAGACTACGAGCTACAACTTAATATATTGTCGGAGTGACCGAATCTTCCTAAATACGTAAAAACGTATTTCCAACAACCTCCTACATCGATTTTTAAAATCCATGTATTTTGGTCAATCCCTATTTGGTGAGTTAGTATGTGTTCTCTTTGTCTATCTTTGCTCTTAAGCATATCCCTATGATAAGTTAGACTAGAGAAATAAGATTTGCTGAAAAATCTTCCTTCACCACCAAAACGTAACCACTGTAGGCGGTCCCATATATGAACCGCGGTCCCTTATCAATAAGGAACCGCCGGAAGCAATAAGGAACCGCGTACAGTGCTTCCTCTTTTTTGGATATTTCTGAAATTCCAAATTTGTTCCAACATTTTTGAGAATCTTTGCTTCAACCCTTTGACCACCCCAAAATACCTTGAGCCTTCCCTATTAAACCATAAGCATTTTTCCTTAATTCACATCCCAAAATGTCTTACTCTCCTAATGAAAGCCTTGATTCTCCTTCATTCTCCCCAATTGCTTTCAATCCCAACTCACCCAAGAACACTCTTAATCACATCTCTCATACCAAGAATGTTGATTGTGGAACATCTTTTCTTCCACCACCATCCTTTTGTGTTCTTCCTTCTTCTCATGATAATGCCATGCACCATGGGACATATTTTCATTATTGTCAATATCAACATCTTGCTATGGCACACATCTATAAGGAGTTGAGCTACATCAAGAGTCTCTTAATCAAGCCTCCTCTTCACTTTGATTATGAGATCTCCACCAAGCCACCACCACTACATTCCGCCACTACCTTATCTTTCATATAAGCATTGGTTGCTTATCCACAAGACACCTTATTCAAGAAAATCTTAGAATTCTAGATTAACTAGGATTAGATTTATGCTTTTGGCTTGTTTCCTCTTTCATACATCTTTGTATGACTCTTTTTTTATTTTATATGACTTCACTTGGATCTTAGTCTTTGTGTTTTCTTCTCTTTTTAATTTATTTTTTTGTCACCTATAGCTATCTCTTGTTGGTTGTCTCTTTTGTTCAACTAACCCTTCTATGTAGCTTGTCACCATATCTCGATTCCTCGGTGCCCCAAGCAAGGGGGAGTAAGCACCAAGGGGGAGTCTTTGCAAAGCTCGTCTCTTCAACACCGACTTGTGCAACCTTTTTGCTTCGACAAAGAGGGAGAAATGAATAAACTCGTCTTCAAAAATATTGTTTTTTGTGTGACTGAGTTTATGTATTGTCGGAATCAAAAAGGGGGAGATTGTTAATGGAATAATGCCTAAAAACGTTACTTGCATTTTCCGGTCTCGCTTAGTTTTGATTACGACAATATGTAAAAACAAGCATTTACGAAAACAACGAAAAACGAATTCTTGAGTTCAAGTATTTTTTTCATTTTACCCATTTTCACTTAAGGTATGAATAAACAAGTACTAACCTTAATCAAATGATCAAGTGATTTAATCTTTTCTTAAAACTCACTTTTTATTAAGTGTGACAAGTTTTTAATTAAACTTTCTTTTTAAGAAAATGTTTTATTAAATTAAATATTTGAAAATTTGAAAATGGCATATTCCCTTTTGATTTGGAATATTCTTTTTGGATATTTTTATAATCAGATATGACCTCCACCACTAAAGGACAAAAAAGGAGCGGAGTCTAGTCCGGCGGTTCCCTAACGCCTAGGCGGCTCCTTATCATAAGGTACCGCCGGCTGAGATAAGGAACCGTGGGCAGATATAGCCGTTGGCCCTTTGTCCTATAAATAGTGGACCTTTCTCAGATTTTCAATCCACCTCTTTTGCACACAAATTTCCAGATTCAAACATACTTCTTAAATCACTCAAATCCTTGATCATTTGATTGATTACTACTTGTTTAGAAGTAAATCTATCTCATCCATCCCTTTCTCTTCAAGTGCAAAGAGAAGAACACTATCATTGTGAAGTGTTGAGTCCACCACCAAAGATCCTTTGAAGATCAAATTTTATACATTTGTTGTTGTGTAATAGTTGTGAAGATCCAAGTAGTTGTGTCTATTTGGAAGTTGTGTATATACTAAGTATAGTTGCGTAGATTGGTCCTAGCTATGATTAGGGCTCGACTTTTAGCTTAGAGTCGGAAATTGGTTAAGTGACGTGTACGGTTTTCTCCACCATAAGGAGCTTGTTGTGTAGTGAACTCTCGAGTAAGGAGTACTCGAGGAGTGGAGTAGGAACGAGGAGTGAGCTTCGTTGCCGAAACACTATAAATCCTTGGTGTTTGGTTTGATCTTTCTTTACCCTTAACTCTTTACATTCTTTATTTCTTGTGCATATATATTAGTTAGTATTAGTTTTAAATTACACTATCATTGTTCATATTGTGCATAAGAAGATTTCACTTATTTCCTTAAGTCTAAGTTTTTAAGAAAAAGGATTTTTTGAAAACCATCATTTAACAAGTAAATATAAGAAACTATTCAACCCCCCCCCCCCCTTCTAGTTTCTACAATCACTCAACTTTTATGTTGACGATTTTACATGTTTAATCTCAGGTATTATTACTTAGCTTTGCTTGGATGGGAGCCCGCGGGATATTATCGCAGCTTGGAGATTTCTGTGATGCTTTTAAAAGTTTGGTTTTAATAAAAACTGTCAGAAGTTTATTCTATCTTTGTGGCAACCATATGTTATAAATCATGATGAAATAATATGGATTTTCTGCTTATAAAACTCTGGGACCTTTGTATAAAAACTCTGATCTTTTATGATGTAATGTATATGTTTTTATTAAGTCAGCTTTGTGTCAACAGTAATTCAGTGTTTCTTGTACCATGACGTGTTACCCCCTTGTTGCCTAGTTGTTCCATGCCTGATTCTGGGGGTCTCACACAAAGTCAATGTATATGACGGGTCAGGTGACCCAGAGGACCATTTGAATTGTTTTGTAAGCGTGGCAAATTCGGGGGAATGACCTATGCCATTCCGGTGTAGGATGTTCCAACAAACACTTGACGGAGGAGCAAGAGGAAGGTTCGAGCGTTTAGAACCGAATAGTATTGATGAATGGTCCGAGTTGAGGAAAGCGTTCACCACAAGGTACTCAATCAGAAAAGCATATCACAAAGGCGCACATGAGATCACAAAGATTACACGAAAAGCTAATGAGACACTTACGGACTTCAACGAAAGATGGACGGCTGAGGTAGGCTTCCACCACGGTGTTCCAAAAGTATTGAAGATATCGGTATTCATGAACTCTGTCAAAATTCACGAGTTGGCAAAGAGATATTCCGAAAAGGCACTAGATGGGGTAGACAAAATGATGAGAGACTAGATGACTTTGTCCGAGCGGAGGAGGCATTCAGAAACACAGAACTTCCGAAAGGAGAAAGTGCTGAGGTACTCAAGAAATCCAGCCCTCCCACCCAGAGAAGAGACGATCGTGGCTAAAGATACAACAACTGGGGAAAAAATTGAAGGAATGAAGGAAGAGATTTCTACAACCAAAACAGAAACCGAGATAGAGAATACCAAGCGCCATAACCTCCTCCTCGGAATGAAAACCACCACCGAGTAGCCCTGGTATTGAGCATAAATTCATTGGCCGAACCCATCAAAGAGATATTGGCCACAGAAACACAACTTCGATTACCGCACTACATCCGATGAGCAACCCAACAAGGGAAGGAAACATGCATCGATATTGATTACCTTTAGTTTTTATTTTTGGGGGAAAACGTGCGTGTTAAAAGAACTCTTAGTACTAGCTAAAGCTGAAACATCACCAATCGAAATCTAGTAATTAAACAAAATTCCATCCTACTAAATCGTAACAAATGATCACCAATTTTGAATAACATAGGGGAGCATGACCAGGAATATCAGGAACATATACCCGGTGTTGCAAAACATAATTCATCAAATGGCAATCATTATCTACGGACGGAATATCCAACTACAGACCAAATACAATACTTGTAAACAAATTCTTCCTAATGATATTAGTTTCTAACAACCCTTTGATTTCTTGAAGCAATTTACTGTTGATCTAACAGTAATTTGGACATCATAAAAGACATTCAACTCACGCATGATATATAAAATTGGATTTGTTGTTGATATGTTGAGGGTTTGTTAATTGAAGAAAACATAGATGGATTTGATTTATGTTTATGTGGAATGTGTGTGTTTTAATACAGGCGATTAAGGGAAAAAGTACGAATAAAGTATTCAGTTTTCTTATATTCAACGTTGCCCATTGTACGATTTCCCTAAATTATAATATAATTTATTATGCCATTATTTGTTTAAATGACAAAAAAACCAATTGTCTAAAATTCCAATTGCCTTAAACTTGAAAATTGCCCAGAAAACAAACTCTTACACAATACGTACTTTATACGGAACATGGTGGATTCTTCCATAATTGCCCTATTTTGTTAATTGCCCTGAACCTAAATGAGAAAAACATGTTCTCGAGGATAGAATGGGAACTGCCCAATTTTGATGGACCCTTTGACAATTTTCCCTCTGATAAATTACAGAAAATCCACCAAATATACCGGGATAAAATTATTTGACATAAGGCCAGATCGAGTATTCGGTTTTATATCTTTTTGGTAAACTTCTTTCTTTTTCTTAAAACTTTGTTGCCAAACTCAAAACCTTAACACACTACCCTGGGAGAGCAAAAACCAAGTGAGCAATATGCCTCACAAGATTCACCACCCGAATCCAAGTACCCACAGGTTATTTGATATCTTCTTGATATCACTTAACTATGGTCCTACTTAAATCCAAGTGTTCAATATTATGTGGCTTGTATGATACTTGATCCTTGAACCAAAAAGAAAACAAGAACACGTTGATATGAACAGATTAAGGCTCCTAGTTTTAAAACAGCAAGGACTTATAAACCAGATTTTAAACCCACCAACTTTTCTAACTTTTTAGAAAAAGGGATTACGTTTTATAAACCTAAATCTCAACACATAAACAGAAAGAAAATGGAATTCCGAAGATTTTCCAAAACTACCAACTTTTATAAACTCATAAAAAGGAATTACACTTTAAGGGAAAAAATATGAGACAAAGGTGAAGCTACAAACTAGCTCCCCTTTTATACTCCTAAAAGAACAATCTAAAAGTAAGCTACGAATCCTAAAACCCTACCAAACGGATTTCCCTAAATGCCCTTGGATTTGAAATTTGAAAAATATAGTCTTCACGCCCATGTGAATTTCTGCTTGGAGTCTTGTGATGCCAGTGAGCCAAAACCAATATGAGTCGTTGAAAATCCCTTAGCCAACACGAAAATGATACGAGCCTTTGATTTGCTGGGTACCATTTTGTTTGCAAGTGAAAAGAGGTGCAGGGGAGCACGAGGTAGGTCCTTGGGATGAGTTGGTGTTGTTTTTTGGAGGTTGGGAAATGATGTCGACACCATGAATCATGAATCTGGAGCTAATGGAGACTTGATTCATAACAATTAGCAAAATTGCTAATTAGGGTTTATGATGTTCTTGGGGGGTTAATTTGGGGGTTAGATCGAGTTAGAGGTGAATAGAAAGTGTTTAGTGGGAAAAATCTATCAATTAATTGATTTTGAAAAACAATTAATTAATATATGGTCTTAAGTGCTTGGTGACGTGTGGGGGGGGGGGGGGTTATGTTGGGTCGGGTATTGGTGATGTGGCAGGCTAGGATTATGGGTTTTGGTTTAGGGCAGGAATGGCCCCTAATGTTTCAACAAATCTTTACAACAAGTTGCTAGCTTTACTTAGCAAATTCCCTTTCTAAATACTTTGAGGGAGTTGTCACTTTTGGCACACACGTTTTTGCAGGCTTATCATGTAATTTGAAGAATCTTCAAGGGATTTTCTTGTGAATACTTGAAAGTTCAATGATTAATCTTGTAAAACATGAATCTTCAAGGACTAATTGTGACAAGTCTTCAAAAATTGAGGGACTAATCTTGACAAATCTTCAAACTTCAAGGACTTTCTTGGAAATTCTTCATTCGGGTCCGGTTCATTGTACGGCTTCATTTCCCATGTTCGTTTTTCTTTGTTTCTTGTGATCTTTTTGTCTTTTCACGATATCGATACCTAAAACATACAACAAACGAATACAAGTATGCTTTTTGGTATTTTATGATATATTTAAGCGTTTTAAGGCCGATTTGGACGATGAGAATATGTATAATTGCAGTTTCATCAACCATATAATGTATTGGTCAATAATTTTGTCTTGATTAATGAAGTTCAAGTTTGAAGTATCTTATGAGTTTAGTTATGTTCTTGTTCATATGATGTCTTGTAAAATATGATAAGGAGCTAATGCATTCATTCATGGATAAAAAACAGTACATGATTGTCCCAAAACTGAACATTATTAGCATATAAACTAGTAAGCATAACCAGAAAGGAACATACAAACTGAACAACATAAACAGAAAGGAACATAAGCATAACCAAACTAGTAAATGCGCATCAAAGCAACATAGTACATCAAATTTTGCCTTTACCTTGACCTTTTCATCCTTGTTGAGAGTCATAGGCCTCTTCCTTAGCTTTTCCTCAATGGAGGACCAAGTCTTTTGATTGGAAAGTCCAAGCACGACACCAGTTATGGCTTTAGGGCTTTTAATGATTAGCTTTGAGTCTGTACTTTTGAAAATAGGCATGTACTTACCGTCTTCGACTTGGTCTTCAGCATATTCTTCATTGGATTCATCAGTATCTTCTTCATAGATTCATCAGTATCTTCTTTATTGGATTTGCTAGCAGAGCACTTTTTCTTGCCTTTATTAACTCTAGAACTAGAGCTTTCATTCTAGTAATCATCATCTAGATACTCAAAGATATCCACATATCCATACAAACCTACCAACTCCTTTGAAACATTGCCTTCCCTAAATCGTTTTGCAATACCTGGTGTTACAATCGGCCTGGGTCTTTGTGGTGATCTAAAAGGAGGAAGTTGTGACATTGATACAAAGGTTTTGATGGAAGGTTGTGAGTTTACAATGAAGTGATGACTCCTATTTAACTTGTGTGTTTAGTGTCTAATAAATTGTGAGAATTTACTCCTTTCATCTACTCAACCACTTAGTTAGTCAGAAAAATAAATGGGTCAAACAAGGGTAAGACTAATGCTGACATAATTAACAATGGGTCAAAGGGAAGAATCAACAATCAAACCATGACTTTGACCAAAATAGATACTATATCAACCAGATACCATAATATTTGATAAAGAAGCAAATAACAAATGTTTGAAACAAGCAAATAACAACTATCTTAAACTAGCATATAGTTATCTGTCTAGAACATGAAACATTGACCAGTCAGTTTTAAGGAAAGAATTAAACAAGACTTTTAAAGATTCAGTCTACATGCACTCTTCTTGGTTCTTTTGCTTGGGCTTTTAATCATAACACCTTGCGAAGGTTGAGTGTTAGCCTGTAAAGTCCGTGTAGGCTGTGTACCACCTTGAGTCCTTGGAGTTGTAGTGCTTGTTCTAGCAGCAGTGCTTGTTCCAACAACTGTAGTGGTGGGAGCAGCAGTACTTGTTCCTACAACTCCTTTTTCCTTTTTCCTACATTGTTTGTTCCAGCAGCTTCTTTTTTCCTGTCACAACTTCTTTTGTTGTGTCCTGCACTTTTACACAAACCACATGTAATTTCTTTACATACTCTATTTAATTTATTACTCTTCACCATGACAATCTCCATTTTACTCTTTTTTATGGTCTCCCAATCTATGGATGTATTTTTGGTGGCAACAGAGTTATTGGGCAATCAAATTTGGCCCATAAATCCCTGCCATTGACTGGGTTAATCTTATGTGAATAAACAGATTTCCAAGTGGCCAATTTTGTATGAGTCATGGACCCAATCCTCAGGTATGTCCACATCATAACCATTGTCTGTCATATCATGTATTGCAACAACTGCATGCTTACATGGAATGCCTGATATCTCCCACATCCTACATGCAAGTTAACAACATACTGTTCTTGTAGGTAACCTTTAACCTGGTAAAAATTAGAACCATTCCAATCAACAATGCACTTACTTGCAGCAACCTTAATCCTATCAAACACCTTAGCAACAACAGGAGTCAATGGCCCATCACTTTTCTCAATAAATTTTTGCACAATTACTATCCTTTTCATAAGATATTCCCTCACATATTCTAAGGCTGTAATTATAGGGCTGTCTGTAGCATCTAACAACTGTCTGTTGAAGACCTCACAAACATTGTTTATTAACATGTCACAATGTGCTCTACCTATATTTTTTAGAAAATGCTATGTATTAGACAATATAATAAGCAAACATATGATTGTGGTTAAAACATTTTAGGATAGTACCCATACCAGAGAAATATGCTCTACTCTAATGCTCAGTAGGTATCTTTTTTTAAGCCATTGATATGCTTTTAGGTTGAAATCTTTCAACTCTTGCATATTCTTTTCAAACAAAACAGTGGTTGTGGCTGATGCACACTTCCACAACATTTCCTTGTACTCAACTCCTTTCCATGTTTGTTTGATGTTTTCATAAATATGCCTAACACAATACCTATGCTCTGCATTAGGAAAAAGTTTTTCAAGTGCAGGTAACAAACCCTACAAGAAGCAACAATTTAGTTATAAATTCATCAAATTCACAAATAATAATAACAATTTTAATTGAATTTCAAAAATATACCTTTTGCCTATCTGTGATAAAGGTAAAAATCGAGTTGGTGTAGAGATCAAAATCATCACCTAGACATTTTAAGAACCATGTCCATGAGTGTTGGTTCTCTGATTTAACTATGCCATAAGCAACAGGGTAGATGCCATTATTGGCATCCACACCCACTGTTGTCAACATATGACCTGGATAATGGCCTCTCATGAAGGCACCATCTAAACCAAGTAGCTCCCTACCACCTTCTTTGAATACCCTTTTCAAAGCCCCCAAACACACATCGATACTCCTAAACATTCTGGCTGGACTTTCATGATTTTCTTCACCATAAACATCCATTTTATAAGTTGTATCTGGGTTACACCTCATTAACTCCATAACATAGTCTCTTAACAGAGAATATTGAATCTTAACATCACCTCTCAAGTACACCTATGCTTTTGCCTTAGCCTTAAAAGCTTTATCCTTTGAAACAACTACATGAAACTTCTTCTATATTTGTTCTTGAACAACTTCAATAGGGATGTTTGGATTCATAATCAGTAGGTCTGTGATGTATTTTGAAAGAAAATTTGAGGTATTTTTTTCTGGATTGCAAGCAATGGTGTTCATCCTTGAAGGTTTTATGACCCACTTTCCTTTTTCTCCTTTTGATAAATACAACACCCATGGACAACATATTTTGTCCTTTTCTACATTCTCATTTGACTTCTTAAAACTCATATCAGTGTCTATATCTGTCCCTTGTAGTTTGTTACATTTTTTATTTTTGCTAGGCACAAAGCCATTACAAATCACCTTAATTCTTCTTGGATCATTCCTCAAGAAATGCAAGTTCCTCCTACTCTCAACATCATGGCTTCTAATTAATTCTTTAGCTACACCCCTGTTAGCAAACTTTTTACCTATATAGAACTTGGATGTTGTGTGTAATTTTTTTAACTTTCTAAGCCCTAGACGCCTAGCATTTTATGGGACATCCGACATCCTCTATGTCACTTTCTAGTTAATCAAACTCAAGAACCTCTATGTTATATTCATTCATAGTAACATTAGGTGCCATATGATCATTGCTATTTTTTTAATACTAGGATCAACTACTTCAAAATAGAAATCATGCATGTTAACTTCTACTTCCTCAACTACATGTTCATCATCTACAAAGTCATTTTCAGACTCATTATCCATTTCAGAACCACTCTCACTTTCATCTTCCTTCTCGACTAATTCAACATACACATACATAACCTTGTGCCTATCAACGTAACTTATTTTTTTTTAATCCCTTTCACTGTCCAAAGGTTTTACACCAACATCTAAAGTCTTAACTGGTATTCTATAGTAGTAAAGCACTTCCTGGTCCATTTCATAACCTAGCTATTCATAACCATATTCAATATAGCATCAGAAAAATCATCCTTATTCACCATATCAACAAAGCAAATCTCACCTTCAATGTATTCCATTTTCGGACCATCACTAAACCTTCCATAGTAGTGACATTTAATGCTAAACAACTGTTCATAGACATCTGTTTGACATAGAAATAACGATTTTGATTATTTTGATAATCAATAACTATAACGAAATAAACAATGAGGTTATTAATCAATGAATTAATAAACAACTTACCATAAAGTGAAATATCAAAATTTTCACCTTCAGGTCTTATGTAAAAGTCTGGCGCTTGATCATCCATTATTAAGAAACCTGGGGAGGCAAATTGGAGAAGAAGAAGAATTTGAAACGGTTTGGTGCAAATTGATCATAAAAAAACAAACGGGCTGTAATTTTAATCGAGTTAAAACATAACGAACCGGGTAACACACATGGATTCAAGTTGGGTTTATTATATTTAATACGAGAAAAGACAAATGTACCCCTAAAGAAATATTGCCACTTAACGGAGATAACGATCAGGGAGGTTCATTACTACTTAACCCCGTCGTTGGGGAGGCCGCCTGCATTTTTGCAAAGTTGGGGAGACAATCTACAAATTTAGAATATCACAGGGAGCATTTATGCATTTTACCCTTATTTTAACTATATGTTCTTATAAAATTTCGTTTGTTGTATACGGGATACGAATACGTGTCTAGTTTCACAAATGGGCAAATGTGTCTAGTTTCACAAATGGGCAAATGATTGAACTATTGAAGTCTTAGCATTAAAAGTGTAATTGTGTGAAAACCACATGTATCGTTTTTTTAAAGTTTTTTGATAACAAGTTGAAAACTCGAATCTGAAACGAAATAGTTTTTTCAAGGAACAAGAGTAAACAATAAGAGAAAGCTGAAGGGTGCGTTCTGTATTTCTGACTTCAGTCATACATTGTGAACGATATTTGCGTGAAAAACAATAGCTCAAGCAATCATTAAACTACAACGTATTTACTGTACACTGGTTGTAGAAGAAGTCAACTCAAGAACTGTTTGTACTGGCTTACTGAATTGAGGTAAATTTGTATTCATAATATATGATCTGATAGTAGCAGGGACGGAACTTGAAAGTTTTTTGCGAAAAGGCTAACTTAGAAATGAGTGTAATATGCCTAAAAGTATGTCTAATAACAAGATTTCGACGCATGTCGATGTATTAGACATGTTTGTAGTCATGCGTTTTAGGTCTCCGTAAGTATTTGATTCACGAAGTTGCATCCAAAAATGCTAGAAGGATCGAGCACTTTTAAAACAATTGTTTGCACTCAAAATTCTTTACCTTCTATTTTTGTTGTTAGACTAAAATTTGCACAGGCCTCCTTAAACTTATATTGGTCTATTGGCGTGACAAAACAACCTTATGTGAACATCCCACTATTGCATATCGGTGTGGCAAAACATTACATTTACAAACGTGGTGTGGCAAAACATTACATTTACAAACGTAGTGATACTTCTGCATAGGTGCATTGATTTTCACTATAAACAAACTTCTGTCGCTGTCGCTGCTTCTGAATTTGGTTATGGTTACGCCATAGTCCTATATTTTTAGTATTCTTAAGTGTTTATTGAGTGCGATCCAATCCCTCTCCAAGCTAACATAGGTTGAAAGGTTAATCCTTATATTGCCTATTGGTTTCAGGATATAGAACCTTCTTGAGCTTATGTTTTGGCTATGCCTTGACATCAAATATCAGACTTTTTTTTGTGTTTGCTCGGTGTAATCAAATCAAACCCCAGTCTAATTTATATTCAGATGTGTAAACGTCACACTTTTACTTGTGAAACCTCATAAACACTTTTTTTTATCACATGAATGCCTTTTTCAGTTCAACTTGTAAGACCTTCAACTTTTTTTTATACACACTTATAAGCGTCAATTATCCACAGTTACAAAAACGTATCGAGTCGTGAACTTCACCTTTTTATTCATTCAATCACTAAAATGGAAATTTTGTTATCTATTTTGTATCCAAAACTAATTCTTCATTGAAGTAGATAATCCATTGCTTATATAGTTGCTAAACTGGAAATAATATTGCTCAAGTGATCAGGGGCGGAGCCAGAAAATTTTGCTCCAGGGGTCAAACTTTAATACTTTTTATAAACTACACTATAAAATAGTTTTTAGGGGGTCAAATTATCGAAAAAACCAGAAAATTTTCGAAAATTTACACTACAATTTTTTCGCTCGGGGGGTCGGCCGACCCCCTTGACCCCTGCCTATCTCCGCCTCTGCAAGTGATAACGTTGCTGCTAACTTTCAAATGAATAGTTTTGTTGCATCAGCGTGGGACTTTAAATGAATATAGATGTGAATACAGAACCAGCCTATCTGTGCTCACAATCTACTACTAGTAAACAAGTTTACCAATTTTCAAGCCAGAGTCTATAGCAATTTGGGTCCAACTTGAATTTTCTAAACAGCCAGCTGAAGTTAGACCATTTTATTACAAACAAAATAGACCGTCAGTGTTAGGAACTTGCTTTGGAAAGCTAGGAGACCCTGTATTTGTACCATCAATATATAATTCATGAGTTCTGACTCTCGGTCATGGAGATGAATACATCTTCTTTTCAGTATCAACAACTACACATCTTATAACATAACGTAATTAGATCAATGGTTTTCGAATATCATGTAATCATTGTCCGCAGATTATGAAATCTGTATCAATGTAGCAAGATAGTTAAGTAATGGCTAACTTACTTTTTTTTTGTTATGGCATACATTGCATACTACAGTAAATTCACAGCGTATTCTTATCCCTAGTTCATTCTTATCCCTAATATGTGCTTAATTAACAGACACACATAATTTTATTATAGTGAAATCTTCACTTAAAAAAGTGTTGGGCCAATTGGGTCAATTCAGTGCGCAATGGTCTCTCACTAGTTATGAACATAAAATGGCTTAAATCTTGTTACTTACTGAGAATGTTGTCCCCTTGGTTCTTTCATCAAGTCGAAAATCTTATGACAATATGTTTCTCTCTTATGACAACATGATAATATACTTTGATATCTCAAACTATCTAAAAATAGGCGAAAATCTTGTGCAGGAAAGTACAAAACAAGTACGAAATTATGTGTAAGGGTGTGAATAGCTGTCATCATTGATCACACATAGAGGTGGCAAAACGGGCGGGCGGGCGGGCACGGGCGGCGGGCTAAACGGGCAACGGGCTAAACGGGCGGCGGGCTAAACGGGCGCGGGCTAAATGGGCACGGGCGAAACGGGCGGGCAAAATGGGCGGGCTAAACGGGCGCAAGCTAAAAAAGGGAAAAAACATATAAAAACCTACAATTAAAAAATAAAAATACTTGTTTGAAAGTCGGGGATAAAAAATTTAATAAAAAATATTAGTCGAGTATACTAATTTGTATTTTACAAGTGCGCCCGTTAAGCCCATTTAGTTTCTTACATATGCGCCCGTTTAGCCCATCCATTATAAAGAATGGGCAAAAAGTGCCCCATCCTTTTTTGAAAACGGGCAAAAAATGCCCATATGTATCCAAATGGGCAAGATTTGCCACCTCTAAATTCACACAAAAGAAGGTCTAAACTCTTCCTAAAGTTTAGAAACATTTAAGGGAAGATGTACTTCTCCATTGAATGTTTGACACGCTCTAAACACCTCATGTGACAACCTCATATTTTCACGTATATAAGCATAGATTCAGTGGCTTCAATGTCATCCATTCAGAAGAGCTATATGTACGACGTATTTTTGAGTTTTAGAGGTGAAGACACCCGTAAGAACTTCATTGATCATCTTTATGATTCTCTTCACCCGCAAGGTATTGAAACTTACAAGGATGATGAGAGAGTCGAACAAGGGAAAAGAATCAGCGATGAGCTCATCAAATCCATTGAAGACTCCAAATTCTTCATAATTGTTTTCTCCAAAAACTATGCATCTTCATCTTGGTGTTTGGACGAGCTTGTAAAGATTATGGAGTGCCATAAAACAGCTAACCATATTGCTTATCCTGTATTTTATGATGTTGAATCTGAAGTCCGTAAACAAAGTGGGGCAGTTGGTGAAGCCTTTGCCAAACATAAGAAAGAAGAGGTTGCTGGGAAATGGAGACAGGCTTTAGAAGAAGCAGCCAATCTGGCTGGGTGGGAGTTAAAAAACACTACTCACGGGTAATTCTCCTAACATGTTGCAATCTTTAAAGTTTTTTAATTACTACTTTTTTAATGGTAACTTCTCCTAACATTGCGTAAGGGTGAAAGCAGCTCACTCGCTGCATACATGCTGGGTAGTCAACTTCTAACTCAAACTTGAACCTTATTAAGAAGATAAAACATGAAAGCCAAATGTTACAGTATTACCTTGTATATAATTGAAGTGTTGAGCTTTACCTAAATTTAATTGTTAATGTGGGATCGTAAGCAAAGCCTATTTGATCTTGTCCATTCTATAGGTATGAAGCCAAGTTCGTAAATAAAATTGTTGAAAAGATCTCACTAGAACTACGTTCCATTAACTTGAACAATGATGAAGACTTAATAGGGATGGAGCCCAGGAAAAAAGAAATTCTTTCAGTTTTAGGAAACAATTCTCACGATGTTCGTATGATTGCGATCAAGGGGATGGGAGGGGGTGGGAAAACAACCTTGGCCAGAGCTGTTTTTGACCAAATTTGCATTCAGTTTGAAGGTCGAAGCTTCGTGGAAAATGTCAGGGAAGTTTCAAAAGCAACGGTATCTGGTTTGCAGTCGTTACAGAAACAAGTCCTTTCTGATCTGTTGAAGAATCAAGGAACCACCATAAGCAGTGTTCATGAAGGAAAAAACATGTTGAAAATGAAGCTGCGTAATAGAAAGGTTCTTATTGTTCTAGATGACGTGGATCATAAAGACCAGCTTGAGGCATTGGCGAGAGAGCCTAATTGGTTTAAGGAAGGAAGTAGAATTATCATTACAACAAGAGATGAACAACTGCTTGTAGCACACGGAGTGAAATGGATTTTAGATGTCAATCTCTTGTCAGATAAGGAGGCAATTTTGCTCTTCAGTAGGTATGCATTTGGGAGAGACATCCCAATTCAGGGGTACGAGAAGCCATCGCTTAAAGTTGTTCGCTATGCTTCTGGTCTTCCGTTAACTATCAAAGTTTTGGGATCATTTCTTTGTGGAAAGGACAGGCTTGAATGGAAAGATGCATTAAGAAGACTTAAGACAATCCCGTTGAAGGAAACTCTGGAAAAGTTAGAATTAAGCTATATTGGCCTAGAGGACGATTACAAGGAAATATTCCTAGATGTTGCATGTTTAATGAAAGGTTGGCCAAAAGTAAACGCAACCAGAATGCTTGAAAGCTGTGGATTTCATGCCAGAAATGGTTTAAGAGTTCTTGAGCAAAAATCATTTATATCATTTATAACAACTGATGATAATAATTTTCAAAGTCTCGCCATGCATGACCACATTGAAGAAATGGGCAAAAATATCGTTCGCCACCTGCACCCTGATGAGCCCAACAAGCATAGCCGATTGTGGATTGATGAGGAAATTGAAGATATAGTGACTAATGATTTGGTAAATTTCAAAAATATTTGTAATTTTAGGAAAAAGATCTTTGAGGTTTCTTTCCTTTTTTTCTACTGTAGTAGTAATATTGTAATATTTTTTTTTATAACTCCCAACACATTTTCGTTGCTTGTTTATTGCAGGGCATTGAAGCAACAAGATGTATACAATTTTCAATGGAGGAATTCAGTCCCTATCTTCTAATGAAAGGTCTTGGAAACATGAAAAGACTAAGAGTTCTTGACGCTCATTCTAAAGGAGGCAGTGATTATCTTAGTAGCGGTTGGAAGTTTGATCAAGTTAGCCAGTACTTTCCAAATGCCTTACGATGCCTGCGATGGGAGAGTTACCCTTATCAGTTTTTACCGGAATCATTTCATGCAAATAATCTTGTTGAGCTTGAAATGCGTGGCAGCAACATTACACAGCTGTGGGAAGGGGGAGAAAGGTAGGATATTTATGGTTAACTTTGAATGTTATGGTTTGTTATTGCACCAATACTAACATTTTTATTTCTGCTTACTTTAGGTTCTTAAGAAGCTCAGGTTTCTTGACCTCAGCCATTCAAACTTGATGACCCTTGATCTTGAGCTGACTCCAAATCTTGAGAGGTTAGATCTTCATGGATGTTACCATCTGATCGAACTTCATGTTCCTATTGGATGTCTAAAAAGGCTTGTACTATCTAGACATAGGTGGTGGTTTGAGATTTGAATGTTTTGAGTTCAACATACGGCCGGAAACACTTAAGGTTAGTTCTTCAACTGAGCTACATATTGTTAGGGAGCCCATAGATATTTGCCCGCTGCATGTGGAAAGTAGTTTGCCAAAATTTCGGTTTTCATGTTTCTATAAAGAAAAACCACCGTCATCTACTGGAAATGTTGAGAAGCTTCTTTCTCTAGGATTATATCCTTGCAGAAACCTCGAGAGATCTTCAGAAATAATTTGTGGTTTACGACATTTAAGAAAGTTAATACTCGAAGGCAGTATTCACAAGGCACCCACCGATCTTGGTGGATTAGAATCTTTGGAGGAGCTAACTTTATTGTGTAAACATATTAAACATCTTCCGGATAGCATTTGTATGCTGAAACATCTGAAATCTCTTGAGCTAGTATCTTGTTATCAACTAGAGAAGTTACCTGAGAACCTTGGTCATTTAGAATGTTTAGAGAAGCTAATTATGTTCTCTACAGAAATCAGACATATTCCAGATAGCATTTGCATGTTGAAACATCTGAAAGCTCTCCAACTAGAATATTGTTGGCGTCTTGAGAGTTTACCAGAGGATATTGGCCAATTAGAATGTTTAGAGAAGCTACATTTGTTGTCTACACGTTTAAAACAACTTCCGGATAGCATATGTATGTTGAGACATCTCAAGTCTCTCAAACTTGAATCTTGTATGCATCTTGAGAAGTTACCTGTGGATCTTGGTCAATTGGATAGTTTACAGCACCTAATCCTAGCAGAGTGTAGATCTTTAGAAGACATTCCAGTAAGCATCTGTAAGCTGAAACGTCTCAAATATTTTTGTCTCCAAGGTTGTACCCGAGTTAAGAAAGTTCCAGATGAACTTGGAAGTTTGGAATGTCTAAAAGAGTTAAATGTCGAAGGCACGGACATATCTCATCTCCCACAAAGCATTTCTTGTTTAAAGGGTCTGCTAATTGTTGGATCAAGATCACTTCTTCAGTCGTGTGGTTTTGCAATTGAGCTACAAACCTTCGAATGCAAAACCTTTTGCTACATATAGCCATGAATAACGCAGGCACTCATAGGAGTGTCCTCTAAATTCGTCATGGATGATTTTGAGAAGCTGTCAAGGTCGAAGGATCCGACAATTCACCTGAGTTAATTTGGTTTAATTTTGAAATACAAATTTATCTATCCAAAATGCAGACTCATGATTGCCCATACCTGTCGCTTTACCAAATGGCATGACACAAAGGTAGCCACAATTGGATGTCACAGTGAACCAAAATCTAATACTTCATCATATGTTCTATAAACACCTAACAGATGCTCCAACTTACGAAAAATTACTAGAGAGATTGTTTAAGCATACTAATAAGCAACTTCTCAGTGTTCAAATATCAGATGTGTCAGCTAATAGATGATCTTCAAATCCTTTTAACTTTTCTGCAGACTTATGCTGACTGCATCCAATTTTTCTGAGAGTATCAAGGTGTTGTTAATGGTTAGTTATTATATTCTGGAGGTTGATATCTTGTTCTGTATTTGCGTCCAAGATTTCTGAATTGAAGAAAATACGAATATTGTGATGGTCAGTTGATTTGTGGGGCCATTCTGTGAAAAGCAAGGTTATAATTTATCATAGTCTCAAGCTCACACCATCCAACTCGTGTTGACGTTTTCTGTTTTCCAGTATCCTCTTCAGCGCATGCGAACATCTGTTGATAATGAATAAGTATTATTCTTAGTGCAGAAAGAACGCGATGAGGAAATGTGAATGTTGTTAGCTAAATAACCTGTTTTTCTAAACGAATTGTGTTAGTCGTACTTCTTTCCTTTGGTTTTATGCAATAGATTTACTTATGTTGGTAGAATTTTTCACTTTAGAGTTCTATAAATTGTGGTTTTGGAAGTTGGGTAAAAGTTATGTCGTTAAACAGAACATGATTTTAGCACCACTTGTTAAAACCATCTAACCATGAACCATCCATTTCTGAGTCAGCAAATACGAATTCAAAAAAATGTTATTCAAAATCAGATTATTAACAAATGAAAAGTGCGCAAGACAGTTTACCTCCATGGTAGGTGGTCAATGAACATTGAAGGTGATACAATCATATCCTTGAATGCTTCTCGGTTCGCCACATAAGCTTCATATCCACATTGTGCATCTCGTGTACCCCATCTTTTATATAAAGGTACATCCATACTTTTCTTTTGAGGAACTATATGAATCACCGTACCCGCCAAAAACATTTCTTTAAAATTTTCAGATGACTCGTCTTTTTGTGATGGCATAGCTTCCATAAATTGTGATACAAAACTAGCACGTGAATTCACACTATTGCGAGACTGATCAAAATTGTTCGAGAGTCTATATGCTGAATCATTTCCATCATCTGAACTATCATATATGTGCATATCATGCCAAAGGTTGAAATCTTCACGCGGTTCTTGGATTCTCACTGCAATGATTTTCAAAGTATTAGTATTAGGACTTATAAGTACGAACACATTTACTAACGAATGGGTTGAGCTAGGTGTATGTTGTATATCCAGCGGCCGAACAGGTAAAATATAATAAATAAGCTAAGAAAGAAAAAGGTCAAATGGGTCAAAAACGTGGAAAGTTACCCAAAGTGTATATTTAAAGCACACCCTTCAAAAAAGAATCTATTATCCTTTCAGTAATCTAGTTTATAAAATCATTCTAATTCATTACATGCTTATAAAAATATGGAAATGGTGTATTTTGGGTTAACCCGACCTATTTTAACCCGTAACAGAAATTAAATTACCCATTTTACCTCATCTACTAACATTTATCTCTTGATTCATGTTATAGTTTGTGAATCTGATAGTTTAGTTCTAAGTACCATGCAAATGTTCGTCCTCATGACACTGCTTGTTTTCCCTTATCAATGATAATGAACTCGACCCTGAAGCTGAAGTTGGAGACTCTTCCTTTGGTTTGGTCCAAAGAAATGTGCTTACTGAAAGAAACCGGCGACCAACTTTCTGCATAATGGCTGAATCAGCATCTGCGTCATTTGATAGTGCCATCATAGCAGATGTTTGTAATCTTATGATTGATGCGACTGAAAGGCGTGATGAGAATTCAGTATCGTACACAATGCTGCAGCAAATATGACCAATATTAATCTCTATTAACAGCACATTGGGATAGAACAGGAAGATCATATTACAAGATACAGTAATATGGTAACAAATTTACCATGTTATAAAACCTGAGCATGCATTTGCCAACACTGAATCTACACATGGAAGCGGCCCATAACTATATACATGTAATCGAGGATGTCTTCCGTATAACTGTTAAAAAGAACCAGAATAAAAAATTGCAATTAATGCTTGATGCCGATGATTCAGTTCACTTACTGTATTTTGTCACAAATTATGAATTTATGAATGATTTTCATAACATAGGTTCATACAAAGTTTTGCATTAGGACTAAAATGCTTGTGTAAGGCACGTGTGTAGCTTCATGGAACTTTCACCGACAAAGTTTTTTTTTTAACGGCGCACTGACAATGTTTTATTTGAAAGAAACATGATATACTTATGGATATTGTTAAAAAAAAAATTGGGTAAAGAGGACTCACCCGGCAAAATATATTATATCATATGGCATGTCATATGATGTAGCCAAGGTGGAGAATTAAACCATGGACACTTTAATATACTATGATAAATATAAATATGAGTCGATACCTTCAATCCTAGCATCGCAGCAATAGCTCCTCCAAGGGAATGTCCTACAACACGAAGGTCGTAACCTTCACACTCACATCCAGCTCCCAATAATGAAGTAAGCAATCCGACTTCCTGAAATTCTGCTTCAACAGTTTGAGTTATAAATTGTGTGAACCGCATAAGGAAATCACTATGTATTAAATAATAGTTTTTTAGAATTTTCTTAGGATAATAGTGCATTGCAAATTATATAAGGAATCTCGTAAGGCAATCCCTTTCTTTGAAGTGTTCATAGATGTTATTTCATAAACGGTTTTAATCAGGAAAACAGACCACTCCGTACCGTTTTTTTTAGGATTTCCATCAATTTGCTCATATAGATCCCGTGCAGCCTCTACTATACCAGAGTGCCCGTAATGTGCTGAACCTGGCGGAATAAGATTATCACTGTGACAAGGATGATTCTGGTCATGAAAATGTTACAATAAGACATAAGTCACTCCATAAGCAAAGAAGGATAAACACATTACGTAGTAAAACATTATCACATTTCAACTAACACAGGTAATCCAAATGTGTTTCACCATCAGTATTGTTTATTTACAAAGCCTTTTAAACCCAACTGGTTGTTTAAATTCTCTTTTCCCGCACACATAGCTAGGGCTGGGAATCGGGTCGGGTCACTCGGGTTCGGGTCAATTCGGGTCAAAACTCAAAGAACTATAGGCCATTAATCATTACATGAGGGTCATACATAATATACATGGATACTCAGACAAGCAAAGGAAGAGAACATACTGTATTAAACCATCGAAGTCTTCTGTCGCAAGCATGCATTCCCTACTTAGACCGTCAGTCAGGAGATCTTCAGGTGTTTCAGTCCCGCGCACACAAATTACAACACATTTAATGTGATGAAGAACCACAACAAAGTATGCTGCCTCACACCTTGTCTGAAAAGCAACAAATGCAAATTTTAGGTGCATGGATAAGAGGCATATCCAAACTAGTCATTAGTAACTTTGAATCTTAAACTGAACAGTTGACTGATTAAGTAACCAGATATATTAAAGGACCTGACAGACACGGCCTTGTCGAAGAGCTTCAGCAGGCAAATTCACATACTTTAAAAAAGCTCTTGCATGACCTCGCCACCAGTTGTCACCTTTAAGTATAGGAAGTCTACAGGAAATTTGAAGCGTCAGTGATTTACCGGTAATAAGAGGATGAGGAACATTACAAATAATTCTTATAAAAAGTACTGTAAGAAGTTTGGTTCAACCTCTTTCGAGTCAAAGGGCACAAAACCCCTTGCCGATGCAACCATGCACAAAGAAAGAATAAAGGATTTCTTCCGACATCAAGTAAAGGACCCTGCACCGTGAGATTAGGTAGTATTAAGACATTCTTATATTAAATTTTAAAAAGACCTTAGCTCCGAAAATACCGTATATGCAGCTTCAGCGAAAGGATGAAAATCAATTGCCCCCTGAATCAGTTCTGTAGGTGCCTCCACAACTTCCTCTTGAACCTTAGGCATTAGGCTTTCCCTTCTCAATAAAGCCAATCCTGGATAAAATAAGAAATCAAGTTATGCAAAATAATAGCTGTAACATGCTTCGGATACATCAGATGCTGTTCACACTAAAAGGAGCATGTTTTTTGGTGTTAACAATTTGTACTGTGCATAAATACCTGTTTTCTACTTAGGTTTTAGGGGTTTACGGATGATTAGCTATAATCATCGTCCCAAAAATTACTACTCCATGGTACTCATTTACATGCACTTTGGATGTGGCACATAGTGATAGACAAAACTATGATAAGAAAATGTAAAAAAAATTTATCAGATGGAATTGGTGTTCGGCCTAGAAAAGGCCAGACCTGCCAAAAGCTCTAGATGTCCTTTCCCAGATGCACGGTAAGAAACAAGGTCACCCAGTAACTGGGCAACTGAGAAAACTTCATCTTCGTCCATTGCGGTCCTGGAGCATGCAAATTAAGAAACTTTTTTAACATAATGCATAAGAGTTTCAGGACTCGAAGGCCAAGAAGAAGTGCAGAAGCATACAAGTATTTGGCACGTCCCAGACAGCACAATGCCTCACGAATGCCATGATCAAATACCTCTCGATAATGACGTTTCCACGCATTGTTTTCGTTTGAGTAAAAAGATCTCCATCTTAAGACATCAGATCCCGAAAAACATTGTACCGCTGTGACCAAACACGCCATGATAATAAAAACCACCACAATACTATGCAGCCACGTGGTGTTATTTGAAAGAAGCACTGCAGGAACAACGATGTTAGGGATTGTAAGCCATTTTTAACACTTTAAACGAGCTTCTGTAAGTCTATAACTGTACATGTAACTAATGAATAGAACTGGGAAGATAGAGAGATTTAATTTCAGGGGCCAATAAGTTTACCTAATATACATTCATTTGGAGTTTGATCTTCAAGAAAGAAATTTGAAACGTTGAGTACAAGGTAGCTTGTTCCCAAAAACTGCAGCACTGTGATTACAAATGCCAATCGCGTCCACCATATCCACTTGTTATACCTAATCTGTTATGTATAATACAGTAACAGTCATTCCAGAATAAAATTGCATACAGTTATACAAAGATACGTCATTTTCCAAAACTCATTCATAATCATCTAGTAGGAGATTACTGTGAAAAGATTACATAAACATATGACCACTAAGAACTTGATACTTACACGATTTTTCTTAAGCTACCTATCTAAATTACTAGTTCAATAAAGTTCCAGCGCGCTTCCAATCATACATTTACTCATTTACCGTCACAAACATTACATCCTAGTTGAGCCAGCTTGATTGATGGAAAGAAGTTCAGAAAACTTAAATGTTGCCAAAGTCAAATATTGAAACACGACACTTGCAGATGTTTCTAAATCATGCACGCCTACTTACAGACACCTGCATTTTTAGGTCACAAAACACGAAAAATATATGTAAATGAAAACTACAGAGGTAGTTCCAACATACGAGATTAGTTGCAGTATACCACATTTCTAATAACTTGACACCAAGGAACAAGATATCAATTTTTTCTTGGTTAGAATATTGCAGAGTGCGTACTACTACATACGTATCTTCTTGATGGCCTACCTGCCGCTATCCTTTTAAGCTGCAATTATTATGCTTACCATTCTAGATAAAGCGAGCAGACCAGTTTTTTTTCTCAATTCACATGATTCTACCAAAAACCATATTATCTAGTTTCTTTTCCCTTGTGATAACAGTTATCAATGCGTATCATCCGTTATGACATTTGATTACTACGACTTCTGACTAAATAATGTTAACGAAGCAATACATGTAGTTCAATAACAGTTATACTTATACGTAGCAAGTACTGCATACAATCGTAAAACAGTGACGTGCGGCAAGCTATACTATTGAGTTATTCTTACGTACGCGATATACTTCACTCATTTTCATTGTCTTAAACAATTTCTTACCACAAAACCTACAAAATTCGACGTAGAAAATACATACCCTTTGGTGACGTCGAATAAGGGTTCCAACAGCTCGTGTTTCCGTAGGAGTATTAATAATTGTCAAAGCGGTAGCTCTTTGCGCAAATGCGATCGGGATCATTGTGGACATTCTCAAACAGGAAACGAATAAAATCACAATAAATGGAAGTACGTCTCGAAAAACACAGTTTGGATACGCTGCAATGATTAAAACGAGACTCGTTATGATTAAAAACGTATTGGAGATCGCTAGAAATATAGCGCTTCGTCTTAGTTGTTTGATTTCGAAATTTAATATCATTTTGATGTTAGGGATTTTGGAAATGGTTAAAGAGGATGTTAAAATAAAAAATGTAGGTTGAATTGGATTTTTGTGTGGGTTAATGCAGAAATAGTCATTTTAAATGAAAACACTCAAAAAAAGTGTCGATGTATGCAAAATTTTACGTGTTACCAACTCGGGATATGCCTTATATTTTTACATTTGTGTATAAAATTTACATTCACGTTAGGGGCGGATTTACATGAGAGTCGGGTGTGATACACGCTACACCTTATTTTAAGTCACGAAAAGTAAACTTCTTATAAAATATAGATATTTTTTTTTACACGTGCAACACTCATTTTTACTTAATATGAGACAATTTTAGTAAAAATAATTATATGTATTTTATATAAAAAAAAATGTATATACGTATTTTATACGTGCAACACTCATAAAATACACTCATAAAATAGATATATGTATTTTATAAAAAGAAATTTGTGTAACATACTATAATAGATTTTAGACCCGTCTTTGATTCACGCCGTCTTGACAACTGATAATAATATCAACTGTCAAAGTTTTTCCTTATGCTAAGAAATATGACCGATTTTTGTGTTTACTCATAGAGTAAAATTTATTGTATAAACTTAACGTGTTACATTTCAAGTGCACACAAGTACACAACGTCCTTTTATTAACACAAGTCACTAGAAAGCTCAAAACACAAGAAGTTGATCATTCCGGAGTATATCACTCTTCATACTTAGAAACTAAACAACATCCACATTGATCTTATGCTATATTTATTATACCTGAACTCCATAAAAATAACTACTGGGTATATTGTAGAATTGTAGATACATAAGTATATTATGGTGCAAAGAAGAAAAAATTGTAGCTTTAAACAAAAATGGTCCATCTGGATTTCTATGATAGCCCATGAAATCTTGTTACATTTATATAAGCAGGCCCACAAACTCAGACCTAATTCACGTGCTTCTCACTGACAGCAACAACACAATGCTTGTTGATTCCTGGAGTTTCCAACTAGACAAATGTTAACGGAAAACACTCATTTACTGAAATACCCTTAAAAACATTGGTCAACCAACGTCCATTTTGAGTTTACTATGTTTGGCTCTTCAAAAAATTCATAATTTATGCTCGTTGTATCGTTTTGAACCTAGTTCAGTTAATTAAGCATTGTTTATTTTTCTTAAAGAGTAAATTTTTTCCTTTATTCTTTGCAAGAAGGAAGAAGAGAAAATAAAATTAATGTGTTTTTTTAATTAGGTTCGCAAGCGATTTCTCAAATTTGAAAAAGACTTGTTTTCAAATCTAAAAGGTAAGGTTTTTTTCTAAACCGCTTTGTTTAAGTATCTTGTTAATATATTAGATGCTTGTACTTGTAAGTTATAGTAAGTAATAACGTATGAGAGGTTAAGCCTAATTAGCTAAAGCTCAAACACGCAGAACAGGCCAACCAAGGCCAAAATCCGTCGTAGCACGCTTGAGAATCTCGTTCCCAGGTCGAGACACAAATATGCTTGGTCAGGCGAAAGGCAAAACCGATACGAATCTTAAACGTTGCAACAGATAACACGTGTCACTAACTCACTCATTTAAGAGGTAGCTTAGTACTGCAAACCAAGGTTTTCAAGATCGGGATCTTACCTAGGATCGTTTTCGTCTTTGCAAGATCGAGATCGTAAAGTAGGATCGGGATCGTAAGATCCTACTATAATGTAATTTTCTTAGTAGTATTTGCAACATTTTATAAATTTACAAATTAATATATATCGTAAACACAAAATTATACGCATATTTTATAACAATATGGTACTAAATGATAATTATGACTTGTATAAGAAGATTTACACGTTGTTTTTTAGATTATACAAAATAGAACCTATAAATTGTAGTTTTTTAGTTCTTTGTTCGAGAAAAAGTAAGATCGGATCGTAGTAGATCTTAAGATCTTATGATCAAGATCGGGATCCTATAAGATCTTAAGGATGGAAAGATCCTACCTAAGATCCGGATCATTTTTACTTTGCAGAATCGTAAAATCGTAAGATGCTAAGATCAAGATCGAGATCTTGACAACCTTGTTGCAAACATTACACTACTACATGCACTCATTCATAGAGCATTCCATAAACATAAAAGAGCCAAGAGTGACTCGTCATGTATCATTCACTACAACAATAATGAGTTTAGAGCACAGGGAATCATCACTTGGAGTGACGGGTTTTTTCGGGTGCCACGTTATCGAAACTCACCCACTCACTCACATGAAAAAAAGTGGGGAGTCATCACTCCAAGTGATGGGTGAATGTGGGTCTCATAATACACACAATACCCCTTTCTTCTTCCCCAATACACAAAAAAAAAATAAAAAAAATCAGAAACAAACTCACGCCCCGTGAGTTGGGTCACGCAGCAGCCCCACGCCATGGGTGTTTTGGGTTTGGGGAGTGGTCACGTGACTCGCGCCGTGGGTTTGGCACCCCACGACGCCATGATTCCCTGACCTCTTAGGGTCGTCTTTTTTTTAGGGTCGACTTAGTCGTCCCTAAATTAGGGGGGGCACCAGTTTTACAAGAAAAACAAAGTCAAAATGGTTGTGGGAACAAAGTAAGGTCCACCCAACCTAGGAACGACTAAGTCGTCCTTAGGTGAAAAAGTATATCTTTTATCTCTTTTAATTGTTTAAAATTATTTAAAACTAATATAAATATTTTTTTTAAAAAAAGTTTAAAATTAAAGTGAGACCCACGTAACCTAGGGACGACTAAGTCATCCCTAGGTTAAGAAAATTTATTTTTCGTAGTTTTTTATCTATTTTAATTATTTAAATTATTTAAAATTAATATAAATATTTTTAAAAAAAAGTTTAAAACAAATGTGGGGCCCTTGTAACCTAGGGACGACTAAGTCGTCCCTAGGTGAAGGCAACTTTGTTTTTCCCAATTTTTTATCTCTTTTAATTATTTAAAAATATTTAAAATTAATATAAATATTTTTTTAACAAAATTTAAAATTAACGTGGGGCCCATGTAACCTAGGAATGATTAAGTCGTCCCTAGGTGAAGGCAAATTTATTTTTCCCTTTTTTATCACTTGTAATTATTTAAAACTATTTAAAACTAATTTAATTATTTTATTTAAAAAAAACTTTATTATAGTTAAAAATAACTTTATACATATTAAAAAAACTTTATACATATTTAAAAAAACTTTATACATATTTAAAAATAACTTTATACATATTAAAAAAACTTTATACATATTTAAAAAAAAACTTTATACATATTTAGAAAAAAATTTAGACATATTTAAAAATAACTTTATACATATTTACAAAAAACTTTATACATATTTAAAAAAAATTTATACATATTTAAAAAAAACTTTATATTTATTTAAAAAAAACTTATACGTATTTAAAAAAAAACTTTAGATATATATTTAACACTTAACACGCGCTTAATTAAACATATATATTACAGCGATAATAGATTCATAAATAAGAAAAAAAAACACATCACAAACTAGTTAAAACTAAACGTACAGATTAACACATAATAATAAAATACAAATTAACACATTAATATAACAAATAGATTACTACTCAAAGCTAAGATTTTCCATTTCATTTAAAAGCTCATGAAGTATTGCAGCCGATTGACATGCGTGGTCTTCAGGATGCTTTTCCATTTCTAGTCTTGCCTCTAGCATCTTTATCTTTAGATCTTTGATCTTGCAATTAGAGCACTCAGTGGGTGCAGATTAAGAAGGACATGTAGAAGAACTTGGATGTGAACCTTGAGGTGTTGAAGATCCAGGGGAAGATCTTATACGGAGTTCGAGATCAAAATCATCCTTCCATTTAAAATATTTACATCCATAATCATCTGTTTTTGGCTGTTACAAAATAAACAAATAACATGACATGTCATTTTAATAATCACACGTATTACATAACTAAAACATTAGATTGTTTACCTTCGAAAGAGGACATGCATAGTAAAGTTTACCAAAGCTATGAGGTTGATGTGACTGTCTCAACACAATATATCCCTTTCTACATGTACACTTATAAGCTTCAAGCGGATCCATCTTATGCAAAATCGGGTGGTGGTGGTGGTGAGTTTGGTATGAGAGGATAAGAGTTTTCGAGGATAAGAGCTACCCATAAATAAAGATAAAAATTTAGGGTCGACACATTTAGGGACGACTTAGTCGACCCTAGCTTTCCCGCCAACATTTTCTCGCCAAGGTTTTCCCGCCAACATTTTCGACTCATCAGTTGAACTTCTAACGTATAACCGTAACATATGGACTCATCGGTTGAACCTATAACGTATAACCGTAACATATGGACTCATCGGTTGAACCTATAACGTATAACCGTAACATATGGACTCAACCTATAACGTATAACCATAACATATCGAATCATCGGTTGAACCTAACGTATAACCCTAGCATATCGACTCATCGGTTGAACCTATAACGTATAACCCTAGCATAGCGACTCGTCGGTTGAACCTATAACGTATAACCCTAGCATATCGACTCATCGGTTGAACCTCTAACGTATAACCCTAGCATATCGACTCATCGGTTGAACCTATAACGTATAACCCTAGAATATCGACTCATCTGTTGAACCTATAGCGTATAACCGTAACATATGGACTCATCAGTTGAACCTCTAACGTATAACCCTAGCATATGGACTCATCGGTTGAACCTCTAACGTATAACCCTAACATATCGACTCATCGATTGAACCTATAACGTATAACCGTAACATATGGACTCATCGGTTGAACCTATAACGTATAACCGTAACATATCGACTCATCGGTTGAACCTATAACGTATAACCGTAACATATGGACTCATCGGTTGAACCTATAACGTATAACCGTAAAATATCGAATCATCAGTTGAACCTCTAACGTATAACCCTAGCATATCGACTCATCGGTTGAACCTATAACGTATAACCGTAACATATGGACTCATCGGTTGAACCTCTAACGTATAACCCTAGCATATCGACTCATCAGTTGAACCTATAACGTATAACCGTAACATATGGACTCATCGGTTGAACTTATAACGTATAACCGTAACATATCGACTCATCGGTTGAACCTATGACGTATAACCGTAACATATGGACTCATCGGTTTGACCTATAACGTATAACCATAACATATGGACTCATAGGTTGAACCTATAACGTATAACCCTAGTATATCGACTCATCGGTTGAACCTATAACGTATAACACTAGAATATCGACTCATCGGTTGAACCTATAACGTATAACCGTAACATATAGACTCATCGGTTGAACCTCTAACGTATAACCCTAGCATATCGACTCATCGGTTGAACCTATAACGTATAACCGTAACATATGAACTCATCGGTTGAACCTATAACGTATAACGTAACATATCGACTCATCGTTGAACCTATAACGTATAACCGTAACATATGGACTCATCAGTTGAACCTATAACGTATAACCGTAACATATGGACTCATCGGTTGAACCTATAACGTATAACTGTAACATATCGACTCATCGGTTGAACCTATAAAGTATTACCGTAACATATGGACTCATCGGTTGAACCTATAACGTATAACCGTAACATATGGACTCATCGGTTGAACCTATAACGTATAACCGTAACATATCGAATCATCAGTTGAACCTCTAACGTATAACCCTAGCATATCGACTCATCGGTTGAACCTATAACGTATAACCGTAACATATGGACTCATCGGTTTAACCTATAATGTATAACCATAACATATGGACTCATCGGTTGAACCTATAACGTATAACTGTAACATATGGACTCATCGGTTGAACCTATAACGTATAACCGTAACATATGGACTCATCGGTTGAACCTATAACGTATAACCGTAACATATCGACTCATCGGTTGAACCTCTAACGTATAACCCTAGTATATCGACTCATCGGTTGAACCTATAACGTATAACCCTAGCATATTGACTCATCGGTTGAACCTATAACGTATAACCCTAGCATATCGACTCATAGGTTGAACCTTTAACGTATAACCGTAACATATCAAATCATCAGTTGAACCTCTAACAGATAACCCTAGCATATCGACTCATCAGTTGAACCTCTAATGTATAACCCTAGCATATCGACTCATCGGTTGAACCTATAACGTATAACCGTAACATGTTGACTCATCAGTTGAACCTCTAACGCATAACCCTAGCATATCGACTCATCGATTGAACCTATAACGTATAACCGTAACATATTGACTCATCGGTTGAACCTCTAACGTATAACCCTATCATATCGACTCATCGGTTGAACCTATAACGTATAACTGTAACATATCGAATCATCAGTTGAACCTCTAACGTATAACCCTAGCATATCGACTCATCAGTTGAACCTCTAACGTATAACCCTAGCATATCAAATCATCGGTTGAACCTATAACGTATAATCGTAACATATCGAATCATCCGTGGAACCTCTAACGTATAACCCTAGCATATCGACTCATCGGTTGAACCTATAACGTATAACCGTAACATATGGACTCATCGGTTTAACCTATAACGTATAACCGTAACATATGGACTCATCGGTTAAACCTATAACGTATAACCGTAACATATGGACTCATCGGTTGAACCTATGACGTATAACCGTAACATATCGACTCATCGGTTGAACATCTAACGTATAACCCTAGCATATCGACTCATCGGTTGAACCTATAACGTATAACCCTAGCATATCGACTCATCGGTTGAACCTATAACGTATAACCCTAGCATATCGACTCATCGGTTGAACCTCTAACGTATAACCCTAGCATATCGACTCATCGGTTGAACCTATAACGTATAACCCTAGCATATCGACTCATCAGTTGAACCTATAACGTATAACCCTAGCATATCGACTCATCGGTTGAACCTCTAACGTATAACCCTAGCATATCGACTCATCGGTTGAACCTATAACATATAACCCTAGAATATCGACTCATCGGTTGAACCTATAACGTATAACCGTAACATATGGACTCATCGGTTGAACCTCTAACGTATAACCCTAGCATATCGACTCATCCGTTGAACCTATAACGTATAACCGTAACATATGGACTTATCGGTTGAACCTATAACGTATAACCGTAACATATCGACTCATCGGTTGAACCTATAACGTATAATCGTAACATATGGACTCATCGGTTATTAATTATTACAAACTAAGTATAACGTATATTTTAATATTAAATATAATAATTTGTTTTGATTTTTATTATTAATTTATATTATCAATTTTATTACATAGAAGCTATAATGTAAAAATCCCTGAAAAACACTTAGGGACGACTTTGTCGTCCCTAAATATCAAAGAGAAGTCGTCCCTAAAAAACCTCCAAAACACTTAGCAAAATTTTGGAAAAGTTGAAAATTTTGGCCAAAATTTAAATAACCCGCTTGGGTTTGAGATTTCCCGGTATACACCTAGGGACGACTTAGTCGTCCCTAGGTGTCAAGAGTCGTCCCTACGTTTCAATAATAGACGGAAAAAACATTTATAATTAACCTAGGGACGACTTAGTCGTCCCTAAGATACAAAGGCAAAGTCGTCCCTAGGCTTCAATTTCAGATAGTATCTTATCTTCATCTCTCATTGTTCACTGTTAAAAAAAAAACCGGGGACGATATTGCAAACACCACCTTCATCTTCATCAATCCGACCAACCCACCACCATCATCTTCATCTTCACCAACCCACCACCATCATCTTCATCTTCATCAACCCACCACCACCACCAATTCGACCCACCAGCACTTGCACACGAGCACACCAATTCGACCCACCACTTGATTTTGGATTATATATTGTTTAATCACCATGAATTTATATATATTTACCAGTTAAGGTATTTGATTTCGAATTATATATTTTTTAATTTTGATTAATTTTTGTAGTTTAATTGTTAGTATGATTAATTGATTAATTGGTATAATGCTTAATTAAAAATGATATTGTGTTTGTTTTTGTTGGTCCACGAAACTTGTGCAAACATCGAATCAATAAGAAACTATGAAGAACATTTGCACAATTAAACCAATTGACTAACTAATAACACAAGCTTGTACTTTTCATCGTATGTATATCTTATTAATAATGAATCAACAAATATACATGACTTGCCCGGTTGTTTGCGAAACAACAACCGGGCGATGAATGACAAACTAAACTCCCATGTTCATAGCTAGCTAAGCATATGCAACCATGGGAGGATGAAACCCCTATCCACTAAAGTATTACATGTGTGTTTCTGTGGGTGGGAATCATTGATTATTCTATTACAAAGACCACATATATATAGTGGGAGTGTGAAGCTTCCTTGAGAAGCTTTACTAAAGTACAAGTAACCACCTTGTATTTTGTTGTCTTCATCTTTTGCACCTTTGACAAAGTAAGCCTTCCTCTTTAACCTTTGTCTTCATTGCTAATAAGACATGTTCCCACTAATACATAAGACACTTCTTCAGGTCTTCTTAACATCTTCAGGTCTTGTAATCAGTAATAGTCTTGAGGAGTTAGTAAGCTATTATGTCATCACTTACTAACTCCATCATTCTTGATTCTTTGCACAGTTACTGAGATCTGCCTCAGCTAATGACGAGTCTATCTCGTAGACTCTAAAGAACTCTAAAGAATGACACACTGAACTTATAACATACGTAAGTTCAGTGACTAACACTACTTAGGATACTTTACATCCAAATCCTGTGCAAGGGACAAATCAGGCACTGAATTGACCCAACAATCTCCCCCTATTTGGATAGAAAAGTAGCCTAAGTTAAATAGCAGTAAGTGAGCATAAAGGCTTCTTCTTACCTGTTATATTACAACAATGAATACCAAGAATAACTAGCTTTACTAGTTCAAGTCATCCGCTAACTTCTATCGTCTTGTACCTGTTGTAGTTGTTACTGAACTGCAATGTCTGATCTTGTACTTTGAGAAACACTTGAACCAATTCCCTGATGCTTATATAGAACTCATAAAGGTAACTTCACCTTAGGTCATCAGTGAAGTATATTATATGCTTTACCATAAAGACCATATGCTTCACCCTAGCATATATTAAAGTAGCATATTATAGTCAATGTAGATCACTAGTTCATTTACCTTCAATCAGAGAAGTGTGGTCAATGGTTGACGCAGCAACCATAAAAGATCAGACAATGCAACTTGTTCAGCAACCCATCTTCAGTGACTTTGCTCAATCAGCCAAATGTAAACATTCTAAGTCCCTGAAGGTTATGTGTTGTGTATGATAGTATGTATGTAGCTTGAGTAAACTTGATGTTTCTTCACATAAACACAAGTTTACCTCTGTCCTCGTTTCTCTCCCCCTCAAAATTTGCTAGGGAACCAAGCAACTTTTGACCGGCTACATACTAGTACACAATCATAGCGTGATGGTCTTCATCTCGCCTGAAATACAACTCCCCCTGAATTTCATCTCCTACCAAACGCCTGATGTGATCAAACCCTGATGATATCAAACCCTTGTATAATCAATGTTTCACCAATTCCCTGTAACACAGCCTGGTCTCTCAAAAACTTTGTGGCTGGGGTTACAACGGATGGTGTTACAGCGGTGGGGGAGGGTGACAACTGCTGGGGAGGGGAGGGGGGTTGTGAACATATCTTCTTTCTTTATCTTTGTGTGAGAAAAAAAATTCCTGAGTGACCAAGTCCTTCAACAGATGAAGGCTCTGAAGATAGCATCTTGATCAGCTGATCATCTTGCCAGCGAATCCTTGTTAAGCTGATTTTTTTTTATCAGCTTCTTCATCAATCACAGATTCCGTGATGGCTTTGTGGTTGTGGGTTTAGTTGGTTGTGAAAACAACAGCTGTGGTCTGCGGCTGAATGCCTGTGTGCTGTATTTTTATCACAGCCAAAAGTCTTCATCAGGCCAGCTATCATGCTTAGCAGCTGAAGGTTCAGAGCTGCTGGTAGTCTTGCTGATGGTTCAGAGACAGAGGATTTATGGATTTGGAGACAGGGGTCCAAAGAGAAAGGTTAAGGACAAGGGTCCAGAGAAGGACAAAGAAGGTTCAGCTGCCTGGGGGTTCAGGGACAGAGGCCACTCTTTGTACAGTGACTGGGCTCTTTAGCTGTAGCTATAAGGTTAATTGGCTGTTTGTTCAGCTACCTCTGGGTTTCAGCGACCTTGGGTTCAGCGACCTTGATGTTCAGCTACCCTGGGGGTTCAGAGACAGGGGTCCAGAAGAATTATAAATATGTTATTGTAAGCCATTCGAACGGTTGACTGGGGCACACTAAGTAGATCAACAACTTCTCTTCTCACGCTTGAATAATTCTTCTGAATTTTTCTTCCCCCCTGAGAGTTCAAGTTATGCATACTAGAAAGAATCAAGACATTTCTTCCCCCACATAGTTGAAGAAAGTAAATCAATCCCGAGTATGAAGCTCAAATACTGAAGTAGACACTTTATCCCATTCATGAAGTTGACATCATAACACCAGAGTCAATTAAGTCCCGAAAATGCACATATCTTCTTCCGGAGATGCACCAGAGTTAATTAAGTCTCGGGAATGCATATCTCTCCATATAGGATAATGATGATGAATAATTGCAACAACCAAACAATTAAACATCGAATCAGTAGTGTACCGTTTAGAGAATGATAACGCCACGAGTTAAAACACTGATTTTCTCTGCGGCTATGACGAATGTCATCCCGGAATGTCTTCAAATCAAAAGAAGGTATGAAGTTCATTGGTGAGAACATTGCATAAGCAATTCCTTAAAACGATTCAACGCGTCTGTAAATGATTCATTCGGTTTTTGCTCAAATCTCGTAATCTCGTTTTTGCAAAACGTCGTTTTAGACGGTGGGAAGAAATGATTAACGAATTTGGAAACGAGATCCTTCCACGTAATTATGGAATTAGGTGGCTCTTTCTCGTACCAATCCTTTGTGGCACCATCGAGCGAGTACGGAAAAAGCATAAGCTTGACGACATCGGTGTCGACGTTCTTAAACTTGCTCGTGGCCAAAACTTCGTAGCTTGTATTATCCGCCCCACGACCTCGAAACTTCGTAGCTTGTATCAACGAAAGCATTCCGCTCTTAATCTCAAAATTATCCGCTTCGATAGAGGGAGTTACGATCGCGTCTCCATAACCCTAGGTGGGCGCTTGGAGCAATTCCATCATCGAACGATTGTCGGACATCTCGTCTTCGGTTTCGACAACGATATTCGGAACGTCAGTTTCTAATTCTCGTCTACGTCATTGATTCCTTCGATTTTGATTGCGTCGATTCGAAGCGTCGCTAGAACTAGAATAATCCTTCGATCGAGTGCGCATGCACTAACTTAGAGAATGGGGGTAGCAAAGAATATTCTTTTGGCGGTTTTTTGTTTTTTCCATTTTTTTTGTTTTTGATGGTTTTTTAATTTTTTTGGATTTTGGGTGTATTACGTAGACTCAAATCTAAAAATCTCTCCTCGAATCAATTTCTCGATTAAAGGAGCCTCAAGGAATGAAAACGATCACGTGGAGTGAACGTCTTCGATGACTTTAGAACGTTGGTGGAACACCAAAACGTTCAAGAGGGTTTAATCTTTGAAACACAAGCATATATAATATACGTAGATAATACTTTGGTTGGCAAACCCTTGATTAGCCCTTTTTCTCAAAACACACAAGCAAGCGGGGGAAACGAGGTGGCGCTAAGCACTTAAGAGCCTTTTTCCCTTAGGTCATGAAATACAACCGCCTTATACCCACCTTATAGTTTGTGTTAATCAAAATTAAGCCTCACGAAAGTAATTATTTATTTTGTCTTTTGATTTGCTTTAGATTCGAATACAATAATTAAGTGATGAAAGCCCAATTAAGGTTGCGTTTTCACGCTTTTGGAGATATTATAAATTTATTATGATACGTAAATACAATATATTAATAATATTCACAAGAAAAACGAAAATGAATATATCTACAATATGGTAAAATGATTGTTGTGTGTTTAATTTAGGAAAACTAAACACGATTTATTTGGATATTATAATATAATAGAAAAAATTAACAAAAAATGAGTATGTACGTTATATACGCTTTCCAAAAATTGAAAAGAAAAAACGCACTACTCACACAAACACGATATATATAATGGCACTAAAAACACCTCCCTGTCAGCGGCGCCAAAATGATAGTAGTAAAAATATACCTCTTTTAGGAAAAAGAAAGTATAAGCCGGTAAGTATTAATCGATACGGTTTAGGAAAACCGTAAAGACGAAAAGTCCAAGTTCGTTCTCGGCGGAGGTGTGTGTGTGTTAGGCCAATTATATAAAAATCAAGTTTGGATTAGTGTCGTTTTTGGGTTTAAAGAGAGAAAATTAAAAGACGAGCTACACTACGATTAAACTACGACGAGTGACGTAAAACGTGAACGTAAATACGTAAAACACGACGAAATTAAAATTTTAATCTAAAAACAATTTAAAAATTAAAACTAAGTCTAAAATAATATAAATAAGAATAAAATTCAATAAATAAATTTTAAAACCTTTTATTAATTAAATATTCAATTTTAAATTCTAATTAAAACCCTAAAATTAAATATAATTAACAAAAAGCCCAAAATATTATTTTATCAAACTAATATCTTACTTATATTAATTAAACACTAAAAAGTATCTTTCCTAAAATTTTAAAACTATTTTTCTATTTTTAAAACACTAAAAACACTTTTTAAACTAAAATAATCATTAAAAATAAAAAATAATGGGAAAAATAATTTTACTTTTTGAAAAATCCTAAATTATAATGCTAAACAGTAGAAAAATGGAAAAAGTTGAATAAAGTAATTTTTATCCTAATAAGACAAAATTAGTTTTAATAAAAACTAACTTAAACTTAAATTAATTCTAAAAAATAATTAAATAATGTGAAAAGTGAAATTTCTTTTTTAAAAATCTTAAAATAACTTACTTAAACTAATACAATTGGAAAAAGTGAAAAATAATAGTTTTTACCACTAAAAGACAAAAACAGTTTTAAATAAAACTAATTAAAACTTAAAATAATGCTAGAAAATAAATAAATACTCAGAAAATTAAAATTCTTTTTTCAAAAATTCTAAAATAAATAAACTAACACAGGTGCATCGATGACATGGTCATGGTACCTCCATGACTAGGGAAAAAAATATGGCTCAGGCTAAAGGGTTCATAATCAAAAGGTTATATCAAAACATATACCATATTTGGTCAAAGTGGAGCATATGAAGGCGTAACAAATCAAAGGATCATAACGAATCAAAAGGGATTAATGGATCATATCAATACAGCTAGTAAACTTATAGAACATAGCAAAGGCTTAGTGAACGATCAAAACAAAGAGTGTAGAAAATATTAAGAGAAGTTTTCTTACTAAAAGAACCGAATATATGTACCTTGGAATAATTAACACAAAAGATCCGTACGACACGTAACAAGCCTTAATCCCGTGTCACCGAAGCTACAATATATATATATATATATATATATATATATATATATATATATATATACATCATACATATTGATCATATAAATAAAATTTCAAGTTTCTATAGATAGGTGATTAAAAACCCTAGTGTCCTATTTTCTTAAAACTTGATTTTTGAGGACTGTTTTTAAAGAGCAGAATATTAGCCATATGATCCAAAACCTAAAAATTTATTTAAGACCAGATTTGAAAACTATATTCAAAGGGATAACCATATGCTTTGGATTCACTTAAAAATCTATTACGAAACTCATTTTATGGCCTTCACAAGATGATCCAAAAGGACCAGACTGCCCAAAACCCTTGTTTTGTATCTTATGTAGATCATGTTAAAACACATAGATCATGTTAGGACTTGTATAAAAACTCATATAGAACCATTTTAGGGCTGATCTAACAAGATCTACACATGGAAAGATTTAAAAGCATTTAATACCCATAACATGTTTTTAGGGCTTACAAAACCCTAAACAACATGTTTATCATCAAATCAAAAATATAAAAGCATTAATGGTCACTCAAGGATCATATGAACACTTACATAAACTGAATATAATGATAATGAAATCACTATATAAAATCAAAACCAAGGAAGAAAGAACAAAAGATGAAGAACACTAAAGAATGACCTAAAACTTCACGGTTTCAAGGTTTTTCTTCAATGGAGTTTATGGAGAATTAGCTTAATGATTTTTGATAATGGAGAAGGATTTGAGGATGATTATAGACGTTTATAATATATAGGGGAAGATGGTTTTGTGTTTTGGGTAACTTCCTAACTTAGAGGGAACATGTTTCTTAAGACTTTTGCATAAATGTTTAATATAAGTCATATCTTACAAAATAAAATATTTATGTTTTATTTCTTTCTAAAACATGACAAAATGGATGAAATAAGGGGGACAAAAATAATTCACTAAAAATAACCAAAAGATTTGGTGTCATCATTTACGCTTAATTCTTAAAATAAGCAAAACTTCAAAAATAAAAGATTATGTCTAAAACCTTTTACACTTCATTCCTAAAATACTTTTAACTTTAAAAATAAAAGATTTTGGTGTAAAAACACCGATATGGCCGAACTATATGTTAAATATACATATATATACTTTAAAAAAAAATATTTTCTTATGTTATATTTTCATTATTTTCAAAAATTCATAACCTAAGGTTTAATTATTCAAATTTCTTTATTAATTCAAATAATATGAAATGAAATGGAAAATATGAAATGAAATAAAAACGATATTTTCAAAATGAAATAAAATGATAATTTCACATTTTTAAAATTCGGGTTTTACATTGTTTATATATATATATATATATATATCTAAAACTAATACCATTCTGGTACAAATTTATATGGATAACTTCATATTTGGTTCAACAAGCTTGAAACTTTGCAACAATTTAACAAGCTTATGACTAGCAAGTTTGAGATGAGTATGATGGGAGAACTCACATACTTTCTTGTTCTTCAGATAAAACAATCTGACCAAGGAATCTCCATCAATCAAGAAAAATATATCAAGGATCTGCTAAAGAAGTATGATATCAATTGTGCTTCAGTAAAAACACCAATGGTACCCCCTAACAACTTAGGACCTGATCTCAATGGAAAGTTAGTCAATGAGACTTAGTTTAAAGGTATGATTGGTTCTCTCGTGTATTTAACAGCAAGCATGCCTGGCATTCAATTCTCCACCTGCCTTTGTGCAAGGTACTAAGCAAACCCAAAAGAATCACACCATACTGCTATAATGAGAATTTTCAGATACCTAAAAGGTACACCAAGTCTAGATCTTTGGTACCCCAAGTCCTCAGGATTTGATCTCAAAGGTTATTCAGACTCTGACTATGTTGGATGCAATTTGGACAGAAAAATCACTTCTGGTGCTTGCCAATTGCTGGGTGGAAAACTTGTGTATTGGAGTGCTAAAAAGCAACAATCAGTTGCCATGTCTTCAGCAGAAGCTGAATATGGCAGTTGTTGGATGTTGTGCCAATGTTTTATGGATGAAAAGCCAACTGGCTAACTATGACATAGACTATGAAAAGGTACCAATTTTTTATGATAACACTAGTGCTATTGCAATATCCAATAATCCAGTCCTTCACTCGAGAACAAAACACATTTATATCAGAGATCACTTTATCAGAGATCACATTGTGAAAGGGGACACTGAATTATATTTCATCCCCACTCAATACCAATTGGCTGATATCTTCACCAAACTACTAGATGAACCAACTTTCAAAAGATTGATAGTAGAGCTTGGTATGCTGAACATTGATTATACAAAACCTGAACCTTCAGAATTCACTAAAGAGTCATAAGGTTTAGTATTTCATAACTGTTTTTTATTTATGTAAAGTAGCAGTATCTGAGTAAAGGAGTGTGCAATTTCATGTGTCTATTTCACAATATATGATTGTATACATGATGTTTTGTCGCCTTATCTGACACACTGAAGCTGAACAATTAATCAAAACAATCATCAAAGTGTTTTCTTCAGAATTATCTGAACAGAGTTTTTTTTAACACAAATGAGTAGCTAGGCCTGAGTAGAGGAGCGTACAATGTCATATGTCTTGTTCTTATATGAACATGTATATGGGGTTTTGTCCCCCTCATATGACGCACTGAAGCTCACACGTATTACCATCAGGTTCAACATATCTGGCCAACAGCTTTTAAAACCAATTAATCATGTGTTTGAAAAGAATTAAATGGCATTGAATTTCAATTTGAAAAAATACAATAATATTCTTTGACAAGTACTGTTAATTTATTAAGGAAAATCAAACGTCAATATCTACAGTCAACACCCTCTGACACAAGAGGCGTTTCACTGTTCAATGTGTTAGAAACCACTCTTTTTCTGCAAATAATTAATGAGAGAGTTTGTGCCAAATATCCAAATGAAACCCTAAATTTTTTGTAACTTATCCAAACGGTTTTCAGAACTTATAAAATTTCTTTTAAGTTTTATATGAATCTTTGGATCTTTGGATTGCATATCACTTTTACAAAATATTTTTATCTCAAAACAAACACAAACTCTCTTATCTTCTTCAAAAGAAAAACACAAACAACAATGGCAGAATCTTCTTCGCAACAAAATGTTGAGATCACCCTAAACCCATCCACCCATGTTAATTATCCTATAGATGATATTATCTTTAAACCAAATAATCTTGTTCTTCTTGAACCAAAAACCCTAACATTTGTCCCTGGGAAGGAGGTCTTGAATTTTGTCTCAAAATGTGTGCTTAGGGGAAGCTTTGTTTAAGGATCCAAGGATGATGTTTCAAAACCTTTTGAATGAATTTTGGTTTACAACCCAACCCTCTAAGAACAAGAAGTCAATTGAGTTTGATTCTACAGCTGCAGATCTTCATGGTAAAATTGGTTTAAAATTGTTTAGAAGGGTTTTGGGTTTAAATTACTTGGATAATGCTAGTGATTATGAGGCTATACTTGATGATTTTTTAGTGGTAAAAACATTTTTCAAAGAAATTGGGTATACTAAAGAGATAACTGAAAAGGGTGGGCTAAAGAGAAGTTGCTTGCCACCTAAGTGGAAGTTGCTGATGACTATTTTGATTGAGTGTTTGGGGGTAAAACTGCCGGGCTTGATCAAATTAATAAAAAAGATGCTATCATTTTATATTGTCTGGCCAAAGGGGTCAAAGCTAATTTTGGTAGGTTAATTTTTGAAGATCTTCATGGCAAACTAGAGAAAAGGACCAGGGAGAAAAATGTGATATACACCAGATTTTTCTCTAATTTTTGCTGACCATCTTGGAGAATCATATACTCAGCTCTAGGGAGAAAAATTGGTATTTCAACCATTTGGGCAATCCAGTTAGTACCATTGATCCTCCCTTCACAGTTAGTACCATTGATCCTCCCTTCATACCACCCATGTTGGCCATCTGTTCAGTAGAGGGGCCAGTAGTGTACAAGACTTCCAAAGGCACTACTCCAACTAAAGAAGGGGATCTAAAAGGCAAAAAGCCTAGAGCTTCATCCGGACCATGTCAGAAGCATACGTCGATTAATACTAAGAAATCATCTAAGAAAAGGAGTGCCCACATAGATCCTTCATCTAAGGAGGTTTCTGATGTACCCCAAGGCCATATTTCAAAGAAAGCTTAATCCTCGACCAAGGACCAGAATCCAAGCCAGACGCCACCTTTAGTACCTGCTGGAGGTGGCATGCATAAAGAGGCCCTGAAGGCAACCCCTATCCCAACTTCTTTAGGGGATAAGAGTGAAGAGAGAGCTCACCCTCAGGTAAATAGATTGGATTTAGCATCGGTAAGCACTTTAAATTTTAATTTATTTCCAATTTCCTTACCAGATCCTTTCATTTGTCACTTTGAGTCAACATCAAGGCATGAGGCGTCAACAAATATAACAGCTGGCACTGACCCACGCCAATCTGTTCCTAATGATGTAGTCCCCCAACAACAGGGTCCTACTAAAGGGACCAAAAACATACTTATTGATCTAAACTCATCAGGGACTTTTTCTTAGGATCCATCAAGTCAAACCGAGCCTGGTGGTGAAGAAGTTGAAATTGATCCTCACACTGGAGGTGATGATGTTGGAGCAAAGAAGACATCTAAGGAAGTGCCTCCTACTACTGGCGCCAATGTGGGACACTCGCCTACATTCATGTTTAATATGTCTTCCATAGACCTAGAGAAGGAATTTGATTTTGATGAAAGGGCACTAGTCAATCTTGATGAGAGTGATCCAGAATAAAATGTTGTTGATCAAACTCCAAAGCCACCCTCTCCCAGAGCTCAACAGGTAAAAGAACTGACCAATCAAGTGTTGGTTCTTCAGTCACAAGTTGTTAAACTCCAAGCAGATAAGGATCTTGCTAATGCTGAAATTTCCACACTAAAAGCAAGACCAACTCCTCCAACTGCTGAGCAAATTAGGGATGTCTTGCTTGTGGCTCTACAACCCATGGTAAAGGATGGGGTCACTACCACTCTTCTGAAGCAAGAAATGTCATACCTTATGGACTCCATCAACAATGCTTCTATAGAGTTTCCTCTAGACTTTGTGCCTGTACATGGTCAAGTGAATGAATTATGTGATTTTGTGTCAAAGATCAAGGATCAGGTGGCCATGCTGGAACGACAAACGTTGACTCTTTCTGAAGAGGTTCAAAAGAAACTGGTGGCTCTTGATAATGTTCTAGCAATGTTGGCCAAGGTACAATTTTTCACTTGATTATATTGTTGCCTTTCATCCTCCTGGTGTGTCAGCAGAAGTTGCTACAAATTCTTCGGTTGAGGGGGAGAAAAACAACACAATTCAGAATTTATTTCAAAGGCATGCAATGAAGAGGGCTCAGAAAAAACCAGTGACAAGCTTTGTGTCACCTTTCTCTGAAGAAATCCCAACTAAGACTAAGGGGGAGTCTTAAGATAGTCACATTGATGGTCTTACCATCAGTGATGACATGACTAATGATGGTTCACCTGTTGATCCCAAACTTAGATCGATTTAGCTTGTGTAAACGAGATTAAATCAAGTTAAAAACGTAGAGAAACTTTGTTGTATATGAAACATATTATGCAGAATTAATACTTAAACAAGAACACACAAACAAGATAAACCAAACTTTCACTTTGATTGATTAATCGAACTTGCGTACAATGAAAGTGTGAAAAACATATATCAAACTAAAACCTAAAGGCCTCCTTTTATAGATTAAGGAACCTTGTACAAGAGTCTACGTATCAGCTATTTTAGGTAAAGATAAACATAAGAAATACATTGTCGAACATATCTTTACTAGAAACATACTAGAAACATAAAACGTGTAGACTAAGTATCATGTCAGTGCTTGACTTCTTCTTATCAACGCTTGACTTCTTCATGTCAACACTTGTCTTGACAATGCTTGATTTCTTCCTATCAACGTCCAATTTCCTCTTGTCAGCGTCCAAGTGTCTTGGCTACATTTTATTCCCCACAATCCTCCCCTAAACTTGATATCTACTCTAGTAATCAAGTTTTTGAATAAAACTAAGTACAAGGAGGATTCTTACAAATCTTATTAAGTTGGAAATAAATAAACCTAATCAAATCTTTGCCACCGTCACTTGTATAATCCATCTCCAGCTGTGTTGACACCATTTTCTTCAAAACTTCTTTGGACATAGGATATTCAGCATCCACAAGAAGATATTCAGAAAACTTTGTAGTACTCAAATGATACACACCAGCTGCTGAATGTAGACCCCATTGAAGTCCACTGACATCATCAAGATCCTTCCAAATTGGATCTTCTTCATCTGGTGCACACATTCTCTTGAATGTTGACCAAATATTTATTCCATTGACTGAAGTAGGTGCTTCAGTCTCATACTTGGCCTGCATCAACCTCCAAAGGTCTGCCAAGTCTTCCCTATCCAGGCTTGCAAACAAAGACATAAGAGTAGTGAAAGTATGTTCCTTCTTCCCATATCTGCCAATCATCCAAAACCCACTTGCATCTTCCTCATAGCTAACTATAGGGTTTCTGGAATCATGAGGTAACACTTCTACCATATGTGAAACTTCCAAGGGTGAGAGCTTAATACTCTTTCTAATAACAGCTTCACTAGGATTCACTCTATCCAAATTTTCTGGAAACTCAAGTGGAACTCCCTTCTTCAATGGTCTTGGTGTAACCAAAGCCTTTTGGATCTCCATTTCTTCTGCAAGTTCTTCCTTTCTTTCATCTGAAAGAAGTCTAATAGTGTTCTGCTCTTGCACACTTGCCCATAAAGGATAAGCCTTATACTCTAATTCATCAAAGGACAATCCCTGCAAGGTTCTAAAAGTCCAACCTGTTTGATGACATCTGAGCAACATGTAATAGAGCTCCCTTCTTTCTGTCTTGGTCTGTGAAAGAACTTTTCTAGCTTTATATTTCAGAATCACCTTGCAATCCCTTTGAACTCTTAGTAGAATCTCCAAACCCCAAATTTGATCTGATAAAGTCATGTCTGGATTCTCCATCACCTTATTCTCCCATGCAAAGTACATCTGAGCAACTTCAGGCATCTCATAATCCACATGATTCTTCAATTATGCAAGCTTTTCCCTTTCCAACTCATCACCATATTCAAGCCTCTCTGGTTCTTCAATAATCATTATACTTGAATCTATGCTCTCATCACCACTGCTTTCCTTAGTTTCAATAGCAGTCTCCTCCATCCTTTCTTCTTTCTCGAGTTGTGCAGCCAACATGGAATCAAATTTTACTTGGGCTGCATTCTTGGGAACTACTGTTTCTACCGTAATTCCTTTACCCTTATCTAATATATCAATGACGGGTAAAGATGATGATGTTACCCGTGTAGACACATCTTTGATGATAGCTGATGACTGGGATACATCAACCATACATGCAGGTCTATCAACATCCAAAACCTGTGTGTCAACACCTAACAAACTCCTATCAGCGCCTAGCTTGTCAACGTCAAAAACCTGTCTGTCAACGCTCAACTTACTCTTGTCAGCGCTTGGCTTAGAAACTTGTTCCAGCATCTCCATAAACGAAATCTTTGTTGGAGTTGCCAATGAAACATCAATAACTGGCCTCTCCTTCAAGCTGGTCAAAGCTTCAGCCATTTCCACACCAATATAACCACCCGAGCCTTTGTCACTTGCATTAAATAGCAACTTCCTCTCCTTTGTAAGAATCCTCCCCTGATGAAAGGACTCTTGTCTGCCTTCTCCTAGTCTCAACAACTTCTAAAATAACAATCCTCTCCCTCAATTGCTTGAGTTCAAGGCCTTGTGTAGAGACAGTATGTACAAGGTCTGCATTTTGCTTTTGCAAGCTAATGCAGACAGCCGTCAATTCCAACAATGTATAGGGTTCCAATCTTCCATTCTCTATAATGGGAATGTTAACTCCCAAAGTAGAGTCATGGGGCATGGATGGGTTCTTAATAATGTTAGGACTGGCTTGGCCTGCATCTAAGCTAGTACCAATAGTCCTAGCCCCACCCATGTCACCAACCACACTTGTGGTGGTGGTTCTCTCTGCAACATGGCTAGGACCACTAGAGGAGAACACTCCAGTAGTCCTTTGGCGTTTTTCCATCCTAAAGTCTGGGGGTGAAGAGGATGATATGGATTGGGTTTCAGTTTGGAGGTTAAGGGGTGTTTGGGTTTGTTGTAAGAGTGTGTCAGCGTTTGGATTTGGAGTGTCAACGCCAACATTTAACGTGTCAGCGTTGAAGGAATCTTGGTCAATTTCCATATGCTGGGGTGATGGTGATGGTTCAGGTAATGGGTATGGTTGTGGTTGTGGGTCTGGTTGAGGTTGTGCTGCTACAATAACAGCAAGCATGGCTTGGGTAAGGGGTAAGTCTCTGTGTAGGGGTGTATTCATCTTTCCAAAAATTGCTTTCTTTGCACAGGGATCGTATAAAAATCATCATGATACCTGGTGCAATATCTTTGTGCATCAAAAACCATTTGCAAAAATCTTGGGTAAGCAAGAGTCATCTTGCTACCCTTGTTTTTACACGTGCCAACAAAAATCATTTTAGAAAAGTTATATTTTTGCCCAGTAGCAATACACATAATGGCACTCCCAATTGATCTGTTAATTTCATTGTATGCAGTACATTTGGGACTCAAACATTGAAGAATGACATGTATCAAGTACTTCCAAGCTGGGGGAAATTCCTGTTTTGAATATTTGTTTAAAGTTCCCTCTTCAGGGAAAGGATAACCCAAAGCTTGAAGACCTTGTTCTAGCTCACCAATGGGTAGCGTGGTTATACCATCTACATCATTAAGATGCAAAGCCTGGCGAACCAAGGCTTCAGTGACCACCCATGGAAGCCCATGGACTGTAGCAGTTAATGTTGTCACATTATTAATTATTGAGGAAGTGACAGTATTCCAAAATTGTTTAATATGAGTTACAAGGATAAGAGAAGCATGATAAAGTGCATACCTTAAAGGGGATGCATTTAAATACTCCACCATCTGAGTATATTGAGGAAACAGAGTGTTGTCAGCTTCTAAATAGGCAACCATGTTGTGCTGACTTCTGAACCCCAATACCAAATCACTCGGTTTAAACTTAGGCGCCATTGATGAAGAAAGCTGTGATAAATATTATGAAAGATGAAAGTGTATGAAAATTTAGTTAGACAAGAATAAGCAGTTACCATGTTTCAAAATAATGAGCCAAATATATAGGAGAGGTAAGCACATGTGATTGGTAAAAAATGAGGCAGTTATTTTTCAAAATATAATGATTAGAATCTTGAAAAGATATAACTTATCTTGTGCATTAATAAAAAGTTACCAACGCCTAAAATTACGGCCCAAATTTTTGTCAAAAATAATAACTGGGTAGGACCCAATGTTTGTCAACGGTAAAAAATGACCTATCAACGCTCAACGGCTATATTCTTGTCAATGTTGGAAATTGTCATGTCAACGTCAAAATTGGTCCTAACAACGTTTGGAAATAAAACTGTCAACGTCCAAAGTTAAAAATAATAAAAATGAAAAAGGACCTTAACAAAGTAATTTATCCTAGTGAAGAAAACCTATAGACTGAAAATTACCATAGGGTGGCAAGCACCGTCCAATCATGCACACTTGCTTAAGCAAGATAGACATAATTGTCCTCAAGTGTCCCTTGCTAACCAAAGTTCTTAACACTGAAGTTATCTCATAAAATCCTTTGTAACTTCCCAGGTAAGCCCAATAAAAATCATACCCAAGTCTCCCAACAAATCACATCCAATTCTAGGCCAAAAAGTCTTGGCAGCGTGCATAGTATATCAACTTTGCATTCTACGGTGCCTCACGATTTAGTAAACTAATTCGTACTCACCAGTGGACACAATCTAGAATCGTGATAAGAGTATTATATGAATACCCAAAAAGTCCTAAAGGTTTCCTAAACCTCCCCTTAAGATAAGATATACAAGTTGCTAAATAAAATGTATGCAATAAAAATTTATGTCAAGATAGGAATATAAATATTCCAACCATCATCCATAAACTTGAACATGCTCCAATAATGCTCCAAGAATCCATAAGCAACTCTGTATCCATTTGTACAATGCTAACAACGCCTGTATAATTAGATCAAAAACCACAAAACTAACATGTTGCTGACAACGTCAATTTAACACTTGTCAGCGTTAAAATAACCTTTGTCAGCGTTAGACAAATAAAGCGGAAAATCTAATTTTGTACAAAGACCAATAACAATGCATATCCTGTACATACTTTTACAAAGAGTTTAAAAACACATATTAGGTAAGATTGATCATTCCAATACTTGTTACCAAGTATTGAAACCTCCCAGTATCAACAGGTTTAGTTAATAAATCTGCCACATTTTCTTCTGTGTCAACCCTATCTGGTTGTATTAAACCTTTTTCAAAACAATCTCTTATAAAATGATGTCTAATTTCTATGTGTTTTGTTTTAGAATGATGTACAGGATTTTTAATAATGCATAAAGTACTGTTATTGTCTACAAAAATCTTGGTATGCATAAAATTATACCCATAATCCAACAGCTGGTTCTGAATCCATAAGACTTGTCCACAACAAGCAGCTGCAGCTACATATTCTGCTTCAGTTGTAGAGTTGGCCACCACTGTTTGTTTCTTTCATTGCCAAGATATCAACCTACTCCCAAGAAATTGGCATCCACAAGTTGTGGATTTTCTATCAAACTTGTCACCCACATAATCACTATTTGAATATGCAATAAGATCTAATGGAGAATCTTTTGGATACCATAATCCCAAGGTGGGGTAACACCTAAGATACCTAAAAATCCTCTTGACAGCATGAAGATGACACTCTTTGGGAGTTACTTGATGGCGTGCACATGCACACACAGCAAACATAATATCAGGTCTTGAAGCTGTGAGATACATCAATGATCCAATCATTGACCTATAATGCCTAACATCCACCTCTTTTCCATCTCCAACCTTTCCCCAAGGGTGTTCCCTATCCATGGGTGTGCTAGCTTGTTTCTCATATGGAGAAAAGCCAAACTTCTTCAAGATTTATGCGACATATTTGTCTTGAGAGATGAAGATACCATCTTCTTTCTGCTGAACTTGTAACCCTAGAAAGAAGTTCATCTCTCCCATTGCACTCATCTTGAACTTGTTTGTCATGAGCTTGGAAAAGTCTTCACTCATCTTTGGACTAGAAGAGCCAAAGATGATATCATCCACATAAACTTGAACAAGTAAGAAATCCTTACCAGTCTTCTTTGTAAACAAAGTCTGATCTATGGTGCCCCTTTTGAATCCATTTTCCACCAGATAGGTGGACAATGTGTCATACTATGCTCTTGGGGCTTGATGAAGTCCATATATAGCTTTCTTCACTCTATACACCTTGTCTGGATGTTCTGAATCTTCAAAACCAGGAGGCTACATTACATAAACCTCCTCTCTAATTGTGTCATAAAGAAAAGCACTCTTCACATCCATTTGATAGACTGCAAATCCCATGCAAGAAGCATAGGCTAGGAAAATCCTTATTGCCTCAATCCTGGCAACAGGTGCAAAAACCTCTTCATAGTCTATCCCTTCCTCTTGTGTATAGCCTTGAGCAACTAAACGTTCCTTGTTTCTAACCACAATTCCTCTCTCATCCTTTTTGTTTCGAAGAACCCATCTTGTCCCAATAGGTCTGACATGTCTGGGACAATCAACTAACTCCCAAACATCTTGAATAGCAAATTGGTGAAGCTCATCTTGCATTGCTTCCACCCAACTTGGTTCTTTGAGAGCATCAAAAATCTTCTTGGGTTCCTATTATGACAGAAAACAGGTAAACAAACATGCTTGAACAAGAGGGGTATCAACCTTCTTATGAATATTGGCAATAAATCCTCCATGATTCTGATGAGACCTTCTATTTTGTACAGGAGTCATCACATCACCTATGATGAGAGAAGAAGGGTGATTCTTCATAGTATATGCAAGTACTCCTCCTTCAATTATTGTGTTATCATCAATTTTAGTCTCCAAGTTGCCAATATCTTCTTCAAATTCTCTTCCATCATCATCTGAATGAACCTCTCCATGTCTATTTGAAGGTTCACCTTGTTCAAAAACACTGGAAGAGAATAAATGGTCAAAAGAGTTGTCAACGCCTGAATTAGGGCTGTCAACGTTTGAGCCATCAACGCCTGAATTTGTCTTGTCAGCGCCAGATTTTCCTTTATCAGCGCTTGAAGATTCATGCATGTTATCAACAGGTGATACTTGTGGACCACCTTTTTCCTTTCCAGCAGCAAATGCATCTGTCCATATAGGAATGGTAACATACTCAAGTATGGGTGCTGATTTGTCTGCTTGTGATCCAACCTCCTTGTCAACCTGTATACCTGAAATTTCAACAACTGGTTCTTCCACAACATTTGAAGTCACCTTCACAATGTCTGGATTAGTAACATGCATATAATTCAAAGTTCTAGATAGAGGTTCCAAGTCAAATAACCAATTTGGTCCACTCTCAGGATCACTGGGTTTACTTTCTAAAAACCTAACATGTATCTTTTCAAGTATACGTTTTTCTTTCTTAAGGTACACTCTATATCATCTACTCTGCACTGAATAGCCTATAAAATAGCCTTCATCACCTTTAGCACTAAACTTTCCTAAGGCATCACTAGTATCTAACACAACTACATGACAACCAAAGGGTTTAAGAAAACCAATATTAGGTTTCCTATTCCAAAATAGTTCATAAGGTGTCTTATTATGGATTTTGTTGATCAATGCCCTATTCTGAACATAATAAGCTGTATTTACAGCCTCAACCCAAAATGCAATGGGAAAGTGAGCATCAACCAACATAGTACTAGCTGCTTCTATGAGTGTTCTATTCTTCCTCTCAGCTACCCCATTTTGTTGTGGGGTTCTAGCTATACTAAACTGTCTAGTAATCCCTTTCTTGGCACAAAAGTCATATAACAACTTATTTCTAAACTCACCACCATTATCACTTCTAAGTATTTTAACCTCATTCCCAGTCTTTTTCTCTAATTGGGTAATAAAGTTAATTAAAATATCAACAGTTTCACTTTTCAAAGGCAAAAAGAAAGTCCAAGTAAATCTAGAAAAATCATCAATGATGACAAAACCGTAGGATTTACCATTTAAGCTTTCTATATTAGTTGGACCAAACAAGTCCATATGCAGCAAGTGAAGTGGTTTAGAACTAGAATACACAGGTTTAGACTTAAAGGAGACTTTGTGTTGTTTGCCTTTAAGACATGCAACACAAGAGTGGTCACTGTGGAAAGCCTTTTCAGGCAAACCATCAACTAAACCATGTCTCACAAGTCTATTTATGTTCTTAAAACTAATGTGCCCTAACCTTTTGTGCCAAAGATTACTCTCATCAACTGAAGCCTTAGCATATAGACATGACAGATTATTATTCATCCTAATTCCATTAAGATTCACATTATAAATGTCCTTATGCCTAGGTGTTCTATAATCAATGAATTTCTCATCAGGTATTTTAAAATCTTTGCTTAACACCAAGCATTCAGTATCAGTGAAAAGAACCTTATTTTTGTTATCACAGACTTGTGATACACTAAACAGATTGTAATCGAGTTCTTTTACCATAAATACGTTTTCAAAATGCAAATTGTTGGTGATAAGAGTGCCTTTGCCAGTGATAGTCCCATATCCGCCTCCAAAGTACACTTTGTCACCATCTTTAATGGGGGTAAAGTTTGTCAAGTAATCTTCCTTCCCCGTCGTGTGCCTAGAGCATCCACTATCCCAATATCCATAATCATTAACCTGCTTTTGAATGCCCTGCACATAAAGAAAACAAATTAGTTTTCTTTGGGAACCCAAGCCTGAGCAGACTTGGATTCAGTTGGTTGTTCAACAAGAACAGACTTAGTCCTTATGACAACCCCTTGTTCATCCCTTTTTGGATTAAACACCCAGTTAATCCCAATTGGTTTAGTTATGACCTTTGAAATATAATGAAATCTGTTACAGGTCATAGAAATCCCATCTGAATTAGGGTTTTGGTCTTGTTTAGGTCTCCATGATAAGCTAGAAGAAGCTTTAAACCCCTTTCCCTTTGGTTACAAGTATTTGGCATTACTTGGTCTGGCAGCGTTGGAAGCATTCCTGTCAGTGTTCAAATTGTTCTTGACAACACTGAAATTACCTTTATCAGCATTGAACTTAGGGTTTGCTACAGGAACCCATTGTCTGTTAGACCATGTATTGGTCTTCTGAAAAGGCCTTTGTCCATAAGTATTAGACCCTTTAGTAAAGAATGTGGTTGGTCTAATGACTTGTGGACTTTGTTGGACAAAAGGTTTGGGTTTGACCATGGTTGACTTTCTATCCGCGTTGACCTTTGAAGCATTGACACATTTATAAGCCAAATGTGAAAAGCTTCCACAAGTATAACAGGCTTTTCTAGACATAACTCTAGGTCTAGATGAAAAGAAACCTGTCCTATTATCACTAACTTGACTTTTTGGTGACCTAGGTTTTCTATACATTTGTGCATATTTAATACTAGGTTTTCTATCAACATTTAAGCCAAGGTCAACAGTCTTTCCAGTATTAGGATTGGTCACTGTTATGGGTGTTGACTCATTTAGGCTGTCACTAAGCATGCCACCCTTAACAAACAAAGTAGGGTTGGCTTTCTTCCATTGGTCCAAATCAGTCAATTTCTGCTGGTACTCCTCTACTCCAAGACAAATCCTTTCTAAGGACACCATAGAAGTTCCCAGCAGGTGGTGGAACACCAGCATATTCTTTCATCCTAATCCCACTTATATCCCTAGAATCCCTTTGTTCACTCACACATTTTTCTAGGGTTTGAGAAGCTTTATCAAATTTTTGAATTTTAAGATCTACATTATCTTTGTTTTTGATAGCCTCATCTAACTTAGCTTGTATAACACCATTGGATCTCTCCAAGATGTTCCTAACTTCAACACTAGCATTTAGATCATGAGTCAAAATATTTATTTGATCTTTTAGGTCAAGCTCTATTTTCTTATATTCAGCCACAGTCTTTTCAGTTTGAGTAAGAGCAAGTTGATAATTAGATAACTTGTATTTTTCATCAAAAACATCTGATTTTAATTTTAAAACTTCTTTGTTAATCTTTTTAGTGTTTAGACGACAACCCTTACTACAAAATGCATCATCATATACCTCATTGTCTGATGAAGATGAAGAATGTGCCATGAGAGCATAGTGAACATGCTCCTCTTCCTCCTTTTCTACAACCAAGGCCTTGTTCTCTTCCACATCCTTGGCCAAAAAGCTCCAGTCCCAGCCAACGCCATCAATCTCTTGCATGGAAACCATAGCTTTTGTATCTTCAACCTTGACGATTTAGCTTGAAGGTTTTCCAGCATCAGATCTTCTTGGAGATCTAAACTCTCTCATAAAGTGGCCCATTCTATGACAATTGTAACACTCAACCTTGGATTTATCAAACCCAGCAGTGTCTTTAGCATTAAAAGTCATCTTCTTCCTGAATCTTCTATTCCATATATTGGCCCTTATGCTTGCAAGTGCCATATTCCACTTTATGTCCATCTCCTCCAAGTGTTCATCACTAATTTTCTCAAGGTCCTCATATGTAATCACTGAACCATTGGGAAATGAAGCAATGTATGCACATACTGTATCTAGATCAATACCAGCAGGCTTAACTCTTGGTGATTCAACATTGTATGTGTCAGCGTCTAAATATGGGGCGCTGACAAAGCTTGATCCAACGTTGACACAAGGTGATCCAGTAACGGGGTGCATGTAAGACTCCCTTTGATCAAATTGACCTTCACTATGTGAGAAGAAGGCCATATTTCCATTGGTAGACTTGCTTCCTTGATCTAAAAGGATTTCACTTTCTATAATCCTCAGTTATTGTAGACGTCATTAAAAGTGGAACTTTTGTGAGTATTATTAGCAATCATAGACCTTGCTTCAATCTTCCATGCATCACCAAGACTTTTAAGGAAAATGGTGATGATATCAACATCATCATGCACTGTTCCCATGAATGACAACTTGCTTGTAATGTCAAGAAGTCTGCTTCTCACTCCACTTAGCTTTTCATTGGGAAGAGCGTTAAACACAACATACTCATGCAAGAGTTGCTTCTTTTTCTCTGAGGCAGTATCATCATTACCACCATAAATAACTTGAAGGGCTGCCCAAAGTTCTTTGACAGACTCATATCCTCTATACTTCTGTTGATTTGCTTGTCCCAAGGAAAGTTTGAGGATGCTTAGAGTTTCCATGTCATTCCTTCTCTTTGCAATGACCTCAACTGAGACAGCTCTTCCATCTTCAGGTTTTTATTTTCGATCCTCCACACTTGATCCTGGAGTTGATCTTAGAGTTATAGCATCTTGGATCTTGGCAGCCTTATCGAATGTGTTTCCATATTCAATAATTTCCCATAGGATGTGATCATGGATTTGAAGATATTGCTCAAAATTGAACTTCCACAGCTTAAAGTTGTTTGGGTCTAGCATGGGGATCTTGATGTTATGGCTTGAGGAGGAGGTTAACTCTGGAGTAGACATGTTGTTTGGATTTTAGGGTTTTCTTGAAAATTAGGGTTTTTGGCGATTTAGGGTTTTTGTGTTCTTTGGATCAAAGTTCCTCAACAAGCTCAGATACCACTTGTTGATCCCAAACTTAGATCGATTTAGCTTGTGTAAACGAGATTAAATCAAGTTATACACGTAGAGAAACTTTTTTGTATATGAAACAATTCAAGTATTATGCGGAATTAATACTTAAACAAGAACACACAAACAAGATAAACCAAACTTTCACTTTGATTGATTAATCGAACTTGCGTACAATGAAAGTGTGAAAACATACATCAAACTAAAACCTAAAGGCCTCCTTTTATAGATTGAGGAACCTTTTACAAGAGTCTACGTATCAACTATTTTAGGTAAAGATAAACATAAGAAATACATTGTCGAACATATCTTTACTAGAAACATACTAGAAACATAAAACGTGTAGACTAAGTATCCTATCAGTGCTTGACTTCTTCTTATCAACGCTTGACTTCTTCATGTCAACGCTTGTCTTGACAACGCTTGATTTCTTCCTATCAACGTCCAATTTCCTCTTGTCAGCGTCCAAGTGTCTTGGCTACATTTTATTCCCAACATCACCTCCGTCCAGCCCAAAAACAAAGGTGACTTCACTCTTCACGAAAGACTAATCAAGTCTGGTGTGGTCACCCAAGAAGAAATTGACAAAGTATTCATACTAAATGAAGTTGATAAGCTAAGAAATCTAAAGCAAAGTCTGTATTACAAAATTGGGAAATATGAGGTGGAAGATATTTTCAAGAAGAAAATGTTATATGAAAAGTTCTGTATGACTAGGCTGAACAGAAGAAATCCTTCGGAGATCACTAACATTGATATGCTCACCACCAGAGGCAACATTGATCTCAAGTTCTACAGAGCTGATGGCACTGATGAAATTCTTGATGATTTTCAAGCCAAGGACCTCTCTCTCACTGAATGGTTGGAAATGGAACAAAAGATAGCTAAAAATAAAACCAAGAGATGGGATGAAGTCTTCACCAGAATTTCTCACTCTATGAGAAATCATGACAAAATAAGTGAGGTCCTCAACATTAATGTTGATATTTCACTAGAGGATCAAGACCCCATTCTAAAGCTGAATGAACTTGTTGATCCCAAACTTAGATCGATTAGCTTTGTGTATACGAGATTAGATCAAGTATAACACGTAGAGAAACCTTTGTTGTATGCTTTGTGAATCTAAGTATTATGCGGAATTTAATACTTAAACAAGAACACAAGATGTAAACAAAACTTTCACTTTGATTATCAATGTCGAACTTGCTTACAATGAAAGATGTTTACGAATGAAAAACTTAATGAAAACTTGATACTAAACATTAACCTAAAGGCCTTCTTTTATAGACTAAGAAGCCTTGTACAATAAGCTACGTATCAACTATTCTAGGTAAAGATAAACATAGAAAATACATTGTCGTTTCTATCCTTACTAGAAGTATTCTAGAACATAATAAACGTGTAGCTCACATCTTCCATCAGTGCTTGTCTTCAATCTATCAACGCTTGACTTTAACTTGTCAACGCTTATGCTGTCAGCGCTCACTTTGCTCTTGTCAACGCTTGAGTTGTTCTTGTCAGCGTTCAAGTGATCTGGCCTTAATTTATTCCCAACAATCCTCCCCTAAACTTGATATCCACTCTTATAATCAAGTTTCTGAATAATCATTAAGAACTTGGAGGAGTCTGACAAACCTTATCATATTGGTAATAAATAAATCTGATTAAATTCTTTGCCACGTCACTTGTGTAATCTATCTCCAACTGGGTGTCCTTCATCTTTTCCAAAACAGCCTTGGATATGAAATACTGAGCATCTACAAGTAAATACTCAGCAAACTTTGTAGAACTCAAATGGTATACACCAGCAGCTGAATATAACCTCCATTGAAGACCACTGAGATCATCTTCAAGATCCTTCCATATTTCAGGATCTTCTTCTTTTGTCCCACACATTCTTTTGAATGTGGTCCAAAGTTTTATTCCATTAGCTGAAGTTGGTGCTTCAGCCTCATACTTGGTCTCTAACAACCTCCAAAGGTCCACCAAGTCTTCTCTATCACAACTTGCAAATAAAGATATGAGAGTGGTAAAAGTGTGTACCTCCTTGCCATATCTTCCAATCTTCCAGAATCCACATTCATCTTCATCATAACTCACAATTGGATTCCTGGAATCTAGTGGTAACACATGCACCATATCTGAAGCTTCTAATGGGGAGAGCTTGAGGCTCTTTATAATAACTGCTTCACTTGGATATAGTTGATTCATATCTTTTGGAAACTCAAGTGTAAATCCCTTCTTCACTGGTCTGGGAACTATCATAGCTTTCTTGATTTCCATCTCTTCTGCAAGTTGCTCCTTTCTTTCATCTGGAAGAAGTCTGAAAGTGTTTTCTTCCTGCACTTTCACCCAAATAGGATAAGCCCTATGTTCCAACTCATCAAATGTCAAAGCCTTCAGCTTCTGATGTGTCCATCCAACTCCATGACATTTGAGCAACATAAAGTAGAGCTTCCTTCTATCCATTTTCAACTCAGAGAGAATGTTGCTTGCCTTGTGCTTCAAAATCACCTTACAATCCTTCTGAACTCTAAGAAGAATCTCCAAACCCCATATCTGATCTGAAATGGTCAAGTCTGGATTATCCATACAGCTTTCTTCCCAAGAATTGTACATCTGAACCACCTCTGGCATATCAAAATCAATCTGCAACTTTAAATCTCTCAGCTTTTCCCTAGCAAGCTCATCACCATACTCAAGTCTTTCTGGTTCAACAATCATCACACTTGAATCTGAGCTAGCTCCATCACTTTCTTCTTCAGAAGTCACAACAAATGGTGACTTTTCCTTTTCACCTTGTTCCATCATTTGCTCAGCCAATCTTCTATCAAATTCAACCTGAGCTGCATTCTTTGGAACAATTTCTTCTACCAACTTACCCTTACCCTTATCTGATGGTGCAATTGTTGGTAAGGTAGATGGTAATACCTGAGTAGGAACATCCTTGATGATAGATGATGACTGGAATACATCACCTCCATATGCAGATCTGTCAACGCCCAAATTTCCTCTATCAGCGCCCAAAATACTTCTATCAGCGTCCAAACTTGTCTTGTCAACGCTCAAATATTTTCCCTCAGCGCCTTGTGTAACCTCTCTCAACATATCTGTAAATGATAAATTTAAATTGGTTGGAGAGATCAAGGACATATCAAAACCTGTTTGTTCCTTCAAGGTAGTAAGAGCTTCAGCAACATCCAATGATTGACCATCTTGACTGCTCTTATCACTCAGATTTCTTTGATCTTCCTCCCCTTTGGAAGACTCCTCCATACCTCCCCTTGCATGAGCACTCTCCAAAACAACAATCCTCTCTCTCAATTCCTTGAGTTCAAGGCCTTGGTTACTGACAATTTGTACCAAGTCTGCATTCTGCTTTTGCAAGCTAATGCAGACAGCCGTCAATTCCAAAAGAGTCATTGGTTCCAGTCTGCCCTCTTCTGAAATGGGGATTTGACCTCCCAAGTCAGGTTCATTGGGCATGGATGAGGACTTAATTATGGTGGGACTGCCTTGGCCAGCTTCTAAGCCAGAACCAATAGTCCCAGCCTCATCCAGGTCACCAGCCACACTTGTGGTGGTGGTTCTCTCTGCTTCATGGCTAGGACCACCAGAGGAGAACACTCCAGCAGTCCTTTGGCGTTTAAACAACCTATATTCAGGTGGTGTGGAAGATGGGGTGGAAGAAGGTGTAGATGTGGGTTGGTTAAGGGGTGTTTGGGATTGTGATGGTTGGGTGTCAGCGGTGGAAATAGGCACATCAACGCCCACATTAGATATGTCAGCGTCAAAGGGTTCTTGGTCTATTTGCATTTGGTCAGGTGAGGGTAAAGGTTCAGGGATAGATTCAAGTTGTGGGTGAGGTTCAATATGAGGTTGGGGGTCTGGTTGGGGTTGTGCTGCTGCAATAACAGCAAGCATGGCTGGGGTTAAAGGTAGGTCTCTATGAGGTGGTGAATTCATCTTGGTAAAAATAGCTTTCTTTTGTTCAGGGATTTTATAAAAGTCATTGTGATCCCTTGAACAATATCTTTGAGCATCAAAAATCATTTGCAGAAAACGGGGATAAGCTAAAGTCATTTTTGTCCCCTTGTTTTTACACATTCCTTCAAAAATCATTTTAGACCAGTTATATTTTTGCCCTGTTGCAATACACACAATAGCAGTTGCAATGGATCTATTGATCTCATTGTGTGCAGTACATTTGGGACTCAAACATTGAAGGAGAATGTGAATGAGGTACTTCCAGGCTGGGGGAAATTCCTGCTTATGGTACTTATTAAGAGTACCTTCATCAGGAATAGGGTATCCCAAAGCCCTAAGCCCTTGTTCTATTTCAGTTATGGGAAGAATGGTTATACCATCAGCATCATCAAGATGCAAGGCCTGGCGTACCAAGGCCTCAGTAACCACCCAAGATCTCCCATGAACAATAGAAGTTAATGTGGTCACTCCATTAACTGTTGAGGAACTGACAGTGTTCCAAAACTGTTTAATGTGTGTGACTGGAATGAGTGGTGCATGAGAAAGAGCATACCTTAATGGGGATGCGTTCAAATACGCCACCATTTGTGTGTATTGAGGGTACAAAGTATTATCAGCAACAAGATAAGCAATCATGTTGTGTTGAGACTTGAACCCCAAATCCAATTCTGCTGAGTTAAATCTTGGTGCCATTGATGAAAGCTGTTAATTTGAAGTATAGAAGATGAAGGTTGATAAGAGAAAAGTGTTAGACAAGAATTATAGATACCCTGTTTAAAAATAGGAGCCAAATTTATAGGAGTGGATGAATGCATGTGATTGGCCCAAAAATAGGCAAAGATTTTCAAAAACTAATCATGAAAATATTGAAAAAGTTATAAGTTATCTCATGCATTTAATGAAAGTAACAACTCCTAAAATTACGGCTTGAAAATATGTCAAAAAGTAACAACTGGGTAGGTCCCATTGAGTGTCAACGGTCAAAAATAACCCATCAACGCCCAACGGCTATAATCTTGTCAACATTCGCCTAAAGCCATGTCAGCGTCCAATTTGGTCACAACAACGCTTGGAAAAATCTTGTCAGCGTCCAAAAATAAAATTGTTTTAAAAAGTGAAAAATGACCTTAACAAGTAATTTATCCTAGAGAAAATAACCAAAAGCTGATAATTATTATAGGGCGGCAAGCACTGTCCAGTTATGCACACTTGCATAAGCAAGATAGACATAACAGTCCTCTAGTGTCCCTTGCTAACCAAAATTCTTAACAACCAAGTTACCTTGTAAAATCCTTGTTACTCCCAGGGAAATCCCATATCAAAATCATTCCCAAGTCCCCCAACAGACCACAACCAATTCTAGGCCAAAAATGTCTTGGCAGCATGCAAAGTTGATATACTATGCATGCTACAGTGCCTCATGGTTTAGTAAAACTAACCCATACTCACATGTGGACACAATCTAGAATTGTGATAAGAGTATCATATGGATACCCAAAAATCCTAAAGGTTCCTAAAACCTCCCCTTAAACAAAGATACAAAGAGTTTGCTAAAAATATGCATGAACATAAAAAATTTATGTCAAGATAGGAATGAAACATTCCAACCATCATCCATAAACAAAAACATGTCCAAATGCTTCTCCTTTGATCCATAAGCAACTCTGTATCCAATGGTATATTGCTAACACCATCTGCACATTTAGATTGAAAACCACAAAACTAACATTGTTGCTGACAACGCCCCGATAACACATAACAGCGTTGAAGGAAGCTTTGTCAGCGTTAGACAATTATATTTGCTGACAACGTTGCAAAAACACTTATCAGTGTTCAAACAACCTTTGTCAGTGTTAGAAAAATATAGTGGAAAATCTAAATTACCAATAAGACTAATAATAGTAATGCATCATCCTGTACAAACTTTTACAAAAAGAATCCAAAACACATATTAAGTGAGATTAACCATTCCAATACTTGTTACCAAGTATTGAAATCTTCCAGTATCAAAAGGTTTAGTTAATAAATCTGACACATTTTCCTCAGTGTCAACCCTATCTGGTTGTATTAAACCTTTCTCAAAGCAATCTCTTATAAAATGGTGTCTAATTTCTATGTGTTTAGTTTTAGAATGATGCACAGGATTCTTAATGATGCATAAAGTACTATTATTGTCAACAAATATCTTAGTATGCATGAAGTTATACCCATAATCCAACAGCTGGTTCTGAATCCACAAGACTTGACCACAACATGCTGCTGCAGCCACATATTCTGCTTCAGTTGTAGAGTTAGCCACCACTGTTTGTTTCTTGCATTGCCAAGATATTAATCTGCTCCCAAGAAATTGACATCCACCAGTTGTGGATTTCCTATCAAACTTGTCACCACCATAATCACTATCTGAATATGCAATCAGCTCCAATGGTGAATCTTTCGGGTACCACAAACCAAGATCTGGATAACATCTTAGATACCTAAAGATTCTCTTCACAGCATAAAGGTGACATTCTTTGGGAGTCACTTGATGGCGTGCACATGCACACACAGCAAACATGATATCAGGTCTGGAAGCAGTAAGATACATCAAGGATCCAATCATGGATCTATAATGCCTGACATCAACATCTTTCCCATCTCCAATCTTTCCCCAAGGGTGTTCTCTATCCATAGGAGTAGAAGCCCTCTTTTCATGTGGAGAAAAGCCAAACTTCTTCAAGATTTCAGCAACATATTTGTCTTGGGAGATGAAGATACCATCTTCTTTCTGCTGAACTTGTAAACCAAGAAAGAAGTTCATCTCCCCCATAGCACTCATCTTGAATTTGTCTGTCATGAGCTTGGAGAAATCCTCACTCATCTTTGGATCAGTAGACCCAAAAATGATATCATCAACATAGACCTGCACAAGCAACACATCTTTGCCTTTCTTCTTTGTAAATAGTGTATGATCTATGGTGCCCCTCTTGAAGCCATTGTCCACCAAATAGGTAGACAAAGTACCATACCATGCTCTAGGGGCTTGATGAAGGCCATACATAGCCTTTTTGACTCTATACACTTTGTCTGGATGCTCAGGATCCTCAAAACCAGGAGGTTGCATGACATAAACTTCCTCAACTATGGTGCCATACAAGAATGCACTCTTTACATCCATTTGATAGACTGTGAAGCCCATGCAAGATGCATAGGCTAGAAAAATCCTAATAGCTTCAATCCTTGCAACTGGTGCAAAGACTTCTTCATAGTCTATCCCCTCCTCTTGTGTATAACCTTGAGCCACTAACCTTGCCTTGTTTCTGACCACAATACCTCTTTCATCTCTTTTGTTCCTGAGAACCCATCTTGTCCCAATTGGTCTGACATATCTAGGACAATCAACCAGCTCCCAAACATCCTGAATAGCAAATTGGTGAAGCTCATCCTGCATTGCTTCCACCCAACTTGGTTCTTTGAGAGCATCAAATATCTTCTTGGGTTCTTCTTGTGACAGAAAACATGCAAACAAACATGCTTGTACAAGAGGGGTATCAACCTTCTTGTGTATATTGGCAATAAATCCACCAAGACTTTGATGGGATCTTCTTGTCTGAACTGGAGTCATAACATCACCAATGATCTGAGATGGCTGGTGATTCTTCATTGTGGAAGTGAGAACTCCTCCTTCAAAAAGTCTGGTGTCCTCAACTTCACGCTCCATGTTGCCAATATCTTCTTCATCAGACTCTCTTTGATCAACAAGGATCTCTTCATTAACTCTGGAAGGTCCTCCTTGTTCAAAAGTGGAAGAGAAAAGATGTGCAAAGGTGTTGTCAACGTCTGAACCTTGTTTGTCAGCGCTTGGGCTAACAACGCTTGAACTGTTGTTGTCAACGTCTGAGCCATCAACGTCTGAATTGGTCTTGTCAGCGCTTGATTTTCTTTTGTCAGCGCCTGAAGAACCATGCATGTTTGTATCTGGTGGTATTTGGAAACCACCATTATCTTGTCCAGCAGCAGCAGCAGCAGCAAAAGCATCAGTCCAAATGGGAATTGTGACATATTCAAATGTAGGAGATGCCTTTTCTGCTTGTGATCCAACCCTTTCATCAACCTGTGTTCCTGAAACATGAACAACTTGTTCCTCCACAACATTTGAAGTTACCTTCACAATGTCTGGATTAGTGACAAGCATATAATTTAAAGTTCTAGATAAGGGTTCCAAATCAAACAACCAATTAGGACCACTTTCAGGATCACTAGGTTTATTCTCTAAGAACCTAACATGTATTCTTTCAACAATACGTTTGTCCTCCTTAAGATAAACCCTATAACCCTTGCTCTGCACTGAATACCCCATGAAGTAACCTTCATCACCTTTTGCACTAAATTTCCCTAAGGCATCACTAGTGTCTAAGACTACTACATGACATCCAAAAGGTCTGAGAAAACCAATATTAGGTTTTCTTCCCCAAAGTAACTCATAAGGTGTCTTGTTCTGAATTTTGTTGACCAATGCTCTATTTTGCACATAGCATGCTGTATTCACAGCCTCAGCCCAAAAGGCTATGGGAAAGTGAGCATCAGCCAACATTGTTCTGGCTGCTTCAATTAGGGTTCTATTCTTTCTTTCAGCAACCCCATTTTGTTGTGGGGTTCTAGCAATACTGAACTGCCTAGTAATTCCCTTCCTGGCACAAAAATCATCTAGCTTCTTGTTCCTAAATTCTCCACCATTATCACTCCTAAGCATCTTAACCTCATTGCCAGACCTTTTCTCAATTTGAGTGATAAATTCAATAAGAACATCAGTTGTGTCACTCTTCATAGCTAGAAAGAATGTCCAAGTAAACCTAGAAAAGTCATCAGTGACGACAAAACAATATGACTTGCCATTCAAACTTTCTATATTAGTTGGACCAAAGAGGTCCATGTGAAGCATATGAAGAGGTCTGGAACTAGTATGCACCTGCTTGGACTTGAATGAGACCTTGTGCTGCTTGCCTTTAAGACATGCAACACAAGAGTGGTCATTGTGGAAGGCCTTTTCAAGCAAACCACCAACTAAACCAAGCCTCACAAGTCTATTTATATTTTTAAAGTTTATGTGCCCTAGTCTCCTGTGCCACAAATTACTTTCATCTACTGAGGCCTTAGCATAAAAACAAGACATATTTGTATTCACTTTAATCCCATTTAAATTCACATTGTATATGTCCTTATGCCTAGGTGTTCTATACTCAATATACTTCTCATCAGGGATCTTAAAATCCTTGCTTAACACCAAACACTCAGTATCAGTGAAAAGAACCTTATTTTTGTTATCACACACTTGTGATACACTAAACAGATTATAGTCCAGTTCTTTTACCAGGAAGACATTCTCAAAACGTAGATTATTGGTGATAAGGGTTCCTTTTCCTGTGATGGTTCCATAGCCCCCTCCAAAGTATACCTTATCACCTTCTTTAATAGGAGAGAAGTTCATCAGATAGTCTTCCTTTCCTGTCATGTGCCTTGAGCATCCACTATCCCAATATCCATAATCATTGATCTGCTTTTGAATGCCCTGCACATAAAGAAAACAATTTAGTTTTCTTTGGGAACCCAAGTCTCAGAAGACTTGGATTCATCTGGTTGTTCAATAAGAACAGACTTAGTTCTCACAACAACCCCATTCTCATCCTTTTTAGGATGAAATACCCAGTTAACCCCAATTGGTTTTGTAATGACTTTTGAAATATAATTAAACATGTTGCAAGTCATTGAAATTCCATTATTATTAGGGTTTTGATCTTTCTTGGGTCTCCATGTTAAGCTTGAAGAAGCTTTAGACCCCTTACCTTGTGGCTGCAAATACTTAGGTCTGGTCACGTTTCTGTCAGCGTTGGATTTTGTCATGTCAACGCTGAATTTACCCTTATCAGCGTTGAACCTAGGGTTTGCTACAGGAACCCATTGTCTATTTGACCAGGTATTTGTCTTTTGAAAAGGTCTTTGTCCATGAGTGTTAGACCTTCTAGTAAAGAATGGGGCTGGTCTAATCACTTGTGGACTTTGCTGCACACAAGGTCTGGGTCTGACAACGTTTGACTTCTTAACAACGTTGACTTTCTTCATATCAGCGCTAAAATTGTTCCTATCAGCGCTGGCTTTGGGAGCGTTGACACATTTGTATGCCAAATGTAAAAAGCTACCACAAGTATAACAGGCTTTCTTAGACACATACTTAGGTTTAGAATTAAAGAAACCTGTTCCATGATTGTTAACTTGGCTCTTGGGTGACCTATTATTTCTATACATCTCTGCATATTTAATGGTAGGTCTTCTAACAGTGTTGGAGCCTAGGTCAACAGCTTCACCAGTAGCTGGGTGAGTAACCTTAATGGGTGGGGATTCAATGGGACTTTCACACAGCAAACCTCCCTTAACAAATAAAGTAGGGTTAGCTTTCTTCCACTCATTTAGGTCAGTCAGTTTTTGTTGATACTCTTCTACTGGGGTGACAACTCTTGGTGGAGGAATGAATTCCTCTTCTTGGCATTCTGGAATACCAGTCCAAGATAAATCCTTTCTAAGGACACCATAGAAGTCACCAGCTGGTGGTGGAACCAGAGAGTAATCATTCTCATTCATCCCAAGCCCAGTCATATCCTTAGGATCTCTTTGTTTAGCTACACAGTCTCCTAGGGCTTGGGTGGCTCTATCAAATCTTTGAATCTTGAGGTCAACATTATCTTTATTCTTAATGGCCTCATCTAACTTAGCTTGTAGGTCTTTATTGACTTTTGACATGATATTTCTAATATCCATACTACCCTCTAGCTCATGTTTTAAGATGTTTATCTTATCTTTTAAATCAAATTCCATTTTCTTGTATTCAGAAACGGTTTTCTCAGTTTCAGTAAGAGCTAGTTGGTAATTGGATAATTTACACCTTTCAGTGCTCATATCCTCTTTTAGTTTTAACACCTCTTTGTTAAGTCTGTCAGTGTTTAACCTACAACCTTTGCTACAAAAAGCATCATCATATACCTCATTATCAGATGAAGAGGAGGAGTGTGCCATGAGAGCATATTCAACATGCTCTTCTTCTTCAATATCAGCAATCAAAGCTTTGTCCTCTTCAACATCCTTAGCCAGATAGCTCCAATCCCATCCAGTACCATCAATTCCTTGAACTGCAACCATGGCTTTGGAGTCTTGAGCTTTAACAACCTGGCTTGAGGGTTTACCAGCATCAGATCTTCTATGAGATCTGCATTCCCTCATGAAGTGCCCCATGCGATGGCAGTTGTAGCACTCAACCTTGGATTTATCAAATCCAGCAGTGTCTTTAGCATTGAAGGTCATCTTCTTCTTGAACCTTCTATTCCATCTATTTGCTCTTATACTAGCAAGAGCCATGTTCCACTTGATGTCCATCTCTTCCAAGTGTTCATCACTTATCTGTTCAAGGTCCTCATATGTAATCACTGAACCATTGGGCAAAGAAGCAATGTAAGCACAAACAGTATCCAAATCCAAACCAGCAGGTTTAACTCTTGGGGAGTCATTTATGAATGTGTCAACGTCTGAAAAGGAGACGTTGACAGGACTTGTCCCAGCGCTGACAAATGATGATCCAGTAACTGGATGCATGAAAGAGTCCTGCTGATTGAATTGACCTTCACTATGAGAGAAGAAGGCCATGTTGCTGGTGCTAGCTTTGCTTGAAAGATTTTCATCTTCCAATAGTCTTAGTTTGTTGTAGATGTCATCAAACGAAGAGCTCTTGTGAGTATTATTGGCAAGAATAGATCTTGCCTCAATCTTCCATGTCTCACCAAGACTTTTCAGAAAAGTAGCATTGATGTCAATATCACCAACTTGTGTCCCCATGAAGGACAATTTGCTTGTGATGTCAAGCAATCTGCTTCTCACACTACTCAGTTTCTCATTGGGCTGAGCTTTGAAGACAGCATAATCATGCAGAAGTTGATTTTTCTTTTCTTCCTTAGTTTCTGCATTACCACCATATGCAACTTCAATTGCTTCCCAAAGATCCTTTGCAGATTCATAGCTCCTATATTTGTGCTGATTTTCTTGTCCCAAAGACACTTTCAGAATATTTAGGGCTTTCATGTCAGCCCTTTTCTTTGCAATATCTTCAGCACTTACAGCTCTACCATCCCCAGGTTTTTCTTTCTTATCTTCATCAGGACATCCTTCAACAGCTGTTCTTGTTGCAATGGCATTCAGAATCTTTTGAGCTTTATTGAATGAGTTTCCATATTCAATGATGTCCCAGAGTGTGTAGTCAAAGATTCCAAGATATTGTTCAAAGTTGAACCTCCATAGGTCAAATTTGGTTGCATCAAGCATGGGAATCTTGATGTTTGGTAAGGATGAGAAGGAGGAGGTTATTGCTTCAGACATGATGTTTTTAGGGTTTTGAGAAAATTAGGGTTTTGGTGTTCGTGTATCGTTCTGGTGTTCTTCAAAGATCAAAAGTTCCTCAACAAGCTCTGATACCACTTGTTGATCCCAAACTTAGATCGATTAGCTTTGTGTATACGAGATTAGATCAAGTATAACACGTAGAGAAACCTTTGTTGTATGCTTTGTGAATCTAAGTATTATGCGGAATTTAATACTTAAACAAGAACACAAGATGTAAACAAAACTTTCACTTTGATTATCAATGTCGAACTTGCTTACAATGAAAGATGTTTACGAATGAAAAACTTAATGAAAACTTGATACTAAACATTAACCTAAAGGCCTTCTTTTATAGACTAAGAAGCCTTGTACAATAAGCTACGTATCAACTATTCTAGGTAAAGATAAACATAGAAAATACATTGTCGTTTCTATCCTTACTAGAAGTATTCTAGAACATAATAAACGTGTAGCTCACATCTTCCAACAGTGCTTATCTTCAATCTATCAACGCTTGACTTTAACTTGTCAACGCTTATGCTGTCAGCGCTCACTTTGCTCTTGTCAACGCTTGAGTTGTTCTTGTCAGCGTTCAAGTAATCTGGCCTTAATTTATTCCCAACAGAACTTGCTAACTAAGCCAGACCAGGTGTTGGTGGCATTTTTGTCACTACAAAGAAATACAAAGGCATTGTTCAGTTTCAGAATCATCTCCCTAGACATGTACTTTTAGAACCAGAACTGAGGATGATTTTGTTTAATCACCCTGAAAGGCAAGACTTTTTTGGCATCAGCGATCTGGACGATATGAACAATGAACTTTTGTGGAATGTTCAGAAAACCTTCTACACTCACCACAGGGGTCTAGGATTGACTAAAGCTGCAAGAACCTTAATCTTGTGCTTGTTGGGAGTTGTAGATGTCAGAAACATGAATCCACTGGTGCAAACTCCTGTTATTGAAGAACTTAGGCCAGAGAAGAAATAAGATAATCATTTGTAATTTTATTTTATATTTTGTATTTTGTAATTTGTATGAATGAATGATTAGCAGATGTTTATAAGTTACTTTATTGTTCAGTGAACATAAGAAGAAGTTGTTATGCTCACTTACTACTGAATTTGACTTAGACTATTTGTATATCCAAATAGGGGGAGATTGTTGGGTCAGTATTTACTGACACCAAAGCAACTCTAGGATTTGAATATAAAATCCCCTAAGTACTTCATGGTTAGCAGAAAGGTGGTTCTGCTAAAGCATGACCAGAGGAATAAGTTTCCTACTGAAGAAAAGTTTTGCTAAAGGATGTTCAGCTTTCATCTTCCAGAGAACTTAGAAGACAAAGGTGTCTTTGCTTCAATAGGTAGGCTGTCTAGTTGCTAAAGAACAAGTCCTGAAGAAGAGCTTTCAATTCAGTTTGGGTTGACAAACTGAATGATGTCGATCTCCACTAGGATACTTAAGACACTTCAATATTCTGAAGGTTTACATTAGGCGGGAAAAGATTTACTTTAAGTCAAAGTAGGAAAAGGTTGCTTGTAATGTTAGCTATAATTATAACCTTTATTTTTTCTTAGATTAGTTTATTTGTACTATGTACTATTTATCCAACATGGGCATCAACCATCCACTAGATAAACACATGCATGAAAACATGTGAAATGTAAACCCTAATATGCTTCTCCTATAAAAGGAAAGCATATGGGAGAGAAACTACTAACATTCAAGCTAAAAAGATAGAAATCTTCTAACAACCATTTCTCTCCTAACATCAACCAAACCATATAGCTAAAGGCATATGTAAGTGGCCCATTCAGAACTGTGTCAAGACAAGGTGCAAGCTACTTCGTCACTTTTATTGACAACTATAGTCGTTATGGTTATGTTTACTTTCTTAAGCATAAACATGAAGTGTTTGAAACATTTAAACTGTTTCAAGAAGAAGTAGAAAACCAACTCAGTAAGACTATAAAAGCACTACGTTCTGATCATGGAGGCGAGTTTATGAATCTAGAGTTTATGGATCATCTAAAGCAACATGAGATTATTGCCCATAGGACTCCTCCATACACACCATAACATAATGGTGTGTCTGAGAGGAGAAATGAACCCTACTTAATATGGTTCGCTCCATGATGGCTCAAACAACTCTTCTAAAGTCCTTTTAGGATTATGTTCTTGAGTTTGCTGCACGCATTCTCAATATGGTTCCAACCAATAAGTTTGAAAAGACTCCATATGAAGTATGCCATGGGCAAGCCCCTAAGTTGTATTATTTAAAGGTGTTGGTATGTGAGGCTCTTGTTAAGCGTGATACGCTTAATAAACCTGAAAATCATGAACCTAGATCTGTTAAGTGTATCTTTGTAGAATACTCAAAGTAACTAATGGGTTATTCCTTCTAATACCCACTCGAGAACAAAGTTATTGTTGCTCAAAATGTTGAATTCCTAGAGAGTAAGCTTATCAATCAAGAAAAAAGTGGGAGTTTAGAAGATCTTGAAGTAATTCAAGATGAAGATACAAATCCTTTTCAAAAAACTAGCTTAGATCATGAAGATGATGATCAAGAAATTGATGAACCTCAAAGTAATATAACTCCCATTTGTAGGTCTACAATGACACTAATGCCCGCATCAGATGTGTTTATACATTGATACTGAGGAGCATGAGTTAGGGGATCTTAATGAATGTTAGACACCCAAAATCAGGCAAGGAAACAACTATGTAACAAGGGGGTTCCACGTCATGGTACAAGAAACAATGAAATACTGTTGACACAAAGTTGACGTAATAAAAACATATACATTACATCATAAAAGATCAGAGTTTTTAAGAAAAGGTCCCAAAGTTTTATAAGCGGAAAAATCTATTATTTAATTACAGTTTTGTAACTTATAGTTACCAAGGATACATGATAAACTTCTGACAGTTTTCAGATAAAACCAAAGTTCAAATATACACTAAAATCTCCAAGCTGCAATAATATCGTGTGGGCTCCCATCCAAGCAAAGCTAAGTATTAATACCTGAGATTAAACATGTAAAATCATCAACACAAAGTTGAGTGATATTCATAGGTTTAGCATTGAAGGTGTGGAACACAAGCATTCATTTGTAAAACAAGAAATAGGGAAAATGGTTATGTACATTAAACATAGTCCGAAACTATTATTATTGATATTTAGTTCATGAATCGAAGCTTAACATCAATGTAAGTTCCTCTAGGGAGTATTCAGCACTAATACTCAAGTAACAAATCAAATGTTTAGTGCGTCAATGGTTAAACAACCGCAACATGGGACGGGGATAGTGAATCCCGATTGATCCACCCACAACATTCACGCTTAGAAACACAAGTAAATTAACGGTTCATCATCAAGAGAGGAAACTTAAGGGATATAGACTAAAAGCAATAATATCATTGAAAACTGTTGGAAAGCATACACGTTTTGGATAGCATACAAGTTCCGGATAGCATGCAGTTTTTAAATGGATGTGTTCCACCATGTAAAATATCACCCCGCGTTTAGAAACAATGTGCAAGTAAAAAGGGGCTATGAACTCACCTTAGCCACGAGGTAAGTGAATCACTGAACTCAGAAGCTGAGTCGAAACAGTAGTGGTAAGACGATCACCGACGATATGGATGCCCGGTAAACACGAAAGCCGCAACCTACCAAATAAGGCGCGCACTTTATTAATATTTGACTCAAGTATAAACTATACTTAATAACATAGAACTCAACACTACAAAACCATGACAAACCCGAAAGAACAACAATGCAACTGGTACTACAATACCCTTCTAGATGTTCACTTTATTAGCTACTCCCTCGATAAAAATCTACCGGTACATACCAAATTTACAAGCTCATTTACCTTACTTAGACAACTCGGATTTTTATGAAACTTGGTGAAAAACTCAATCATAACCTGAATAAAACTCAGTTTAAATTTCATTCAATGATTTACATTTTAGAATCACATGCTCAACACATTTCTAGACTTGAAAAACCGGACAGATTTGAACACTTGACTCGTGAAACCATTTTGACCAACCTAACCTTTATCATTAGCAAAACCGACCATTGACTTTGAAAATAAACTCAAAGTGCTAATTTTAGGGCCTGAGAACAGCCCTTGACCATTTGTAAAACTCATTTTATAGTCACCGAGATTCGATCCAAATATCGACAACAAATTCGGATTGTGTCGATACTCGTTTCCCGGTACACAAATAACCAAACTATAGTAACTTCCTCCTCGTTTAGAGTTAGAAGCTCTAATTCATACAAAAACGAAGGTAATGAAAATCTCTACGACACTATCTCATGTGTATAACAATAATTCAAGCTTAAGAACCCAAAATTAGCCTCAAACTCACTTCCCAAATCGCCTCTTTGAAACTCATACTAAATCACTTTTTCAACACAATTTAACAATTTTTCTACCATAACTAACATCCTATAATTATCCCTTATCAATCTTATCACTTGCATGTTACACAAACAAAAATCAAAATTAAAAAAAAAACTAAACTTTTTATGATCAAAACATGATGATCTTATCATGATCATCACATGCATGATGATCAAAACTCATATCAACCATAAAATCATAAGAAAACTTAAAGGTTGTTGCATGTAAGAAATTTTTATACCAAAATGACCATCTTTGAATTTCTTGAATGGGACTTTGATTATTTTTAAAGGATTCAAAATAGAAGTCAAGATTTTTGATGGTTTTGATGGCTTAGGGGTCACGGCTAAGAAAGAAAAAGAGGGGAGGGAGAGAAACTTTTTCATGTGTGTTTTTATGAATAAATGGAATGAAGAAAACTAAGTAGAAAACTGATATATAGTGGGGTTAAAGTAGAAATTGAAAATATTGAATAGTTTTGGATTAAAATGCAATTAAATAGTTTAAAGGGTAGAAAATGACTATAGTAAATTTTGAAAGTATTTACGGGGCTCGGGTTTCTTAAAAATACTTTTCAAAAGTTAAAACGCATCATAAATATGATAATATAGTCTCCCGACACGACTTAACACGTCAGTAAAAAGAAGATATCAAAACGTCAAACATTGAAACAATCGACAATGAAATGTAAAATATCAGGCATCCATCGACATCGCGATCATTAGTAGTTCTTGTTATTCGTTGATTTGAGTAAATTTTGTAAAATGCATGCGGGTGTTTTTAAATCAAAAACTTTGATTTAAATAAATATGGAAAAATAAAATAAGAAATTTTATAATTCCAAATAAAGTATTAACAATGATCAGAAAATACTCAAAAAGTATAATTTATTAAAATTATCATGATCTCAGGATTTACATATAAGAATACAAGAAAATGTAATACGTTGGAAAATTCAAGAAGCACGAATAAAATAATAAAATAATACCTAGAAAATACGAGTTCTTATAATGAACCTACTAACTATAAAGCTTCATTAGCAGATCCAGAATTTATAAAATAACTTAAAGATATGAATGTGGAGATGCAATCCATGAAAGACAATGAAGTCCGGGTCTTGGTTGACCTCCCCCCTTACGTTGAATCCGTTGGTGATTAGTGACTCTTCAAAAAGAAGACAGAAATGGATGGCAATGTACACACCTATAAAGCTCAATTTGTAACGAAGGGCTTCACTCAAACCTACGAGGTTAATTATGAAGAAACATTATCTCCAACTGCAGATATTAAAGCTATTCGGAGTCTCTTAGCCATAGTATCTTACTATGACTATGAGATTTGGAAAATGGATGACAAAACTGATTTCCTTAATGAAGATCTTTTCGAATATGTCTATATGGTGCAGCCTGAAGGTTTTGTTAATCATAAATATCCAAATCGGGTATGTAATCTTAAAAGATCCAGTTATGGACTTAAGCAAGCATCAAGGCAATGTAATAGCTGATTTGATGATGAAATAAAGAAATCTGGTTTTACTCAAAATCATGATAAGCCACGTGTATACATAAAAGCTACTGGGAGTAATGTGGTTTTCTTAATCTTATATGTCGATGACATATTGCTCATCAGTAATGACATTTCGAAGTTGCAAGGTGTAAAAACTTACCTTGTTAAACGTCTTGCTATAAAAGACTTAGCAGATGTTGCACATATCCATGGAATCAAAATCTACAGTGATAGATCAAGACGGTTAATTGGATTATGTCAAAGCGCTTACATAGAAATGATTTTGAAGAAGTATAACCTGTAGAATTCCAAACGTGGTATTATCCTCATGCAATCTGAACCAAAATTATGTAAGTCACAAGGTGCTTCAAGAACTGTTGAGGTGTAGCACATGCGGAGAGTTCCTTATGCCTTGGCGGTAGGATCAATCATGTATGCTGTAAGATGCATTAGACCCGATGTTGTGTTGGCACTAACATAACAAGCTGATTTTAGTAGAATCCAGATGATAAACACTGGACTGCATTTAACAACATTATGAAGTATCTTAGGAGTACTAAGGATATGTCTGTTGTTTATGGAGGAGATATAAAATGGGAGCTCGGGGTCGCTTGTTACACTAATGTTGGAAATCTGACAGATGTTGATGACACAAATTCTCAAACTAGATATGTTTTCGTTTTGAATGGAGGTGTTGTTGTCTGGAAAAGTGCGAAGAAGACCATTCATGCAACCTCGTCTACAGAGGCTGAGTATATAGATGCTTCATAAGTTTCAAAGTAAGCACTTTGGATTAAGAAATTCATTTATGCTCTCGGTGTTGTTCCTAAAAAAGAAAAACCTACGAAGATGTGTTGTGACAGTAGCAGAGCCATTACTATAGTTAATGAACCGAGAATCACTAAAGTGTTGATCCCAAACTTAGATCTTAAACCTTATCTTGTTTAAGGGTTATAGTAGAAAGAAAGAATTCAAACTACTATAAGAGAAACTTTGAAATACACAAAGTAACTAAACAAGATGCGGAAAGTAATGTTTAGCACAAGAACAAGTATTGATTCAAACGTTTAAGCTTTAAAATATTGATGATATACGAATACCCAAATGTGGTATTAGGGTTTTACAACCTTAAAGCATAAAATGAAATGTGAGGAAAAGTATATAATACCTCGATTTTACTTAGTTAAAAAAATTAAGTTCGTTGAATGTGTATGTCTAATCGTTCTGTTATGTATGTCTAATCGTTCTTGGTGTCTATTCGAATTGATTACTGGTTAATGTGCGACTCAGTCGTCTTTTGGTGGAAAATAATATTTTTGGTTGTTGTAGTAAAATTAAATGCAAAAATTTAAAGTAAATGACGGTAATTAAAACTAAAACTAATTAAAACGTAATTGTGCAAAATATCAAAACTTTTAAAAGTAAATTAATTAAATGACGAGAAATTAAAGCTTGACGAAAAAGTAAATTTGACAATTTAATAAAAATGAAAATTTGAAAACTTAAAATAATGCAAACTTAAAAATAAAACTAAGATAAAATATTAAATACTTGTCGGAATACCCTCCATCGGAATCCGATCGGAATGTATGCCGTCGGAATGCAACTTACCACTACAATCGGAATGCAATCGGAATATGTATCCGTCGGAATGTAATCGTAATCACTCCTATCGGAATGTCTGAAACACAAATCTATCGGAATAACAAACCTTGGAGCCTATCGGAATGAAGGACGGAATAATGATCGGAATGTCAAAACAAACTCCACAGTCGGAATGCAGATCGGAATCCCAATCGGAATCACAAACTCTATTCCGATGGTGGTGATCGGAATGTCCGTCGAAATCCAGAAACCCTTTTCCGACGGTGGTGATCGGAATACATTGGAAAATGAAAATAAGCAAAATTACAAATAAGCTATGAACCAAATAAGCACTCAACTAAAAACTTAACCAAAACACGTATAAGAAAAAGCTAATAAACCAAAATTTAAAAACTTTTAAAAACACTAAATGATAAAAATATTTAAAAACGACTTTTTTATAAAAATAACTTTTATAAACACTTAAGTAAATTTAAAAAGACACAAATAAGCTATAAAATCAATAATCCAAAACAATCAAAAGCATAAAAACATAACAATTAATCAAAATAAGCATAACAAATAGCACATAAACATAAAGATAAAGCAAAACAAGAAAGGTAGAATGAGAGACTAAAATAAAAACTTGATTAAAAATAAGATTTAACAACAAAATTAAAAGACTTACTTGAAATTAAAGGCAAGAAGTTAAATGTGCAAGACAAGGAAATTAAATGATAATTAAGTAAATGACAATATGAAAGTTCAAGTAATTAAAGGTGGAAGAACTATGTGTCAAATAGCCAACACCTCCTAATGTGACATTAGGAGGGTATTTATAGGAGATTAGGGAGGTTAGCATGTGTTGCTCCTTTCTTTCTTCTCTTGTCTTTTCGTCTTCTAAATTCTTCGACTTTTTCGACTTTGTCTCGGGATTAATTGAACTCGTCTTATCATTTCTTCATTAATTAGACTTGAGTTCTTCGGCTTCATTAAACTTCCGTCTTTAGACTTTTTCTTCGATAAATCTTTAGAATAGGCCTTGGACTTCCGTTCTTTTTGCACTCTTGATCTTTTGACTTCGTCTTTTGTCTTTTTCTTTGATAAAAGCCCGTGAAATCCCGTGTTTTCTTCCCTTTTCACATTTTGATCCTAAATCACAACAAAAACACAAACCACGCATAATTCCGACATTTACGACATAAAATACACGTTTTGGCTTGGTTATTATTATAATTAAATGGTAAAAGGATAAGTGTTTTCACACTTATTAAATCCCCTACACTTGACCATTGCAGTGTCCTCATGCAAGGCATTAATTTCAAAGCAAGTTTTACATTTTCCATCACAATCAATCTACATTGGCCTTTATTAAAGAGACAAAATATTTAAAGGAAGAAAACAAGTAAAAAGATCAAAAACTTACCTTAAGGTTTTGGAATGTCATGGATGATAATCATCCTCAAGTTTCACGTTCCCCATACCAAGCTTAAAAACGAGATCATTGTTATTATAAGTTAGCAGACTAACACGAATTCATGTGGGCCAATTATTTACTTAGACTCCCTTATTCCTAGGTGTATCTCTTATATTTTATTGTTGTCTTGAATGATCATGAGGATGCATTGTTGACTTATTTCGATAGTTTATTAGGCCGAAAATAAAGTAGGACAATTTAATCAATAGTTAGCTAAAGGACAAAATCTTTTAAAACTGCTTCTCGGGACCTCATAAAGTTCATATCTTGGCATAACTCGCTTCACGATTTGAGACCTTTCTCGGACCGATATTTGGCATTGACTTCATACTTCAAATCTTGAGAGACGTTCATGAAATAATGGTCTTCTCTTCATAATAGGAATTTCTTCACTTAAACTTTTTGAGAGATTCTTCATACTTGGACCACGACTTCTTCATTTTTCTCCAATCTTTATTTGGGATTTTGATATACAACGATCTGCCTCCTTTTAGGACTTGGATCTATTTATCCTCATACCTTGTTAGGACCTTTTTGGATAGACTTCTCCATGATCTTTACGGGAGTATTTGCTTTTTGTCGTGTGTCTCGATCCTTCATATTGATTTTTGATAAATGATTCTTCACATCACTTGGGATCTTTAGCAACAAAATGTAGCCCTCATGCCTTGTTAGAGCCTTTTCGGACTCGCCAATCTTCGCATCCCGCTTCAATAAGTTATGCCTTGGCTATGAACTCTAATTAATATCGAGCAACTTTTAAACGATCTTGTGCTAGAAGCTAAGTAACTTTTCAAATCGTACAACCTTATTTATTGCAAATAAATTTATTTACAAGTGATGGGAGAAAAAGCTCATAATTAACTCACATAAATTCATGAAAGAATACCAAACTTATAATTGACTCTATCATCTCTCATTCTCCACAATTTAAAATCTCAAGGAATGAGACTCGTGGATGCTTAGCCAATTAAATCAAAGTTTTGGGTTTTCAAGTCATCTATAGGATCTTGCAAATTCTTAGACTCTTTCAAGTTTAGAATTCGCATTTTAAAGTTCCCTTGATAAACGACTTTCTATGATCAATTATAGGAACTTGCGAAAAGTTCTTGTTCTTAACCCGTAAGAGTTAAGACTTTCGCGTTTTAAAGTTCCCTATATAAAAGCCTAGCAAAACTTGACTTAAACACGTTAAGGATACTAGCTAGAGTAGACTTAGATAAGTAAACTCGGGTTAAGTTAAAAGATTCACAACGTTTAAAAATTAAAACTAGTTTATTAAAATTTATTCTAGCAAAGAAAGAAAATAACAATAACAAAGGTAAATACAACTAGGCCAAAATAGATTTAAAATTTTGAAAAATATCGAAAAATCAATTTTCCGGTTAAAATAAGGACAAATACAAGGAAAAGCCCACTTAACTTCGATAGAAGTTCCCCCTACACTTAATATAAACATTGTCCTCAATGTTTAGGCATGTGGAAGTAACCTCCCCTACACTTAGGACATTGTGCACTTTGTTTAAATCTTGCTAAGGAATAGACAACTAAAGTGATTCCTATTTTAATATTGAGGAATATAAAATAGTGAATCAAAAGAGTTTAGGATAGAACCGGGAAGACGGGTACACGGAATCATGGGTCGTCAAAAGTCATCAAGAATGGATCTTTGAAAGCTCGAATCCCTACACATGATAAGAAAGAAAACAACATACACATACTAGGGTCTCCCCTACACTTATTATAAAAACAAAGAAAAAGGATAGATACTGCTGGTTGCCTCCCGAGAAGCGCTTGTTTTTGTTAACCGAGTCATGAGCCTGATTCGACCTTGATTAGCATAGGAAGAAGCTTAAAGAACATCCACCGGGATCAAATACATGGTTTTCATCCATCAAGTAGCACAAGCTTAAGGCGAACAAGGAAAGCCAAAGAAGAGTAGGCAAGGTTCCCTTAAGCAGTGATTGAGCACGATGGTAGAGAGTGTGAGGATGTGCAAGCATATCTCTATAAGTTCCAAAAATATTTCCTTTTATTTCATCAGATGGATACTGAGATGGCTTAAAAATTGCAATACCGGGATCGAACACCTTTTCCTTTAGGGGAAAATAACACTCGGGCTTAGTAGACCCTGAAGAAGATCCGCTCATAAATCGCACAATCTCATCCTTAGAAGGTGGATAGAGAGGTGTCAAAACATAAGTGCTACGGATATCAGTGTCGTCCGGCTTCTTCTCCTTTGAAACGGGTTTCTTCATATCCAAAGGAGGATAAAGAGCATCATCAAAGTCCAAAGGAGGATAATCACTCTCATTTGGGAAGTAAGTGTTGAGAAAAGTAGCAAAATCTTCCTCAAATGAGTAGTCATCCAAAGTAGGATCAAGCATTGTTGGTGGAGGATCTTCATCATAAGTAGGTGCAAGGTCATCATGTGAAGAATCACTCGAAAGAGTATCGACATCATCAAAGTCATCATAGGTTGGCATGTCTGGATACTCTGAAATAAAATCATCAGAATCATCCATATCAGAACTAGAATCATCATCATAGTCATCATAGATTGGTGGAGATTCATGAATTGGTGGGGGGTCTAAATTGGAGAGAGAATCATCCATATCATCTTGGAAAAGTGGATTGTCATAGCAAGAATCAAAAAGAGGATTGTTGTAGGCGACAAAATCATAAAGCACATTAATCATATTCGCTTATTCTCTTCCATTTGATTTGGTTGTGATCTTCCCCATTTTAAAAACTTGTGCATCATTCCCAACTCTTAAGATTAAGTCACCTTAGGCAACATCTACTAATGCGTTTCTGGTTCTCAAGAATGGCCGACCAAGTATTAACGGAATACGAGGGTCCATTTCATAATCAACAACAACAAAGTCGACCAGAAAAGTGAAGGTGCCAACATTAATGAACACATCTTCGGCAATACCAACGGGGTAAGCGAGAGTACGATTTGAAAGCTCAAGAGTCATCTTTGTTGGAGTAAGGTCGGGTAATGATAGTGTTTTCCAAACACTTAAAGGCATCAGATTTATACTTGCCCCGAGATCGGCTAAGGCAGTAAATTCTTTGGTTTGGTTAAAAATGCATGGCAACACAAAACGACCGGGATCTCCAAGTTTCTCCGGAATTTCTTTCAGAAGGACTGCAGAACAATTTTCATTCAATCGAGTATTAACAAACTCGGCCATCTTCTCCTTCTTATTAAGAAATTCCTTAAACATCTTAACAAATTTAGGCATTTGGGCTAGAGCTTCAACAAGGCTAAAGGTGATGGTCAGTCCTGAAATCTTCTTCAAAAAATTTGATACTTAAATATCATCCTTGGTGAGCAATTGGCACTTGTCTAAGCGAGAAGGATAAGGGATATTGGGTTTAGGTGGTGTAGGTGTAGCAGGTAAAGGTTTAGATGTTGAAGGTTTAAAGGTGGAAGGTGGGGTTGGTGAAGGGTGTTTCTTGGGTACTACTTCAGTAAGAGGTGGAGACGGTAATGGAGAACTAATACTAGGCGTGGGAGTAGGAGGGATAAATGGTGGTGGAAGAGGTGTAGATGGAGTAACTGGGGGAGGGATAGATGGTCCTACAAGAGTTGCTCCACTGCGTGTAGTAATAGCACTCACATTCGCTCTTGGGTTGGTGACGGTATTTGAAGGAAGAGAGCCCGAAGTAGAGGGTTGAGTACCTGGAAAGAAACTAGCCATCATATTCTTCAAATCATTTGTTTGGTTGCTAAAAGAGGTTTGCATATCATGTCGAAGCTTGGTTCTAATATCATTCCCTTGCTTAGTGATATCTCCTTTCAAGTTGATGATTTGGCTTTGCTGATTCTTAACTAGCTCTCCTTGGGTCCTCGTAAAAGCTTCAACATCATGATTAATGGGTGGTGCTTGTTGAGCGGGTGGGTGATAAAGATTAGAAGCTCGAGGTGGGTTTGGGTTTCTTATATTATAGTTGTTGGGGTTGTGGTTTTGAGGAGAAAAACCGGGTGAAAGAAAGTTGTTAGAACGGTAACTTAGCAAGTTACGATCACCTTGAGGTCGGGCTTGATAGCTTTCCGTTGAATAGTTACCATGAGCCGCATACACGTTTTCCAGATTGTCATGAGTAGAAGGACAATCAGTGTATGAATGAGGACCCCCGCAAATCTCACAAGAAAGTGCTACAGCTTTAACTTGTTGTTGTTGATTTGTAGCCAAAATTTGCATATTCTTGCTCATTTCGACCATTGCGCGGGTCAATTCGGTGATATCAGGGTTTGAAGAAGTAGAAGACACATTGACTCTCGGGTTTGATCTTGAGGATGCGGATGAATCCCAATTTTTGTGATGAGTAGTCATGTTCTCTATAAGCTCTTTCCACTCCTCAGGTCTTCTTTTCATAAATGTGCCACCGGCGGCTGCATTAATCGTATCACGATCATGAAAAGTTAAACCATTGTAGAAAGTATCAAGTAAGGTGACGGGGAGCATGTGGTGGTTTGGACATCGATCGATCAAAACATTATATCATTCCCAAGCATCAAAAAGTGATTCATCAGGTTCTTGTGTAAATCCACTAATTTGATTCCAAAGGCTCGTGACCATGGATGGTGGAAAATAGCGTGACAAAAATCGTTGAGTCATCTCATCCCAAGTATGAATTGAATTCTTCTGAAGACGATCAAACCATTTTTCAGCATGGTGGGATAAGGTGTGTGGAAATAGGTGAAGGCGAAGAAAATCCATGGTAGCCCCGGGAAACTTCATGCTTTGAGTAACGGTAATGAATTTGTCGAGGTGTTTGTTGGCATCATCATCCGGTAATCCGCGAAATGAACAAGTATTTTGAACTTGTTGGATCATGCGATGCTTCAACGAAAAATCTGGAGCCGTGATTTGCATCGGCGCAATCGGTCCTCCGTGTCCATTCATCGTAGGTTGACACAGCGCCTCCATCGTTCTAAGGTTGGGTGGGGGAACATTGTTGTTGTTATTCATGTTGGGGTGGGGTGGATTATTGTTGTTGTGCACACCAGCCATAACTAAATCTTCACGAGTCTCGGGCTCTGAAAAAGATGAAGATCTAGTACGCATGCACCTGCAAAAGCAAAAGAAAAATATACCAAAGAAATAGAGAATATATATGTACGTGTAAAAAAAAATCTTTTTGGTGCAAACTTTGAAAAAGAAATGCTTTTTATATGTTTTATAATGTTTTGTATTTTTGAAAATTTTTAATTTTTATGGATTTTTGAAAATCTTTTAGCAAGAAAAATAACGTTCACGAGTGAACGGATCCCAAAATTCAACGCGTCTCTCACAGAAAACCGTTAATCTTCACGAAAAGAGCCGGCAGCGGCGCCATTTAATACCTCGATTTTACTTAGTTAAAAAAATTAAGTTCGTTGAATGTGTATGTCTAATCGTTCTATTATGTATGTCTAATCGTTCTCGGTGTCTATTCGAATTGATTACTAGTTAAATGTGCGACTCAGTCGTCTTTTGGTGGAAAAGAATATTTTTGGTTGTTGCAGTAAAATTAAATGCAAAACTTTAAAGTAAATGACGGTAATTAAAACTAAAACTAATTAAAACGTAATTGTGCAAAATATCAAAACTTTTAAAAGTAAATTAATTAAATGACGAGAAATTAAAGCTTGACGAAAAAGTAAATTTGACAATTTAATAAAAATGAAAATTTGAAAACTTAAAATAATGCAAACTTAAAAATAAAACTAAGATAAAATATTAAATACCTGTCGGAATACCCTCCATCGGAATCCTGTCGGAATCCAATCGGAATGTATGTCGTCGGAATGCAAACTTACCACTACAATCGGTTTGTGTATCCGTCGGAATGTGATCGGAATCACTCCTATCGGAATGTCTGAAACACAAATCTATCGGAATAACAAACCTTGGATCCTATCGGAATGAAGGTCGGAATAATGATCGGAATGTCAAAACAAACTCCACAGTCAGAATGCAGATCGGAATCCCAATCGGAATCACAAACCCTATTCCGATGGTGGTGATCGGAATGTCCGTCGGAATCCAGAAACCCTTTTCCGACGGTGGTGATCGGAATACAGTGGAAAATGAAAATAAGCAAAATTACAAATAAGCTATGAACCAAATAAGCACTCAACCAAAAACTTAACCAAAACACGTATAAGAAAAAGCTAATAAACCAAAATTTAAAAACTTTAAAAAACACTAAATGATAAAAACATTTAAAAATGACTTTTTTTATAAAAATAACTTTTATAAACACTTAAGTAAATTTAAGAAAGACACAAATAAGCTATAAAATCAATAATCCAAAACAATCAAAAGCATAAAAACATAACAATTAATCAAATAAGCATAACAAATAGCACATAAACATAAATATAAAGCAAAACAAGAAAGGTAGAATGAGAGATTAAAATAAAAACTTGATTAAAAATAAGATTTAACAACAAAATTAAAAGACTTACTTGAAATTAAAGGCAAGAAATTAAAGGTGGAAGACAAGGAAATTAAATAACAATTAAGTGAATGACAATATGAAAGTGCAAGTAATTAAAGGTGGAAGAACTATGTGTCAAATAGCCAACACCTCCTAATGTGACATTAGGATGGTATTTATAGGAGATTAGGGAGGTTAGCATGTGTTGCTCCTTTCTTTCTTCTCTTGTCTTTTCGTCTTCTAAATTCTTCGACTTTTTCGACTTTGTCTCGGGATTAATTGAACTCATCTTATAATTTCTTCATTAATTAGACTTGAGTTCTTCGGCTTCATTAAACTTCCGTCTTTAGACTTTTTCTTCGATAAATCTTCAGAATAGGCCTTGGACTTTCGTTCTTTTTGCACTCTTGATCTTTTGACTTCGTCTTTTGTCTTTTTCTTCGATAAAAGCCCGTGAAAGCCCGTGTTTTCTTCCCTTTTCACATTTTGATCCTAAATCACAACAAAAACACAAACCACGCATAATTCCGACATTTACGACATAAAATACACGTTTTGGCTTGGTTATTATTATAATTAAGTGGTAAAAGGATAAGTGTTTTCACACTTATTAGTATATCAAACACATAACCTAATGAGTCCTTTTATAGCACAAGGACTCATGTACAAGATAATCACTAACAAACTAGGAAGGTATTTTGGAGTAGTAACAGAAACACGTTAATATCTCTTCCAAGTTTATCCATGCAGCAGGGGCATTGACCTCTAGCAGTGGGAACTAATCCCACTATCTTCATTACTTCAGCAGGGGGAACTTACTCTAGCAGGAGGATCTTGACCAACCAGCAGGGGGAACTTTGACTCATGCATTTATTCCCAACAATCTTCCCCTAAACTTGTGCTTTCACCAAAATGACAAGTTTCTGAATAAATGTTTGTTGATGAGGATGCTTACAAATTACCTGGCTAAACTTGACTGTGAATAAACCTAACAAGATCATGTGGAACATGATTCTTGCAATCCACTATCAAGTCAGTATGCACCATCTTCTTCAAAGTCTCTTGTGAGAGAGGATAATACCGATTGTTGAGCAGATAGACACTTACTCCTTCCATTGCCAACTCATAGACCCCTGAATTTGTGAACAACTTCCAATATATGTAGTAACCTTTTAGCTCCATTATGTGCATAAAAATAGGATCATTCAAGTCAGTTTCATACATCATATGCATGTTATCCCAAATCTACCAATCCTTCTCAACACCTTCCATAGTAGGAGGATTTGCTGTAAACATTCCTTTTAAAATCCTCCATAAGTCATCTAAGTTTTCTCTATCCAAAGTTTGAAACATGAGACCTAAACTTTGGTAAGTCTGAGCTGTATCATCAGCCCTAGTAAGCTTCCACCAAGACATGCATCTATACTGATATACATCATACTTCACAATAGAGTATTTCTTTTTCATATCATCTAGTGTATTTCATCAGATTCCTCCAAGATTAAGTGTTGATCAATCTCTTCATTGGAGGGATTCTGATCTTCCCTAGTTACTACTCCAATCTTTTCCGTCCTCTTCATTCTCTTGGCTACTCTTTGTATATTAAGAGCAGATCTTTCACCTGCTAATGAGGATCCACCTGTTTGAGAAGTTGCACCTGTTTGGGATCCTGCTGTTTGAGCAGTTTCATATGTTTCACCCTCTGCTTTCCTTTTCCTACACTCCCTGGCCTTCTTGATCACCTCATCTTGCCTCTTGATGTATTCATCTTCCTTAGTTGTGCCAATGCCAAGGGAATTATCCATACTATTAGCCCTTATCATTAGAATTGTAGCCTTCTCTATCTCATCAAAGGTCATCTTTCTGAAGTGTGCATCATTGTACTTCTTGAACCTCCTAAGCATAACCTTGTAATGCTCCAACCTTCCTTTCTCAGATTGTAGATACCTTTCCTTTTTAAGCTGCATTTCTCTTTTCTCCAAGTAGTCCTTTTAAAAATTAAAGGCCAAGAGTATCAATTCATACCTTTCCTCCAATGGAGCATTTACCAGCACTTTCTGCCATTGCTCCAAAATTTATGCTATGTTAGGTACTCTATCATCCAGCTCTCTATGCATAATTTCAATTTGCTTGAGCGTCTCCCTTGACTGCATCGGTACCTCCTTACTCCTCTTTTTTATTCTCTCCTGTTCCATATGTAACTCTTCTTCATGCATTGTTTGAGCTATAAATTCATCATGTTCAGTCTGAGCCCTTATCTCTTCTGGTGTTTTATTCTTATACTTCTTTTTGGGCTGTTCAACCATTTTCCCATTTCCTTTGTCTTTTGGATCCATTGCTGGTGTTGCTTTAGGAGCAGTCTTTCCAATTTGTATCCCCTTTTGAGTTGGTTGCCTCCTTTTTCTAGTAAATGTTTGAGAGAACGCTGCTCTTGTAGGTGTGATAGTAATAGCAGGGGGAATACTTACCGAAGTGGGATTAACGATAGCAGGGGGAAACTTTTGTTGTAGTAGGGGCTTCTTCTTGATGACCCATATTCAACATTGTATGGGCTACATCCTTTGTTGCACTCCCCTTGTCACTGCCTTTCTCCTCACTAGCCACCTTCTCTTTACTAGCTTCCTTTCCACTAGGAAATGCATACCATTCAACGGACTCATCAGTGTGATGGACTTACTCCCCTTTGGAAGCATCCTCATCTGTGGATATTACCAGCTGTGGTCTTCTCCTCCCCTCAAGTTTATCAAGTCTGGTTTCCAAGCTATTAATTACCAGACCTTGCTTTTTGACCTTTTATACCAGTTGTGCATTTTGCTTTTTCAAGCTCATGCACATATTCGTCAATTCCAAAAGTGAAAGTGTTTGCATTATGCTCTCAACCCTAGTAGGAGATTTCTCTCCTCTTTGGGTATCACTGAGTGAGGAAGTGGACTTACGTGTGGTGTCACTGTCCTGCTCATCCCTTGAGGATGAGACAATAGTGGCAGCCAAATCCCCAGTTTGCTCCATACCCATGGAGACTCTCCTCCCTGCATCTAGTGAAGGTTTACTAGGCAAGGAAGACCTAGCAAACCTGGTTTTACTCCTCCTTTCATGTTGTAGATCAGCAGTGGGTAAAGCACTAGCAGGGGCATGAGCAGATGGAGCAGGGGTATCAGCAAGTGTGGTTTAGGATGCTCTGGGTTAGGATGCAGCTTCACTTCTGATCTGATTCAACATGGTTTGAGTTAAGGGCACTGCTCTACCAGAAAATGATGGGGTGTTGGGTGCAAGGGTGGTGAACAATTTAGTGGTATGGGGGTTGGCTGTGAAGTGATGGGTGTGTGTAATGGGTCTATGTTGACTCATATCCAAGAAAAGTTCTATAAACCTTGGTTACATACAAAATTTTGTACTGCTCTTAACATTTTTAACCATACCTTCAAAAATCATTTGAGAAAAACAATATTTACGCCCTGTTGCCAAACACACCAAGGCAGAAGCAACTTGACTCCCAAATACGTTAAAAGCAGTAGTGTTTGAAGACAAGCATTGCAAAATAGTATGAATTATATACTTCCAATGGGGTGCAAATTGACCTTTATAAAATTAGACTTTTGGTCCTCAGAAATATTGTACCCCAAGTTTGTTAACCCTCTTTTATTTCAGCCTCAGACAAGAAAACCACCCCATCCTCATCATTCAGGACTAACTTGTCTCGAATGGAGGAAAAGTGATCACTTTGGGATAGCCTTCTACAAGGCTTTTAAGTGTAACCTCTCCCTCCACTGTTTCAATCATGACATTCGACCAAAACTATTGGATGTGTGAGGTATAAATTCTTGGGCTGATCATAAGAGCTAACCTGAAGTAACTATAATTTAGGTAAGCCACAGCCTTAGAGAATTCAGCTGGTTCACCAGAAAGAATGGCAATCTGGTTGTGGTAAGGAGAGATTTTTAGAGCCATTGAAAGTTTTCGAAAAAGTAAAGGTTTATGTGTTGTCAAAATAAAGTAGGATATGATCGACATAGTAAGTTGGACCTGTTGTTTAAGGAAATTGAGTTTATATAGGCGAAATGAAGAGTTGTGATTGGACCAAATTATCAATTTGCATAAAAATTAGAAACAAATCTTGCTTTGAAAGAAATATATTTAAAATAATGATAATGAGGTTACCAATCCACAAAGAAAGCGCCTTAAATATATTTTGAAAATAATAAAATATTCCCTAACCAAAAATTAAACAAGCAGGCCCAACGGCTATAAACAGTGTAACAGCATTGTCGGTCAACAATCAAATAGGGGAATGTTTTGCAAAGTAGGGGGAAAGTCATACTAGCAGGGGAATGAAAATCAAAAGCAGGGGAAACTTTCCTAAGGTTATTAGGTTAACATGAATAGTCCAATGCTAAATAGCTCTGTCCCAATGCACAGACTTGCATAAGCAAGTAAGATACACAATATCTCAAGAGTCCTCCATTCAGCAAAGTCCTAAAAAGAAAAATCCAACACACAAGTAACCATGCACCTGGTCAACCCATCAAAATATTCATACCGAGGTATCCAACCCTACCATTCCCTTCCTATGGTCAAGTGGTCTTGGAAACATGCATTCAAAAACTCCATTTTGTGTAGCAAGCTGCTCAATCAAGAGTTTTGAGTACACATTATAGTTCCTCAAGGTCTCAGAACTCCAACAAGCTTTGCAGCAAGTTTTCATTGTTCCAAGCCCCTACTCACCAATGGATATGATCTAGAATCATACATGAGTATCCTAAGGATACCCTGAATCCTAAAGGTGTGACCTAACCTCCCCTGAAACATGGAGTACATACCATATTTATCCATAGGGTACACCATACTCCACAATGATCCATGCATTGTTAGTCTAAAACCACATATAACCACTTATAAAAAGAACAAACCCAAGCAGGGGAAATTACCCTAGCAGGGGAATTAACCCAAGTAGGGGAAAGTACCCTAGTAGGGGAATTAACCCAAGCAGGGGAAACTTTGTTCAAAAACAGTGGCATTAAAAATGATGGAAAAGGTGACTAGCAATTCTACAACAACAAACAATAATACAATCCTGAATATACAGAGTTATAGACATCTGTTTAGGGATTGACCATCCCAATACTGGCAACCAAGTACTAGAATATCCCTTTATCAAAAGGTTTTGTCAAAAGATCAGCAACATTAAGTTATGTATCAATTGTCTTAGGGACAATCAACCCTTTTTCAAAATAGTCTCTAATAAAATGATGTCTGATTTCAATGTGTTTAGTTTTGGTGTGAAAAACAAGATTCTTAATTATGCAGATTGTGTTGTTATTGTCTATAAATATCTTGGTTTTAAGAAAATTGTACCCATAATCAAGCAACTGATTCTGAATCCAAAGTACTTGTCCACAACATGCAGCAGCAGCCACATATTCAGCTTCAGTTGTGGAAGTTGCCAGAATAGTTTGCTTTTTACACTGCCAAGATGTAAGCCTGCTCCCCAAAAATTGACATCCACCTGTTGTTGATTTTCTATTGTTGTTGTCACCACCATAGTCACTATCTGAATAGGCTATCAGCTCAAAAGGTGACTCTTTAGGGTACCAAAGAGCTAAATTAGGGTAACACTTGAGATATCTAAAGATTCTCTTTACAGCAAACACGTGGCACTCCATTGGTGTCACTTGGTGCCTTGCACACAGACACACAACAAACATGATGTCAGGTCTTGAAGTTGTAAGATACATGAGAGATCCAATCATGGATCTATATGTTCTAACATCAATAGGTTTTCCTTGGACCTCTTTTCCCCAAGGATGCTCTTTGTCCATAGGAATGAAGACTTTCTTTCCTTCAAATAATCCAAACTTTTTCACAATTTCAGCAACATATTTGTCTTGAGAAATAAAGATCCCATCTTTCCTCTACTGAACTCGTAACCCCAAGAAAAAGTTGGTCTCTCCTATTACACTCATTTGGAATTTGTCTTGCATCAATTTGGCAAACTCCTTGCTAAGCATGGAGTTTGTGGATCCAAAAGTGATATCATCTACATATACTCGCACTAAAAGAAAGTCACCTTTTTGTTTCTTTATAAACAGGGTCTGGTCAATCTTTCCCCTATTGAAGCCATTATCCAAGAGATACTTGGACAAAGTCCCATACCAAGCCCTAGGAGCTTGATGAAGCCCATACATTGCCTTTTTCACTTTGTAAACCTTGTCTGGATGTTCTAGATCTTCAAAACCTGGAGACTGCATAACATACACCTCCTCATCAATGGTGCCATACAAGAAGGCACTCTTAATATCCATCTGGTACACAATAAAGTCCATGAAAGAAGCATATGCCATAAACAATCTGATGGCTTCAATTCTGGCAACGGGTGCAAAGAACTCATCATAGTCAATGCCTTCATCCTGTGTGTACCCTTGTACTACTAGCCTAGCTTTATTTCTGACAACTATACCTCTCTCATCCTTCTTGTTTCTGAGCACCCATTTTGTCCTAATGGGTCTTGCCCATTTTGGACAGTCAACCAAAATCCAAACCTCTTGAATATCATATTGTAATAGCTTTCTTGCATACCCTCTACCCATCTTAGATCATTCAATGCTTGAAAGATCTTCTTTGGTTCTTCTTATGACAAAAAGGCAGCAAATAGACAACATTGCATATTATCATGATTAAATTTCATCGTGATGTTGGTAATGAAGCTATGTTCCTTTTCTTGATACCTGGTTTGTCTAGGAGTATCAAGATCACATATGATTTGAGATTGTCGGTGATCTTTATTGATTCTATCGGTAGGCTACATAGTCATAAGGAATTTAGTTTCATCATTTCCCAAATCAGGTTCTATGGGGCTATGGGAAAGAACTCTTCAAAGGAACCTCCAAATGCTACTACATGGCTGAGAGATGGGTGTTGATGAGCTGAGTGTAGCTCTGAATAGCTTGGACCTCCATGCCTAGTTATTCTGCTTCCACTGCTTGACATAGTGATCGGAGAAGATGTAGAAGTGAGTGGGGATTTTATTTCTACATTATTAACATCATCCATCACTGTTTCTTTAACAGTAGGGGAAATGTTTGGACAAGCAGGGGAACCCATGATCCCATTGCTTCCATACATTCCAATGCTTTCATGATTGTGCTTAACAGGGGAAGTGACTGGCTGTGCATCCTTTTGAGAGAGGTCTTCTTCTTCAGTCATCTCTTTCACAACATCATCAGTAGGGAATAATGAAGGTACAGTCATGTACCTTAAACGTGGATTCTCCAAAGTAGTTGGTTCTTTTGTACCTAAAATGTTAGTATTTTCCAAAGCAACAGGCACATAATTCATAGATTTAGAAAGTACTTCAATATCAAAGAACCACTTGGGACCTGTTTGTGTGTCTTCAGGCTTATCCTCCAGAAAATTGACATGTATGTTCTCTGTCACCTTGCTTGTCTTTTTATTAAAGACCATATATCCCTTACTTGTTAGTGAATAACCAACAAAGTATCTATCATCCCCCTTTTCATTAAACATTCCCAAATGATCAAGAATGTTGAGTATTACTACATGATACCCAAATGGTCTGAAAAGGTCAATTAAAGGGGGTCTTCCATTGAATAGCTGATAAGGGGTCTTTTTGTGAGCCTTAACCACCGAGGCCCTGTTTTGAACATAGCAAGCAGTGGTAACAGCTTCAGCCTAAAATATAACTAGAAGCTTGGAATTAGATAGCATGGTCCTTGCAGCTTCTATGAGTGTCTTGTTTCTCCTCTCTACAACCCTATTTTGTTGTGGTGGCTCTTGCTATGCTGAATTCTCTTTTAATCCCTTTGCTGGTACAGAAAGTGTCCAGCTCTTTGTTCCTAAACTCTCCACCATTGTCAGACCTAATTGTCACCACCTTCATACTCTTTTGAAGTTCAATCTGAGTGATGAAGTCTTTGAGTACTTTTGTTGTGTCACTCTTTTCAAACAAGACGAAGGTCCATGTGAACCTGGAGAAGTCATCAGTGACCACTAGGCAGTACCACTTCTTTTTCATGCTTGCCATAGATGTAGGACCAAAAAGATCCATGTGTAGCAACTCCAATGGTTTGGTAGTGGAAAGAGCGATTTTTGATTTGCAAGAGGCTCTATGTTGCTTTCCCTTCAAACAAGCAACACATGTATGATCATTGCTGAAGGTCTTTGAAGGTAGACCATGAAGAAGATTGTATTTAACCAATTTGTTCATATTTTTTATGTTTAGATAACCAAGTCTTCTGTGCCATTTCTTGCATTCATCAATTGAGGCTTCGGCAATAAAACAGTTCTCATTGTCTTGAAGAGAAATATCTTTTAGGTCAATGGTGTACATGTTCTTCTGCCTTAGTGTTCTCAGTACAATGGGAGTATTGGGTGGTAAAACAAACTCCTTTCCTAACACCAAGCACTCAGTATCAGTGAAAAGAACAAAGTTTTTGTTTTCAGTCATCTGTGACACACTAAAAAGATTGTACTTTAGTTCTTTCACCAAATAGACATTATCAAATGTCATTCCATTAGTGACAATGGTCCCTTTCCCTATGATTGTCCCATGCCTATCTCTAAATGAGACACCATCATCATCATGCAGGAGAACAAAGTTTGACAGATATGCTTTGTGACCAGTCATGCTTCTTGAGCAACCACTATCCCAATATGCTTTGCCATTCTTGATCTGCTTTGTAGCCTGCAAAAGGAAAACCAAATTAGTTTTTCTTGGGGACCCAAACCATTACTGACTTAGATCTACCTTGTGTATCAATGTAGGATAATTTGTCAAAGGCTAAAGATACATCATTGGATTGAGTACCCCTTTTGGGGGCCCAAACCCAACGAGTTGAGGCTTTCACAGCTTTTCCCTATCTGCCCATATATTCAGAAGGCAAAACTTTGTCAGCAGGGGATACCCTAGGCTTAGCAGGGGAATCCCTATGCTTAGCGGAGGAAACCCATTGCTTGTTTTGGCCTCTATAGGTGCATTGGTAAGGTCTATAACTAGATGCAAATGCATTATGAGATGTTGGTCTGGTCACATTAGAGCTAGATTTGGGGTATGCTTCATTTATCTTTCTCAAAGCAGGTACAATATACTTATCAGTTGCCTTATTTCTCAAAGCAGGGGGAATATATATAGTAGGGGAAAAAGGTTTTGCCCCTACATTCAATAAAATAGCTTGTGGTTGAATTTCCTTTAAAGGATTTGTAGTCACCATTTGCTTTACAGTCTTGGTATATGTGTTTAAAACTGCCACAGGTGAAACAAGGTTTAGTGTTTTTCACAAAGTCCTCTCCTAGTTGAAGAGACTTTTGATTGTTCCAATTTTTTTGATTTCCTCTAACCACATTTGTTTTGTATCTAGGTCTATACATCTCTACATATTTATTAGTGGTTTTGAAAGGTTTTGTGCTAGTGGTTTTAGTTTCTGCCCCTGATTCACTACTAGTTCTAGATGAAGTAGTTTTGGAACTAGTGTCACTACCAAACAAACAAAGAACAAGGTTATCTATTTTCCACTGCTTTAATGCAGCTTGTTCCTTTTCAAAGTCCCTAACCTCACTGGTTTTTACTAAGGGTTCCTGTTGTTCCTTATTGTTTGACACATAAGCATTTAAGTCAAACTCAATATTTGCCTGCTTGGCAAAACAAGGAAGACCAGTCCAAGAAAGATCTTTGATAGGGTTGGCTCCATGTATATTAGCAGGTGGTGGTGGAAAACCAACATGTTCATTTTTAACACCAAAACCAGTTTTATCTCTTGGAGATTGTCCTATTTCAACAGCTTTATTTAGATCTTTAGGGGCTTTTCCAAACTTTTCAACTGTTTATTCATCTACCTTTTTATTAGCTCTAAAGATTTCAACTTCAGCAGTTAATTCCTTAATGGAATCATCTTTTTCTCTAGCATCTCTTTCTAAGATTCCAATGTGCTCTCTCTTTGCTTATATTCTCTAATGCTAGACTTTAGTTGTTCTAAAGCACGTTTATAGTTGTCTAGATTATTCTCAGAATTTATGTAATTTACATTTAGCTTTCTGATTTGGTCATTTAATGACTCAGTATTTTTCCTACATGCTTTGGTACAATAAGAGTCATCATATACCTCATTGTCTGAGCTAGATGTAGACATGACCATAAGAGCAAATTCTTCTTCTGTCTCCTCAACAACTAGAGCTTGATTCCTTTCAACACTTTCTGTCATAGAGCTCCAGTCCCATTCAACTCCATCTATTCCATGCATGGATACCATAGCCTTGGCCTCAGAATCCTCATCCCTGCTCTCCTTCCTATAGTTGCTACCATTCTTTGGACCCCTGCACTCCCTAGCAAAGTGACCTTTATTCCCATAGTTGTAGCATTCCACCTTTGATTTATTAAATCTAGCTACATCAGAAGGATTAATGGAAATATTTTCCCATATTTCTTATAGAATTTGTTGGCTCTCATGCTGAGTAGAGTCATATTCCACTTGATGTCTATTTCCTCCAAACCTTGCTTGCTGATTTGAGTTAGATCTTCATGTAGCACAGTGGACCCATGAGGTCCTTGTGATGAAATGAAAGCACAAGCAGTGTCAAGGCTAAATGTTGCAGGCCTTTCTTCTCCATTTGATGGTCCTGAATTTGAAGCAGTAGAATATGTAGCAGGGGAAACTTCAATCCCACTGCTTTTAGAGTTTCCACTGTTTTGAGAAATGAAAGCCATATTAGCAGGTGGATCAGAAAGTCCATTGAGTTTGTGGGAATGGTCCCTGAGGCCTTCATTTCATTGACAACATGTTCAAAGACCTTCCGGTTGTTGTAGATATCATCAATGTTTTTATCATCAATGTCATCTCTGTTTTGCCAAATGGATTTGTAAAAAACCATTCTTTCTGAAGGCTATTGAGGAATCTTGCATTGACCTATTCTCTTGACACCTCTATGTCAAATAACTCCAGTTGTGCTACAAGATCTTGAAGCCTATTATAAATAGAACCAATTGTTTCATCACCTTTTGCTTTAAAAGAAGCAAATTGGTCTATCATCTGATTTTTCTTTTTCTACTTGGTAGCTTCATTTCCTCCAAATGTTTTCCCAATGGCTTCCCAAATTTCCTTAGCCGTCTTATGCTTCCTAAACCTTAACTGATGTCTATTAGGTAGAGCTAACAGAAAGAACTATGAGCTCTGACATCATGCCTTCTTGCTTGGATCTCTTTGTCTGAAACAGCAGCAGACTTGATTTTCTTAACCCCGCCATTAGAGCCTTCACCCTCTACCCTATCTTTGTTCTTACCATCACCCTCTACCTTATCTTTGTTCTTACCATCATCTTCTACTGCTACTGTTTTGGTGAATTGATCACCAAGCTCTATGACCTCCCATAGGGCATAATGTTCCATCTTGAAATACTGTTGAATCCTGAATTCCCATATTTCAAAGTTTTCAAGATCCAATATTGGAAGTTTGAGTGCATTATTATTTGAGGATGTAAGAGAATCAGTGGACATGACTGATAATGGGTGTGAGGATTATGTTGTTCTTGGTTTAATCAAATTTTCTCAACAAGCTCTGATACCACTTATTAATCCCAAACTCAGATCTTAAACCTTAGCTTGTTTAAGGGTTATATTAGAAAGAAAGAATTCAAACTACTATAAGAGAAACTTTGTAATACACAAAGTAACTAAAAAAGATGCGGAAAGTAATGTTTAGCACAAGAACAAGTATTGAATCAAACGTTTAAGCTTTAATATATTGATAATATACGAATACCCAAAGGTAGTATTAGGGTTTTACAACCTTAAAGCATAAAATGAAATGTGAGGAAAAGTATATCAAACACATAACCTAATGAGTCCTTTTATAGCACAAGGACTCATGTACAAGATAATCACTAACAAACTAGGAAGGTATTCTGGAGTAGTAACAGAAACGCGTTAATATCTCTTCCAAGTTTATCCATGTAGCAGGGGCATTGACCTGTAGCAGTAGGAACTAATCCCATTATCTTCATTACTTCAGCAGGGGGAACTTACTCTAGTAGGGGGATCTTGACCAACCAGCAAGGGTAACTTTGACTCATGCATTTATTCCCAACATAAAGGTGCTAAGCATTATCGTACCAAAGTTCACTACCTTAGAAAAGTGATTGAACTGGGCGACATTGTTATGGATAAAGTTCACACAGATGACAACGTAGCTGGTCCGCTTACAAAGGCTTTAGATTATAAAAAAAGCATTCAATGCATACTTTGATTAACGGAATGCTTCCAGCTAGTAGTCTCATGTAATATGTGTTATTTTAGTATTTAGATAAATAGGATTGTAAGTCAGTTTTTATTTTCTAATGAATAAAGATACTTGATGTTTGTTTTCATTCATATAATAAAAATTGCCTATATTTGCAAGTTTAATCCTTGAATAAGTTTATTATTTTAAATTTGTCCATTGTTTGTTAGTAATATGATAATGTTGTTACATTAAGGCAAATGCGAGTGTTGGCTATATTTTTTGAATATATGGATGTTCCCACCAAACTCATATTTTATTCATAAGGAATGCATATTCGATGACCTCGAACTTTCAAATATTACTTTTGGATCCTTGTCATGAGAAAGATTTCAAAAATGGTTATTAAATTATCCTTATACTTGAGATGAAAACAAATTGTTGTATGTGTGGATATCATTTCTTGATTATAAGTTAAACGCTATCCGGAATAAGGTAGTTATAAAGGCTATAGTTGGAAATATTGTGAAGCAGCATCCATAACACTTGTAGTCAACATAGAATTTGCTCTTCCACTTGTAAAATGCAAAATGGTACCACTAGTCCCTCTGTAACACCCCATTTTGATAAGTGGAATGTCATGCGTGATTATGGCGTGTCATCAAAGCATACAAGGATAAATGTATAAAACATTACATGACCATAAAGGAAATACCGGAATCAAACATCGGTACCCCAAAAGTAGAACTCATCACACACAAACATAAGTACTGTAAATGAAAGGACTAAACAATGTACATGGAAATGAGTATCAAAGTATAAAGAAATGCATAAAGTAAAGAAGGCTAGGAAGCTTCCAATCCGTATGCACGTACGCTTAAAGTCTACGAGCGTCCCTGAGTACCTGTCGTTTTGGGAACATGAAAAGGAAAATGGCTGAGCATAACGCTCAGTGCACGGATATACAAATAAAACATGAATAATATAAACATATAAGCATGAAGCAGCGGAAAATACTAATTCCTGGATAACCTGGTTATATCTTAGTAAAACTGGTTTAATAGTTTGAAAAGCCTTATATTTATCTTGTAAAAACTGTTTAACATATTTACCATTAGCCAATATAGGTCATGAATTATCCACGTGCATGAATACTTGGAGGGGTGACCTCGTCATGCAAATTAGAGGGGCTGCCTCTAATTTAATATACCGGTTTGGGTAGGAGGGATCAGCTCCTTGTGAAGGATGCAAGGCACACATCACATTCACCTGAATAATCTGCTGAAAACATGTAAACTAGGATGCACCCATACGCCCCACCTGATAATAATAATATGGCCAAGAGCTGAAGGGACGCCACGAGCTATCACTCCGTCGTGGTGGAGTCATAACACTGGTGCCTCTAGTGTTATGGTTATGGTACCTCCATAACTAGGTGAAACTAGTCATGCATGTATATGGCTTTAGGTATTCTAATTAAACATAAGTAATTCAAAAACATATAAAACATATATTGGGGAAAACAGTTGGCTGCATACGGGAAATCCTAATAAGGAAGAATGTCCATACTGAAAGGACGGAGAATCCGTACCTTGTGTCCAGTGAACGAAGAAGACGAACGAAGAGAGTCCTACTTCGATATCACTAATGCTACGTAAATACATACGTGTATAAGTATCTGATTACTGAGTACGTAACTGGTTTTATATTATGTCTTAGCTTGTTTTATATGTCCATGTCATGTCTTACTGATTAAAGCTTGATACTGTGTTTATCATGTATTCTGTCTATTCTGATTAAGTATTTTTTGTATTTCTTGTATTATTATACTTGTTATGTAATAATAAGTAACTTCCTAAAAATAGCAGGTTTCCTAAAATAGAAATTTTCCATAAATAGAAAGTTTCCAAAAATAGAAAGTTTCCAAAAATAGAAAGTTTCCAAAAATAGAAAGTTTCCAAAACGAAATTTACAGCTTAAAATAGATAAGTTTCTAAAAATAGAAAGTTTCCATAAATAGATTAGCTGCCTTAATAAAATAAGTTTTTAAAATAGAAAGTTTCCATAAATAGAAAGCTGGATTATTAAGCTAATTATATAAGCTTAAGTGTTTACTGATTAATATTCTATGTCATGTAATTAAATATTGTAGTTAATTAATTATTTCATGTGAATTAAATAAACTATAGGTTAAAGTATTTAATCAAATATAACATGATTTAATTAAATAGAGGTAAAAATACTTAGGTTAAAACATGTATTATTATCTATCAATATTATAGCCTAAGTCATGTAAATTAATTAATTATAAGTCATGATTTTAATAATTAATTAATTATATAGTCTAAATAAAATGATAATTACTTAGGTTAAAATTCATGTATTAATACTAATATTAATAACCTAAGTCATGTATAAATTAAATTAATCATGTACATGTTTTAATTAATTTAATTAAGTCTTGAAAAAATAAACTTGTAAATATAATTAATCTTGTAAAAAGTAACCCATGAACCGAACCCGTGTTTAATCTAACATGTTGTGAACCGGACCGGTTTTAACCCGTGAACCGGCAACCAAACGCACCCTTGGTCTTGTATAGCCGCCGGCTAGCAAAAGTTCCCACTGGCTAGCCGGCGGTTCCCCTTGCTGTCGCGGCCTAAAGTTCCCCCTGCTTTCCTTATTTAGCCACCGGCATAAGCTAGTGGTGGCTTTTTGTTCTAGCCGAGAACCACCCGAGCCAAAACATACACCGACCAAGGTCGGGGTCCCTTTTCCTCTTGCTGCCGAGACACAAGACCACCACACCGAGACCTTGAGGTCTCGGTTGGTGCGAATCAAAACAGGCCGAGACCCCCTTGGGGCTCGGTTGTTGCGTCGGCCAAACAAACACCCCTTAAACCCTTAATTAATTTTTACCCCCCATGATTAATTAACATGTGTTTACTTGTTTTATATCATTCATGATTCATGTGTTCTTGATTTAAATAAAAACATAAAAAAGAAAAAGGGTTTAGGGTTATACCGATCACGTGAATCGAAGGAGGATGAACACACTAACACACTTGCAATAGATCAATCACCAAAATCAACCAAACATACCTTGTGTGTGTGTTTTACCCGGCAACCAAGGAGAGGAGAAAGAGAGATTAGGGTTTTTCTTGATTTCTAATTTTTGTTATTATGAAACTAAGATTTCCCTTTTCCTTGTTTAGTAAAATTTGCATGGGCTTGGCCCTTGTTTCTTGTCTTGTCCGCGGGTAAGGGGGGCCACAAGGGGTAGCCCGAATGTTTTCCGTGTCTAATATTTAGTGTGTTCTCGTGTTCGTGTTTTACGTGATTAAAATAGTTATTGTTCGTGTCTTATTATATTTATTCATGATCGTAATAAATATACATAAATACGTAATACTAAGCTCGTGATTAAATACGTTCATGATTTCATGTTCGTGTGTTCGTGATTATAATTATTATTGAAATAATTATCGTGTCTTAATACGTATTAAATACTTATCGTTATATAACACGTACGTAATACTTGTAATTCTAATTCGTGAAACGTAAACATGCTATAAAAGGAAAGTTCTAATCATGTACGTATGATCCTAATGGTACTATTCATGGTAAAAGCATGCGGGTTTTACAACTCTTCCCCCCTAAAAAGAATAATTCGTCCCCAAATTATAGATAAAGTAAACTGGAAAGAAGAACATACCCGAATTCAAAATATGTAATGAGGGTAAGAAGCCCGGATAGACTCCTCTGTTTCCCAAGTAGCTTCCCGCTCGGTATGATCCTTCCAAAGGATTTTGACGAATGGAATCGTCTTCCTTCTCATGACTTGTTCTTGTCTGTCAAGAACTCGTTCTTCTATGAAAGTGAGATCTTCACGAATTTGTTCCAGTGGATACTGAACCATGTGAAGGGGATGATACTTGTACCCTCTGAGTAAGGACACATGAAACACATCGTGAACATGAGAAAGCTGCAGAGGTAACGCTAAACGGTAAGATACTTCACCGACTCGTTCAATGACATCAAACGGTCCGATAAATCGAGGACTGAGCTTCCCTTTTTATTCCAAAACGTCTAACGCCACGTGCCGGCGAAACCTTAAGGAAAACGTGATCTCCTACGTTAAAATGTAAGTCCCTACGATGCTTGTCTGCGTAACTCTTCTGACGTGACCGTGCTTCTTACAGTTTCTGCTTAGCTACTGCGACCTTCTCATTAGTCAGCTCTATCGTTTCTGGTCCTTCAAGTGTTTGCTCACTAACCTGATCCCAGTAGATTGCGGCGCGACACTTTCTGCCATACAACATCTCGAAAGGAGCACACTTTGTGAGACCCTAAAATCAGGCAAGGAACAAGTAGGCAGCATGGGGGTGTCACGTCATGGTACAAGAAAGAATAAAATATAGTTGACACAAAATTGACGTAATAAAACATTTTCATTGCATCATAAAAGATTAGAGTTTTTAATTTAAAGGTCCCAGAGATTTGAAACATATATACTAAAAGGACAGGATAAATATTCTTTGTCATCTTTTAACAAAATAAAGCTTTAAAACGTCTCCAAGCTGCGAAAATATCCTGAGGGCTCCCATCCTTAGCAAAATTAAGCATTAGCATTACCTGAGAAATAACATGTAAAAAGGTCAACATAAAGCTGAGTGAAATTCATAGGTTTAATAAGTAGTGATGTGAAATACAAACATTAATTTTATAAGAATAGTAACAGGATATGATTTAGTACTATCGTACAAAATCATTTATATTTATTATTGCAATAGCTCACAACACCAAAGCTTTAACATAACTGTTTTACCTCTAGTAAGTATCTAGTCAAAATACTTAGGTAATCAAATGTAAGTGCGTCAAGGTAATCGGGACGGGGATTGTCAATCCCGATGGATCCATCCACAACATTCGCGCTTGCAAAATATGAATTAACGGTTCATGATGTAGGGGCTTTTTGACTAAGGTACTAAAGCAATAAGTAAATATATAATCTGGGGAAGCATACAGTTCTTGAATAGCATACTAAAAGTTTTAAATGATTGTATTCCACGCATGTTATTCTCACCCCGCAATTTGTAACAAAGTATATAAGAAAAGGGGCTATGAACTCACCTTAGTAAGTGTAGTAGTATCGATCGGTCGAAGTTTTGAAACGAAAGAATTACAACAACGAACGCTTTACCGCAAGCCGCGACCTATAATGGTAACGAGTACTTTATAAATGTACTCGAACCCAGAAAATATTTATATTACTAGAAATCGACACAAAACATACTTGTGATAAGTAATATATATGCATACTTCAAGAATCCATCCTAAAAGTTGTAAATTTTAACTTATTTTACAAATTTCTAAAAATTTACGACTTCCTGAGCTCTCACGGGCATCCTAAATAAAATACCAAACGACCTTTAAAATTCACCAAATTCGAAATTTAGGTCCCACCATGAATGGTTTACTCCCCAGAATTTTCCCGGAAGCTTAACACAAGTAAAACCCATTTTTATAATTTTTATTTAATAAAAGGTACTCGAAATTGGACCTGCATGAACATACCAAATGTCCCTACTGTTTTGACCCACTTAGACAACTCCAAAATTCACGAAAAAAATCAGGGAACTCACACACATTATGAATAAGCTACGGTTATAATTTCGTTGAAAAATATTAAGTTTAGACGACTCAGCTTTCAGTTTTACTAAAATTGAAATTTCGGACAGTTTAACAACTCAACTTGTAAAATCATTTTAACTAACTTGTTCTTACTTTTAATACTCACAACCACTTGCGTTTGAAAGTAGACTCGAAGTACTTAGTTCTAGGATTTGAAAAATCAGTAAAAACCCTTAGTATGGTCAAGTAATTGCTATCGCAAGGTGACTCAAATTTCTGCACAAATTAGCCACGTGCAAAAAATTTATCTGATGAAAATCAAATAGTAAATCGACCATAACTAATTCGTTTTTAGGAGTTAAAAGGTGAATTTTATATCAAAACGATCGCAAGGACAAACCCCACGACTACAACCCTTAAAATCTTAGTTCACGGCACATTAACTTGACCGAAACGTAAATAAAAATCTGGACAGCAAGTGTTTTTTTTATATATGCAGAAAATTACCAATGAAAAACCAAATCATAAATCGGTCATAAATAATTCGTTTTCAAGAGTTATAACCCGAATTTTATATCAAAATGATCACAAGGACATCGCCTATTAACCAAGACCTTAAAAACTCAGTTAATGACACTTTAACTTGGCAGAAACTTTAGCTCAAAATCTGGACAGCAAGTAATTTAAACGTGCATAAATTTACTATATGAAAACCAAATAGTAATCGGTCATAACTTTCTCATTTTAAGGAATTAGAAAGTGAACATTATATCAAAATGATCCTTATGGCGACACCTTTCAACCAAGACCTTAAAAACTCAGTTTGGAAAAGTTTAAGTTTGCCGAAGAATCTTTAAACCTGCTGTCCTAAATGGCCACTACAAAAACACCTCTAAACATCAATTTCACCATGATCAATTAACACAACCTCGACTAACTAGCCTATCTCCATTCACAACTAGCCTTAATCCCTAATTAAGTCTCATAGTATAAACATATATCATCATTTATGGATTCTTGAAGTAGAAAATAAGCAAGCATGTCAATCAACATTCAAAGTAACAATAAAAGATCATGGAGAAGTTCCTTACAATGATTTTAGAAGCAACAAAAGTCAAAACCATCAACCCTTGTGGGTTCTTAAATTCGGCCAATCACCCAAGGAAGAAAAAGAAATAGAAAATCTTGATTCTTGATTACTCAAATTTGTTTTTAACCATTGTTGTGACCACCTAAAACTTCCAATAGCTTAAACCCGAATTTGACCTCCACTGATAAATTTAAAGAAAATTTATTTTCTTAAATCAAGTGTATGAAAAGGAATTGATGGTGGGTTTGTGTTTAGGGGTGATATATGATTGATTTTGGGTTGATTTAATTGTGTTTATAGGTCAAGTTTAGTGGTGATGGTGGTTGTGGAGAGGGTGTTCGTCAACCAGAGAGAAGAAGAAGGGGAAAGACAAGTTTTTGACTGTTAAAAAAATAAATGTGTCTGTGTTTGGTGTTTTAGGTAATAAGAGTAGTTTAAGTAGTGATATAAGTTAGGAGAGTGTTTGGTAAAAGGTTTTGTAGGAGTAAAATAGTTATATTTTTATGGAGTGTTTGGTTATGGTGATAGTGAGTCGCGGTTAAGGTAAAAAGAAAAAGAGTTTTGGCCGGTTTATTTACTAAAACGATTGTATTATTAAAAAAACAAAAACATTGGTCCCGTTAATAAAATTCAAGCATTTAAACTTTTAAAAGACTCGTTAGACTCGTTTTCGATAAAATACGAAATTAAGTCGAAAATAAAAATTATGAAAATAAAGATACTTTATGGCTAAAATGCGGCGTTCATTGACTTCCTGATCGATAAAACGAATAACTTAATATTTAAAACTTCGCGAGGGATTTAAATCAATATCCGTGATTTAAATAAATATGCAAAAATATAGTAAAATTTCCATAAATCCAAATAAATTATTTTAAATGGATTGAAAAATAATTAAAATAAAATTTAATTAAAATTCTCGAAATCTCAGGATTTACATATGTTAAGGTAAAAAATAAATTAAAATACTATTAAAATCGATAAGTAAGAATAAAAGGATATAATTTAATTACCGGAAAGTGCGAGTTCTCACACACTTGATACTTGCGTGCCAACTGTTGTTGCATGCAAACTCCACCAAACAGATATAATCGTCCCAATCACCCGTCCATTCCTACGCACATGACCTCAACATGTCTTCCAATGTCTGAATCGTTCGCTCTGACTGTCCGTCTGTTTGAGGATGAAAAGCCGTGCTAAGCTTAAGTTGTGTACCCCAAGCTTTCTGCAGACTTCTCCAGAATCGCGAAGTGAAACGAGGATCTCTGTCTGAGACGATGCTAGATGGAGCACCGTGAAGTCTCATGATCTCCCTTCTATAAGTATCGGCGAGTTTACTGACCGAATCTTCCTTGTGGATCGGTAAGAAATGAGCTGATTTGGTAAGTCGATCAACGATAACCCAAATTGCATCGTGCTTCTTCTTTGTCGGCGGAAGACCAGTAACAAAATCCATGGTGATTTTGTCCCACTTCCACTCTGGAATATCTAACGGTTGAAGAAGAACGCCAGACCGCTGATACTCGATCTTAACCTGCTGGCAGGTAAGACATTTGGAGACGTAAGTAGCAACATCCTCTTTCATACCACTCCACCAAAAGTACTGCTTGATGTGATGGTACATCTTGGTCGAACCAGGATGAATAGAGAATGGGGAGCTATGAGCCTCAGCTAACAATGCTTCCCGGAGTTGCTGATCATCAGGAACACGAAGTCTCGTGCCCTGCCATAAGACAACGTCTGCGTCTACTCAAAATTCTGTCTGCTTCTCCAAATTCTGAATTATCGCCCAGATTTCTCCATCATCTTTCTGTGTTTCCTTGATCTTAGAGAGTAACTCGGGTTCCACTCTAAGATTAGCCCAGTAACCGTGTTGTCCACGTACCATGATCTCTATGTCTAGTCGCTCCAAGTCTCTTATAATTTCCTCCTCAATTTTAGTGCCGTTTATCATTCCGGACTTTCTGCTAAGTGCATCTGCCACTACATTCGCCTTGCCGAGATGATACTGCAGATTAATGTCATAATCCTTCAACAGCTCTAACCATCTCCTCTGTCTCATGTGCAATTCACGCTGAGTGAAGATATACTTTAAGCTCTTGTGGTCCGTGAAAATATCACATGATTCTCCATACAAGTAGTGCCTCCATATCTTCAATGCAAAAACGACTGCTGCAAGTTCCAAGTCATGCGTAGGATAATTTTCCTCATAAGGTTTAAGCTTCCGTGAAGCGTACGCAATCACTTTCCCATGTTGCATGAGAACACAACCAAGTCCCTTCCCCGATGCATCACTGAAATTGTGTATAATTGAAGTTCGTTTTCTCGATTCTTAACCAATTGAAAGTCCTAACAAAATTGGGTTTATGATCATTTTTGGTTGGTAGGGTTATTTGGATTTTCTATGTCTAATTGAACAATCAAGTAAAAATGTGCAAAATATTAACTACGTATCCGTAAAACAATTAGCAAATACCAAATTTTTATTCAAATAAGGACAAAAATGTAAAACTATGGAATTAAAGTGCTAAAAATGTAAAAGCTTGAAACTATGATGCTTGAAATGTAAAATCAGAAAACTACAAGGACTAACTATGCAAATTTTACCAAACTACTAACTAATTGTAACAAACTTTAAAACTGATTAACTAAATTTGACAAGTTTTGAAAAGTAAAGGACTGATTAATAGCAAACACTAATTACTAGGAATTTTAGCAAACAATACAAACAGTTACAAACTTGGAGGACTAAAGTGCAAATAAAGTGAAACTAATGACAAAAACGGGCTAGTAGGATGTATAAGCTCGTTTAAGCTCTACAATGAACAAAATAAGCTCAAATCAGTTGCAAACATCTTAAAATCCAAGTCCACTTAGGCTTGTAAAAGGAATAAGCTTGAAACTAAGTAAATCTCAAATAAGCCAATATTGATAAGCCACAAATAAGCTTTCTAATAAGCCAGACTTGCACAAACTGATTTTTTTGCTAATTCTTGTTTATCACTCCATTGAGAGTCTGGAATGTCTTTTAAAAATGAAAATGATCAAGTAATGAATCAGGAAAATGAGAATAAGCTAAAACTAGCTTATTTGACCAAAGTTGGCCAGATTTTTGAAAAACTTGAAAACTTCCAGATCCACTCAAGAACACATTCTAAACAGGAATATGAAAGAAAATGGGAAGATTTATGAAGTAGATTTGTTGGAATGAGAAATCAGTAAGGACTTTTGTTATAGAAACTTTCATCTGCTTAACAGCTTATGAAAATGCTTAATTCTCACTTTAAATGTTAAACCGTATTATTTCCTTTTAAGCACTTAATTTTCAGATGTTAAAAGACAAGTGTGAGCTGGTTTGGAACAATTTCATCAAGTAATGAATAAATGGCAAGCAATTGAAATCAGTAACTTTTTTTTGAACTATCTAAGCTTAAAACTGACCCATACTTTTTATAGCCAATTGCCTTTTTGACTTGTTATTTGACTTTAAAACTACCAAAACCTGTTTAAATTGACTGAAGGAATGTAAAGGTACAAAAACTAACCATTTAACAAATCTTTATACTACAATTACAACTAGATCCAAACACTAGTTACTGATTTTTAACAACTTTTTATGAATGAAAACTAGGCAATTGGTTGTACTGGTTAAAATGTGATATCTAACCAAACTCTATAGCCATAATGGAGTACAAATGAGCCAATAACAAGCAGTAAAACAGGAAAATTCACAAAATGCACAAGTAAGCTAAGAATGACTGATAAAATGAAATCAGTAACAAGAGAAAAGCAAGTAAACAAGTATCAAACTACTAGAAACTTATCTAATCAGCAAAATCAACACAAGCACAAGCTAATCACATTTGATCATATCAGCAAAGAAGATTAAGCTAGAATTGAGCATGCATTTACTGTTTAGAGGAACCAAAATCAGAAACCATAAAACCTTTTAGCAAAGGCCTCCACTGAAGGAGTAGGTAGGCGTTGAGCCTCCTAGATAGTGTTAACCACCACCTTAACACTATTTACCACTTAATCAACCTGCTATAATCATCATCATCACCATTATTTGTACAATCTGCTTCAAAATCAACTAGTACAACTACTGGATGAACAGAATAAGTGTAAACAGCTACAATCTTCAACAATAGCTTTTCATGATCAATGGTGATCACAAGTAGCTTATATCAGCTCTAGGATAACAAGAATGCAAGAGATGAATAGTAGATTGAGGGAAAATGAAGAAGATTTTATTGATTGAAGGTGAAAGTTAGTTACAAATGCTGGTAAAGTAGTTACAACTACTATAACTAACTCAAGAGCTTGTCAGACTCTTGAGGTCGTTATGCTATCAACTACAAACTAAGATTGAGGGAGAGAAAAAGTAAATGTGTGAAAATTTTACACTTAAGCTACTTTGACAAATGAGGGATCCTTTCACTATTTATAGACAAACAATGAGAGTGATTTGGGGTTGATGACGTATCCCCACCAATAGTAAGCTGCCAGGTGTCCTGAATTGGCCAATTGAAAATCCTTGTGTTCTTCATGAATTGGGGTTTTTAATTCTTTGAGTTTGATCTTGATTAAATGTTCCCAATGTGTTCCTCTCTTAAAAACGATCAGGTTTCATGTAGAAATATTTTCTTGAAATTCAGTGTAACTCAAAAATGGTTATGGGCTCGTTGTTGAAGAAGATGCCACGTGGCAGATTCTGTTTGGATGAGAAATGAGCACACGGATCCTAATCCGTTTTTGGATAAAATGAATATGGAATGGCATGTTCTGATTGGTTGGAATTTAAGTGAGTGGATATTAATGTTGCTTTTTGGCGCATTAATGAAATGGTGAGGTGTACACATTAGCTGGAAATCCATGACCAAGTTTTCTTGCCTTCTCATTGGTTGAGAGCCATGTCACACGGATTAAGTCTATTTTGAATGGATTTTTGGCAAATTTAGCCCTTGAACTTAGGCAGATTATCCAAATGAGCTAGGAACTTCATTTTAAAGGCATTTTTGGTCCTTCCACTTGCATTCTTGTATAATTTGAACCTTTGACTTAGTTGACTGAAGAGTTGACCATGTTTGACTTTTATCTTGACTTTGGCAAATTTACACTTTGAGTCCTTCAACTTTAGAGTGTTGTCAAGATAGGTCCCTTATCATCAAAGTCTTGCCATCTTTGATCCTTCTTTGTCTTTTTCATCCAAATAAGCTTGATTTTCTTCTTGTTTGCTTGAAAATTTATCCTTCTTACCTATTTATACACAAACACAAAACATACCACATAATTCCGCTTTATAGCACAAAAGTTAGGTATTTTCCTTGTGTTTTAGGGTGATTTGTTGATTAATTGATATGAGTTTTTGCTCATATCAAATCCCCTACACTTGAACATTGCCATGACCTCATGCAATGCTATATTTTAAAGCACAAATTTACATTCTCCCCATAATTAACCTACCTTGGCCAATATGGAATGCTATTACACTATGCTCCTCTACATGATGCATGATTTTGATTTTGAACAATGCAATGCAAAAGAAACAATTCTATTTATATCTTTTTGGATTTTTCTTAAAATGGCTTTGATGGTAAAACTCATAAAGAAGTCAATGACTTAAATTAGGGCTTTGGTACCATGGACACTTATCACCCTCAAGTTTCACTTTCCCCATACCAAGTTAAAAAAAATAGGATCATTGCATTCACAAGTAAAAAGGTGCATCAACTTATTCATGATAATTAAATGTGGAACCGTTTATTATTTGAGCAAATTGCTTTTGGGCAAATTTGTCATTATTTAAAGCGTGAAGTATAAGAAATGCAAAATCCAAAAATAAGGAAGCACGGTTTTAATCCTATGTAATCCTCTCATTCATTACTTGAGAAACCGCTCACAATTAATATAAGTCCGTTTCAAGAGTAGTAAGTCATTCGCCTTATGTGTAAAATCCTCATGTCATGCATTAATAAGTAGCTACACACTCGCTAAGGAAAGAAAAATAAAACTCACGCAATAATTTACATCCGCCATCTTTTTGAGACTTTGGATCTTCAATCCCGCAACCCGTCAAGGTAATATTGGAATCTGATATTTACTATAATTAACACTTCACTGCCCCTCTTGGGAGTCTTGTATAATTATTATTTTTCTTTTCTTTTTTTCTCTTTTTTTTTCTTTTTTTTTCTAGCCACTCATTTTTTTTCATAAGCCGCTCTTATTTTTCTTTATTCCTCACAAAGAAAGTTGAAAAGAATAAAGGAAAAACACCCGCTAAGTATTAAGCATGACATAAGTCTAGTACACATAAAACGTTCTAACTTAGAATTTTATGACGTACTTATATCAACCGTGAATGATTATATAAAAATGCATAAGAGATTACAAACCAATTAAAACCGTTCTTGATTATTTATTAACATATATACATGCGAAGAAAATAGAGGTAGAGAAGTGAAGGATTTAGCCACAAGTAATTATCATGAAGTTTATCTAGCCCTTTTATACTTGCTTCAACTCTATCATTTCCCATTCTCCACATATTTAAAGTCTCAAATAATGAGAGTCGTGGATGCTTAGCCTAATAGACCAATGAAGGACTACATGGTTAAGGATACTAGCTAGAGAGTGCTTAGATAAGCATACTCGGGTTGAGTCAAAATATCCATGGCGGGCCTAATATGTCAAAGAAGTCTAAACTTGCTAAACCATGTTTTTATTAATTTTTTTTCCTTTTTATATATTTTTGATGAAAATAAAAGAAGAAATATATATAACGCAAATGTGTTATGCAAATGAAAAATGTTTAATGCAAAAATTATGAATGCATATTTTTCATGGCCAAAGTAGATCAAAATTTTGAAAAATGTTTAAAATTAATTTTCCAAGTTATCATGAAAGTCAATGACAAGTTCTAGGTAAGGTCACTTCGATAAAAGACCCCCCTACACTTAATCTAAACATTGTCCTCAATGTTTAAGAGCATGGAAGTATAAAACTTCCCCTACACTTACGACAATGAATAGACTTTGCTTAAGCCAAGTTAAGGAAAGATCAACTATAGTGAATTCATTTTTAAAGCATAATGTGTCTATGAAAAATCACAATAGTAACGAAGTGAACCGGATACAAGGGCCTCCTTCATAAGCTCCAAAGCACGCGATGAGTGAGCAACCCTACAAACATCATGAAGACAAAAGAAGGTCTCCCCAACACTTCTCATCAATTTGCTATCCTTATTTCTAACCTACAATACTCTAGTTCTAACAACTTTTAAACCTAGTTATTCAAGCTTGATTTAAGGAGTCTCTAGCTCGACTCATCCCACACTCAAAAGTGTCTAAAACCTATCATGGAGAGTAAAAGTTTTTCCCTTGTTAGGAAAAATCTCCATGATGAGGTAAAACAAGTTTTCATTTATCAAAACTCCATAAATATCCCCTAGGATCAAATACATAATTACCATCCCACTTATAACACAATTCAACAACTAACTTCCCAAGCAATGATGAAAAAGGTGAGGTGTGGTTGTTCAAAATGGTTTCCCATATGTTCTCCAAAAGGTGATAAGGTGATACTCTCAAATCTTCCACAAGTTTTCCTTTTGTTGCATCAGGCGGATACTAAGATAATTTAGCAAGCTCTATGCTAGGATCAAAAATCCGTTCGTTGATGGGAAAACAACAAGTGTTGATTGCCTTTGAAGATTCTCCCTTGTAGGTCACATGGTGAGAGAAAGGTTGTGGAGTAATGGGTAACAACAAGCTCTTAGAAGGAACCATGATGGCTTGTTTTCCTTTATCACATGGAAAGGTTGAGGTGGACAAAGAAGAAGGTAAAGGATCCTCATGCAATAAAGATTCTAGATAGAGTATGTCCCCCTCTTGATCAAGATATCCAAGAGTGTACTCATAAGATATATCCACCTCTAAAATTTCATCACTCTCATCCATGATGGAATCCTCCTCGTCACCATAAACATCATAGATTGGTCTATCAAAGATTGGTGATTCCTCAAAACTCAAGGAAGTATGATCATCAACAAATGGAGAGTCACAAGTAGAAATCTCATCATCACTAGAGTCATCATATGTTGGTGAATCACAAAAAAGAGATTCTTCATCACTAAAGTCCTCAGGAATATCTTCATCATTGTGGAAAAGTGGATTGTCATATGAGGTTTCAAATAGAGGATTGGAATATATCACAAAAGCACCAAAGTTTAGCTCTTGAGGTTCATGAAAATCCAAGGATGAAGTAATGGAAGCAATAGTCTCAACATGAGGTAAATCATAATCTCCACTTGAGCAAGCTTCATAAAAATATTCATCACAAACTTCATCAAGGATATCATCATGAGTTTCCTCCTCATTCACAACATCAATATGTTTTACCGCTTCGGGCTCATTAGACTTCTTTGACAACTTCCCCATGTTAAACACAACTCTCTCATCTCCTACCAGTATTGTAAGTTCACCTTCCGCCACATCTATTAGAGTTTGACCCGTTCTCAAAAATAGCCTACCAACAATCAAAGGCACTCTAGGATCCATATCATAATCAACCACCACAAAATCCGCAGGAAAAGTAAATCTATCAACCCTAACAAAAACATCCTCCGCAATTCCCACCGGATAAGCTATAGTACGGTTGGCCAACTCAAGAGTCATCTTAGTAGGAGTGAGCTCGGGAAGTGAAAGTTTCTTCCAAACCGATAATGGCATGAGATTTATGCTTGCTCCTAAATCCACTAATGCCATACAATTTTCCACCCCCGGGAAATTGCAACCCCGGATCTCCAAGCTTAATAGGCAACTTCTTAAGCAAAACCGCGATGCAATTTTCATTCAAGGAAGCATTAGGCAAATCCACCAATCTCTCCTTGTTAGAAAGTAAGTCCTTGATCATTTTAGCAAACTTAGGCATATTGGCTAAAGCTTCCGCAAAGGAGATATTTATGTTAAGTTGCTTGAACATCCTCAAAAAATTTGAAACTTGAATATCATCCTTGTTCTTAAGCTTTTCCTTTCTCAATCTTGATGGATAAGGGAGACTTGGTTTTGGTTGTGGTTGAGTGGTTGATGAAGGATTTACCTTGTTGGTAGCTTCATGAGTAGGTTTGGAAATGGGAGAAATGGGAGAACTTGAGGATGGTGAACTAGATGTAGAAGGCTTATCATAAGAAGGAATCATAGTAGGTTCTACCAAATTAGGTTTGGGTGGTGAAGGATCATGAGTTTTCTTTCCACTTCTTTTTGTAATAGCATTGACATTTTCCCTCGGGTTTGTTTGTGTGTTAGATGGCAAAGCCCCTTGTTGTATTTGATTGAATGCTATCAAAAGCCTCTTAGTTTGCTCCTCCATTGAAAGTTTCATTTGGTCATTCATTCTTTTCTCACTTTCACGAATTCTCCTCTCAACATACTCATGAGTCTTTTGTAGCCCATATCCTTGATTTTGAAGTTGAGGGTATCCTTGATTTGGGATTTGAGGGAGTGGTGGATTAAATCCTTGAGTTGGAGGATAAAAGTTATTTCCTTGATTTTGAAAATTGTTAGGTGCCTTGTAGTTATTTCCTTGGTATTGTGGTCTTGGACCTTGGTTTCTTTGCAACAATTTAGGAGGATTTTGTTGAGGTTGGGTAGGTGGTTGGGGTGGCAATCCCGGTGGAGTAAGGTAATTTTGAGACTTGTAAGAAAGGTTGTTTGGATTGATGTTTGGCTTGAAATGTTCACGATGTTCCTCTTGGTAAGCATAACATTCCCGTTGATAACCTTGCACCTTATCACATTGTTTATAGGAATGGGGACCTCCAAAAGTTTCACATGAAAGAGTAATAGCATGCACATCATTTGAGGAATGATTGCCCATAGAAAGTTTCATAAAGTCATTCCTCATGGTTTGTTGCATCTTTTGAGTAGTTTGCATGATTGTTTGACTTTCCTTTTGAGCTTGAGTCAATTATTGAATGCATGAAATGAGTTGAGTCTCCAATGGTTTAGAACCTCCTTCTTGAATGACATGTACTCTTTCATCAAATTGTGTGTTAGTTTGCACCATTGCTTTGGTCTCAATAATATCCCAAGCCTCTTGAATGGATTTAAGAAGAATATTTCCTCCCGCGGAAGCATTGAGTGAGTCTTGGTGGTGAGGTTTAAGGCCATTGTAGAAAGTATTGATTTGGTGAACTTCATCCAATCCATGGTTAGGGCATCTCCTCAATAACTCTCTATACTCCTCCCAAGCATCACTAAATGTTTGACTAGGTTTTTGTTGGAAGCCTATAATTAAGTTCCTCAAAGTCGTGGTCTTAGATGAGGGAAAGAACTTGTTCAAAAACTTCTTAGTGAAACCATCCCATGTGGTAATGCTCTCGGGTGGTTGTGTATCTAACCAATGCTTAGCCGGACCCTCTAGTGAAAATTGCACCAATATCAACTTAATGGCATTATGGGGAACTCTATTGTACTTAATGGTGTTGCAAAGAGCAAGAAATTTCTTAAGGTGATCATGTGGATTATCATTCTTGTTCCCATAAAATGGTGTATTTGAAACCAAGTTAATCATGGATGTTTTTAGCTCAAATGTGTTTGCGGGAATATCGGGTATCTTGATAGCATCGGCATATCCTTGCACATTAGATTGAAAGTGCTCCATCAAAGGTCGAGTATCAACTCCGGCCATGGCTTCTTGTTGTGGATGGATCAAAGCACGATTCTCGGGATCGGCTTGATAGACGATGGTGTTCCTACTCTTTCTCTTTTTCTTCTTTTTCGGAGGAAGGGGTTGTACACCAATCGGTATTTGTGCACGCCCGCGAGTGAGCATGCAACTCAATACGAGGAATGAGAGAGAAGCTCTCGTTTGACTTTGAAGAGAAAAGGATTATCCTCTTCGAGTTTCAATATGAAATATCCACAAGAAAATAATAATATACGTATGTACTACTTGGGTGCAAGACCCCCAATGAAGCCTTCCTTCTTAGAATACTCACTAGTGAACGGGGGGTTAGGTGGCGCGAAGCACTTAAGTACCTATTGACCCTTAGATGACATTTTATAGCACATCGCCTTTCTATTCACTTCTTAGTTTGTATTCTTCGAATTATTGCTTATTGGAAGTATTTATCTATTCTTGCTTTATTGAGTTTGATCGATACGCGTGTCAAGGACCGGAACGCCCCTCAACACGGTGTATTGCCTTGGCAATACTTATAGAGAATATGTGTATTGATTGTTCTTATACGTATACGTATTTACTTATAATAATATATGGAAAATGTTTTTGTATTTATGGTGTTTTTAAGATAAAATACTATATGTACATAAAAACCGAGGGAATCCAATAATATATATTTTTGGGTGCAATCTCTTAGGAAAAAGATTGCTTTTTGGATTTTTTAATTTGTTTTGTCAATTCTTTAGGAAAAGAATTGTTTTTGTTATTTTTTAGTTTTTATATTTTTATATTTTTGATTTTTTTTTGTTATTTTTGATTTATGATACGTAAAAATAACGTTCACTAGGTGAACGGATCCCAAAAGCCAATGAAAACCGTCAATCGATAGTCTCTCGAAAAGTCAAAGAACCGGCAGCGGCGCCATTTGAAATTGTGTATAGTTGAAGTTCGTTTTCTCGATTCTTAACCAATTGAAAGTCCTAACAAAATCGGGTTTATGATCGTTTTTGGTTGGTAGGGTTATTTGGATTTTCTATGCCTAATTGAACAATCAAGTAAAAATGTGCAAAATATTAACTACGTATCCGTAAAACAATTAGCAAATACCAAATTTTTATTCAAATAAGGACAAAAATGTAAAACTATGGAATTAAAGTGCTAAAAATGTAAAAGCTTGAAACTATGATGCTTGAAATGTAAAATCAGAAAACTACAAGGACTAACTATGTAAATTTTACCAAACTACTAACTAATTGTAACAAACTTTAAAACTGATTAACTAAATTTGACAAGTTTTTAAAAGTAAAGGACTGATTAATAGCAAACCCTAATTACTAGGAATTTTAGCAAACAATACAAACAGTTACAAACTTGGAGGACTAAAGTGCAAATAAAGTGAAACTAATGACAAAAACGGGCTAGTTGGATGTATAAGCTCGTTTAAGCTCTACAATGAATCAAATAAGCTCAAATCAGTTGCAAACAGCTTAAAATCCAATTCCACTTAGGCTTGTAAAAGGAATAAGCTTGAAACTAAGTAAATCTCAAATAAGCCAATATTGATAAGCCACAAATAAGCTTTCTAATAAGCCAGACTTGCACAAACTGATTTTTTTGCTAATTCTTGTTTATCACTCCATTGAGAGTCTGGAATGTCTTTTAAAAATGAAAATGATCAAGTAATGAATCAGGAAAATGAGAATAAGCTAAAACTAGCTTATTTGACCAAAGTTGACCCGATTTTTGAAAAACTTGAAAACTTCCAGATCCACTCAAGAACACATTCTAAACAGGAATATGAAAGAAAATGGGAAGATTTATGAAGTAGATTTGCTGGAATGAGAAATCAGTAAGGACTTTTGTTATAGAAACTTTCATCTGCTTAACAGCTTATGAAAATGCTTAATTCTCACTTGAAATGTTAAACTGTATTATTTCCTTTTAAGCACTTAATTTTCAGATGTTAAAAGACAAGTGTGGGCTGGTTTGGAACAATTTCATCAAGTAATGAATAAATGGCAAGCAATTCAAATCAGTAACTTTTTTTTGAACTTTCTAAGCTTCAAACTGACCCATACTTTTTATAGCCAATTGCCTTTTTGACTTGTTATTTGACTTTAAAACTACCAAAACCTGTTTAAAATGACTGAAGGAATGTAAAGGTACAAAAGCTAACCACTTAACAAATCTTTATACTATAATGACAACTAGATCCAAACACTATTTACTGATTTTTTTTATAACTTTTTGTGAATGAAAACTAGGCAATTGGTTGTACTGGTTAAAATGTGATATCTAACCAAACTCTATAACCAAAATGGAGTACAAATGAGCCAATAACAAGCAGTAAAATAGGCAAATTCACAAAATGCACAAGTAAGCTAACAATGACTGATAAAATGAAATTAGTAACAAGAGAAAAGCAAGTAAACAAGTATCAAACTACTAGAAACTTATCTAATCAGCAAAATCAACACAAGCACAAGCTAAACACATTTGATCATATCAGCAAAGAAGATTAAGCTAGAATTGAGCATGCATTTAATGTTTAGAGGAACCGAAATCAGAAACCATAAAACCTTTTAGCAAAGGGCTCCACTGAAGGAGTAGGTAGGCGCTGAGCCTCCTAGATAGTGTTAACCACCACCTTAACACTATTTACCACTTAATCAACCTGCTACAATCATCATCATCACCATTATTTGTACAATCTGCTTCAAAATCAACTAGTACATCTACTAGATGAACAGAACAAGTGTAAACAGCTACAATCTTCAACAATAGCTTCTCATGATCAATGGTGATCACAAGTAGCTTATATCAGCTCTAGGATAACAAGAATGCAAGAGATGAACAGTAGATTGAGGGAAAAGGAAGGAGATTTTATTGATTGAAGGTGAAAGTTAGTTACAAATGTTGGTAAAGTAGTTACAACTACTATAACTAACTCAAGAGCTTGTCAGACTCTTGAGGTCGTTATGCTATCAACTACAAGCTAAGATTGAGGGAGAGAAAAAGTAAGTGTATGAAAATTTCACACTTAAGCTACTTTGACAAATGAGGGATCCTATCACTATTTATAGACAAACAATGAGAGTGATTTGGGGTTAATGAAGTATCCCCACCAATAGTAAGCTGCCAGGTGTCCTGAATTGACCAATTGAAAATCCTTGTGTTCTTTATGAATTGGGGGTTTTTAATTCTTTGAGTTTGAGCTTGATTAAAGGTTCCCAATGTGTTCCTCTCTTAAAAACGATCAGGTTTCATGTAGAAATATTTTCTTGAAATTCAGTGTAGCTCAAAAATGGTTCTGGGCTCGTTGTTAAAGAAGATGCCACATGGCAGATTCTGTTTGGATGAGAAATGAGCACACAAATCCTAATCCATTTTTGGATAAAATGAATATGGAATGGCATGTTCTGATTGGTTGGAATTTAAGTGAGTGGATATTAATGTTTCTTTTCGGCGCATTAATGAAATGGTGAGCTGTACACATTAGCTGGCAATCCATGACCAAATTTTCTTGCCTTCTCATTGGTTGAGAGCCATGTTACACGGATTAAGTCTATTTTGAATGGATTTTTTGCAAATTTAGCCCTTGAACTTAGGCAGATTATCTAAATGAGCTAGGAACTTCATTTTAAAGGCATTTTTGGTCCTTCCACTTGCATTCTTGTATAATTTGACCCTTTGACTTAGTTGACTGAAGAGTTGACCATGTTTGACTTTTATCTTGACTTTGGCAAATTTACACTTTGAGTCCTTCAACTTTGGAGTGTTGTCAAGATATCTTCAAAGTCTTGTCATCTTTGATCCTTCTTTGTCTTTTTCATCCAAATAAGCTTGATTTTCTTTTTGTTTGCTTGAAAATTTATCCTTCTTACCTATTTATACACAAACACAAAACATACCACATAATTCCGCTTTATAGCATAAAAGTTAGGTATTTTCCTTGTGTTTTAGGGTGATTCGTTGATTAATTGATATGAGTTTTTGCTCATATCAATCACTGTAAATCTGAAATCCACCTGTACCAGATGGGAGAGTAAGAAGCGGTGCAGATACTAACTTCTGGTTTAGGTCTTCAAAGCTCTTCTCTCGTTCTTCAGTCCAGAAGAACTTCTCCCCTTTTCGCATCAGTTTGGTCAATGGTAGTGCTAAGCGGGAAAAGTTCTCCACAAACCTATGGTAATAACCAGCTGAGCCTAGGAAACTGCAAACTCCATTTGCTGATGTCGGCCTTGGCCACTTGGTAATAGCCTCAACCTTCATTGGATCCATCGTGATTCCTTCTGCTGATATAATGTGACCTAAGAATGCCACCTTGTCTAACCAGAACTCACACTTGGAGAATTTAGCATACAACTGCTTCTGGCGAAGAATCTGTAGTACTGTACGAAGATGGTCTTCGTGTTCCTCCTTGGACTTAGAGAAAATCAGGATGTCGTCAATGAAGACAATGACGAACTTGTCTAGAAATTCATGGAAGATTCTGTTCATCAAATCCATGAACACTGTTGGAGCATTGGTAAGGCCAAATGGCATGACTACAAATTCGTAGTGGCCATAGCGTGTACGGAAAGCAATCTTGGCGATGTCTTGCTCCTTAACCCGTAGCTGATGATAGCCCGACCTAAGATCAATCTTGGAGAAATGTTTGGCCCCTTGGAGTTGGTCAAAAAGATCGTCTATACGTGGTAGTGGATACCTATTCCTGATGGTAATCTTGTTGAGCTCGCGATAGTCTATGCAAAGACGCATATTGTCGTCCTTCTTCTTAACGAATAAGACCGGTGCGCCCCATGGAGATGCGCTCGGTCGAATAAAGCCTCGTTCCAGAAGTTATTGCAATTGATCCTTCAGCTCCTTCAACTCTATGGGAGCCATGCGATAAGGAGCCTTGGAAATCGGCTCAGCTCCTGGGATGAGCTCGATATTAAATTCTACTTCACGTGCAGGTGGTATGCCCAGAAGTTCTTCTGGAAATACATCTAGAAATTCTGACACTATTGGTTGATCCTGAATTGATGGGGATTCAACATCCATGTCATGAACAGTAGCTTGATAGCCCTCACAACCATGTGAAAGTAATGCACGTGCTTGCAGGCCTGATATGATTTGTACAAACCTGCCAGGCACGAACCCGTTGTGAATGTACTCTGGCGCATTAACATCACCGAAGATGACTCGATATGAATGGCAGTCTATGGTAGCATGATGCTTGGATAGCCAATCCATGCCCAAAATCATGTCAAAATCATTCATGTCCAGCGGAAGTGCATCAACAGGACGAATCTTGTCGTCAAACTCTAGGGGAAGACTCTTGTACACATGGGTTATGCGTACAGAGTCTCTCAAAGGTGTGGAAATACTCGGTATATTCTCTAGTGGCATGGGGAGTATCCTAACATTCTTGGCATAAGCAGTAGAAATGACCGAGTGAGTAGCACCCGTATCAAACAGAACATATGCAGCTTGACCATACATATACAAGATTCTAGTGATGGTACCTGTAGACTTGTTGGCCTGATCGCGAGATGTCGTGTAAATGCGTCCACTAGTAGGAGGCGTCTTGGTATCAGCATGTCCTGATGTACCCTCCATCTCGCCCTTGCGGCAATCCTTCATGTGATGGCCAGGAATACCACACTTGTAGCATGCGTCGCTGTCGCGGCGACATGGCCCTGGGTGCCTATGGTGGCAAGTAGAGCAAAGAGGATGAGTATATCCTCCAGCAGGTGTCCTGACTGGCTGAGAGCCTGATAAGAATAATATACATGAGACATGGTAAAAAGGTACAAAGGACAATGCGGATAAATCGTAAGACTGAATACCAGTGATAGCTGGACGGTTGGGCTGTGAACATCTCTGGTTTTGGTCCCTCTCGTTACCATGAATCCTGGTAGAAGATTTGCTAATGTGTCAGAATTTAGAATTTTAGCATGTAATCATAAGAAAATGAGTAAGTATAAGGACCTGCTGCTGTTGGAGTGTCCAGTGTTGTTACGGTAATTATCATTACCGCCACGCCCATCCGTAGCAGAACGGTCGTGAGTCTGACTGTTTCCCTTGGGCTGATTAGGCTGTTGTTGAGTAGCCGGCTGAGACCGGTCCCCAGTCTTCTGCCTGGAAGATACAATTTAAAGAGATGAAATATTGACATATACTGAAAGAATACGGATTGGTAACCGTTTGATTACGAATGTTTACCTCTTATCGGGTCTCTCTGCTTCCCCGAACTCATCTCTTTCCTGCAGCATCTCCAGCTTACGTGTTGCATCGGCCACTTGTGCTACCGTGTTGAACGTAGCACACACCAAGTTGTTTGCGACCGATGTACAAAGAGCCCACCTGAAGTGGTGTGCTTGCTCTTCAGGAGTACCTGCTGCTGCACCAAGGAAACCAGCCAAGCGAAGAAAGCGTTGCATGAACTCGTTACTATTCTCCCTATCTCTCTGTCGGATCCCATGGTACTCCCTCTTCAGCTTGTCTTGCTCAGCCTTGGGAAAGAACTGCCCCATCACCAAATCCCTGAACTGAGCCCAAGTCAAACCAGCCACCCAATTATCACCTCCCTCAGACTGCTTCAGTGCCATCCACCATGATAGTACATCACCTTCGAATCGGTAGCATGTCAACCTCGACTTGAAGACGGGGTCACAGCCCATAGCATCGAAGATCTTCTCAATGTGAGCCAACCAGCTTTCAGCTTTACTGGGGCTATCTGTTCTCTCGAAAGCTCGAGGGCGGAGCTTATTGAATCTCTCCAGCCATGTGACCAATGTTGCTGGAGGAGGAGGAGGAGGAGGTACTAGGTGTTGCTGCTGGTTGTTGGCAGCCTGATCCTCAGCTCTGATTTCGTTCCTCAGCTGAGGAAGCATAGCTTGCATTGCAGCTTGGATTGCTGCATTGAGTTGTTCCTGCTCGCGTGTGAGAACCATATGACAGTATAACATAAAATACATGATTAAACTGATTAAAACATAAACTATATACATGAGAAAATTTTATGCAGGAAAAACTAGTACATGAATGCATGATGCAATTTTATGAAAACTTTTGTATGTGCGAGAGTGAACGCCTATGGTCAGTTCACTCAAAACAAAAGACACGGCGAGGGGACGCCAATGGGTCGGTCCCAAATTTAAAAGTTTCGATAAAACACATGCGACTTAATAGGGTCAGTCCTGTACCAACCATTACTTAGTTATAAACCTGCGACAATGACATATATATGTATGCATGAAAATGATGAATGCATGAAAACCAACTATCAGTTCTAGGAAGACCATAGTGACTACCCACTAATCACAGGTCGTGTTTTGAGAGCCTACAGGTCGAATCCTTGGCTCTGATACCATAATTGTAACACCCCATTTTAATAAATGGAATGTCACGCGTGATTATGGCGTGTCATCAAAGCATACAAGGATAAATGTATAAAACATTACATGACCATAAAGGAAATATCGGAATCAAACATCGGTACCCCAAAAGTAGAACTCATCACACACAAACATAAGTACTGTAAATGAAAGGACTAAACAATGTCCATGGAAATGAGTATCAAAGTATAAAGAAATGCATAAAGTAAAGAAGGCTAGGAAGCTTCCTATCCATATGCACGTACGCTTAAAGTCTATGAGCGTCCCTGAGTACCTGTCGTTTTGGGAACATGAAAAGGAAAACGGCTGAGCATAACGCTCAGTGCATGTATATACAAATAAAGCATGAATAATATAAACATATAAGCATGAAGCAGCGGAAAAGACTAAGTCCTGGATAACCTGGTTATATCTTAGTAAAACTGGTTTTATAGTTTGAAAAGCCTTATGTTTATCTTGTAAAAACTGTTTAACATATTTACCATTGGCCAATATAGGTCATGAATTATCCACGTGCATGAATACTTGGAGGGGTGACCTCGTCATGCAAATTAGAGGGGCTGCCTCTAATTTAATATACTGGTTTGGCTAGGAGGAATCAACTCCTTGTGAAGGATGCAAGGCACATACCATATTCACCTGAATAATCCGCTGAAAACATGTAAACTAGGATGCACCCATACGCCCCACCTGATAATAATAATATGGCCAAAAGTTGAAGGGACGCCACAAGCTATCACTCCGTCGTGGTGGAGTCATAACACTGGTGCCTCCAGTGTTATAGTTATGGTACCTCCATAACTAAGTGAAACTGGTCATGCATGTATATGGCTTTAGGTATTCTAATTAAACATAAGCAATTCAAAAACATATAAAACATATATTGGGGAAAACATTTGGCTGCATACGGGAAATCCTAATAAGGAAGAATGTCCATACTAAAAGGACGGAGAATCCGTACCTTGTGTCCAGTGAATGAAGAAGACGAACGGAAGAGAGTCCTACTTCGGTATCACTAATGCTACATAAATACATACGTGTATAAGTATCTGATTATTGAGTACGTAACTGGTTTTATATCATGTCTTAGCTTGTTTTATATGTCCATGTCATGTCTTACTGATTAAAGCTTGATACTGTGTTTATCATGTATTCTGTTTATTCTGATTAAGTATTTCTTGTATTTCTTGTATTTCTTGTATTATTATACTTGTTGTGTAATAATAAGTAACTTTCTAAAAGTAGCAGGTTTCCTAAAATAGAAAGTTTCCAAAAATAGAAAGTTTCCAAAAATAGAAAGTTTCCAAAAATAGATTTACTGCTTAAAATAAATAAGTTTCTAAAAATGGAAAGTTTCCATAAATAGATTAGTTGCCTTAATTAAATAAGTTTCTCAAAATAGAAAGTTTCCATAAATAGAAATAAGCTGGATTATTAAGCTAATTATATAAGCTTAAGTGTTTACTGATTAATATTCTATGTCATGTAATTAAATAGTATAGTTTATTAATTATTTCATGTGAATTAAATAAACTGTAGGTTAAAGTATTCAATCAAATATAACATGATTTAATTAAATAAAGGTAAAAACACTTACGTTAAAACATGTATTATTATCTATTAATAATATAACATAAGTCATGTAAATTAATTAATTATAAGTCATGATTTTAATAACTAATTAATTATATAGTCTAAATAAAATGATAACTACTTATGTTAAAATTCATGTATTAATACTAATATTAATAACCTAAGTCATGTATAAATTAAACTAATCATGTACATGTTTTAATTAATTTAATTTAAGTCTTGTAAAAATAAACTTGTAAATATAATTAATCTTGTAAAAAGTAACCCATGAACCGAACCCGTGTTTAATCTAACATGTTGTGAACCGGACCGGTTTTAACCTGTGAACCGGCAACCAAACGCACCCTTGGTCTTGTATAGCCGCCGGCTAGCAAAAGTTCCCACCGGCTAGCCGGCGGTTCCCCTTGCTGCCGTGGCCTAAAGTTCCCCCTGCTTTCCTTATTTAGCCACCGGCATAAGCCGGTGGTGGCTTTTTGTTCTAGCCGAGAACCACCCGAGCCAAAACATACCCCGACCAAGGTTGGGGTCCCTTTTCCTCTTGCTGCCGAGACACAAGACCACCACACCGAGACCTTGAGGTCTCGGTTGGTGCGAATCAAAACAGGCCGAGACCCCCTTGGGCTCGCTTCTTGCATCGGCCAAACAAACACCCCTTAAACCCTTAATTAATTTTTACCCCCCATGATTAATTAACATGTGTTTACTTGTTTTATACCATTCATGATTCATGTGTTCTTGATTTAAATAAAAACATAAAAAAGAAAAAGGGTTTAGGGTTATACCGATCACGTGAATCAAAGGAGGATGAACACACTAACACACTTGCAATAGATCAATCACCAAAATCAACCGAACACACCTTGTGTGTGTGTTTTACCCGGCGGCCAAGGAGAGGTGAAAGAGAGATTAGAGTTTTTCTTGATTTCTAATTTTTGTTATTATGAAACTAAGTTTTCTCTTTTCCTTGTTTAGTAAAATTTGCATGGGCTTGGCCCTCTTTTCTTGTCTTGTCCGCGGGTAAGGGGGCCCACAAGGGGTAACCCGAATATTTTCCGTGTCTAATATTTAATGTGTTCTCGTGTTCGTGTTTTACGTGATTAAAATAGTTATCGTTCGTGTCTTATTATATTTATTTATGATCGTAATAAATATATATAAATACGTAATACTAAGCTCGTGATTAAATACGTTCATGATTTCATGTTCTGTGTTCGTGATTATAATTTTTATTGAAATAATTATCGTGTCTTAATACGTATTAAATACTTATCGTGATATAACACGTACGTAATACTTGTAATTCTAATTCGGGAAACGTAAACATGCTATAAAAGGAAAGTTCTAATCATGTACGTACGATCATAAGGGTACTATTCATGGTAAAAGCATGCGGGTTTTACACCCTCTCTAAAATTAATCAGATAATTGTATAGCCATACCCAAAGGGTAAATCAATATCATACTTGTTTACATTTGGTATATTTGAATTAAATTATATAATAAGAAACTGAAAGTTAAACTATATGAAACGAGTTAGGATCCATATCCATGATTTAACGGTACCTATAACAAAGAGATGATATTAACAGGTAATATAATATACAATTAAGATATCGAGATGTTTCTTGAAACCATACCTCAATCGAATCTGATTACAATTAACTATTTCTAGATGCTTTATTGTAAGTATAAGCGAGTTGTTCTAAACTCTCTCAAGTGGGAGTTGTTGGAATATGAGATCGTTTAGACATCGAAAACGAGTGAGCCTAATCGAGGCACATAATCAATCACGAAGAATATGTTCTATACTTCACGAAATGCCTATATTTGAACCATGTGTTTTGGAGGGAAAGGATAAAACCGGATCCTTATGGGTTTGGTTTAATGTCCGGTTGAGAACCTTCAAGGGAAGGGTTTTGAAGCTTTTCTTGTTTAAATTTAATTTTGATAAGGGTTGTAAAGTGATAACGGGTTTAAGAGATAAAGCCTAATGAGGTTTAACATTACCTACTAAGGGCTTATGAGGAGTATTTAAACCCCCTCACCCCTCTTCCATTCAATCGTCCCTCGCTTCACTATCAAACCTTAAACCGAAAGTTTGCAAACAAGGAAGCCTATAACAAAAAGCTTTTAAGCTTTGATATACTACTCATCTAACAATTTATATTGTTCTCTCATTTGTGACGATGTTTTTGTTATCATTACTGTGCAATAGAAGAACAAGGAAGCAAAAGAAGGGTGTGTTTGGTATGCTTTCATGAATCACAATCGGTATGGATTTTGGAATCATATGATATGACTATGAGAATAAAATTAGAAAGGAGGCACAATAGTCTCTTATGAAAAAGTCTAAAAATCAAGATATGATTCCGATTCTTGATAAACACATTAGTGTACCAAACATTAACTATCATTAAAACTATCATTCCCTAATTCCCATAAAGCATACCAAACGCACCCTTAGTTTTAATACCAGGGTTTCGGTTCATAATAAAAGAAGAAGTAAAAGCCTAACTAGGCTTTTTATCCTTGGATGCTGTTTTCAAACCGAGCCAAAGGTATCCTACTTACAGTTTTGATAGTTTCGGTTAAGCAATCAAGTAACACACGTGTTGTATGATTTTCGTGAAGTTTGCTACTAAAATTGCAACATGTTCGTTTGACGTGGTGTGTGGGCAACCGTTAGAGACGACAACTTAATCGTCATGTGTAAGATCTATATCAAGACCCGTTTACACCCGTTTACACGTAATTAATGGTTTAATTAGTTTCTAAATCCCAACAAATCTATAGTCGAGCACGTGAACATGAGTAGCAAGTGTAGTCATCGGGTCTTCCTGATTATTATAGTAAGCAATTGTTTTTTTTACTAGGAAGCTTTTTCTCTATTGGAATATGCATAGAAAGTTAAATGACATGCGTATGCAACAAGATAAAAAAATATGAAATAGATACGGAGCAACACTTTCGAATAAATAAAAGAAGACAAACGAAAACTTGAATCAACAAAAGCATTCCTTGGTAATCAGTATCACTCCTTAAATCACTCAAACTCACACTCACTCTTCACATATTTCAATGTTATTACACCATCATGCATTTGCTGCTAAAATAAGCATCTAACTTAATTCATCTTAATAAACCCTAAACAATAACCTAAACACAAAAATAACCAAAATAAATATAAAAACACTTAAAATAACGACTTAACACATAACGTAAGCCATCATAATCGACATTAACGTGGTAAACAACCTTAAAATCACTGACGGAGCTTTAACGTTCTTAACACCCGTACTCGCAGTACTATCTTCCGAATCCGCGGTAGGCCCATCCGATGGAGCAGGACCATCAACCGGCGACTCTGCTGGAGGCGCCGGAGGTGAGTCCAAAGGTGCTGGCGCCACCGACGGTGCAGGAGACAAATCTGATGGCGCTGGCGCCGGTGAACTCTCCGGCGACATATCTGGCGCCGGAGAGGGTGCTTTACCAAACAACTCTACTGGTAAAAGCACACTATCCACAGTAAAAAGACACAACGGTGTTGAATCAAGCACCGTACTGGCTAAACGTGAAGTACCAACACCAGAATCCAACTTAACATCATCTCCAGCAGTTTCAACCGATATATCATACTTTCCAGCAGCACTAGTAGCAAGTGTAGTCATCGGGTCTTTCGTCGTCTTTAACGACCCTTTTGGAGCGTAACGCGCCAGCGCGTGGTACTGTAAAAGTGCCACAAGTGCCGCATTTGATAGTGTGCTCAGATCTGGAGCTCCAGCAGCCTTAAACGCTTCATCATTTGGAGCAAAAACTGTTAACCCCTTGGCAGCAGCTATTTCGAAAACTTTTAACACACCTGTATCGGTTATGTACTTTACAAATGTCTTACAACCGGCTTTTTCTAATAAGCCGGTTATATTGACATTTGCTGATTCAGCCGGGGCTGTTAAAATCCCCGGGGCAATAATAGGCGCGTTGATTTCCAAAACTGAGATATTGTACGGAATTTGTTTCACGGATTTGGTGTAGGATGAGTCGAGTTTCGAGCCAGGCGCCGCTGAGCCGAAGCCGACCTTTCCCCCTTTCAAATCTGTTATGTTTACAAATCCTACATTACCTATAACAAATCATAACATACACATAACACATAGTTAGTTTTATTATCATTTTAGAAAACAATATTTATATTTTATGTGTTTTATAATTTATTACCCGGTGCGTTTCCTGTGGTTTGATACATGGTTGTTGAGAGCGTAGTACCATCAGGAACGGCGTGAAGCTTCTTGTTATCATAATAATCCAGCAAAATATGCAGACTCAACACATTCTTCACAACGGCAAGCGGGTGTTTCGCAGCGAGTGCCGAAACAGCGCCATTGTTCAACACGAGAACAGTTACGGTGCTACGGCTGTTGATCTCATCATCAAGCTTCGTTTGAGAAAGGTAGTTGTTAAACTCGCTGTACTCAGGAAATGCAGATAAAATAGCAGTGATATTGTGACTATTAACGACGGTGGCGATAAAAGCAAGGATTAGGATAAATGTGCGTAGTGCGCTCATGGTGGCGCAAGTTAGCAGAGAAAGTAAAAAAGTGGTACAGAAACTGAAATGAGTGTGAGTGGGGGGTTATGGGGTTATGGGTACAGAGTTTCAGAATGAGTTTAATAGTGAATTTAACTTAACTATGGTTAGTTTTAATGTTCACTAGGGTTAGTTTTTAAGTTTTGAGTGGGGTGTGGTGGGGTATAGAGAGTGAGGTGGAAATCTACATGAAGTTATTTTTGGTCAAAAAGACAAAAGAGTCCTTAGGTTTAACCAACCAACTAGTTTTGTGTCATGTGAAACCTTTTTACTATGGATAAATAAATTTGTCATGTACCTAAGATTAAAGGTGTAAAGGTATGGGTAAAAGCTAAATAATACCAACGTACTTTTTAAAATATGCCGATTTTAAACACTTACTAATTTATCTCTTGACTTTACCATTGAACTTGTTTGTTTTGTAACAATATTACCAATATTACCGGCTAAAATTCCATGTCATTAATTTAGTTAATTTAATATTCCACGTCACTAATAAAAAATCACATATTTACCTTTTATAATATATAAATTAAATCATTGCTAAATAAGATGTCTAAGTAGAAAGCTAATATTATAACAGTAATATTTCTAGAAAAAAATAAACATACAGTCACACAAAAAAGAGTACCTTATCTCTCAAATAATTTCTATCTTCTCTACTCAACCATACAATCATTCATTTGCCTGTTAGTAATAAATCAATACAAAAAATGAAAAATCCAAGACCAATTTCTTTGATTTTGTGAGGCCACCACAACATTGTTCATCAATTAACATAAATAGAGAACAACTCTCAGTCGTCTATCACACAAACACATCCGATCATTTTTTGTTCTTAAATCTAAAAACTCACGAAAAAACTTGTAAAGGTTTTGGCTTCAAGATCTTGTTAACGATCAATGTCTTTGGTAGGCTTCAAGAACCATTAAAGATTTTGGTTCCAATGATCTTTTAACAGTTTGAATATTCGCCGGAGATAAAAGGATGTGCCGGAATATTCACCGGAGAAGATGAAGTAGCCAACTTGACTTTTTGCACCCATAAAGTCGAGGCTTTTGTATAAAGTAACTACTCTAGACTTCGTTCCCCTAATTATTAGTATGACTCACGAAGTAACTACTCTAGCCAAATTGATTTATGGGGTTTATGAAAGACTGATGAATTGGGGATAAGGATAACACTTTTTTTTATTGACTTGCTTTATATATAAGTCAACTTTCCAGTCAGCGTTAATAGAAAGCAGAAATCAGACGTGGCCAGATTAAACAAAATTAATAATGACGTGGATATTACCGTGCCACCGTGTCGGTAACAAGTTACCAAATTGGTAACTTCGGAACGAATTTGAAAGTAGAAAGGTAAAGTCACGAGATTAATTAGTAAATGTTTAAAGTCGGTACAATTTAATAAGTAAGATGGTATTTTATAGCTTTTACCCTAATATTTGACATGTATAAAGTTTCAATATTTGGCATTTTTGTAATTTTCTTTAGGCCATTTATTGAACTACTATCTCCGTCTCAAATTTATAATCTCTTATATCATTTTAGAACGTCTCAAAATTATAATCCTCTTCTAAAAATAAATGTAAGTAATGTAACGAATTTACCATATTGCACCTATTTATATTAGAAATTATAAATTATGTATAAAGTTTTAATTAATTATATAAGGGTAAGAGTATCATTTTGTAAAACAATAAGAAAAAGAATTCAGTGATAATGATATTTTCTAAAACAATGTGTTTTTGATGGGGACTATTAATTTGAGACGGAGGGAGTAATAAATCAAAGTCTAGGTAAAAATAGTAAAAACTACTTAAGTGTAGTGATAATCTTAGGTACGTTGGTTTAAGTCTTGTGACCTAAAGTTATGTTAATGTATAAATTTGCAATCTAATAACAGTTTGTTCCTTTAATACAATTGTAACTGATAAATTGTATTGGCATATGTTTGATTTTTTAAGAGTTACATAACTAGTAGTACATCATCCTTTGTGTGACTAATTAAGCTACAGTTGATAATAGCAGTTTCCACACGTTAACTTGTCATTAAAACTATCTAAGTTGTTACGTATCTTTAACTCTTTAAGAGTTACAACATTTTACTACCTAAACAAATGTGATGATAATGAGATACTTCATAGTTCATGCACTCTTGCCAACTACTTACTTTCACACATTACAGTTGAAATCATTGTAACTTTTATAATGAATATGAAGGACCGACACAATGTTTAGCCCAACTGCCCAAGCCCCCAAATGGGTATCATAATTTCGAGATGCATGTTGACATGTCATTCCATGCTTAATGATGGCTATAAATCATAAATGGGTGTTATAATGTTGATCACTATCAATGGCCCAAAGGGTCCAGCAGGCTTTGTGGGCACGTTAGTATAGTTTTTAGATTATCTACTGCTACAATCTCAGTATATACAATATATATTTGACGACGCTCACAATCACTTGGTTAAAAAAACTTAGTAATAGTTAATACCATCTCATGATGGTTTTATATATTTATAAAAATATAATTTCCCTTAAATTTTTCGGCACAGACGAGAGTCATGATGGACTTTATGAAGCCATCTCTTGAATTGAATGGAACGAGATGGTAAGAGACCGTGCGTTAGGGTTTTTGGGCACATACGAGAGTAGCGATGGACTTTTATGAAGCCATCTCTAGAATGAAATGGAACAAAATGATAAGAGACCATGGGTTAGGGCGAAAGCTAATTTGTTGTGGACATCTATGTGCGTATTTTTTTACAAGTTAGAATGAGATGACACTAAATTTTAAAGTCAATATAAAACTTAAAAAGAAAGATATGATTTTGACTTGACGATTATTATTGTAAGTGAACTTTTAAAGTGAGATATTAGAGAGCGTTTGGTTTACAAGCAAGTTTAGATTTGAAAAATGTTTGAAATTAAATAAAGAGAGAGAAAATACATTTTTATTTTTATGAATATATATATGTTATCTAAATTAAGTAATACATACAGTTTTTATTTATAATAACAACGAAATAAATGATTATGTAGGTAAGAAAGCTTTTAAAAACAATAAACAAAATTTATATGTTAGAGTAAAAGATACCTAAATTCACCACCCCATTGAAATTTACTGTTGGTTATATAGAAAGTGTGAACCTAAATTAAAAAGTTACCAAACAAAGAATTTAATGTGCATATTATTTAAACCCCTTTATAACCGAATACTAAAAACACTCTTAATTTTATTAGATAAGTGTACATTTGTTTCCAAGTTGAATTCTATCCATCAAAAAATTGATGTCAAGACGATGGCTTTCTTTGAGTTCTCCTATGAGTATTTACAGGTTGAGGCTTGTACGCGTGATTTCTTCCTTTATGATATCACTCCTAAGGTTCCCACGAGTCATTTCATATTCGTGCTGATTTATCTTCTTCCACATCCTTTAGAGTTGAGTATGGATTTCATTGAGTTACATTCTAAGTTTATAGAAATATTCATGTAAGTCACCTTTCCTCTACAAAGGCCCTTGATGTTTCTTTTCATCCTTCGAATGCGATCAATGGAAAGTTCGTCTAAGTGACAGGCTATGGCGGTAAGTTGTCCTTCATGTCGTTGGATACTTTTGGCTTGAGAACTTTCTCCTTCCTCTTCACACTCATTGATGTCATCATGAGTTTGTCCAGGAGATGAAGGAGATCTTTATGGAGAGATAATGGTGATTTAGGATATATGTTTTGAGGAGTGACGAGATTATTATGGTTTGCATAAAAAGGCTTGGAGATAAGAATCATCATAATAAGGAGTCATTGGTGTGTAAAAGTGATTTGGGAGAGCCGGAGTAGGCTTATGATTAAGTAATTCATCATTAGATATGATTATATATGAATCGTTGGAAGACATAGTTGTGGAGTAATCGATAGTAATATAATATAAGTTATTTATATAATATTTATATAATATTCTATACATATTACCTTAGGAGTGTAATGACACTGGCACTTGGCACGAAGGACTTTCTTTGAAAAATAGTTATAGTTAAGGTGAAACTTGTTCTCTATAACTGTGGGCTTTGAATATCAATCTCTATCACCCTCATTTTACTATATAGCAATGGAAGTTAATCTAGTGTATTACCTCATAATTTCAGTTTCAATATAATAGAAAACTACAAAAGATAGTTTTATGAAAAGATGTTATCATTCATTATTATCAGAGTATTTACAAACAGAAAGAAATATGTACATAGTACATAATAAAAAAGAAAACAGGTTCGAAAATGCAGGTTTTTAAAGTAAAAAGTTGAATGATAACGATAGTCTTCATGCCACTTCCTGTCTTTTCCATAGTTGCTTAGTCACCTAAAATACATGCTTAAAATTCAACACAAAGGTTGAGTGTGAAAGTTTATGGACTTATATTTAATACTCGTGTGATAGGATCGAACTCGAGATTACATGATTGCACACAATATGTAAAGAGTTAATTTATTTAATAAATAATATATTAATTTATTTAATAAATATATTTATTACCGAGCTATGACTTTAACGATCATTAAATAATAAGAGTTAAGTATTAACGAGCGTTATGGAATAAATAGAAAGTAGAATATATAGAAAGAAGAACGGAAGGTTTCGGAATACCTCAAAGGGGTGTTTTGGGCCGTCGGTTATGGAGGACAAAGGGGAAGGGGAAAACTTTCCTTATATTTGTTTTGGGCTACAAGATTTAGGTCTATATAAACAACCCCCATCCTCATAATTCAACACACCAAATCTCTCCCCCTCTTCTCTATTGCGATCGCAACACAAAACCCAAAAAGGGTTTCGGTTGGTTTTTGTGTTCTTTTGGTTTTACTTATAATCTAGTCCTAACCCATCTCTAGGGTTGTTGGGTAGATTTTTACACTAGCGTAGAAGCTCGGTTTTACATTCTAGAATCACGGTTAGCTTCGTTGTATTACGTGTGTACAAGAACATAATACAGTCTTACTTTAGACTATATCTTGGTGAAGTACGTTATAAACCCGAATTGGTGATTCGTTCTTTATCTTGTGGATTTGCTTTAGCGTAATGGTATGTAACCCTAATTCGATTAATTATAATTGTGTTATTATTATGATCTTGTTAAATCGCTTCCGCTATGTGTGCTTTGATCTCGTTTAGGGTTTTGTGTAATTGTTATGAACTATATAAACCTTCAGTGGTATCAGAGTTATTTTAACATGGTATAATTATCGAAAATCTAAAGTTTTTAACTAATAATTGTTTTGAGTTAAAACTACATGTTTTTTTAGGTTTTCTTAAAAATTAGGGTTTTGTTTTCTAAAATTAGGGTTTTTGGCCGAATTTTATAAAAAAAAAGAATTCTTTTTGAAACCCTAAGTTACATGTTAGATAATTTTTTAGATTAAATTGCATGATTAATTCTGTCATGTAAATTAAAGGTTACGATCTGAAGAGATTTATTTGTTAAGATTTGAGGGTGGATCCTCCGATGAACGTGCATGTTTTCATGGATCGTAAAATTCTATGTTTATATGATTTTATGTGCTACTTGCTTTATTTGCAGATTCAATAAATCTTGAATTAGGGAAGACTTTTATATGAATATAAAAACCTAAATTTAAAGGTTATTGAATAAATCGTTTGCATGTGGCTATTTGATTTATTTATTGCAAAATCTACCCCCATCCACCATATAAATAGAATCCAACTAACACATTTCATTTAAAAAAATAATTCAATCTCTCTCTTTTCTTTCTTTTCTAGCCGTGACCTACAACATACCAAAAAACTTCACAAATTTTGATTTTAAGCTTGATTAATGAAAATCTAAAAGAAGACCCATCTTTCAAATTAAGAGGTGATCATTTTGATCTAAAATTTGTTTACATACATTAAGTTTTCATTTTCATGATGAACTATGGGTGTCTGGTTCATTTTTAGTTCATGCATGTGTTGTTTATCATCTTGATCATGGATTTGAGTAATGCATGTGTCAATTTTGAATGAAGGTTTGAAAAGGATGAACTTTTATTTTTCAAAATTATTATATGATAAACAATGAGTGTTTGATCCATTTTGATGTTGCATGTGCTGTTATTGTCATAATGTTGATTTTTGAATGATTGCATCTATGTTTTTTATTTGGGTTTTGTTAAAGATTTGACATGCAAGTGGTTTAAGAATAATAAGAGTTGTTTAGGATGGTTATGAGGTGATATTAGAAGTATATAAATGGTTGGAATAGGGTAAAAGATTGATTTGATGTGATTTATAAAAGCATATTTTAGATCAGTAGGTTTAGAGGAATTTTTGGGAGCCTTAAGTCTGAGTATAAGTTGAGATGATTTGATTTTGTTGTATATATTTTCCTAAGTTTCGATTTGGTACCAATTAGAGCTTCCAATTCAAAACGAGGAGGAAGTTATGCTAGTTTGATTTTTCGTGTACCAGGAGATGAGTGTCAACACAATCCGAAATTGTTGTTGATATTTTGGTCGAATCTCGGGGACTATAAAATGAGTTTTAAAAATGATCAAGGGTTGTTCTCAGGCTCTAAACTTAGGGTTTTGAGTCTATTTTCAAAATCAAGTGTTGGTTTTACAAATGGAATTGGTTAGGAAGCTCAAAATGGTTTTGTGAGTCAAAGGCGTAAAACTGTCCAGATTTTAAAAGTTAAAGATGTGTTGAGCAGAAGGTCTTAGAGGTAAAATATTTTGATAAAATTTTAGGAGGGCTTTCTATAGGTTATGAGGGATTTCCTCAGGTAGTTTCATAAAGTTTTGATGTGTCTAAGTAGGGGAAATCAACTTGTGCATTTGGTATGTACCGGCAGAATGTTATCGGGAGTGTTGTCTAGTAAAATGAAGATGTAGAGGTGTTAGTAATATCACTTGTATGGGTCATTTGTGTGGGTTTATCAGGGTTTTAAATTGTTAATTTTGATTTTACTAAGTATGAATCATACTTGAGTATATTATTATTAAAGTGCGCGCCTTATTTGATAGGTTGCGGCTTTCGTGTTTATCGGGCATCATCTATCGTCGACGATCGTCATGATACTACTCTTGTGTTAAGATGAGTCTATAGCCTCGCTTTATACTTGTTTTAAATGATTTTATCCCGCGAGGGGGATACATGCTATTTGAAATAAAATGGAACACAACTCATGAATAATTGTTTGGACCCGAATGTTGCCTTTGGACCCGAATGTTGCCTTTGAACCCGAATGTTGCCTGAATTGTGTTAAGTACCTAGTTGCAGAAGACCCTAAATTCATGAATCGTTAACTATTGCTAACTCTTATATGAGTAGGAAATAGCCGTTTATACAATTGATAGTACTATCAGATTGACGACCCTATCCGAGTCAAGAGTTAGTACGGCGAGTACCCTGCTCGAACGGATAACTTGGCTAAGAGATAATGTAAAATTTGTAACGACTAACTTAAGAGGGGCACTGGTTTCACTTTGATCATGTCGGCCTTTTGGTACTGGTGGTTGATTTTAAAGGGGTCGGTGTCATGAGCTTAAACACAATTATATATATAGCTTTTGATATAAGACGGAATACCTAAACAATAGATTGTATGCACAAAGATTCTATTAAATGATTATGATAGATTTTACTCTTGTGTTCCAATGATGATTTGATAAACCTATAGATTCGCTCAACATTATTTGTTGGCCCTTTTAAGCATGTGTTTCAGATAATTGAAGGTGATTGATGGCGGAGCTTTCTTGGGAAGGTTGCGGGTTGCTTTTGTGGTTGTTGGGTCTAAAACTTGTTTCTTTCCCTATGTTATAAACTATTTATGTTATGGTCATGTATTATGGTAAAACAGTTTGATTAGTTGGTTGAGATCTTTGGGGGACCGAAACGCTACTCTAAATTTTCTAAACATTTGTTTTATTTGGGATCAAAGGTTTTAGAAAAATGTTAAATGTATTTCCTATTATATTTCTAACGTCTCATTTTGAGGTCGTTCAATGTATTTTGTGTAATGATGCTTGTGTTTAGCACCCAAATGTGTATTTTCGTTGCGTAGTATATTTGGGGGTGTTAAAGATTGGTATCAGAGACACAAGTTATAGAGAACTTGGTCGGTTTTGAAAAAGTCCTAAATTATAACTTTGGTGTCGAAAATATTATATAAAAGTACGCAACTTCTCCGCAAGGCTCCGGTATGATTAATTTTAGCATTGTTTTATATTTAGATGTATCCCTTAAAAACTGAAATGATTTCCCGAGTATTTATTAAGTAAATACTATGATAATGTATTGATATTGTTGAAAGTACGTCGAGTACTTGTCATTATAAATTTTCTTTTGCAAGTATTTCATATTATGGCATACGTACTACATTTTTATTGCATGAGCATGCATATATTATATTGAATAATGACCTTTTATACCCCGAGGGCCAGGACAATAAACTGGAGGACATGAACCGCGAGCTTATGGTAATACTTTTCCATTCTTGAGGAAGTTTGATCGATTGATGTATGAGAGATATGTGGTTGGGACTAGGGTAATTACGAGGTTTGATGAGAATGAGAAGATGTTTCAGAGGTTGTTATCTCGTGTAAGGAGGTCGGAGTATGTTAGGGCGAGAGAAAGATGGATGGGAGTGGTGAAGTTTATGAAACAGCAGTGATGATGACGAGCCGTTACCCAAGAATCCACGTTGATCCCCGCGTGATTTGTTTCTTTGTATTTCATCTTTATTTCCTTATTATAACTGAACTTATTTAGACTGGTACCGTAGCATTGTGATGAAGCTCAAAAGATATTAAGCTTGATCTTAAGTTTCATTTGGTAATCGATTGTAGTGACACACTAATAAGTGTGAAAACACTTATCTTTTTACCACTTAATTATAATAATAACCAAACCAAAACGTGTATTTTATGTCGTAAATGTCAGAATTATGCGGGATTTGTGTTGTTGTTGTGATTTAGGACCAAAATATGAAAAGGGAAGAAAACACGAGCTTTCACGGGCTTTTATCGAAGAAAAAGACAAAAGACGAAGTCAAGAGATCAAAAATGCAAAAAGAACGGAAGTCCAAGACCTTTTCTGAAGATTTATCGAAGAACAAGTTCAAAGATGAAAGTTTAATAAAGCCGAAGAACTCAAGTCTAATAAATGAAGAAATTATAAGACGAGTTTAATTAATCCCGAGACAAAGTCGATAAAGTCGAAGAACTTAAAAGACGGAAAGACGTGAAGAAAGAAAGAGGAGGCAACACATGCACCTCCCCATTTCCTATAAATACCCTCCTAAACACATTTAGGAGGGTTGGTTAGCTTTTAGTTAGTAGTAGTTTTCATTTTCATTTTGTAGGTAATTTTAGAGAGAGAAAGTGACAGTTTCTCTCACTAGGATCTTAATTTTTTATATTCCTTTCTTGTTTTTAATCAAGTATTTACTTTTGATAGCTTAATTCTTCTTTTAATCTTAATCTTATTCTACCTTTATTAGTTTTTATATATTTTTAATCCGAAATTTTTATGATTTTTGTTTAATCTTGATGTTTGATTGATCAAAAAGTTTATCTTTTTATCAATCCTTAAGTTTTCATACGGAATAAGCTATAAGTTTGACAATCTTATTAGCTTATTTTGTGTTTAGCTTATTTGTTTTTTCTAGTTTTTCTTAGAAAAGGTTTCATCCTTTTAATGTTTATCTTATTAGGTTTGCTTATTTTGTGATTTTAAAAGTCTTTCAATTCTAGCTTATTAGCTTTTTCTTATACGTATTATTATTGAGTTTTTGGTTGTGTGCTTATTTGAGTAATAGCTTATAGATTTAGCTTATTTGCCTTTTTCCTTACTTCATTCCGATCATCTTGATTGGAAAAGGGTTTTACATTCCTTTTACATTCCTTTCAGCATTCCTTTTACATTCCTTTCAGCATTCCTTTTACATTCCTTTTACATTCCTTTTACATTCCTTTTGCATTCCAACCAGCATTCCTTTTACATTCCTTTTACATTCCTTTTGCATTCCTTTTACATTCCTTTTACATTCCTTTTACATTCCTTTTAGCATTCCTTTTACATTTCTTTTACATTCCTTTTACATTCCTTTCAACATTCCTTTTACATTCCTTTTAGCATTCCTTTCAGCATTCCTTTTACATTCCTTTCAGCATTCCTTTTACATTCCTTTCAGCATTCCTTTTACATTCCTTTTATATTCCTTTTGCATTCCTTTTACATTCCTTTTGCATTCCGACTAGCATTCCTTTTGCATTCCTTTTACATTCCTTTTACTTATCGTAATTTACATTTTCATTTTACTTAGTTATATACAGCGACAACCTTTTTATTTTCCACCAAGAACGACTGAGTCGCACTTTCTTCTAATAATCAATTCGAAAAGATTGGAACAACGAATTTTCATACTTGGTTAAAACCCTTGTATTAAATGGCGCCGCTGCCGGCTCTTTTCGTGAAGATTAACGGTTTATTATGAGAGACGCGTTGGATTTTGGGATCTGTTCACTCTTGAACTTTATTTTTCTCGTCTAATTTTCAAAAAAAAAATCCTAAAAATATAAAATTTTCAAAAAAAAATCCAAAAAAATAGAAAAACATAAAAACCAAAAATATTTCTTGTCTATCTTTCTTTTCTTTTGTAGGTGTGTATGCGTACCCGTGCTCGTAAGAAGAAAGCAACTCAATCCGAAGTCGAAACTCAACCTATTGTCACCATGGACAATCGACCAATGATCGAGCTTTTGCAATCGCACGTTGAGGGCAACACCGATGCTATTGTCATACCCGAGATTGGAGCCAACAATTTTGAGCTCAAATCCGGTTTCATTCAAATGGTCTCTGCTCAACCATTCTTGGGGCGTACACTTGATGATCCTCACGACCATATTAAAAGGTTTCTTCAACTCACTAATACAGTCAAGTTTAATGGGGTTTCACAAGAGGTAATTCGCTTACAACTTTTTCCTTCTCCTTAGAGGGACAAGCCCGGCATTGGCTTGATAAGGAACCACCACAAAGTATTCTTACGTGGTCGGATTTAGAGACCAAATTCATCAACTACTTTTTCCCACCCTCACGTACTACCGTTTTGCGGAATGAAATCATTAATTTTGAACAAAAGTACGGTGAGACATTTAGTGAATCTTGGGACCGTTTTAAGAAACTTTTAAGAAAGTGTCCACAACATGGTTTCACAAAAGTGCATCAAATTAACACTTTTTACAATGGTTTAAGCATGAATGACCAAGATTCACTAAATAGTGCCTCGGGGGGTAACATTTTGGTTAAGTCTTCTAATGCCGCATGGGATATTATTGAGAATAAATCTAAAGTGCAAACCAAAAGTGTTCGGGCTAATGTGGCTAGTTCTAGCACTAGTGACACCGAAAGGAGACTTGATAAGATTACTACGGTTGTTGAGGCACTGGCTTTACAAGCCGTTAACAATTCCAAAAACAACAATGCTCTTAATATAACTTGTGAAACTTGTGGTGGGCCACACTCTTATGCTAACTGTGATAAAGCTTATGATCAATCTCACGGGGAAGTGTATGCTTACAACAACACCGAGAGAGTTCATTTCAAGCCTAATGTCGATGTTAATCACTTGTCTTACAACTCGACAAATTATTTGGCTCCACCCGGTTTTCAACAAAGACCACCACAACCTAACCAAAACAACCAAGGGCCACCAAGAGCTAATTTTCAAGGTAATGCCAATGTGAGGGGCTCAAATGGAAACCAAGGTAATTATCCGATGCAAAACCAAGGCTTTCAACACCAAGGTTTCAATCCTCAAGGTTTTCCACCTTAAAACCAATACCCAAATCAAGGTTTTCAACAACAAGGGTTCAATTTACCTCCTCCGCCAATGGACTTGGTTTTACAAAAGTTGAATGAACATGAGAAAATCATGTTAGCAATGCAAGAATCTACTAGACAAATTCAAGAGTCCACGGATAGGAAATTTGCTCAAATGTTACAAACCCTTCGTCCACAAGGTGCTCTTCCTTCTAACACCGAAACAAACCCTAAAGAGAATGTGAGTGCTATTACTACCCGAAGTGGAGCAAATCTAGTAGGACCTTCTACCCCTCCTCCCGTTACTCCATCTACACCTCCTCCATCTCCATTTATCCCTCCTACTTCCACATCTAGTACTAGTTCTCCATTACCGTCTCTAACTCTCACGGAAGAAGTACCTAAACAAAACCCTTCACCAACCCCACCTTCCACCTTTAAACCTTCAACATCTCAACCTTTACCTGCTACACCTACACCTTCCACCTATAAACCCAATATTCCTTATCCATCTCGCTTAGACAAGGCTAAATTGCAAACCAATGATGACATTCAAGTGTCAAACTATTTGAAGAAAGTTTCGGAAATGACCATAACTTTTAGCCGTGTTGAAGCTCTAGCATAAATGCCTAAATTTGTTAAGATGTTTAAGGAATTACTTAGCAAGAAGGAGAAGATGGCCGAGTTTGTTAATACTCGATTGAATGAAAATTGTTCTGCCGTCCTTCTTAAAGAACTTCCGAAAAAACTTGGAGATCCCGGTCGTTTTGTGCTACCATGTACGTTTCACCAAACCGAAGAATTTACTGCCTTAGCCGATCTCGGGGCAAGTATAAATCTGATGCCTTTAAGTGTTTGGAAAAAGTTATCATTACCCGACTTTACACCAACAAAGATGACTCTTGAGCTAGCAAATCGTACTCTTGCTTACCCCGTTGGTATTGCTGAAGACGTGTTTATTAAAGTTGGCACCTTCACTTTTCCGGTCGACTTTGTTGTTGTTGACTATGAAATGGACCCTCGTATTCCGTTAATACTTGGTCGGCCATTTTTAAGAACCGGAAAAGCTTTAGTCGATGTTGCTGAAGGTGAGTTAATCCTAAGGGTCGGGAATGATGCACAAGTATTCAAAATGGGGAAGATCACAACCAAATCTAATGGAAGAGAATCAGCGAATATGATTAATGTGCTTGATGATTTTGTCGTCTACAACAATCCTCTGTTTGATTCTTGCAATGATAATCCACTGTTCCATTATGATGTGGATGATTCTCTCTCCAATGAAGATCCTCCACCGATCTATGATGATTATGCTGATGATTCTAGTTCCGATGGAGATGATTACGATGCTTTCGTTTCAGAATATCCAGACAACCCCACTCTTGACGATTTTGAGGATGCTGATACTTTCTCTAGTGATTCTTCACATGATGAAGATCCTCCGCCAACAACACTTGATCCTACTTTAGATGACTACTCATTTGAGGAAGACTTTGCTACTTTTCTCAACACTTACTTCCCAAATGAGAGTGATGTTCCTCCTTTAGACTTTGATGATTATGGTCTTTATCCTCCTTCGGATATGAAGAAACCCATGTCAAAGGAGAAGAAGCCGGCCGACACCGATATCAGCAGCACTTATGTCTTAACTCCTCTCTATCCACCGTTTGAGGATGAGATTGCGAGATTTATGATCGGATCCTCTTCAAGGCCTGCTGAGCCTGAGTGTTATTTTCCCGTAAAGGAAAAGGTGTTCGACCCCGGCATTGCACTTTTTAAGCCATCTCATTATCCATCTGATGAAATAAAAGGAAAAATCTTTGGAACTTATGGAGATATGCTTGCACTTCACCCTTGCTACCACCGTGCTCAATCGCTGCTTAAGGGAACCTTGCCTACTCTTCTTTGGCTTGCCTTGTTCGCCTTAAGTTTGTGTTATTTGATGGATGAAAACCATGTATTTGATCCCGGTGGATGTTCTTCAAGCTTCTTCCTATGCTAATCAAGGTCGAGTCAGGCTCACGACTCAGTTATAAAAAACAAGCGCTTCTCGGGAGGCAACCCGCAGTATCTATCCTTTTTATTCTCTTTTTATAATAAGTGTAGGGGAGACCCTAGTATGTGTTTGTTGTTTTCTTTCTTATCATGTGCATGGATTCGAGCTTTCAAAGATCCATTCTTGATGACTTTTGACGATCCGTGATTCCGTGCACCCGTCTTCCCGGTTTTATCCTAAACTCTTTTGATTCTCTATTTTATATTCTTCAATATTAAAATAGGAATTACTTTAGTTGTCCTTTCCTTAGCAAGATTTAAACAAAGTACACAATGTCCTAAGTGTAGGGGAGTTTACTCCCACATGCTTAAACATTGAGGACAATGTTTATATTAAGTGTAGGGGGACTTCTATCAAAGTTAAGTAGCCTTTTCCTTGTATTTGTCCTCATTTTAACCGGAAAATTTATTTTTTGACATTTTTCAAAATTTTTGATCTATTTTGGCCTAGTAGTATAGTTGTATTTTCCTTTATTTTAGTTATTTTATTTCGTTGCTAGATTAAATTTTTAATAAAGTGGTTTTAATTTTTCAACGTTGTGAATCTTTTGACTCAACCCGAGTTTACTTATCTAAGTTTACTCTAGCTAGTATCCTTAACTTGTTTAAGTCAAGTTTTGCTAGGCTTTTATATAGGGAACTTTAAAACGCGAAAGTCTTAACTCTCACGTGTTAAGAACAAGAATTTTTCGCAAGTTCCTATAATTGATCCTAGAGAGTCGTTTATCAAGGGAACTTTAAAAATGCGAATTCTAAACTTGAGAAAGTCTAAGAGTTTGCAAGATCCTATAGATGACTCAAAAACCCAAAACTTTGATTTAATTGGCTAAGCATCCACGAGTCTCATTCTTTGAGATTTTAAATTGTGGAGAACGAGAAATGATAGAGTCAATTATAAGTTTGGTATTCTTTCGTGAATTTATGTGAGTTGATTATAAGCCTATTCTCCCATCGCTTGTTAATAAATATATCTGCAATAAATAAGGTTGTACGATTTGAAAAGTTACTTAGCTTCTAGCCCAAGATCGTTTAAAAGTTGCTCGATATTAATTAAGTTCATAGCCAAGGCATAACTTATTAAAGCGGGATGCGAAGATTGGCGAGTCCGAAAAGGCCCTAACAAGGCATGAGGGCTACATTTTGTTGCTAAAGATCCCAAGTGATGTGAAGAATCATTTATCAAAAATCAATATTAAGGATCGAGACACACGACGAAAAGCAAATACTCCCGTAAAGATCATGGAGAAGTCTATCCAAAAAGGCCCTAACAAGGTATGAGGATAAATAGATCCAAGTCCTAAAAGGAGGCGGATCGTTGTATATCAAAATCTCAAATAAAGATTGGAGAAAAATGAAGAAGTCGTGGTCCAAATATGAAGAATCTCTCAAAAAGTTCAAGTGAAGAAATTCCCATTATGAAGAGAAGACCATTATTTCATGAACGTCTCTCAAGATTTAAAGTATGAAGTCGCTTCCAAATATCGGTCCGAGAAAGGTCTCAAATCGTGAAGCGAGTTATGCCAAGATATGAACTTTATGAGGTCCCGAGAAGCAGTTTTAAAAGATTTTGTCCTTTAGCTAACTATTTATTAAATCGTCCTACTTTATTTTCTGCCTAAATAACTATAGAAATAAGTCAAAAATGCATCCTCGTGATCATTCAAGACAACAATAAAATATAAGAGATACACCTAGGAATAAGGGAGTCTAAGTAAATAATTGGCCCACATGAGTTTGTGATAGTTTGCTAACTTATAATAACAATGATCTCGTTTTTAAGCTTGGTATGGGGAACGTGAAAACTTGAGGATGATAATCATTCATGACATTTTCAAAACCCTAAGGTATGTCTTTGATTTATTTACTTATTTTCTTCCTTTGAATGTTTTATAATTTTCTATCTTTTTAATAAAGGCCAAGGTGGATCGATTATGATGAAAAATGTAAAACGTGCTTTGTAACTAATGCATTGCATGAGGACATTGCAATGGTCAAGTGTAGGGGATTTAATAAGTGTGAAAACACTTATCCTTTTACCACTTAATTATAATAATAACCAAACCAAAACGTGTATTTTATGTCGTAAATGTCATAATTATGCGGGGTTTATGTTTTTGTTATGATTTAGGACCAAAATATGAAAAGGGAAGAAAACACGGGCTTTCACGGGCTTTTATCAAAGAAAAAGACAAAAGACGAAGTCAAGAGATCAGGAATGCAAAAAGAACGGAAGTCCAAGACCTTTTCTGAGGATTTATCGAAGAACAAGTTCAAAGACGAAAGTTTAATAAAGCCGAATAACTCAAGTCTAATAAATGAAGAAATTATAAGGCGAGTTTAATTAATCCCGAGACAAAGTCGATAAAGTCGAAGAACTTAAAAGACGGAAAGACGTGAAGAAAGAAAGAGGAGGCAACACATGCAACTCCCCATTTCCTATAAATACCCTCCTAAACACATTTAGGAGGGTTGGTTAGCTTTTAGTTAGTAGTAGTTTTCATTTTCATTTTGTAGGTAATTTTAGAGAGAGAAAGTGACAGTTTCTCTCACTAGGATCTTAATCTTTTATCTTCCTTTCTTGTTTTTAATCAAGTCTTTACTTTTGATAGCTTAATTCTTCTTTTAATCTTGATCTTATTCTACCTTTGTTAGTTTTTATATAACTTTAATTCGAAATTTTTATGCTTTTTGTTTAATCTTGATGTTTGATTGATCAAAAAGTATATCTTTTTATCAATCCTTAAGTTTTCATACGGAATAAGCTATAAGTTTGACAATCTTATTAGCTTATTTTGTGTTTAGCTTATTTGTTTTTTCTAGTTTTTCTTAGAAAAGGTTTCATCGTTTTAATGTTTATCTTATTAAGTTTGCTTATTTTGTGTTTTTAAAAGTCTTTCAATTCTAGCTTATTAGCTTTTTCTTATACGTGTTATTATTGAGTTTTTGGTTGTGTGCTTATTTGAGTAATAGCTTATAGATTTAGCTTATTTGCCTTTTTCCTTACTTCATTTCGATCATCTTGATTGGAAAAGGGTTTTACATTCCTTTTACATTCCTTTCAGCATTCCTTTTACATTCTTTTTACATTCCTTTTGCATTCCTTTTACATTCCTTTTGCATTCCGACCAGCATTCCTTTTACATTCCTTTTACATTCCTTTTGCATTCCTTTTACATTCATTTTACATTCCTTTTACATTCCTTTTACATTCCTTTTGCATTCCTTTCAGCATTCCTTTTACATTCCTTTTACATTCCTTTTACATTCCTTTCAACATTCCTTTTACATTCCTTTTAGCATTCCTTTCAGCATTCCTTTTACATTCCTTTCAGCATTCCTTTTACATTCCTTTCAGCATTCCTGTTACATTCCTTTTACATTCCTTTTGCATTCCTTTTACATTCCTTTTGCATTCCGACCAACATTCCTTTTGCATTCCTTTTACTTATCGCAATTTACATTTTCATTTTACTTAGTTATAGACACCGACAACCTTTTTAATTTCCACCAAGAACGACTGAGTCGCACTTTCTTCTAATAATCAATTCGAAAAGATTGGAACAACGAATTTTCATACTTAGTTAAAACCCTTGTATTACACACATTGTCACAATTTTGTTAAATCCTCAACGCAATCGAAATTACCCTCATGATCTATGATGTGTCTTTATTAGCTATTTTGTGATTTGATTGATGGATCCTTGTAGTCTTAGTTGTTTGTGCATGTAGTATCCATGATATATCCTAATAAAGAAATCCTTCTTTTATCTTGATGTGCATACTTATCATGTTTTCTTTCCATGTCATCATAGAAAGGAGTATAGAAAGGAATAAGGGAGGCATTTTCTGTCATTTGTGGATCGCCACGTGACTAATTTTCTTGAAATATGTCTCTAGAACTAAAAATTACTAGGGTGAACACTATGATTGAGAAAGCGATTGCTAGGGCTTTTGAAGTTGACCTCTCTCAGCACGGGGATCCAAAGAGGTTTGAATATATTGTCACAAGAGGTCAGGATGCAGGGAGTCATTTTAGGACCACTACCACCACCAATTTTGATGGTTCAGTTGGAAATGATGTTGCTGTTCCGCAAGATCCAATAGGATGTTCGTATGTTAGTTTCATGAGGTGTAGGCCTACTCAATCTCATGATACTGGTGGTGTTTAGGAGATGTGCAAATGGATGGATAAGATTGAGAATACTTTTGAGGTTGGTGGTTGTTTAGAAGCGAATAAGGTGCAAGACAAGAAGGACAACATTGTAGAGTGTAACAAAAGGAAATTGAAATCTGTTAAGTCCAATCAAGGTCAGATTTGTGGTGATTGTTGTAATAACAAAAAACGAGGACATAACCGAAACCAGCGATTTAAGAAATGGAATAACGGTGTTCGTATTGCTACTGTATCTCGAGGTAACAAGATAAATCCCAAGTGTATGCCTTGTAGTTTATACCATGTGGGTAATTTCCCTCCTGCCTGTAACAAATGTGGACAAGCTGGTCACAAAGATGTTGGATGTAGGAGAAGGGGAGTGGTTACTAGAGTTAATGCCACTAGAGTTAGGACATGTTTTCGTTGTGGTGAAATACGATACAAGCAGGGAAATTGTCCAAGGAATGGGGATCGACATGGAAGCAATGTTGCTGCTACTCCAACCGATGTTGTGGATGATGCTAACAAGTCTCAAGGTTTAAATGTTGTGACTGGTACGTTCTCACTTAATGCTCGTTAAGCTAGCGTGTTGTTTGAGTTTAAATTCGATAGGAGTTTTGTAGATGTTAGATTCACTTGCTTTATGGATAGAGAACCATTAAGATTAGCAACTAGTTAAAACATAGAGTTAGCCGATGGAAAGGTTGTTAGCACTAGTTCTATACTAATAGGATGTTCCTTAGAGTTAAGGAATTACAGGTTTGATATTGATTTATGCTTATAGAGCTAGGATCTTTTGATGTAGATTATTGGTATGGATTGGTTAGTTACGTGTGGCGTGGTAATTGTTTGTAGAGAGGATTGATTCAAATTCTACTGAGGAACTGGGTGTTGACTGTGAAAGGTGATGAGTGAACTTTCCGTTTAAGAATTGAGTCTTGTTTGAAGATGAGGAATTATGTGGAAGCAGGCTGTGATGTATTTCTTGCCTAGATAACTAGTGATGGTATAGTTGAAAGTAAATTGGAGGACGTGCCTGCAATTTGAGAGTATTTTGAAGATTTTTTTTCCTGAAGAGTTGTCGAGTTTACTACCATCTCGTGTAGTGGAGTTTCGTGTCGATTTAGTGTCGGGAGTTACAGCTGTTGTTCGTGCTTCTTATCGCTTGGCACCGTCCGAGATGAAGGAGATTCCTGCAATTGATGGATAAGCAACTGATGGAGAAAGGGGATTTATTAGATCGAGTTCGTCGCCATGGGGAGTGCCTTTATTGTTTGTCAAGAAGAAGGATGGATCGTTCAGATGTGTATTGATCATCGTGATTTTAACAAGTTGACTGTCAAGAATCGGTATCCATTGCCAAGGATTGATGATAAGTTATAAGGAGGAGTATGAGAAGCATTTGAGAACAATTCTTGAATGGTAGAAGAAACAAAAGTTGTATGCAAAGTTCTCTAAGTGTGAATGTTGGTCGAAATCAGTGCAATTTCTAGGGCATGTGATTGACAACAAAGGTATTCGTGAAGATCTTGCCAAGATTGAAGCGATTAAGGATTGGTCGGTACCAACGACGCCGACTGAAATTCGTTAATTCATTAGTCTAGCTGCGTATTATCGGAGTTTTATCGAAAGGTTTTCAATTTTTGCTAAACCGTTGAATAAGCTGACTGAGAAGAATTGGATGTGTGATCCCACTCATACACCCAAGTATGTAAAATTTCGAGATCTGATGAGGATCAGATGAGGAAGCTATTTTCCGAACATTGAAGGATAGGTTGTGTTATGCGCTGATTTTGTCGTTGCCAGAAAGGATCTGAAGATTTTATGGTTTATTGTGATGCGTCCTAAAAGGATTAGGAAACTATGTGGATGCGGAGGGAGAAGGTGATCGCCTATGTGTCAAGGCAATTAAAAAAGCATAACGAGGACTACACGACTCATGAATTGGAACTTGGAGTTGTGGTATTTGCTTTGAAACTATGGAGACATTACTTGTATGGAACCAAGTGTGTGGAAATCAAGGATCATAAGAGTTTGCCTCATATCCAATTTCTGGGAAAGGCAAGGGAGATGAGTAGAATGTGATACCTAGTGATTATGACTATGAGATTCGCTACCATCCTAGAAAGGCGAATGTGGTAGCTGATGCACTTAGCAGAAAGGAAAGGGAAAAGCCTCTAAGGATTAGAGATTTGGTGATGCAGGAAAGTGTAGACTTGCTAGAAATGATATTGAAAGCTCAAGCTAATGGTTTAAAAAAGGACAATGTCAAGGACATTGATTTCAACATCCTATCAAATTTATGAAACAGAATTTTCTAGCGAATTTGATTGAATGATGAGGTATTTTGAGAATCAGGAAATCAAATTCGATTCTCCAGTATGTTGTCGATCAATATCCACTTTCATGGTTTAGGAACAATGATATCATTGCTTATACGAGGAGATTTTTGGACCAAAGCTCGATATGTTAGTAAGTGTTTGACTTGTGCGAAGGTGAAAGATGAACATAGGAAACCGTTTGGGTTATTAGTACAATCTGAAATTCCTGAGTGGAAATAGGAGAAAATCAATATGGATTTAGTGACGGGTTTGTTGAGAATTTCTAGTGACTGCGATATGATGTGAGTGATTGTGGATAGCATGGAGTGGTTGACTACTGCGTATCATTCAGAAACTGATGGACAGAGTGAAAGGATGATCCAAACATTGGAAAATGTGTTAATGCATGTGCGTTTAAATTTGGAAATAGTTGAGAATGACATCTGCAATTGTTGGAATTCTTATACAACAACAGTCATCATGCTAGCAATAAGGTTGAACTGTTTGAGGCTTTGTATGGATGTAAGTTAGGTCTCTTGTGTATTGAAGTGATGTAGGGAGAATCAATTGACTGAACCAAAAATGATGTTGGTGACTACTGAGAAGATTGTGTAGATTAAGGATCATCTGTTAGCAGCGAGGAGTCGTCAGAAGAGTTATGTTAACAATCGAAGGAAATCGATGGAGTTTGAGATTGGAGAGGTGGTTATGCTTAAGGTGTCGTCATGAAGGGTGTAATTCGTTTTGGGAAAACGAGGAGGAGATTCAACTTGAAGATGAGTTGCATTTCATAGAGGAAACCATGGAAATTATAGATTTGGAGATTAAGAGGTTGAAGCATAGTAGGATTTCTATTGTGAAGGTACGATGAAATTCTAGGAGTGGACCTGAGTTCGCATAGGAAGCGTGAGGATTTCTTTAAGGAAAAGAGTTCTCATTTGTTCTAGTGGTACAAATGTGAGTATAAGAAGGGTCGAGCGTCGGGACGTCACTCTTTTTAAGAAGGGGAGATGTGATAACCCGAACCCTAGGTCATTATGTAATCCTATTGTTAATGCAATAATGCCTAAAAACGTTACTTGCATTTTTTCGGTCTCGCTTAGTTTTGATTACGACAATATGTAAAAACAAGCATTTAGGAAAACAACGAAAACCGAATTCTTGAGTTAAAGTATTTTTCATTTTACCCATTTTCACTTAAGGTATGAATAAACAAGTACTAACCTTAATCAAGTGATCAAGTGATTTAATCCTTTCTTAAAACTCACTTTTTATTAAGTGTGACATGTTTTTAATTAAACTTTATTTTTAAGAAAATGTTTTATTAAATTAAATATTTGAAAATTTTAAAATGACATATTCCCTTTTGATTTGGAATATCCTTTCTGGATATTTTTATAATCAGATAAGACCTCCACCACTAAAGGACAAAAAGGGAGCGGAGTCTAGTCCGGCAGTTCTCTAGTGCCTAGGCGGTTCCTTATCGATAAGGTACCGCCGGCTGAGATAAGGAACCGCGGGCAGATATAGTCGTTGGCCCTTTGTCCTATAAATAGTGGACCTTTCTCAGATTTTCAATTCACCTCTTTTGCACACAAATTTCCAGATTCAAACATACTTCTTAAATCACTCAAATCCTTGATCATTTGATTGATTACTACTTGTTTAGAAGTGAATCTATCTCATCCATCTCTTCCTCTTCAAGTGCAAAGAGAAGAACACTAACATTGTGAAGTGTTGAGTCCACCACCAAAGATCCTTTGAAGATCAAATCTTATACATTTGTTGTTGTGTAATAGTTGTGAAGATCCAAGTAGTTGTGTCTATTTGGAAGGTGTGTATGTACTAAGTATAGTTGTGTAGATTGGTCCTAGCTACGATTAGGGCTCGACTTTTAGCTTAGAGTCGGAAATTGGTTAAGCGACGTGTACGGTTTTCTCCACCACAAGGAACTTTTTGTGTAGTGAACTCTCGAGTAAGGAGTACTCGAGGAGTGGATTAGGAATGAGGAGTGAGCTTCGTTGCCGAACCACTATAAATCCTTGGTGTTTGGTTTCATCTTTCTTTACCCTTAACTTTTTACATTCTTTATTCTTTGTGCATATATATATTAGTTAGTATTAGTTTAGTTTCACTATCATTTTTCATATTGTGCATAAGAAGATTTCACTTATTTCCTCGTCTAAGTTTTTGAGAAAAAGGATTTTTGAAAACCATCATTTAACAAGTAAATATAAGAAACTATTCAACCCCCCCCCCCCTTCTAGTTTCTACAATTGGTATCAGAGCGGGTTGCTCAAGTATTTTTAAAGTATAATGTATTTTAAAACTTGAATCGATCTATGGATTCCAACAAGTACCTAGAAGGGCAATCTATGCAAAGACCACCACTTTTTGAAACCGATAGTTTTATTTATTGGAAAAATAGATTTGAGACTTATGTGAAATCAAAAGATTTAGATATTTGGCATGTTATTACCAATGGTGATTTTTTACCTTATCAATTTAATGAAGTTTCTAAAACAAAGGAATTGGTCACTTTTGACAAAGCTAATGATGATACTAAAAGAAACTTTCGAAAAATAATGAGGCTAAAATGGTGATTTATAATGCTTTGCCTAAGAAAGAGTATGAAAGGATTTTTATGTGTGAAACCGCTAAAGATATTTGGAACACTCTTTTAGTAACCCACCAAGGTAATAGCCAAGTCAAAGAAAGCAAAATCGATCTTCTTGTCCAACAATATGAACAATTTGTCATCTTAGAATATGAAGCTATTGATAGTGCTTTTGATAGATTTAACACTATTATTACTAGTTTAAAAGCACTTTATGAAGGTTTTTCTAGCAAGAACAATGTTAGGAAGTTTCTGAGGGCCTTACATCCGAAGTGGAGAGCAAAAGTCACGGCAATCGAAGAATCGAAAGATCTCTCAACTCTATCATTCGATGAACTCATAGGAAACTTGAAGGTTCATGAGTTGATAATTTTAAAGGACTTGGAGTTGGTGAAAACCAAGAATGAAAGGAAGTCTCTTGCACTCAAAGCCAAGAAGGCACAAAGCGATCATGATAGTTCCTCGGATAGTGATGACGAGGAGTATGCAATGGCGGTGAGAGATTTCAAGAGGTTCTTCAAAAGACGAGGTCAACACGTGAGGCAACCCAACAATGACAAGAAACCGTTCTTAAAGAATCGGTTTGCCAAGAACGAAAAGGGTGATAGAAATTACTTTAGATGTGGTGATCCAAATCATTTCATTAGTGAGTGTCCAAAGCCTTCACGCGATAAGGATCACACGGCATTCGTTAGTGGTTCTTGGAGCGATAGCGATGAAGATGTTGATGACAACCCCAAAGAGGAGAAATGTCTCATGGCTCACACTTCTAAAGAGGTACATTCCGAAACCGAATATTATAGCAATGATAGCTCCACCTTAGATGATATTGAATTAGAAGGCCAATATGATAATTTACACAAACTTATCCTTAAATTCATAGAAAAGAACAAGACCTTAAAATCAACTAAAACTAAGCTTGAAAATGAGATTAATGAACTTAGGGAAAAATTAGCCAAGCTTGAGAAAAATAAAGAAGTTGATATAGGTTACTTAAGTTGTGAGAAACTTAGGTTAGAGAATGAAGATCTCAAGAGCACCTCCATTAAACTGGAAAAGTTCATGAAAGGTACTAGTGCTCTTGATGATATGTTAAACAAACAAATTCATTCTAAGGAAAGACTTGGTGTAGGTTTTAACTCAAATGAAGCATCAACCAGTGAACCTAAACAAGTCAGATTTTCAAAAAAACCATCTGCTGTACGCGGTCCTAGATTGTATGGGGCGGTTCCTGGTCGCTATGGAACCACCGCCATAGATAAGGAACCGCGGCCAGAAAGTGTTTTTGATGAAAATCTTGAACTTTCTGAAAACTCAAATTTAAGTGAACATCCTAAGCCTCTTATTGAACTTTCTAAAAATTCTAAATAGTAAAATATACATTGGATCGATGGCGACCCTCCGTCTCCCCTCCTCCCTCAAACCCTAATCCGCCACCTATATCCCAATCAGTGATCTGATCCACTACCCTTCTTGCAATCATACATAAAAGGAACCTGTAGTCTTGGGTGAGTTTTTCTTTATGATTAAACCTAAGAACGAGCTTTCTTCTATGTTAGTATTCCTGAAGCCATAGAGATTCGATCACGGTATTTTTTTCAATTTTTCTTTCTTTAATCATTTTTCTCATAACCCATTTTTTCAGATCTTTGATCCCTTTTTTCTTGCAATCGTACGTATAAGGAACCTGTTGTCTTGGGTGTGTTTTTCTTGCGATTAACCCTAAGAACGAGCTTTGTTATACGTTAGCATTCTTGTTAATAGGGATCTGATCTTCCATTATGGCTCCTCGTTTTCATAGATCCCTAATTCTTCTAGTGAAGATCAGGCGTAGAAAATTTCTCAATCAGTGTTTGTCACCAATTTCCGGATACTATTACTTCACGTGACCTTTGGAATACCTGCAGTGCATACGGGACTGTTGTGGATGTGTTTATCCCATTTAAGAAATCTAAGAATGGGAAAAGGTTCGCTTTTGTTCGATTTATCAAGGTGTCTAATTTATCTAGGTTGGTGGAGAATTTATGTACAATCTGGATAGGGCGTCATCACTTGTATGCTAATCAAGTTAGATACGACAGACATGCTAAGTCTACTTTGGGGCAGAATGTATCAGGAGGTATCCCTAAGGTTTCGCAATCTAAACCTCATGGTCATACTAATTCTTATGCGAAGGTTGTGAGTGGTGGTCTCCCTCAAAGGACTTCTAATTCTTCGTTGCCTGCTATGGTACTGGACGAAGAATGTCGTATGGAACGCGACTTTTCATTACATGTCATGGGGATGGTGAACAATTTCTTATCCATGCCAAATATGTATAACATCCTTAAGAAAGAAGGTTTTATTGCTGTCAAGATCTCTCATCTTGGAGGGTCTTGGATTTTAATAGAACTTGATAACATGGCTACCAAGGAGAAATTTTTAAAACACACGGGTGTTCAATCTTGGTTTGATAATATTCAAGTAGCCAACAATGATTTCTCCTGTCTGGAGCGTATCGTTTGGATGGATATTGAAGGTGTGCCTATTAAAGCTTGGTCTAAACAGACGTTTACTAGGATAGGTAAACGTTGGGGAACTATTTTGGATATGGAAGACAATGTGGAGTCCTTTAGCAAGAAACGAGTATGTATTCTGACATCATACCCGACATCAATTCTGGAATCATTCAAGATCATCATTAAAGGTCGGGTATATATGGTTCGTGTGAAGGAGCTTTTTACTTGGAATCCTACATTTGTCATTGATAAGGAGGAGGAACTACAGTCAGATGATGAGTCCCCCACTGATTCTGGTGGTACAGGTGAGGCGGCTAGAGACGATTTTGATAGTGACGATGATTTAGTTCCAGAAACTACATTTAGCTCTACAACCTCTCCAGATCCGAATGGGTGTGCAGCTAATGATTCAGCGGATCCATCATCTCCAGATCCTTTTGGTCTTTATGATCACATGAACAAATTGAACGAGCAGGCTGCAAATGTTATACCGCAGCAAAGTCCATCTATCCCACATCCACCAGGTTACACCCCTCCTGAAGATGCAGCAAATATGGAGAACCTGGTTGGTCCTCAAAAGGAGATTAACGCTAAAGTCATGAATGCATCACAAGAGGTTAACGAGGATTCTGCAAGTGTTCATTCAGTTCACAATGTTAAACATAACGGCGGATCAGTTTTGGGAGTCATTGAGGACGTTATTCGGTTTGGGCAAGCGATGGGCTTCTCTATGAAAGGATGTACTTCAGATTTGGAACGCGTTATTAGTCAACAAGGAGGAGGCAACATTGTTAAATGAATGCTCTTTCCTTGAATGTCCAAGGTCTTGGTTCCAAGACTAAGAAGGAGTGGGTAAAGGCGTTGATTAATTCTAATAAGCTTAATTCATAGGCATTCAGGAAACTAAGCTGGAGAATATATCACATATGGAGGTTAAATCATTATGGGGTAATTCGAACTATGATTTTGTGTGTAGTGAGTCTCTTGGATTCTCGGGAGGTATTCTGTGCATTTGGGAGGCGTCCATTTTTTAAAAAGGATAACGTTACAATCTCAGATAACTTTATAGCAATATACGACACTTGGCTTCCTAACAACGCCAAGATTCTTTTTATTGTAGTGTATGCGCCGCAAAATGTTGTGCATAAGAGGATGCTTTCAGCCTACATTTCTTCCACTGTTTCTAGATGGAATGGGGAATCTGTAATTATGGGCGATTTCAACGACGTTCGTTCAACAGCTGAGCGGTATGGTACATGTTTTAATCCTTATCAAGCTAGACAATTTAACAGTTTTATTACTAAATCCGGTCTCATTGATCTTGCGTTGGAAGGGTATAGCTTTACTTGGTCCCACCCCTCGGCACCTAAAATGAGTAAGCTAGACAGATTTTTGGTCACGGACGGTATATTTGAGATTTTTCCTTCTATTACAGGAACTTGTCTTGATAGGCACCTTTCTGATCACCGTCCGATTTTGATGCATGAAGTAAAGGTAGATTTTGGTCCTACCCCATTTAGGTTTTATCATTCTTGGTTTGATCTTGTAGGATTCGATGATCTTATTACTCAGGCTTGGTCATCTTTCTCTCATTCGGATCCTAATCCTATGATTCGTTTTAAAAAGAAGTTACAAGATCTTAAAGTTATTATCCGTCAATGGGTAAAAGATAAACGGAAAGGTGTTAAGGAAAACAAAGCTACTATTATCAATGAGTTGCAGATGTTGGATCAAGCCATTGACAGGGGTGATGATGATAATGAGCTGCGAAAACGTCATATAGAGCTGAAGCGCAATCTTATTAATTCAAACAACTTGGAAACAAAAGATCTTCTTCAGAAATCAAAAATTAAATGGGCAGTGGAAGGAGATGAGAACTCAAAATTCTTTCATGGGATAATTAACAAGAAGAGATCCTAACTTGCTATTCGAGGGATTTTTGTAGATGGTTCGTGGCATACTGATCCGGGGACTATTAAAACAGATTTTCAAGATCATTTTCCTAATCGGTTTGATAAACCTCCTCTCTCCCGTTTCAAAATTAATTATCAGTTTCAAAACAAAATGTCGAGTACCCAAGCTAATTTGCTAGATCGTGATGTTACCCGAGCAGAGATTCGAGTTGCTGTTTGGGGGTGTGGTGACAATAGGTCTCCAGGGCCGGATGGTTATACGTTTGAATTTTTCAAAAAAATTTGGAATCTTTTTGGTTCAGATTTTTGTGAGGCTGTGGAGTTCTTTTTTCGGCATGGTATTTTTCCTACAGGTTGTAACTCCTCCTTTATTGCCTTGATCCCAAAGGTAATAGATGTTAAATTTGTGAATGACTTTCGACCTATAAGTCTAATTGGGAGCGTTTACAAGGTAATTACCAAGATTCTTGCAAATAGATTATCATTCGTCATTACAGATCTAGTGTCTGATTCTCAATCTGCTTTCGTAGCGGGTCGCCAAATATTAGACGGTCCTTTTATTCTAGACGAGATACTTAATTGGTGTAAAAGGAAGAAAAAGAATGCAATGTTTTTCAAAGTTGATTTCGCAAAAGCGTATGATTCTGTTTGATGGGATTTTCTCCTTGATGTTCTTGACGCTTTTGGTTTTGGTCAGAATTGGTGCAAATGGATCCGAGGAGTGTTTTCTTCCGCAAGGGCTTCTGTCTTGATCAATGGAAGTCCATCCAATGAGTTCACATGTTGGCGAGGTCTTAAACAGGGGGATCCTCTAGCTCCTTATTTATTCATTCTTGTAATGGAAGACTTACATGTTTCTTTTGCAAAGGTGATAGTTGCTGGCTTATACAAAGGCATCCAACTTCCAAATCAGACAAACATTTCTCATCTCTTTTACGCGGATGATGCCATGTTTTTAGGTGAATGGTCTGAAGATAATATTAAAGGTATCATTCATATTCTGAAAAGCTTTTTTCTTGCTTCGGGTCTTCGTATTAATATTTACAAGAGTCAACTTTTGGGAGTAGGTATTTCAAAAAGGAAAGTTGATCAGGCAGCGTCTTTTATTGGTTGTTCTGTTATGGATACTCAATTTCGATATCTAGGAGTAATGGTTGGACAACGATCATCTCGTATCAATGCTTGGGAGGATATTTTGGGAAGACTTAAAGCGTGGTTATCGAAATGGAAGGTGCATACTTTATCTATAGGAGGGCGACTTACTCTCCTCAAATCCGTTCTTGGTGCAACTCCTATTTACAACATGTCTATCTTCAAGGTTCCATACGGAGTTTTTAATTTAATGAAAAGTATTAGGGGGCTTTTCTTTAACGGTGCATCCCTCAATGATCGTAAGTTATCCTGGGTGGCGTGGAAAAAAGTTTTAGCATCCAAGAAACACGGAGGGTTGGGCGTTTCCAGCTATTTGGCTCTTAATCGTGCTTTGCTCCTTAAATGGGTTTGGAGGTTTGTCTCTAATGATGGATCCCTATGGTCTCAGATCATTCGAGCTATTCATGGTTTTCGGATTGAATCACACTTGGTTAACACTGCTTCAAATTGGTGTGCTATTTTGCGAGAAGTTCAAGCGTTGAAAACAAAAGGCTTTGATTTTTGGTCTTATTGTAAACAAAAGGTTGGTAATGGTATTCATACTAGGTTTTGGCACGACTGTTGGATAGGTGACCAACCTCTAAAGCTTGTATGTCCCCGTTTGTTCATGCTAGAAACAAACAAGGACATAACAATTGCGGACAAAGTGAGTGGATCTTTAACAGACTCTTTCCGGCGTCTTGTTCGTGGCGGTATTGAATCTCAACAACTTGAGGTTCTTAGCAATCTCATGCAGCCGGTTATCCTTTCAAATTCAGAGGATCGCTGGGTGTGTACCCTTTCAGGTGATGGTTCTTTTGTGTTAAGGTCATTCGGAACTTTTTAGATGATCTTTTGCTTCCTTCAAGTCCGAATCCTACTCGATGGATTAAGTTCATCCCTATCAAGGTGAACATTTTTACTTGGCGTGCTAGACTTGATTGTCTCCCTACGAGGACCAATTTGGCAAGAAGAGGAGTGGATATTGAATCCATGTCTTGTCCGAATTGTGACACCAACGAGGAGGATGTAAACCACCTTTTTTTCTGTTGTGACTTTGCGCATGCTATTCTTCATAGAATATGCAGATGGTGGAATTTGGATGCGCATGATTGGCATTCTTTTCAGGATTGGCAAATTTGGTTACTCTCACTTCGATTACCTATAAATATTAAATCTCTTTTGGAAGGAGTTTTTTCGGTTGCTTGGTGGTCTATTTGGAGATTTCGTAATCGTCTTCTTTTCGACGTTGTTACTCCTAAACGTGCTGAGGTATTCGACGATATTGTCCTCTGTTCTTTTAATTGGTGTTCCACTCGATGTCGTAGTTCCTTTTCTTGGATAGATTGGCTTAAAAACCCGTATTGTATATCCTTGTAATGTTCTAGCATCTTGCTAGTTTTAATAAAATTTTGCCGTTAAAAAAAAATCTTATTGTTAACAAAGTGAAATTACCCATACTTGACGACAACGTCATTGATAAGTTCTATAAGCCTTTGAGTAAACCTCTTATGGGAAATAGAAGTTTATCAAGACCATCTTCTACTCCACCAAGAGTACGGAATGAGTCTAGTCCTAGAAGTAGAACGACAACACCTAGAAGAGATAGTCAAAACAATTCACGACCTAGAAGTAAAACTCCAACACCTAGAAGGAATGACCACAACTCTAAACCAAGATCAAATACACCTAGGAGAAATAATGAACAACAAAATGGTTATATGAATTATTATCCTCCTCCCTTTTGTTCCCCATGGGGAACCCTCCTCCATTCATGCATCCCAACCAAATGCAAGGGATGTTTGGAACTAACAATTTTGGACCCATGAGATATTGGGGACCAAATGTTTGATTGTGTGTGTTGTTACCTAGATATGCTTGGGAATTGATTTGGAGCCCGACGAGTGGATTAAGGATAGTGGTTGTTCTAAACACATGACGGGTAATCGAAGTTTGTTCTCGCACTACAAAGCATATGATGGAGGTAACGTCACATTCGCTAGTAGTCTACGTGGTAATATCATTGGCAAAGGTACGGTTTCTTTTGACTCCATGACTATTGAAAATGTTGAGCACGTAGATAATTTAGGGTTTAACCTTTTAAGCATAGGTCAAATTTGTGACAATAAGTGTAAGGTCATCTTTTCCGAAAATGATAGTGAAATCGTAAAAGATGGAAAGGTCATTGGAAAAGGTGTTAGAAAGCATGGGCTTTATGTCATGAAGGTAAATAAGAAGTCAAAAGACAACATATGTCTTGCGACTATAGATGATAGTTCTACTCTTTGGCATAGGAGATTAGGTCACGCTAATATGCGTCTAATTCAATCTTTAGTCTCTAAGGAGTTGGTAAGACACCTCCCCAAGATGAAGTTTGATAGTCACTTTTTTGATGCTTGCAAAGTTGGAAAGCAAGTTCACTCAAGTCACAAAGCCAAGAATTTGGTTTCAATCTCTCGGTGCTTAGAACTCCTACATATGGATCTCTTTGGACCTACCGCCATACGGAGTTATGGAGGTAACCTTTATACCCTAGTTATAGTTGATGACTACTCTAGATTCACTTGGACTAGATTTTTGGCATCTAAGAATGAAGCTTTCGATCATTTCGAAATCTTTAGTCGAAGAATTCAAAATCAACTAGGATGTCCAATTGTCTCTATTAGGACGGATCATGGTAGGGAATTTGATAATGAAGTGCAATTTGGTGCCTTTTGTGAAGCTCATGGTATTACCCATAACTCTCGGCTCCTCGCACTCCACAATCAAATGGGGTAGTTGAAAGGAAGAATAGGACCATCCAAGAGATGAGTAGGACAATGTTAAACGAGCAATCTTTGCCTCAAAAGTTTTGGTGTAATACCGTGGACACATCGACTTATATTCTCAACCGAATTCTTATTCGTCCTTTCCTAGGAAAGACCCCCTATGAGATTCTTAAAGGTAAGAAACCCTCATTGGAATACTTTAGGGTGTTTGGAAGCAAGTGCTTTATCCTCAACACCAAAGACTACCTTACCAAGTTCGACCCAAAGTCTTACGAAGGTATCTTTTTAGGTTATTCCCAAACTAGCAAAGCCTACATAGTCCTCAACAGAACCTCAGGCGTAATTGAAGAATCACTTAACGTGACTTTTGATGAAACCCCTCCTTTAACCAAGACACCACCATTGGTTGATGATGACTTGGATGAAGTAGAAGTAGTTAAAGCCAAAGAGGTTAGAAAAATAGGAGTTGAAGACCTTAGTGTTGAAAAGTAAGTAAACATTAAGGAGTCTAAGGATCATACTCTCAATAATATCATTGGTGACTTAAATCAAATGACCGTTAGATCTCAAGTCCAAAACCAAAGCAACTTCTTTTGTTTTGTCTCCTTGATTGAACCAAAGAATGTTAAAGAAGCTTTGACGGATGAGAGTTGGGTCATTGCGATGCAAGAAGAATTGAATCAATTCGTTGCTAATGATGTTTGGGAACTTGTTCCTCCACCTAGAAGTTCTACCATTATAGGAACCAAATGGGTATATAGGAATAAGCTAGATGAGAATGGTGTTGTGTCTCGTAACAAAGCTAGACTTGTAGCACAAGGCTATAATCAACAAGAAAGGATTGATTATGACGAGACATATGCACCGGTAGCAAGATTAGAATCCATTAGAATCATTTTAGCCTACGCTTGTGCCTTAGATATTAAGCTTCAACAACTGGATGTAAAGAGTGCGTTTCTTAACGGTTTGATCGATGAGGAGGTATATGTGGCTCAACATCCCGGCTTCATCGATTTTGAGAAACCGGATCATGTTTACAAGCTTAAGAAGGCACTTTATGGTCTTAAACAAGCACCCAAAGCTTGGTATGATAGACTTAAAGCGTTTCTTGTTAAACATGAGTATATCATGGGAATGGTAGACAACACTCTCTTTACAAAGAAGAAAGGTTCTCACCTCATAATCATGCAAATATATGTTGATGACATTATATTTGGCTCAACTTGTCAAGAATTGTGTGATGACTTTGCCAAAATCATGCATGATGAGTTTGAAATGAGTATGATGGGAGAACTTAACTTCTTTTTAGGACTCCAAATTAAACAAATGGACGATGGTTATTTCTTTAGTCAATCTAAGTATGCTAGAAGAAATGCTAAAGAAATTTGGATTAGAAGAATCTAGACCAATGAAGACCCCAATGGCCTCGGATACTAAACTCACCGTAGATGATGATTGTGAGTCGGTAGAAAACACCAAATATAGAGGTATGATTGGTAGTTTGTTGTACCTAACGGCAAGTCGACCTGATATCATGTTTAGTGTTTGGCTTTTTGCTCGCTTCCAAGAGGCTCCCAAAACCTCTCACCTTGAAGCGGTTAAGTGTATCTTTCGATACATTAAGGGCACTATACATTTAGGATTATGGTATCCTAAAGGGACCGGTGTAGAAACAATTGTCTACGCGGACTCGGATCATGCGGGAGACTATATGGACCGGAAAAGCACTAGTGGTGTTTGTACCTTCATGGGTTGATGTTTAACTTCTTGGTTCACCAAGAAACAAACCACTCTTGCGATATCCACCACGGAAGCCGAGTATGTGAGTGCTGGAAAAGCATGCCAACAAGCTCTATGGATGAAGCAAGCGCTTGTTGATTACAGGATTTGTCTTGATGGTGTTCCCATCATGTGCGACAATAAAGGTGCTATAGACCTTAGCAAGAATCCCGTGCAACATTCGCGAACCAAGCACATAGAAATTTGTCACCATTTTCTTAGGGATAATGTTCAAAAGGGGAACATTTCAATTGAGAAGGTACCCTCCGAGGATAACTTAGCCGACATCTTCACTAAGCCACTTAGGAGGGAACCTTTTAATTACTTGCGTCTAGGTCTAGGATTAATGGCCATATTCCTTAATTGCTTTCCCTTTATTGAGTCTCTTACTTTCTTTTGAGTCTTTTATCACTCTGAGTCATTGAGTCTCTTAAACTCTTCTTGAAAATCTTCTCTTCTCCTTTTCAAAATCCTCAAAGTCTCTTTCGAAAATGGTCAAGAAATGTTTTGACATTGTTAATTCAATCTAAAAACGTTTTTCATAGATTCTTGCTATTAATCTCGAGCTTACATAATTCATATGTATGATTCTCTCAAACATAGAAAGAACAAGATAGAATCATGGAGGATCATTGTGTCATGACATAAGGTCTTGTCTTACACACCTCCTACATCGATTTTTAAAATCCATGTATTTTGGTCAAATCCCTATTTGGTGAGTTAGTATGTGTTTTCTTTGTCTATCTTTGCTTTTAAGCATATCCCTATGATAAGTTAGACTAGAAAAATAAGATTTGCTGAAAAATCTTCCTTCACCACCAAAACACAGCCCCTGTAGGCGGTTCCATATATGAACCGCGGTCCCTTATCAATAAGGAACCGCCGGAAGCAATAAGGAACCGCGTACAGTGCTTCCTTTTTCGGGTATTTCTAAAATTCCAAATTTGTTCCAACACTTTTGAGAATCTTTGCTTCAATCCTTTGACCTCCCCAAAAATACCTTGAGCCTTCCCTATTTAACCATAAACATTTTGCCTTACTTCACATCCCAAAATGTCTTACTCTCCTAATGAAAGCCTTGATTCTCCTACATTCTCTCCAATTACTTTTAATCCCAACTCACCCAAGAACACTTTCAATCTAAATTCACCCAAGAACACTCTTAATCACATTTCTCCTACCAAGAATGTTGATTGTGGAACATCTTTTCTTCCACCACCACCCTTTAGTGTTCTTCCTCCTTCTCATGATAATATCATGCACCATGGGACATATTGTTATTGTTGTCAATATCAACATCTTGCTATGGCACACATCTATGAGTAGTTGAGCTACATCAAGAGTCTCTTAATCAAGCCTCCTCTTCTCTTTGATTATGAGATCTCCACCAAGCCATCACCACCACATTCCGCCACTACCTTGTCTTTCATATAAGCATTGGTTTCTTATCCTCAAGACACCTTATTCAAGCAAATCTTAGAATTCTAGATTAACTAGGATTAGATTTATGCTTTTGGCTTGTCTTCTCTTTCATACATCTTTTGTATGACTTTTTTATTTTATATGACTTCACTTGGATCTTAGTCTTTGTGTTTTCTTCTCTTTTTTTTGTGTGACCTATAGCTATCTCTTGTTGGTTGTTTCTTTTGTTCAACTAATCCTTCTATGTAGCTTGTCACCATATCTCGATTCCTTGGTGCCCCAAGCAAGGGGGAGTAAGCACCAAAGGGGAGTCTTTGCAAAGTCCGTCTCTTAAACACCGACTTGTGCAACCTTTTTGCTTCGATAAAGGGGGAGAAATGAATAAACTCGTCTTCGAAAATCTTGTTTTTTGTGTGATTGAGTTTATGTATTGTCAGAATCAAAAGGGGGAGATTGTTAATGCAATAATGCCTAAAAACGTTACTTGCGTTTTTTCGGTCTCGCTTAGTTTTGATTACGACAATATGTAAAAACAAGCATTTACGAAAACAACGAAAAACGAATTCTTGAGTTCAAGTATTTTTCATTTTACCCATTTTCACTTAAGGTATGAATAAACAAGTACTAACCTTAATCAAGTGATCAAGTGATTTAATCCTTTCTTAAAACTCACTTTTTATTAAGTGTGACAAGTTTTTAATTAAACTTTATTTTTAAGAAAATGTTTTATTAAATTAACTATTTGAAAATTTGAAAATGGCATATTCCCTTTTGATTTGGAATATCCTTTCTGGATATTTTTATAATCAGATAAGACCTCCACCACTAAAGGACAAAATGGGAGCAGAGTCTAGTCCGGTGGTTCCCTAGCGCCTAGGCGGTTCCTTATCGATAAGGTACCGCCAGCTGAGATAAGGAACCGCGGGCAGATATAGCCGTTGGCCCTTTGTCCTATAAATAGTGGACCTTTCTCAAATTTTCAATTCACCTCTTTTGCACACAAATTTCCAGATTCAAACATAGTTCTTAAATCACTCAAATCCTTGATCATTTGATTGATTATACTTGTTTAGAAGTGAATCTATCTCATCCATCTCTTCCTCTTCAAGTGCAAAGAGAAGAACACTATCATTGTGAAGTGTTGAGTCCACCACCAAAGATCCTTTGAAGATCAAATCTTATACATTTGTTGTTGTGTAATAGTTGTGAAGATCCAACTAGTTGTGTCTATTTGGAAGTTGTGTATGTACTGAGTATAGTTGTGTAGATTGGTCCTAGCTACGATTAGGGCTCGACTTTTAGCTTAGAGTCGGAAATTGGTTAAGCGACGTGTAAGGTTTTCTCCACCACAATGAGCTTGTTGTGTAGTGAACTCTCGAGTAAGGAGTACTCGAGGAGTGGAGTAGGAACGAGGAGTGAGCTTCGTTGCCGAACCACTATAAATCCTTGGTGTTTGGTTTGATCTTTCTTTACCCTTAACTTTTTACATTCTTTATTCTTTGTACATATATATATATATTAGTTAGTATTAGTTTAGTTTCACTATCATTGTTCATATTGTGCATAATAAGATTTCACTTATTTCCTCAAGTCTAAGTTTTTGAGAAAAATGATTTTTGAAAACCATCATTTAACAAGTAAATATAAGAAACTATTCAACCCCCCCCCCCCCTTCTAGTTTCTACACCTATTTTACGAATATTTTTGAAAATTTTGATGAGTTTGAATGCTTTTATGTTTGGTGGTTTAATTTGAAACCAATGTTGGAAGCCATATTTATACGTTTTAACTAGTTACAAGGACTACTAGTGATTGCGATACCGACAGATGCCCGAAATTTTACGTTTTATTATCAATCGTTTCGATGTTTGATATTTTCTGAAGTTTTGTTTTAATTGCGTATTAAGTCGTGGCATCAGAACTATCTCATTACATTTTGTGTGCGTTTTAACTTTTGAAAATTATTTTTATGTAACCCAAATCCCGTAAATATTTTCAAAATTAACTATTAGTCATTCACGCTCTTTAATTAGTATTTGAAATTTTAGTCCAAAAGAATGAACAATTTGCAAAATCTACCCCCACCCACCATATAAATAGAATCCAACTCACATTTCACACACATTTCATTAAAAAAAATAATCTCTATCTTTTTTTCTTTTAAGAGCTGTGACCTACAACACACCAAAACACTTCACAAATTTTGATTTTGAGCTTGATTAATGAAAATATAAAAGAAGACCCATCTTGCAAATTAAGAGGTGGTCATTTTTCTCCTATTTTTGTTTACATGCATTAAGTTTTCATTTTCATGATGAATTATGGGTGTTTGATTCATTTTTAGTTCATCAACGTGTTGTTTATCATCTTGATCATGGATTTTGAGTAATGCATGTGTCAATTTTGAATGAAGGTTTTAAAAGGATGAACTTTTATTTTTTAAAATATTTCATGATGAACAATGAGTGTTTGATCTATTTTGATGTTGCATGTGTTGTTATTGTCATAATATTGATTTTTGAATGATTGCATGTATGTTTTTTATTTGGGTTTTGTTATGGATTTGACATGCAAGTGGTTTAGGAATAATAAGATTTGTTTAGTATGGTTATAAGGTGATATTAGAAGTATAGAAATGGTTTGAATGGGGTAAAAGATTAATTTGATGTGATTTATAAAAGGGTATTTTAGATTAATAGGTTTAGAGGTATTTTTGGGAACCTTAAGTCAAAGTATAGGTTGAGATGATTGGATTTTGTTGTAGAGATTTTCCTAAGCTTCAATTTGGTGCCAATTAGAGCTTCCAATTCAACACGAGGATGAAGTTATGCTAGTTTGATTTTCCGTGTACCGGGAGACGAGTGTCAACACAATCCGAAATTGTTGTTGATATTTTGGTCGAATCTTGGGGACTATAAAATGAGTTTTAAAAATGGTCAAGGGTTGTTCTCAGGCTCTAAAATTAGGGTTTTGAATCTATTTTCAAACTAAAGTGTTGGTTTTATAAATAGAATTGGTTAGGAAGGTCAAAATGGTTTTGTGAGTCAAAGGCGTAAAACTGTCCGGATTTTAAAAGTCAAAGATGTGTTGAGCAGAAGGTCTTAGAGGTAAAATCTTTTGATAAAATTTTAGGAGGGTTTTTTTACAGGTTATGAGTGAGTTCCTCGGGTAGTTTTATAAAGTTTTGATGTGTCTAAGTAGGAGAAATCAGCTTGTACATTTGGTATGTACCGGCAGAATGTTATCGGGAGTGTTGTCTAGTAGAATGAAGATGTAGAGGTGTTAGTAATATCACTTGTATGGGTCATTTGTGTGGGTTAATCATGGTTTTAAATTGTTAATTTTGATTTTACTAAGTATGAATCATACTTGAATATATTATTATTAAAGTGCGGGCCTTATTTGACAGGTTGCAGATTTCGTGTTTATCGGGCATCATCTATCGTCGACGATCGTCTTGCTACTACTCTTGTGTTAAGGTGAGTCTCTAGCCTCGCTTTATACTTGTTTTAAATTATTTTAACCCGCGAGGGGGATACATGCTATTGGAAATAAAATAGAACACGAGTCATGAATAATTGTTTGGACCCGAATGTTGCCTGAATTGTGTTAAGTACCTAGTTGCAGAAGACCTTAAATTCATGAACCGTTAAATATTGCTAATTCTTATATGAGTAGGAAATAGCCGCTTATACAATTGATAGTACTATCGGGTTGACGACCCTATCTGAGTCGAGAGTTAGTACGACGAGTACCCTGCTCGAACGGATAACTTGGCTAAGAGAAGGTAAAATTTGCAACGACTACCTTAAGAGGGGCAATGGTTTCACTTTGATCATGTCAGCCTTTTGGTGCTGGTGGTTGGTTTTAAAGGGGTCGGTGCCATGAGCTTAAACACAATTATATATATAGCTTTTGCTATAAGACGGAATACCTGAACAATAGATTGTGTGCACAACAATTCTATTAAATGATTATGATTGATTTTACTCTTGTGTTCAAATGATTATTTGATAAACCTATAGATTTGCTCAACATTATTTGTTGACCCTTTTAAGCATGTGTTTCAGGTAATTGAAGGTGATTGATGGCGGAGCTTGCTTGGGAAGGTTGCGGGTTGCTTTTGTGGTTGTTGGGTCTAAAACTTGTTTCTTTCCCTTATGTTATAAACTATTTATGTTAAGGTCATGTATTGTGGTAAAACTGTTTGGTTAGTTGGTTGAGATCTTTGGGGGACCGAAACGCTAATCTGAATTTTCTGAACTTTTATTTTATTTGGGATCGAAGGTTTTAGACAAATGTTAAATGCATTTCCTTTTATATTTCAAACGTCTCATTTGAGGTCGTTCAATGTATCTTGTGTAATGATGCTTGTGTTTAGAAACCAATTGTGTATTTCCGCTGCGCTGTATATTTGGGGTGTTAAAGTGATGAACTTGAAATTTCAGTCGTAGTGTATACTTTTTTTTTCTTTTTGCATGCACGGTGTTTGCAAATTATTTTAAGAGATAATTATTATTACATACTAAGGGAAGGCAAATGGACAACAAGCTGCATTACTAGCTTTTTTATTGCAAAATTAATTTTATTGAGTACAACGTTTATCGTTTAGGTGTTATATTTATAACACATTCTATTTTATCAAGTAGCTCCACCGCCTTAGGTACAAAGAAACTAAATGTATCACACGCGAAAGGAATAAACACGTGTTGATTTTCAATTGATGATTTCTCGTGTTTTGTCATTTTGCACGAGGCGTCTTTCAAAGCAGTCAGACCCACTGTAAAACCCCGATTGCTCAATCTCACGAGAGAAGAAACACCAGTCAAATCAACACTTGCATGATTCCCTTTAACCCATCCAAAAAAAAACGTCAAATTGTCTAGTGTAGATCTTCCATCAGATGGACTAGTCAAAAAATTCACAAGTGTTTTTTTAAGGTTAATATACACAAAAGTTACTAAAGTTTACCAAAAAATTCGATTAAGTTACTAAAGTTTAAAACCTAACAGAGAGGTTACCCAAATATAGGGGTTTTCATTTTAAGTTACTGAACGTTTATAAAAATACACTCCCGTTACTCTATCAAAGTGTTACCGGTTGAGAGCCGGTTTCACTTGCCACAATGGAATTTAATGGGTCCCATCAGTTAATATATTATATTACAGTTGGGATATTTGTTTATACGAATTAGGTCACCCACCCCTCTTTTTCCCCAATTGCTTTACCACTCTTCTCCATCTACCGAAATTAAGGTTTGCATAACAAACAGATCACGATCTAAAATAGACGAGAATTATCAAGATACCCTTGTAAAAAACAAAACTGATATATTGAAAGAGGATCATTGTGATTTTGGGTTTGGGATTTGATATTTGTTGTTGTTTCGTATTGTTATGGATCTAAAGGGCTGTTTACCGTGGTTGTGAATGCCAAATTGAGGTTTCTAAATATTTTTGTAGAAATGTAAATAGGTGGGAGATGAGTGGTGGCGGCGATGGTTATCAAATTGAGGTTTCCACAACAGGGTATCTATTAAAAAACTTGGTTTTTGTGATGGTTGGAGAAAATAGCTAGTAATGGAGATACTAACGGTCAAGGGAGCTGTGATGTTGTTTTTGCTAGGTGTTAGCGGTGGTTGAAGGTGGAGAAAGAGATATCAAAATGGTAGTTGGAGATTTTGAAGAAGATGATGGTTATGAGGATGAATGTTTTGTTAGGAAAAGAAGCCATGTATCTGGGGATTTAAAGATTGTAAATGATAGATTTGAAGGTGTTAAAGATGGATCAAGATGATGAAGCTAATGAGTATCAAGATTGTTAGAATGTGTCGAAATGAAGTGGATTAAGATCAAGTTTGTGATAATGTGCAAAAAGTATGAAGTGGGTCAAGATCAAGATTGTGAGATTGGGAGCGGGTAAAAGATTTGAGCTTTTGTAGATCGATTGATAAATGATGTGATGAAATTAAGATATTTAATTATAAGGGTAATTATAATTGAGAGGATTTGGTTTGTAACTGCAAATGGAGTGAGAGAGGTGACACTGATGTTGATGAAATTAGGATATTTGATTGTATAAAATAAGATAAAAAATACTGTCACAAAATTGCTATGTAGACGAAAATTGCCACATAAGCTACCACGTAATCAGTTTACATGTATCAATAGGGTAATACATATAGGGTACCCTACATAACCGGTTAACCAAACTTTAGCAACCTATCTGTTAGATTATAAACATTAATAACATAATCGAATTTTTGAGCAAACTTTATTAACTTTTATGTATATTAATTTTTTTTACATAGATCCTAACTCACCTATATATGTCAAACATAATATCAAGAACCATGTTAGAGCACAGGGAGTCCTGGTGCCATGACACAAAAAGTGCTGCCACGTCAGCATTTTTCCCACGGCACCATTTTTTCCTACGGCGCCAGTTTTCACTGGTAACCCTGAGCCGTGGGAAAAGTGGTGCAATTGGAGTAAAAAGTGGTATAAGGGATCCACATATACCCACTTTAATAATTAAAAAAAAAATAAAACTCACCACCGCGAGAGCTGGTGGGCATGGCGCAGGGGCCATGACGCAGCACCACGGAACCTTGCGCGATAGCTTTTTTCTACGTGGTGGCCATGGCGCCTAGCCATGAGCTAGGACTCCCCCTACTCTTATATCGGTTTGAAACATAAAATCTTTTTACAATTAACTGCATATTCTCTAAAGAGAATCTAAACATGTCTTGCGAAGAATAAATCATATCACATCAAGGCTCGGCTACAGATATGCCATAATTCGAAATATGGGTATAAACATGATTATTAGATACACTTCAGATAACTTTTTATAGAGTGTATTATAGGTAGACAAAGATAGAACATTACACCGTCGTTAATTTTTTACAATTTGAACTTGTTTCTTACAAGTTGACGAGCCTGTACATGGTACCAAATTATACATTAGAAACTTATATTACGTAAACATGCAAGGCAAGATATATTTAACCTATTTGAAGTACCAGTAAATTCCTTTGTTCTCCGAGTTTTCATCTGGTGCGACGTATATGCATTCCATGGTGTCTCTCCACATTGCCTTCAGAATTGGAGTATTGTCCGACTTGTAGTAGTTACCTAGAATAGGCTTCACGGCCTCTGTAGCCTCGAATGCATGATAATATGGAAGCATGGGGAACAAATGGTGAATAACATGATGTTGATTTGTATTGTGTAAAGCCCAGTTTAGGAACATCCCATAGTCCCTATCGACGGTCGCTAAGGCACCTCTTAGCCAGTTCCATTCAGTCGAATCATAGTGAGCAACCGCTGGGTGGGCATGGTTCAAGTAAGTCACGGTAATAAAGATGACACTAAACGTAAAAAGAGGAATTCCATACAAGAAAGCTGCCATTTTTGCACCTTCCGTCACAAAAAGATGGTAGAGTGCATAGAGAACTACACCGACTGAAACGTCTGAGAGCACAATGTGGCGGAGATCACGGTCACGGTCATTAAAAATACCTAAAGTGTTGAAGATCATGTACCAGGGATGGCCAAGACTGACCCGTATGATAAGAAGGAACACATTCCCGGGTCCATTATTCATAAACTCGGAGAATAAAGTATCGGACTTGAGTTTTGGAATGTACACCTCATCCCACTCAAGTGAGTTCGTGTGGGCGTGGTGGTTCCGGTGATTATACTTGAACGTAAAGTATGGCGTTAAGGTAAAAGAATGGATGAATAAACCAATTGCATCATCAAGCCATTGGTACCCGCTAAAAGCATTATGGCCACATTCATGGCCAAGGATCCAAAATCCAAAAAGTATACTACCTTGGGCAAGCCAATATAGTGGCCATGCAACATAAGTGAGGGGTTGAGGGAGCAACGGGATGTAGTTTGATGCGAGATAGTATAAGGAGGATATCACAAAAAGATCACGAAAGAAGGAACCAAGAGAGCGAACAAGAGAACGTTTGAAACAGTGTGGTGGTATTCTTTTCCTTAGATCAGCGATCTGAAAAGGAGGTTTAGAGACTGGAACACGTTGGAGTATGTTTGTTTCATCGCTCGAAACGTTCATCTGCCCAACAGCTCCCATTGTTTGCAACGCCTGTTAAATGTATATATGTAGAAAGAGAAATATTTTTTTTGTGTGATGTTCATCTTGCTGCTAGAGTATTTATAGATGTTATGAATTATAACCAGGTATTAGGTGCATGATGTAGACGTAGAATATACTACGTACTTCTCTTTTCTACATGCTTTCGTGCATACATATATTAACCGGTGATCACATGGTCTTAATTAAGTCTTAACTCTTAATGTCAAGGGCTTGACTAATTCAATGTCATAGTACCTTTTTTTTCTACATGATATGTGTTGTTTCATTGCATTTGCATATACATGACCGAATGACAGATCACCATGCCATTTATTTTCTTAAACTTATTTAAATAGTTTCAGTATCAAAATGACGGTCTTAGGCCACTAGCAGTCGTTAATCATGCATGTGAGAATTGAGATTCATGGCATATATGATACTAGCTTTCTCCTTGAATCCTTGATTATTTTCTATAAACACAAATCATGATAGAACATGTTTCGGAATGTTTGAATAAACCAACAGTGGATTCGAGATTCAGACCATTTTTAGATACTATATGCTCGAAATCAACACAAGCGTATATAAAACTGTTTTACAAACTACTGTACGTGTGCATATAAATTGTTTGGGTCTTCTGCAAATTCGAGACGGTTCATCCTTGTTATTGATGATTTCGTAACAATTCTGGCTTGCACATTTTCTTTAGAAACATTAGATATTTTGATGAATATGCATGAAATGCTATAGTTATGTGTAAATATTGAATTGCTTGTATGCGTTTGTTTGATAGTTTAAATTCGTTGTGGTAAATATAACTGGAAGGATAGATGATTAACTTTACTATTAGAGAAAGCGTGATTTGGAGCCGATTTTTTGGGTTCGCCCTTGACGTCAAGTCAGCTAAAGTGGAATGAATGATAATTTTTTACTAATGTTGTGTGAGTGTGAGTTAATTGTATGGTAACATCAAAGAAATTTTCTAAGTACAAGAAAATGCAAATAAATTTCATGAAGTTGCTTAAATAATGAATGACGAGTATGTAGTATATTTTAAGATCAATGAAATTTCAAGGATTAAACCTACGTTTATTTGAATATCTACGCCGCGTGAATCTTAAACGTGTACCTGAATTTAAGAATTTCGAATAAGCAAGACACGCTTGGACACAAAACTTGGTAATTGATCATTTCAATGGTTGATGCGTATACTTTCTTTGTTATAATGGATGACTGACTAATTAATTGACTATTACTTTGACCCTTAATTTCTATAGTTGACAAATATCATTATAGCGTCGTTGAAAAATGAAGGCAATGGGTCCGATAACCAGTTTGCTTTCATATGAATGTGTATGATCATCGTTATAAATAGCGTAACACATGGTGTGACGATATATTTAACCTACACGTTTTAGCGGTTAAAGCGAAATTTTAATATTTTTAAAGTGTGACTTATAACGGCACAATATATATAAATACTTATTTGTTTTATTATATTTCAATATTATATTTATATTGAGTTTATAATAAACGTTATACATAATAATTAAAAATTAGAAATCTCTTCTTATATGTAATAATATTTATTTTTCCAGAGATAAATTCAAAAAATTACTGCACTTCATGTCGTAGCGCGACTTGACCAATTACGTAGGGCGTGGAGCCCGTGCCTTTAACGGGCTATTTAGAACCATGCTAATGATACATGTGTTTTGCATAATGTAGAGCACCATATGCATCCAAATTAGTACGTCTTCGGTAGTACGGTGTGGTTCGTCTTCAGACGCACTACAATTGATCCAATGTTTATGCTGCTGCTAGATGCTAGCTTCAACGTGTTTTAGGCTCTAGGTGTGGTTATTAAGACCTAAAAAATCTATCTAATGGGCTTTTCAATTTTTTATAATTTTTTTTTATTTTTATAATTTTATTTACGTTAAAAAATCGAAAAACTAAAAATACAAAATAAAAATTACAAACTTTAACAAGTCAAAAGTATTAAACAAACATAAACACAAAACTGATAAGAAACTGTGTTAGACAATAAACCGAGAAGATAAATACAAGTAAATAATACCATTTAATAATTTTCTGGTGAGTTAGAAGGATATCAATAGCACGACCCTTAGGCTATACAAAAGAATCAAATTCGTAGTTTCATGTTCAAAGAGGACAAAAATACTCATTCATGGTTGGTAATGTTCTTTTATTATTCATAAGTCAATCTTCCAAATGTCACAAAAAGAAGGAATAATTGTGTGAACTTCTATTCATTTATCTTAAATATAAAAATGATATATAATTTTTTAAGTTAGCTAATAAAAAATAAAAAATTAGAATTAATCGTCTGTATTGTTGTATAGATGAACGAGTAAAAAATAATATTTTAATAAAATATCGGATTGTGAGAGGTTGTGAGTAAATATAGTTTTAAATTCACTTTTAAGGGTACAATTCAAGTATGAAAATCAAAGATTCATATGTTTTTTTAAAGCTGGAATTCAATAATCACAACAAAAAGGCGAGAGCCAAAAACAAAAAAGCATCCGGGAGAGATACAAAACCAAAAAGGAAAAACATCAAAATCTGAAACAATTAAAGGACATTAATGAAGCCAAAAATGATCAAACGGTCCTGAAATCCAAGCTGTCCAGTTAGCAATAATAGGCTTGAGACAAGCCGAAATCCTAATCTTAAAAACCATCTAAACTAATGCATGAATGATTTTATTTCTCCACTTCCAAATAAGCCATAAGGTGCACTGAAAGACACCTTTGAGGACCTTGTTGAGACGAAAACCACCATTCAATTGGGAAAAACTAAGGGCGAGAGATATTAAAAGAAGGATAAACCATAGGCCGAGGAAGATTCCACCAACACCAAAATTTCTTCTAAATTGGCGTCACATGAGGACACAAGACCACACAATGCAAGGAATCCTCACCGTTGTTGTCAAAGAAAGGGCATAACAGGGATGAAATGTTTACACCACGATGTGAGAGGTTCACACGAATTGGCAGTTTATTGAGAGAAATCCTCCAGACTCCAATATTGACTTTTCTAGGAATAAGTTGTTTCATTTATGGTGATAACCAATCACACAATCACCAAAAATATTTTTTTATATCCATAGATAATGTGTTGACCTTGAACTTCCCAAGATGTCACTAAACCAAGACCAATTATCATCACCATAAGTACATAGACCAACTTGTCCTTTGAGTGATAAGAGAGATGATCATGAGGTGAGAGGGTCGCCTAGATCAGGATCCCTCCCCATTTCCCAAAACTTATTAACCATCTTCCATTGATCTTTAACCAGCCGATTCATATACGTTCAAGAGCATATAACCTAGGTAAATCATCTTTGAAACTACCAACTCCATTTATGCAAGTATCATTCCAAACAAGAGTTATACCCGATTGAGACTTTGATGGAGAAGAATTTTTTGCCAAAATCAAACAAAACCCATATCATAATTCTCAAAATCGGAAAAAAAATTGATAATCAATATGTACATGTACGCAACTTTATGAAATAACTTGCATAAATCTTTTAACCTTAAATTTTACAAATCTGTTGTTTAGGCTTTACAAAAAAAGGTTACCAGTTGTTGTGATATTATGTGTGTGTGTGTGTGTGTGTTTAGCCGGTTGCATATATGAACAAGATATACGAGGAGTCTTTTAGAATTTATAAGGGACTGACATGTGTTAATTTGGCAAAGATGTTGGGCCAAACAACTAGATTAAATCATCCTACTAAAGGCATGGGCGGAGCAAGGGAAAGGGCACCCGAGGGGGGGGGGGGAGTGCTCCCCCTTAACGATTTGTTGTAATGAAAATATTTCCAACATTCTCGTGATTGTTGTTATTTTACCTCCCTCAAAACCATATAAACAAAACAAAGTGAGTGAAGTTGAAAAAAAAAAGTTCCATGGTCGAAAGGTCCAGTGTTGCCAACTTGCCAGAGAAGATGATAATTAAAGAAGATGGAGTTGTTTTCTTGACTTTCCCAAAACGGTGGGTAGGATAAGGTTTATTTTTGTTGTAACATGTATGATAAAGTTGAATCTTCTATTTGGGTGAGAGATGACCACGTGAATCTATTTTATTTATTATAACTCGAAAGCAATTTGATCATTTGCTAAATATTTCACAACAATGACGAAGGAGGTATTTAATAGTTTTTCTCTTGTTTTGTTCTCCAACTAAACTTATGAAAGTTAAATCTTATTATAAAAATAAAGTGTAGTGGTTGAATGTCTTTATGGTCAAATGTTGTGTTGTTTGTCAAAAAGAAAATTGTTGCACCATTAAATAACGATAATCGTGCCTTAAGATGTAACTAATATTAAGGATTTAGTTCGGTTTTTTATTTCATCAACGAATATAATACTTTTGTGCGTTACAAAGAATTTGTATAGATTCTTATGGTTTGAATTCGACACATAATTACTGGAATGTTCCTCGATGTGATCATTTGTATTGTTGTGTATCGCTTGATTAGACCCAACCCGATTTAATTGACTTAGTTTTTTTTGTGCCCGTTGTGAATTTTTTTACCCTTTATCAAGAAATATTCTATTTAAGCCCTAAAGGGCTTAAACCAAGTATTTGACAACATTCAACATAGTCTTTAGCATAAACGGCCTAGTGGCGAAAGGAGTTGCAACTATCACCTCTAAAATATAGGTGAGGTTTTAAGTTCGATTTCTATTAGGTGCAAACAACCTTGTAGAGAGCACACCTAACTTTTAAAAATGAAAGGCTTTACTTGGTTTAAATTTGTGTAACGGTGACCGGTGGGTTCAAACTCTGTGGATTAATCAGTCACACGCTCAAAAAAATTATTGTTACAAAAAGAAAAAATAATAATAAAACAAATAACATACAGTTTTTAGCATATAGGTAAATTGGGAAAAGACTTATTATAACACTTTCTGGACGAGCGAATTCGCATGCCAAAATCAGCCTAAAAAACAAAAGCCCAAGCGACGTAATACGGCGTCGATTCCACTCTATCGAGGATATTAATGAGGGATGATATTTCACAAATGCTTCCTTCACAAAAAAGTTTGTGTTAAATACCCTTAGATTTCAGATTTTTTGAAAATACTCCGAGACAATCTAGGCAATTTGGCACCATATGTTTGACATGTTTCCCGAGTAACCAAAACAACCGAGAAAACCTAAGGCAAATCGAGACAACTTGTACTTGTATCGAATACGTATTAACATATAATGCAAGGTTTGATTTTGTTTCCTCAATTGCCTTTGAGGTATTTTCCAAAAATATAAAACTAGAGAGCATTTAACATAAACACCTTTTGATAAAAGGGTATATTCAGAAATTTTCAATTTAATGAATTAGTAATTTATAAATATTAAAAAGTTAAAAATTTACTTTTATGGCTAGGCTAGTCATATCTAGTGCTGAAATATTAAGGGTGCGTTTGGTTTGAAGTCGGGTTTTACTTCAAGGGTGGGTTTATAAAGTAGAGGGTTTAGGATTTGGTAAGATTTGGGTTTTATATAATTATTTAAAAATTTGTGAGTTATATAAATAATATAATATTAGTTGTTTTAAATTTTTATTTAATGATAAAATAGTGATTATATGTAAATAAAATAAAAATGGGACCACATAATATGATATAATCAACCATTTTTGTGAAAAAGACAAAATATATGTCAGTAAACCTACAAATCCCCACCCTCTAACACTACTTTTCTAAAATACATAAAGAGTAAATTGCATAAATCGTCCTTAAAGTTTGGTCAAATTGCATGTTTTGTCCTAAACGTTACAAAAGTGCAAAGATCATCCCTATGGGGAAACTTTAATGCAAGCATCGTCCTTATGAGGAAAATTATTAGGACGAAACCTGCAAAATAGCCAAAACTTTTGGGACGAAACCTGCAAAATGACAAAACATTAAGGATGAAAATTTGTGAAATAGTTTGATTTTAGGACGATATAAGCACTTTTAAAATATTTAGGACAAAACATGCAAAATGATCAAACTTAAAGGACGATTTATGCAATTCTCTCATACATAAATTTGGAGTATATTTCACTTTTTGATATCCGAATATTACAATCAAACAACTTTTTTTGTTTAATCCCTGGGCCCACTTGAAAACCCCAATACCAAACGCACCCTAACATACTGATCTCAACTAACAACATTGATGGTGCTTCATCTCATGACCACAATAATCTCTACTACTTATAAAGGAAAAACCCCAAAACCTTGAATGTTGAAAACTACAATATTTATAGAAATGTTGAAAAATTTATTGCAATCTCAAAACTGATGTTATTTATCTAAAAACACACGTTTTATACTTTTATACATTTATTCTTCTCTAAAACACACAACTAAAACCCTACACCACCTCTGCCGCCCCATAAACCACTATTGCCGCCACCTCTGCCTCCACTATTGCCGCCACTACCTCAGCCGCCACTAGCATATATTGAATTCGCAAAACCCTCCACGGGTTTTGTTGTGTATTCGGTTATGTGTAGTTTCGGCGGTAGATCTGGTGATTTTTGGTGATAGATCTTGTAGTTTTGGTACTGGTTTTGGAGGTGAAAAATGTGGGTTATGAGGTTAGCCCATAAATTATTGGGTATAACCAATAGTTAAGGAAATGGTACACTATTTGTTGAAGCTTGTAAGGTTAGCCCTTTAATTATTGGGTAAAAAACCACTAATCCATAGAATTAAGGCAAATACCCCAACTAAAAGACCGAACACATGTTTTCCTCGATTGAAAGGTTATTTTTTGTTGTGTGTTTTTTAAAAATGAATCATTTTAACATGTTAGGGCTTTTTCATGTATGTTAATTGGCTACCATAAATATGAAAACTATTGTATTTTTTTTGCACAAAGATCTGTTATGTTTCCTTTATGTTGTTTCGCATTTTAGTTCCAACCAAAGTTGAGAAGAGAGCGTAGCACCTTCAAGAATCAAATCAAAGGTTTGTGTTCACAATACGAAACAAGTTCTTTGTCAGCAAGATGTCACTTACCTGGAAATCCTTATCTGCTAGATAGCGAAGGGGCTGCTGCTCACACCTATGCCCTTGCTGCTTTCAATTACTGGTGTCCCGACACCACACTCAATTAAGAGGTACTTGTAAACTTGTAAAAATGGTTTTGTATTTGATTTATTTTGGGTAAAAAAAGATACAAAATTACTTTTACACCATTAATTCATAACAATATCAGATTATAAATCTAAACCAATAGTAATCCTACATATACCATTATCTCCTTTTGACTTTATATATAAAAAATTTGTTCAAGGATGAGTATTTAGCTTTGTTAAGGCACATACGTAGTGGATTCTTGAGGAGTGTTAAAAAGGCAGAGGAGTAGCAAGGTAAACAAGAACCTGCATGATATGAGTATATCCGAGTTTTGATTGCGTTTTTTCAAATTTAAAATCATGGATAACGGTTACTAATTTATTTCTCCAAGTTCAAATAATTTCTTTAATGTCTCAGAATGTGTCAAAGTAAGGCCAATTTTGAAATTCCTTTTGGACGACCTTGAATTAACCGAGATTTTTATTCGCTTTGGGCCGTAAAATTCGTGGTCAGTAGTTATTTCTAATTCATCTCCAATTAGACAGGAGAAGCAAATAAATCATGTTGGGTGACTTTTCGGGGTCATATTTTTTGAAAGTTAGATATGATTATGTTGGTCCAAACATGTGCTTTCTATGTGAAGTTGATTTTGGCATATGCATTTATCCTACAAAGCTTTCTCCATTATCCAATACATCATAATCCTTAAGTTAATGTGAGCCATTTAGTTTTGACATCGACTTTTGCTTTACTCTACTTTAATTTTACGCTCTGTATAATGTGTGTGTGAGAACATGGGTTAAATGAGCTATACAAGAGAGTAACAAAGCAGAACATGGGTTAAAAACTACGACCCCTTTGTTTCGCTATTATCTCATTTTGTAACTTTGTTTTGGATTTCAGGTTGGTACGGGTGCTAGAGTGAACAATCATCAAAAATAGCTACAAGAAAGGTACACTAACATTCTATTAAAAAATCATTAATGCAGAACCGTCACAAAAACAATAATATAAAACAAGCACATAATACTGCTATTGTTGTGCTGAAAAACTTCATTTATGTTCTCAGTATCCGCGAACTATACAGAAAACTTGGTTTCAAAGTAAAGTTTAAGGTAATGGTAATACACTCTCGTGTTCTTTGCTTCTATAAAGTTTGTCTGTCGTACATGGTATATTGTTAATTAGACATGTTTTTGGTATACACTTAGTACGATTTAAAGATCCAGATTATAGTTGTATCATGATGTAATGTCAAATTTCCCATTAGACTTGACATACACTCTGATGGTGCTTTATTAAGTGTAGATTTACCTTTTAATTTGTATGATTCACTAAAAAACTCAACTCAAAGTTTTGTGGGTCTATTATTTTTCTTTCGCTAACAATTTGATGTGGTGGATTGGTCATTCGTGGTATGGTTTGAGCGTGAACTATTCCGGATGAAGCAACCTAAAACCGTGTTGCTAATTTTTGTTTCACGAAAAATCATTCTTACTGTTAATCTTGGTCATTATATAGTGGTTACAACACGGGTCCGTAGGTTGATTAGTCACCCGAAAACACGCTAAGTGTATCACTTATAATCAAGTAAAGTCTGTCGTTATGCATACATAGAATTTCTAGATAGTATTATCAATTACTGAATCTTAATTAAAAATCAGGTGCATCATAAGACATCGCTGGTGCAGTAATCTTCTGCTTGTCATTAATTTTTCTTAGAAATGCAACCCTACAGGCCATTTCTTGCCATAGCTAATATTACATTTGTCTTATGAGAATTGCAAAGATCGACTCATCGTATACCCATATAATGCTTTTTAAGTAAAATGTGTTAGCTACGCTTGAATAATGACAAAAAAGGATTGTTTGGTTGACTTAAGTGAGTAACACAATTGATATGAGTTTGTGATGATAAAGAATCAATATTCATCATTTTCAAAGAACAAGCACTCTGTATGAATTTTTCATATATGAGTCCATCCTATCTACTACCGAAGTTTCAGTTATCATTTGTCAAACATTTCTTTTTTAAAGGTTTAAGAAGTTTGAGGCGTCGAACTTGCTACTAGCATCAATACTCCTGGCATGGGTTGAAACAAGTTTTCAATCTTCATGTTTTCTTTTTTTTTCACATATTATATTAGTGACTTCATTTTTTAGTCATTCACTTTCGAATGGGTTGCTTAAACTGGTTATATTTTATCTTGACAAGATGTGCTAATCGATTATACTAAGATGGTCTACAAGGAATGTGTTTCATCATGCTGTAATTTATTGAAACAGATTGTTTAATCAGTTGTCAAATTACAATCACTTCAAAAAACTAATGAATTATATAATGTGCCTTTGAACTTCTCTTTAGATCAGGTATAATCCGTACAACTCTGTTTCATATTTTAGAGGATGTATGGATTTGCAAATTTGATTCAAAACAAGGCACGAGCATATTTTATGAGCAAGCAGTGAATGATGATGTTTTGGTAGGCGGTAAGCCTTCTTAATTCCCGAATAGTTATTCGTCGCTAGGAATATCCGCTGCTGTGCGCGGGTACTCGTCTAGTAGCATTAAAATATAAAAACAGAATTTTAAGACGTAAAACTAAACTATAATAAAAGAAAACTCAAATAAGTGCTTAAAGTCTCAAAACAGTCATTAAACTTCTTCAGAAATAATTATGTTGGAGTTGTAATGTTAGCTAGAAACACCAAACGTTTACGAATGGTATTTCCTACCGATCCATGCCATTCTTCACCTGACAAAGCGGGAGAGTCTCGAAAACAGGAAGAGGGCCCTACTCCAAGAACAAAAAGACTTCATTGTTCAGGCCGCCACCCTCGGTGCCGGGGAGACTAGAATAGAAGAGTCCGCCGACTCTTTCTAGAAGATTGAAAGAAGCGCGCATTCGCGCTGCCAGAGAGCGTATCGAGGATTTGGAGGGGAGGCAGCAAGCGCTGCGGGAGGAACAGCAAGAGCTCATTGTCCGTATAAAAGAATAAGGGATTAAGTCATAGAATAGCAATTTACTTTTCAAAATGTACCGATTTGGTACGTGTACTCTTAAAAAGTTGTAAAATAGAAACGAACTTTCAAAAGTGTTCCCTTATGCACATTTTGATGATGTGTCATTCCGAAAAGGCTAACACGTGTCACCATTAATAACGTGACACGTCACCCAAATGTGCAGATCGGAACACCTTATGAAATTTTGTTACTATTGTACAACTTTTTAAGAGTGCACGTACCAAATCGGTACATTTTGAAAAGTACATTGCTATTGTATGACTTAATCCCAAAGAATAACAAATGCCTTTTGGAAGACACTTGAGTTTTTTGCAACTAGTAAGATCCAGAAAAAAAAGCTTATGAAGACTTCCAATTGAGTCGGGTAGTTCTTCAATATCGTTGTATGAAATATTAAGCTCTATCAAACTATTGTTGGAGCGAACTGGTATTATATCTATGAACTCCCTCAAATGCATGTCACTTAGACTAAGAACCTCAAGTGACACCAGATGCTGGATAAATGAAATAGATTTTAAACTCTTACAGTGATCTAAGTTTAAATAGACAAGCTTTTTTAGACATCCAACCGGGACCTGAAGTTCTATTAGATTCTTAGATCTTCTAAGGTCTAACCTTAGAAGATTCGGAGTCACCTTAAGGTCTAGGGTCCTCAACTTCGAATCACGAAGTTCTAGGAATTTGAGCTTCTTCAGAACCTAGAAAATACAAACACATGTGTAAGAGGTGAAAGTTGTTGTTACGACTAATCAGTGAATACAGTCATATTGACCTACTTAATTACCTTCCCCCCTTCCCACAGTTGTTCGATTCCGCTCATAGACATTTGAAGTGCAACGAGGTTGTTTGCTTTAAATGTTTTTGGCAAACACCAGTGAGGGTAACGGTCCCATTGGAGATATTGTAATGCATTCGGAAAGTATTGGCTAACTTCATCAATCTTCACGAAGTCACCATCAATACGGTAACTTTCATCATGCACGATAAGACATCTAAGTGTTGTCATGTTTCCAAGACCTTCCAAAACAGTATCAGGGGTGAGTTTCATATCTATGCATCTTGTCACTTCAGCAACCTGTAATTCGATAATAGTGACCATAAAACATGGGTTATTGGTTAGTAAGTACGTGTTTGTCTGAATTCAACCTTACCAGGGACCGTAATTCTTACCGTTTCTTCAGCCAAGACATCTTCAATTTCCTCCTGAATCCATAATCTGCTATGTCTGTTTGGCTCATCTTGGTGAAAACGGCGTACAATATTCTTGCCAATTTCTTCAATATGGTCATGCATATCTAAGAACTCTTTATGCACATTAGTAATAATTATGATCAGTGATTTTTGTTTGAGTACTCTTAAACCATTTTTAGCATGAAAACCACAGCTTTCAAGTAGTTTGATTGCTTCGTCTTTGCCCCACCCCTTTAGAAAGCATGCAACGTCTAGAAATATTTCCTTGTAATCATCCTCCAAATTAAATCTATGTAACTCAACTCCAATTTTTCCAGCGTTTCCTTCAAGGGAATTGTTTCGAGTCTTTCTAGTGCATCTTTCCATTCACCCTCATCTTTGCCACAGAGAAACGAACCTAAGACTTTGATCGTCCAAGGAAGACCAGCAGCGTAATGTACAACTTTGCGGCACATCCTTTCATAATCTTGATCTACAAAAGTTCTCGAAAATGCATACCTTTCTAAGAGGCAAAATGATTCCTCTTCGGTTAATAGATTGACAACGCGAATCCATTCAACTCTGTATGCTATGAGCACTTGCTCATCTCTTGTTGTAATGATGATCCTACTTCTATCTTTAAGCCAGTTAGGGTATACAGCTAATGCTTCTAGCTGACTTATATGATCTACATCGTCTAGAACAACAAGAACCTTTGTACTAGACAACTTTCTTCTCATCAGGTTTTTTCCATCATGAACGCTATTTACATCGTCACCTAGACCAGGAAGCAAATCTGAAAGAACTTTCCTTTGTAATTCCAACAAACCAGACAAAGATGCTTTTGAAACTTCCCGGACATTCTCAACAAAGCTTCTAGCTTCAAACTTAATACAGACTCTATCAAATATAGCTCTTGCCAAGGTTGTTTTCCCAGAACCTCCCATCCCCTTGATCCCTATCATGCGAACATCATCCAAACCCATCTCTAAATACGACTCGAGATCTTGCATCCTCTGTTCCATGCCTATTAAATTTTCATCTGTGTTCATATTAATGGAACGTAACTCGAGCGAAACTTGTTCGACAGTTAACTTGATGACCTTCGCTTCGTGCCAGCATGATTTAGAAGATCAAATCCAATTAGCTTGCTTAAGAATCCTACAACAATTTTGTTTGCAGGACAATAGTATCAAAAACTACAAGCACTAATAAAATAAGCATATTTATTTCACGTGCAACATAGATCAGAAGGAATTACCCATCAGCAGTCTTCCTCAAGTCCCAACAGGACAGATTGGCTGCCTCTTTTAGAGCCTCTCTCCATTTTCCAACCTCCAATTCATTCTTATGTACTGAAAGAGCTTCTAAGACTGGCCCTTGATGTTTGCGGACTTCAGAGGGGTCCACATCATAGAAAACGGGGTAAGCGGTGTGCTGGTTCGTCTTCTGGCACTCCATTATCCTCACAAGCTCATTTAAGCACCAAGATGAAGATGCATATTTCTTAGAAAAAACAACAATGTAAAACCTAGAGTCTTCTATGGATTCTAAGAGCTCGTCATTGATTCTTTTTCCTTTCTCAAGTCTCTCGTCGTCCTTGAAATTGTGAATACCGTGCTGCTGGAGAGCGATATATAGATGATCAATGAATTGAAGGTCCTAGGAGTGTCTACTCCACTGAAGCTTAAAAATACATCATACTTGCAGATTTTTTGCGCTGAAGTAGTTGAGGAAGACGCCATAGAAGGTATGCTTGAAAGTCCAATATGTTAAATATTTGCTGGAATATTTTTACAAAATAATTGCAATTAAAGAAGAATCAAAAACGTACATTAAGTATATGAACCAAAAAAAAAAAAAAAAAACATTAAGACAAGCACAAAATATATACCGCACACTAAATAACTAGTCAATATCTATTAATGAAACTATTGCTATTTTAGAGCATGAGCAATGCACTAAGTCATAAAAGACTTCGTGTATTTAATTGTATTAATCTTTGAATGGATTCTATAAATAAGCAAGTCATTCTTCAAATATGCTTCAATGCAAGATAGTTTTACCAAAAGTTTTTCAACAATTTTATACAATAAACTAGGATAGGGTTTGTGCTTTAAAGGACAAAAAGCTTTTATTCAAACCACTTAGAGTTTACCAAGTCATTGAAGAAAAAGCTTTTCATCAAGTCATTCATGCATTGCACAAAATGGTATACATGACTTGTTGATATAGTAAAAAGTCATCCTCCAAGCTAGCATTAGAGATGCTCTTATAGAATAAACACGATTTAATGATACCATTTTTCTTCTCTATTATTTGAAGGACGATTTTATTAAAAGAACTAGCAAACCGCTTGAAATCAAACCAACATGGTTTATATTGTATTAAGATAGCTTGTGAACTCTCTATCATTCTTATTGGGAAATTATGCGTTTTGATCAACTTTGAAATTCTAATATCCTCATACTCTCATAGGATTATTGGATAACATCATATCGTTATTTACATATATTATTTTTTACTACTTGTATAGTTGTATTAACTGAAAGAATATCTAAAATCAACATGAGTATTGATCATCCGATCCAAGATTCTGTTTATCGATAAACCAACAAAACATCAAAGACTGAAATGAAAAATTACCTGAAAATCGTTGGTCAATGTACCCCTCACCTTAACACCAACTTTCAGATTTGATATCCAGTATAGTAAGCAGCTGGATGGTTGACTATTGACCCAAAAACATTCGACTTATTTAGTTTGACTTTGATAGTTTATAGAAAAGCTAAAGCCAATCATGAAGCTTGTATAGTTGTTTGTATGCTAACATTTTGAATTATTGTACGGAGTAGAGTAGGTTGCATGTTCATGTCCGTGCAACTTGTGTGCTAGCTAGCTTGACAATGGGCAATATTTTGGAATTAATGTACGTATAGACTAAAGTGAACCTTTGATCCCTATTTTTATTTTCAAGTTCTCGTTTTTTTTTTCTTATTGGCGAAAAAAATATTATATATGAAAAAAAAATTAAAGAAAATCCCTGGTGATATACATTTGAAAAGCTCATGATACAAACTTGAACTACTTCGATTTATAAAATAACACAATATTTTTATTGATTTTCATGAACATTACAAGAGATAGCATATGTATTTATACTAAATACTAGTTTAGGTAATAAGCAACCATAAAACCCTAGACCTAATGACCTCAAGCCCACAAACGGGCTTGAGTCCAATGACTCGTCCAATAAGAGTAATGCAAATGACCTAATGACTAGAACTCTAAATCTAGTTACCCTTTGTATTTGAAAAGAGCTGAGATGAAACATGCTAAATCAACAAAAATTCACATCGAACACTTGAACCTGAAAACTTGAGCTCAATAGAACAATTCTGAATAGAACAAAACAGTTGTGGATGCTACTTGACTTGATTCAAATAGGACTTGAAGCAAATGTTGACCCAAACATGAGCCAAAGGCACCAAAAAAATGCCTCGCTCCAAACTTGACAAAAAAAAACTGAAAATGATCTTGCTTCCTTTGGACGTCTATGAAAATACTTAAAATCGTCAACCAAAACAGTTTCACCCATGCATAATTAAAGAAAAAATTGTTTCCAACAAGCTCAACTCCATGATCTTTTTTCAACAAGCAATGTTACCCGAAGACCTTAAAACATTTTCCTCTATTGAATTAAACCCAAACCAACTTGGTTTTTCAGTTCCACTTTAGCTATCATGAGATTTATAACTAAACCCACGAGAAATTTAAGATAGGATCTTCATCAACTTAAGGGGTTATCAGCTTCTTTCACGTATTCTTTCATGTCGTGCATAAAATTATTGTAGGCACGGTCTTCTAAAGTATTATTTTGACTACGAATGATTGGTCCTCTCAACTTTGTCCCTACTGAAATAACGCGATTGTTTAGGTTCGAAGCATCTACAGACCAATCAGCTACAGAAACATGGGCTCGTAAATCTTTATTTCTTACCCCATTCTTGGGTCTTCCTTTTTCTACTTTCTTTTACTTTAATGTTTTCTTATCTTACTAGAGTCTTTTTGTTTTATCTTTTAGCTTTCTTTCTCTATTATCTTTGATAGTGTTCTTGAAAATTTGGCATTCTTTGTGACATTCCTCTTGTTCACATTGTCATTACTTGTTACATTGTTGGAGGATAAAGGTATAAGATGACGGCTAGTGTCTTTATCTTGATAGCGTGAACATGGTAGAACTTGATCCGCAAATGAGGAATTTACAGTCCTAACAACTTGAACATGGGTTTCAACTGATAAATTATGAGTTTTCAAAGTTTATAGAATGTAATCATTTGTAGTTTCTTTACTTTTTTCAGCTTTACGAAGAAGCGAACATTTCAAATTTGTACCTTGTGATTAATGAGTGGTACCATGAGAAACTGTATCTTTGTTCACATTATTGTGTGGTTAATAGGTGCAATTGTTATTCTTTATGAGGCTACAAGTTGGAAAAGTGTGTCATATATCAGCGAATCATGTATGATTTTTTGAAATAATATATGATTCGTATCATGAATCATATAGGATTTTCTCAAACAAAAAAAAATCAGCGAAAGTATATACATGTACCCGTCGTTAGAAAGATGATTGATTGCAATGGTGTATTTTTTGTCGCTTGAAGATTTATCATTTGTGAGACATTTTTTTTAATGGATGAATATGATTAGTTGATTGTATTTATCATAAATAAAGATTGATCACAACTCGAGTATCGATATAAGAAAAAAGGATAAGGTCAAAGACTCTTAATGTTGTCCATGTCTCTTTATTTATAAATATAGATACAAGATATTTATCAGCTTTTCAAAATTATAATCTACACAAAAAATAAAAAAACAAAGAACTATAAATAATGTCTATTCTAGTCTTTTATCTATTCTTTCGGTATATAAATTAATTTGCTAAACAATAAAAATTGATTATCTAATCATTTTCTTGTCAAACTAAGAAATCAAATTCAAACATTAAAAAATTTAGAATCACATTTTATAATATCTGATTATTTAATTGTTCATTTTCAAACACACTTTCACTAGCTAAATATATTAAAACTCAAATTCGTAGATATTTTGTATAAGCCTATTCATTTGTTGGAAATTCATTTTATGTGACGACATTTCGAATTTCCCATAAGTTATCATAGTCACATACGTAGGGATTAGACTAGACAACTATGTATATAGTTTAGTATAGTATGTGATTAATACCCCTTCAAGGAGGAGTTAGCTTTGTGTTTCTCATTATCATTTTATACATTTTACTTTCTCTCATTAAACACTCACTTCCCTCTACTTTCTCTCTAACAATGTGAATCATATCTTTGTCTCACGTTCTTGAAACTGACACTTTATACATTTATATGTCTCGTCAATTCGTCAATGGTTTTATCTCATTGGTTTCAGTTTGGTCGTAATCTAGTCTTTTTATACTCGTTTTATTTGGGAAGTGTCCTATATCTGGTCCAATATCTTGTTCTGTGGTCATATTTTCGTCCTATCAATTATTTGTCACAGCTTCAGGTTGTGGTTTTTCTTGTTACATCCTGTTTATGCTTCGGGTTATATTATAAAATCTTGCATCTGGTTATATTATCAAATCTGGTTTTTTTTTAAGCATATTTTTTTGAAAAAGAAGATAATATCAAATGTACGGTTCCGGAAAAAACAGAAAAAGGAAAAATGGAAAAGTTTTATTAAACCATCGGGATGGTGAAACTGATATTCTACCGAGATGGTGTTTTGTAACAAACTACTGAAATGGTGTTTTGTAAAATTCTACGTGTTTTGTAACAAACTACCGTGATGGTGTTTTGTAAAAACTACCGATACCATGATTTGTAACAAACTACCGAGATGGTGTTTTGTAAAAACTCCCAAGACCATGAATTGTGAAACACTACCGAGATGGCTTGTTCGTTGTAACTACCGAGTTGACTCAACCAACTCAATGATTCATGAACAATATATTATACTCAACAGCCAACATCAATTAAACCCGACTCAATCAACCTATTCCCTTCGTCTCAATCAGTCAACATCGCAACCCACCTCATTCTATCTCAACTACATCTAAACTGACTCGGATCAAATAAACTATAATACAATCTCAGATTGTCAAACTTTTAATGATCTTTAAAAGATCTTGTAAGTTCAAAATATATCTTCATAGATTTGTTTTTCTGTATGAATCAAAAAGAAAAGAACTCAAACTAGAAAGTTTGGTTCTTGTTTCCCTCGATTCGAGAACAGACTCAATAAACACGAACGAAAACAACACATGCAATCAGTTATTACCTACTAGAGACCTTTCATGAAATATCTGAAGTCGAAGGCTCCTTATATTGTTCGTAGCTTTCTAATCACAAAGATGTATATGGGATTTGTTTTAGACTGAATCAAAAAATTGTTTCTTTCGTTTGGGTCGATATGAGATGGTGATTGTTGATTCGTGAGGTTTAAACAAAGACGTGAAAGGATCTAATAATTTTGAGTTGTGTCAGGAGATTGGAGATGCATCGATCTTTGATTTGTGAATGAATTAGAGATGGTGGATGAGTAGGTTTGAGAGATAGATGGAGGTTTTGAGATTATGGTTATAGATAGTTAAGAGTAGAGGTGGCAAAATGGGCGGGCGGGCGCGCACGGGCGGCGGGCTAAACGGGTAACGGGTTAAACGGGCGGCGGGCTAAACGGGCGCAAGATAAAAAAAGAAAAAAACATATAAAAACTTACAAATAAAATATAAAAATACTTGTTTGAAAGTCGGGATAAAAAAATTAATAAAAAATATTCGTCGAGTATACTAATTTATATTTTACAAATGCGCCCGTTTAGCCCATTTAGTTTCTTACATATGCGCCCGTTTAGCCCATTCATTATAAAGAATGGGCAAAAAGTGCCCCATCTTTTTTTCAAAATAGGTAAAAAGTGCCCATATGTATCAAAATGGGCAAGATTTGCCACCTCTAGTTAAGAGGATAATTAGGTTATGTGGTTGTAGGGCTGAGCATAACAGACTTAAAACCGACCTGGACCGGAAATCAGACCGAACCGTATAATTTTTGTCCGGTCTTCGGTCTGGTGTTTTGGACAAATTCGGTCTTCGGTTCGGTCAGTCTGATCCGGTTCGATCTTACAAAAAATCTTATCAATTTTGCCTAATAGGACTGTATTGGACCGAAGACTGAACTGGACCGGACCAACTTAGACCGGATCGGACAATTTCGGTCCGGTCTCGGTCCGAGGTTTCGGACCATTTCGCTCCTCGGTTCGGTTCGATACTAGACCGATGCTCAGCTCTATGTAGTTGTATATATCCAAAGGATGTGAACCGGGTTCAATATTAGACACATCATCAACGAAAAAACATACTACATATATGGGTTCAAATATTGGATACATCATCAACGTAAAACATACACTAGAGCTGGTATTGGATTAGATATACTGTGATGGGCCGTATGGAGTGTTAGTAGGACATATAGCGGGCCTTAAACTAATTATAATATACATGGGCCGTATGTTGCTACGATATAATACGTGTGAATATCCTAATATAAAGGGGATAATTTATGTTGGGGCTGACTTGTTCATTAAAATTTAGTATACTTACAGTTTGTGTCATCAGCGTGTGATACAAATTTGTAGTAAGTTGAACTATATATTCCAAGTGACAAAGTGACAAAGTGACAAAGAGACGAGACGACGTGACAAGATTTAGTGACGAGACCGAGATCCATGGTTTCTAAGAATCGATAAAGATTGTCTGAGAGAGTTATGAGTAGAGTTTTTGATCGGCAACTGATTCTTACGGAATATATCTAGGCTAATTTATTATTCTCACTAGATTTCAAGCAGATGTGCGTACGAATTATTGTTGGTTCTGAGGTTTCGAAACCATCAAGAGGGAAGAAGAAGAAATGTTATGTGAAAGATAATATATATGAAACACACAACGAGTACACATGATAAACTTCATACCTTCTTTTTATTTGAAGGCATTTCGGGAAGACAAATGTCATAACCACAAAGAAAATCAGTGTTTTAACTCGTGGTGTTTGGTACATTTTTCAAAATTACATGGGGGAAAAAACTAAAGAAATGGTCTCTGATGGTTAAAAGAGGTGCAATATTATTCGATGATTAGTTGTATTTGATGTTGCAATTATATATCATCACTATCCTATATGAAGATATATGTATTTTCAGGACTTAATTGACTCTGGTGCATCTCTAAAAGAAGATATGTGCATTTCCGGGACTTGATTGACTCTGGTGTTACGATGTCGACTTCATGATTGGTTTCATTTCTTCAACTACGTGGTGGAACAAATGTCTTGACTTTTTCTAGTATGCATAACTTTAACTCTCATTGGAAGAAAATCTAGAAGAATTATTCAAGCGTGAGAGGAGTCGTTGCTGATCTACTTGATGTTTCCCCAAATGATCAATCACTCAAAACAACAATATCATTTAATGTGGTTTGGTACAAATTTCTATGTGCATTTAATTATTCTAAGCTTTATTGAAAGCTTTGAAACTGCTCATGAGGATTGTCGGTTTAGGGGGAAGCTATTACAACTTCTAAATCAAGAATATGTGGCATGAATTAGGGGGAAGCTAATTCAGAAGCTTCTCTTTAACGAGAAGTGTATAGGTTACTTAGTTCATACCTATAACAATATTTCTTCTATAAGTTACTACAAAGATGAGTCGTTTTGGAGTTCAGACTTGAAGTCAAAGGCCTCAAAAGACATCATCAGCATTGAACGCTTCATGAAAGCTCTTGTTCTTAATCATTATGTACTTGATAGGAAAAATATTGTACAGAATTCTTCATGTCGTCCCACGGGGGAAGATTGTTGGAAATTCACTTCATGTGACGACATTTTCGAATTCCTATAAGTTATCATAATCACATACGTAGGGACTAGACTAGGCAACTATGTACAATTCAGTATAATATATGACTATAAATACCCATCCAAGGCTTCCAAGGAGGGGTGGAGATTTGTGTTTTTTATTTTCATTTTATACATTTTACTTTCTCTCACTAAACACTCTCATCCCTCTACTTTCTCTCTCTAACAATGGCAATCTTATACTTTCATCTATCAAGACTACCGGATCACAGTTTTTAGTAAACCTACATTCTTTTATACACATACCTTTATAAAAATCTCATATATACTTTAAATAAATTGAATTACAAAAAATCTTTACATATATATAAGAGCAAGGATATGAGTTGGTAATGTGACATGGCACATTTAATGTGACATGGCACAATCTGATCCTATGTTTCACCCCTCTAATTGTCACACCCCACCATGGCGGAATATGGGGCGCGACGTATGGATATCATCACAACAAACAGTGTCTCTATAGAGAAAACTAAAATGCAAATATAATGTCATAAATGGCGACACAAATGTCATGACAATATCTCAACAAAGCAGAAGTCTAGGTAAGTAGGTAACAGTCCTACCACTTACCCAAGACAAACAATAAACATAAACCAAACAAACATATAGGTGCCAACATGTATCACTTATCAAAAAAAACATAAAGGTAAACTAAGAAGGAACGGGGATCTCCTTCTATATGCAATCCTAAGGCATCCAAGTCTAGCCACTTCTATCCTCACGCTTAAACACATTCACACCTGAAAGAGACACTAAAACACGTCAACATAAAGTTGGTGAGAGTCATAGGTTTAGACTCTAACGCTAAATCAGTTATAAGCTGTGAATAACAACCATTAACACAATAACATATGGACAATGTGCTACAAGTATGCATTAACAACTAGCATTCAAGATTAATCAATTATCACAATTCCAAGTCATCACGCCTTACCAACAACCACAATTTCCAAGGCATCACGCCTCACCAAACACCATAATTTCCAAGGCATCACGCCTTACCAATAACCATAATTTCCAAGGCATCATGCCTTACCAAACACCATGATACCATAGGCGCCCATACACCTATGTACCTTTCTGATCCAAATCATACACAAACAAGAATCACATAGCAGTTAATCACATACTGTACACACAAGTCCATCTCAAACCTTAAAAACATTCACATCATCAATTTATAAATAACTTAACACAGTGTCTCTTCCATCCCATCTGGAAGTCAAAATCAATAGTAAACATGGGACTATGAAACTCACCTGATTGCTTCTCCAAAAGTCCTCGCACTAGCAACAAGCTAACAAACCAAAAACACGTAATCAAAATATGAACCAATCACTAAGATGGCTCATCAACCTATGATGGACATCTAGCCTACTTCCATATAAATACCTCATTGATAAGCTCTAATCACCCCATTACCCTTCCTTAACAAGTCCTTAACTTGGTTAAGTTTAATAACTATCCCGTTCATATTTTACACAAAACAGTCCCAGTTTTTAGGTCTCAAAACTTTAAGTCAAACGTCCACTTAAACATACCCATAATTTCTGTAAAAGGAATATTCATACCTTTACATATGTTAGCTAAAACCTCCCACTTGCCCTAACCTTAAAGCTACTGTTAAGGTCCCGATATATGTATATATATTGCTACCAATCCAGAATTTACTGATTTTAAACGTATGAAAAGTTTGTTACAATTAGGGGGTCTTACCCTAAGCCACAACCTTAGCCCAAGTGCAGATACTTACTATAATATATAAAACATCTCTCATGTTCGTGAGAAGATCCCAATGCAACCCTAAGTACCCCAAACAACCCAAAACATAAAAAGAAAACAGGCTGACTTCAAAACTGTTTTGACCTCCGACTGTTGTAACCTGTTTTTGACCCACTTTTCGACCTCCAATTTAGTTCTAGTTTCTTGCATTGGAAAGCCACTTCAATTAGCTTTCCAGGGATATGTGGATCACAAAATAAGAGTTTGTAGATCTCCCTATATGATCAAAATAATGGCCAAAAATTATGCCTAGTTTTTAAAAACGGGTTTAATTAATTTAACCTAAAAAAAAGAGTATTATTGAAGAACCCTAAACCATCTAATCATTATAATATCATTAAATATCATTAAAATACAGATTATTATTTAAACTCTAACCTAAATCCATCATAAGATGATTGAGAAAGAATTAAAACACTTTAAATAAAAAGAGTATTAAAGATTTTACCTTAGAATTTTTGAAAGAAGAAAAATTAATGAAGAACCCTAACACCACCATTGATGCCGACTTGAAGGTGATCTCCAGGGGTTTTATGAAGTGTTTTGGTTAATAAAAAGTATTTATATAGTTTCCTAACAAGTCATTGGCCCATTACAAAAGCCCGGTTCCCTTTTTCCTTTTTTCCCTTTTCTTTTCTTTTGATTCGTCCCAAACCGCCTCATATATATATTTTTTTATTTTTTTTCTTTTTATTGTTAATTAATATCTTATTAATATTACCTTAATTTACCTTAATTTATTTCAGCTCCTAAAGCCTTTAAAACCTCAAAACCGTAAAACTAGTTAAATTTACGCGTTTTACCGTAAAAGACGTAAAATATAGACTTTTATAAAAAATATCAAATTTTGAAATAAACTTTATAACTAAGTCCCAAATGACTTAAAACCATCCCGAAAAATATTCATATGACTAATTACCTCATCCGAGACCTCTAAATGCTAAACCGTAAATCGTAAAAATACGATTTTCTATAATACATATACGTATACGTAAAACCACTAAATAACACCATCTCATTTCATAGTCACTACCATGTGAACTCATGAACATGAAATCATCACACATCGTTTCACTCACAAGGTACCCCGTACCGGAAACGATATCCAAACCACAATCTATACACTCCAATTAGCACATCAACACGTAAAGACACGTAACTAGCACAAAATAAAACTAAGTGACGAACCTCAAAACCAGGGTTGTCACATCACTCCCTCCTAATAGAAATCTCGTCCCGAGATTTACTCCTTAGGATCAAACACACAAACAACACATAACACGAGGATACTTGTTCTAAATGAACTCCTCTCATTCCCACGTGAACTTTAGTTCAAGTTTCAAAACACCACATATACAAACCAAAAATAATTAAACTCATTGCCAAACTCTTTCCCTCACAGTCAATAAATCTCACAAATGACTCTTTGATAAAACAAAGACTCTTTTTAATACAAGTCCCGAATAACCGTACATGCAAAATGCATTCTCAACCAACCTTTACCAAATCTCAATACATGAAATGTATCATGTATACAACTCATTTACCCCAGGTAATTCTATGCTCATAAGCTAATGGTCCGATCTTTCCAAAGATCATAAATGGACCTACAAAACTCTACATCAACTCTTCCATTTTACCAAAACATACCACCCGCTACTATGGGTGAAACTCCCTACATAACTTTGTCACTAACTCTAGTGGTTTCCCCCTTTTCTACATCATTACCGCATTGGTAGCCTCTTTTACCAATTCTAGTCCACCATGGGGACAACTCACCCGATCCTTTCATATAGTGCCTCCAATGGCATTTATCGACCTCTAGTATGATAACTATCATTATACGAAAAACTCAGCCATCGCTAATGAGTTTCCTAACTCCCTCTTATCAATCACTCATGCCCTCAGTGTAACTCCTAAGGTTGTATAAATATCTCACTTGCCTATCCTTTTCCCAGTTCGCTGGATATACTCATATCCAATCATGTTCATCAACTCCCTTCAGTCCGTACCCCAAACTACTTAAAGATTCCAATCTCCTTACAAAGTGACCTATGGCGGTCTTTCACATATCCATTAGTTCTTCCAATCCAAATCAACTTATGATCTATACACATCATCAAAAGGACGGTTATCTCAGTTAGACCAAGCCCTTCGTCCCTATGGCATATCACACCTATAACTCCTCATCCATTCGATTATTGATACTAAGCCTCCCAAACAATCAGTATAGGTCAGTGCCATTTCCTTTTCCACACCACGACAATATTAGCCTGCGTTGTGCTTTATTATTGTAACACCCCACTTGGATAAGTGGACCGTTACGTGTATTTATGGCGTGTCATCAAAGCATAAGGTAAATGTACTAAAACATTAAATGACCATAACGGAAATACCGGAATCAAACATCGGTAATCCAACCAAAGCTCAAAACATGAAAAATAAAATACTGAAAGAAAGGACTAAACGATGTCCAAATAAGTAGAATAATGTAAGTGCATAAAATAAGAAATCTGGATAGCTTCCATCCCAAATGCACGTGCTCTCAGAATCCTAAGAGCGTCCCGGTGTACCTGCCGTTAGAACATGAAAGGAATTACGGCTGAGCATAACGCTCAGTGAACGGATATAAAACATGATGAGAATATACTGAATGAAATAGGCGATAGAATACTGAAGCTGTAAGAATGATATGTAACATGAGGTAGAACTCTGCATAAAATCTGAGAAACCTGGTTCATATATACTGATACTGAAATATAACTATGAATTCTGAAAACATGCATTTACTGTATTTTATTTGCCAGAGCTTATATAGGTCACGTGCTGTAACAACCGTGCATGAATAACTGGAGGGGTGACCCCATCATGCTATAGAGGGGTGACCTCTAAATAACTGTGCTGGGTGGAGGGATCAGCTCCAATGTGAAGGATGTAGAGCACACACCACATTCACCCTGATAACTTGTAACACATATAAGCCTAGGATGCATCCATACGCCCCACTAATAATACTGATAAAATGGCCAAGCTGAGCTGAGTGGGACGATGCAGGATATCACTCTCCTGCATGTGAGTCACGACACCGGTGCCTCTAGTGTCGTGGTTACGGTACCTCCGTAACTAGTACATAAACTGGTCGTGCTTGTATATAATGCTCAGACAATTTATTTAGTTATTAACATGATTACTGATAAACTTAAACATATACTGGGGAAAAATATTTGGCTGAAGACGGGGAATCCTAATCATGCATAGAAAGGAAGTCCTTACTGAAAGGACGGAAGATCCGTACCTCTAGTCCAGTAACTGACGAAATGGAAGACTGAAGAATGCTACTCGGGCTTCACGTAAGCTACAACAATTAATAGACGCGAATAAGTTATATGTTCTATATTTACTTTACTGATTTTATTGGTTTCTTATTTATTCATTATATTTCTGGAAGTCTGTACGTATTTTAAACTGATGAATCTGTATTAATAATTATTCCTTAATATATTAACAACCTACTACTAATTACGGTATAACTAAATCTGGCGTTATATTATTACTAAAATAAGTAACTCGTTAAAATATAACGTTTTCTAGTTTATAAGGTTTTTCTAAAGTCATATATAATCTATATAATAAAATTATACTTTTTAATTATTTCAAAACTATTTAATTATAATTTAATTTAAAATATAGTTTAAACCTTTACAAAAATTAATTAATAAAAGTATAATATAAAATCTACCTTTCCCTCATTATAATTAAATCGAGCCTACCGAGATACCCCTTTCTCGGTCGCACTAAAATGATTAAACCAAAATATATAAAACCTGACTTTATGAAATTAGTGAAAGAAATCTGTGTCACTAAAAAGTGTCACCAAAAACTGCATTTAAAAACTGTATATAAATCTGTCCTAATAATTCTGCGACAGAAATATCTGTCACTAATCTGTTGCTAATTTCAATTTAAAGCTGCTATTTTGCTGTCCAAACCTTTACCCACTGATGTACTATGTCTTTCCCACTGATTTCATGTCAAATCCCACTGTTTTGTAAACTAAACGCACCCGTACTTGTAAAACAGCCTGGTTAGGTTTGTTTTTTTTATGGTCGCTGGACCAGCCCTACGCCGCCCCTGTGTGGGTCACGGCTGGGCAGAGAAGGGGTCTACCGAGACTGTAGGGTCTCGGTTTCACGCCATGAACCAACCCCACACCGCTGCAAAACAAACAGCCCCCTTGTTGGGTCGTTGCTGCGGTTCTATCAGCCAAACACCCCTGCGCGCCCTTAGTGGGTTGTGTCTGGTTGGAACAAAAACCCGCCAAGACCCACTGGTCTCGGTTTTATGTGTCTGGCCGAATCAAAACAGCAACCTAACACGTTTATCATATTACATCATACCTAAACATGTTTAATTAGACAACCCCTCGTTCTAGATATTTAGGTTCAAGGATTCGTGATTAAATTAAAAGAAAAAGGAAGATAATTTACATCTTTTGCGTGATAAGAGAGGAAGCAATAACAACTCACGAATTTAAAGATCAGAACACCACTCGATCCCCTTCTTTCTCCTTTTTCTGCCGGCGGTTCATACACCCAAAAACCCTAATTGTTTTGTCTATTTGTTCATTGTATGAGTAAAAGGGGAACCCCCGTCTTTTTTTTTTTTAGACATGTCATGATGGGCTTCAGCCCATTTGTTGTTCCTCCCTTTTTTTTTCTAGCCGCAGCCCCAAACAACAATAAGCATACTCTTTTTTTGAAGTACATGTTCGCGTTAAAATTCCCGCGTGATTTAGTTTCCTGAAACGTAACTATATTTTCCCGTATGCTAAAAATAATATATTCGTAATATGTTCTAAACTTAATAATTATTTTCAACAATAATTATATATAGTTTAAAATAAAGTCGAGGCTGCGTATTTAATATTCGTAACTTTTTAACTACGGGTTTTACAATTCTTCCCCTCTAAAAAGAATAATTCGTCCCCGAATTAAGAACACGACTATACTGGGTTTTACAATTCTTCCCCTCTAAAAAGGAGAAATTCGTCCTCGAATTAAAGGTAATTTAGCTGGTGCAGCTTGGGAAAAGCTGAGAGTATACATAAGCTGACGACGTATAAGCTGAAAGGACGCATAGGTTGAAAGGACGTGGAAACTGAAAAGGCCTATGAGCCGAAAGAATAATTCGTCTTTTAGTTAAGACATAATGTTGCTGAGAGAGTATAAATATGGCATGAACGAAATGATCATGTAACGTGACATGGCTGAAGAAAACATGGAACATAACATGACTGAAAGAACTTAACTGAATACATTGGAGGAAAAGGATGAGAGGTCCGGATGGACTCCTCCGTTTTGAGGGGCCTCCGTTTCGAGGGTCCTCCCGCTCGAAACGATTCCTTCAAAAGATCTAAACATAATAAAAAAAAATCTTGGTCCTATTGACCCTGTCCTGATGAATGCTGAAAATTTTATGGTTCCATACTTAAGATGGATCTTCTGAATCTGATAGAATGAACAAGCTATAGTATGTAGGATGCATGAAACGGTACGTATAAATATCCTGAAAGATAACATTCATATATCTGAGCAAGCTGCTGAAAATATATATAGGGACGAACTATGTGAACAATTTTGAACATGCTACGTGAGCAATTGTGAACGTGGTTCATGACTATATGAGGAACGCTGAGTATGGAATATAGATCATGAATGAGATACGCGAAACATATTGTGAACGTGATACTATAACATATCATAAACGTATGCTGACTGAGGAGGAAATGCCAAACGATACGGCCTGAGATGTGAAACGTCTGCCTAGTTATGGAAAAGTTGTGCTAAACTTGGGTCTGGTTTCTCAAGCTCGGTAATAAACTGTGAAACGCGTATCGTGAGATGGAACACGAACCTGAACGTGAACATTTTAATGAATGCGAATGTGAATTTAAATCATGAGATTAGCACAAATATGGACTGAAATCATATCAAAATGCGAGCGTGAGACACAACCGTGAAAGTGAACGTAAACGTAAAGTGAACGTAAACGTACACGTGATCGTGAACATGAATTCTGTCTAGTATGATGATCGATGGATACCTTGAAATCTTAAGATTTATCATTGAACTTCCTGCAGATCTGCTACTGCGTAATCCTTTCGGATGAAAGAAAACGCGCAGGTTGATTACATGGATGACGATGACTTAGATTGTATCATACTTTTTTTTTGAGTCTGTGGTAACTGATGATGATTTCATGAGATTCCTTCTCATTTCTGTTCAGAAATTTCTAAGGATTATCATGACGGCGTTCTATCTTGAACCTGCGGTATGTTAGGCATTTAGATATGAACATGGCTGCATAATTGTGTGATACTGCTTCTATCAAAATTCTGCCTGATTATAGGACATTTGGTGGAAATCTGGTTGAATAGTCATAAAACATTTTTAGTGAGATCTATCGGCAATTTCTGCGGTAGTAGTCAATTGAGTTCTAGAAAATTATACTTCGTTCACAGGCGTCAGTCGGGACCATCAGGTGATGGCCTTCACCTGCGCAGGATTGTCTGAAATTTCTTTCTGTTGAAATGTGGTGGCTCAGAAATGCCACTTTGTTCAAGTGAGATTTATATCTGGAAAGTTGTGTATATAAAAAAATAACTCCTATTGAAGATTCGGTACAATTGTGAGAAGATGAGTCTCGTATTCTTCTCTAGTATTAGGCATATCAGAATGTGATGAATGAATATACTGATGATATTGCATGAGAGTCATAAAAAAAATTTATTCATAATTTCATAATCTAACTGGAGCGTTAGGGAGCTCAGAAGTATAAAATCAAAATTTTTAGAGAGACTATAACATGTTCAACAGCAATCTGGAAAACATCATGTTCTTCTCTCACCACTGTTGGTGGCATGATCTCGAATTGTTCTGGAAAATATTTAAGTCATCGTAGCAGGTCAGGTAACCTCCTATTCGTGGAATGAGTATCGTTTTATGAATGGTACCGGCCTTCTTTCTGATAGACAGAAACGATACACCTCCTGGTGGTGCGTTAAGGCGAATAAAGCCTCGTTCCGGTAATTCTTGCAGCAATTGCTGCAACTCTTTTAACTTAGCTGAAGCCCTGTGATCAAGAATTCTGAAAACATGTTCTGTTCTTGAGACTAGCTCGATGTTTAAATTTCTGTCTCGTGGTTAGGAAGGAATTTCTTGAAAACTTTCTGAAATTATATCCGGAACTCTGGAATAATCTGCTGATCATGAATTTAAGGAATTTCAGAAGTGAATCTATAGCAGGTAGGTAAAAGTCTTCGTAGCTATGGACTGACAAGCTACGTGCTTGTAATGTAGACGTATGTACTGATTTTTCTGACAGAAGGTATAATGAATATATTTGGGATTTAGTAAAAACGGATCTCGTCATTAACTGAAAATAAGGCTTTAATAAATATGGTGATACTGTTGAGTCCTTTCTGGCTGAGAGGTAGGGGACTACCTGATTTAAGATAAAGCTGACACAGGAATACGTGAAGTAACGTGGTGACTTCCACTGAGTGGGTTCATCTGTAACCTCACATAACGATTACCGTGTGTTTAATCTGAATAATAATCTAGTGGTGGTGACTGAATTTTAATGGTCTGATTCATGCGTGGCATAATAGAACGGGTATACCCCTTTCTGAAGGGTACCCTAAATTTCTGAGGGCCTGGTTTAGAAACATACTGGAGTTATGAGTTCTGACTCGTATTTTGAGGAAAGATTCGTATGACGTGTACCATGACTGGTGTCCTAATATGTGTCTTCCGAAAAGATACCTGAGGCCTATGCCTTGACTGATGTCTTGACACGTGTTTTAGTAGATGAATCTGAACAAGGTTAAAAATTTTGGTAACTGCTAGGATTGGCGGACTGGTTAGACTACTGACCTCTGTATTTCTGGTCACGTCCGTTCTGGAGTTCCGATGGTTACTGACTGATTAATTATAAGCACGGTGGTTGTCACTACTGCTTTGTTTTTCAATTTATGACGGTCATCATCATAACCGTGATTCATGTAACTATTCTGCTGAGTGGCCGGCTGAGTTCCGGTTCCCACTCTTCTGAATGAACGGTTAGCTGAGTAACGTGTGACAGCTAACTGAGGAAGTAAGGCATGGACTAGAATGGTAGTGTCCGATGGTTGGAATTTACTCTTGTCAGAAATTTCAAATTTATAGTTTTCGTCCTTGCTCTGCAGTGTCTTTATAGTATAACAGCATCACCATCAGCATCTTGAGAAATCTCCAAAGTATCAGCAGCATCAGCAATTGTGAGGTCTTCAAAGTGTTCGCAGCATCAGCATCTGGTAAAATATCGACAAGTAGAAACACATGAGATGATTGAGGATCGATTAGTAATATCCATGGAGTAGGGTACCGGGAGTACACCTAGACTACTGTACATGAAGTACAAAATGAATACTGCACATGGAGCGTATCTGAGGCACTGTACGTGGAGTACACATGAATACTGTACATGGAGTATAACTGAGACATTGTACATGGGGTACATGTGTATTACTGTACATGGCACTGGTGGAAATTTTATGGGATGATCGATACTGGTGTCGCTTTTCTGACATGATCAAGGAGATAAATTGATTTAAACGGTAGTAAACTGATCTGAAATAAGTAACATGATAGGCTAACAATTCCTGCCTCGACTTACTGCTGTTTGTATCGAGGCTGAAAAGTATGATAAATCATGATTGGCCTTCATTAATCATGAAGCATGATTAATGAAGGCCAATCATGATTTATCATAAAAATGGGTTTTACTGAAATTCTTGAGTATCTTAACTTGAAAACATCATTACATTGCTGAAAACATAATCCTCGTAAGGAGACATGAAACTGACTCGGCGTGGAAGCGATATTAACTTGAGATTGTGAAAACAGGATCGTTACAAAGAACATAAGAGTATGATTAACTAAAGTTTAACATCAACTAATGCGGATGGCTATGGTTCAATCCATAACATTCAAGGAAGAAAACATGTGACTAAGTATGGGTGATTCTGGTTCGATCCATACTTGTCAAAATGTATGAGAACTGTCATGTATATAAATTTACAATCTGAGACTAAATATGGTTGGCTGTAGTTCAAACCATACTTGTCAAAATTTTATGAAATGTCATGATATGACAAAGGTGAATAACTATGGATCGGTTCAAAATAGCATTTGACTGAAAATCATGAAATTTGACCTGAATAATGGTGAACGGTTATGGCTGGTTCACTAATTAATATTTGACTGAAAACATGAATCTGACACGAGTAAGGGTAAACGCATATGGTCGGTTTACCAATACAAACTCTGAACGGACAAGGGTGAACGCCTATGGTCGGCTCAACAAAACGAAAATTCGTTAAAAGCACATGCGACTAAATATGGCTAGTTATGTACCAACCTTTTACTTAGTCAAAACTTTAAGAAAACTGACTGATAGATGAAGAAAACTGACTGAATAATCCATGAGAAACATGAAAGATAACAACGCCAAAATCTGGAAGTTCCTGGTGACTACCCACTAGTCACAGGTCAAGTTTTAGAGCCTACAGGTCGAACCTTGCGCTCTGATACCATAATTGTAACACCCCACTTGGATAAGTGGACCGTTACGTGTATTTATGGCGTGTCATCAAAGCATAAGGTAAATGTACTAAAACATTAAATGACCATAACGGAATTACCGGAATCAAACATCGGTAATCCAACCAAAGCTTAAAACATGAAAAATAAAATACTGAAAGAAAGGACTAAACGATGTCCAAATAAGTAGAATAATGTAAGTGCATAAAATAAGAAGTCTGGATAGCTTCCATCCCAAATGCACGTGCTCTCAGAATCCTAAGAGCGTCCCGGTGTACCTGCCGTTAGAACATGAAAGGAACTACGGCTGAGCATAACGCTCAGTGAACGGATATAAAACATGATGAGAATATACTGAATGAAATAGGCGATAGAATACTGAAGCTGTAAGAATGATATGTAACATGAGGTAGAACTCTGCATAAAATCTGAGAAACCTGGTTCATATATACTGATACTGAAATATAACTATGAATTCTGAAAACATGCATTTACTGTATTTTATTTGCCAGAGCTTATATAGGTCACGTGCTGTAACAACCGTGCATGAATAACTGGAGGGGTGACCTCATCATGCTATAGAGGGGTGACCTCTAAATAACTGTGCTGGGTGGAGGGATCAGCTCCAATGTGAAGGATGTAGAGCACACACCACATTCACCCTGATAACTTGTAACACATATAAGCCTAGGATGCATCCATACGCCCCACTAATAATACTGATAAAATGGCCAAGCTGAGCTGAGTGGGACGATGCAGGATATCACTCTCCTGCATGTGAGTCACGACACCGGTGCCTCTAGTGCCGTGGTTACGGTACCTCCGTAACTAGTACATAAACTGGTCGTGCTTGTATATAATGCTCAGGCAATTTATTTAGTTATTAACATGATTACTGATAAACTTAAACATATACTGGGGAAAAACATTTGGCTGAAGACGGGGAATCCTAATCATGCATAGAAAGGAAGTCCTTACTGAAAGGACGGAAAATCCGTACCTCTAGTCCAGTAACTGACGAAATGGAAGACTGAAGAATGCTACTCGGGCTTCACGTAAGCTACAACAATTAATAGACGCGAATAAGTTATATGTTCTATATTTACTTTACTGATTTTATTGGTTTCTTATTTATTCATTATATTTCTGGAAGTCTGTACGTATTTTAAACTGATGAATCTGTATTAATAATTATTCCTTAATATATTAACAACCTACTACTAATTACGGTATAACTAAATCTGGCGTTATATTATTACTAAAATAAGTAACTCGTTAAAATATAACGTTTTCTAGTTTATAAGGTTTTTCTAAAGTCATATATAATCTATATAATAAAATTATACTTTTTAATTATTTCAAAACTATTTAATTATAATTTAATTTAAAATATAGTTTAAACCTTTACAAAAATTAATTAATAAAAGTATAATATAAAATCTACCTTTCCCTCATTATAATTAAATCGAGCCTACCGAGATACCCCTTTCTCGGTCGCACTAAAATGATTAAACCAAAATATATAAAACCTGACTTTATGAAATTAGTGAAAGAAATCTGTGTCACTAAAAAGTGTCACCAAAAACTGCATTTAAAAACTGTATATAAATTTGTCCTAATAATTCTGCGACAGAAATATCTGTCACTAATCTGTTGCTAATTTCAATTTAAAGCTGCCATTTTGCTGTCCAAACCTTTACCCACTGATGTACTATGTCTTTCCCACTGATTTCATGTCAAATCCCACTGTTTTGTAAACTAAACGCACCCGTACTTATAAAACAGCCTGGTTAGGTTTGTTTTTTTTATGGTCGCTGGACCAGCCCTACGCCGCCCCTGTGTGGGTCACGGCTGGGCAGAGAAGGGGTCTACCGAGACTGTAGGGTCTCGGTTTCACGCCATGAACCAACCCCACACCGCTGCAAAACAAACAGCCCCCTTGTTGGGTCGTTGCTGCGGTTCTATCAGCCAAACACCCTTGCGCGCCCTTAGTGGGTTGCGTCTGGTTGGAACAAAAACCCGCCGAGACCCACTGGTCTCGGTTTTATGTGTCTGGCCGAATCAAAACAGCAACCTAACACGTTTATCATATTACATCATACCTAAACATGTTTAATTAGACAACCCCTCGTTCTAGATATTTAGGTTCAAGGATTCGTGATTAAATTAAAAGAAAAAGGAAGATAATTTACATCTTTTGCGTGATAAGAGAGGAAGCAATAACAACTCACGAATTTAAAGATCAGAACACCACTCGATCCCCTTCTTTCTCCTTTTTCTGCCGGCGGTTCATACACCCAAAAACCCTAATTGTTTTGTCTATTTGTTCGTTGTATGAGTAAAAGGGGAACCCCCGTCTTTTTTTTTAGACATGTCATGATGGGCTTCAGCCCATTTGTTGTTCCTCCCTTTTTTTTCTAGCCGCAGCCCCAAACAACAATAAGCATACTCTTTTTTTGAAGTACATGTTCGCGTTAAAATTCCCGCGTGATTTAGTTTCCTGAAACGTAACTATATTTTCCCGTATGCTAAAAATAATATATTCGTAATATGTTCTAAACTTAATAATTATTTTCAACAATAATTATATATAGTTTAAAATAAAGTCGAGGCTGCGTATTTAATATTCGTAACTTTTTAACTACGGGTTTTACAATTATACTCATTAGGCTCTACCAAAGTTTTACCTTCGGTTCCTATCTCGACCTATTTTATTCTTGCTTCGCTTCTATACACACTTCCTTCTCTTTCCTCAACTCATACCATACATCACGATGTGATGCTTCCCATCGTTTCTTCCCTTGCCATAATCCTTCATAAGGCATTCCATACGTATTAGGCTAACTTTTACGCCAAAACCCTCTATTCCATCACATTCGTACGCAATCCTTCCAACTTCTCAACTACGTGACTTCTCATTCCTCTTGAATATGAGATGAATTAGTTTGTCTATCGACTATCACCCAACTCTCGTCGTACTTATTCCTCCACCGCATTATGTATCCCTTTCACCAACTTTGTCCTTACATCACCCTTTCTAAGCTACTCCTATCTATGTAGGAAGTATAGTCTACGTCCCTTTTCTCCATATGATTGTCCAAGCCACGCAACATACATGTTGACGCGTTCTCTGCTTTAGACAACTCAACTCGTGCAACCTACATCCTTCATCCAAACCACCCTAATACGCCATCCATATAGTCTTAGCTTCACTTCATTCTTCTTATTCCAGGTCTCATCAACCATGCCTGCCTTTCCCAGATGGTACTTGGCCTTGCAATTTTCTTTCACCACTTAACCCTACCCATCACCTTTGTCAAATGTTCAATCAAGATGATTGAGTATGTGTTGGAGACGTTCATGATCCGTATAGATCATTCTCTACGTCTCGTACACCAAATGCCTCTAGCATTCTAGGCAGATATAACAATCCAGCTCTACTAATTAAGTCATATCTAGTTCTTCCAAATCTTCAGTTCTTGCAACATATAAGCAATCACCTTTCTTTGTCGTTCTCGTACACATCCAAATCATTGCTCCACGTATCGTCATGCTTTGCGAACTCATCCAGTCATTCCGATAATGCCAAGATCGGCTCATTATCCAATCCACCTCTTCAGCCTCCAAAATGCTTCCTCATCCTTCTTCACTTTGCCCCTTGCTGGTTCCATGATATGCCATCATCTCTAACTACTCATCATGGTAAACTTAATACTAAAAACTCACACCCGAAAATCTCACGTATAACTCCACTCCAAAACCAACACATAATTCGCCTCACTCTCCTTCTCAGATTTGAGTAGTTCAAGATGTTGTCGACGCTCCCGATGACAACTCGTTTATACACGTTCATGCACACTTGGTTCATTGACACCATGAAAACCGCTAGTGCTTTGGCGAATCCAAATGCATAACCGTAAACCCAAAGCTTTCATACAACATCCTTAGCAGTTTCAACTATGTCCTCCTTGCACCCTCTCTTAGCGGCAATACGAATAAATTCCTACCTCGTTCTACTTGCAAAATTCTACACGCATCTTAAAAGGCCGGTACTTCCTCTCATCAGACCACTCAACCTCTTTCCACATCCAATCTACTACTAAGCAACTCAACTTTTATCCGACATTACTTGCAATCTCTAACAGCTCTTGTTTTTAAATCACTCCATCAACGATTTGCCTTGGAAGGGCACTAACTACAACTCCTATCACTTCTCCTACTTGCTCTATTTATGGTTCTACCTCACAGTAATAGGCAAACCTACTAAATTTCAGGAAATTTTCGGAAAACTTACATGCCCTACGAACAATCACAAATACCTTTGAGGTATTACATCCCCTTCCAACACTCTCTATGGCGCGTTACTTGTGTTAATATCCCACAAATCTCTATTCACCTCCTTGGTACTCCTAAGAGACCTCATGACCACACTAGTTCGTCTACGAACTTCTTTCCTCCCCACTAAGGGTATTCCGATCGTTCTCTCATGGCCACCTACTTAATCGTGTAGGCGCGACCAAGTCTTTCATATGACTACCTCAACACTCCCGAACAATACGATACCAAAACTACATCCTGAATCCATCAGATACGATCAACGAATCAAACCCACGGATAACTAACGACATTTCACGTGCACCAGTTAAAACAAGTCAAAAACCATGAGACTCAAAAGAAAAATCAAACCCAAAACGTGTATCAATTCAAAATGACCCATCACAACGAAAAATAATCCAAGAAACACCCAATGGCAACCAAACATATTACGCCCCGCGACATATTATTTAAACCGTGCAAAAGATCGACTTTTCCAAAAGAATATATATCTTTTTTTATCTATTTATTATTACCTTCCACATCTATGTGACTCAAACAATCTACAAACAACCCTCTTGACGAACTCAAAACTCAACTCAAAAACTAGGTATCCCGTGCATCCCAAATCATAAAAATAAACTACTATTCAAACTCAACCTTTAACCCGACACTTGTACAATAATTCCGGCCAAGATACTGACCTCCCATGACTATACCATTCTGAATATTTGAAAAGTACGTTCCGAGTACATAATTTTTGGCTTTTGAATCACTCAAAAAGCTCTAAAAACGAACAAGTTATGACCAAAACAATTTTATACTAGTTGTTTTAAAAACTAAAGAATAAACTTAGTGATTAATGCAATCCTTTTAAATGAAAGATATAATTGTATGTGTAACCTTCATAAACTCAATTTAACCTCGTATTAATAATTATAAATGACGTGAATCGGTTAAACCCAATTATATAAACTATGTAAGTAGAAAGAAATTTTACTTTGCTCTATTTTAAAGAAAGTCTTTTAGAATTTGAAATAAATAAGTGTTGATTAAAAAGAAGTCTTATGTTGCACCTTGTTTCAAACACGACTCCAACACCTTACCCTTATTTTAACGAATACAACCAACTATCTAACCCTATAATAGATTTCCAAGTCCCCCTTTTTCTCAATATATACCGACCAAAAGAAATGTAAGACCTAACACAAAAGATTTCATTATTTCAAAAGAAATCCCAAGTTACTTCAATAGACTTAAAACCAAGAACACCATTTTAGAACGTACACGTGAAATACGAAACTCAAAGAATACGCTACAAGACACACTTCAAAAGATCCAAAACGTCGTTGAAACTCCCCCAAACTCGAGCTCTAATAAATAGTTTAAACACAAGAGAGTACCAGGTACGTTCAAGTTATAATAGCTACTGAACGACCGTAAATCATAACATAACATCTATTAGTATATATACATCCGCATATGTATACCTATCAAATCTCCCAAACATACTCGTTATCATACATGTCACGTCAATCAATCGCTTTATACACTCGTTTTTCCATACGAGTAATCACCTTCTCACCATCTCACCATGCCACAACAAGGCACAAAACCCATATATTATACGTATACCCAAATTCTACATCTCATCATATACAAGCATGTACTAACCCTCTTTCATGCAATCATACTTGAGAACCCATTGAAGTTGTGGTACTTGTATAACTATGTTGGCCACCATACTTATACAATTACCCTTCCCCCAATGCACTCCCTCCTATGATGACACTTATAAGAATCAATACAACATATAACACATAATCCATCTACTCACATAAGCTCATAACCACATAAACAATAAAGTCCAAAACTCCATCTATTAAAATAACATAGTAATACTCTTGGAATACAAAAATCCATAGTCTAGCTAAAACAGCATAGACTAAATCCAAAACGAAAACATCATCACTTATAAGTCATGTCGCCCGTAAGAGTGGAAACAGCTTAAAACCCTTCCTATCCACCTACTCCTAGTAACTCGAACCACCACACGATTCTTAGGGAACATGACTTAAACATCAAAAGAAAAATAACATACCTTAGGTATGTAAAATAACTCGATAAAAGATAGAAACTACCTTGTACTAAATTATGTACTATAATGTACAATTTAAGCAAAATACAACAGTGACTAGCGTGGACGATTATGGTTCAACCCCATTAGTCACAAACCCGAAAAGAAAATAACATGTGACTAAGTATGAACATACTACGGTTCAATTCATACTAGTCAAAACATCGCAATAAATAACATCCAAACACATCAATTATTATAAAATGCACACATACTACTATGACGCCTATATGCAGGGACCCTTAAGCTATAGACTAGGCTACGCGACTAGGCAACCTAATTCTCTATAACCATGGCTCTGATACCATTCTGTCACACCCCACCATGGCGGAATATGGGGCGCGACGTATGGATATCATCACAACAAACGGTGTCTCTATAGAGAAAACTAAAATGCAAATATAATGTTATAAATGGCGACACAAATGTAATGACAATATCTCAACAAAGCAGGAGTCTAGGTAAGTAGGTAACAGTCCTACCACTTACCCAAGACAAACAATAAACATAAACCAAACAAACATATAGGTGCCAACATGTATCACTTATCAAAAAAACATAAAGGTAAACTAAGAAGGAACGGGGATCTCCTTCTATATGCAATCCTAAGGCATCCAAGTCTAGCCACTTCTATCCTCAAGCTTAAACACATTCACACCTGAAAGAGACACTAAAACACGTCAACATAAAGTTGGTGAGAGTCATAGGTTTAGACTCTAACGCTAAATCAGTTATAAGCTGTGAATAACAACCATCAACACAATAACATATGGACAATGTGCTAAAAGTATGCATTAACAACTAGCATTCAAGATTAATCAATTATCACAATTCCAAGGCATCACGCCTTACCAACAACCACAATTTCCAAGGCATCACGCCTCACCAAACACCATAATTTCCAAGGCATCACGCCTTACCAATAACCATAATTTCCAAGGCATCACGCCTTACCAAACACCATGATACCATAGGCTCCCATACACATATGTACCTTTCCGATCCAAATCATACACAAACAAGAATCACATAGTAGTTAATCACATACTGTACACACAAGTCCATCTCAAACCTTAAAAACATTCACAACATCAATTTATAAATAACTCAACACAGTGTCTCTTCCATCCCATCTGGAAGTCAAAATCAATAGTAAACATGGGACTATGAAACTCACCTAATTGCTTCTCCAAAAGTCCTCGCACTAGCAACAAGCTAACAAACCAAAAACACGCAATCAAAATATGAACCAATCACTAAGATGGCTCATCAACCTATGATGGACATCTAGCCTACTTCCATATAAATACCTCATTGATAAGCTCTAATCACCCCATTACCCTTCTTTAACAAGTCCTTAACTTGGTTAAGTTTAATAACTATCCCGTTCATATTTTACACAAAACAGTCCCAGTTTTTAGGTCTCAAAACTTTAAGTCAAACGTCCACTTAAACATACCCATGGTTTCTGTAAAAGGAATATTCATACTTTTACATATGTTAGCTAAAACCTCCCACTTTCCCTAACCTTAAAGCTACTGTTAAGGCCCCGATATATGTATATATATTGCTACCTATCCAGAATTCACTGATTTTAAACGTATGAAAAGTTTGTTACAATTAGGGGGTCTTACCCTAAACCACAACCTTAGCCCAAGTGCAGATACTTACTATAATATATAAAACATCTCTCATGTTCGTGAGAAGATCCCAATGCAACCCTAAGTACCCCAAACAACCCAAAACTTAAAAAGAAAACAGGCTGACTTCAAAACTGTTTTGACCTCCGACTGTTGTAACCTGTTTTTGACCCACTTTCCGACCTCCAATTTAGTTCTAGTTTCTTGCATTGGAAAGCCACTTCAATTAGCTTTCCAGGGATATTTGGATCACAAAATAAAAGTTTGTAGATCTCCCTATATGATCAAAATAATGGCCCAAAATTCTGCCTAGTTTTTAAAAACGGGTTTAATTAATTTAACCTAATTAATTACCCATAACCCCATTAATTACAAACCCTGAAACATCTAATCATTATAATATCATTAAAATAAAGATTATTATTTAAACTTTAACCTAAATCCATCATAAGATGATTGAGAAAGAATTAAAACACTTTAATTAAAAAGAGTATTAAAGATTTTACCTTAGAATTTTTGAAAGAAGAAAAATTAATGAAGAACTCTAACACCACCATTGATGCCGACTTGAAGGTGATCTCCATGGGTTTTATGAAGTGTTTTGGTTAATAAAAAGTATTTATATAGTTTCCTAACAAGTCCTTGGCCCATTACAAAAGCCCGGTTCCCTTTTTCCTTTTTTTCCCTTTTCTTTTCTTTTGATTCGTCCCAAACCGCCTCATATATATATTTTTTTATTTTTTTTTCTTTTTATTGTTAATTAATATCTTATTAATATTACCTTAATTTACCTTAATTTATTTCAGCTCCTAAAGCTTTCAAAACCTCAAAACCGTAAAACTAGTCAAATTTACGCGTTTTACCGTAAATGACGTAAAATATACACTTTTATAAAAAATCTCAAATTTTGAAATAAACTTTATAACTAAGTCCCAAATGACTTAAAACCATCCCGAAAAATATTCATATGACTAATTACCTCATCCGAGACCTCTAAATGCTAAACCGTAAATCGTAAAAATACGATTTTCTATAATACATATACGTATACGTAAAACCACTAAATAACACCATCTCATTTCATAATCACTACCATGTGAACTCATGAACATGAAATCATCACACATCGTTTCACTCACAAGGTACCCCGTACCGGAAACGATATCCAAACCACAATCTATACACTCCAATTAGCACATCAACATGTAAAGACACGTAACTAGCACAAAATAAAACTAAGTGACGAACCTCAAAACCAGGATTGTCACACTAATCCTACATGGCACCCTTGAAAGATGACATGGCACCCTTGAAAGATGACATGGCACTATTCAGATTTTCAGAAATGTAAAAATAATGTCACTAGCCAGATTCGAACTTGGTACGTGGGGTTTAAAGCCCATGCACACAAATACTGTGCTATTAATACTTTGGTGATTATGTTTGGAAAACCTTATTACAATCCTTTAAATTTTCTATTATTAATATCTATACCTAATTTTCGGATCAAACAAGAAACATATATGTCTCATGATTTTTAGATTTTTGACTTTCTTTTTTTTTGTAATAATTCATTATCAATAGATAACATCCCTAATTCACAGCCGCGTTTGTTTTTTATTTCAAATCATTTCCATTGTTATCTTTTTGGTGGGTTAATGTTTTTACAATTTCAAAATCAATTCACGAGATTTTCTCATGATTTTAGAAACCGAAAATCATTTTTAATTCGTTACAACTCAAAACCCTATTTTATGGGTATAAATAGAGTGTTTAGTCACTCATATGAATCATATTCTTCAACCCATCTCATTGTTAAATTCCCAAAAAAAAACATGAGTCAATTATCAGGGAAGAATGTAAAAAAAATGGGTTACCAAAAGACAATTGGTTATTCAGGTTAGAATTTTATGAAGAATGGGTCATATGGAGGTGCTGGAGGATCGGGTGGATCAAAGGGCTGGTGGATCAAAAGGCTTGGGCGGTTCTTCTGTCTCTGGAGGTATGTTTTTTTTATGATTTTAACATATTTTGATACTTTTCATTAGTTCATTATTGAAGCATTTTCTACCTATTATTGTTAAACAATATGTCAGGAGATGGTCACAAAGAAACCAAAATTACACCTATAGCCGATGTTGATCCTATGTTGGACAACATTTCGATCAAAGGAATGTGTATTTGACTTTGGCATTCTCACCGAATCAATGTTTCTCATGATCCGTATAGCCTAGATTTGGTTTTGCAAGATGAGCAGTTATATTATTTACAATGTAATATGTATTTAGTTATTAATGAGCTTGATTAGATTTTGACAAGAACATTCTCCATTTGCAGAACAACAGAATACAAGTGTATATTAAAAAGTGGTTCATGTTTCGTTTCGAACCATTGTTTCAAGAAGGGCAGTGTTACATTATTTCCAACATCGGTATTGCCAAAAATGGTGACAGACCACCTTTGTTACCTCACATGTACAAGATTAGTTTTTTCAGATCAACCACGGTAACCAGGACTGATCTGTTTGACAACAATACTCATGGGTTGGTTCTTGAGCCGTACAACCATCTTTTGGACACTGAACAACATGAATATGCTAAAAATGACGTTGTTGGTATGTATTTATAGTTTTGGTTTCCTATAAATATTTATTTGATTATACAGAGTAATTAAACCATATTTACTAATGTACAATATTTCATTATTTAAAACAGATGTTATTGGTTCGGTTGTTGGTATTGGTGACATTGACCCTATTATGTGTGCTACTGGGAAAAAATCCGTAGAACGGTTATTGTTGAAGATGATGAGTATGTTTTATAATCTGTTTAATGTACTTTAAATTTAATATCATGGTAACTACATCATAACCATATTAATATGCTATGTTTGTATATGACATAGGCAAGCGTTTGGATTGCACCTTTTGGGACACATAGGCCTCAATGTGGGACGAGTATGCTAATAAACAGGATCAGATGGGACATGTTGTGTTCATACATTAGCTAGCCAAAGTGAAGTATTGGGATGGTAATTGCTTTTTTGATATTATTATTAATAAGCAATTCTTTTTTATATAGTTATTTCATAATATTTACACATCTGATTTGAAGCAAGGGTTCCCGCAATTCACAATGCTCTGTTTGGCACCAAGATTTATGTTAACCGTGACATACGTGAGATAGTTGCTTTGAAAAACAGGTTCGGTTATTTTGTTACATTTTTTAAATATTGTATGCACATTTGATGAAAACAGGCATTTGTCGTTTCACTATGATTAAATGCACGAAACTGTATATATCCTATCTTCATTTTATGTATGAGACAGTTTCCTTTAATTTATTCATCATACCTTTTTTTGTATGATATTGTTCCCGTTCTAGATATCTTACTTTGCTTACACCATAATACTGATTTTTCTATAAATATTGTATACACAGTTTATGAATATTGTCATTTGTCGTTTCCTATAAAAAAATACATATCACATGTCTTAATTTTGTATGAATATTGATATTGTATGATAGGATTCAAGAGTGTGAAGGGTATGATCCCTCTCAATTTAAGATTGAAGTATTTGCTCATGAGGTTAGGGTTGTTTCGATTGCTGAGTTTTTCCATGGATGTGTGAAAAAGATGGTTGGTGGTATTCGAGATTGCGAACCGGTTAGTGACATGTTATACTGTATTTGCTTTATACATGTAGATTTATTTCTCTGTTTTAAATTGACTATATACGCCACTTTTAAATGTGTGTATACCAGGATAGCCATTGCATTGTGTACGCCACAATCCATAGGATCCACAGAGAACATGGATAGGCCTATCCTGCGTGTAAACAATGCAACAAAAGGGTTGATACTATTCAACATGCCAATCGCAAGCCGTCTTTTATATATGAGGACCATGGGAATGTTCAAGTTGCATCCCGGTAAAAATTTATTGTTTTCTTTATCCCAAGTAGTAGCATTTAAACCATAAATAGCAGTTAGACTATAAAGGTAATCTTTTTTTGCTATAGGTTAAAGGTGATTGTGCGTATTATTGACGAGTCTACTTCAGCGCCTATTGTGTTATTCAATAACAACTTTTTCAAACTATCTGGTTATACGGCCTGGGCGCTTATGGAAAAACATGATATGTATCCTGATACTTACTGGCCTGAAGAATTGGATCAAATTATTAGAAAAGAATGTTTGTTCAAAATTTTCTTTCTGAATATAATGTGAACAACAACAACCACAATTACCGCTGTGATGCTTTTTTGAGGATGTTGCATTGATAAACCACTTTAAGAAAGACTTTCTTAATGAGGAACTAAATGAAGAGGTAAAATTTCATACTTATACTTTTATTACATTTTTTGAATCATTCGTATATGATTATAACTTACATTTCATATAGGTACAAAATGATGAATTCTCTACGCCAACTACTATGATAAACCATGTTACCATGGTTGATACATCTGCGACCCGTGTCCTTGAATTGGAATCACCCTCTAGTGTAAATGAGTCATCTGGTAGCGGGGAAAGTTCAGGATCAAAGAAGAGGTGAGTCTTGATTGATCTTGATGACATTTATAGTGAGCCCGAAGAGGAAGACGAGAATCCAAAGGAGCTCGTTGCAGTCAAAGTGGAGCTTGAAGACTAAACTTCATTTTGTTTTTAGTTTCTCTTTTTATTGAATGCAATTTTTCATTTTATTGGAAATAATTTTACTTTCTGGATATGTATGTTTTTTAACCATGCACATGTTAAACTTTAAAGTAAGGATTTGTGAACTTTTTTCCAGTTATATGGTATTTTGACTTTAATTTCACCATATGTTCATTTACTTTTGCATTTTTGTATATTTTATTTTTAGACTACTTATATATGGTTTCCATATGTTATATGTTGTATGTAAGTATACTTATGGAACAAAAACAAAGTTTTAAAAATATTTTTAAACCTTTTGTATACAATACAGCTTATACTGCTATTTTCAAACTCAGTTTTCTAAAACATAGTTTGTTTTTACAATATTTTTATGTTACAAGATATTTAATTAACCCTTAAGATTTTGAAACATACCTTTTTTCCAGCCGAGTTTTTTGGAAGAATTTGTCAATGATTTTATAAAACCGTTTTGTTTTTACATGCCAAAAATGTAGATTGTTAAAGATTTACACAATGGTGAAAATTTTGGTATTTATTATCATTTATTTGTTTCTAAAACAACATAAGATTAGCCTTTTATAAATATTGGTTTGATAAACATACAATAATCAGAGGTTTATATCATCTTCACTGGCTGCACCAAACCTTATAATGGATGAAAATTTTGTCAAGCATTCCCTTAAAGGCAAGACAAGTATTGGTGTTCCGCACCTTGCTTCTCTTGAACCATATGTTGACCGAAAGACCGATACTGTCGGTTGTGATAAAAAGTCCATCTCAACAAAGGACAAAGTTGAGATGCAATTAAGTTTCTTGCATCAATTTTTGAACATGGTAAATATTCAAATAGAAGTCCAGGTAATCTTGCGAACGTATTTAATTTGTTTCTTTCTAACAGTTATAAAAATGACTGTATGATCCGAATTATTTTGATGCATTTTTTTGTTGCAGATGATCTCGATGAATCCATCACGTTTGACTGGCTAAAATTTAACGTTGGAGATCCTAAAGAATATCAAAATGTTCTTGATGGTGTACAAGAGAGGCTTTCAAAGATAAATTATTTGATCAACCAAATTCGTGCAATAGGTCATGAGTAAGTGACGATGATGTTGTTGATTTGAATTTCTTCAAGCAAGATTAAAGGCCATTTGAGTTGAAAAAGTTTATCAAGTCATATTTTTATTTACGCAATGTGGTATGATAACAATCGTTAGCGTTTTGTTTTTATGATTTTGCTTTCAAACTTTATCATTCTGATACTTATGTAATTTAGTTAGAAAATTTTTCATTTGCATCGTCATTTAAAAGTAAACTGAATAAGCATAATCCCAACTCCAACACACTCTTAACATAAGTAAACTGAATAAACATAATACCAACTCCAACACACTCTTAACATAAGTAAACTAAATAAACATAATCCCAACTTCATACACCATTAATACTAATGTTATGAAAAGTAGATGTTATTAACATAATTTTTGGCAGGCGTATTAGATGAAACTACATATTCTACCTGTTCATAAACCATTATAAGTAATTGGTATCAAATCAAAAATGCACTTACCAAAAATCCACAACCCTAAATAATCTACTAAACTTATAAGTTTAGCAACCATTAACATCAGTCCCAAAATATACAATACCATGATAATTTAAGGAATTGTCTAACAAACATCAAACACCAAGCAATCTTCTTTTTCACCATCACTATCGTATACCTGAATATTTCTCACATACTTCAACATTAGCATTTTATCGTAGTGAAACCTACATGCCTTTCCAAAGTCCCTCCATTTTCCTTCAAGATTGACATGATTAGTGCTTGACGGCTTCTCATTGTGATGGTATGTTACATACGCATCCAACATTGTTGATCATGGTGTTTGAGCAGAGCCCTACGGTAAATATGCATTGGATGATCCTCCATCATCGAAGCTTTGATTGCCTAACAAATTGCAGATCAGATAGATGTTTAAGTGAACTATATCATATTTATGTATAGGTTATTAAAATGTTGTTAATTTAGTAAACGAACAGTTACCAGTCTTTGCTTATCCACAGTTGATGAGAATGGCCTGTAAAATGCATGAGACTTTTCTACAAAATGCTTAGAATGATGTGGCCATAAACACACGTGCTGCATCCTCTCATCAGCTGCAAATTTTTATAATAACCAATCAACTATAGATATTATACAATTTTATTTATAAAAAAAGAAGCTTTTCATTAGTCGATCATACCATTTTTTGAATAAGAAAGCTCCCTTTGTCGTTTCTTCAGGTTGGTTATACCAGACACTACTGGAAGTGTTATTGGATTCCCGTCCATTGCAAACGCTATTAGGGCGAGTCTGCTATGATTTTGTTTTGTGAACACTACATACATATCGTCCTTAAACTATAGTCCATTAGCCAATGCAGTCCAATCTGTTCCATTCAGCTGATACTTGAAGACCCCGAGGCTTTCATCAGATTCCACCCTTTGATATCCGATGGTATAGTTCTCATTGTTTGCCGATATAATCAATGGTTCATTGTGATTAAAGCCAGTCGGGAAGGTTATCGGAACCTTCTGCGCATAATCATCAAACGAAAAATAACATAACTAATGGTGTGTTATTGAAAGAGTTATTTTCATTCTATATAAGTATGTTATTTAAAACATATTTTCCATTCATAAGACGTTTACTATATATGTAAAGTTACCTGTGCATACTCTTCATATGGCAAGAACGTGTCAACAATCTTTTGGTATGTTAGTTATGACATTATACCCGCCGCATTCGATTCCATCGATACCATATCCAGTAACGTAAAACGTGTCATCTCCCTCTTCAATGAAATGCATCAATACTACAATTTCCATGCTCTCACGACAAAACTCAGACCACCTTTGACCTTCAACCCGGATGTTTCCACTATTTGGCACCTTTTATTTCGCATTTGAACCGGTATAGATCGTTACTTGTCAAGCACATGTGTCTATTCCTATTATAATAACCTTCCCTGAAAAACGACGGTAGGACCTGCAAATTATATAAAAGTTCAAGAAATATGTTTAATTTTATTATAACGGCATATAAAAAAATAGTTATTTTTGACACTGTTGTTTTCTAATACCTCTGATTTTGGAAATGTATCCCTGTTCACCAGAAAAACAAACTCTGGAGGTATTTTCTGCATATTGCGTATAATTTCAAATATCAATACACTTTCATATAAGTAATTATTGAAGTCATGGTACATTAAAAAAACGGAGTGTAAATATGCAGAGTGCCTGATCTTAACAAATCATGTTCTTAAAGTCTGTTTCTTTTTCCTTTATCATAGTACATTTGTAAAAAACTTCATATTTTCACTATTAGTTTTAAAAACATCTGATAAGTAGGTTGCTTATAATTGATGATTTATATGTTTATAACAAGAACAAACATGCATTTTTCAGAATTAAAATTAATCTATGCATATAATTATTTTGTTAACATGGTTGATGAAATTTATCTTAATATTATTTTCAATCCTATGTCTATTGTAACAGAACATTGCATATTTTTCAATCAAAAACCCTAAAACCATACCTGTTGGAAATACGTTTTACGCATTCAGAAAGTCTCGGTCACTCCAACCATGTAGTTATAGGCTCGTAGTTAAGTTAAGTATCATTTACTACATAGCCCGACCCATGAGCATGTTCATGGGCCGGAAGCCCAAGTCCTTTAAGGACTTGGGGTATTTAAACCTCTTTCCACCATGGAAAGAGGTGTTGGTTGTTTTATTCTCTCATTTCAATATATGTGTTTTCTTTCATTTCTCTCTCTAACTTTCTCTCTCTAGAAAAACATCAACCCCCTTGTTTCACAAGATTATCATTGTTCTACAATTGGTATCAGAGCATGGGATGAGATAAAGGCTTGTTTTTGTGTTGAGTTGTGTATTCTTTACATTCATAGATTACAAACTAGCTTTTTGGCCGAAATATTCAAATTTTTTTCGTTTGATCGTAGTGATAAGTAGTGTAACATAGGAATTTGGGCTTAAACGTGTTCTTGGTATCTTGGTTCTCATTAAAACTTCAGTTTTTCTTGGATCAAAAGTGCAAAAAAGTGTGTTTTTCTACATTCCGAAATTTCAGCAGAAGCATCCATCGGAAAGTACAAAAGGTACTTGGGCCTCCATCGCAATAACTTAACCATCGGAAAGGGTTAGGTTTCTACTTTGCGATCGTTGGATTTTTACTACTTATTCCGATCTGAATCATTCCGATAGCTATTGCGATCTGAGATTCCGACGGGTATAAGGAAGGTGTGTTAAGTCGTTACTCTGCTCAAATTTTGTAAACCACTTTGCGATCTAGATCATTCCGATAGCCATTGCGATCTGAAGCATTCCGATAGACATTTCATTGCGATCTAGGCATTCCGATACCATCATCATTGCTACAAGGTTACATTGCGATCTAAAATCATTACGATCTGAGCTGATTCCGATAGTGAGACTTTCCGATCTAGGTATTCCGACAGAAAGAACATTGCGACAGAACTGGTTTTAGATACTTAGTGGATTTTCTTCTATTTGGCATTTAATTTGGTAATTTGGTAATTTGGAAACGTTCAAAAGCTAACACTACAACAAGATAACAATATCTTTTAGTTAACAACACAAAAACTCATAACTTTATTTCATTGTTCGATCATCTTTGATAATCTTATTCAAGGGATCACAAAATGAATTCACATTCATTTATGCCAACTATGACTTCCCTCACCGATATATCGATCATTTCGGGTACCGATACTCGCCCGCCTTTGCTCATCAAAGACTTATTTGAATCATGGCAAAGTCGAATGAGAACATACATCATGGGCAAACAAAGTGGTCGACTTATGCTAGAATCAATTGACAAAGGTCCATTAGATTGGGGAGAGGTTACAGTCAACAATGTGACAAGGCCAAGGCAGTATCATGAGTTAACCGATGCCAACAAACTCATTGCAGATGCCGATGAAAGGGCTGTGCAAACAATTCTTCAAGCCCTTCCACCTGATATCTTCAGAATGGTGAGTGAACATAAAGTGGCCAAGAATCTTTGGGATCGACTTGCGGTTTTGCTACAAGGGACATCTCTCACTAAGCAAGAACGAGAATGTCAATTATATGATTTGTTTGATAGATTCCAATACATTCCAGGGGAGACTCTTCATGATTTTTACTGGCGTTTTACTACTCTGATGAATGACATGAATGTCTATAATCTAAGGATTGAACAATTTCAGTTAAACACCAAGTTCTTGAACACACTACCCCCTGAATGGAGTCAATATGTGACGGATGTCAAAATGATTCGTGATCTACACAAGTCCAATTTAGATCAACTATATGCTTTCTTACAACAACATGAGAAGCATGTGATCCAAAACCGAATCTCTCAAGGACCTCATCATGAACCAATGGCATTATTGGCAAATCATCCTACACTGTCATATCACAACTCTCAGCTTGCTGTAGGACACAAATCTTCATATCAACCTGTGTATCAAACACCAAGCTTTCCACAGTACTCGATTCTGCCACCGCCACCAACATCTTATCACCAACCAGCAACATCATCATCACAAGGAGATTCACACCCATCACCTTATGCTTCACATCAGTATTCACCGTATCAACCTCCCACTAATCCTGTTAGTACCTATCCACAACTCGAGGCTCCTCAACATCATTACTCACATCAAGAAAGTGTTCCAACCAATCAGTTTGTTGCTCAACCAGCATCAGCATTATACTGTGAAGATGACATCCCTGTCCCTGACATTAAACAAGGAGATAGCCCTACTGAAATCCTAGCTCTGTTGTCTGCATTTTTAAGTCAAACTTTGAACAAAAGAGGTTACCGAGGTTCAACACCAACTAACAATCAGTTAAGGATCTCGTCTAACTCTCGACAACAGGCAACAATTCAGGACGGCAGGGTCATGGTGCAACCACTTCAAGGGAGATCAAATTCATCTACTGCTGGTGCACGTTCATCTAATACTACTGCTACAAGGGCTAACAGCAATGGTAAAATGAAGGTGGTTATTTGCTACAACTGCAAAGGGGAAGGACACATGGCCCGAGAATGCAAGCAGCCTAAGAGGAGAAGGGACGACACATGGTTTAAGGAGAAGATTTACCTGGTGAATGCTCAAGCCCAAGGTCGTGAGCTTGATGAAGAAGAATTGGCATTCCTTGCAGATCCAGGAGTAGCGGAAACTGATCGTCTCACAACAGTCATCACCAACAATGCTGCTTATCAATGTGACGATTTGGATGCATATGACTCGGATTGTGATGATTTTAACACCGCCAAAGCAGCTCTCATGGCAAATCTCTCACTCTATGGGACTGATACCATTGCTGAGGTACCAAATACTGCTACAGATACTAGCATTGTACCTCATCATGTTGAGCAAATGTCGGAGTATTCGGAAGAGCCTCCGGTGGTTAGTAATTCAATCGATGAGACAAACAATGATAGCAATAACATTGCAAGTCCTCAGATTTTGAGTGAACCACAACCGGAAGCTCCTATGACTATTAATTCGTCTGCTCAACCTGATTTGGTTATGGTCCCTGCATCTTTGCTCAGCCAAATGAATAATGCAGTCCGTGAAACCCTTAATGCTAATCAGACTTTATCTGCTGAGCTTGCTTTGCATAAGGACAAGGTTAAAACCTTGGAAATGACTCCTGTGTCAACTACCTTAACCAATCCTGAATTTGATAGGTTTAGGAAAGTTCAAATGGACAATCTGCTTGAAATTGAAAGTTTAAGAGCAAACCTTTCGAATGAGCTTAAAGAAAAAGAGTCAGTCGTCACTAATTTTCAACAACTTCAAACAGATTTTGAAATTCTGGAATCCAAACAGCTTGAAATGGAAATTAAGACGTCTAACAGAATAAAAGAAACGGAACTTAAGCTTTTAAAACAATATACTGCTTCACATCTAGTACACTTGTTTCATAATTCATTTAAAGAGTTCAACTTATCGCGTCTCATAGACTTACCACCTAACCCGGGTTATGCAAAGCAAGCACTTAACCACAACCCCCGATTGTATGATGCAACAAAGTTAGGTTTGGCATTAAATCCGATAGTGTTCTCAAGTGATTCTATAACACCATATGATGAAAAGCAGTTAAAACTACTTTTGACATATCCTGAATATGATTATGCTTCAATGAATGCAAAAAATGCCACAATAGATCTTAGAACTCGTTTTAATATGAAAAAGAAAACTCTCCAAACATCCACTTTCATGCCGACTAGAGAATGCCTTAGTATAATTCCTACACTTGTCAATTCGGACAAACCAAAGGAAATTCCTAAGAATCTTCCCCCGGTTAGTACGGTAAAGCTCAGCATTGAAGAGATTGGGCAATACCTTACCGATTTTGACAAGGTCATCTTGGAATGTACGACTTCAACGGCTCAAACTGCTGGAGAATGGGCATTCGAACACATGAAATCGGTGTTTGAAGAAGCGATCGTTCCGTTTGTGAACCATATTAAACAAGGAGTCTATGATCTAGTGTGTAATTTACAATTTGAACTTGGTGAAGTTCAAAAAGTTTTCAATAACATGGATGATGCTTATGAACAACACTTAATTGAAAAGGAAAAGATTTTATCAGAATATGACTGCTTTTTAGAACATATGGTGTCTCTTGAAGTGATGCAAGTTGTTACTATTCAATATACTCATGAAATTTCATCTACTGTGAATATTTGTGATGATGTGCATAAATCTGTGAATACTATTGAACATGTGAATACTATAGAAAATCATTCTTGTCATGAATCCAACGCTGAATTTTTAAAGCTTCAGGATTCATATAATACACTTTCAAAAAGTTTTAACGAGCTTCAACAACATTCTATATCTCTTGAAATTGAGAATCAATCTAAAAATGAAACTCTTTCAAAACTAAATGATGGTGGAAACTCCGTTGAGACAAGTGACAAGATGATTCAGATGGTTCAAAATTTAGAAGAAGAAATGATGAGACTTAAGAGAGAATTAGTAGAAACAAAAACGGAACTAGAGGCTGCAGAGGCTAACAATCATGTCCTAGAAACAAGAATTAATTCTATACTAGGAGAGCGTGAACAAGTAAGGCAGGGAGACTCACAAATTTCTGGTTCAATAGAAGAACACCTCGCGTTTAATGCGACAGAGCGAAAGTCTTTAATTGACAAACTGAACAAGAAATGTGAGGAAACCTCTGACCTAAAAATCAGCTCATAGATAAAAACATGGTTTTGGCCGAGTTAAAGGAGACACTTCTTTTCACTCGACAAGAAGTTGTTAATAACTTAGCTAGCAATTCTGCACCGTCCTCTAGTGCTCCAACAACCAAGTCAGTAGTGCTTTATAAGAATCCGCTCCATAAGAAAAACCCGGTTACCTACGATGACTATATGAAGAACGCAACTAAGCACGTAGATCTGGTTAGGGATATTTTAGATGATCTGTATGCACTAGATCCCTCAAGCAGTTACTACTACACAGCTCATGAATATATTAAGCGTGTTCAATATTGCTTAGCATATTTGCAATATATAGGCAAACCGGGTTCTGCACTACTCACTACTCGACCCATTGCTGTCACCCCATTCAATAAGACTCTAGGAGCAAAACCGTCATTGACACTATCAAGTAAGGCACCTTTAAAATCTGTCACTAATGTTCCCTTGGCTTCTACAGGAGTAAAAGTGTCCACTAAGGCTAAAGGATCTCGAGGAAAGAAAGATAGGATCAAGCCTTCCACTAATAGGACTGAGAAGAAGAAAGTAGAAGTGCACCCTAGGAACGTTGTTTCAGTTTTAAATAAAAAGAATCATGTAGCTAAGACAAAAGGTCCTCTTTATGAGTGGAAACCTAAGCAAAGTGTGAATTCTAATGCGAAATGTTGGAATTGTAACGAATGTATGTTTTCTAAGCATCATGATTTATGCCTTATTGATCACGTGAATGAAATGCATGCTATTAAGAACAATCTTGAATGGAAGCCAACAGGTAAGAAATTTACTCATGTTGGGTGGCAATGGAAACCCACTGGTAGGACCTTTACTGCAAATGGAACTACGTGCCCTTTAACTAGGATCACATCCACGGAAGTTAGGTCAAAGCGTCCTTTAAATAGGAACACTAGCACTAAGAAATGGAAAAAGCGCCCTTTAACTAGGTCTGCCCCCACTAGTGTGCCTACCAGTGGTAATGTCCCCAGTCACAAAGTACCTCAGAATACTAGACAACTAGAATCTAAGCCAATCACTAGTAAGAAAATCTGGAAACCTAAAGTTTTGTCTGATAGCAAATCTAAGATAACTATATCTGTACCTGCTAACTCAGAAGAACAATTAGAATCCGATACATCGTCTGTGTTTGGTAAAATTTTCAGGTCGTCCAAATTATTCTTTGGTATTTGGACTCGGGGTGCTCCAAACATATGACTGGAGACCGCTCGATGCTCAAAAATTTCGTCAGCAAGTTTCTAGGAACGGTAAAATTCGGCAACGACCATATTGCAAAGATTATGGGTTATGGTGAATATCAAATTGGGAATGTCACGATTTCAAGGGTTTACTATGTAGAGGGACTTGGTCATAATCTATTCTCAGTAGGACAATTCTGCGATTCTAACCTTGAAGTGGCCTTTCGACAACATACTTGCTTCATTCGCGATCTTGCAGGAAATGATTTGTTAAAGGGTTCTCGAGGGGATAATCTATATACTTTGTCTATTCAAAACATGATGGCCGCCTCTCCTGTTTGCTTACTCTCCAAAGCATCTAAGACCAAGTCATGGTTGTGGCATCGTCGGTTATCTCATCTTAACTTTGATGCTATTAACCATTTGGCTAGAAACGAACTTGTTCGTGGTCTTCCGAAACTAAAGTTCGACAAGGATCATTTATGTTCCGCATGTTCATTGGGGAAAAGCACCAAGAAATCTTACAAACCTAAAGCAGAAGACACCAACCAAGAACCACTGTATCTTTTGCACATGGATCTTTGTGGGCCAATGCGTACAGCTAGTGTGAGTGGTAGAAAATACATCCTCGTCATAGTGGATGATTTCTCAAGGTTTACATGGGTAAAGTTTTTAGCATCTAAGGATCAAGCACCAGAGTATATCATTACCTTCTTAAAAATGATCCAAGTCCGTCGGAATGCTACTGTTCGCCGCATTCGGACTGATAACGGCACTGAGTTCGTTAATCAGACTCTTCGAACTTATTACGAAAAGGTTGGTATTTCTCATGAAACATCTGTGGCTCGTACTCCACAACAAAATGGTGTCGTTGAAAGACGTAACCGTACACTGATGGAAGCTGCTAGAACTATGTTGATTTATGCGAATGCTCCCTTATTCTTATGGGCAGAAGCAGTGGCAACCGCATGTTATACCCAAAACCGCTCAATCATTCGCAAACGTCATGGTAAAACTCCATATGAGCTTCTTCATGGACATAAACCTGATATTTCCTTTCTTCATGTGTTTGGTGCACTTTGCTATCCAAATACAAATAGTGAAAATCTGGGAAAACTTCAACCGAAGGCTGATATTGGAATTTTCATTGGCTATTCACCTGCAAATAAGGCTTACCGGATTTATAACCGTCGTCTTGGCAAGATTGTAGAAACTTTGGATGTCGATTTTGATGAGCTGACAACGATGGCTTCTGAGCAACACAGCTCTGAACCCGCATTACACGAGATGGGAACCGGTACAATCAGTTCCGGCTTACTTCCCAACAACCCTACTTCTCCATCATTCATACCACCAACAAGGTCCGAGTGGGATAAGTTATTTCAACCTATGTTTGATGAATTCTTTGATCCACAGAGTAATGATTCTTCAGTACCCGTAGCAGTGGCTCCGATTCCCGTAGTTGTTGCTCAAGATAATGGAAATGAATCCGAGGCAACTACTGTTACTCTTGATCAAGATGTACCATCCCCTACCAATTCTCAAACAACACCTGAGTCATCACCCCCACTCGTTCCTAATGATGTTGAAGAGGAATTATATGATCACGATCTGGAATATGCTCACTTACAAGAGCTTCCTTTCTTTGGTTCACACATACCTGATGACCCTACGGGTGCGTCTACTTCAGAGGAAGCTCCTGCAATCGTTCACTCCCGTCCACCACGGATTGAAACTCACAACACTAAATGGACAAAGGATCACCCAATCCGCAATATTATTGGTGACATCGATCGACCAGTCTTAACACGCCATCAACTCCAAGAACATGCATTATATTGCTATTTTGATGCATTTCTGTCAGACACTGAACCTAAAAACTGGCAACAAGCCATGACCAAATCATCATGGATTGAAGCAATGCAAGAGGAACTCAATGAATTCCAACGTCTTGAAGTATGGGAATTAGTTCCGTTACCCAGCAACGTTGAAATCTTGACACTGTTGTGGGTATACAAGGTTAAGCTCGATGAGTTAGGTAGTGTGCTGAAAAACAAAGCTAGATTGGTCGCTAGAGGTTACAAACAAGCTTTGGGTATCGATTTTGAAGAATCCTTTGCTCCTGTTGCACGATTGGAGGCAATTAGACTATTCCTTGCTTATGCTGCTCACATGAATATGATCGTCTACCAAATGGATGTTAAGACGGCATTTCTTAATGGTGAATTAAGGGAAGATGTCTATGTAAGCCAGCCGAATGGATTCGTCAATTCAGAGTATCCTAATCATGTGTACAAGCTCAAGAAGGCTCTTTACGGGTTGAAACAGGCTCCACGCGCGTGGTATGATCTCTTATCGACGTATCTCATCTCCAAAGGCTTCTCCAAAGGCAAAATGGACCCCACATTATTCATTCTCAAGGAGGACAACGACATGATACTGGTACAAATTTATGTTGATGATATAATATTTGCTGCTACTAATCAACGTTTGTCTGACCGTTTTGAGAAAATTATGTCCACACGCTTTAAGATGTCAATGATGGGAAAAATTTCATTTTTTCTAGGGTTGCAAATTTCTCAGAATCCCAGAGGCATCTTTATTAATCAATCCAAATTTGCTCTTGAATCCTTAAAGAAATATCACTTTGAAAACTGTGACCCCGTGGATACTCCAATGGTGGAGAGATCCAAGTTAGATGAAGATAAGGAAGGGATAGCTATCGATCCTAAACTTTACCGTGGAATGATCGGCACCCTTCTCTATCTGACTGCTAGCAGGCCTGATTTGCAATTTGCTATAGGCATGTGTGCCCGGTATCAGGCTCGGCCTACCGAAAAGCACTTACATGTTGTGAAAAGGATCTTTCGGTATCTAAAAGGAACACTTAATCGTGGTCTGTGGTATCCGAAGGATTCTTCTATTGCATTAATTTCATATGCAGATGCAGATTATGCCGGGTGTCAGATACCAGACGTAGCACTTCTGGCAGTGTGCAACTCCTTGGAGATAGACTTATCAGTTGGGCATCAAAAAGGCAGAAAAGCGCTGCAATATCAAGTACTGAGGCTGAATACATAGCTATGTCCGGATGTTGTGCTCAAGTTCTTTGGATGAGATCACAATTGACTGACTACAGTCTTGGATTCAATAAAATCCCGATGTACTGTGATAACAAAAGTGCAATCGCTCTATGCTGCAACTATGTTCAACACTCTCGAGCAAAGCACATTGACATCCGCTATCATTTCATCAAGGAGCAAGTGGAAAATGGAGTGATCGAACTATACTTCGTCAACACTGAGTATCAGCTGGCAGATATATTCACAAAGGCCTTAGATCGAGCACGCATCGTGTTTTTGATCGAAAAGCTAGGCATGAAATCATTTTCACCAGCGACACTCAAAGAGTTGGCAGAAGAGTCTGAAGAATAGTACTGGTAAACTATTCTCGAGTATCCTTTTGATCGTGATCTTGTATATTATAGTACATACTTAAACCATCAAAAGCAAAATAAAAAAATATAAAACCAAGAAAATCCATAAAAAATATAAAATCAAGAAAACCCAAAAATATTTTTCTTTTCAACTCGGGCATGTCTTTTAGTACGGTAATATTTACGGCTTTAGAAATGTCGATTACTATTGACACGGCGCCATAAATAGAGTCCGTATAAAAGTTGTACAAGTTTTAAAACATGCCCATTATGGCTTGTAGTTATTTCTGACTGCAACCCGCTTTTCATATTAAAGTCACGTATTTCTTTTGAAAACGTTGGCTCACAACGGGAATTAAGTTTCTCGGGCAAGGTTTTACTTTAAAACCTTGTAAGGGGCCAAGTTTACTTAATAACTTGGTCTAACACAAATTCGTGTACGTTTCAGTGCACTTATCTTGTTTAAATAAGAGAAATCTTATTTCCACCAGAATCGTTCTATACAATCACTTAATCGGCAAATGTCCTCATTAATAGTTGTGTCCCTAATATCTTTGATTACTGCTCTTTAATTAGAAAACGGGTCAGGGATTAAGGGGGAGCAAATATTAATTCTTTAAAATTAACAAATTTGGTCGTTCAACAGGTTTATCAGAAAATATTAGCTACCCATCATCTTCAGTTACGCTATGTGTGCCATGTGTGAATTAAGTATATCCTGGATAGGTCATTAACATTTTGGCGACAAGTATTTGTGTTTGTGTTTGGGAATAAGTTTGTTATGTGCCAAGATAACTTGAACTTTCACTTTAACTTACAAAATAGGGGGACTCGTTTTGCAATTTTGCAATAATGGGAGGGGCTTGAATCAACTTTGACCAAGTCAAAAAACAAACCCCCCCCCTCTCTCTCCTTCCCGTCGCATTTGAAACACACACAAAACACACTCTTTTTTCTGCCATTGTTGAAGCACTCAAGCTCCACTTTGATCCATTATATCTGGTTGCTTAATCTATCTAGGTACTATATCTATGGTTGAATTCATCTCGTCTTACATGTTTAATCATCATATATCAACACAGAAACCATAGTTTCAAGTTTTTCGATTTAGGGTTTTAATTTTTGCCATGAACATGTATTTTAAGTGCTGGGATTTGTTAAGAATTCACTTTTACACAATGGTTTCGCTCAGAATCGCTTAAAACGTTGCCTAAAACTCTAGATCGTGAAGTCAAAGATAAGATCGAATCCCTGTCACGGATTTCGATGTAGATTGCGATACATCATTGCGATGCTATCATTGCGATGAATCATTTCGATGATTCGTTGCGATGGGCTATTGCGACGAGTTATTACGATGACTCATTGCGATGCTCATTGCGATGAGTCATTGCGATGGTTCTATTGCGATGGGTCGTTGCGACGAGTCATTCCGATGGTTCGTTGCGACAGGCTCATTGCGATGGCCATTCGTTGGTTCATTGCGATGGTATGTTGCGATGGCACATTCCGATGTGTCATTGCGATGGATTCGCACTATGTATTGCGATGGGGTATATTGCGATGATTTCTCAGTTATTCCGATGGAAATGCACAGATTGCGATAGCCTTAGATATTGCGATAGGATGGTATTTCATTAGGATTCCGATGATTGTTTCATTGCGATGGTATGGCTAGGATTCTGATGGTTTGCTACATTGCGATGGAATTAGGTCTCTTATTCTTATGCTATTGCCTTAGGATATACCATGAGTTCGGCCTAGCTTGCACTAATTATTCTTTAGCTTTAAGTTCTTTAGGGCCATTTAAACGAAACCAAGTGTTGTTGAAATAAGCCAATTTTTATCTCATAAGAATACTTGAACGGTTTCTTATTACAGAAGTTCATCTTATTTAATAAGCTGATACCTATGTAAACAAAAGAGATACAAATCACTTACTCAATGTCTTGGGTTTTTGTTTCCAGGCCATGGCAGACAAAGCTTCCTCTTTGTTCAAGCCCACTATTTTTTGGGTTGAGGGTAATCCTACAATTCCTGACGTAGTGGTTGAGACTAAATCAAAACCCACTGAAGTTTTGGTTGAAATCAAACCAAGACCTACTGAGGTGTTAGTAGACATCACACCTAAACCTACTGAGGTTTTGGTCATGACCTCCAAGAAATCCAAATATTGTAAGAACTAAGGCTAGGTCGGTATCTTCCTAGAATAAAAATTAGCACTGGCATTGCTATATGTAAGGACCTTGTTCATCTATGTATGTGTGAATGTTGTGGTAATAAGTGTAATGATATTTTCCCTGTGTTGAAAAATTGCATAGATTGAATATATCTACATGTGTTGTGTATATCATTTGTGTATATGTCATCAAAGCAGGAAAATGTCAATCACCGAGGAAGAACAACGAGTCCGTGATCTTGAACTTGTCCCGCTCAGTAATAGGCTCCCATATGCTGAGAACAACACTAGATTACAAGATGATTTTGATCCGGTTTTACCTGCTTTCAAAATAGCCACGGACATCCTTGACATATCACCCATCAGCGACACACTTAGACGTACTGCATCTGTTCCCGAAGTCTACATCCATGAATTCTGGAATACTGCATCTTTCTCCAACAAGTTCATATCTTTCGAACTGAACAAAACACCAAGGGTACTCAACTTGAGCATTTTTAGGAAATTGTTTAAGCTCCCTAGGTTGGCACAAGGAGAACAATTTGTGGCTAACCCAAAAAATGATGAAGTGCTTCGAGTCATCCGTGCCATGAATTATGAGGGTGAAATTAACAGTCCATCACAATTCAACACTTCACACATAGGGCAACCCTGGAAAGCAATTATCACCATCATCGTCAAGTGTCTCACTGGTAAAACTAGGGGCACCGATGCAATGAGACCACCACAGGCTCACTTATTTTGGGGATTGTATACCGCATCTAAAATCGATTATGCACTTCTTCTCTGGCAAGAATTTTGTTATCAGATTACTGGAACGAAGAAGAAATCCGTGCATCTTCCATTCCCGAGATTCACCAAGCTCATTATCCACTATTTTATGAAGAATGACCCAACCATTGACACTCGCGGGAAATTCTTTTATCACACGAAAGATGATGATTATGTGATTCTCTCAATGAATGCAGACACAAATTCCACAAAGTATGCATTACTTCCTGCACTAGTACCCGACACGATGATTAATGATGGAATCAAGGAGAGTGATAAATACCAAGAAATGCTTCGAGATATTGACGCCCAATTCAAGCGGGCAAATTTACCACCCTCAGAGAAGCAAAAAGGTAAACGCAAGAAACGTGTTTCACAGCGTCAACCAGCTGCTCCTAAAGATAAACGCTCAGGAAAAATGCAAATTGTTGATGAAGATGATGAAGACGAGCTGATCCACACTGAAGAAGAACAAGAAGAAGAAGAAATACCACTCCGCATGACTAAGAAAGCAAGGAAAGCTACAGGCAAAGAGGCAAGTGTTGCTCAAAATGATCCTGTTCAACAACAACTTTCTGAAGAAAAAAGACTTCGTATTATTCTTCAACAAAGTCGACAGGAAGCCTTTGGTGGATCAGGCTCAAGGGTATTTGATGATTTAGCAGATTTCGGTAATCCTGATGATGATACGGAATTCTTCGACGAAGAAGATACTTATGAAGATGAGTATGAAGATGCTGCTACCTTTCAACTTGAAAGTCGGGAACCAAGTGAAGAACGTGAGAGCAGTGCTGACACAGATACAAGTATGATGTATCGGGATGCAAATATCACCACATCTCTGCCTGAACCGACTCACATGGTACTAAATGAAGATGCTCATGCAACTTTCATTCCAGACACACAACTTCAAAGTAAGTCTACTTCAAACTCTGATGATGTGTTGAAATATCTTAATTTAGAAGGGGAGGGTGTTGAGGTCACCAACACTGATCCGTCAACAAACGAACAAATGGTGGATGTCCCTATAACCACTATTACATCGACCACCACTTCCCTACTTTCAACCCCAATTATCAGTGAGGTCCCGACCACCACCATCACACCCGCAACTGTTGAACAACAAGTATCAACCACCACCATTACCACGGAATCTACACCGGCATCTACAGTTGAACAACCTGTATCAACCACCGTCCTAACCACTGCATCTACATCCACACCTATCCCGATACAACCAGTATCATCCACGACCACTTTAACGGTTTTGGTTACACCTCCACCAACAGAACCACAAGCTTCATCTACATCAAATCCTTTTCTCACAATCAATGATCCGTTGATCCAGTCTCTTCAACAACAGCTAGAGGCTCAAGCTACCCAAATAGCTACGTTGACAGAAAGGTTTGCTACTCCTCCAAAGGAACCGCATCCTGCTGAGCCCATTCTTCAAAAACTATCAGACAAAGTGTCAAAGCTCAAAGAACAACATAAAGCATTTCGTAAAGAGAAGAAAACTCGGGATAAAGAAAATGCTGCTTTTCTCGGGTCAATTGACGAGCAGATGACCGCGATCATTCGACGCGAAGTCCAGTCTTATGTTGATCAACAATTACCACATCTTGTCGGTAATGGTCTATCTACTCTTCAAATGATGACTTTGCTTCAGAAACGTCTGCTAGACTTGGGAGCTCATAAATCAAAATACAAACGCAAAGTTCTGCAATATCTCAACAAAGCAATTGATGAGGAGAATCCTGCAGACACTACCGACTCTGAGTCTGATGATGAGAATGAGTTAGAAGAGGAAGATGACGAGGAACATGGTGAAAAGGATGATGAGAATGAGGATAAGGATAAGGAAGGAGATGCGGAGGATGAAGAGGATGAACAAGGAAAGGATAAGAATGTTGATGATGATAAGGACGAGGACGAGGATACAGATAATGATCAGGATGACGATGACGATAATGACAAGGGTAATGAAGTCAACAAGGGTGATAAGAATGACAACACTGGTACAAATGCCGACGAGACAAGCAAGGATGACAATGAAACGGCCACCGAGAAAGGTTTCGAGGACATTGCAAAAACGGTTGCTGACACCACAGATAAGCCACTGGAGACAACAGTATCAGAAACTCAGCAGGTTGCTTCAGGTATATCTACTGCACCAGAATTCACTACTGATTCTCATATTGAATCTGTAGAATATATGCAAGCAGAAGAACCGACCGAAACAATGCTTGAAGAAGAACCTCACGATGATATACCGGTGACGCAAACTCAACCTTCAACATCATCTACAGCTCCGCATGATGATGACATGGAAGTTGAAGATTTAAATGTTCCAGAACCGACATTTGCTGAATCCCTTATCATTGATGATACGGTACAAGAACAACTTTGGCTAACAAACGCAGCACCACATCATCCATTTGAAACTGCAACTGTAATGGAGATGACTCAATTCCTCAACAACCCTATCGACTTCTCGGCTTTTCTAAGGTACTCTCATGGGAAACCAACGATGACCCCGGATCTGATCAAAATGGCAGCTGCAAATGTGGACTTCTTTGACACATTAAAGATCACCCATAATGAAGCAGAATATCACCTGAATGAACTTACTAAAGCAATGAGAGCGACAACTACAGGAATTCAAACTCCCGTATTGCAACCTCTTACACCAACGGTTATCACTAGTTCTGCCACTATCCCAATCGAACATTTTGTCTCCCACGATCTTGAATACCTTGAAAATGGAGCAAAGAAGTATGCCACGTCACTAACAATGCTTAAGGCTGTCAATTTGGAGAATGTTCCATGGATAGAAGACAAAGTGCCTGACTCAATCTGGAGAAAGAAGCTGCTCAAATTTTATGACACCTATGCTTCACTTGGCATATCTCACTGGGACAAAAAGAAGAAGTTAGCCTATAATCACTTCCATCGTCCTAAGAGAGGTGCTTCTATCGTCTCATCTCACAGAATCAAAAGTATCCTTGGGGCAACTACTCAGACGGTTTTCGGTTACGATTACTTAAATGTAATCTTGCTCAAACGTACCGATGAGAAAGAATACCGCATTGACGAAAGTGATCTCCAGTACCTTCAACTTGAAGACATAGAAGATCTATTGCTGCTTTTGGCTCAAGAGAAAGTTGACCATCTATCACCTGATATTGTCATAGCCTTGAGTTCAAACTTTCGTCAATATGCCAGGAAAATTGTCATTCAACACCGGGTGGAAGATTTTCAACTTGGGGTAGAAAGCTATCAGAAGAAGCTAAACCTGGAACGTCCCCATACGACTCCACTCAGTAACTTCCACAAGAACAAGAAGGTCTACATGGGGACTACCAAGCCGGAAGCAGGAATCTTTTATCCGAATCAGACTGGCGTCATGCAATACATGCGATTCTCAGAACTGCACAAATTCAGTGATGGAACGCTAAAGAATGTTCGAGATGATTTGTCAGTTCTCAATTCCAACTTACCTCTTCCGGCAGTCACATACACCTGGACAACCCAGTGCAGAAAAGGATCTTCGTATGCAATCAGGAAGATTGAGGAAGTGCTAAGGAAGCGCCGGTTGCTACGAAGCATAGAACGATTCGTCGGTGGACGACCATATGGAGCTCACCATCGGCTTACGGAACGAACCAATTAATTTTGGTTCGTCTCATTACAGGTCAACTCCATATGTACATTATTGTGAATATGTTATCTTTTTACTTTATCAGCTTTTGTGGCTTGTTGTAGTGTTAAGGTATGATAATTTTTCAAGAATTTCTCACGAGATTCTAAATCTTTCAAAATATATCATACTAAAGCACTACAACTATCCCTTATTTAATTAAGGGGGAGCATTAACATGTTCTATGGCCAAACATCGATTTCATTTTTACCCAAAGACCGGTTAATCCATTCAATATCCCAAATATTAATGGTTAACATTTTGGATAAGGGGAGAAAATGGGATTAAGGAGACTTAAGTGATACTTGGCTAAAAGATGAAAAAGACTTAACGATAATCCAACTTAATATGTGTAAAGCACGTGTTAAGGGGGAGCGTTTTTGATAAACAAAACACCTAAGGTACAAAACTTTTGATTTTAGTATCACAAGTACCTTATGTGATTTTCAATGATTTTTCATGGTGGCAATTCCTTCCCAAAACACGCTTAATTCACGACGAATATGGTGACAAAAGGGTGGTAGGAATAGGTTTAGTCCAATGATTCATCAGAGCCGATGGAATCTTCCCAAGGACAATTCCCTAGATAGAATTAGAAGTCCTAGGAAAGATGGAGAAAGAATGTGAACGTAGCTGAATGCCGACCAAGTACTTAAGCTAGCACTGGAACAATCACAACAAGGTGCTAGTGATGACGTATTGGTAAGCATTGAAGGGGTTGAAGAATGAAAAAGAATTGTAAAGATAAAGGGTGTAAAGAAAGAAGCCCTCCTTACAACTTTAGGCAGAAACCGGGTCAATACATATGCTATTGAGGTCATTTTTGCTAATGATTCTCGGTATTGAAGAAAGACATCATGGACCCAGTGATGCAATGCACAACCCTTCCCAGCTAACTCAAATATCTCTCAAAAGGTATTTGTTTTAATCACACGGAGATCAACACGTTATCTATCGGTTTATTCACTCCGAATAGACTGGTATTGAAAAGGTGGCACTCCTCTCCAGCCATCGCTCACTAAATCAAAACGCACAATCGAGTCTAGAGCCAAGAGATCATCAAAAGTCTCATTAGGACACTTTCCATTTATTCCTTGCTTTCTCACACACTGTGAAAAGTAAGAGATTTTCATGAGTCCTACGCAGTATTCCTGTAATATTGCCAGAACATCCGAGTAATACGTAAGTATTACAATGAAGATGGAAATCCTGCTTGAGCCAACATCAAACAAGCTCATGGTAGGTTACACGTGCGGTTCTTTTAGAACCAATCTTGTGAAAAACTGGAAAGAAACAGTGGTTTAATTCTTAATTGAACTTAAACTCGTTCCAGGCCTCTACGCATTATCGTATGATCTTGCCAGAACACTCAGAGTGACTCTTTATTGATCACAGTGACGAGTGGAAATCCTTCTAGTGTTAACATCAAACAGCACTTGGTAGGTGACGTGCAAGATTCTTTATGAATTGAGCTCGTGACAACTGGAAAGCAACGATGGTGAAAAAATCTTAATTGAAATTCACTTGTTCCAGGTTTCATGAATTGACGGCTTCAAATCACAAGGATAAATTATCCAAGTGATTCACTCTTTATGTTCGCAGTCAGCTTTGGACGGTCGAATAAAGAGAACGGGTTTACCCGCGAAATCCTGTCAGGAAGTTACTTAATTGAAACTATCCGTCACGGGTACGATATCTAATATCGTCCAACGGTCTTCACCGACCGGAGGTAAAATGCTACCGAATTAGAATAAAATGTTCAAAGCCATTTTATTCGTGTCGTTGTTGTGTACCTGTTAAAGACGGTGGCGTTGCTGTGTACCTGTTGAAGACGGTGGCGTTGCTGTGTACCAGTTAAAGACGGTGGTGTTGCGGTGTACCTGTAGAAGTCATCCCACATGCTTATGTCTTTCTGCATCAAAGTTCAGCAAAAAATTCAAGAAAGTACAAGATGAAGTCTTCCGCTGTAATAAACTCTGAAACTTTCGAGAATTCAACAAAAAGACATAAGTGTGTGGAACATGGAGTCACGAGGAGGCAAAATTCACAAGTAGGCAAAGATCGTACGTGAAAGGCCAAAAGAACATGTTCCAAGCAAGAAAGGCTGATATCATTCAACACATATTCACAAAAGAAAAGAAAAAGAAAGAAAAAGAAGACTACGAGCTCAAGAACAAAATCTAACATGCTAGATTAGGACTTTGTAAATTTGGAGTGACCTCCCTTTGGGGGAGATTGTTGGAAATACGTTTTACGCATTCAGAAAGTCTCGGTCACTCCAACCATGTAGTTATAGGCTCGTAGTTAAGTTAAGTATCATTTACTACATAGCCCGACCCATGAGCATGTTCATGGGCCGGAAGCCCAAGTCCTTTAAGGACTTGGGGTATTTAAATCTCTTTCCACCATGGAAAGAGGTGTTGGTTGTTTTATTCTCTCATTTCAATATATGTGTTTTCTTTCATTTCTCTCTCTAACTTTCTCTCTCTAGAAAAACATCAACCCCCTTGTTTCACAAGATTATCATTGTTCTACAATACCCATACGTATGCGGGTTTTTAGTAAAATCAAATATGAACTTGTAATTTAAACCCTAAACAAAAACTAATAGCAGGTCTGAAAAGTATGTTTGATTAGAGTTAAGATCTATATATACCCTTAAATTAGCATAGACCTATTCAACCAATCATAATCACCCATTTTTTAAAAATCTCACTTCCCACCACTTTTTAAAAAATTAAATATCTCATAAACGATAAATCGTCAAACGGAAAAAAATACACATTGCAACAAGAATTAAATCATCTTTCTATCGAGGGGCACATGTATATACTTTAGACGAACTTTTTTTCAACTTTTTTTCTTAAGTCACGTATGAGAGAATCATATATGATTCGTCACGAATCAAAAATTATTTTCAGAAAATCATATATGTTTCATGACGAATCATATATGATTCTCTCAGACGTGACATAAGAAAAGAAGTCGAAAAAAGTTCGTCGAAAGTATATACATGTGCCCCTCGATACATAGATGATTTAGTTCTCATCGCGAGGATATGTTTTGTTTTACGTAACGATGAACGGTTTGTGAGATATTTAATTTTTAAAAAATGAGTTTTTTGTTAGAAGATAAAAATGGATGGTTGTGATTGGTTGATTGAGTTTATGCTAAACTAAGGGTTTATGTTGAACTTTTTCCTGTTTGATTGATTATCACAATTAGGGGTGTCATTTTTTCTGACCCGAACCCGACCCGAGCTTATTCGAGTCGGGTTACTCCGGTCGGGTTACTCGGGTTCAAATTTTTTTCGGGTCAGACGGGTCAACCCGACTAACCCGAATCCGAAATCGGGTCGGACATCAGGTATAATATATATGTTGAATTCGGGTTCGGGTCAACCCGATTGACCCGAATAAGAATATTTTTTATTTTTAAAATTTAAATTTAATATAAATTGTATTAAAAATAGTAAAATTAAAGTTTTTTTTAATAATTCACTCGAATTTGGGTTGACCCGAACCCGACCAGACCCGACCCGAATAACCCGAGTTCAAATCGGGTCGGGTTCGGGTAAATTATTTTTAGCCTTGACCCGAATTCAACCCGACCCGAATAAGCCGAACCCGACCAACCCGACCCGATTCTCACCCCTAATCACAATCATAATCAACTACTAATCTTCATTTATTGATTATCAGGGCAAAAAGAAAATCAAATGAAAGATAACGGTAGGTTCACAATGTTAATCTGAAAATCAAAATATATAATTCATGATAAATCAAGTTGGAAATATTATACCTTTTTGAATCGGTTGATCAACTTCCGATGATATATTCCTCAGGGGTGTGATTGATTTTGTGGTGTCGGTTGGTTTTAAATGATTTTTTGAGGTTCATATATTTTATATAAGGGTTCGTTTTGGTATATTAAAAGGTCAAAATGGTCAATTGATTGACCCTGGTCAATCCGGACCAGGTGACTTAACCGGGTGGATTTTAAAACCGGGTTTAATAACAGTGAATATAACGGCATTTCGATGTAGAGGGTAAAACATGCTAATACTGGGAAAAAGAATAGATGCCGAATGATATTGCATGACTCGGGCCCAGAATGAAACAGAAGTAACTGAAATCATTCAGTGTATGAAATTGTTACTACCAAACTAAAAGCCTCTGACCTGTTTTGACATAGAGTACGAGTCTCACCACACCGTTTTTCCAAATCTCATCATTGGCGGCCATTGTTATATACAATATATCTCAAGGTATAAATATATCCTCTTTTTATATTTCAAAGACACCTTTGTTTATTTGGTTGTATACCAGGTGTTTGATAAAAGTCCCAACTAAGAATATTACTACTTTGTGTTTTTTTTAGCATTTTATGAGTTTATGACTTCTTTTTATTGCGCGCCAACTGTTTGATAAAATTCCTACAAAGATTACTAGTAATACACACCGCGTAAATAGTTCTGTATGCGAAAAAGTTTGTTTTTTGGTTGCACACCAATGCACTGCAGTTATGATTCATTTAATCGTTATGCGGTCTTAATTTTGGGGCATTGGATACTTCTGAAAACGAAATAAGAAACAAAATGCATTTGTCGTTCTCTAGTCTTCATTTGTAAATGACAACAATAAGGGTGTGAATTGATATGCAATTTGTACTTCTTGCAAACCAAGTGTCATTAGGCGAGCGACTGGCATTTCCAATTCCCAGAAAACAAAGAATTCTTATTTCCCTTGCTTGAGCTTTGAGGTTGAACTCGCTTTGTGATCTGTATTTGCAGTATTAACATGTATCATTTGGTAATACTTTTGCATATGCTTTTATGCGCGCATAATGAAATGTTCCCGTTTTTTTCAGTTTTTATTTGGCAGCATATGCTATGTATGCTAATGTTTAGTAATCTTCTCTACAGGTAATATACTAAGAATCAGCACTCCAATATCTCTGATCTAATGGCAAATCAAGTTATTAAACCCCCGTACAACTTCACCAAATCGTTAGAAAATCTTTACTACGTAGCCTCACGTATAAGAACAATGTCAACACGCAGTCGCGTTCAAAACCGAAGCCAACAGAAACGAGTCCACGCTCTCGAGGTCGCTGTCGAAAAGCACAAAATCGCCTCGAAAATACTGTTTTTACTGGAAGTGTTAAAGCATGAACCTGAACAAATTATACGCATTAGGTCTCTTGAGCAACACAGGCGCCCCTTAAATCTGCCAAAACCCCACAAGATATCAGACTTCATTCGGAAATCACCTAAATTGTTTGAGATGTACAAGGACCAACGAGGTACACTATGGGTCGGGTTAACGAAAAAAGGCGAAGAATTGATCGAAGAAGAAGAGCGATTAATAGAAGAGAATAAAGAAAAGGCCTTAGAGCATGTAACGAGGCTGCTAATGATGTCAGTTGATAAGATTCTACCCTTGGATAAAATTGCACATTATAGGAGGGATTTGGGGTTGCCATATGATTTTAGGAAAATTTGGGTGCATAATTATCCGAATATTTTTAGGGTTACTAAGAATGAAGATGAGGTTGAGTTTTTGAAGCTTGTTTCTTGGAATCCATCCTGGTCTGTTACTGAATTGGAAAAGAAGGTTTTGGGTATCACGAAAAAAGATGATCATGTTCCGGGCATGCTTTCATTATCGTTTCCGTTGAAATTTCCTCCTGATTACAAGAAAGTGTATAGATACAGAGGGCCAATTGAAAATTTTCAAAAAAGGGAGTATCTTTCTCCTTATGCCGATGCTAAGGAGCTCAAAGCTGGATCGGATGAGTTTTATAAGAGAGCAATTGCAGTAATGCATGAGATATTAAGCTTTATGAACGAGAAACGATTGGTTACGGATCATTTAACTCACTTTAGGAGAGAATTTGTGATGCCCCAAAAGCTTATGAGATTCTTTTTGAAGCATTTTGGGATCTTTTATGTTTCCGAGAGAGGGAAGAGATTTAATGTTTTCTTGACGGAGGCATATGAAGGTTCTGAGCTAATTGAGAAATCTCCGTTGGTCATTTGGAAGGAAAAAGTTATGAGCCTTACTGGTTATAGAGGAAGAAAGAAAAAGATTGAAACTTTTGATGATTTGCCTGATTTGGTGGATGATGATTTGTTTGAAAGTGAGTCCGAAGATGAAAACACTATTCGGGTCGGTGAATCTTTCGAAGAAGAGGATACTATGAGTGATGTTGAAGATGAATTGATTCCGAGATACTCTGAGATGGAGATTGGAGAAGTTCAGAAAGCTTATAAAGATACCTAAACATGTAGAGGTTATATCTTGTGTTTTTCTGGTGCAATTTTAGTTCTCTGATATTTAATAATCTTTAGCGTACCTGTTAATTACATTGAACACTGCTTCTTTTTATATGTATCAAAAGGTACTCGTAATTCATAAGTAGGCTACACTTTAAATTATTGAGAATAAAACACTCTGACGTTAAAGCTTGGTTATTTCAAAACTATAGCACCTCGTTAATTATGGGTGGAAAACTTGTTGTAGTTTACATTTGCATGATTTCTTTTTAGTTAAACTTAGGATTGGATCCTCGTCTTTTATAGCAGATCTTTAAGTTGCAATTGTTTCTGGATTTGAGGATTACTTGTTATTTTTCTATAATCCTTGATTCTTTAAACTATTTAGTATGCCTTAATGTCCCTACTCCTTTTTTTGGTAACAATGGTTTCCGACCTTTTGGCCGACTAATCCATGGGGTCTGAGCCCACCACCACACACACTCAAACCAAGTAAAACCCTACCTTTAATGTTATACTTTGCCATTTGTTTTTGAGGAAAATTTAGTAATTACATTCAGGATTGTCTAAGTGATAAGCATACATTAAAAAAAAATAAAAATCTGTGTTTAATTTGTGGAAGCCATCAACAGTTATAGCAACATTAAAATGAAATTGACACAAAACTCAAGGAGGCAGTACAATGCAATGATAAAGGTTACTACAGCTTATCTTTGGAATTATGTCTATTTCCTTCACATCATAATGTTGATTGCAACCTATGGCTAGTCTCTATGTGTTTGTTTTTACATTAAAAAAACTTATTAGTAAAGTCAAACACATAACTCTCATATTGATGGATACTGCAAGAGCTACAAATCTGTCTTTTGTTGGCTTTTTTTTAAAGTAAGATAGATTAATATGCTACCGTAAACCAGATATAATGGTAAAAAATATTATCTCACCTATTTCTTCGATAATATCACTATTTAAATTTTGTGTTTAAAACTTTTCGAAAGCTTCTTACTTGGCTTTTTGTTACAATCTCAAGGAAAAGACTTTTTAAAATTATATATGGCTTTTTGGCATTTTCCAGGTTAAGCTGAAAGCTAAACAAGACCTTACTCACATAAACCTTATGCATACACGAAATATAAGTTCTCTTTTTTTAGTTTTTCAAACTTCCATAATTACACCCCTCCCCTCAAACTCCTCTCAAAACCTTCCTTTGTAATTAACATATATCATTCTTCACTTTTCTTGTTCACTCCGCAAGATAATTTCCAAATGGATTTTTTCTATATCATCTTCTCTGGTTTTGCTACTATTCTGATACTAATTGCCGCAGCCTTTTCAATCTTGATGCTACAAATCTATATTGGAAAGTCAATTAGAAGCAAAAAATACGCCCCTGTTATTGGGACTGTATTCGGTCAACTCTTCTACTTTAATACACTCCATGACTACCTAACTGATATTGCCCAGAAACACCATACTTTTAGGCTTCTTGCCCCTGATCAAAGTGAATTATACACAACTGATGTTAGAAATATTGAATATATACTTAAAACCAAGTTTGATAACTACACGAAAGGCAAGCACAATAAAGAGGTAATAACCGACTTGTTTGGTAATGGGATCTTTGCTGTTGATGGCGTTAAGTGGAAGCAGCAGCGAAAGCTTGCAAGTTTTGAATTCTCTACACGGGTTTTGAGAGACTTCAGTTGTGCAGTTTTCAGAACGAATGCAAGAAAATTGGTTGGAGTTGTTTCGCAGTTATCTAAGGACAACAAAGTCTTTGATGTACAAGTAAGTGAACATCAATATCCTGTTTCTGGTATATGGTTAAACCTTTTCAGTCTTAAGATAAAAAAAAATCTCATAACGTTATTTGGGTGGTCTCCTCTTGTGGAAAGTTCTGCTTTTGAAAAGTCAGTTAAGCTATTAGGTGATCATCAGAATTAACTTTCTGTATGATGGTTTACTTGCAATTACATGTCCACAATTTGTCCTAATTCTCCAGAGGTGGCCAAATGGGCGGGTTAGGCAACAGGTCGAAAGTGGCCAGGCTGGGTTGACCCACAAACAAACTTGTTAAATTTTCATAAATTAAAAAAAATATTTTATATTAAACAAGATCGATTAATGAGGTTATAACTTAAAATCTTTTTAGAATATGCTTCCAGATGCATGAATTTAAAAAAAGACCAGTTTGTGATGGAAGTATAACCCAAAGTAACCCATTTATATGACCAGTAAGTAAAGGGTACCTACAAATACAATCTGTATGTGATCCCCAGTATTTCTATAAATCATCATCATCATCATGTTAACGATAGATCTGCCTCCTGTAATGGTCTTAGTTGTCAAACATTGTTGTTTTTATTTATTTAATATTATTTCAACAGAAATGTTATGTGCTAGGTAGCGGCTGAAGAGAACTCTAGGAAAATACTGTTGGTTAATCACCTTTTTGTCTGTTTTGTTGCAACTCAGAATTTACTAATGAGAGCTGGCTTGGATTCGATATTTAAAGTTGGGTTTGGAGTAGATTTAGATTGTCTCAAAGGATCTAACGAAGAAGGGAATTCATTTATCAAAGCATTTGATGTTTCAAACGCATTGACATACTGGCGTTATGTAGATCCCTTATGGAAATTTAAACGGTTTCTTAACATTGGAAGTGAAGCTTCTCTCAAAAAAAATATCAAACTGATCAATGATTTTGTCCTCAAAGTGATCAGTAAAAGAAGAGAACAACTGGAAAATCAACTACATAATGTAGGTACTACCGTTCTATATGATTGTGAAATTGTTGTAAGTCATCGTAGGTATAACTTCTATATCACTGACTTTATTCTGTAACTATTCATTGATTCAAGAATCACAGGGAGGACATACTTTCAAGATTCTTGATTGAAAGCAAGAAGGATTCGGAGATGAATGATCAATATCTCATGGATATTATCTTAAATTTCATCTTGGCTGGTAAAGATTCTAGTGCAAATACGCTCTCTTGGTTCTTCTACATGCTCTGCAAGCATCCAGATATTCAGGATAAAGTTGTGTCAGAAATAGAAGAACATATTGGCTATCAAGGAAATGAGACCAAGGTTGAAAATTTTGCTGAATTGATTACTGATGAAGTGCTCGAGAGAATGCATTACCTTCATGCGGCTCTGTCTGAAACTTTGAGGCTATACCCTGCAGTTCCAGTGGTATCTTTCTGCTCCTTTCTTTTATTAAAACTTACATGATTGTACTCGATGATTTTTTAGAAAGTAGAGCTATAAGTAAGAGTAGTAGTTAAATTTAACCAAATATACCATTCTGGCTTCCTAAAATGTAAAAAGTATATAACCTTTAGTTGCTATATCCCAAATTAAAGTTGTTACTCCCCGTGTCTCTTTATATATGTAAGTATTCAACATTTGACCTTACGCCCATTTAATATATTTGTTTGACTGATAGTTGCTAACCTATGTTTCTCAATTATAGATAATTAGATGAATAATGGAAGATAATCAATAGTCAGTGATCGATTATTACCGAGTAAATAGGTTATTCATTTACTAATGGCTGCCAAAGAGTTATTATTTCATTTATATTTCGTTAACCAAAAATGATATTGCACATTTATTTCTGGAAACATAGAGGATGACTTTCAAGGGACAAAATGATATAAAAAGGTGACCGCTAATAAGCATGTATAATCTGCATTTGAGCCTTTGTTTCTTTCTTAGCAAATGGAATGTGCAGAATATATATGTAGTTTAGAATCTACCAGTCCAGAACTAAATTCTATGTTATGAAATAGTAACGATATATAATGTGTATGGGTGTTTCCAAGGACGGAAGAGTTGCAGAAACAGATGACATTCTTCCTGATGGTTATAAGTTGAGAAAAGGGGATGGCGTGTACTACATATCATATGCCATGGGAAGAATGTCTCACATTTGGGGAGATGAGGCTGAAGACTTCAAACCCGAAAGATGGCTTAATGATAATGGAGTTTTTCAACCTGAATCTTCTTTCAAGTTCATTGCGTTTCATGTGAGTAACCAACTTAACTAAATCATTTGTTTGTGTGTTCAATATTTGTGATGCTAGAAATTAAGTTTTAGCTATGGATTCTATACTAGAAATTGGTAAAAAAGGATTTAAACTGATGATATATGATAGATTGGTCATATTTTCAGGCTGGTCCTAGGATTTGTTTGGGGAGGGATTTCTCCTACCGTCAGATGAAAATAATGTCGATAGCTCTTCTTCACTTCTTTCAGTTCAAGTTAGCAGATAAAACAAGAAAAGTGACTTACAAAACGATGTTTACGTTGCATATTGATGGAGGTCTTCATCTCCTTGCAAATCCGAGAACAAAATGGCAAGTCCTTTAGGATGCTGTATGCATTCGTTCAAAAATAAACTGAAAAGGAGTTGTTCACTTTTAACTGTTGTAATTTATTACTGAAGTACCGTTTATGTCATTATTTAAGAAAGGGATTAAGCGTGTTTGGTTGGGCCAATTTCAAGGGGTTTTGACGTTTTTAAAATTAAAAAACGGTGATTGTTTGTGTTTCGTTGAAATTTTGGGTGGATGGTTTTAGTTTTAAAAGACCAATGTTTTAAAAACCGGGTTGACCCGGCCGGTTGAACCGTGAACCGGCTCGAGGTCCGGGCCGGATGTGACCGAGTTTTTACTTGTTTGAGAACCGGATTGAACCGTCGGTTTTTCGTTGACCCAGGTTGATAAACCCGGCCGGGTCACGGATTTTTATAAAAAAATATTTCAAATTTTTTTTTTTCATAAATATTTTTAAGTTTTAATTGTAAATTAAAGTGATAGTAATTAATATTAGTTAGAATAAAGTCAAATTTAACTTAAAACATTAACTAATATTATTTTATTGTGATCTATTATAAATTGTAACCATAATTTAAGTATTTGCATTCTTGTACTAACTAGTTTTAATACCCGTGCACGCACGGGACTTGAATATAAAAAATAAAATAAGTAATAATTTATTTATTATGATTTTATGCGTATTTATGTTTTTAAGAACATCTAATATTTATATGCTTAATTATGTTGTTGCTTTACTATGCACCGTATAAATTAATTAAAACTCAAATCGATTTTTATTTTTCGAATTTCATATTTTTTTTATTTCGATATTTTTATTCTAAATAGTTATCACTTATTATCAATCAACAAACCATTTATATCAATTTTACACAATTACTCGTACAGGATTTACAAATTCATGAATTTTCAATGCTTAATATTATTTTATAAAACAATATTAAACTTTTAATGATTAAATAGTTAAGATCCTCATGAACCCATGAGTTCTATATGATTTTTCATTGTGTGATACATAGTACTATTAATTGATATTTTGTATAAATATTTGTTGCATAAATCATTTGACTTTGTTTAACTTAAATGTTAAGCTATTATTTTTCTAGACATTGTGTTTAGCAACACGTAAAGATCTTGAAAAAATATATGTTGTTATAATATGTAGAATCTCCTCTGTTTTTTTCATCTCACACAGCTATCTGCATTCATTTTGATAATTATATTCATGTTAATAATAATATACGTAGATTGCATTGTTTGAATTAATTAAGTGTCACAATAGAATAAACAATAATTGGTTTTTATAAATATTTATAATCATGTGATTTGTTGATTTTTAATATAACTTTTATTGTTGTATTTTTAAAATATAGTCTAAAAGATATAAAGTTTAAGGGTGTATTTTGTTTATTTTATAAAGTTAAAAAAAAATATGAAAAAATATAAGTTTACATCTAAGTCTATCTAATTTATTTAAAGTTCAACCACTAAAGTTTTATTCATATTCTCCTCCTTATTTTAGTTTTTTTATTTTTTAAATTTGACACATATATTTTTGTGTGTTTTCATCAAATTCTTTCACCAAAATTTTTAATTTTGACTAAATGAAATTCAATTTTGACTTTTTTTCAACCAATCACATTTCTCTATTTTGCTTATGTGTCAAAATCAATCAATTTGATTGGTCCAATTAATTTTTCTAGAACCTCCACTTTTCAATAAAATTCTCAAATAATCTAATTCTTTTATTATATAAAAGATGTCATAAATATAAAACAAAAAACTATGAGTAAAGAATGTATGTTTTTCATCCATTTACTTGAACGAAAGAAAAGTTATAAGATAATTCAATATTACATATTAAATATAAAAAATATATACATATATATATATATATATATATATATATATATATATATATATATATATATATATATATATATATATATATATATATATATAATAGTGGCGTAACCCGCCCGACGGGCGGGTTCGGTTCGTAAACTTTTTTTAAAATAAATTGTCGGTTTATTTTATTATTTGACAGTGAGACGTATAGATGTCTATGTGATAAAATCGTTTTTTTGTTAAACGGAAACTAAGTTTTTATATTCTTAGGCCTTGGCTCATTCAACGGACGGGTCGTGTCCATGTTAGTCTTTGAACATAAAAAAAACAATGTGTAGGTTTCGATATTTTTTAAAACAACGTTTGTCGATCGTTATATTGATTGACAATGAAACATATAGATGTCTGTGTTCTAAAATCATTTTTCTATATATTGTCATATAAAAGGCTCTTCATATGTGTTTAAATTAAATATATTATTTTTTATTATAATAATATAAACATGTAACAATAGTCATTTATCGAGAATCCATCTTTGTTTCTTTGTTCTTTCGTCTATTTTCTTAATTTCCTATGGATCTATTCGATATGAACTTATCAGAATTTTATGTATTTTGTTTGAGCTTTAGCACTAAAAAATCACCACACTTTTACATTATATCTAGTTGGGTCACGTTATTAATTTTTTTTAGAACAATACTTTACTATATTAATATTCATTTTAGTCATTAAACACTTAACATATGCACTTACATCGCTTGACGAAAGTTATAACCCTTGGGAAACGTGTCAAGAAGCAAACACAGGATAACACAAGGCTTAAGAAATCGGTAGGTAAGTATCTTGAGTTCATTTCTGTACTTTTGAAACACAAGCTTACACTCAAGAGTTTGGAAAAGAACTAATTTTTAAATATCGGTTTTTAATCGATTTGGTCGAGTTACCGGTCACCGGGTTATCAGTTCGACTTGCATCAATTCAGTTTTTTTAAATAAATAATTTATATTCTCGATGATTAACAAAAGGTATACATGCAAATCGTTCAATCTTCCATATATTGTACAAATAAATTATTTACCAACAAATATACTATGTTTACATAAAATTAACGACACAAATACACAAAATTTACATGTTTATTGTAAGAAATACGAAAAAATCAAAACTCAACCGGGTCTCAAGAAATGGATCGACTCGGGTCACCCCAAACTCGACGGGTCTAATTGGGTTATAAAAATGTAAAACGGGTTTAATTTGACTCGTTTTTTGGCTGTAAGCGATCCAAATGGTTGACCCGTTCGGTACGAAACAGGTTTTAAAACATTGTAATGAACGACACAATATAAACTTCAACTCACTTAAAAGTTGAACCGAATAATTAGACACAATAGATTTCGGTAAGCTGGTCATCCCATAGCCAACTTAGGGGGTGTTTGGCTCAGCTTATATAATGTAAGCCTATTCGGCTTATATAACATAAGCCTAAATTTTGTGGCTTATTTGGTGGTTTATGGGCTTATATAGGTTTACTATATCATGATAAGCTTATATAAGCCCCTAAGTCTCAAAATAAGCCACAAAATTGGAGGTTACGTTATATAATTTCTGCTTATAGTTCATAAACCCTGATTTTTTATGCTTATTGGTGATTTATGGGCTTATATAGGTTTATTATATCGTAACAAACTTAGATAAGCCCATAAGTCTCTAAATAAGCCACAAAATTAAGGCTTATGTTATATAAGCCGAAATAGGCTTACGTTATATAAGCTAAAACAAACAAAAAACAAAATCTGGCACTGCTTCATATAGAAAGTCAAAACGATCTTCCAAGCAAACAACAATTTACCAAAATCCATATTCGGCACAAAAATGTATCGTAAGGTATGTGCCAAATTTCCTAATCATGTATGGAGATGAAAGTTAATGATTCAGTAAAAATCAATCTGCTACGCTACAAAAGCTCTAAACAAAAATCCGATTTAAAACTCCAAACATTAATACACAACCACTTGCTGCATAACGACATCTGCATTTTTATATATTTTATCTTTAATAGGTCACATGAGTAAAATCAACAAAATAGCTAAACATGGAGCAGTTATATTACATGAATAAAAAGTTCGTAAATGTACCTGCTATCATGACATCACTTTTTACAAGTGTCATGCCCCATGAGGATTCCAACAGGCTTTGCTTTTGATCTAAAACAACGTTTATCCAAAACCTAGAAAATTCTTAATATTAACATTTACAGACCGAAAATCTATTGCGCCATACGTGCCCTAAGAGCAGTTGGATCCAGGAAATATGACTTTTGTTTCTTCTGATGTCACGTTGCTTCTTCCACTCAAAAGGCGCTTTGACTTTGAATCAGTGGCCTGCACATAATCTGATAGCTTTGTGCTACTACAGGCCGTATCCATATCAACTCCAGACTGACCAAGGGTCATTAGGATTCGATACTTAATAAAACTAAAGCTCTTAGGAATTAGGATGTCATCTGATCTCCTCATGGCATTAGCGTATAAATTTGACATGTCAACATCCTTGTCAGCTAAGGCTTTCCCTTTCTAGATCGGCTTTTTCTTTTGATACAGGTAGATACTCTAGTTCGTAGCTGTATTTTGGTAAGCATAAGAACTTGACAATACCACCAACGAAATAATGTAGTGGGCCAAAGCGCTTCTAATATCTCTCAGAAAGTTCCAAAACTGTTACAACGTGTAAAGATATATACTTGTAAATATATCAAATGTAATTTGTTTGACTCCGTGAGAAATAAGAAATAAAGTAGACACAATAGTTAGCGAGTGACAAGGCTCACAATCACTAATAAAACCAAAGTACGAAACAGTCATTCCAAAACGAATGACACCTGCTTGGATCCATTAAACAGCAAATACGTCTATAGCGGTAGGTCCTCTTAGGAAAAGAGGTATAATGCGTATTAGCTGACACGAGAGACTTTCGAAGTTGACCACATGTTTCATTTGAAACCCGTACTAATCATTACCTTCACTATAGCGAGTGCATCAAATACTCGATCCCTAACTCAAATAATAGTCCACACTAAAGATTTATAAGAGCCAACCGGTATGATACCAGTTTGAATGGAAACTGCTTCTTTTTTGTTATCTCTACAAAGAAGACAATTTAGTACTTGCACAAGGAAATAACAACATCGCGTACACAAAATACCGATAAGAGTATAAGACAAGATCAATGTCTTGTATATCATATTTACTGTGCAGATGATAACTTATAAGTTAATCAATTATACGTTCAAAACTCACTTGTATTTCTCATGTTCAGATGTTAAGCACTCACCTTATAAAAACTATTATGGATGTATATGATTAAGTCAAGAAATAAGCACCAACCTCATTGACAAATCCATCTCCTCCAACACATATAATTCTTGGTATAAGGTAAAAAGCACAAATGGTTAAGGACAAGTAAATTATTCTCCAAGAATACAAAGCAAGATAAAAGCAAAAGGATTCAGAATGCCTATCATCAGGACATGTACTAAAATCAACACTATAAGCTGGATTCCTAGCATGGCGACAAATGTTGTCTTGACTACTTCCAGCTTAAACCATGTAAGACCTGAACTACGCCAGAAAACTGGAGCTTATAATTATATAAGCTGAAATAAAATAAGCTAATAAGCCTTCATAAAAACTTAAACAAACACCCCCTGAGTATATTTGGCCCTTAACTTATTTTATGGGTTTATCGGCTTATTCAGATTTAAAAAAGCTGAGAAGCTCACTTTTACGAGCTTATGAAATAAGCAGTTTGACGTATGGCTTTCCATAAGCTCAATTTATATGCTCAAAAGCCAAAAGAAAGTGGGTTATCGGTTATTTCAAATCTCAATAAGGCAATAAGCCAGTAAAAAAGCTAAACCAAACACCCTGATATAGCACATTCCAACTGAATAAAAAGACACTAAGTTTTGAGAAATTAATTAAATCTATAGAAGTCGATAAATAGAGTGTTATATAAAATTAGAGGTTATGTATTACCTTAAATATTGATTCAACCATATTATGAAAAGCTTTGATTAAGCGACCCCGTCCAGACCGGGTACGATGACAAGCATCCAAGGTGGACTTGTACTTTTAATATAAGCCGAATGGCTCTCTTTTGGTACACCTATGTTTTCATTTCTTCCACTCACATTTCCTCTCACTAAACCTCTTTTCACACACGTGTTCTAGGATTTTGATAGCATGAACAACTCCATTCATTGTGGGACGTGCTTGTGGTTGTGCAAGATGTTCATCGTAAAACATTTAGAGGAAATGCAATCTTTCATACTTGTTCGGTATCCGCTTGTTCAGCCTTGTTCAAGACCACATGTATTCCAAGACATTTCTTAACCATTGATGTAGTAAATAAATTCCTAAAAGTCAGAATTACTGAAAGTATGTTCCACACTGTCGCTCATGCAATTTTCCTTTTTTAAAGGATCTTAAATGTTATAGTGAGGGTGAGTCTTTAAGTTGTTAACAGTTTCTTTCTTAAGATAGTGTGGATCGTTTTGATCATGATTTTCAATAATGGTTGGACATATGGAATGGTCGAACGGGTTCCTTTTTCTCCTCAAGTTTTGATTTAATAGCTGGATATGTGGCATATAAAGTCAAACGTCAAAACTTATGAAAATCAAATTTCCATCTAAATATATAATAGGTCGTACTCCTAAATGTATAACAAAAGCAGGTATAGGAGGAGGGTATATTGAATCATTTGTATAGTATATACTGGATAATTTCATGTTTCAACTTCTCGAATCTCAAAGAAAAAGGATTACACAAATTCCTGATCTTGATGCTCCTAAGGTCGCGTTCAAGACCTCAATGCTAAATTAGGTTCTCATGTCTACATTATAGCCAATATAAAGTTGATACACAACGATTTTATAGCTCGGGCATATGGTAAACAAAATCTTCATTCTAAAGGTGGAACCGAAACTCTTTGCCTAAAGGGATTCCAGTTTACAACATCGTTTTTGCTGGAAAATGTGAAGGTGGGTTTGTTTTTATAGGTCAAGTATCTGACCCTACAAAGGAACTATATATATGGTGCTTGTGCTTAAACAGATTATTACTGTATATACTCTTCTGGCAACTGATTTTATTTATGGACTCCAATTATGCACATTTAAATATTGTTTTGCCTTCAACATTAGGAACTGTTTTGATGTTTTTACAAATATAAAAAGATAAAGACGCAAACTATATGCGTGATATTGTTTAATATTACTTTACGTGTTTTCCTTGATTCTATTAAAAGCTTGTGTGTGTGTGTGCGCGCGTATATGTGTGTCTATATAAGCATGTATAATGACTCTATTTGACTGATGTGAAAAGATGAAATCGTCGGTGTCCTGTGGTGCCTAAACTTCGAAGCACATATTGTTTATCTATAACTCCATCATTTGTTCAAACAGTGCATCTGTAATGCATAAGTTATTCAATAAATAAAAAAATGTACACGAAGTGTTGGTGGATCGTTCACAACCAACCCGCATGTTGACAATGATCTAAGATATCACGATAAAATATCTATAAGTTCCAATTGACAATGTGACTCGTATTTTTGTTTGTTCTTATAAATTTGATAACAATAGGTAGAGTTACTGACCCATAAGTGAATATGGTGTTAGTCCATCTATGGTGTTGTTCTAAGTTACATGTAAACTTTAGAAGTTATGGATCAGTACTTCAATAGGAACTAATGATCACACTTCAAAATCAATTTGAGTCGGTATCTTAGTTGTCCAACATATACTGAATATTTGTAAATAGTATGTTAACCAACAGTGTATTATTCTAAATTTCTAATCAAAGTAATACATAGTAGCCAAACATGACTTATCATAAAAATATAAAAAGTCAATACTTTTGTAAGCGACTAACCTCATAAAGGGCGATACTTAGCTCTCAATGATTAAAAAAAGCTTGGAGCACAAACATGATCTGAAACTTGTATTCCGGTATCAGTTTTGCTGTGATAGCAGATTTTATTTTTTATCCAAGGATATGATCATTAATAAGATCTGAAAAAGAATAAGAGTTTCAAAAAATTAGCTTCACAAGTATGTTTTGGTACTTAACCCATCAGTATCAACCGATCAGTATGCTCATAAACACTTTTAATAATAACAACTTTTATCTTGTAATCACAAGCGAAATACTTTCAGCAACTTCATCTAAAAGAAGGTGTGCAAAGTGAATACTTGTATATTTTGATATTGAATTAATATAATTACCGTAAACAAATTTTATAACTTGTGAATATGTCTCTTCATATATAACAGAAAGTTATAAGTAATTTTTTACCTATAACTAATATAACCTGCCTACTTTTCTAAAACACCAAACTAAAAAACCTAATACTGTTATGCACCTGATTAATAAGCAAAATACGATGATGCTTTGTGCAACTGCATTTAAGAAACACCTTAAGAAATCATGTGTTCATAGCTCGGTTTTTCAAAGGATGCACACTTACCAGAATGTCAACTACAGCTGGTGCACGTGCTCTCGCCATTCCTATTTCATAATTCTGGTGTACGGAATGACCGTCAGACAATTGATGTTTGAATTTCTAGAAATCGATAAAGTACTTTTCTTACAAATGTAAAATATACATATTAGTAATTAGGATTTTGTGTCGATGTTTGTGTTTGTTTTGGGACAGAAAAAAGTTAACTTTTTGACACCTTAGTGAAACCTTCAAGTAGAATGTTACGGCTGCTGCTAGTAAACGATCCATAACCAATCCAGCTCCTACAACCTTGCATACATATGAGTACTTTCATTAACCTTCAAGATCAACAGAGGTAATCAGGGGACCTCTTTTGAGTGAGAACTAATCGCTTGCGGTTAGTTCCTCCTACACAAGATGCAAGTGGGATCCCATATGGGATCCCATGCTTGCGGGTTCTTCCTCCTTCATAACTTTTTACAAAAAATGAATGTCATCATATAAAAATATGCGATAACACCATTTAAAAGATGACATACGGTAGAAAGAAACTCTAATCTACAACAACCCTCACTAATATCATATGTAGTGGATATATAAAGTTACTTTACTCATGTGAATGGGTTGATTTAGGGTTTTTTTTCTCTAACGGGTTGAATGGTCCGCATAATAAAGCTTAGCTAAATGTGAAATAGATTTACACACTTACTTGTCATCTATGCCATTTGGAACCTGATATACACACTTACCTGCAGTGAAGATGCATTGTTTTACCACTTCATTATTTGGATTTATATGCATTGTTGATTAATTGCATCTTTCACAATGGGAGTAATGTCATAAACTTTCTCAAGATTCTCGAGTGCAATATACTCTTCTTGTGATAGTTTTATAAGAGGTTTCTTCCTGTAAATAATTTTCAATGATCCATTTGATATCATCTGCCCAATATCACATGCTCATCATTAATAGACGTCTTCAATATAAACAACAACAAAAAGATAATAGAACCCACAACAAAAGAATACAAACAACTTAGTCTCTAAACGAAAGCAAGTTCAGCTTTCTAGCAATATAAAACAAAAGTCCATAAGCTAAAATATTCTAAGCACAGCCACTATGCAATCCCAAAATTATGAAGCACTTAAAGTGTGAGATATATGTAATTATGTACTACTTTTTAGGCTTCTTTTTGCATCTTTGTTGCCATTTTCCGTGCCACACTTTTGGCAACTTAAAGTTTTATAGTGTTATTAGACATGGCAAATAATATACTGAAAATAAGGAGTCATACCTTTCATGAACTTAGTAGTCAGTAAAATAGAGCGACAGTAGAAACTCCATATGTCAGTTGTTGAAAGAAGAACCGGGTCTGGGAAAATTAGTAACAAAAAGTAAAGATCTAGATGCAAAGATAAACAACATATGACACTTTAATGATATTGATAAAATAAGAACCTCGTCCTCATCTCAAAGCGTCCAGCATTGCAAATTATATCGAAAACTTGCAGGGGCTGCAGTTGTTGTGGCTGTTATAACCACTTCGGCGGTGGATCTTTTATGTCACCTTCCATCTGAAATTAAATTAGGTGATGTTATCAACTTGATTGCTGCTTATCTTGGTACAGTTTAACTTTAATTCTTCACTTATATTAGGTGGTAGTTCTGAATCCAGGACACCGTTAATTGTTAAAGTATGTATCCATGGGCATCGACAGCGGGTATGTTTGGCAAAGTATACAGTTAGTTTTTTTTCCTATATAGTTCGATAAAGGCCAGATGTAGTGTTGTCCTATTCCGCAAGCCATTATCAACGTAACTTTAGTTTGTTACACTCTGAGGTCTTTAACTAAGACTGGATGTGGCATTTTTCTTATGACTGGGTTGCCATCCATCCCGGCCAAGTTAAACTAAAAGATCAGCTATAGTAGAACATGTCAAATGGAGGTGACTGTCACCTAAAGTCTATACAACACATATTGACATAACTCTAAATTCATTGAGATCAGTGAATGTGTTCTTGGTGCCTATTTCATGTAGGTTGTTAGGTGCCAGATAGGTGTAGTAGCTCAATGGTGTACGATCGTTTGAGTCAATAAAAGATTCTAATAATGTGTGACTTCAGGCCGGTGATAAAATCATTGACTTACCGAGGAAGGCTACTGGTACATGCTTCTCAATCTCCTTGGCCCGGTCACTGCATCGTGAGAACTATCTTTAGCAAACATGATCTTCAAAAAAAAAGTAAGACGTAAAAGTATATGAATATTCAATCTACTAAAGTATTGGCAATTTGAGAACCAGGACCGATCCGAGTGTGCAGAGTGGATCCGTGTACGACACACATTTAATTTATGTCACTAACATATGCAATCAGTTCCGTGCCAGTATGTGTATCGTTTCTAACAACCATTTTAATATCGATTTCTTGATCTGTGGTGAAAGAAAATTCTTTCAACTTTACACGATAATAAACAGTTACTAAATATTTCAGACCATGACATTATCTTCTACGTATAATAATCGACATGAGCTGAATAGTTACTTGCTTCAGGGCTTTCTTAAGAATCTCAACTTTTGTATATACTTTTTTTAACTGCTCACCTTTTGAATATACTACGAAAATAGTACATGCATGTCACAGATCACACCGCAGACTTCTATACCAACTGTCGATATAGGATGAATACTTGTTGCTTAAACAACAACAAAAAAATGTATGAGCTGTAGTAGAAGCAATTATTACAACAGCTGCTTTCCAAGATGCTTGTTGAGCAACAATCTCAACAGCAGCAGTTAGCCAAGCAACCTTTGGACAAAAGAAGCAGGTACTAATTGTTGGACTATTCACCAGACTGCTATAGATCATCTTCAAACTACTTTGAAGTGCTTTTACGTTTTATAGTCTACCATATACGTAGTTCATAGTAAGCATCTAAGCAATAAAGATTAAAACAAAATAACCATGTATAAAAATTTAAAATTACTTTTCATAAAACATCAATGTTCAATTTCATCATAGAGATCAACCGAGTACGGACTTCTGTGCGTCACATTAATACGTCAACTACCTTCTTCGTAGCCTACGTAGCCAGTGGCACTCCCTTTAACTGTGAGACTATATGGTTCAAGAATGAAGGAAGCAAGAATGTACAATCAACATGTAAGGATTAAAAAGATTGCACCAAACTACATACTGAGCGGCAAGTTGGACAAAACCACAACTTTGGGGTCTCACACTCCAATTTTTGCACTAAAATCTAATATTTTTTGACCTTCTGTTAACAAAAACTGAGGTAGCTACGTTTCTATTCTGATCGTTTTCAAAGTGATTCCTATTGTTTAAATAGGTAAAGTATTTTGCTTAGCAAATTAAACTTTAATAAATTCTTAAAATTTTGAACATACCACCAGCTTTTGACACCCCAAATACGTGAAAGCATCTACTTGGGGTGTTTTCTCTGCTATTTAAGTTACACATCGAGAAACCAAAGATGATAGTGAAGAGTTAACTTTCCTAGGCACGAAAATTAAGGCACATTTACCCGCCAATCATTCTTCGCATGATACTGGCTCATGTAAAACTGGTGGCAAAACATCATTGCTGTTGCAATCATTACCTGGTGACTGAAATATTAAACAATAACCAATTACTTTTTCACAATATAGTGAAGGAAAACAAATCTTACACTTTAAACTTATATAACCCGAAAAGTCTCAAAATAAACTATACAACTATACCGCGTATTATACAGTCATGTCCTAATAAACTTATATAACCCGAAAAGTCTCAAAATAAGTCACAAAAGGCGATCTTTTATCAAATAAAAGTTGCGTTAATCCTAGCAGACTAACACTATCACATATGTACATTATAAAGATATTAATTAAAACAAACCTGCAGGTCTACCAATGCCTACACCTAGAGGTTCATAACTGCTACTTGACAGAGACTATGACTTCTGGTAACCCATGTTGTTGATTTTTCTAGTTGGAGACGAATTCATGATTATTGAATAGATAAGAATTAGGATCGACTTAAAATAGGGTTTAACTAAATTACGATTGAAAATTTTGAATTGAATAACGATTAGAATAAGCAATTCAATTAAATTAGGAATCCATTCAATTAGGATCCGATTGACTTATAGGATTCGATTGTGTGTTGAGGAATACGGGATTCAATTAAAATTTAAGGCGGCCTGGAGTAGAAAACATACCGTAGGATGAAGATGATTTATTATGGAATGACACCAAAAACATGCCATTAATTTGACTGGATTTATTTTGGTAAAGAAGCCTCCTGTTTTCTTCTTCGATCTCAGAAGATGGAGTTTATTTTGGTAAAATATACTCCCTCCCTCCCACTTTTATTGTCCTCATTACTATTTTAGTTTGTCCCAAAATATTGTCCAGTTTCTTAAATAGGAAGTCAGAATTAATTAATTTTCCAGTTTTACCCATGCTATTAATTTCTTAAAAGGAAACTATTAATTTATTCAAAGGATAAACTTGTCTTTCTTACCATAAAATGTCTACATTCAATGCATCTATCATAAATCATAAAAAAATTGTTGGGGGACAATTAAAATGGGACGGAGGGAGTACCAAAATTCTAAGTTTGGTAACGAAGTTTGTAAAAAGTACCAAATAAAAAAGTCGACTAATTTATATGACAAACAGAAGTGCCACGTCATACTTTATGAATTATCCTATTCAGCATTATCTAAATCATAGTTAGCCCCATATATAAGTAAAGATATATATATATATATATATATATATATATATATATATATATATATATAAACCGGGTTGACCCGGCGGTTCAACCGGTTGACCCGTAAACTGGTCACTAGACCGGGTCAACTAAAAAACCGGGTTTTAAAACATTGTAAAATACAGCAAGTGGAGGTTTATCAATTCATTAACTAATGGATGTTTTTCAAAAACGGAAGTTTTAGTGGTACCTACAAGACAAAACTACCCCTCACATAAATAGAAGATCCTTTTTTTTTTCCTGTGTCTCTCTTCTTTTTTCTTTCAATGCTCCCTGTTATTGATATTTCAAATATAAATTGCTATCATCTAATCGATTTATTACAGGAAATATATATCAAATGTAATCGATTTTAATTGTTTGTTTTTTTATTAGTTCAATTTAGTCATTGACTACTTAGTTTAGTCTTTGCTTTCGTCAGATTTGAAGAAATTTAAACCACCAAAGGTTAGTTTAATTTATTTATGAAATCCATTGTATATTGTTTTGATTTCGGGTATTTGATTAACTTCATGAAAAATTATCAAGCAGTGTCACATTTTTATTTATAAATTTTCCTATTATACTTAAACAGTAATAGATCTTGAGGTTGACTTATGAGTATGATCAAGATTAATTAGTAATCAAGTTTTGATATCTGGGTAAAATCGAGGGTTTTTTTTATTAGCAAATAAAAAATGGATATTTGATTGGTGTAGGTGCTATGGATTGAAGAAGAACCAAGATAATTTGACAGGGAGAGTTTTGTCATACACACTTATTCACATGTCAAATGTTAGTTATATGTTTAGTGTCAACCAAACATGATTCCGAGTTATAAAAACCATGATTTTAAATGCTTCAGGGTTAATAATACCCCAAGATTTTAAATCCACGTTTTTTAAATTTGTGAACCAAACGGCCCGAAATGTCAACGATCAAAATAATGTCGACATAACTCTACTACTTTTTTATTCTTAATTAAATAAATAAATAAAAAGTTAGTTACTACATGTTTGGTTCTTGTGGTTTACGTAGAGTTACACTTTTGGTCCTAAAACACATTTAATTGCATTAATAGTCTATGTGGTTGTCTAAATTGAGTTGACTGGTCCTTTTACCGTCTAAATGAACGTTAAGGTCAAGGGAAATTTAGTCCATTTGCATACAATTATACCTTAGTGACCAACTGACCATATTTTCAACACTTTTCTTTGTTACTTCCATTATTAACTCACGCCAAAATAGTGCGTGTTTTTATTCCTCTTCTTGTCCCCAACTGTTTGATATTGATGATTTCGATCTACCCCTAATCCTAACCCCGGTCATCCATTCCTGCAGCCATCACCACCCAAAACCTTTATATTTATAATTTAAGAGAAAAGCCATTTAGGATAATACACGGTCATGTAAATATTGCTCAAGCAGCCAAACTCCGTATTCACAATGGTGGGATGATTGTGTATTGTCGACACAAGAATATATTAGGAAAGTTATTGAGGATAAGATCTCATAGTTCACTAAAAAATATCTCATGTAGAATATATTTGGTACAATATATCAGAATTCGTGAGATGAAGACGCATTACATTAGAAGAATTAGCAAAGGGAGCAAGGATTTAACAAGAGTGGTTCGGTAAATATGAGACATTTCTAACGCATTGACCTCAATAGTCTAATATATTTCACATCATCATTTAATAAGTTTATGAAAACATTCTAGAATGAAGTAGACGTGCAAGAAACAACTTTCATATTGAATGAAAAAAAAAAGTACAACAAAAAGTTTAAAAGAAGAACATGTATTAAGTAAAAGCTAAATAATATCAATTTATTTTCAAAAATATATCGACTTTAAACCCTTATTTTTTTATCTCGTGACTTTAAAAATAATCTTTTAAATTTGTTCCAACTATACCAATATAAGCAAAAAATGATTATATTACTCTTTTACTTGACTAATATACCCTTTGTCTTATTAAAAAACCCGAATCTGAATCAATAACAACAAATGATAAGATTCATTTTCAGGCTTTACGAATCCATCTTCACTTACTGAAACGCCACTAGATTATTATAATGCATCATTGTTAAATGGTAACTGAGACGTTTGGTTTCTAGTCTACCATTTCTTATTAATTTACTCGATTGGTCAATCATGTATATTTCATATTACAAGGGAAATAAAAATTACTACTTGTAGAAAAACATGATCAGAACACAAAAACCTTTTATTAACAAAGATTTAATAACACAAAACTGAATAAGAAAATATACTAATGACTACCAGTGCTACTCACGTGTAGCCCTATGATCTACATGATCATAGTCTTACAATCAAAACAAGAAAATAAATAAGGTTTCTGAGATCAAGCTAGAGAGAGAGAGCGAGGTGTGTTTTTGGGAGAAAACACACAGACAAAATAAGAGCGATACAAACAAAGTGAAACACGCTCCTCCATGTATCTAAACCTAAGGCTACAAAGAGCCGTTTGAGAGATGGGCCAAAGTAATGGGCTTGGGCTTGTCCAAAAAGAAAGATTTGAGCGAATGTCCAGCTTTAGTCCCTTGTGCCATAAGAGTAACTTCCTTCCAGTCCAAAATGCTAACTGAAATAATAAAAACAACACAATAAGTCCCCATAGTTAATTTATGGCTATCAGATTAGGTCCATAAATTTAACATCCCCCTTAATCTGATAGCCCATATAGGTTAATCATACCAACTTTTGTGACAAACTTGTTATGCAAATCTGTTTCCAGCCCTTTTGTAAGGATGTCTGCAATTTGATTTGCAGAATCCACTTTTTCTGTTTTAACAACATCACTCAAAAAAATTTCTCTCACAAAGTGAAGATCAATTTCTAAGTGTTTTGTTCTCTCATGAAACACAGGGTTGGCTGCTATCTTGATAGCAGAGTTGCTATCACAGTGAAGTGTGGCTGGGAGCAAATTATCACACTACAAGTCATTTAAGACCTTAAGCACCCAGATCACTTCACTGGTTACTGAGGCAAGAGCTCTATACTCTGCCTCAGTAGAAGATTTAGAGAGAGTGTTTTGCTTTTTGCTTTTCCAGGAAACTAAGTTTCCATTAATAAACACACAGTACCTAGTCACAGACCTTCTAGTGACAACACATTTTGCCCAATCAGCATCTGAATAAGCATCAAGAATCATACCTGAGTTCCTTGTGAAATGAATACCCAAACCTGGAGAGCTTTTGAGGTATCTTAAAACCTTAAAAGCAATTTTAAGATGAGAGTTCAAAGGTCAATGCATAAATTGGCTCAAACAATGTACAGCATAAGAAATGTCAGGCCTGATGTTGGTCAGATAAATGAGCTTTCCCATAAGCTTTTGATAATCAACAATGTTATCAAGAAGAGGGTCCTCACTAGTGGGCTGGTTAGTGATGACAAGTTTAGAGGGTAAAGGAGTTTTAGCAGGTTTACAAGCAAGCATACCATACTCAGATAACAAGTCCAACACATACTTTCTTTGGTTTAAACAAACACCATTCTTAGTGTCAACAACTTCAATTCCCAAGAAATACTTTAGTTTACCCAAGTCTTTAATCATAAACTTGGTTCTTAAAAAACTTTTAAACTTTTCAATTTCATCAATATTATTCCCAGTTATAATTATATCATCAACATACACAAGTAACACAAGAAATAAGTTACCATGAGATTTAGTGTATAAAGAATAATCAGACTTGCTTTGAATGAAGCCATTTTCACTAAGAACATATGTAAGTTTGGCATTCCACTGCCTAGGAGCCTGTTTAAGCCCATACAAAGATTTTTTGAGCCTGCAAACCAAGTTATCACCCCCAGGAAGATATCCTTGGGGTGGTTTCATGTACATAGTTTCATCAAGGTCACCATAAAGGAAGGCCTTGTTGACATCAAGTTGGAAAATGGGCCAAGATCGTATGATAGCAAGATTAATAGTAACCATTTTAACAACAGGGGCAAATGTTTCATCATAATCAATGCCCTCCTTTTGCCCAAAACCTTGGGCAACAACCCTAGCCTTATACCTTTCAACCTCACCACTAGACTTAAACTTTAATTTCCAAATCCACTTACAACCTAAGGCTTTCCTACCTTTAGGGAGTTCAACAATGTCCCAAGTATCATTTTCAAGCAAAGCAGCAAGTTCAGTGTTCATAGCATCAAGCCAGTGATGATTCTGAGATGCTTCAAAAAAACTTTTTGGTTCACTCATTTTGTTAAGTTGAGTGACAAAGCAAAAATTTTCTTTATCAAGTTTGGAATATCCAACAAATTTTTCAAGTCCATACTTGACTTTGGACTGAACAACAAAATCATTATATTTCTAGGAAAAACAAAAGGTCTTGAGGACCTCCTCAAACCTTGGCCACCCTGAACATTGTTTATAGAATCATCCCCATGGTTTCCTTCCATGTTTTGAACATGAGGGGAAGGAATGGGATGGATATCTAAATTTCCCTCAGAGTCTGTAATTTCATCAAGTGTGGCAGCCTCTTCCCTATTCAAGCTGGCATCACTGGTATCATTGCCTGAGGCAATGTATCCAGTGTCACCTAGACTTGGAGGTGGGCTGCTAGCACTTGGTGACAGATTGTCACCATTATGTTTAGCTGCTCTCTCTTCATCATTGGGAAGTTCAGGGTTATCAAAATCAAAAAAATTCAACAGATTTAAGTCTTGAGAAACATTTTCTTTATTAAAATTATTTTTATTGAAATTAAAAGCAGAGTCTTTAAAAGGAAATATGGTTTCAAAAAACTTAACATCTCTAGAAACAAAAAACTGATGCCTATCAAGACTGTAAATCCTATATCCTTTCTGAGAACTAGAATAACCCATCATAACACATTTTTCAGATCTGCTGGAAAACTTATCTAAACTATTAAGAATAGTAGCAAAACACAGACATCCAAACATTCTAATGTGAGAGAGCCTAGGACAAGTATTGTAAATCATTTCAAAAGGGGTTTTTCCATTTAGCACAGAAGAGGGCAATCTGTTAATAAGATAAGTAGCGGTTAGCACACATTCAGTCCAAAATTTAAGAGGAATTCCCCCCTGAAACATAAGGCATCTAGCAACATTCAAAAGATGTCTATGTTTCCTTTCAGCAATTCCATTTTGTTGTGGTGTGTAAGCACAGGAAGTTTGGTGTATGATGCCATTATTTTCACAAAAAACTTTGAAGTTTTGATTAACAAATTCAGTTCCATTATCACTTCTGAAAGTTTTAACATTACCTTTAAATTGATTTTTAATCAGATTGTAAATGTTTTGAATGTTGGAAAACACTTCATCTTTGGTTTTTATAAGAAACAACCAAACAACCCTAGTATAGTCATCCACAACAGTCAAGAAATATTTATGGCCAGAGTGACTAGTAACCCTATAAGGACCCCACAAGTCAAGGTGAACAATATCACCAAGTTTTTTGGTTCTATGATCACTTAAAGGAAAAGGATTTCTGGTTTGTTTAGCTCTTTGACAAACTTCACAAAAAAAAGGTTTTCTCATCTTTATCAATTTTTAAGGATTGTTTAAGCACGTTAAGGGCAGGGTCAGCAGGGTGCCCAACTCTACAATACCAATCATAATGAGACAAAGAGCAGGTAACAAGTTTGTTTTGATTTTTACAATTAATACCTTCAATATATAAATAGTATAAACCACCACATTATTTACCAATCCCCATCACCTTTTTCAGATTCAAATCCTGGTTAACAAATAAGCACTTGGTTTCATCAAACACAACACAAATCCTATTATCTTTAGCAAGCTTATGCACATATATCAAAGTAACACAATACTCAGGGATAACCAACACATCAACAAGAATCAGACCATTAGGAAGTTTAAGGTTACCAATTTTAGTTATAATAGCCTCAGTACCATTTGGGTGAGCAACTTTGATTTTAAGATGAGAGATATCAAACACATTATCAAGTTCCCTATCACTGTCAGTCATGTGTTGGTTAGCCCCAGAGTCAATAACCTTTCCCTAGCAAGTCATCCCAAGTTTAGAGCTTGTATTAGAACAATAAAATTGATCAAAGTTTTCATTAAAAACCTTGCTAGAGTTAAAAACAGTACCTGCCATATTGGCTTGTACATTCTTTCCAGTTCTACTGTTATCTTTAAAAAGAGAGAGGAGAGTAGCCATTTGTTCATCAGAAAAACCAGTAGCACTAGTAGAACCAACAGAGTTATTAGCCACATTTTTCCCTTTGAAATTTTGATTTCCCCTTTTTTTATGAACAAAATCACTAGGGTATCCAATAATCTTAAAACACCTATCAATGGTGTGACCATTGTACCCACAGTTTTCACAAACCAATTCAGCATTAGAGGTAAAGTTGGGTCTCACAACATTCTGATTATTAGGTCTAAAACCAGTATTACCATTGTTAGGTCTAAAGTTGCCTTGATTACCATTCTGATTAAAATTGTTGGTTATAGGTCTCAATATATTAGCATTAGGGTTCTGATTTCTTTGAACATTGTTTCTGTTGGGCCCATTAGACAAGAAAGCGGTGGTCTGAGCCCTTTGAGAGTGCCCAGAACCACTGCTTGAAGCCATTCTGTGAGATTCCTCAGCAGAGATGATGGCATAAGCCCCCTTAACATCAGGAAGACTTTCTCTAGACAATATAGAACTCCTAATACTCATATAAGAATCATCTAACCCCATTAAAAACTGCATAAGTTTCAATAACTGATTATGTTTTTTAAACTCACTAGAAGCAGAACAAACACAAGCAGGTAATTCAATCATAGCATCATATTGTTTCCAGAGAGCATTCAATTTGTGATAATAATCAGACAAGTTACAACCATTTTGTTTCAAGGTATTGATCTTATGGTGCAAGTTAAACAAGACAGAACCATAAACCTTATGATATGTTTCTTTTAGCTCTTTCCAAACATGTTTGGCCTTTTTTGAAAAAATTTGTCCAAGGAAAAGTTCCTCAGAAATAGAGTTAAGAATCCAACCCAACACGACAACATTGACCCTGTCCCATTGCCTTGCTAAAACCTCATCAGTTACAGACCTTTTACAAGTACCATCAATAAAACCAATTTTATTTTTCCCTTCTAAAGCAAGTAACATAGCATTAGCCCAAACTTGATAGTTTTCAGTTCCCTTAAGTTTCACAGTGAAAACAGTTAAAACAACTGAGTCATTTGGGTGCAAGTGCAATGGGTCACTCAGGTCAAGCTTACTAATAAGTGTAACTGGATCAGTTACACTTATAGCATCATCATCACCATGTTCAGCCATGGTGAAGGGTCAAGAGGTCAAAAAAGAGAACTCACAATACTGCTAACAAAGTTCCCAGGAATCCAAACCACTCAAGGGTGGCAGGTCAAGGGCAAGCAGCAAGTAAGGATCCAAATAAAGGGTATGAATGAATAAAAGACTACCAAACCCCCAAATAAACAAGCAATAATAAGAAACAGACAAAAAACAGATAGCAATAAAATAGAGAGAAGCAGAGGTGTTACAGTGCAATAAACCAAAACTCAATCGAACTGTCACTCTTAGATTCACTTAGTCTAAGAAGTGACAGAACCTCCAAGTCACAAACCCCAAAAATTTCTTCAAGGAAAAAATTGGGGAAAGTGACAAAACCAGCGAACACACCACCGAATCAACAAGGAAACTGAGAGAATCACCACTAATCGAACAATCCACCAACAAAAATGAAACCCTAATTTTTTTTTTCAAAATTTTTTTAGGGGAAATCACTTTAATCGATGAAAAACACCACTAATCAACCCAATCGACAATAACAGTGAATAAGAGAGCAGATCTCAGAAACCCTAATTTTTTCTCAAAAAAATTAAAGGTCCAAAACTTTGATTCAAGAAGTAATATTAACAGATACAGCTATTTCAATAGCAGATCTTTTCAAAAAAAGTATAAATAACCAAAAACCCCCAATTTTGAACAAACCCTAAAAAAAATTCATCAAGTTTTAACAACCAGGCTCTGAGATGTAGAAAAACATGATCAGAATCACCTCAAACACAAAAACCTTTTATTAACAAAGATTTAATAACAAAAACTGAATAAGAAAAGATACTAATGGCTACCAGTGCTACTCACGTGTAGCCCTATGATCTACATGATCATAGTCTTACAATCAAAACAAGAAAATAAATAAGGTTTCTGAGATCAAGCTAGAGAGAGAGCGAGGTGTTTTTTTGGGAGAAAACACACAGACAAAATAAGAGCGATACAAACAAAGTGAAACACGCTCCTCCATATATCTAAACCTAAGGCTACAAAGAGCCGTTTGAGAGATGGGCCAAAGTAATGGGCTTGGGCTTGTCCAAAAAGAAAGATTTAAGCGAATGTCCAACTTTAGTCCCTTGTGCCATAAGAGTAACTTCCTTCCAGTCCAAAATGCTAACTGAAATAATAAAAACAACACAATAAGTCCCCATAGTTGATTTATGGCTATCAGATTAGGTCCATAAATTTAACACTACTTTTCAAATAGAGGTGGTAACACAACAACTAGATGTTCTTAAATCTGTAAAATATTTAGAATCTCATAGCATTGATCCTTCAAAGTTTCTTCCCGAGAAGAAACTACAAGAGAACTGAAGCTACAGGTTCAAAACCTTTAAGGTTATTGACATAATGTTCACCAAACCTGAATCTCGTATGATTGTGTTTGCTTGAAAATTTTGTGGTTAATTAAATCTATTATTGTTTTAGTTTTTTAATGAAAAATATTTTTAAAGAGAGAGAAATTAAAATAAATGAGTGAAAAGCATAGTAAAAACTTTATAAAATAATATATCTGGTACCACCAAAATTTATTAATTGAAACAGTTATTAATTAATCGATAAATTAATAATTAATATTTTATATATTAATTAATATTTTATTAATTTATAGTAGAATACTTAGTTTACATACACCTTTCAAGCTTCCACTTAATTATTATATACAATGCATGTACGTATATCAAATGAACGACCCAATTTGAAAGAAACCTTCAATCTCCCACCTTATTATGCTTCTTGTGTTCAATGTATCACTTTATGGACATTAAAAATATTCTCTATATAAATACAAAATTAAAATAGGTTAACACAAACAAATCATATACACAACATCGCTTCCCATCTTAAAGGTGTGAAAAAAACAACAATGACAGATGAGATTCGAAGAGCATTATGCAAGCACAACAAGGATAATCCAAGTCTCACTCAAAAGCAATTGCAAGAATGGGTTCATAGTAACTATGGTTTGCAGGTGAATCAAGCGACAATATCAAATACAGTTAAGCGGTCTTTAGAGTATCTCTCACTTGCTCCCGAAAGAGACGATGTTAAGCGACACAAACCGGCAAAATTTCCGAACCCAAAAAAATCTCTCTATGAATGGATTCTTCAATATCAAGAACATGTGAATATGACAGGAGAACTAATCATCGAGAAGGCAAAAAAGTTAATGAAAGATATGTATCCAGTGGATACTCCAAACTTTACTTTTTCTATTGGTTGGCTTGGAAAGTTCAAAGCAAGATATGGAATTAAAAATTTCCGGCGTTTTGGAGAGAGTTGATCTGTTGAAATGGAGGGCATGGAGGACAAATTAAAATTCATAAGAGAAAAAGTTGATCAGTTTGAAATGAAAGACATCTTTAATATGGATGAAACATGTTTGTTTTTTTTATTATTTTATTTTATATTTGTACTTTAGTGATGTAATTATTTACATCTTTTGATCTTAAACAGGTTTGGTTTTTAGACTTCAACCGGATCATTCCCTTGCAACAATACAGCTTGAAGGGAAAAAACAAGACAAGGAAAGACTAATTGTTGCTATTTGCTGTAATGAGGACGGTTCGGAAAAACTTCCTCATGGATTATTGCGAAATATGCTAAACCAAGGTGCTTCAAGAATGTAAACTTGAACAGTCTGAATTGTGAGTACCGTGCTAACAAACGAGCTTGGTTGACTGGTGTGTTATTTGAAGAATATGTTCGCCAACTTGATAAAAAAATGGTTGGAAGAAAAATTCTCTTGATTGTGGATAATTGCCTTGCTCATCCAAAAATTATTAAAGGATTACGAAATGTTGAATTATTTTTTTTGCCACCAAACACAACTTTAAAAATTCAACCTTGTGACGCGGGGATCATACGAGCTTTTAAGATGCATTATCGCCGTAGATTTTATAGAAGTCTTTTGGAGGGTTATGAATTAGGGGTTCCAAATCCAGCAAAAATAAATGTATTAGATGCAATGAATCTTGCAATTTCAGCATGGACTATGGATGTTAGTGCAAATACTTGTGAACTGCTTTCGTCATTGTAAACTTCGATCAACAGATAACATGACTTTTAGGAACTCAGATGAAGGTGGTGAAAGCACTCAAGAACTCCAGAATTTGATCAAAGAGTTGGGTTATCGCAATGCAATGGATGTTGAAGATGTTCTGACTCACCCAGAAGAAAATGTAGTTGCACAGTTGTTGACTTATGAAGAAATTATTGAAAGCGTTATTGGAATTAATAAAGATGATATCGATGAAGAATATGATGAAAGTTCTACAATGGAGCCCCCTTCGCGAAACGAAGCTATTAAAGTGGCAATCACATTGAATAATTTCTTGTTGAGCTATGAGAAAACAACACCAGAAGTTCTTACCATGCTAAGAAAAATTAGAGACGTGTGAGAGGGAAATTGATTTTAACAAAAAATAAAAGACAATTGAGTCATTTTTCAAGAAACCTTCATAAATTATTCATGTAATATGCTATATATAAGAAATTATTAATTTATATTTTATATGGGGTCTAAAGAAATTATCAAAAATGTATTATATGTATTATCAGAAATTATCTAAAGAAAAAAAGTTTTAAAAGAAATATGATTTTTTTTTCAAAAAAACTTATTTTTCAGATAAAAACACTTTTCAATTTTTTTTTAAATGGTAAGGTTCACCATACATTCTGAAAAAGGAAAAAGACATGAATTCCCTCCCTTTTAGACATTGTTAATTCTTACCATTTGCACCATCAGTACATAGAGATGCATGATGAATCGCTCACTAACGGAGGGATAGTTGGTTTCCAAAAAACTAACGAATGATGTAATTTGATTTTTCTGTTGGAAATACGTTTTTCCAAGGAAAGTCTCGGTCACATCATTATTAGCATAGATCACGAGCTATAGACTATTTAGGACATTGTAACTTGGAGTGACCTCCCTTTGGGGGAGATTGTTGGAAATACGTTTTTACGTATTTAGAAAGGATCGGTCACTCCAAATATAGATACAAGTATTGGGCTCGTGATCTAATGTATTAAGGTATAGCCCATATAGCCCACATGTAGGGTGAGCTATATAAACCCCCCTCCTAGCATGTTAGGAGGGGTTGTTGAACACTTCCATTTCACTAATTCCATCTTTCTTTTCATTCCTCTCCTTTCTCTCTCTTCTTTCTCTCTCTAAGTTCTTCCATTTCCTTTCCATCTCAATAGATAAATCATACAATGCCTAATCCTTAGAAAAACACGATCCTTTAATTGGTATCAAGAGCATGGTTGATTCTTCGGATTAATTTTTTTTTATCTATTGATTTGGTGGTAAATCTTTTCTTTTTTCACAATTTTCGTTCTCGTCTTTCTTATTTTCAATTTTATGAATTTGGTGATCAAAATTTTTTATAAAGCAGCAATCGTGTCCTATTGTTGCTTATCTTTTTATATAAACTGTGTTTGGTGATCAAATTTTTTTATAAAGCAACAATCTTGTCCTATTGTTGCTTATCTTTTTATATAAACTTTTTTTTTATATATATAAACTGTGTTTTTTTATATATAAATTTTGGATCGTTGTTATTATATTTTCTTGTCTTAGTTGAGTATCATTTTATATAAACTGTTTTTCTATCATTTTTATATAAATTGTGGTCATTTCCTCAATCTTGTCTTATTTGAGTATCATCAGTTTCAGTCCACTTGATCTGGCATATCAGTTCCTCGTGTTCACCAAGGAACAAGTTTGTACGGTACGATCTGAGTTTTGAGTATCAGTTCCCTCGTTGCGATCCTTCACATATTTTCGGCTACGATCGGGATCTTTTGTGATCGCATAAACCCCGGGGGTTTCAACTTGCGATCCAAAGTTACGATCTCCACTACGATCTCCACTACGATCTCCACTACGATCGAAGATCGAAGCTGCGATCACGAGTGCGATCGAAGCTGCGATCAGAGTGCGATCGGGGTGTGATCGGGGTGCGATCGGGGTGCGATCTTAGTTCGATCAAAGACTGCGATGGAGTGTAATTGTGACTGCGATGGACTAAATTATTTTGACTAGAATGCGATGACTTGACTCTTTCTTTCGTTTTGATCAAGTTTTGACTCGATACAACAGACCACAAACGAGCCCACAAGTTTCGAAACAGACCTAAGAAAGACTCTAACCAAAACCCATCACACGAGATACACACCCTCACCATCACCCTCGACTCACCCTCACCCTCGTCCCCCCACCCAACCTCGACTCCCACTCACTCTCGAACCAAACAGAACACTCACTCAGACTCCTTTTCACCCTCGACTCACCCTCACACCCACCCTCACGTCTGCTTATCTAAACAAACTCTCGAATGCTTCAACTCAAACACCAAAAACAAACACTCTTGACTCCCCTCAACAAAACCCAACCACACACCCTCGCCTCATCAGTTTAAAATCAAGACTCGAGTGAAGACTCAACCCAAACACAGACTCCGTTACACGACTCGACTCAAACCCAAGACACAACCTAAAAAAATCAAGATCTCAGTCACACAAACTATCATTGATCCAGAACCGAAAATAAAAATGACATGTAACCTACCCGAGACCATTACATGGCCTTGAAGTCTTTGTACTTCTTATTCTTCGAGAAAAGATGATGATTTCGCCTCGTTTTTATGAGATGACTAAAGGATTGGTGATTAGGATTAGTTTTTGAGAGGCGCAGTTTTCTTTATGGCTGCGATTAGGATTATTTTTGTTGAGGAGAGAGAGAGATAAAGGGGATGGAGATAACAAAGTAAAGGCTGAGGGTGTTAGTTTTGTGAGATTGGTTTGAGATTTATATAAATAAAAGGGGGATGGAGAATACAAGAAACAGTAAAGGAAGCCACGTGTGTGAAACAAGAAATGTAGACGTACAGTCGGCTAAGGGCCCGACCCAACAGGCCCGCGGCCCACACATACCTAACTTATCCTTCAAGAAACCCTAAGCCTATATAAACAAGGGTAGGGGTCTCATTATAATCAGGTTCTCTCTCACAACTACACCTCTTATACCACATATTAATCCGATACTAACTTGACCGTCGGAGGTGGACCCCGGGGCTCCGGCCTCGGGTCTACGTCTAACCGGTTTACCTTTGTTTGCAGCATTACTCAGGACCGGGAAAACGATTAACGGCCTTGGAGAGTCGTCGAACCGGCCCAGCCAAACTATGCTTCAACAAGTTGGCGCCATCCGTGGGACACAGACTAAAACTTTTTGTGTTCTCGTATTACCGAAGGAAAATTCAGTTTCGAAAATCGGTAATTTTAAAACTTCCGTATTTTTTCTTTTCCGATTTATTTGCATAGGCTCTGCTATCTTTTTTCGGATTAAAAAAAATGTGATAAAATATTATCACAAGAACCCAATTATGGAAAGCAATACAGAACGTATTGATCTTTATCTTAGATGAGGGATATAAAAAATTATTATATTGCTTTACTTCTTTTCTGTTGCTTAAAACATGTCTACATGAAACATTGGCCTACTGACTACATTGAGGGTTTACGGGATTTGGCAGAATATTCATACACATACATTGATGTATCATTAATAAAAATTGTGTAGATCTCTATATATTACTGTAATATTGCAATACGATCCTGCAACTAGATAAATATATTTTCTGTTTTTGGGCAACTGACAACAATATTTTATGAAAATTCAAACATATTATTTCGTTGGTGGAGTAACCACTCCTCCCGTGCTCTGATCTTGCTTGTTGGTCCGCACGTCGAAATAATATTATGCTTTCTCATGTCGCGGTTAAAGGTCCGCACGTCAAAAAGATATTACATATATATTTTTGATTTGATTATCATATTTTTCTGCGGTCTCACGTTACCGAAAAGCAATTATCTATATCGAAAAACAGTAATCCTAAAACTATCACACTTTTTGCTTTTCGTTCGCTATATTATGAATTCTCGGTATAGTACATGTTTTTGTATATTGAGATTTCAAATATTAAAATCACATGCATGATTCTGTTCACAATTATTAAACTTATCAAGAATGCACTGACTTTTTATTAAGCCTATGATTGCATATATTTTCGAATAAACTATCAAAAATTAAATCTGATATATCATGAGAATAAACTATGTACTATATTCTGAGGTATATATATATATATATATATATATATATATATATATTATATTTTTGGAACATGTACTCTCACGCCAAAAGAAACAATCTCTGGTTAATATTTTAGGATATCTACAATATCAGTCATACATTATTCGAAAAACACGATTTCAATATTAAGTATATCATTTTTTAGTCGGTAACAAGACGGTACTAATATTTATCTCCTATTTGTAAAGATCCGCGGTTATATGCCTCGTTTTTTCCGCGTTAGCTAGTCCGTACAATCGGGCATGTTTTATTTTTTATCCGCGGTCATACGTCGCTTCTTTACGCGTTAAGCCGCACGCGGAAAATATTGTTTATGGTAATATATATTACGTAATTTTTTTTAATTATTTACAAAGATATTTTGAAATATCTAATTTTTAAAATTGATAACAAGATATTACCCATATCTTTTAAAGTTCAAAAAATATATTGTCAATATTTTTTATTAATAAAAGATATCATGTATATCTTTTAAATTGGCAAGGAGATATTACATATATCTTTTGATTTGATTAAATATATATTTCTTATATGTTGCGACCCGACGTAGTAATATCAGGATTCGTGGCCATGGCTCGTCCATCTGCACTCGTTTGCACATTTAGCAATTATTTTATTTTTTATTCACGGTCGTGGTATGTCTAGCCGTGCTCGTCTATATGTTAGGTCATATTTTATTTTTCACTGCGGTCATGAGCCGCGTCTTCCGTAATTAATCCGCATGCTCGGATATATTGTTTATATCAATAACGGATATTACACATAAATTACTACAAGATAGTATTTAGGATATATTCCGATATTTTTTATTATATATATATATCTTTTAAGTCGGTAAGATATATTATATATATTTAAAAAAAAAACAAAAAAATATATGTTCGCCGTCATGGTACGTCCATCCGTGCTAGTCCGTACACTCGGATGCTTCTGCCTACGGGCGTACATGTACACATCGTTCCCAGGTGGAATAAGAGGATTGAGTGAACCTAATAATTCAACTTGTCGTGTAAGAGGGATGCAACCCCAACGACCACGGATCATGTATCCTTGTTAGACACCTTGCTATCAAGACGTTGTAGTAAGTTACGCAAACCACATGACTCATGATGGACTTGCAAAAGACACACTGTGCACGTCTAACAACATTTTGTCAAAAATTTGACCGTCCTTATGGTAAATGCGTTACGCCGCACGTAATGTCATAGCTCATCCCATAAGTTAGTTAAGATACGTCTTATACTATATGACAATTCGCGGTTATGGCAAGATTCATCCGTGTTGGTTCGCACGTTTGAACCCAATTTGTATCTTTCATATGCGGCTATGGTACGTCCATTCACGTTGGTCTACGTGATGGTAATTTTTTGGATACTTGATTAAGTTTAATACTACTAATCGAGTGTAGCACCATTAAACTTGGGGGGCTACTAGGGTATAATAATACCACAATTTATGTGCACGTCACATAAATATCTTTGGATATATTCCTTTGCCGCAGAAGTCCGCCTTCTGCCGGTTTATTCCTTTGCCGCGGAAGTCCGCCTTCTGCCGGTTTATTCCTTTGCCGCGGAAGTCCGCCTTCTGCCGGTTTATTCCTGTGCCATGGAAGTATCTCTTCCATTGGCTTATTCCTTCGCCGCGGAATTACTCCTTCCGCGCACTTGTTCCTGTGCCATGGAAGTATCTCTTCCATTGGCTTATTCCTTCGCCGCGGAAGTACTCCTTCCGCGCACTTGTTCCTGTGCCATGGAAGTATCTCTTCCATTGGCTTATTCCTTCGCCGCGGAAGTACTCCTTCCGCGCACTTGTTCCTGTGCCATGGAAGTATCTCTTCCATTGGCTTATTCCTTCGCCGCGGAAGTACTCCTTCCGTGCGCTTGTTTCTGCGCCGTGGAAGTATCTCTTCCATTGGCTTATGTCGTTGCCACGGAAGTATCTCTTCCGGTGGCTTATTCATGCGCCGTGGAAGTATCTCTTCCACGTGCTTATTATCTTCGCCGTGGAAGTATTCTTCCACGTGCTTCTTATCTTCGCCGTGGAAGTATCTCTTCCACGTGCTTATTATCTTCGCCGTGGAAGTATTCTTCCATGTGCTTCTTATCTTAGCCGTGGAAGTATCTCTTCCACGGGTTTATTATCTTCGCCGTGGAAGTATTCTTCCACGTGCTCGTTATCATCGCCGTGGAAGTATTCTTCCACGTGCTTCTTATCTTCGCCGTGGAAGTATCTCTTCCACGTGCTTGTTATCTTTCGCCTTGGAAGCATTTCTTCCATGTGCTCATTATCTTTCGCCGTGGAAGTATTCTTACACGGTCTCATTATCTTTCGCCGTGGAAGTATTCTTCCACGTGCTCATTATCTTTCGCCGTGGAAGTATTCTTCCATGTGCTCATTATCTTTCGCCGTGAAAGTATTCTTACACGGTCTCATTATCTTTCGCCGTGGAAGTATTCTTCCACGTGCTCATTATCTTTCGCCGTGGAAGTATTCTTCCACGTGCTCATTATCTTTCGCCGTGGAAGTATTCTTCCACGGCCTCATTATCATTCGCCGTGGAAGTACTCTTCCATGGGTTCATTATCTTTCGCCGTGGAAGTATTCTTACACGGTCTCATTATCTTTCGCCGTGGAATTATTCTTCCACGTGCTCATTATCTTTCGCCGTGGAATTATTCTTCCACGTGCTCATTATCTTTCACCGTGGAAGTATTCTTCCACGTGCTCATTATCTTTCGCCGTGGAAGTATTCTTCTACGGCCTCATTATCATTCGTCGTGGAAGTACTCTTCCACGGGCTCATTATCTTTCCCGTGGAAGTACTCTTCCACGGGATCATTATCTTTCGCCGTGGAATTATTCTTCCACGTGCTCATTATCTTTCGCCGTGGAAGTATTCTTCCACGTGCTCATTATTTTTCGCCATGGAAGTATTCTTCCACGGCCTCATTATCATTCGCCGTGGAAGTACTCTTCCACGGGCTCATTATCTTTCCCGTGGAAGTACTCTTCCACGGGATCATTATCTTTCGCCGTGGAAGTACTCTTCCACGGGCTCATTATCATTCGCCGTGGAAGTACTCTTCCACGGGCTCATTATCTTTCGCCGTGGAAGTACTCTTCCACGGGCTCATTATCTTTCGCCGTGGAAGTACTCTTCCACGGGCTCATTATCTTTCGCCGTGGAAGTACTCTTCCACGGGCTCATTATCTTTCGCCGTGGAAGTACTCTTCCTCGGGCTCATTATCTTTCGCCGTGGAAGTATTCTTCCGCGGCCTCCTTACCGTTCACCGTGGAAGTATTCTTCCACGGGCTCATTCTCCTTCATCGTGGAAGTACTCTTCCACTGGCGCCTTATTTTAGTCGTGGAAGTATTCTCTCCATGGGCTCGTTGTCTTCGTCGTAGAAATACGTCTTCCACTCTCTTGTTACCTTTGCCGTGGAAGTACGCCTTCCACTGGCTCATTCTGCCACAGAAGTACGTCTTCTGTTGGTTCATATCTTTGTTACGGAAGTACGTCTTCCGCGACGAATTACTTTGCCCGGCCACGAAGTGATTTCTTCAAAGTTTGCATTGTTTGACCTTTATTAGGCGAAGCCTGATCAACTACGCCTAGTTCAGAAAAAACCGTGACAAGATTTTTAAGTCATTATCGTGTGTCGTGGCCACAAGACGGATGTTCCATCCGTATCACCTTGCCACAGAAGTACGTCTTCCGTTTGCCATAAGACGAATGAAATATTCGCATTATGTTGCATCATCAGTGGGTACAAGAAGTACGCCTTCAAAATATTCACAATGCATCATACGGGTTCCACCTCCACCTTCACAAAATCTTCTTATCATCCTCACGTTAGAGATGAATAAGAACGGTACCTTGCCAATGCCAGTGTTACCCCGGCTATAGAACACGATTTCTTCTTACGGGGTCCTTACCGTCTAATCACGGGAAACCAAGCATTCGAGCACAACCATCCGTCTTACGTATACATGTTTTGCCATTTCTTTCGACGTGGATATGCTTACAGGTAGCGGATATGGTGTAAAGTCTAGTAACCTCGGTGACAACCTCGCATACTAGACTGGGGGACATGATGGCGTATAGTGGCTATGCTCACTATTCGCAATCCCAACCCATCATCTTTTTGCTAAAAGGTAGCCCATTTACGAGTGAAGCCATATGTTACGGACGACCCACGAGGATGTCCTAGCAGCAAGCCGCACGCGGTTGTTAGTGAGCATGATACACGAATGAGTCTAGCATAACATGATCATTAACCATATCATACTAGACTGGGGGACATGTAGACGTACAGTCGGCTAAGGGCCCGACCCAACAGGCCCGCGGCCCACACATACCTAACTTATCCTTCAAGAAACCCTAAGCCTATATAAACAAGGGTAGGGGTCTCATTATAATCAGGTTCTCTCTCACAACTACACCTCTTATACCACATATTAATCCGATACTAACTTGACCGTCGGAGGTGGACCCCGGGGCTCCGGCCTCGGGTCCACGTCTAACCGGTTTACCTTTGTTTGCAGCATTACTCAGGACCGGGAAAACGATTAACGGCCTTGGAGAGTCGTCGAACCGGCCCAGCCAAACTATGCTTCAACAAGAAACAATGTGATAATGCCCTTTTTATTTTTTGCATTTTAGTGTAGTAAACTTTTTTTATTTATCTATCCGTTTTTTTTTAATTTTACTTAAAATTTTTTAAGTTAAGCTCATTTTTATTTATCTTTTTATTTTTTTTAAAAAAGTTAATTTTTTAGTTAAATTAATTTTGAATATTTTGTCAATTTATATATTTGGATTTGGTACAACGTATTAAGGCGGGTATGTCGAAAGAAATGAATTGGTAAAATATTTGACGGGTTGAACATTATATTTACTGTAGCTTGGATTTATTCGTTGACGGGCTTTATTTTTAGAGTGAACTGAGTTTGATTTGGACTCCGGTTTGTCTTATCAACATTTGAGCCGTTAAAATTATTTGAGCCGAGCGAAAGATTTTTTTTCCAATCAAAGATCCAAGAATTTGTCATCAAACTTTCAATGGATTTTTTGAATTCGACATCGAACGAGGGAAAATTGCATCTTTTGCAAGACAAAGTTAGAGAAAGTGGCATCACTTCATTTCGAATGCTTCAGTCTCATCTTGTCACTCTTTCATCGATTCAAGGAGGGAGCGAATTTTTGACAATCTTTGGTCAAGATCGTCATATATTCATCGACTCTATATTCACCACTTTGACCCAACTTGCCGAGCAACTCAACAATGAAAACTTCAATCACTCTGCATCGGCACTTGCATATAGGACTCTTGTGACACAACTCACACCATTCCTCCAATACAATATCATCAAGTCTGAAAGTTCAGTGATTTGCCAATCTTTTCTTCGAGATACACATACCGAGCTTCGAGTTTTCCGTGATACAATATTGAAACTCATGACATCGGTCTCGTCTTCGATTTATCAACGATCACAACTTCAGCAAGCGTATGATAATGGAGTGCAAGAATCAATGACGCAGATGCAAGAGGAGAATGGTCATAAGGTTGACAACTTGGAGCCTAACGATGACAAGAGCAAGGAATCAGGAGGACAACATGATACCAGTGGCACGTCGGGGAATGTTCACGAGATCTCTCTTGATGACACCTTACCTGTTTATGACGAAGAGCCTGCAACCATGGTACAATGTAATGTTGTTTATGATGTATATGCTGCTGACATGCCGCATATTGAGCATTCTGAACCTAATTATGACAAACATGGGATGGAAAAGCGTGATAGAAATACCACTTCTGATTCATCCGATGTGAGTCATAATGGGGGAGAAAGTGTTCAAAATGCTATAGTACATCATGATAAATGTTTTATAACTGCCTCGTTAACTGATTCCGATTCCAAGATTAGAGAGCTCGAAACGATTGTAGCTCAACAATCAAAAGATCTTTAGGATGCCAACCTTGAATTTTCTAAGAAAACGAACAAATTTGAAGCATACTTTGAAAAACTTGAAAAGTCTAACGTTGTTCTTGAAAGAAAATTGGATCAAAAAGTTTTAGATTCTAAAGCTGAAAAGGATAATCTTTTGAAACAAATTCAGTTACTAGAGTCTAAATTGGCATCCCTAGATGAATTGCTCAAAGACAATGAGACCTTAAAAGCTCAAGTTCAGGAAAGGTTTTTGCTATAGCTGCGTTAAAAAACGAGTTAAGGAAAACTAGAGGACCTAGTGTGGACACTAACCTTGAAAAACCATCAATCTTGGGGAAACCGCCTACAAATCAGTTCGTCAGACAACCGTCCGTCAGACAACCTACTACATTTAGATCTGAGCGATCACAATCCTCGAGACCGCGGTTTGCCTCCCAAGTTGATATGGTTCATCTTTCTAGAACAGTCAATCCACCATCTAGGCCCAATGTGACTAAAACAGCTTTTGCAAGACCTAATCACATGATTGCCTCTAATTTCCCTAGACATAGTCCAAAGAATACGTCTCGAACTAGTTCAAATGACGTTCGCCATACATTTGGTCTAAGGGAAGCTAAGCAAAAGACACAAGTAAGAGATAGGAATTTCAAACCTAGTCAGATGCCTTCTAGTTTACCCAACACTGCTAACCGTAGCATGTCACATCCTAGGAGCATCAATCAATCATCTAGGAATTCTAGATCTTACTCGGACATTAAATATGATACTTGTAAAACATGTAGAAAATGTGTCTTTACGGCAAATCATGATTCTTGTATCAAGAAACTACTTAATGAGGTGAACTCCCGTGCTAGACTTAAATCCCAGTGGGTAGCTAAAATCAAACCCGTTGGCAAAATGTGGCGCCCCACTGGTAGAACTTTTACTCTTGTAGGAAACGAGTGCCCTTTAATTAGGATAGTCTCTGATTCTACAAAGACTACTAGGGAGGAAATTACAAAGGATGATACATCACTTAAGCCTGAACTTAAGGTTTTCTATAAAAGGAAACGTTTGCCAACTAAGACAAGTGAATCATCCCCTCAGGCCACCTCTGACACAAGAAAAGAAAACTGTGAACCCCCACATGCTTTTAAGATAGATATCGCTAACCCAGGTCAAAGTATACAAACTACTAATGAGAATGCAGGTACCAAAGTTGATGTTCCAAAAGAACGAAGCGGTTCAATCATTGTATACCGTTCAACAAAGGATACTCTCAGAGTTTGGTTGCTGAAGAAGCAAATATCAGAGAAACAAGTGTCTCAGGGGATTCATGGTTAAGCTTAATACTAAGGACTTACAGTCACATCATAGACTGTAACTCGTTCATCAAAGAAAGGAAAGTTTATCGCCGATGATAAACTTATCCTAACAACGAGAAATTAATTTTTCTCGGGCATGAGCTTATATTAAAACATTCCAAGTTTTTAAGCTCATGCACAATGGCTCACATTCAAATCACAATATGTGACCCGAACTTCAGAGAAAGGGAAGTTTATCTCGTCAACGATAACTTACCCTCAAAACGAGAAATTAAATTTTCTCGGACACGAGCTTACATTTAAACTATTCAAAGGTTTTAAGCTCGTGTAAATGGCTCCTCGTTAAATGACAGACGATGACCCGGACTTCAGAGACAGGGAAGTTTATCTACGCAACGATAACTTACCCTCTTAACAAGAAATTAAGTTTTCTTGGACACGAGCTTATCCTAAAACCATTCAAAGGTTTTAAGCTCGTGTATAAGGCTCATCATTAAATATCAGATGATGACCCGATCTTCAAATAAAGGAAAGTTTATCGCCGATGATAAACTTATCCTCACAAACGAGAAATTAAATTTTCTCGGACACGAGCTTACAGTTAAACTATTCAAAGGTTTTAAGCTCGTGTAAATGACTTACAGTTAAATATCAGACTGTAACTCGGATTTCAATTTTAGGAGAGCTTATCTTTAAAGATAGTTTATCCTCGTAATGAGAAATTCATTTTTCTCGGTCATGAGCTTGTCTTAAAACATTCCAAGTTTTAAGCTCATTAAGTAAAGTGTATCTTTTAAATAAGAGAACTTTTCTTCTTAACGAGAAATTCATCTTTCTCGGTCATGAGCTTTACGTTAAAACATTCAAAGTTTTTCAAGCTCATGAAAACGACTTCTAAGTAAATATCAACTTAGGACTCGTTTTTCAGTTAAAAGGAAAGTTTATCGCCGATGATAAACTTATCCTTAACAACGGGAAGTTTACAACTTCTCGGACTTGAGCTCGTTTTGTAAGATATTCAACATCTTAAGCTCAAGTAATTAGTTTTCAAAACATTGAACACAATTTTTCGAGAATTTCTCAAAAAGGTTTTCTAAATCTTTCAAAATTGTGTGTTCAAAAAATGTTTTGATAAAAAGAGCATGTCTTCTGGAATCGATAATATTTACGATACTAGAAATGTCATTCAATAATGACACGGGGTTGTAAATAAAGTTCGAGCAGAAGTTCAAATGTGTTAAAACATGCTCAAAATGGTTTGCTATTATTTCAGATAGTAACCCGCTTTTCATACTCAAGTCAAGCATTTCACCGGAAAGCTTTGACTCAACAACGGGAATTTATTTTCTCGGGCATGGTTTACTTTATAACCATGTAAGGGATTGTGTTTACGTTATAACACAATCTAACACGAATATATGTACGATTCAGTGCATTCATTTGTTAAAACAAGAGAAGTCTTGTTTTTATGAAGTTATCATCTCCACCAACCGTAGCAACTTACAATTGATATCTACATACTCGACGATGCGACTACTCAAACGGTGACTACAGCTCTTTCAATAGAACACGGGTCAACAATTGAGGGGGAGCAATTGTCCAGCATTCAGAATCCTTGACGCCGAAAGTGCCAAGTTCACATGTTGGTGTCAAGACAACGATATCAATCAAATGGAGTCAACAGATAACTTCAGACGTGATGAGGCGACCAACATTCGTGAACAAGAACCATGTGCTTCTTTCATATGATGTTCTCCATCATTCAGGTCCAACCTCGTAAATTGCTAATCTTGTGAATTCATTATCATATATGATCTTTGCACGTGATAAATACCTTACACTTGTGTTTAAAAGGTATTTAATTTACGTCTCAAGTAGTCCCTCATTAATTTGAGGGGGAGCTTGTGTAATTCATGAAGATATATGGCTTTGCATTTTTCTTCCCACATTTTCTTAAAATGGTATTAAATCAATTGATATTAAAAACATCGATTGGGTTAATATTTTTAATATGGGGGAGAAAATGTGATTTAATATGGGAAATGATTAATCACAAATGGTTTGACTTAACGTGCTAGCTCATCCCTACATGTGCGAAATGTTTTCGGATATCGTGGCATATGTTAAGGGGGAGCAAAATGGATTTGCACTTCAAAATGGATTTCATGGTGACATACACTTACCCAAAACATCTCTATTCACGACGGTGAAGATTGTGGTGACATAAGGATGGTAGGATAGGTTAAAGTCCAATGATTCCTCTAGAACCGGAGAAATCTTCCCAAGGACATTCCATAGCTAGAAATAGTAATCCTTAGGAAAGATGGAGAAAGATTGTGAACGTAGCTGAATGTCGACCAAGTACTTAAGTTAGCACTGGAACAATCACAACAAGGTGCTAGTGATGACGTATTGGTAAGCATTGAAGGGGTTTAAGAATGAAAAAGAATTGTAAAGATAAAGGGTGTAAAGAAAGAAGCCCTCCTTAGGCAGAAACCGGATCAATACATATGCTATTGAGATCATTTTTAATGATTCTTGATATTGAAGATAGACATCATGGACCCAATGATGCAATGCACAACCCATCCCAGCTAACTCAGATATCTCTCAAAAGATATTTGTTTTAATCACACGGAGACAACGCATTATCTATTGATTTATTCACTCCGAATAAATTGGTATTGAAATGGTGGCACTCCTCTCCAGCCTCCGATCACTAAAATCCAAAATGCACGATCGAGTCTAGAGCCATTTGAGATAATCAAATATCACATTAGGACACACTTTCATACTTCCTTGCTTCTTCACACACTGTGAAAAAGTAAGAAAGATCTTAAGAGTCCTACGCAAAATCTTCATGATCTTGCCTGAACATCCGAGGAATACGAAAGTATTTACAATGAAGATGGAAATCCTTCTTGAGCGAATATCAAAAAGCTCATGGTAGGTGACTTGTGCGATTCTTTATGAATCAAACTTGTGATAACTGGAAAGCAACAGTGGTTTAATTCTTAAATGAATTTAAACACGTTCCAGGCCTCTACGCAATATCTTAGTGATCTTGCCAGAACACTCAGAGTGATACCTTAGTGTTCACAGTGATGAGTGGAAATCCTTCTAGTGTTAACCTCAAACAGCACTTGGTAGGTAACTTGCAAGATTCTATACGAATCAAGCTCATGACAACTGGAAAGCAACGGTGGTGCAGTTCTTAATTGAACTTCACTTGTTCCAGGAACATGAATTGACGGCTTCAAATCATGCGGATATTATTATCCAAATGATTCACTCTTTATGTTCGCAGTCAGCTTTGGACGGTCGAATAAAGAGAACGGGTTTACCCGCGAAATCTTGTCAAGGAGGTTCTTAATTGAAACTACTTGCCACAAGTACGATAGTTAATATCGTCCAACGGTCTTCACCGACCGGAGGTAAAATGCTACCGATTTAGAATGAAATGTTCAAAGCCATTTCATCCGTGTATATGTTTTGTTGCTAACTGTCTTATGCAACGTAACAAGAAGGTGGCATTGCGGTGTACAATCCAGAAGAAGTCGTCACCACATGCTAATACTATATGCACTTAATACTTCATCAAATTCTAGAAAGTATAAAAGTCAAGTCTTCCGCTGTATCAAACTCTGAAGCTTTCAAGAACTACGAAGGAATAATTATGTGGAACATGAAGTCACAAGGAGGAAAATATCACAATTGATGAATGCACAAGGTCAAGGCAAGAGAACATGCTCAAGACTAAAGTCAAAGATCTCATCAGCATATTCACAAGAACAAGATCGAAGACTCAAGCATAGTATGCTAGGTTTAAGATTTTGTAAAATGGTGTGACCTCCCTTTGGGGGAGATTGTTGGAAATACGTTTTTCCAAGGAAAGTCTCGGTCACATCATTATTAGCATAGATCACGAGCTATAGACTATTTAGGACATTGTAACTTGGAGTGACCTCCCTTTGGGGGAGATTGTTGGAAATACGTTTTTACGTATTTAAAAAGGATCGGTCACTCCAAATATAGATACAAGTATTGGGCTCGTTTATACTAGGTTTTTGCTAGTTGAAAGTTCGTTTCTCGGAATCTTCTCGAATTGATCTCGGCTCAAAGTGCGACTCAATTGTTCTTGGTGGAAATGAAAATGGTTTGGTTATCTATTACTAAGTAAAATGAAAATGTAAATTGCGATAAGTAAAAGGAATGTTGAAAGGAATGCTAAAAGGAATGCTGATAGGAATGCTGATTGGAATGTTAATAGGAATGCTAATTGGAATGTTGATTGGAATGCTGATTGGAATGTTGATTGGAATGCTGATTGGAATGTTGATTGGAATGCTGATTGGAATGTTGATTGGAATGTTGATTGGAATGTTGATTGGAATGCTGATTGGAATGCTGATTGGAATGCTAATTGGAATGCTAATTGGAATGTTGATTGGAATGTTGATTGGAATGCTGATTGGAATGCTAATAGGAATGTAAAAGGAATGCGAAAGGAATGCTGATTGGAATGTTGATTGGAATGTTGATTGGAATGCTGATTGGAATGTTGATTGGAATGCTGATTGGAATGTTGATTGGAATGCTGATTGGAATGTTGATTGGAATGCTGATTGGAATGTTGATTGGAATGCTGATTGGAAAGGGGTTTACCCTTTCCGATCTAACTTTTTGATCCGAAAATTAAGCAAAAGCAATAAGCTATGGTTAATAAGCTCAAACTAAAACTTGCACGAATCTAAATCAAAATTGACTTAATAAGCATGAATAACAACTTATCAAACTTAAAAATAAGCAAACTTTCAAATCAAACTTTTAAAAAGATGAACTTTTTAAGAAAACTTTAGATCAAATAAGCATTAAGATGAAAACAAATCAAGGATGAACATGAATCAAAGAGAAGCAAAGTAAGAAAGGGAGAAGAAGATGATTAAAGATAAGAACTTGATTAAAAGAAAAGATTCCAAAATAAAAAGACTTACTTGAATTGAAGAAATTAAAAGTGCATAACATGAAATTAAATTGCAAGAAATTAAATGACAAGAAATGAAAATGGTAGAAGTGTGGCTTGTTAAGCCACCAACAACTTGAAAATGAACTAAGCTTAATCTATATATAGGGGTGATTAGGGAGGAGCTTAGGAAGCTTCCTCCCTCTTTCCTCTTTTCCTTATTTGCACACTTGAGTCCTTTTCTTCTTAATTGTTTGTTAATCTTGGACTTAATGTCTTTGTCTCGGGATTTCTTTGAACTCGTCTTGAATTTTCTTCATAAATAAAACTCGAGTTCTTCGGCTTTTAGTAAACTTCCGTCTTTTGACTTTTTCTTCGATAAATCTTCAGAATTGGTCTTGGACTTCCGTTCTTTTTTCCACTCTTGATCTTTCGACTTCATCTTTCGTCTTTTTCTTCGATAAAAGCCCTTGAATGTCGTGTTTTCTCCACTTTTCACTTTTTCGTCCTAAATCACAACAAAAACACAAACCACGCATAATTCCGACATAAATGACATAAAATACACGTTTTGGCTCGGTTATTATTGTAATTAAGTGGTAAAAAGGATGGGTGTTTTCACACCTATCAAATCCCCTACACTTAACCATTGCAATGTCCTCATGCAATGCATTAGTTACAAAGCACGTTTTACATTTTCCATCATAATCAACCTACCTTGGCCTTTATTAAACAACTAAGGAAAATCAAAAAGATAGAAAATAACAAGATGCAAAAAGAAAGAAACTTGTAAAGAAATCTAAGACTTACATTAGGGCTTGTGTGTCATGAATGTTCATCACCCTCAAGTTTCTCGTTCCCCATGCCAAGCTTAAAAACAAGATCATTGTTAGTACAAGTTAGCATAACAAACATTTACTCATGTGGTTCAATTAATCACTTAAACTCCCTTATTCCTACGAGTATCTCTTATATTTTATTGATGTCTTGAATGATCACGAGGATGCATTGTTAACTTATTTCGATAATTTATTTAGGCTGAAAGCAAAGTAGGACGATTTGATCAATAGTTAGCTAAAGGACAAAATCTCTTAAAACTGCTTCTCGGGATATCAAAAAGTTCATATCTTGGCATAACTTGGTTCACGATTTGAGACCTTTCTCGGGCCGATATTTGGCATGTACTTCATACTTCATATCTTCGAGAGACGTTTTTGAGATAATGGTCTTCTCTTCGTTATAGAGTTTCTTCACTTGGAGACTTTTGAGGGGTACTCCAGCTTTGTTGACCACGACTTCATGATTATTTCTTCAATCTCTAATTGGGATTTTGAGATACAACGATCCGCCTCCTTTTCGGACTTGGATCTATTTATCCTCATACCTTGTTAGGGTCTTTTCGGATAGACTTCTCCATGATCTTTATGGGAGTTGATTGCTTTTCGTCGTGAGTCTTGATCCTTCATATTGATTTTGGGAATAATGCTTTTCACATCACTTTGGATCTTCAGCAATAAAATGGAATCCTCATGCCTTGTTAGGGCCTTTTCGGACTCGCCAATCTTCGCGCCCCGCTTCATAAGTTATGCCTTGGCTATGAACTCTTATCATTACCGAGCAACTTTTAAACGATCTTGGGCTAGAAGCTAAGTAACTTTTCAAATCGTACGACCTTACTTATTGCAGATAATTTATTAGCAAGTGATGGGAGAAAAAGATCATAATTAACTCACATAAGTTAATGAGAGAATACCAAACTTGTAACCAACTCTATCATTTCTCGTTCTCCACAATTTAAAATCTCAAGGAATGAGACTCGTGGATGCTTAGCCTAATAAACCAATTAAGGTCTACATGGTTAAGGATACTAGCTAGAGTGAACTTGGATAAGTAAACTCGGGTTGAGTAAAAATATTCACAACGGGCCTAATATATCTAAGATATCTAAACTTGCTAAAACCATTTTATTAAAATGCTAGAAAGTAAAAAAAATAAAGGAGACTACAACTAGGCCAAAATAGATTAAAAATTTTGAAAAATGTCGAAAAATTGATTTTCCGGTTAAAATGAGGACAAATACAAGGAAAAGACCACTTAACTTCGATAGAAGTCCCCCTACACTTAATATAAACATTGTCCTCAATGTTTAAGCATGTGAGAGTAAACTCCCCTACACTTAGGACATTGTGCACTTTGTTTAGATATCGTTAAGGAAAAGACCACTAAAGAGATTCCTATTTTAATATTGAGAAATATAAAATAGTGAATCGAAAAGAGTTTAGGATAGAACCGGGAAGAAGGGAACACGGAATCACGGTTCGTCAAAAGTCATCAAGAGTGTGTCTTTGAAGCTCTAATCCCTGCACATGATAAGAAAGAGAACAAGAAACACCAACGGGGCTCCCCCTACACTTATGGTGAAAACAGGAAAGATAGATAGATAATTGGGTTGCCTCCCAAAAAGCGCTTGTTTTTTTAACCGAGTCACGAGCCTGACTCGTCCCCGAATTAAATGGTCCATGGGGAAGCCTCGAATGTGATACCGGGATCAAAGACCTTGTCCTCGTTCCGGGAGGACATCAACAAAGGAGAGGCGGGAGGATAAGTCTTGAATGGTAGGAAAGTCTGCTCAATATAAGAAAAGCAAGTGAAATCCAGATTGACGGGAGGTGGGGTGGGTAAGGGAATCACATTGTCATCCTCCAAAGACAATGGATGCAGACCAATTGGCAAAGCCGTAAAGTTATCAATAATAGAATGGTCCATGTCACCTCCCGGGTCAAAGCATTGATCCTCATGAAAGTAGATCTTGTGAATATCATCGTGGATAAGGAGTGTAGAAACTCGGTTGAAAAGATCACGATCAAGTACGAAACCATCATTCATTTGTGGGGATTGTTGATAAGGTAAATCCTCACGAATGTGGTAAACGTAATTCTCATAAGAGGAGTGTTGATTAGGTAACTCCTCGAGAATAGGATGTTTGGGCATGTTAGTTGGTTCGTCATTATTATGAAAAATAAGAAGTTCCAACTCATCAAGTTCGGCATCGATGTTGGAAAAGTCAACCTCGCTTGTAGGAGGAAGCAGAGGTAAAAGAGCTAGCTCTCGGTCGATAATTTCCTCAATCTCGGGCTCGAAGACGAAACCATCATACTCACCACATGTTGAACTCTTGTTGGGAAAATCAATTAGCGCTTGTGGATTTGTGATTATGTGATCAATGACTGTCAAATCGACCTCGTCCTTAAGCTCCGCAAAAGTCGGCACATCACACAGATTTTTCGGAATACCTGCGGGCTCACTTGGGATGACGACAAGTTCCTCGACACGAGACTTTAGGAATTTGTCCGATTCAGTTTCTGAGATAACGTCAATATGCTCATCCTCCATGATGAGAGAGCCAACGGGCTCCTCGGGTGTGATAGCAATAGACGAAGGAGGAAGGGAAGAAGTCTTACTTTGCTTTAGAAATTCCTCCTCGTCGAAAATAACCTCAATATCGTCATCGCTCTCCTCATTACCTAAAGGGCCAATAATAAGCTCAGGGATATGAGTACTCGTCTGATCTCGCTGCTGTAAAAATGACTCCATACAAGTTTGCAGCGTGAGTAAAAGCTCTTTGCTTTGTTCTTGAAAAGCTATAGCAAGATCGTTTCTTTGTTCTTGAAAGGCTGTAGCAAGACCGTCAATTGGTTCTTGGTAACTCATCTCGTGACGAGGCTGATGATCAATTAGGTATTGCAGGGGTTGGTCAAAACTGGAAGGGGGTATAATTATAGTAATTGTGATCCCCTGTAGGACAGTGAAAACTTTCGTGAGGACCCCCACAGTTGTTGCAAAACGGGTGAGGAAAAAGACTGGGTGCGTCTTGTGGATAGCTATTTTCATTGTCATAATTGTACCCCGGTTCTTGCCCGTGACCATACGGGTATCGAACCGGGCACGAAACATGCCAATGAGAATCGCTTCCACAATAGATGCACGGGGGAACAAGATGTGGGTTCAAAAAGAATGAATTAGTCGAGTTGCACAAGGGACAAAATCCGAATTGTGTGTTGTCGATATCGTTTCCGCACCGCTCACATGTACACCATTGACAAGAGTCGTTCCCGTACAGTTGTCTCCCACACCCGACGCAATGGACATAAAAATCCATGGAGAAAGATAGATAAGCAAGAAGAATATTTTTGGTGCAAAACTTTGAAAAAGAAATGCTGTTTAAGATTTTTCAAATGTTTTTGGATTTTTTTTTTTTTTTTGAAAATTTTTGACTCGAAAAAATAACGTTCACAAGTGAAGGATCCCAAAAGCCAACGCGTCTCTCACAAAAAACCGTTAATCTTCACGAAAAGAGCCGGCAGCGGCGCCATTTTATACTAGGTTTTTGCTAGTTGAAAGTTCGTTTCTCGGAATCTTCTCGAATTGATCTCGGCTCAAAGTGCGACTCAATTGTTCTTGGTGGAAATGAAAATGGTTTGGTTATCTATTACTAAGTAAAATGAAAATGTAAATTGCGATAAGTAAAAGGAATGTTGAAAGGAATGCTAAAAGGAATGCTGATAGGAATGCTGATAGGAATGCTGATTGGAATGCTAATAGGAATGCTAATTGGAATGTTGATTGGAATGCTGATTGGAATGTTGATTGGAATGCTGATTGGAATGTTGATTGGAATGCTGATTGGAATGTTGATTGTAATGCTGATTGGAATGTTAATTGGAATGCTGATTGGAATGTTGATTGGAATGCTGATTGGAATGCTGATTGGAATGCTAATTGGAATGCTAAATGGAATGTTGATTGGAATGTTGATTGGAATGCTGATTGGAATGCTAATAGGAATGTAAAAGGAATGCGAAAGGAATGCGAAAGGAATGCTGATTGGAATGTTGATTGGAATGTTGATTGGAATGCTGATTGGAATGTTGATTGGAATGTTGATTGGAATGTTGATTGAAATGCTGATTGGAATGTTGATTGGAATGCTGATTGGAAAGGGGTTTACCCTTTCCGATCTAACTTTTTGATCCGAAAATTAAGCAAAAGCAATAAGCTATGGTTAATAAGCTCAAACTAAAACTTGCACGAATCTAAATCGAAATTGACTTAATAAGCATGAATAACAACTTATCAAACTTAAAAATAAGCAAACTTTCAAATCAAACTTTTAAAAAGATGAACTTTTTAAGAAAACTTTAGATCAAATAAGCATTAAGATGAAAACAAATCAAGGATGAACATGAATCAAAGAGAAGCAAAGTAAGAAAGGGAGAAGAAAATGATTAAAGATAAGAACTTGATTAAAAGAAAAGATTCCAAAATAAAAAGACTTACTTGAATTGAAGAAATTAAAAGTGCATAACATGAAATTAAATTGCAAGAAATTAAATGACAAGAAATGAAAATGGTAGAAGTGTGGCTTGTCAAGCCACCAACAACTTGAAAATGAACTAAGCCTAATCTATATATAGGGGTGATTAGGGAGGAGCTTAGGAAGCTTCCTCCCTCTTTCCTCTTTTCCTTATTTGCACACTTGAGTCCTTTTCTTCTTAATTGTTTGTTAATCTTGGACTTAATGTCTTTGTCTCGGGATTTCTTTGAACTCGTCTTGAATTTTCTTCATAAATAAAACTCGAGTTCTTCGGCTTTTAGTAAACTTCCGTCTTTTGACTTTTTCTTCGATAAATCTTCAGAATTGGTCTTGGACTTCCGTTCTTTTTTCCACTCTTGATCTTTCGACTTCATCTTTCGTCTTTTTCTTCGATAAAAGCCCTTGAATGCCATGTTTTCTCCACTTTTCACTTTTTCGTCCTAAATCACAATAAAAACACAAACCACGCATAATTCCGACATAAATGACATAAAATACACGTTTTGGCTCGGTTATTATTGTAATTAAGTGGTAAAAAGGATGGGTGTTTTCACACCTATCACTCGTGATCTAATGTATTAAGGTATAGCCCATATAGCCCACATGTAGGGTGGGCTATATAAACCCCTCTCCTAGCATGTTAGGAGGGGTTATTGAACACTTCCATTTCATTAATTCCATCTTTCTTTTAATTCCTCTCCTTTCTCTCTCTTCTTTCTCTCTCTAAGTTCTTCCATTTCCTTTCCATCTCAATAGATAAATCATACAATGCCTAATCCTTAGAAAAATACGATCCTTTATTTTCGACATAGGACAAGAATAATTTTTGCACTTCACTCTACATGTAATTATGTTGAAGAAGACAAAAGTAATATAGTCACTTTAAGGTAATATTGATGTAGTCGAACAAATTTAAAAGTTAATTGTTAAATTCACAGGATAAAAAAATAAGTGTTTAAAATCGAACACGTTTTAAAAAGTAAATTTGTATTATCTAGCTTTTAACTTAAAACTAAACCTTAAAATATCACTTAATCTTTTCTATTCTAATATGTGCATTATGAATGGCTTAATGGGCGTTTTGTTTATTTGCATGAATCACAATGGGTATAGGTATCGATATAAGGTGGAATGATAACGGGTATATCATTCTCATATTTGCAAAATTGGCTAAAAAAAGATTGGAGAAATTGTTTTTCATCTTTTTCATATGAGTTTTTTTTATGACATCTTGATTTACAGTGAGGGTAAAAACTATACAATACCATCGTACTTATCAAAATGTACCGACTTTAAACACTTACAATTTAATCGCTAGACATTACCAGTAAACTTTCAAATTGATCATACACTTTACCAATATGACCCTAAAATGACTGTATTACCCTTGTCTTCTTTAACATTTTATATTAAAAAAAACTCAGATCTCTAGTACCAAACAAAGACATTAACATTACTACCAAATAAAAGATGATTGTCAACGGGGAAAGTGATGTTGCTATCTCGTCTCGATCAGATGCTTGTCCACATGTATAACTAAACTAAATTTGAGATGAAATAAAGTTGTTGACCATTAACGTTATTGTGATAAAACTGAATGTGTTTACATCAAAATTTTAGCTATTTGCCTGCAAAGCTGAAGCGCTATTGAAGCTCCACAAATTAGATGATGTGGATTTGATCCTTTCGAATGTACCTAAATTCGAGGCATTAAGTAGCCCGTCCTGCTCCCGAGTGAAGTTTTTTGGGATGCTTTCTGAGGCGTACCTTTTATTCGTGCGTGCTCATATTGACATGAAACGTCGAGGTAGCGCTTTTGCTTCAAAATATATAAGGTTGTTAACAAGAGCCCGCGCTCGTAGCAATGATTTGTTTAAATCCAAAAGATTTACAGAGGCTTGCTCGGCTTATGGTGAAGGGCTCAAGTTTGATGGCACGAATCCAATCATATATTGCACTCGGGCAGCTTGTTGGTTTAAGCTCGGGCAGTTTGAAAAATCTCTGGATGATTGCAATCAAGAGCTTCTTTTTCATCCAAATTATACGAGAGCAATTCTTTGAAAGTCGCAACATATACTATGGTATACACCAATCGATTCCAAAGTTACTAAATTTAAAGTTAATTCAAAAGTATACTTATTAAACAACAGTGGCATTATATTTAATTATATAAAAAAGACAAGGGTAATACAGTCATTTCATGGTAATATTGGTAAAGTCTATAATCAATTCGAAAGTTCATTGGTAATGTCTAGCGATTAAATTATAAATGTATAAAGTCGGTACATTTTGATAAGTACGATGGTATTGTATATATTTTACCCTTACAGTGACAGCCTAGATAGCCACTTGCAACATTTGAGGATAGTGTTTGAAACTTAGTATCATCGTTTATTTCTGGTCATATGTATCATCTTTATTCTTGCATATAAAAAGTTGCAGGTACTATTTTATCGTCATTCAAATTATATCAAAAAAAGTTAAATTAACAAAAAATTCATGCACATAAAACATGACTTATTTGTCAACTAAACATCACATATCCTCATCATCTCTACTAACTATAAAGGACGGATCCCTAATGTTGAAAATTGAAAAAAATCATTTGTAGCTTATGTGGTAAGTTTCTTGTATGCTAGGTTTGAAAAGTGAATATCACAAGTATCAAATGATGTATTTCCCTTATGTATACTCGGTTGGAATGTATTGAAATTTAATGTATTACAGGAAAGTATTGAAAACTGAATAAATGCAAGAGATTATCAAAACGTTTACAGGCTTGTAAACTATTAAAAACTAAATCTATAAAAGGGAAATATTAAATCGTTTTAATGCACACGGTTGGTGTTTTGCTTTGCTTATATATAATGAGGCCACTCATATGCACATCCCAAAGGTGAAACCTCTCTCACCTATCTTTCTCTATACATTCAAAACACATCAGCCATCAGCTATTGGTTTTTGCCTCACCAATGCCACCCTATGTTGCCATCATACATATGTGGTTTAGGTTTCGTTGGGTGGTCTCGGTTTGATTGGTAGTTTTCGATGTGTTTGATGGCCTGAGGGGTGTTTTGAGTTTGTTATGTGTTATTTTGACCAGTTGCGACAATGAATGTGATGGGATCTTACAGGTTTGATGGTTTCATTTTATTTGATTGTTCTGTGTGTGTTTGGTGGTTTTAAATTTGTTAATTAAAAATGTTTGGGATTCTTCTTTTGTTTAAATATATTTGAACATCTGATAAAGTCAGATTTTGTTGGCTTATATGTTTTTGAACGTGTATGTGAAGTATCAATTTGTCATTGTTCTCTAAGACTTGTGCGTATTAGTATGCGTTTCGCTTAGTTTTGTGTGGATTTGGTCGAAAAGCTTAAAAAGTAGCCTGAGAATCACATTTTTTGTTTAGGCTTCTTTTGTTTCCATTCTCTGTTGAGTTTTGTTTTTGTCTTTCTTTTTGTTTTAGGTTGAGACTTCAAGTCTGTTATTTTGTTGCATGTGTTTTCAGTTTATCTACAAGTATTTTCTTTTCTCTCTTTCTAGCACATACACACCCCTAAATGTTGTCTTCATAATTACCGCCACCACCATGTCGAAGCAACCACGAACACTACTAGATCTTGGTTATTTCGTTGGTGTTCGAGTGGTTTTGGTGGTGTTTCAAGTCTGTTATTTTGTTGCATGTGTTTTGAACCGATATACACGTATTTTCTCTTTGGTTGCATTTGTGGGACTCTACATATTATGGTGACCTTGTACTTCTGGAAATTACTCCAAATAACTGTGTGTTTGTACAAAGTTGAAAGGTTCTGGTTAATGACTGGTTTACATATATTTCCATGCAGATTCAGGAGTTATTTATGAAAATTGCTTTCCAACTGATAATCTACAGCTCAAAACTCATGTTAAAGGCAAGAGAAGTTATAATTTTAATTCATTCTTGTATGTATTTAACTTGGTGCTCTTATGTCAGCCAATGTTCGCGACTCACTTTTTTATTATCATATTTAATGATATAGAGAAGTTAGATGATGTGTTATTCAATTATCTCAAAGTTGTTATCGATCTTAAACGAAAGAACACGATTTGATTAACCATAATTGGTTGCTTAACATTATTTCGCCTTGTTTTAGGTATTAAAGACTAAAGCATGAACTACAAGAGAATGATAGCCATGGTAGATGAAAGTCATGAAACAACCGATACAAAAGAAGATCTAAAGGAATGGCTTAATAATGTGTTTTTCATGTGTAACTTCATGTCTAAGGTTATTCATGAGCAATCGGTTAATACCACATGTGATCTCGGAGGAATCTGCATATGTAATTGTGTGAATGAAGAGATAATTAGTTAAATGTTTGTTATGCATTTATTTCATAACGTCCTTAATATTCTTTAGTAATTCTTTGTCTTTATCTCTATAGTTCTTCAAACACTTTTTGTTAACACTTATTGGATAGTTTTAAGTGATATAGAAGAAAAACTATCTTGAAACATTACTGTAAAGTCATAACCTATGTATAACAAATAAATGGTGTTGTACATGTGTACTATAACCTAAACGTGTTGGGTTGTCAACCGGGCTTTTGGTTCACTCCCACCTCACTATGACTCGCACATACTTGAAACTTAGAAAGATGAAAGCGAAATCAAGCTTGGGTCAATGAATTAGGATTGAGTTTTCTTGGTTGACTTTTAGAATAAGTATTTACTAGCAAAAGAATTAGTTTATCCATCACCCTCAATTCTTAAGGTATAACCTTCATCTTTACTCTTACAAAGTTTAGATGCTTATGTACTACATTTGTGTAAACTTGTTCTTTTAACATGGATTTGTAGGCTAAGTCCTAAAATAAGTGTTCTCATACAAAAGAGACACCAATTTAGAAATATGAAGTAAATACATTGTCTAAAAGTTAAATGCCCATTTTCCCTTCAAAGTTTATGTAGCTTTTATTGAACAATTGATGCCATTTTGTGATTGGATAAAAGAAAGGTAAATGAAAAACTCGGGTAAAATAGTTTTAGTAGTAGACATTTATTTGAAGATAAATCCGACAAAAATTACACTTATATCAAGACTCAGGAAGTAATGTACTTCCATTTTGTTACCAATTATAAGAACATGACCTAAAAAACATTGCTATAATCAAAAAGAAGAAAATGCAAGGTAAGTTTCAGATATGATATAGTTACTAACTTACTATCATCTTAGTTCCGGTAAAACCTCTTATCCAGAACTTGCCAGCGTTGTAATTCCCACCATAGCTACCACATTGTGTGTCACCATGTTCATCTTCTTCCTCCTCGTAACTCTCCTCTAGTAACTTTTGGTCCCTTTTCACCTGCATGTCACTTGATCTCTGCAGGTAAGGAATTCACTATTTTATGCATTTTACTAACATATATATGAAAGTAGCATTGTGGTCTAATTTACGGGGTAAGTAATTTCATAAATCATGTTAGTTGACAGTTACCAAATTGAAACGTAAATCAATGTCATTAGTTATGAAATAACAGCTTGCAAATAAAATCATATTTTCATAGTATATCAAGTTCATTTAACAAATTATTACACTAAATCATTACTATATATAATAAGCGTTTTTATCCATACAATCACACCATAACCTTTAACTCAATGTAAATTGAAAATGACCTTTCAATATATATATACACCGGATGATAATCAAGGTGTTCTTACTACCATCAGTTCATAATAATGCACAAGCAATAGTTGGCCATTTACACCAACCATCTATTACATTGATGATTGATTTTCTTTGTTTAAATAGTCTATTTACTCAAAATCGATGCATCAGTTCAACCCAAAAGAAACACACCAACTTAGCTTTACCATCTACATTTTCTTTCATTTTGCCAACAAAAAAAATCTATATTCTTTTTCTTTGTAAACATTACAAAGATACTTCAAATTAACAAGATGTTCCAACTTCATTATTAGAATTTGCAATCCGTAGAACAAAGAAATTCAACTATATCTCATTGCTGCAAAAGAAATAGACAGATGAATGTTTTATTTCACTCTGTAGATGACAACTACGAGGGAGCAACGGGTTATTACATGTTCTTTCATAGATGCAACGAAATATTAATTAATTAAGTTGAATTTCTCGCATATTATTGTTTACAATTTCATTTTGATTTTTCACATTTTGTTTAAACGTTACACATAACGCGCGCTACAATAGCATATCGTTAATTATATGCCGTTAGACATTTCCGCCGCTATACGCGGGTACTCACCTAGTATAACAAGAAGAAGGAATAAAATTCAAGAACATGAAAAAGTCAATCTCACAAAAAAAAAGTAGTAATAATTTCTAATTAATGTATTTTGTTTTTACCTTTTAAATGTTAAACGTTTATGTAAAAAATAAGCTTGTTAAAAAAAATAAGTAAAATTTCAACATAAAAATAAGTTTTTTTTTTTTAATATGAAATGAGTAACGAAAACTACCTCTTACATAAGAAAAGATTTTATAAATTACCCTTAGAGTATATGTAATGGAGAAAGTCTTTAAAGACGTGTACTATTTTAAAAAGTTATTTTTAGTGGTTTTCACCATTGTAGCAAAAGCTTTTTGAGCTAGCTTTTTACAATGACTTGGTAAATGTCAAGTCTTTGGTAAAAGCTCAAGTCATTGAATAAGTTTAACATTTATGGCATTAAATACATCAAGTCTTCATAAGAGCATCCACAATAGAAAAACTAGGGGTGAGCAAAAAAAACCGAAAAACCGAAACCGAACCGAAAAACCGAAAAAACCGAACCGAAAAAACCGACCGAATATAAAAACCGATGGTTCGGTTTCTACGTTTTCAAAAACCGAAAAGTTTCGGTTCGGTTTCGGTTTTCATGCAAAAACCGAACCGTAAAAACCGAACCATTTTATTATATAAAAAATATAAATATAATATAATATAAATAAATAAGTAATATATCAAAATTATAAATTAATATTCGTTTTTTAGGGAAATAGGAGTAATATATTTATTTTATTGTTTATACGCGTGCTTGATATATATTTGTGCTTAGTTGACAATACATAATTACATATGTGACAGTAATCGTTTGTACGCATGTTTATTTGCATGTGTGTTTATCTTAAAAATATGTGTGTAATTATAGATTAGAAATTTGAGATAAACATTATTTGGCTTAGATTGAAAATTTAAAAAAAAAACTATTTTTACACGCAAAACAAGTTTTTTAATATAAATCGGACGTATCCAAATATAAACGGTTTTAAAACCGAAAAAACCGAAAAACCGAACCGAAATCGATTACAAACCGAAAAAACCGAACCGCCCAAAACCGAACGGTTTCGGTTTTTGATTTTTTAAAAACCGAATATGTCGGTTCGGTTTCGGTTTTAGCCAAAAATCGACCCAAACCGAACCGTGCACACCCCTAAGAAAAACCATACAAAGACTTTTTACTATTTTACCAAGTCTTTTTGAGTGATTTTTACCATTGTTTACAAGCTTTTAGCACAACTTTTTACAAAAACTTAGTGTTACCAAGTTTTAATTGTATTTGATATTAATGGCATTAAATGTAAGAAGTCATTCATGACTTTTTACATTCCTGATGCTCTAACTTGATGCATTGTAGCTTAAAAATGAAACACAGGTCAAACCACTTCTCCATTCCCATTCATTCAAACCTGACACCAAACAAAATCCAATGTTCAAAAACACTCTCCGTAAAACCCCTCCTCTCACCCGCCTATACTCCCACTTCCATAACCAAAAACATCTCACTGATCTAACCCACCCAGAATTAATCTCCCGTATCACCCGTCTCTTAACCCTCAAACGTTACAACGCACTAAACACCCTCGAATTCACCTTCACTAACCATCTCCTAAACCAAATCCTAACCACCTTAAAACTAAACCCAACAGCCTCATTACATTTCTTCACCTTATCCTTAACCCAAACAAACCCATCTTTCAAACCCAAACTCACTTCTTACTGTAAGCTTGTTCATATCCTGTCAAAGGGTCGTATGTTTGACGAAGCTAAACACGCTTTAACGGTTTTAGTAACGACTGGGTCTTTTCATGGTGAGGTTATACTTAATGAGGTGGTGAGGGTTTATAAGGAGTTCGGGTTTTCGAGTGTCGTGTTTGAGGTTTTGTTGAGGGTTTTTGTGGAGAATGGTTTGGTGAGAAATGGGGTGCGCGTGTTTGATGTAATGTGTGGGATGGGGAGAGTTTTGAGTTTAGGGAGTTGTAATAAGTTGTTGGGTGGTTTGGTTAAGGGAGGTGAGTTTGGGGATGTTTTCGGGGTTTTTGAGCAGATGGGGAGAGTCGGAGTTGTGCCGGATGTTTGGACGTGTAGTATCGTGGTTAATGCGTATTGTAAGGATGGGAAGGTGGAGAGAGGGGTTGAGTTTTTGAGAAGGGTTGAGGAGGAGTATAGTGTGGAGGCGAATGTGGTTACGTATCATAGTTTGATTAACGGGTATGTTGGTATGGGTGATATCGAAGGGGCGAAAGGTGTGTTGGAGGTGATGAGGGGTAAAGGGGTGTTGGCGAATGTGGTTACGTATACTTTGTTTGTTAAAGGGTATTGTAAGCTTGGGAGAGTGGAGGAAGCGGAGAAGGTGTTTAGGGATATGAGAGAAGAGGATCCGTCGTTGGTTTTGGACGTGAAGGCTTATGGTGTTTTGGTAGATGGGTTTTGTCGAGATGGGAAGATGGATTCTGCTGTTAGGATACGTGACGAGATGTTGGAAGCTGGAGTGAATGTGAATTTGTTTATTTGTAATTCGATGATTAACGGGTACTGTAAACTTGGAGAAGTTGACGAAGCGGCTAAAGTTGTTACAAGTATGAGTAAATGGAAGTTAAAGCCAGATTCTTATAGTTATAATACTTTGGTGGACGGTTATTGTAGGGAAGGTTATACGTCTGAGGCTTTCAAGCTTTGTGAGAAGATGGTCCATGACGGTATAAGTGTAAGTATTGTAACTTATAATACATTGTTGAAAGGCTTTTGCATAAATAAAGACATTGACAAAGCAATGAAACTATGGCATTTGATGTTAAAAAGAGGCGTGATGCCTAACGAGATTGGATATGGTACTTTGCTTGATGGATTCTTTAAAGTGGGTGATATTGAACGAGCTTTGAAACTGTGGAAACAATTTTTAGCTAGGGGATTTCAGAAACCCGTCATTGGGTATAATACAATGCTTAAAGGATTATGCAAAATGGGCAAAATGGCTGAAGCAGAGCAGGTTTTTGGTAGGATGATTGAATTAGGTTGTCCAGCAGATAGAGTCACATATAATACACTTGCCGATGGTTATTGTAGAGATTCGAACATGGAAATGGCTCTTAAGATCAAGGATATAATGGAGCTGAAAACCATTCCCTTGTCCATTGAAATGTACAACTCACTAATTACCGGATATTTCAAATCCAAAAAATCAAGCAAAGTTACAGAAATACTCAACGATATGCAAAAAAAGGTAATAATCCCCAACGTTGTAACCTATGGTGCCCTTATTTCTGGTTGGTGCAGAGAAGGGAGGCTGGACAAAGCCTTAAAAATGGTTTTTAAGATGAAAGAAAAAGGCTTAGCTCCGAATGTCGTCATATGTAGCACAATAGTTAGTACACTGTATAGGTTTGACATGAATAATGAAGCAAACATGCTACTACAGAAGATACTGGATTTTGATCTTTTACCCGGAGGTAAGAGTTTCGAGAGATTCTTCGAGTTTGACATGGGAAAGTCAGATGTCCAAAAATTTTCAAATATAGTTGACGGAGTCGTGGAAGGGACACATCTTTCCAGTAATGTTGTGTACAATGTAGCTATTGCAGGTCTATGCAAACTTGGAAAAGTCGACGATGCAAAAAGGTTTATTTCTGTATTGTTACAGAAAGGATTCGTTCCTGATAATTTCACCTATTGTACCCTAATTCATGCTTTATCGTCTGCTGGTGAAGTTGATGAGGCTTTTAAGCTACGGGATGAGATGTTAGAGAAGGGTCTTCTTCCTGATATTACTACATACAATGCGTTAATAAATGGACTGTGTAAATCAGGGAACATTGATAGAGCAGTGAGACTCTATTATAAGCTCCAGTCAAAAGGTGTTGCTCCTAATGCCATCACTTACAATACTTTGATAGAAGGATGTAACAAGACTGGAAATGCACGAGAAGCACTTAAACTGAAAGAAAAAATGGCGCAACAATGCGTTGCTCCTTCAGTAGACACCTATTCTGGTTGGTTCAATAATGTTTATAAGAACGATGATGCGAGAGAAGCTGCTATGTGATTCTATCTTCAAAAGCGATTTTGCTGCTTGAGAATCAATTGCAGAATATACCATCGTACAAGTTAAGGTTAAAGAGCAAAATGCACGGAGGACAAAGTACAAGTTGCTCAACGATACTATTCACATTTTGATTCAGGTATGCCCCTTACCTTAGAATAGATTTTTTTAAACGTACATGATTTATAAGTTGTCATATATACTCATCTCCATTATTCATAATATTTTTAGATACCAAGCATTATACATATAATTGTGGATTTTCTTATAAATAAGGGTATCACATGAATTAGTGATACGATCCAAGTTATATCAAGACCGACAAAAACAATCTTAGTAGTTAATCTCTTATGATCAACTTGGGAATTAAGGTTAATAATCAGTTCCTAAGAAGAACCAGGAAAGAAGATAGTTTAGAAAAGAAGAACAAGAGGAAGGGGAGTAGTTTCAATTCATTCACATGTCTGAATGTCTGATACTAGTACAATTGTCATATCTAAGCTAAACCGCACCTAACAATTGCTATTATTGTCATATAGGACCTCACACTTAGAGATATGACGAAGGACCCTAAACTTGAGATAGACACATAACAATGAGTTGGCCAGTGTCGTGGAGCTAAGATAGGACAAGTGATACAATTTAGATTTGATTACCTTAAATTACAGTGAGAAATGCTTACAGCTGCATAAGCGGGCATAATAAAAACCTCAGGGTTAATACTTTATACTAAAATATATATGGTGCACTATGTACAGATATTACACTGTACGCTGACTTTTAGTTTTGTAACTGCAGCTGTGATCATATCATAAAAGACTAGCAGGGTACCCCACGCGATGCGGCGCCGGGTACCCTGTGACTAAATTCTCCGGCGAACAATTATATTCGGTTATTCGTTTATCTTAGCACTAACTTCTGAATGACGATAATTTTCACCCAAAAACATATCTCAAAAATGAAATTTGATCGAAGAGTATTATTAATTTTTAAAAATTGTTTGTGTTCTTTAGTTATAAAAAATAAGAGGGGAAGTGATGAAAATATGTAAAACTTGACAAGTTTGCCTTTATGTTCAAATAGAAAAGGACGAAATATATTATAGTTTCTAGAGATAATTTAGTCAATACGTGTGACACATCTTTTTTCCACTCACTTTCACTCCAAAATTGGGATGAAAGTATTTATTGCAAAAAAAAAAAAAAACATTTAGGTGCTGTTTAGTTATGGAAAAAATTTCATATTTTTTTGTTTCTAAATGTCTAGAGAAGGAAATGATTTCCTTTTTTAGGGAAGAGTTGAAAATTTGGAAATTTTGTTTAGACAAAGTTCCATTTTTCCTTCTTTTAAAGATGTTTAGATGGAAGGGGAAAAATACAAAACGGTAAAATGAGGTAATCTAGTTATTCATTTAAAAGTGGAGAATGAAAATTTCTCTATTTTTGAAAATTATCGAAAACAGATGCAACTAAACAACTTTCATATTTTTCCATTTTCAAATAAATTTTTATCTAGAAAAATGAGATAGTTTTCTCCAAGTAAACACTCCCTTAGGGTGCGTTTAGTTGGAGAACATTTTTCTTCATTTCCTATTTTCTGTTTTGTAGAAAAAGGGAATGGTTTACATCTCCACAAAATACTTGAAAATTTAGAAAACGCGTTTAGTTAGAGAAACGTGTGTTTGTGTTTTCCATTTTGCAAAACTAGAAGACATGTTTAAGTGTTGTTTTCTATCTCCATTCTTTATACATTTTGTAATGAGTTAACTGCTTTTTTGGTCCTCGTGGTTTGGTCTCGTTTTCACTTTTGGTCCAAAAACTCAAATAGTTTCGATTTTGACCTAAAACGTAAACTTTATCTCCACTTTTGGTCCATTTCTGTTAACTCCGTGAGTTTGACTTGTTTGACCATCAATTAAGAGGGTATTATCGTCTTTTCAATGCATATTTGTTTTTACCAGGTTCCACCTTTCTTTTTCTTTTCTTTTTCTCTTTATAACTAAATAAACCTCATTTACATATCATCACTATTCATCTTCTCTCTCTCTCTCTTTTCATATAAACACAAACAAAATCATAACAATCAAACCTTTCTATCTAACTAAACAAAATATAAAAACAGTAGATTCCTTTTTCCCATTCATAACCGAACACCAAAAACACCTTTTCTTCTTGAATCCACTCGAAGTTAAGAGAAAAAAACTCATTTTAACTTCTTTCACCTAAAAGGATTCAAGATCTATTATGAAGATCTCGGGTAGGAATTTTTTATTCTTTTTGGTTCTTGGTTTGAATTTTTAAACAAAGGTCGATGATTGGATTAAGAATATCTTAAAGATCTTCTCTTGATCTTGTGAGCTTATATATATCGAGTCTTCTAATTTATTGAAGATGATATTGTTGTTTGATTTTTTTAAAGGAATTGACACCAGATTGTACTGTTGTAGTTGTTTTGATTTTTGAGCCTTTCCCTGTAGTTAAAAATGATTTTGAAATTAAATGTATTGTTTATGAATGATTTTGAAAAACAGAATGAAGTTGAGACATGATTTTGATTTTAGATTTTGAAATATAACCAAGTTTTTATTTTTTTTTATGAATTAATGTAAGTGTTTATTAAATATATAAAGTAATAATAATAATAATAATAGTATTTATTATTAAAAATAATATTTATTATTAAAAATAATATTTATTAAAAAATAATAATAATAGTATTTATTATTAATAATAAAAGTTAATAATAATAATAATGAAAAGGGGGTATTTTAGTCAATTAAAGTGTAATAACAAGGGTATTTAAGTCATTATACATCATTTTAACCGGTCAAACTAACAGTCAACGAAAATTGGACTAAAATTGAAGAAATAGTTTGTTTTTTGGTCAAAAACGAAACTATTTGACTTTTTGGACCAAAAGTGAAAACTGGATCAAACCATAAGGACCAAAAATGCAGTTAACTCTTTTGTAATATTATAAAAACATTTTCGAAACCCGAAAACATATATCATAAACTAACCAAATAAAAAATAAAACAAGTTAAAGAACTGGAAATGTTTAATACGAGATAGTAAAAAAATAAAAGAAGTAAAGTTTAACATCAACAAACATGAAAAAATGAGAAAGTAAAAAATTAAAAAGTAAAATTTAATATTAATGAACATTTAAAAAATATTCAAACGATTCAACATAAAAAATAGCATCACTTTCATTAGAGGTGACAAATTGGTTGGGTTGAGTTCGTTTGGGTCATGGGTCAATTGGCTTATAGGTCAAATGCTTATAAGTAAAAAATGTCATATTTTAATAATGGGTCCTACGGGTCATGGGTCAGGAGGTTTAGGTCGGGTCTACCACTAACTTAGAATGTTTTCTTATTTCTAATGTTTTAATACGTTTTATCTGTATTCGTTCGATTTTTATGATTCGACAGTATTTTTACGTTTTTGTTTGATTTTTTTACGTTTTCGTCTGATATTTTTACGTTTTCGTCATTATCTTTACTTTTTGTTATGTTTCGTCGGTATTTTTATGTTATCGTAAGTATTTTTATGTTTTAGTCCGAGTTTTTATGTTTTCATCGGTAAGTTTATGGTTTTGTTAGTTTTTTTTACTTTTTCGTCCGTTTTTGTACGTTTTCTTGTTTTTTTGTATAAAAGGGCTAAATAGGAATTTTGTGTTTGTAAAGATATTTTTTTGGAAAATGATGATTTGAACACGATTTATATTTTCCTTGTTTTCTATAAAACATTTCGTGGAAAACAAGGTTTTTTCCATCCAACTAAACGCAACCTTAATACACCTCATTTTAGTTTCTTTCATTTTCTTTTCTAACATTAATCTTGAGTACATACTACATAGTGTAAAATGGGTATACAAATAGTCTGGTAAAATGATGAAGATATATTTCTAATTAAGTTAATCTATATCTATATCTATATCTATACTATATATAAAGGGTGCATATACACATCCTAACTCCAAACCTAACTCAAAACCAAAAATTAAGATAAACATCTATACTATTATATAAAGAGGCTTAACTCCAAACCTAACTCCAATCTTAATCCCGTACCTAAAATTACCAAGCCTAACTCCAAGCCAAACATTAATATAAGAATGTTAGATTTAAACCATTAGATCATATATTTGGTAAATTAATCTCATCCATTCGTTTTTTGAAACAAACTTTTGTAACAACATTTGTAACCAACTATTTAAAAAACTTTTATTTTTAAATTAAAATATCTTTTTATTATTTTTTTTTTTATAATCTAATTTCGCCATATTTTTTAAAATTTCGTACTTTTTAATTTGACATCCATTTTAGTATATTTTTGTTTTTTTATTGATATTGTGTTTATTTTAATTTGATTTAATTTTTTTTATAACTTTCATTTTAGTTTGAATATACATTTGATTAGTTAAAATGTAACATTTTTCGCTAAAAAATAATTATCGGGTATCTGTCGCTGCATTGTGCGGGTACCATGCTAGTATTAATAATTTAACCATTAGATCCTTTTTAATCCAAACCTAACTTCAAATCTTGACCATCTATTTTTTTGTAACAAACTTTTGTAACAACTTATTAAAAAACTATTTTTATTTTTAAATTGAAATATCTTTTAACTCATTTATTTTTTTCATAATCTAATTTAACCATATTTTTTAAAAAAAAATTCTCTTTAATTCAACAACCATTTTGATATATTTAGATTTTTTTTTTTTTTCATTTTTAGTGATATTATTATTTTAATTCAATTTTTTTATATTTTAACGTTAAATCGATTGCTAAAAAATCGTCACTTATTACTCGTCGCTGCATTGCGCGGGTACCATGCTAGTATCTTTATATAACATGATTTAATATATCTAAACTCTACTATAGAAAGTTAAATATGTATTATGTATTTTCATTTATGCTTTACCATGCTTGTAAAATGTGCATATATGATTGTATATATATCTACTAGTAATCGGGTGTTTTAATTAGGAATATTAATTATGTTTTATGTATTTTCATTATGCTTTAGTGCTTTACCATTGTTATAAATGTGTATATATGATTGGATGTTTATGTAGCGGTGAGTATTAATAATGTTTATATGTTTTAATTATAAAAGTTTAATTATGTTCGTATAGGTTGTACAATACAAATACATCTATTTTTATTATCAAGTTTTAATTATACTTTTATAAGTTGTACACCATGCATTAAAATTTATAAGTTGATTTTTTAACATTACTATTTATAGTAGGGCAATATGTTATACGTAGTATAGATTTATCCTTTTGCTATCTTGAATTTTGAGACGCGTGAATTCACATTAATGGACATCACATTCTATGTTTAGAATAAGACAAACTCACTGCACATGTCAACATCTAAAACATGGACAGGAATTGCAGGATTAACTTATAGATGAAAAAGAGGCACCGCTATCTAGATATATGTACATGTTTTAGTGCATGAGGTACATAGCTTTAAAGCTAAAAAGATAGTACTGCCACGTAGAAGTGATATACCTGAAACTGTATGATCCATGTTCGTATAAACCTCTCATATATACACCGGAAAGATAAGTATGATAGACACAGACAGATGGATTATGGTACATTCTTTTTCGTACTCTGCATTTTGACATTCTTGTATGTAATTACCATCAACTCGGGAAGGCGGAAATCATGCAATACTGCCCGACTCCCTCCTGGTCCCTATCCTCTTCCAGTTATTGGAAACATTTTTAAACTTGGAAAAGAACCCCATAAAGCACTTGCTTCACTCTCCAAAACATATGGCCCACTGATGTCACTTAGATTGGGCAGCATCATCACCATTGTTGTATCTTCACCAAAATTTGCAAAAGAGTTTCTTTTACAGCATGACCTATCTTTCTCGAGCAGGTCAGTACCAGACGCCGGACGGATGATCAACCACGATCTCTTCTCTATGGTCTGGTTGCCGGTTGGGGATAAGTGGCGAAGGCTAAGAAGAATATCCAAAGAACACCTGTTCTCTCTACAACAACTCGATGCTGGCAAGCTCCTACGCATGGAAAAGATTGAGAAACTTCTTGATCATGTTCATGAATACTATATTAACAACAAACCGGTTAATATCGGTCGAGCTGCGTTCACAACATCTCTTAATGTCCTCTCCAACTTCATATTTTCCACTGATATGGCTCATTATGAATCTTCTGAGTCTCAAGAGTTTGAGGAAGCTATATGTGCATTATCTGATATTGTTGGAAAGCCTAATCTAGCCGACTTCTTCCCTCTACTTAAACCGCTTGACCCACAAGGTCTGATTCGAAAGGGTAATGTTTATGCTGTGAAGTTAATAAATATATTCGATAGGATGGTAGATGAGAGAGTGCACGTGAGAGCCAAATCCTCAGTTGGTTCATCGTCCACGGGCCATGATGTTTTAGATTTGCTGCTGGACCTCAATCTGAAAAATGAATCTGAGTTAAGCCGAAATGACATACTGCACATGCTTCTGGTGAATAATATGCTCTCTATTTTTACCATGGTGCCTTGATGAGTTGGTCAAAATGGTCTAAGTTGGCTTGACCTTTATTTGCTTATTTGTCTTGTTTTAGTTAAAATTGCTGTGATAATATCAATTTATTACAATTATAATTTGAGATTTTGAAAATAAGTGTTGTTCAAGATGCAGTAATGCATAAAAATAAAATAAAAAATAGACCTTGGGGAGCTCTCGAGTCGTTAGCGAAATTCTTAGTTGGCTAACTCTTTAATTTGCTTTTGAGAAAAAAAGTGCAACCACATATATTCATTATTAGCAAATAGGGTCGAAATTCGCACCTCTGTTATAATTATTTAAAGTTTTTCGCTTTATGGAGTTTTGTGATACTCATCATCTTTTATCTAGGACTTATTTGCTGCAGCAACTGATACAACGACGAGCACCTTGGAATGGGCAATGGCCGAGTTACTGCACAACCCAGAAAAAATGGCAAAAGTTCGGTCTGAGCTCCAGGAAATCACTGATAAGGACAACGTGATTGTTGAGGAATCAGACATCTCTAAGCTCCCATACCTGAATGCTGTTGTCAAAGAAACCTTGCGGCTACACCCGCCAGTCCCGTTTCTTCTCCCTCATAAAGCTTTGTGTGATGTAGAAGTCAATGGATTCACCGTGCCTAAAGATGCACAAATTTTGTGTAATGTGTGGGCTATTGGTCGTGACCCGTCCATATGGTCTGAACCTCAGTTGTTCATGCCAGAGAGGTTCTTGGATATCCACATCGAGTACAAAGGCCGTGACTTTGAGCTGATTCCATTTGGTTCTGGGAGGAGAATGTGTCCTGGATTACCTCTTGCTCATAGAATGTTGCATCTCATGTTAGGCTCGCTGATACGTAACTTTGATTGGAAACTTGAAGAAGGGATGAAGTCTGAAGATATGGATATGAATGAGAGATTTGGAATAACATTGCACAAGAATGCTCCTCTTATGGCCATTCCAGTAAAAATATGATACTTTCAAATACCAAACTCGTGATCATATCATGTTAAGAAGTCAACTTTAAGGTTAGGGGTAACATTTTATGTTAGGATTACAAATAATAACTGCAACTGTTTTATGCATACCAGATTTTTCTGTTTAGTTTCTAGTAGTCCGCATAATTAGATCCTATCTATTCTTACAATGCTAATGATGGTGAACTCTATATCTCGCTACGGTAATCACGCCCTTCAAATACTAAAGGATCACTCTTAGGACCCCAAACAGCAGACTTGTAAGTTACATAAAAACCTACCACTTTAGTAGCTTGTCATTAGCATCCTGCAGCAGCAAGATTGCATCAGCACCTCTGCATCAGCGGGACGACACCACGAACCCAACACCAGCAACCCATCATCAGCAGCAGTGAATTGGATTCAGCAAGTCGGTACCAGAAACATCCGTACTTTCACTCTCAACTTCAACAGATTTCTATTTAAACTGCATGAGCACCAACGAATCAACGGAAATGAATCACTCTCGGGGAACTTTGTATATAAAAGAGACATGTCTTTTTCATACTCTAAAGGGCCAAGAGAGTAGAAGATACACAAAAAGAAAAAACAAATTGCAATAAGATACTATGATAATAGCAACAAGAAGTACTTACCAATCAACACAGACCGAGTGCACCTAGCATATCTCTAAAAAAGAAACATAAAACCAACTTAATTCAAAAAGAAAGAAAAAACTAAGTACCACAGAAGCTAATAGTATCATATCAAGAAATGAAGAAAAAAATAGGCCATAAAAAGAAGTCATACGTGTAACACAGGTATATGACTTTTGTAAACTTAGAGAAACAACTCAAACTATTTACATCTAGAACAGGAGTCGGGGTAAAGTCTGGCCTCAAAGCTCCCTCCTTACCAGCTGGTGCTAAGTCCAGCATCATTACCAACTTATCAGCAACTTCATGTTGTTCTGCATTTGTCTGCATTGACGCTAGAAAGTTGATGAACAATGAGAACTGAAATTCTCGAACATCTTCACCAAATGCCAGCATCTAAATCCCCTAGAATCGCTAGGAAGGTCGGTACTGATGTGAAAGGCAGAAGATGGTTGGTGATCATCAAACAATTGATTTTTGACATAAGCTGAATCAGTAAGTTTGAGATTAGATGCATTATCATTGTTGCTGCCTATGATTCCACTTTTAGAACTGGTTGTTATCCCCTGATAGGATTCCATTTCTGTGATCATTTTAGGAACTCTCTCCTCCCCGTTCCAGCTAGAATCTTGTCCTGAGACAAAGTACAAAGTTGTTTTGAAATAATGTTCTAGGAAATGATGTGTTTATGTGCAAATCGCTAACTCACCCCCAATCAAGTTGGTATTAAGATCACTTTATAGTAGCACACTCTCGGAGTCTGTAACGTGAGCACATAAGTTTAACAGCAGTCTCTGTAGCTGCTGTTTATTTAAGTGGCAGTGCAACAAAAATAAAGCATTGATGAGAAACTGTAAGCACATATACAATCAAATAAGAGAAATATAAACTCTGGTGACATTAACAAATAACAATTACCTGAGTACATTCAAAAGTAAGTGGATCGTTACAGAAACTTACGGCTTGCCGAATAAAATTCCCGTATCCATACCAGAGATAATCAATAACTGAGACAAACAACAACTTTAACACAACCACATACTGACATACGTTGAGTGCTCTAAATTTAACACAACGAATTCAACATACCACATGCTTTTGTTGTGAATTTCATGTTTTCAACACTGATGAAAGTATTAGGGATGGGCTGCTGCAATCCCCTGAATATATCCTCCACTTTCTATAAATTGTAGTATAACTGAAGACCATTTAACAAAGATTCAACAAAGGGAACCATAAACTTTGGATAGATGGAGATACCGTAACACCATAACAGCTATAAACTCCACTTTCTATACCGCTCGTTCAAACAGCTATAAAGCCCTAAATACTTGGTTATTGAAACTTAACTTTAGCTTTGACTCGCCTTCTAGCATATCCTGCAGTTTCATGATCGAAAACCAAATAGAACAACGAAAAATTAAAACGCTTCTGCTGAGAGATGAAATCTCAACCGTCCGTGCAGGCATGCTGATTCCAACAGCAAGCGTTACAGTAGCAAAGATAAATCAAGTTTACAAGTTAAGTATTAACATAAAAATCATAGCTCGATATCTAAATAGCATATTGACAGAAAAATGTCATGATGAAATGCTTGTTTGGTCCTTATGGGGTGTTTGGCAGATGGCCTTATTCCATGAGTAAGAGATTTTTCATTATATTTATAGATTACTGTTGTAATATATTATCTTGTGATCATAATTAGTGCCATTATTATATATACAAAAATTGTGAAAAATGGGAAACAAAAATTTGTGTTTTTACGTAATCCGACTGACATGTTTTAGCCCAAATCCATATTGACCCGTTATCCAACAACGTAAATGGCAAACTCATCTTGTTATCTCCACTTAAAAACACATCTGATTGCAAAAATACATACGTACCTATTTAGTTCCTATTGGTAGATCTACTTTCCAATGTACCTCAATGGGTCAATTTATCTCCACCACCTATTGGCAAAATCAGAAAAAGCTCTACCAATAGGAACTAAATAGGTACTAAATAGGTACGTATGTATTTTTGCAATCAGATGTGTTTTTAAGTGGAGATAACAAGATGAGTTTTCCATTTACGTTGTTGAATAACAGGTCAATATGGATTTGGGCTAAAACATGCCAGTCGGATTACGTAAAAACACAAATTTTTGTTTCCCACTTTTCACAATTTTTGTATATATAATAATGGCACTAATTATGATCACAAGATAATATATTACAACAGTAATCTATAAATATAATGAAAAATCTCTTACTCATGGAATAAGGCCATCTGCCAAACACCCCATAAGGACCAAACAAGCATTTCATCATGACATTTTTCTGTCAATATGCTATTTAGATATCGAGCTATGATTTTTATGTTAATACTTAACTTGTAAACTTGATTTATCTTTGCAACTGTAACACTTGCTGTTGGAATCAGCATGCCTGCACGGACGGTTGAGATTTCATCTCTCAGCAGAAGCGTTTTAATTTTTCGTTGTTCTATTTGGTTTTCGATCATGAAACTGCAGGATATGCTAGAAGGCGAGTCAAAGCTAAAGTTAAGTTTCAATAACCAAGTATTTAGGGCTTTATAGCTGTTTGAACGAGCGGTATAGAAAGTGGAGTTTATAGCTGTTATGGTGTTACGGTATCTCCATCTATCCAAAGTTTATGGTTCCCTTTGTTGAATCTTTGTTAAATGGTCTTCAGTTATACTACAATTTATAGAAAGTGGAGGATATATTCAGGGGATTGCAGCAGCCCATCCCTAATACTTTCATCAGTGTTGAAAACATGAAATTCACAACAAAAGCATGTGGTCTGTTGAATTCGTTGTGTTAAATTTAGAGCACTCAACGTATGTCAGTATGTGGTTGTGTTAAAGTTGTTGTTTGTCTCAGTTATTAGTTATCTCTGGTATGGATACGGGAATTTTATTCGGCAAGCCGTAAGTTTCTGTAACGATCCACTTACTTTTGAAATTTTACGTTTTCGTCAGAAGTTTTATTGACGAAAACGTAAAATTTCTGATGAAAACCTAAAACTTCTGACGAAAACGTAAATTTTTTGATGAAAACGTAAAATTTCTGACAAAAACTTAAAATTTCTGACGAAAACGTAAATTTAGTGACGAAAACGTAAAATTTACTGACGAAAACGTAAATTTACTGACGAAAACGTAAAATTTCTGAGGAAAACGTAAAATTTTGACGTAAACGTAAAATTTTGACGTAAACGTAAAATTACTGACGAAAACGTAAAATTTCTGACGAAAACGTAAAATATACTGATGAAAGCGTAGAACTTTTGACGAAAACGTAAAATTTCTGAGGAAAATGTATATTTTCTGACAAAAACGTAAATTTACTGACGAAAACGGAAATTTTCTGACGAAAACGTAATTTTTCTGACGAAAACGTAAATTTTATGACGAAAACGTAAAATTTCTGACGAAAACGTAAAAATTATGACGAAAACGTAAATTTACTAACGAAAACGTAAAATTTCTGACGAAAACGTAAATCTACTGACGAAAACGTAAAATTTCTGACGGAACGTAAAAATACGGATGAAAGCGTAAAATTACTAGCGAAAACATCAAATTACTGACAAAAACGACAACTTACTGACGAAAACGTAAATTTACTTACGAAAACGTAAATTTACTGAGGAAAACGTAAATTTATTGACGAAAAGTAAAAATACTGACGAAAACGTAAATTTACTTACGAAAACGTAAAATACTGATAAAAACGTAAATTAAAAAAAAGTAATTTAAAAAAAAACGTTTAAAGAATGTTTAACTAAAAATTGTTAAAAAAATAATTTACAATTAAAAAAATATAATAAGAGAATTTATAAAGAAATGTCATGATCTTAAAAAAAGGTGATTAAAAAACTCAACATTCTCCTAAACACCTATCTAAACCCAAAAAAACCCCAAAACCCAACCTTTTTTTCTAAAGACCTATTTATAACCAAACCCATCTAAACCCAAACCCATCTAGACCCATCCTCCTAAAAACCCATATAAACCCAAACCCATCTTAGACCCATGACCCAACCCAACAATTTTTCCACCTCTGATATAGATCATATCGAAACAGTGATATAAAACCCCCTAAAATCGGATCATATCGAAGCGATGAAATGAGAGGAGAGAGATTGAGATTAAATGATTATGAGAGATTGAGGTTGTAGCCACAATCAATGAAGGGGCAAGGGACACCCACAACCAAGGGGCAAATCACTGTGGCCATTAATCACAAAGGACAAACTCAACATTAAGTAACATTAATGAAGAACGAAGCCAAAACGGAGGTTAATAACGGAATGTGCCAGAGAACGGTGCGTGTTTTATGTGTGTAAAAAATGTGAGGGAGAGGCTAGTATGTGAGGGAGTAGAAAATGAATTGTTTATTTGTAATGTGAGGGGGATCACGATCACTTTTCCTGAGGAACCATGATTCCCCTCTATAATAGAAAAGTTAATAACTTGAAATAGAACTTAACTAACCCTAAACATAAAGGATAAACCCACAATCGGGTCATACCAAACCGTTTAATATTCCTTTGCAGTTTTAACGGCAACTTTTCGGACGTACAAACCAGAATGAATGTTGAAAGCCGTTTCTTCTATTCCTCGTCGTTTTTTAGCGGAAGCATAACTGTATTTGATACCATAGTTGGTTGCTGTTTGCGCCTTCCTCTTTTGTGTGACTTGCTTTGCCTTTAGGTAGAAGCGACATATTTTGACCAATTATTAAAAAAAAAAGGAAATAATCTCCGACGATAAAACAAAAAATAATGACGAGAGAAGAAAAAAATATGTCTATTGATTGTTAAATCAACATAATAGGAAGTATGTTATGACAACTAGCGTTTTGGATGATAATGTTAATTGAATAAAAAAAGATAACTTTTGAAATCAATAAAGTGGAAGAAAATTAAACGAGATCTCTCTGAATAATCGGCGAGTGATCGATGATCGAAAGATAACTATTTTGTGATTAGTTGTATCAAAATATACATATTATTAAATTATGTTTTGTGTGTGATTTCATAATGAGAGGTATCAAGTATCATCTCTATTTATAAGGGAGATGATTTGCACACTCATAAAATTGATTGGACACTCACTGTACAAGCAAATAAAGCATACTATAAAACAAAGTACAACTCTGTAATACATACTGTTGAGTGTCCCAATCAATTCCCTATTTATAATATGCTATCTGCCATTCTAACATAATCTTCCATTCTAAGTGTGAATCATAAGAGCATCTGGTGACCGTTGCTTTGCCTCGTCTAGTAGCAAAGTTAAACGAAGTCAATTTTTCGTATTTATGAATCAAACAATTTTTCTTGTAGTCGTGCCCATTTTCTGTATTTATATCAATCAATGAGTTCTGTTTGTTTCTAGGGCCACACACATTTCAACGCTTTAATTAGATTTGAATCATTCTCTATCTAATAATGGAGGTAGATGCAAATGGTAACAGAAAGACAAAACTGCTTGAGTAAAGTGGATTGGATGTTGGAAGTTAAGACACGTAGTAGAGATTATAATGTCGTATTGGTTAAACTTCCAAATACTTACAGGTATCTATCGGAAGTTCGGAACAAAAAGTTTCGAGTATCACACAATTGTATGGAACATAAGCATATCATCTTTTTCGACCTACACATCATATCATTACAAGTTCGAAAAATTACATAAACATGTACTATTATTTTTCATCACTTAATTGTATGGAAGATAAGCAATTTGATAGCATGAACTGTACATTTGACGTCCGACATTGTACTACTTAATCTTGTATATCAAACTCTTAGTTTAAGTGGGATGGCAAGTAGAGGTAGGTTCTTATGTAAAGTAATCCCAAACTTATCAGTCATGTCCATATCTTGTGGTCTAACTCCCCCTTCAATCTTCCAGTCAAAATTGTGAATCAAAGACCCCAACATCAAATGCAACATTCTATGAGCAAGAGGCAATCCGGGACAGATCCTTCTTCCGGTTCCAAATGGAATGTACTCAAAATCTTGACCTTTGTAGTCGATTTTGACATCTAGAAACCTTTCTGGCTTGAACATTTGTGGGTTTTGCCATATGTCCGAGTCTTGGCCCATGGCCCACACGTTAAACCAGACTTGTGCATCTTTTGGGATCATGTAGCCTCGGACCTTGACATCTGATACGGCTCTATGAGGGATTAGAAACGGAACAGGGGGATGCAAACGAAGAGTTTCTTTAACGACAGCTTGTAAATAAGGCAATTTAGAGATGTTTGATTCATCTATAGGTCCATCTTGATTTCCCATAAGTTCCTTAAGCTCAGATTGGGCTTTTGACATTCTTTCAGGGTTGCGGATTAGCTCAGCCATAGCCCATTCCAATGTGCTTGATGTCGTGTCACTTCCGGCTGTAAATAGATCCTGAAAACAAATTTTGGCATAAATATATGTAACTGTTATGTAATTCGAGTTTACAATGAGTTTTTTTTCTTCACGAAAATAGACTATTGGTCTAGCAATATCCAGATATATTGTTTTATACGTATAAAGAAATGACATCTTACAAAGAACAATACTCGAATGTCGTCAAGAGTAATTGACGATTTCTCATCTTGGCTAATGTCCAATAGCAAATCCGTAAGATCATTGGTTGATGAAGGTGCATCAGATGACCTTTTAGCTCTTGTCTCTAATCGGTTATTGATATGTTTCTCATATATCTCCCTCAGCCTCCCGGTAATATGATTCCCTCGCTTCAGCAACCCGTATGGATCCAGAGGACGCAGTACGGGAAAGAAATCGGCTAGATTAGGTGTTCCACTAACCTCCATTAATGCACTTACAAGATCTTTAAACTGCTCGGCCGAAACCGAATCATATTGAGCTAAATCAGTGGAAAAGATATAGTTCGAGAGAACGTTCAGAGATGTTGTAGCTGCAGTTTGCCCAATGTTTACTGCTTTTTGAATCGTACAGCAGTCTTGGATATAAGTAAGAAGCTCTTGAACCTTTTTCTTGCGTAAATCCTGGCTAGTATCAAGTTGGTGAAGAGAAAATAACTGCTCTTTCGATATTCTTCTTATACTTCGCCATTTATCCCCAACATATGACCAAAGCATAGAGTTTTTTCCAGGGTTCTGTGCGTAATTGGAAACAGCATACGGGATAGACCTACCCGAGAGAGATATATCGTGTTTTGAAAAGAGCTCTTGCACGATTTCACGGGATGAAACAACAATTATGGTGGTGCTACCAAGCTTGAGGGACATCAAAGGTCCATAAGTTTTGGAAAGGGCGGCAAGCGAGTGGTGTGGTTTGTTTCCAAGTTTAGAGATGTTTCCAATGATCGGAATTGGGTAAGGGCCAGGCGGTAGTCGGTCAGAATTGCCCGATTTTCGGTTGCGCCATTGGGTAGTAAAAATATAGAAGAACGAAATAATGGAGAGTAAGATGTAAAGCATTGTGGAGTCCATTTATTTTCGTACAATATATTTAGGTTGCGCCGTTGGATATATATCAACTTATGACATTTGGAGTAATATTTTGACTTTTAAGTTTTAAACGTCAGTAGAAATGACAAGGGAGAAATTTTATAACAAAAAGGGATCCAAGTCTTCTTAACCTTTATCAAATTGACTTTTGATTTCTTCATATTGTTCCAACATTTTCATTCAGGTTTTTGTTTCTTATTTATTCCGTTTTTCAAATTTACCTTCCAGGTTCATTATTCTAATAAATCTGATAATATGACGATGTTGATCAATTATCGATAACAAGATAATGTTTGTGGTAATCATATTATAATCATTGATAAAGATCCTGATGGATGATGACCACGATGCAAAATCAACGATAATGAGCATGCAAAACAGATGATAATGATAATGATGATATGGATTATCACTAACTTATTTCAATGCAAGAATTGAAAGATCATGTGTATATATTTGATAATCATGACGACTCTTCTTATTCTTGTGTTAAGTAAAATAAGCAAAACTATCTTTTGGTGATAAGCACAAGCTTAAATCAATGATTTTCTAGAAAGATAACCCACAGAGAACAACTCTGAGGTAGTTATCATATTGCATTTAAAATGAAACTGCTTGGTCCATTACATTGTTGATGACGTATAAATCTCAACCGGGTCATGGACCCGGCCCACGGGTACTACCCGCATTCGACCCATCACGAATGGGTTAGATTAATGTCATTTAAGCTTATGAGCTTCGAATGAATAGTGGCCGCACAGATGTGTGCGACCCACGGCCCGGCACAACCGGTACAAGGTTAGACAGAATCACAGCCCAATTGGAATTGTGATTTACCCTAAAGTATAGGATATATATACACTAGCCATAATTAGAAGATAACAATCAAACTAATTATGGTGATTATCTTATACTTGGGGGGCCGAAGTATCGGTGAAAGCCCACTAGGGTTTCACCGCCTATATAAGGAACCCCCAAGAGTTCCACAAAGGTATCATATTCTTCATACTCTCACTCTACATCCGATTACTAACCCTAAAACTGATTACTTACTCTCACGCCAGAGTCTAATCGTAGGATACATTCCCACGGTAAGCCTAACAGCGTGTTAATTTTAGTGTGCAGGATCCCAACCAGAAATTCACTTGGTGTAGGAGCCGGAGTCCCAGTACCCAAATTAGGCCTAATTCGGGTCTAGCTAGGATCATCCAACTTTTGTATCAACAATTGCATAGTTGGGGAATATATAACCTACACAGAACAGGTTACATAACTGATAAGAGACCAATTATATCATGACAGATGTCACCATATTGGTACCCTTTTATTTAATGAAAATAAAAACTTATTTAACTTAAACACTCAACTACTGTTTCCTTAAAAAACATCCTTGTCCTCAAGGATGATAGTTGGACCAAACGTCGAATTCTGGAAATCTCTGTTGGAGGTCAAAGAATTCTTCCCAGGTGCTGTCTTCCACATCTATATTGGTCCATTGCACTAGCACCTCAGAGATCAGTCTGTTCCTTCGTTTCACCATACGCTTGTCCAAAATTTTCAGTGGCTGCAACTTGAGTTCTCCTGCCTCAGACACTGGCGGTAGAGAACTATAAACTGAATGATCACCCACTTTCTTTTTTAAAAGTGAAACATGAAAAACGTTATGAATCTTGGAAGTAGGAGGTAAATCGAGCTTATAGGCCACTGAACCTACTCTTTCAATGACTTAGAAAGGGCCATAATATTTTGCAGCTAATTTGTGGAATACCCTTTTATTTACCGAATGTTGTCGATAAGGCTGCAGTTTTAAATATACCCAATCACCTACTTCAAGTACTCGTTCACTTCTATGTTTATCTGCTTTGGTCTTCATAAGGTTTTGGGATGTTTTGAGGTTAGACTTAAGCAGCTGCAGGGTAGTCTCTCTTTCCCTCACAATAATATCTACGGTTTGATTTGGTGAGTCTTTCGGGTTATAATGGATATAATCAGGAGGACTTTGTCCTAATAACGCTTGATAAGGAGACATTCCCTGACTTGAGTGATGTGATGTGTTATACCAATACTGGGCTAATGGTAGCCATTTGACCCAAGAAGTTGGAGTGTCCACACAAAAACACCGGAAGTACGACTCTAAACATCTGTTAAGTACCTCCGTTTGGTCATCCGACTGGGGGTGGTAAGTAGTTGAATGTGCTAGGAACGTTTTGTGGACTTGAAATAATTCCTTCTAGAAGTTTCTTAAAAAAATAGGGTCCCTATCTGAGATTATTTTGTCTGACATGCCATATAGTTTGGTTATGTTGTCAAGGAATGTTTGAGCCACCGTAGAAGCATTATAGGGGTGTTTAAGAGGGATAAAATGACCAAATTTGCTTAGCTTGTCAACCACGGCAAGTATTGTTGTGAACCCCCTGATTTTGGCAAGCCTTCTACGAAGTCCATTGAGATAGTAGACCAGCACCTTTCTGGAATTTCGAGTGGTTGGAGCAGCCCTGAAGATGCAGCAGTGTCATATTTACATTGTTGGCAAATATGGCACTCTCTTACAAAACTTCGAATTTGCGCTTGCATTCCTTTCTAGTAAATCGTCCTTGCTAGCCTTTGAGTGGTGGCGTGAACTCCTGAGTGACCTCCTAGCGCACTAGCATGGAAAAACTCAATCAGTTCTCTTCGAAGCTCTTTGTCATCCCCCACCACTAGTCTGCCTTTACGCAACAACATACCATCCTCCAGATAATACTTCTTTACCCCATTAGGTTGTTCTTTGATCACGTCAATTAAAGCTTGCAATTTACCATAAGTAATCACACTATGTTTAGTTTTATCCTTCCATCCGGTAAACAAACTCTAAATTGCTAGGCACGAGGAAAGATTGGGTTCATAAGGTTTTCGGGACAACGCGTCGGCTACTTGATTCGCACTGCCTTTATGGTATAGAACTGTATATTGCAGTCCTAACATCTTGCTTAACCATTTTTGCAACGCAGGATTACATTCTTTCTGCTCTAGAATGTATTTAAGCGCTTGATGATCGGTTTTGATCACAAAAGGTCTACCTAACAAATAGCCTCAGCCACTATCGCCAACAATTCCTTCTCATAAGTTGCTAGCTACAAATGTTTAGATCCCAAAGCTTTGCTGAAAAAAGCTATTGGGTGCTTGTTTTGACTAACCACAACCCCCAAACCTACACCTGATGCATCAGTTTCAATTATGAATGGCTCCTCAAAGTTCGGTAACCCAAGGATAGGAGTGTGTGACATTGCGTCCTTTAACTTTTGAAATGCTTATGTTGCTTCAACATCCCAGTGAAAATTTCCCTTTTTTAGCAGACTTGTCAATGGTTTTGCAATCTTTCCGTAGTTTTGAACAAAACGCCGGTAGTAACCAGTGAGCCCAATAAAACCTCGTAATTCCTTGATATTCTTCGGCCCAGGCCAGTTGCTAATAGCTACAATTTTACTTGGATCAGCGCTAACCCCTTCCCCGCTAATAACATGACCTAAATAATCTACTTGCTTGCTCCCAAAAGTGCATTTAGAAAACTTAGCAAATAAAGAGTGTTCTCGTAAGGTTTGAAGTACTGTATGAAGATGTTGCAAGTGTTGCTGCCATCCTTTGCTGTATATTAAAATATCGTCAAAGAACACCAAAACAAATCTTCTTAAATACGGCTTGAAAATTGATTTCATCAGATTTTGAAAAGTCGCTAGAGCATTTGATAAACCAAAAGGCATAACCACAAATTCATATAGCCCCTCGTGTGTTCGAAAAGCAGTTTTATCGATATCAGTTTCTTTCATCCGAATTTGGTGATAGCCACTCCGCAAATCCAGCTTAGAAAAGAATTGACTCCCATGTAACTCGTCAATTAATTCTTCTACAATCAGTATAAGGAACTGATTCTTAATAGTGAGCTGATTCAGTTTTCTACATTCTACACAAAATCTCCATGAACCATCCTTCTTCTTGACTAATACAACCGGGGAAGCGAATTCATTTTGACTAGGCCTGATCACACCGTTGTTCAACATTTCTTGTACCAAGTATTCAATGATGTTTTTCTGTAGAGATCCATACTTGTATGCTCTTAGATTGATTGGATTACTACCCTGTTGCAAGGTTATGCTATGATCTAAATGTCTCTTGGGTGGGAGACCTTTAGGTATTCCAAACACGTCTTCGAATGAGCTGAGTAAGGCTTGAAGTTCCACCCCTTGGGATCCTGTAAATTAGAAAGTGTGGTAGTCCCTAAATTGATGGACCATAACTGTGTACAACCCTCCGTTGAGTCCAACAAGTATGATTGTTCATCACTCCATGTTTCTGTACCTTTCCGTACACATTGCCTTTGATAACGCGTGAGTTTTACTAATTTATGTTCCCACATGAACTCCAATGAGAGCTGATCAAAGTTACATTTTATATCTCCTAACATAGAAATCCACTGTATTCCCAATACCATGTCGTAGCCTCCTATTGGCATAGCAAGAAAATCCAAGCAGAATTGCACCCCTTGAATTACCCATTTGACTTCTTTACAAACGTACTCAACTGGGATCTTAAATCCATCTGCTACAACAACCTCCATTAGCTTAATAGGAATCATTTTCACCCCTAATCTCTTAGCCAAAGACACATCAATAAAGTTATGAGTGCTGCCACTATCAACAAGCATCATTAAAGACTTCTTTTTAATTATTCCATGTACTTGAAGCGTATGTAAACCATAAGAACCAAGTAAAACATGAATGGACACGACAACATCGTCCAAGTTGTCATTAATTGCTGCATACTTCTCAATATCCACTGAAGTGACTCCATCTAAAGTTTCATCTTGAACTTCAGGACAAATTAACATGTACAACTTATTAGCCGTACACTTGTGACCCGGGACATATTTCTCGTTACAAAAGAAACATTGGTTATTTCGCCTTTTTTCATCATATTCCCTTCGAGAAAGTTGTTTAAATGGAGTGGATTTGTTTTCAGACGGTTGATTCAACATTGTTTGTGGTCTGCTAATAGATTTTGAGGGCCGTTGATTATAAGTAGATCTTTTATAAGTGGTTCCAGGGTAGTTCGAAGATGTATGTGACGATGAGGGTAAGAACTTTGGGGATGGTAAAGCTGTTGGTACAAGAGATATGGTGTTTTTGGTATGAGTTGATTGGTAGTTATTGTGTGTATTGTTTCTAGTGGACCTTAACTGAGATTTGGGAGGTTGGAGTCCACAAAGAGCATAGTATGCTCCTTCTTGTATTCTAGCTAATTTCATGGCTTGATTAAGGCTTTTTGGTTCCACTAACTGAATGGTGTGTAATATTTCGTTTGGTAAGCCTCCCAGATAAAAATCAAGTAACAATTCAGAAGGTACATCAACTTGATTTCTTATAGCATTGAATTAAGAATTATAATCATCGACACTCGAAGTTAATTTTAAATTTTTGAGTTCAATAAGGGGCTTGGAAAAAATACCGTCAACAAATTTCTCTCTGAGTTCAGATACGTACTTTTGCCAACTAATATTCTTCCCATCCATGTCCTTCATAAACCCTCGGTGCCATTCGAGTGCTATTCCTTTCATATGAATAGCTACGATTCTAATCTTCATGTTTTCAGGAGTCTCGTCAAGCTCGAAGAACTGATTACAACGATAATACCAATCCTTGAACCCCTTCACCATCAAATGAGGTAAATTCAAGTTTAGTCATTTTGTTTACCAATTGGTACTCTTGTTTCTTTGGTTCCCAATTGTCTTTGTCTGAATAAGAGAATTGTACTTCTGGATCTTTGTTTTTCTGTTCTGATAATCAGCGATAAGGATCTTCATACTCGACGACAAATTAGGCAAATCCTTGACGCTAATCTGTAATTGTTTTGTCACCTCTACCAACGCTAGGATGGTGTTGTTGAGCGACGTGATGACATCTTCGTGTTTAGCAAGTTGACGGTTGACTTCTTCGTACTTTTCCATGAGTTGTTTGTTGGTGACACGAACCATACACTAAGTAGGTGCCAGACCAAAGGCGCTGATACCACTGATAAGCACAAGCTTAAACCAATGATTTTTAGAAAGATAAACCCACAGAGAACAGCTCTGAGGTAGTTATCCTATTGCATTTAAAATGAAACTGGTTGGTCCATCAGATTGCATAGTTGGGGAATATATAACCCACACAGAACATGTTACATAACTGATAAGAGACCAATTATATCATGACAGATGTCACCATATTGGTACCCTTTTATTTAATGAAAATAAAAACTTATTTAACTTAAACACTTGTATCATTTGGCATATGCTTGTCCGTTCTTAAATGCATATTATTTTTTACGCAAGTTGTTGTTAGATGCATATTAATTTTGATATACACTAATAGACGAGATAATAAATTGAATTATAGTTGATTCTAAACAAATACCGATTATTAGGGTTAAAGTACGCAAAAACTGTCAACAATTGTTTTTATTATCAAACTGACTCGTCATGGGCCTTCGAGTTCCTCCCGGAACCCAAGATATGCCCATTTCAGTAAACCTCTTTTTTGTACGTGAACCTGGGACTCTAGAACCAAGTTGACCCATTCCCCAATACTTGGCCTTACATAATTCCCCCTTGAGAGACAAATTTATCCTCAAAATCCCAACACTAGGTATGCAGAGGGAATGCGTGTTGTACCCCCACCTTTGTAAATAGGAGTCAAACACTTTTGACACAAAATCTGAAACTAGTAAATACTCTTCACGCACATCTAATTCTAGTACTTTGACATTTGAGAACACCCTTACACAAACTGATGTTAAACCCAAGGTTGTTTGTGAAACCAAATTGTCTAGTATTCTTCCTTTGACATAACACTTTGTCCCTGAAAGTAAGCAGTCAACACATAGTTGTGCTTCTAAGCATGTAAAAGCTCATAGGAAGACTGTTAATGAGACCAACTCACACATGCCAACACTAGAATACTTGGCCTAGGTTTTTGTAATAGGACATAAGTACCTTTTGGCCTAAACATGAAACGGAAACATGTTTTGTGTGTGGTAGCTTTAATAATTTAATTAAAGACTAGCAGGGTACCCGCACGATGCGGCGGCGAGTACCCTGTGATTAATCGAAGAGAGGTAAAAAAATTAATTCCAGTCAGGCCTGGTTTGCTTATTTGCATAGGTTTCAGCCGATTTTCTCTAGATTCCGATTACACTCATTGACCTGGTCTGGTTGTAAAATCATATGTACCACCACATGTAAGTTATATAAAGTTTTTTTTGTGTTTTAATAGCTGTATGTATAATAAGATGTATTATTTAATTTAGGGGTATTTTTAAAATATTATTAATTAGAGTGTTTAATATATTAATGTGCATTTGTAATATATGTTTTATAACATTTATTAATTAAAATTAATTTTAAAAACTTGATGGTAATGATTTTTTTGTACAATTAGCTTTTGAAATTGTATTACTTAAATCATATTTGAGTTGGTGCATTAAAAGGATGTACATCATGTTGTTTTAGTTGTACTATTTAAACTTTATGAATTTATTGAGGAGGGAGTGTCTAAAATGGTTTATATGTAGTATAGATTGTACCTTTCATGAAGATAGAATGGCTAGAAACTGGGTTTAAAAATACGCGCATCATTGCGTAAATTGCTCGCATCAATGCGTCACATTTAAAAATTTGCATCAGGGTTCCTAATGCATTGCAATCCCAGATTGCGTTCGCATTAAACCGCAATTTACCGCATTTGAGTAATGCTAGCAACAGTAGCAATTGCCGCAATCTAGTACTTAGGTCATTTTTATCAAGTTTTAGCCATATAAAAGAGACCTACATATTTTAATGAATCATTAAAGATAAGACTTGTTACAAAACATCTAAAACAAACATAACAACGAAAATATAATATCTTGTGTATTGCTAAGTATTTTTTTGTCAAGATTGACTTTCGACTTATTTGTGTTACAAAGGGATTCTATGCCTAATTTCAATATGATGGTAACTTATTTTGTACTTGATAGACTATACTATTTCTAATAATTTTTTTTTACTTTATTTTATACTAACCGCATCGCGTCCAAATTGCGTTCGCAATCGCATCACGCATTACGCAACGGCTTTTGGGACATTTAGCGCAATGGATTGCAAAACATATTTTTAAACCAAGGCTAGAAAGATGGCTGCAAACATGGTACTGGTCAAAGGGAGACAAGACCAGTATGAGGAAATAATCAAAGGGTGAATGAACACAATTTTTCTAATAACTATAATTACCCTAATGCCAATAGGAACTCTGTTCCTAGAGTAGTACTTCTAAGATCTGGAAAAGTACCTTTGTCAAGAAGAAAAACTCAGGACTAGGAAAGAAAGGCAGAGACATGGAAAGCTAGGGTGATAGCCCTATAGATGAGTAATAGGATATGGAGCACTCCGCTACACTCATTTAGACAACAACCTCCTAACTACTATGAGTTAAGCAATAGTTAGCCAATAGTACCCCAGGGTCATCAGGTGATCATATATCTTTGCGCCGCCAATATGTCCTGGGGTGTGGGCTTCCTCGAGAACCTGCTGCACATCCTCTCGAGGGATGGAGACCAAATGTTACAATTACCGCCAGACTAATTCCTTGAATGCTAGGAAACATTAAAGAAGGATGATTTATGTCACAAAAATATTGAAAGTTAACGAACGCTTTTTTCAATAATCAAACAAGCGATCTGTAATGATACAGTTTTTCAATCTAATTGTTGAAAATTTCTTATCTATAAGCAAATCCAAACACTATTTTCTACCTATTTCATTCCAATAAATTATGTCATAATTATTCAAAATCAAACAAACGGTTTGGAAAAAGCATCCAACCATTCTTTTCTTTGAACTTGATTTCAAATTTCCTCAGTAGTGCATAACATCAGTGAATCAAATGTTGAAGCATTTTCTTTTGATCGCCATTGGGCGCTGCCATCAACCACTCCTTATGAATTCTTGGAGGTGACAAAGGGTTCTCTATTTTGGTTTTTGGTTTAGTAAGAGACAAACAGACCTGCGACATCCAAAAGTTGTTTCATTGTTATTAGTTAATTTTAAGGTACACATATATTAGGAAAATCATTTTATGATGTTACCTGCTCCATAGCCTTTTTCGAAGCCTTATACTTTATCACGACTCTTGCAATGTGAAAATAACCAAAACATGGGTAACTTAACCGAAACAATAATACATGTATAAACTTATAAAATAGCGAGTATCTCACTTTGTCAAGTTAAGCCATCAGTTGTATCTCCTGAAATTTTTTAGCCTTGCCAACTCTTATGTTAGTACTATGCGGTAAATCTAGACCACACGTTTTTACATGACTCCAGATAATTTTGCTTGTCGTTATCACTTTTTAACACTTCATCTGCATGTTTTGACTCTCTAAGAACTCTAGGTATGGTTGAACCGTGAGTTCGTGTCATGGACAAAAGGTGGTTCCACATCACCACTTTTTCTCATGACACCAAACCTCATCATAACACAAAAATGTAGCTCCCTAATATAAATGTGGAGTTTTAAAAAAATGAAAAAATTTGTCCGACGGCGCGAGAAAATCCATAACGCGAGGCACGATACAGGCCCTCACGTCATGTGCTTGCGTTTTCGCCCACCATTTAGGCTGGCTATCTCGGCGCAAACCTCCAAAACACCACACACGGTGTAGCACTTTGCGTTTTCGTCTGATTCCGTAGGGAAAACACCACCCACAACGGATTGTACCCATACCTTTAAGTATAACTATGCTCTGGGATATTTAATAAACTAACAATACTTCTATCTAAAAGAGAGATTAGAGACCAATCATTAATTGACGTTTGCTCATCGACCTTATTTAGACGACGCTTTTGTTTCTTTTTCACAGTTCCAAGAAATTAGGATTTTTCTCCAATTTAGAAACTTTGTTGGTCTCCAAGTCTATTGTTTGTAAAATAGACATCTTGCTTAACAACAAAGAAAATCTAATTATTTTGGGTTCTACATATAAAGGAATATGAAAATGCGGTTATGAAATGTAGAGAATGAGAGACTAGAGAGGAAGGAAATGCTTATTATCGAGTAGTTATCAAATGATTACAAGGTGTTTCATATTTATATGGGTATTAAGAGTGTAACATATCACCCTAACTAACCAGTAATTAAATGGCTAATTAACACCCATTAATGTGGATATTCATACACAATTGAAATGTTTATAACACTCCTCCTTGGATATTCACCATTTGTAATACGCCATAATCTACATCATTAAAAACCTTTTCAAGAAAAATCCCGACGGATAAAAACTTGATGAACGGAAAAAGAGTGAAGTGCGCATAACGCTCCTGCTCATATTAATGTATATCTTTTAAGCGTGAAAGGCTGGTTTGTTGCTAAAAATATTTCGTCAACAAAGATTTGTAATGAACTCCACTAAATTGTTGATGATTCAATTTATGTCCTACAAAGATTAAAATATATGTATAGCTTCCAATCCAATTTCAGATGCATTAGTAAGAAAATAAACATTGTTAATACATATATTAAAAGAGAAATATACAACCGTAGGACGCATATTGATTGCAAAATTGACATCAAAACTTTAGTTGCACTTCTGGTACTTGAGGACCAAAACTTTTCTTTGAAACATGTGCAAAAGGAAGACGATATGCATCTAAATGAATTTTGATCCATATAAGAGTTCATTCTGATTGGTCAAATATGTTATTTATAACTTTATCAAATGCTTTTATAAGTTGAAATTGCTAGACATGCTTGAGGCATTATAAATCCTTCATGGAATTATAGAGCTCTAATAAAACGTATATAAGAAAAGTTAAATACTTTTTAGATTGACTTTCTCATAGCATATTAATAATATATATATACATCCATATCTAGACAATACGACTATTAATAAGCAGTTTCATGCTTTTGTGAATTTATTTATTTCACAATTCATGTCTTAAAGCATGTAACTTTAGACCTCTTAATTCGGTTGCGCACGCAACCCGTGTATATCCAGTAGCTTTTACACATTCATGTGTATGAACTTCTTGTCCTAATACTCCTCTTATTTTTAAGTGACTACATCTTTTCATGATGGTCGTTCATTTTGTTGAGCTCACTTCTGAATAATAATTCATTGATCGTCACTATGCATAATAATAAGCGTTATATTGTATGTAAACAAATTATCGACGTCATTTTGTCATATGATTCTAGACATGATAAAATTTATTGAGATCTCATTGGTTATTTTAATGTTCTTTTAAGAACCTTTATGTCTAGTGTCTCTTTGTGAGACTATCATGGGGTCTTTTACACCTCGAACAATCATCTTGTTTTTATGCTCCATATTTTACATTGAGGATTTTATTTGAAATTGATTAGTCTACCAATTCTTGAGGCATGTCATAATTAAGTGGTGTCCTTGAGGGACAAAGTAGGAGCATGAGTAGCTGAAAATTTGTTTTTGGCCAATGTATATGTATGACTATTAGATTATCATTGAATAATAAATTTATAATACTTTTTTCATGGATCAATAAAATACGGTAAATCATTCTGAATTTGTTGCTACTTTTCTCCTCCTGAAGGAATTACCCCTTCGTCTATATCTTGTATATTTGCATTTAGGTGGAGTAATGCACAAAAAGTTGGATAGATTTGGTTTATAACTAAAACCAATTATGAGATGGAGGAATTATAATAATATATTAGTATGATGCTAATTTTATTTTTGTGTATATGATAGTATGACCTCATACAATATCAAAATATTTTCTCTCATTATCATTGAATAATGTAGAAGTAATTTGTTGAAGCATAGTTTGGCTAGGCCGGTTTAACGACTCTCCTGGGCCGCTCGTCGTGCTTCCCGGTCCTGAGTGATGTTGCAAACAATAGAGAACCGGTTAGACGTGGACCCAAGGCCAGAGCCCCGGGGTCCACCTCCGACAGTCAAGTTAGTATCGTGATGATATGTTGTAAAAGATGTGTGTTTAGAGGAGATAACATGATGATGTAGAATGAGCCCCTACCCCTGTTTATATAGGACTAGGGTTTCTTGAAGGATAAGCAAAGTCTATGGGCCACGGGCTTGTTGGGTCACTGGCCTCCTGGGTCGCACGCATGTTAGGTCGGGCTTATACCGACTATATGTCGACATGTCCCCCAGTCTAGTATGATATGGTTCCTGACCATGTTATGCTAGACTCACTCATATGTCACGCTTACCAAATAAACATGTATGGCTTGCTACTAGGACATCCACGTGGTGGGCTACCTTTAGCAAAAAGATGATGGGAAAATTATGCGAATAGTGAGCGCAACCACTATACGTCATCATGTCCCCCTAGTCTAGCATGCGAGGTTTTCACCAAGGTTACTATACTCTACACCATATCCTCTACCTGTAAGCGTATCCATGTCAAAAGAAATGGGGAACCCGTGTACGTAAGACATGTGGTTGTGCTAGAATGCTTGGTTTCCCGTGATTAGACGGTAAGGACCCCGTAAGAAGAAACATGTTCTATAGCCGTGGTAACACTGGCATTGGCAAGGTTTTATTCTTATTCATCGCTAACACGAGGATGACAAGAAGGTTTTGTGAAAGTGGAGGTGGAACCCGTATGTTGCATCGTGAATACTTTGAAGGCGAACTTATTATACCCACTGATGATGCAACATAGTGCGAATATTGCATTCGGCTTAAGGCCAACAAAAGACGTACTTCATATGGCATAGTGCAAGGCTTTATGGTAATCAACTTAACACAGGGCTCGCGATACCTCTTACGTGATAAGTGTGAATACGATATCCGACTTTAGCACACAATAGGTTAGCAAGACCTCTTGCATGCTAAGTGCGAATACGGAGTTTAGCGTATAATGTAACACCATTGATACCGTATACGGTATCGTTTGCACACGTACCTGACATGCGCGCTTCGGAGAGTCTTGTGGTGGCGGATGACCGCACAAGATACCTGATCTTGTAGTAACATAGTAGTTACGGTGCGCCTGCAGTGCACCCCAATGCTCGCGCAGAGGCTTAGATACTCGTATCATTGATAACGCTGGGGTTGCAACCCTCTTACGCGGGAGGCGGGTTCATGACCAGCATGAACCTACAGCGGATACCTAATCCATCATATTGCGAACGCGCGATTCGGCTTAGTATCGGGCTTGCAATACCACTTATGTTGATATAAAAGTTGGATGATCCGTGCTAAACCCGAATTAGGCTTAATTCGGGTTGGCTGGGCTCCAGCTCTTGCACCAAGTGAATTATCTTGCTGAGATCCTGCACACTAAAGCAACACGCGTTAGGCTTACCGTGGGAATGTATCCCACGATTAGACTCCGGCGTGAGAGTAAGTAATCGGTTAGGGTTTAATAATCGGATGTGAGTTTAAATTATGTGGAATGTAATACTTTTGTGAAACCCTTGGGGGTTCCTTATATAGGCGGTGAAACCCTAATGGACTGTCACCGATGCTTCGGCCCCAAGCAAAGGATAAGTGCCATAATTAGTTTGATTGTTATCTTGTAATTATGGTAACTGTATATTCTTCACTTTGGGGTAAATCCTAATCATAATAAGATTATGATTCTGTCTAACCCTGTACCGGTCGTGACGGGCCGTGAGCCGCACACATGTATGCGGCTACTGTTCATTCGAAGCCCATAAGCTTTAAATGATATTAAACCAACCCATTAGTAACAGGCCGGATGCGGGTAGTACCCGTGGGCCGGGTTTATAACCCGGCTGGGGACTATACATCATCATGTCCCCCAGTCTAGTTGTTACAGCCGTAGGCGGAATATCTAGACTAACAAGATGCTCCCCGGACGTACCAAGAAAGAACATTATGAAATGATGAATTTTGAAAATTATGTTTCGGCCGCACGTGGCAATCTTTTTAGGAATTTATTCCTATGGTACCTCAGCCGCACTTGCCGACCGATACAAATTAAATTCAACATTAAATATGGTCTTACGTATGACCACGTATCCCGACACAATTGACTGTTCACCTGGCATTTGATTGACAAAGTGCAAACAATCAGAACCTTGAGCGGCGCTACCTTCTGAGTCAGAAGTGACCCGTCGGTCCCACCTGACTTTTCACTTGCCACTTGCTTCCCAACCATACGATTTTGGTGAGTGGAAAACACGTGTCATGAATCCAATGAACCATGACTATCAAGGCAACCCTATAAATAAGTCGCCCTTACGGCTGTGTGTGACACACAGTCTTTTTCTTCATTTCTGCCATTAGCGCTTTCTTCCTTATCACCACCTTCTTTCGCACGGATCCTTCCTTACACAGGTTAGAATACCACGTCCTCATCTTTCTTTAATTAATAATGGCTCAAAGAAACAACCCTTCTATTGGATCCGTGCTAAACGTAATGACGGAGGAGAAATTAGGGCACTTTTGCTCCGATTTCTTCATTCCTAGCAACCTTCATCCCTCTCTCCCTGGTGCAGGGGACCTCATAACTGAGGCACCCAAGGGAAAGATTAGCCTATACACTCGTCTCTTTGACGCGACCAATTACCGTATCCCATTTACTCGATTCCTCGTAGATCTCCTAGGTTATTATGACGTACATATCACCCAGTTACACTGTATAGGCGCATGTAAGATTAGCCAGTTTGAAATCCTTTGCCGTGCAAGAAGCATCCCCCCTACCGTAGAGTTATTTAGACTGTTTTATACTCCCAACTTAGTGAATGGGTGGCTTTTCTTCAAGAAACGATCCCCAAACAGCCCCACAACCCACAACAAAGCCATGGACTCACTAAAAAATTGGTACGATCATTACTTTTTTATCGACTCAATAGTGTGGCCGACCGATTTTGTGTTTAAACATAGAGTATCTCCTGACCCGCCTCCACGAGCTGGTACATATAACGCCCAACATTCCCAAGAAATAGATAGGAATAGAACAGGGTTTCATAGGAATCTACCCGAGTCATTCCTTTGTCTGCTAGGAATTAGCCGCAACTACTTTGGCCCATCCAACAGATATCCTATATTCTGGAGGAGGCGTGGTGAAGGTAGGTATAGTATCCGTACTTCAAAACATACATAAAGCTGTTGTCCGTAACTAACATACTTTTTTTTCTTAACAGAAATGAACTTCTTTGGGATCCTACGCCAGGGTGATCCAAAACTTATACCAGAGGGAGCCCGTCCTAGACGAGAGAATGAGCTACCCCTTCTCGAGCATACCCGAAACGTGAAAATCGCCTTAGCAGCCGTACCGGACCCCCAATCTGACGAGGAAGATACAACACTCATGATGACCCCCGTATATTTTGACAACAAGGATGGGGACAATCTGATGCTGGAGGATGAAGCCGGGCCCTCCTCTCCGCCCAGGACTGCCACCCCCCGCCCACGAGTAGGAACAGGGTGATAACATAGAGAGGACCACCTCCAGCCTTCGCCAAATGCTAGGCGATGACGAGGAGGAAGTGCAACATGTAGAAGAGGAGGAAGAAGAAGCCCAACCCGTCCCCAGGCGTACCCGTAGGAAGAACAAGCGGGTAAGAAGAGTTGCCCAGGCCGTGATCGGGGAACACAATGCCCCCGTAAAGAGACTGCTTGAGGATCACCCCGCTATCAATCTGGTGAGAGCAACAATCAAGCCTCAGGAACAGCGCAGGCTGCACCCGTGGATCCGGACGTGCCGTTACCAGATGTCGAGCCAGTCACTCAAGTACCCCCCACTACGTCAGAACTTGAAAAAACCAACATGTAAGTCCTTATGTCTTTTGTCCAAGCAAAAGGTACGTCCTTCCATAAACAATATTTAATGTATATTTCCAATTGTTGTCGTAGGGATGAACAAGTTGGTGCTGCACCTGCCCAAGAGGCACAGAAGGAGAAGGAGCCTGTCCTTCTTGCCGCAACCACCAAATCTGGCCCAGCCTTTGAGGAAGGTACCCCCACAGCTTCACAAGAGATACCGATGTCTGGCCCCCATACACGCTTCAACCCTGATTGGAAGATAACCACCGCTTCTAGGATGAGGGAAGCCGAAGAATGCCGGGACTATCTGAACAACTGCATTCCACCCGACCTGGTAAAGGATGTAAATGAACTAAGTCATGCAGACTTGGTGGATGAATATAACGGTGCCTTGGTGCATTAGATGGCTATGGGTACCTCTATGTGAGTTAGATTTGTGGCTGCCTTAGCGCATGTTGATTCCCTGAAGAGGAAGAATGGCTGAAGAGAGAAGATGATTGAAGACAATGAAGCCCAGATTGTCGCCCTCTAGTCCCAACTTGCTACTGCCGAGGCTACCATTAAAGAACAAGTCATGCATGCCAATACCCATGATCAACGTGTAGCCGAGCTTGAAACTCAACTTGAGACTACAACAGCTAAGGTATGTATCCGTACCACATCATGCCCACGCCACACTATTCTGCATTCTAATACTTAAGGTATCACACACAGGTGACCGTGGCGGAAGCCTTGACCAAGTCCTCCTCTGACCAAGTGTCCACCCTTACAAAGGAGCTTGAAGACGCGCATGCATTGATCCAGGGTGAGGAGAGACTGAAAGAGGAGCTTGCCCATGAAAGGGCCATGGCGAAACAATTGATGGAGGCTTCCACACAAAAAGACATACTGCTGAATGCCCTTACCGCAGAGCGTGATGATGTATTGTACCCCCAACTACTAGCAGCCATTGCCGGCCGCAGGTGGATGGTGGGTAATGGGACGCGCCTGGCTGTCACAAAAGTGTTGGAGGCCCCTCAATTCGTGCAACAGTTTGCAGATCTTGTATCGGATGGCATCGACCACGACCGTCATGAGGGAATGGTTATGGCCGCAGAGTTAATAAGTAAGAAGCAAAACTTCACAAAACATGCTTACTTTAACACTGGAGCTGCTGACAAGATGACCGCCTCTATGGCTGCTATGCGAGATCTTGATTACCCCTTCTTGGCTGAGCTGGTGGCTACAAAATATGCGTACAATAAGGAGATCATGGAGAAGCTAAGCCTTGGTGCCTTCTCGCAGGACGAGGGACACTCCCAGACTCACTTCACTCTCTCCCCCGGCCAACTCACTCTTCCCATATATGAGGACGTCACCAGGATCGTAGTTGGTGAACGGCTATTAAGTGAAGTGCTGGAGGTGAATGCGGCTCGGGATTCGGCCTGAAAAGAGCATGATGATGTATTGCCTCGAGTAGCCGAAGAGCAGCGGGAGTTAGGTAAGTTCTCCCCCCCATGTAGGGCGTTCCCCTATTTGATGCAATTTCTGAATAATTTGGTCTGTAACAAAACATTCGTCTGTGGATGTCCACGACACTTTACCTTTTGTAACATTATTTTAACATTTTAGAATAGTATTTATGAGTCCGTGGTAGTCACGGAAATTTTGATAGTTGGAAACTTGCTTATATTCCTTTAGATATTATATACGTGCGTTGCATGACGTGTCACGTCTTACCTAGAATAAAATCAAGTCTATATTTTACTAGACGTGCGGCGTGCGTCTTTACCATGCAAAGCACTATGTAAGTGCGGCATATGGAAACTTATTACAACGTCTTGTAAATAAGGTGTCTAGTAAGGATACATGATCCGCGTCACTGGGGTTGCATCCCTCTTATGTGACAAGTTGAATTATTAGGTTCACTTAATCCTCTTACCCCGCCTGGAGGCGAATCGTACATGTACGGTTGTGAATGAATGCATATGAATAAGAGATAGCACATAACAGAAATAATAACTAAATCTATAAGACAATAATTTGCACAAGAACGAGCCGTGGAGCTAGCTAGGCACCACGACATTTTATTAGAAGTTTACGATTTGTGTTTTTTTTAACAAGAATGGAAAATCCTAAAAACAAATAGAACCTAGAAAGAAACAAAACAAAAGAGAATACATGGATCTTCATTGAAGCCAACTATGTAGCGAAGTGTCCATGCGGAAGCCGTAGCCTTTCAAAGATAGCATTTTTTAAGATTGTAGATATTCCATGTGCGTTCCAGGTCACGGCCATCCATGTCACGCAAATTGTATGCGCCCAGTCCTAAGGCTTCCGTAACCTCATACGGCCCTTCCCACTTGGGGCCCAGCTTTCGTGTATTCTCTACGCGACTTGCCTCGTTGGCACGATAAACAAAATCCCTCGGTCGAAAGGAAACACCTTTAACCTTGGCATCGTAATAAGCCTTCATCCGTGCCTTGGAATTGGCCTCATTGATGGCCGCTACTTCTCTTTTTTCCTCCAACAAGTCCAGATTAATCCGGAGTTGCTCATCGTTCGTGACGACATTAACCTCCGCCGTGCGGATGGCCGACATTCCAATTTCTGCTGGTATAACAACCTCAGTCCCGTAGGCCAACGCAAATGGAGTGTCCCCATTAGTTGTTTTAATCATAGTCCTATGCGCCCATAGGACATGCGGTAACTTATCTACCCACTTGGAAATTCTTTCATCCAAGCATGCCTTGATGCCTTCACCTACGCTTCTATTTGCTCGTCCCACAAGACCATTGGTCTGTGGGTGCTTAACAAATGCGAAGCGCCGCGTGATATTTAATGTCGCACACCAATCCTTGTATGGATTATCCACGAACTGCTTCCCGTTATCCGAGATGATTTCTCCTGGCAAGCCAAAACGGCACACGATGTTTTCCCAAACAAACTTTTTAACCTGCTTGCCCGTAATGGATTTAACCGCTTTAGCTTCTATCCATCGTGTAAAGTAGTCCATTGCGACGATTAAGAACTTGACTCCCCCTGCAGCCACGAGAAAAGGTCCTGCAATGTCAATTCCCCACTTATAGAATGGCCATGGGGATGTGATGGGTGTCAGTTCTTGCTGTGGATGTCGCGGTACCGGTCTATGTACTTGGCAATCATTGCATTTACGAATAATGTCACATGCATCCCTATGCATAGTAGGCCAGTAATATCCTGTGCGTAGAACTCGTGCCACTACGGATCGGGGACCTGCGTGCATATCGCATGACCCTTCATGTATCTCACTGATCACATTGGTAGCCTGGTGCGGCCCGACACACCACAACCACGGCTGTAAGAAGGAGCGCTTATAGAGAATACCTTCTTGGAGCTCAAAGTGCTGCGACTTCCTTCTGATACGCCGTGCCGCCTTCTCATCATCCGGAAGGGTTTCATCAGTTAAATATCTGATGATCGGGGTCATCCATGTAGGTCCATCTTCCTCAACTATAGCTGCGACTTCCCCTTCCGTTATAGACTTTTCCTTTAGTATTTCTACCAAGACTTGCTTGGATAAATGGGCGAAACTTGTAGACGCAATTTTGCTTAGAGCGTCTGCCTTCTTGTTTTCACCTCTTGGTACCTGCTTGATAGAAAACTTGCTGAAAGTGGCTATGAGTGACTTGACTTTCTCCAAGTATCAAACCATGTTATCCTCCTTGGCTATGTAACCTCCTAGAATGTGGTTCGTGACAAGCCGTGAGTCTACGTAAGCCTCCAGGTTGCGGACTCCCATTCTAGCGACGATTATTAAACCCGCAATCAACGCTTCATATTCCGCCTCATTATTGGTGGCTGTGAATTCAAAACACAGGGCGTAGGTAAACTCCATTCCTTCCGGATTCGTAAGGATGAGGACAGCTCCTGACCTGTCCGTGCACGAGGATCCGTCGGTGAACAAGACCCATGGTTCTGCTGGAGTTTCCTCTCGTTGTTTGACTGGTCCGTCCTCATCTGGCTTCTCAATTAAGAAATCTGCCAAGATTTGGCCTTTGACCGCTGTCCTTGGTCTATGGGAGATGTTATGCTCTCCTAACAGAATGCTCCACTTATGTAGCCTACCGGCCACGTCTGGTTTGGAGATGATTTGTTTTATTGGTTGATCAGTAATAACCACAATTAGGTGCGCCTAAAAGTACAGGCGTAACCGTTTCGTGGCGAATACTAATGCTAAAACCAACTTCTCCATAGAGGAATAACTCAACTCCAGTCCTTGTAGCTTTCTACTTATGAAGTAGACCGGAGTCTGGACTGTGTCCCTATCCGTCATAAGTACTGCACTTATTGCTCCGTGTGTAGCCGACAGATACATAATGAGCTCCTCCTTAGGTCGGGGAGCCACTAGCATGGGGAGAGCTCCGAGATGCTGTTTAAGCTGACTAAAAGCTTCATCGGCTTCCTTTGTCCAACAGAAATCTCCCTTCTTGATGCACTTCTTGAGTGTTTTGAATAGAGGTAGTGATTTCTCCGCGGACTTCGACAAGAACCTGTTTAGCCTGGCCAGCTTTCCATTCAAAGATTGCACCTCTTTTCGCGTCTGAGGAGACGGTAACTGTATCACCGCATCTGTCTTTTACGGGCAAGGCTTGATTCTGTTTGGATCGATCATGTATCCAAGTAACATCCCTTCGGTGGCCCCAAACGTGCATTTTTTTTGGATTCAGTTTCTTATTGATTCTCCTTAATGTGTCAAACGTCTCTTGGACGTCACGGAGAAGTGTCTCCTCCGTATGACTTTTGATGACTAGATCGTCAACATAGACCTCAAGGTTGCGGCCTATCTGTGAGTCGAAGGCTTTATCAACAAGTCGCTGATATGTTGCCCCGGCGTTCTTTAGTCCGAATGACATTTTTGTGTAACAGTACACACCCTGACTAGTATGAAACGCCGTCTTCTCTTCATCTTCTTCCGCCATTTGGATCTGGTGGTACCCTTTGTACGCATCTAAGAAGCACTTGAAAGGATACCCACATAGGGATTCCACCTTCCAGTCAATCTCTGATAACGGATAGCAGTCCTGCGGACAAGCTTTGTTCAGGTCCGTGAAGTCCACGCACATGCGCCAGCTCTCGTTATGCTTCTTGACCATGACCGGGTTGGATAACCACTCGTGGTAGTATACCTCGCGCATACTTCCTGCGTCTACTAATTTTCGTACTTCATCTAGTATTACTTGGCTGCGTTTTGGTGCTTGACCACGCTTCTTTTGCTTAACAGGAGGATACCCCTGGCGGATTTGAAATTTATGTTCTGCTATCGCACGCGGCACGCCTGTCATATGCTTGGGCTCCCATGCGAATACATCTAGGTTTGCTTTTAGGAGAGAGCACATGGCCCTCTTGCCACAATCCGAGAGCGTTCCCCCTACGGACACCTCTTGTTCTGGATAATCATGATGGATTGCCACCTTCCAATTGGGGGGTGGTGATCCTTTCTTAACGGGAACAGGTGGCGCTGGTGTTGCCACGGCGTGGCATTCGGACGCTGGTATGATTGAGTTGTAGATGGTGACAATTCCCCCTTCCATAGGGAATTTAATCATTCCGTGAGTTGTGGAGGGTACTGCCCGTATGGCCAAGATGCCTGGTCTTCCTATGATCCCATTGTATGGAGAGTGTGAGCGTATCACCATGAAGTTCATCCACGCCGTGGCCGAATGCTCTTCATTCCCAATGGTCACTAGCAGACGCAGCTGTCCTATTGGCCAGATGGTGTCTCCACTAAAGCCGATGAGCGGCGACGTGGCCGGTACCAACTGGTTTCTTATTTCTGGTCGCAGCTGTACAAAACAGTGTTCGTATAGCACCTCCGCCGATGACCCTCCATCCACATACATACGGCGAACATTGTGTGTCCCAATGCTTACCTCAATAGTGATAGGTGTATCGGCCACGTCACTTGCCGTAATAGGAGGGAATGAGATTTCTCTGCCGCGTGAAAATTTTTGACTAACTTTCTGCTTTGTGTGGCGCTGCCAGGATTGGATCATATATATAGTCGAAGGTTTATCCTTTTGAGGATCCTTCTTATCGTGCTTTTTGTTATCCTTTCCGTCCTTCCAATCCTTGACCAAGTGTTTGAGTTTACCTGACTTGATCAGTGACTCAATGTGCTTCTTGAGTTGGATGCATTCCTCCGTGTCGTGGCCCTTGTCGTTGTGGAATTCGCAAAAGCGATTTCCTTGACGTCGGTCCACCGGAGTCGTCATTGGGGGAGGTCTTGGGAAGTTCGCCCCTTCTATCAACAAGATGTCCCGGTAAGTCATCTTTAAGGGGGTGAATTTGTCTTCCGACCGCCCTCCTTTGTTTTGGCTCTTGTAGTCCGAGCCCCTTCCACTGCCTTGGTTGTTTTGACCACCCGACTGTCTCCTGGACTGGTCGTTCGATCGATAGTTGTTTCCCTTTATAGGATAGGCCGCGGCTACCGCGGTTTCTCCTTCTATGAAGTTCCTGACCCTTTCCATGAGGTCGTCATACCTCTCTGGTCGCTTGTCATTGAGGCGCCTAATTAATTCCCTGACTGTTATGGCATGCATGTAATCAGAAATTTTTAGGAGTTCTGGCATCGTCTTTGTGCGCATGCACTCGTCATTTAAGCGTTCTGTGAAGGCCTCCATAGATTCTCCAGACCGTTGTTTGACGGTTGCCAATGAGACCGGATCCCTATTACACTTCTTTCGCTGAGTATAATTGTTTTTGAACGCAGTGCGTAGCTCAGTGAAGCTATCAATGCTTCGGGGAGGAAGTCCCTCAAACCAATCACGGGTATTTCCAGTCAAGGTCGAATTGAACATCTGGCACCATATGGGCATGGGTCATCATTTGATTTTCGCCTGCGTGTCAAATATCTTTAGGTGATCATCCGGATCACCAGACCCGTCATAAGTCTTGACGCACGCTGGCATGCGACGCTTCTAATCCTCGGAGTAATTCCGTATATGGAGAGTAAAAGGATCTTCCATGTGATCACACCATAGACTGGTAAGATTAGGGTCACACCATGGGCGGGAGAGATCTCCCCCTTCCACCTCACGATAGTAGGGCCACCGTAGTACCCCTCATCGTCCGATGGCAGTGGAGGAGTGCACCTAGGTCGGCGGCGCTTGGGTGGATGGTCATCTAAATCTTTTCCTGAGGGACCGGGGGAAGGGGTGGTGCCCCACCTATCAGCTGAGGATCGCTCTTATAAGAAGAGCTAGGAGCCTTCTTCCCGGTATTCACCCTATCCCACACGCTTGTGCGACGATTGTTTCTGGTTAATTCCAAGTCCGACCGTTCGGTTGAATCGTCGGATCTATCTCCTTCTTCACGAGACTGCAGTAGTTCCTGCATAACACGGTCCCCTATGCGTTCGAACACATTCCAGGGTTGAGGATTCTCCTCGAAGAGGTTTCGTTCCTAGGGTCGTGCCCTCTTCTTCTTCTGAAGAGAAGTGCCGGACACGACGCAATGCCCGGGACGACCCTCTCAAAGTTCTGCGTGAGAACACGAGCGAGGTCTTCCTCACTAAGTGGTTCGACTTCCACTTCTTCCGTTGACGGCCTACGCGGCTCCTTGTTAGGGGCCTTAGGCGCACTCTCTAGGTCAGGGTTATCCATGGTCATAGTTGGTGGTGGGGTATTGGCGGACGTGCCTGTCCCACCCATGGAGAAAACACTTCGGTTATTTGGTCCGCTTGTTTGGTGGCTAGGGGACTGAGTGGGGATGAGTATCTCGTCCCATGTGGACTTCCGATTCGTAGGATTTGTGTTCCTAGGGTTTCCTTACGGGTGTCCTTTCGTCATTGAAAGAGATCGAGATGAAATTTGCTCTAGCTTAGTGTATTAGTCCCACGGATGGCGCCAACTTGTTGATACAAAAGTTGGATGATCCTTGCTAGACCCGAATTAGGCTTAATTCGGGTTGGCTGGGCTCCGGCTCTTGCACCAAGTGAATTGTCTTGCTGAGATCCTGCACACTAAAGCAACACGCATTAGGCTTACTGTGGGAATGTATCCCACGATTAGACTCAGGCGTGAGAGTAAGTAATCAGTTAGGGTTTAATAATCGGATGTGAGTTTAAAGTATGTGGAATGTAATACCTTTGTGGAACCCTTGGGGGTTCCTTATATAGGCGGTGAAACCCTAATGGGCTGTCACCGATGCTTCGGCCTCAAGCAAAGGATAAGTGCCATAATTAGTTTGATTGTTATCTTCTAATTTTGGTGAGTGTATATCCTTCACTTTGGGGTAAATCCTAATCATAATAAGATTATGATTCTGTCTAACCCTGTACCGACCGTGATGAGCCGTGGGCCGCATACATGTATGCGGCTACTGTTCATTCGAAGCCCATAAGCTTTAAATGATATTAAACCAACCCATTAGTAACAGGCCGGATGCGGGTAGTACCCGTGGGCCGGGTTTATAACCCGACTGGGGACTATACATCATAAACTTACATACTTAGTTGTGGATACCTGATCCACAACAGCAGGTTCCTGACCTGACGGATACCTGACCCGCGCAATAATATTTACACTGTATAAAGTAGTATTCTACATGCTTCAAAATGTAAATGATAAATTATAATCAAATAAGATCATGACAATGGTATTGTGATACCCCTATAGCCCCCCCAAATTTAATGGTGCTTTATCTACTTAGTAGTATTAAACTTATAAGCAAAGTATCCAAAAAATTTGAACAATTTTTAACTCTTACCCCTATGGGACATGACCCACGTTGCTTAGGTATGCCAGAAAGGTGGTGGATCCCACCTTAATATAGTGAAGATTTATAATATAAAATACAAGGCGTGTGTTTATTATAAGATTAAACTTCACACATTTATATGGCGAATATATAAAATGAATGTAGAAATGCGTAAGTCATAACCACGACCGAGGTACGGTTGTGTATGGCGAATGTTAAGATGGTCAGTTTAATAAATTAACTCGTTTGAATGTGCGGATCACCGCGACAAAACTAAACAAAATAGTACGCTTGATCGCGCGGATCCCCGCGACCAAACTAAATAACACGTCCGGATGGGCGGATCGCCACCACCGAACTAAATATAATAATATGTTTGGTCGTGCGGATCACCGCGACCCAATTAAAATATTATGTTTGGTCGCGCGGCTCGCAGCGACCAAACTAAATAAAATAATACGTTTGGCGCGCGACTCGCAGCGACCAAACTAAATAAAATAATACGTTTGGCGCGCGGCTCGCAGCGACCAAACAAAATAAAATAATACGTTTGGCGCACGGCTCGCAGCGACCAAACTAAATAAAAGAAGATGTTTGGTCGCGCGGATCGCAACGAACAAATTAAAATATAATGTTTGATCGCGCGGATCGCAGCGACCAAACTAAATAAAATAATACGTTTGGTGCGCGGCTCGCAGCGACCAAACTAAATAAAATAATACGTTTGGCGTGCGGCTCGCAGCGACCAAACTAAATAAAATCATACGTTTGGCGCGCGGCTCGCAGCGACCAAACTAAATAAAAGAAGATGTTTGGTCGCGCGGATCGCAACGACCAAATTAAAATATTATGTTTGATCGTGCGGATGGCATCGACCAAACTAAATAAAATAACACGTTTGGTGCGCGGCTCGCAGCGACCAAACTAAATAAAAGAAGATGTTTGGTCGCGCGGCTCGCAGCGACCAAACTAAATAAAATAAGACGTTTGGTCGCGCGGCTCGCAGCGACCAAACTAAATAAAATAAGACATTTAGTCGCGCGGCTCGCAACGACCAAACTAAATAAAATAAGACGTTTGGTCGCGCAGCTCGCAGCGACCAAACTAAATAAAATAAAACATTTGGCCGCGGGAATCGCAACGACCAAACTAAATAATACGTTCAGATGGGTGGATAACCGCGACCGAACTAAATAAAATAATATGTTTGGTCGCAGAGATTGCCACGACCAAAATAAAATATTATTTTTAATAGGACCGACTAACGTGAAAGGACGCGACTCATAACTTCAGATTTAAAAAATAAAATATTCTAAAAACGTGCGGATAAGTGCGGCTGGACGTACATGACCGCGGATAAAGAGGTCAGGCCGCGACATATGCGAAAGATTAAACCAAAAGATATATATAATATCTTCTTGCCAATTTTAAAAGATGTGTAATATCTTGCATTAATATAAAAGTTGTCAATATTTTTAGAAGATATAAGCAATATCTTATATCAATTTTAAAAAATACACATAATATTTTTTATTAATATGAAAAATATTAAGAATATTTTTCGAACCCAAAAGATATAGGTAATATCTGGTTATCTATTAAAAAGATACACACAATATTTTATAAATTTAAGTATATCAAAATATACCTTCACCCAATTTAAAAGATAGATAATATCTTATAGTAATTTAAGTGGTATGAGTAATATCTTTTATAAACAATATGTCCGGATCGCGAAGCATTGCGGAAGAATGAACCTATAACCGCAGCATCGAAAAACAAAGTCTTATCCGAACGTGCGGAGTATAAATAATAGCAAACAATTAATAAATATGCGAATAAGGGATAAATATCATCGTCCCATATAGATCGCATAAATTTTGCAAGTAAGGAATAAAATATTCCGTAAACATGCGCAATTATTGGTTTGATTATTTTTAGAGGATTGTATCTTTAATAAAACTAACATATTATACGTTTTAGAATTTTTGCCTTATAGTCTGCTATTATTGCAAAACATGCGTGTAGAATATTTTACATATCAAACCAACGTAACTAGTATTCAGATACGTAACATATTCAAGTGATATATGCAACACCATGCTAAACAATGAGTACCATATTATGGAATATAATAAAATGTTTTTTAATTTACTCGAGTGATATGTGAGGCCACAAGACCACAAGAAGAATTCTCATTGATAATCTAAGATGGTGAATCAATGCATAATTTATGCATAGTAATAAAAGATTAATAAGTATTCTAAAGGCATGATAGTAGCAATATATGCGTATATGTGAACAAAATCAACTAGTATTATATGCATATATGTGTGTCATCGCTAATGCATGCGTGTACACATCATGCATGTGACTTTGATTTTTTTTAAAACCTCACTGTACAGAACTGTAATGTAACGAGATTTGTAATATAGTAATATAGTTAACGAAAAGAAAAAGTATAATAGTTTCAGGGTTACTGAGTTTTGATACGGATCATTGCTTTTCGGGATTATGAGAACACGAAACATGATTTAGTCATGGTCCCACGGATGGCGCCAACTTGTTGAAGCATAGTTTGGCTAGGCCAGTTTAACGACTCTCCTGGGTCGCTCGTCGTGCTTCCCGGTCCTGAGTGATGCTGCAAACAATAGAGAACCGGTTAGACGTGGACCCGAGGCCGGAGCCCCGGGGTCCACCTCCGACGGTCAAGTTAGTATCGTGATGATATGTTGTAAAAGATGTGTGTTTAGAGGAGATAACCTAATGATGTAGAATGAGCCCCCTACCCCTGTTTATATAGGACTAGGGTTTCTTAAAGGATAAGCAAAGTCTATGGGCCACGGGCTTGTTGGGTCGCGGGCCTCCTGGGTCGCACGCATGTTAGGTCGGGCTTATATTGACTATACATCGACATAATTCATCTCATATTCATAACAAATTACTTGATCTGGAACGTTATGCTCGCATTTTAATATGTCGAGCTATTAATCATGAAAACATGAAGTTGCAATTTTTATTACCATTTAGACTATGCATCGATTTATAGAATTCTAAATGGTTCATAAAATGGATATGTATGTAACGTATATCCACTTGTTTTCAGAATCTAATCAATTTATAGTTTTCACATCATTAATGACTCGTGATGGTATAACCAGTCATGCCAAAAAGATTATAATTATAGGTCATAAACTTATGTTATGGCTAGTGATAATATTTCATTAATTTGTTATAATGTATGTCAAGGAAAATACAATATAATGCATAATTAATATGAAATTTTATTCCTCGTGACATTTTATATTTTCTTTTAGGAGCAACAATATGTTAAGATAGATCCTTACATCTATGAATATAATGTGTAATAATTTTGACACAATTGTATTTTTCATACATCACATTACATTTTGCATAAATCATATTTCCATCTGCTCCTTTTTATTTTGCCACTATTAGTGGTTATCATTTTCATATTACTTCGAATATATCCTTTACTATGATAAATGGTCTTTAAAATTTTATATCTTATTATCACATTCACTTTGAGGGAATGAGTATCTTGATGTTTTTTTTATTATCACATTCTCATGAGAGAATAAACATCTTTAAGTTGATTATTTCATCACATTCACTTGAAGGAATAAAATCTTTATGTTGATCAGTTCATCACATTCATTTGAAGGAATGAAGTCTTTATGGTGATTAGTTCATCACATTCACTTGAGGGAATGAAGATCTTTATTTTGATCATTTCATCACATTCACTTGAGGGAATGAATATGTATACATTGATTATTATATTATCACATTCACATGAGAAAATGGATACATGTTAGAAGCCATTATATTCTTACTTATTAAAAAGACATGAACATGAGTAAGGAGTCATGAAAAATATTAGGGCTCGTTTGGTATGGGAAAATGACTATCCATCAATGAGTTTGAAACCCATTACACGTGTTTGGTTAGTAGGCCAAGATTTCAACAATGAATATCATATCTTAAAATTTACCATATATCATACCACATCAAATAGCCTCATATCCTTTGTTTATGACTACTGTTCTTTTTTTTTTCTTACAAAAAACCAATTCATAGGTTTCTACCTCAACCATGTCATTCTTTATGACTTTCTATCACCATTGTTGTTTTTGATTAACCACCACCCGTTGACTATCTTATGATCATCGATCTATCAAAGTTAAGAAGACAACTAATTGATCTATTTCACATATCATTCTTGCTGTCAAGTCCACATCATTGATATTAAGCTTGGTTGGCTACCAATTATGAGGTGTGGATTTTGTATCAACAAAGATAAAATCTTATTATTCATTATTTTTGCTGCTATTAAACTTGTTTTTGGTCAACATTTATCAACTATAAATGATTTATAATTCATGCTGTGAGAATATGATTTATTAAAGATCTATTTCATATGGAAACAAGTATCAAATTTTTTGTAAACAGTCTTTTTGATTTTCGGTGGAACCTTGATGCTTTTTCTTGTTTAGCCATTTATGATGTATATGTAAATTTTTGGTCCTCTGTTACTCATGAGTCATGATGATGGAGATGAAATAAATGTGAACCAAACATGTTTATTTGGAATGATTCTTTAATTGATACCGATTCTCATTCTACCCTATATCAAAACCCATACCGATAGTGATTCCAGACTACCAACCAAACGCACCCTAAAAAATCTTTGGGTTATTGCTACTATATGAGCAAGTTGTAAAAGTTATAACTGACAATGTCCAATAAACAAGATTTTGATAAAATCATACCATCATTTAAAAAAACACTACATGATTTGAAAATGCAAATACATAATAACGCATGTACGGTATTAGAAAAAAAACACTACTGAACAAGTAATGAAGCATTTGTTTTTTTTTCAATATGACAATATTGTTGTAGGATTTATTTATTTAAATGACTCGCATATTGGAGACAAATGTAATTCATATAATTTATCCTATAATTCTTTTTAACGACAACTTTATTAAGAAAAAACTAGCAAGAAGCTAGCATAAACTTACAAAACAATAAGAGAAGGGTTTTTACACAAAACTTCCCAAGAAAAAGAAAATTTACATCTAGTGGAAATCCAAGAGAAAGAAAGCTGTACAATATCGTCCAACAACGTAGCTTTTCGAGGCTTCTTTGAGGAAAAAATACCAAATTCCTATGAAGCCAAATCGACCACCAAGAAACATATACTATATACAATGATGAAAAAATTATTATCATATGTATAAATTAGAGTAATTTATAAACAAATGATATGACAATACACCAAAGTCATAAAAATTATGTTAAAATTCTGAAGAAATATTTCAAGAAGTGCGCATCACACAATAACGCATTCTTTTAAATTAATATCCCGATTTTCTTTCAACCAAAACTGGTATATTTTAGACAAAAATTGAGACGATGTTACTAATTATTTTGAGGGCTCATAATAGATCTTTTAGGTTCTTTAAGATCGTTAATCACAACTTGATGTTATATTATTGTGATGTTGTTGATGAAATCTTAATTAATTCATAATAAAATAACAATAACAATGAGGTTATATGATGATGATGCACTCAAGAAAATTGTCATAAAACTTGAGGTTATTTATAAAATATTACAATATCTTAGAACTTGAGGTTCTAATTATTATACTTTCTTTTCAAAATAAGTCTTGAAGTTCAGATTATTTTGAAAAAATCATACGAGGAAGAATTAAAATAAACGTAACATTAGGTTACGTATATTAATTGTTTAAAAAATTATAAACAAACTTGGAGTTCAATCGAATTATATAGAATACGAGGTTCTTTAAAAAAATTCAATCATAACATGAGGTTATGATGTTTCGACTTTAAAAGACTTATAAGAGAATAAGTCCTTAATTAAATAGGAACTTTAGTGTTATATTTTATCCTTTTGCAAGAATCATGATTAAAACAATAACTTGAGGTTATTGTATTTTAATTATATTCATCACAGTATAACTTGAAGTTATATAATAAATACGTATAATCACAACAGGAGGTTATGATACATTTTTTTTAAGGAATCACAATAGAACTTAAGGCTCGTACTTTCTTTTATTATATAACATGGGGTTATATTATTTTGATTATTTTCTCATAAGCACAATAAAAATCTTAATGTTCTTGTAAACTATAATAGAGTTTTATTCAAATAAGAACAATATAAAAAAAATAGTTTACAAGTTTAAAGAAAAAAATCATTTAATAAGAATTACACACATTAAAAGCCTTTGTTCATAAATGATATTTACGTTATAATTCAAATACGCATAACCAAACAACATGTTAAATGATATTTAAGTTTTGATTCAATAATACTTAAGTTAGGTACTTCTTTTATTTTCTCAATATATATTAAAGGAATTTTAGAATATGTCAATAAGTTCAATTATATGAATAACAAAAAACGTTAAATACAAATTCAAAAAAAAATTATAGCTATTTATAACATGAGAAGACAAATTACAAAAATATTACATGAGAAACAATTTGCATAAAAATCTTATGATTAAGATTTTCTTATTTCATTGTTATTGTTTAACAAAAAAAATTTGGATGTACAACTTATTAACATTTTCTAATGTATCATACATAGACAAAAGCTACTTGAAGCATGAGTTTTATTAAGCTATCAAAATGAAACGAAAATATAAGATCATGAAAGAAAAATATTCAACATAAATGACTATAATTAAACGATAAAAAAATAAAGATGATAGAACTTGAGGTTTTATAAAATTACATAACAATTATAAGAAGTTATATTTCGATTCTCGTGAGGGAATCATAATAAAACTTTAGGTTTTTATTATTAATTTTCTCTTTTCTATAAAATAACATAACATGAGGTTATGATATTGAATCATACTAGAATATGCGGCTCTTAGTATTTGTATTTTTGTTTCTCTTTAACATAACATGAGATTATGTCATTTGATTTGTTTTCATGTAGCCACAACATAATATTTGTTGTTCATATAAATTACAAGAGACTTCAATAGTAGAAGGAAAAAATGAATAACAAAATGAATTCTTATTATGTAATCATAATAGAATATGTAGTGCTCATGAATATTACAATATAGATATATAAGAATCTTCTACCTAGTTTTGCTTAGGGGAAAAAGACGGATTTGGTCAAATCCCCTACCTTTCATCCACTATATGGTCAAGCCAAAAGATTTTGACATATATGGTTATGCACAAATGCTCAACTGCTCAACTCTACTATAATTATGACATGTGTACTATGTCAAATGCTCGACTTACGATGCTCAATCCCCAAATGCTCAACCTCTGCAGTACTTTTTTCCCCTTTTTAGACAAATATCCTTCATCAATGTCTGGGCCCAAATTTTGAATATTACCTCTTTAAATATATAATATAATACATTTAACCCAAAACAAAACAAAACTAAAACACAATATCATTCTAATTCATCCTTTGCCTCATGACAGACTAGACCCAAGTATGAATCTTTCACATTCCTGCAGTTAATGTGATTTAAATTTCTGGCATTTAATACATGCAGATTAAATACTTATGTACTAGCTAGTGTTATTTGATGCGTATAGTTAATTGTTGGGATTAGGAAGTGAGATATAACCCTTACCTTTTATGGACCTGAAAAGGAGTACTGTTTAGATCATGTTGGGTTTAAGTGTTAAGAGCAGAGGGTACGGGGGTAATTCCCTCGCGTTTTTCCACGGCGCCATCCGAAAACGCCACCCACCACACCCACTTCGCGTTTTCGAGCCTCGCGCCTAGGGCACAGCGTGCGTTTTCGCGCGAAAACGCGACACGAAAACGCGAGAACCACACCCCGTGCTCGCGTTTTCTTGCATATATTTTTTTTTATTTTTTTTTTACCGAATAGTTTTTTGACACGTGGAAATTTGAGGGCCCAGCTTGTTTCTCACGGCTCAAGCCAACCAAGGAGCCTTAATTTTGGTGTTGTGAAGGTTTTTGTGTTGTGAGATCATTTAGCCACCACTTAACATACCGTGGAAATTTTTTGGTGTTTTCCCACGGCTTGAGCCGATGTACCTCGTGCTCTAATTAGACGTTTGATGGCTTTGTTGTTGGTGTCAACAATCCTTAACGCGGGATGCCCTAAATCTCAATTTGTTGATTTTTTTTCTAGGACTTAGGGGATTTTAGCAACGCCATTTACAACTTACTGACACCACAAGTTGAGAATGTTTTAAAGGTTGTGAAATGATGGTACTATTGTAACGTCTAGTATAATCTATAAAAAAAGATACAGAACGAGCATGTGATTGCATATGTAAAAGTGGAGAGATGTATGTGTAGTACTTGAACATTTGATTTTATACTCCGTTCGGCTAACTAAATGGATTAAGATTGCATGTTTCATTGATCTGTACTATTAGTTTGTATTCATCAAGAATAACGCATTTTCGGGTCTGCCCTCTCTCCCTCTTTGATTGGCAAAATTTGAAAATGTCGACTCTTGGAGATATTCTTAGCTTCTAGCCCACTCAATTTACCTTTCAAAATTTCCCAAGATTGAACATTAACTTGATTTCGAGTTAACGCATATATTACGAGTTTCATAGTTTTTTTTAATCTTTATTTTTCGTGTGTTTCAGGAGGTGGATGAGCCATTACAGCTTGATATGTCTCATTAGTCTTTAACAAATGATTTTATACAACATAATTCTGGTAAGCACTAGTACATAATCATGCCTGACTTTTTTCAAAATTTCATATGACACATTAGTAAAGCGCAACGATACTTGTTTTGAGCATATGAGTAGTGCGAGTTGCATTGTGGTCATCTTACTACGTTTCCCTTAACGTTAAACGTATTCAGAATAAGTACATCCAACAAGAAATGGTTGCCATAAGTGTAGAGTTTCCACATTCCTCCTCAACTTATACTGTAAACATATCAATTGTCGAACCTGCTGCAACGTGAAAGCATGTTTCAAAATGATTTGTGTTAATGTAATAATGCCTAAAAACGTTACTTGCATTTTTCTGTCTCTATTAGTTTTGATTACGACAATATGTAAAAACAAGCATTTACGAAAACAACGAAAAACGAATTCTTGAGTTCAAGTATTTTTCATTTTACCCATTTTCACTTAAGGTATGAATAAACAAGTACTAACATTAATCAAGTGATCAATTGATTTAATCTTTTCTTAAAACTCACTTTTTATTAAGTGTGACAAGTTTTTATTAAACTTTCTTTTTAAGAAAATGTTTTATTAAATTAAATATTTGAAAATTTGAAAATGGCATATTCTTATTTGATTAGGAATATTCTATCAGGGTATTTTATAATCCAGATAAGACCTCCACCACTAAAGGACAAAAAAGGGAGCGGAGTCTAGGCGGCGGTTCCCTAGTGCCTACGCGGTTCCTTATCGATAAGGAACCGCCGGCTGAGATATGGAACCGCGGCCAGATATATCCGTTGGCCTTTTGTCCTATAAATTGTGGACCATTCTCAGCTTTTCAACTCACCTCTTTTGCACATCTATTTCCAGATTCAAACACTCTTCTTTAATCACTCAAATCTTTGATCATTTGTTTGATTACTACTTGTTTAAGAAGTAAATCTTTTTCTTCCATCCCTTCCTCTCCAAGTGCAAAGAGAAGAACACTATCCTTGTGAAGTGTTGAGTCCACCACCAAAGATCCCTTGAAGATCTAATCTTATACATTTGTTGTTGTGTCATAGTTGTGAAGATCCAAGTAGTTGTGTCTATTTGGAAGTTGTGTATGTACTAAGTATAGTTGTGTAGATTGGTCCTAGCTACGATTAGGGCTCGACTTTTAGTTTAGAGTCGGAAATTGGTTAAGCGACGTGTACGGTTTTCTCCACCATAAGGAGCTTGTTGTGTAGTGAACTCTCGAGTAAGGAGTACTCGATGAGTGAAGTAGGAACGAGGTGTGAGCTTCGTTTCCGAAACACTATAAATCCTTGGTGTTCGGTTTGATCTTTCTTTACCCTTAACTCTTTACATTCTTTATTCTTTGTGCATATATCTTTGTTAGTATTAGTTTAGTTACACTATCATTATTCATATTGTGCATAAGAAGATTTTATATATTTCCTTAAGCCTAAGTTCTTTTTTGAAAAAGGATTTTTGAAAACCACCTTTTAACAAGTAAATATAAGAAACTATTCAACCACCCCCCCCCCCCTTCTAGTTTCTACAATTGGTATCAGAGCGAGGTTGCTCAAGAATTTTTAAAGTATATTGTATTTTAAAACTTGAATCGATTTATGGATTCCAACAAATACCTAGAAGGGCAATCTATGCAAAGACCACCACTTTTTGAAACCGATACTTTTATTTATTGGAAAAATAGATTTGAAACTTATGTGAAATCAAAAGATTTAGATCTTTGACATGTTATTACCAATGGTGATTTTTTACCTTATCAATTTAATGAAGTTTCTAAAACAAAAGAATTGGTCACTTTTGACAAAGCTAATGACGATACTAAAAAGAAAACTTTCAAAAAATAATGAGGCTAAAATGGTGATTTATAATGCTTTACCTAAGAAAGAGTGTGAAAGGATTTTTATGTGTGAAACCGCTAAAGATATTTGGAACACTCTTTTAGTAACCCACCAAGGTAATAGCCAAGTCAAAGAAAGCAAAATCGATATTCTTGTCCAACAATATGAACGATTTGTCATCTTAGAAGATGAAACTATTGATAGTGCATTTGCTAGGTTTAACACCATTATTACTAGTCTAAAAGCACTTGATAAAGGTTTTTCTAGCAAGAACAATGTTAAGAAGTTTCTAAGGGCTTTACATCCAAAGTGGAGAGCAAAAGTCACGGCGATTGAAGAATCAAAAGATCTCTCAACTTTATCACTCGATGAACTCATAGGCAACTTGAAGGTTCATGAGATGATAATTTTGAAGGACTCGGAATTAGTGAAAACCAAGAGTGAAAGAAAATTGTTGATGCAAAAGTTGGGTGATTCTTGCTAGACCCGAATTAGGCTTAATTCGGGTTGGCTGGGCTCCGGCTACTGCACCAAGTGAACTATATGGTTGGGATCCTGCACACTAAACAACACGCGTTAGACTTACCGTGGGAATGTTTCCCACGATTAGACTCCAGCGTGAGAGTAAGTATCGGTTTAGGGTTTATGAGAATCGAGTGAGTTGAGAGTATAGAACGTAATACCTTTGTGGAACCCTTGGGGGTTCCTTTTATAGGCAGTGAAACCCTAATGGGCTGTCACTAATGCTTCGGCCCCAAGGAAAGGATAAGCACCAGAATTAGATTGACTGTTATCTTCTAATTATGGTGAGTGAATATCCTCTTCTTTGGGGTGAATCCTATTCAAAGATAGAATATGATTCTGTCTAACCCTGTACCGGTCATGCCGGACCGTGGGCCGCACACATGTGTGCGGTTACTGTTCATCCAAGCCCATAAGCTCAAATGACATTATTCCCACCCATCTGTGATGGGTCGGATACGGGTAGTACCCGTGGGCCGGGTTCATGACCCGGCTGGAGACTATACGTCATCATGTCCCCCCAGTCTAGTTGTTACAGCCATAGGCGTAACCTCTAGACTACCAAGATGCTCCCTGGACGTACCAAGAAAGATAAGGAATGATAAGTTGTCCAAGAATTTGTTTCGGCCGCACGTGGCAACCTGATTTAGGAATTTATTCCATTATTATCTCAGCCGCACGTGACGACCGAGACAAATTATATGTAGCATTGAATTTGAGTCTTACGTAAGAGCCGCATATCCCGACATAAATAACTGTTCACCTGCCACCTTGAATGACAAAGTGCAAACAGTCAGAACCTCGAGCAGCGTAAACGTCTGAGTCAGAAGTGACCCGTGGGTCCCACCTGACGTTTCACTTGCCCCTTGCACCCTATCCACACGATTAAGAATAGTGGAAAACACGTGTCACGCATCCACCAGACCATGACCCACGAGGCAACCCTATAAATAAGCCACCCCTACGGCTGTGTGAAACACACAGTTCTTATCTCCATTTCTGCCATTAAAGCTTTCCTTCTTAGCTTCACTTAATCACGCACGGATCCCTTCCTCCGCAGGTTAGAATACCACGTCCTTACCTTTTTATTCAGTAATGGCCCAAAGAAACAACCCCACAATTGGATCCGTGCTTAATGTAATGACCCAGGAGCAACTAGATCACTTTTGTACCAATTATTTCATCCCTACCAACCTACACCCCTCACTTCCTGGTGCCGGAGACCTCATAACTGAGGCTCCACAGGGTAAAATTGGCCTATACACTCGCCTTTTTGATGCGGCCAACTATCGTATTCCATTTACCCGTTTCCTCATAGATCTATTAGGATATTATGATGTACATATTAGTCAGCTCCACTGTATAGGCGCATGTAAGATAAGTCAATTTGAGATTCTTTGCCGTGCTAGAAGAATCCCCCCAACCGTAGAACTATTCCGGCTATTTTACACCCCCAGCATAGTAAATGGTTGGCTATCTTTTAAGAAACGATCTCCCAACAGCCCCCAGTCTCATAATAAGCCTATGGACTCATTGAAAAACTGGTACGACCACTACTTTTTCATCGACTCAATAGTGTGGCCGGCCGATTATGCCTTCAAACATAGGTTATCCCACGACCCCTTGCCGCACGTTAGTACATATAACCCCCAACACTCCCGAGAAATAGATCTGAACAGGACAGGATTCCATAGAAACCTCCCCGAAGCATTTCTCTGTTTGCTAGGGATTAGCCGCAACTATTTCGGCTCGTCCAACAGATATCCTGTGTTTTAGAGAAGGCAGGGTGAAGGTAGGTTAGCATCCGTACACCAAAAAGCGCATTCAATTATTTTGTAATGACTAATATATTTTGTTGTTTGTGGCAGAAATGAACTTTTTTGGACTTCTACGTCAAGGCGACCCAAAGCTCGTACCAGAGGGATCTCGTCCCAGACGTGAGAACGAATTACCCTTCCTTGAGCATACCCGAAACGTGACGGTTGCTCTTGAATCCGTGCCGGACCCCCACTCGGACGAAGAAGAAACAACTCTTATGAGAACTCCCGTTGACTTCAGCAACGAGGATGGTGATAATAGGATGCTCGAAGGAGGAGCCGGGCCCTCCTCGCCGCATAAGACTGCCACTCCCGCACATGGGGAAGAGCAAGGAGATAATATCGAGGGGACCACCTCCAACCTTCGCCAGATGCTGTTCGACGACGACGAAGAGGTGCAGCAAGTCAATGAAGATGAAGATGAGGAAGCTGAAAAAGAAGTTGAAGAGGAGGTTGAAGAAGCCACAGCTCAGCCCGTCGCGAAGCGCACCTGCAGAAAAAACAAGCGGGTAAGAAGAGCCGCTCCGGCCGAGATTGGCGAACACAATGCCCCCGCCGAAAAACTTCGAGAGGATCACCCCTTATATCAATCTGTTGGGAGCACCACCCAGGCCTCTGAGACGGTCCGGGCTGCACATGTCGATCCAGTTACTCAGATTCCCCCGACTACATCAGAACTAGCAGGGAATAACATGTAAGGCTCCATCTTTCTAAGTAAGAGCGACAAATTCCCTTTAAGCAATACTTGATATGTATCCAAATGCTTGTTTTGCAGGGATGAACAAACTGGTGCCTTGCCTCCACCTGATGCCCAAATGGAGAAGGGAAAAGAGAAGGAAGTGGAGAGAAACCCTATGCTTCATACGGCCGCCACGAGATCCGGTCCCGTATTCGAAGAAGGTACCCCCACAGCCTCCCAAGACCTCCCAACATCCGGCCCCCCTCAATCGTTCAACCCTGTTTGGAATATTACCACTGCGTCACGAATGAGGGAAGCCGAGGAATGCCGAGAGTACCTCAATAACTGCATACCACCAGGCTAGGTACGAGAAGTGAATGCACTAAGCCATGCTGACCTGGCGGATGAGTACAATGGCGCCTTGGTGCATCAAATGGCAATGGGCACCTCAATGAGAGTAAGATTCGAAGCCGCACTTGGGCATGTGGAGTCCCTCAAGAGGAAAGTTGGACGGAGGGAGAGGATGATCGAGGAGAATGAAGCTCAAATTGCTGCCCTCCAGTCCCAACTTGCTAGTGCCGAGGCGACCGTGAAGGAGAAATCAGCCCGTGCGAATGCTTATGACCAACAGGTGGCCGAACTCGAGGCAAAACTGGATGCCGCGACAACCAAGGTGCGTATCCGCGACGCACCACTCTTATTCCATAAGAAACATAATCTAACAAGTAATCTCTCATATAGGTGACCGCAGCGGAGGCGTCTGCCAAGTCCTCCTCCAGCCAGGTATCCGTGCTTACCAAAAAACTTGGGGATGCTCAGATGATAATCCAGAGCATGGAAAAGGTACAAGAGGAGCTTACTTATGAGAGGGTTATGACCAAGGAGCTAAAGGAGGCATCTGTCCAAAAAGATGTGATGATAGATGCCCTTATCGCTGAACGCGACGACGTGCTATGCCCCCAACTACTAGCAGCCATTGCCGGCCGTAGGTGGATGGTGGGACATGGGGCACGTCTGACCGTCACCAAGGTACTAGAAGCCCCTGAATTTGTGCAACAGTTTGCAAGCCTTGTATCGGATGGTATTGACCACAGCCGCCATGAAGGAATGGTCCAGGCCGTAGAGCTAATCAAGAAAAAGGAGAACTTCACCAGGCATGCTTTCTTTAATCCTGAAGCTGCTAACAAGATGACTGCTTCCATGGCCGCGATGCGAGATCTACATTATCCATTCTTGGCCGAGCTGGAGGCCACGAAGGATGCATCAAACATGGAGATCATGGAAAAGCTTAGTCTTGGTGCGTTCTCTCAAGATGAGAGTCATTCCCGTGCTTCCTTCACTCCCTCGCCCAACCACCTGACGCTTCCTATCTATGAGGACGTAACCAGGATCGTGCTTGATGAAGAACCCTTAAGTGGGGTGCTGGAGAGGAATGCGGCTCAAGCCTTGAAGCAGAGGGAACGTGGTGAGAGGTTGCCTTGCTTGGCTGAGGAACAAGTGGAGATAGGTAAGTTTCTCCCCCCCATGTAGGGTGCCCCTCCCTTGTTATCTATTTCAGACAATTTGGTTTGTAACCTTTGAATATTTGTAGCTTTTATTCGTCCGTGCATGTACACGGCTAAGACATGTGTGAAATAACTTTCCTTTGTATGTAAGTCTGTGATGACCACGGCCATTTTGTTATTTATTTGGAAACTTATGTATTTTTATTTTGTTAAATATCGTATACCAATACTGCATGACATGTCACGTCTTACACAAAAGGGAAAATACATACAAGTCTATAATTTACTAGACATGTGACGTGCGTCTTTACTATGCAAAGCACTGCGTGAGTGCGGCATACGAAACTTACCACAACGTCTTATGAGTAAGGTGTCTAGTAAGGATACATGATCCGTGCCGCTGGGGTTGCATCCCTCTTACGCGGCAAGTTGAATTAGTAGGTTCACTTAATCCTCTTACCCCACCTGGAGGCGTATAGTACATGTACGGTGATTGAATGAATGCATATGAATGAAACATGGCATATTATAATAATAACTAAAATTCATATGACTGACGAAATCCTAAAAAATAATTTGCACAAAACAAGCCGTGGAGCTAGCTAGGCAGCACGGCATTTTATTAGAACGTTTACATTTTTTGTTTGAACAAGAATGATAAGTCCTAAGAAACAAAAAAGGAACCTAGACAAAACATAAGATGCAAAACAGATAGAGTGCATGGATCTTCATTAAAGCCACATATAGCGAAGTACCCTTGCGGAAGTCGTAGCTTTCAAAGATAGCACCTTTTGAGATTGGAGATGTTCCATGTGCACTCCAGATCGCGGCCATCCATGTCACGTAACTTGTACGCGCCTCGTCCTAAGGCTTCCGTGACCTCATACGGTCCTTCCCACTTAGGGCCCAGCTTTCCTGTATCCTCCGCTCGACTTGCTTCGTTAGCACGATAAACATAATCTCCCGGTCGAAAAGAAACACCTTTAACTTTGGCGTCATAATAAGCCTTCATTTTAGCCTTGGACTTAGCCTCATTGATGGTTGCTATCTCCCTTTTTTCTGCCAACAGATCCAGGTTGAGTCGCAGCTGCTCGTCGTTCGTGACGACATTAACCTTCGTCATGCGGATGGTGGGCATTCCGATTTCTTCTGGTATAACAGCCTCAGTGCCGTAGGCCAATGCAAATGGAGTGTCTCCGTTGGCTGTTTTGATCATAGTCCTATGCGCCCATAGAACATGTGGTAGTTCATCCACCCATTTGGCACTTCGTTCATCCAGACGTGCCTTGATGTCGTTTCCCAAGCTTCTATTTGCTCGTTCCACAAGGCCATTTGTCTGCGGATGCTTAACAGACGCGAAGCGCCGTTTGATATTCAATGATGCGCACCAATCCTTGAATGGATTATCCGCGAACTGTTTACCATTGTCTGAGACGATTTCTCCTGGTAAGCCGAAACGGCAAACAATGTTCTCCCAAACAAACTTTTTAACTTGTTTGCCTGTGATGGATTTGGCTGCCTTGGCCTCTATCCATCGTGTGAAGTAGTCCATTGCGACAATCAAGAACTTAACTCCCCCCACAGCTACAGAAAATGGTCCTGCGATGTCGATTCCCCACTTATAGAATGGCCATGGGGATATAATAGGTGTAAGCTCCTGTTGCGGATGTCGCGGCACTGGTCTATGCACTTGGCAATCACTACACTTGCGAATCATGTCGCGCGCGTCCCTGTGCATGGTAGGCCAATAATATCCTGTCCGTAAGGCTCGAGCTACCACAGATCGTGGACCTGCGTGCATGCCGCATAACCCTTCATGTATTTCACTGATTACATAAGTGGCCTGACGTGGTCCAACACACCGCAACCACGGTTGCAAGAAAGAGCGCTTATAAAGGATACCTTCTCGAAGTTTGAAGTGCTGCGACTTCCTTCTGATGCGCCGCGCCACTTTTTCATCGTCCGGAAGGGTTTTACTAGTCAAATAGTTGATGATCGGGGTCATCCATGTAGGTCCATCCTCCTCAACTATAGTAGCGACCACCCCTTCTGTTATAGACTTTTCCTTGAGTATTTCCACCAAGACTTGCTTGGACAAGTGGGTGAAGCTCGTGGATGTGATCTTGCTAAGAGTGTCCGCCTTCTTGTTCTCACCTCTTGGCACCTGCTTGATGGAAAACTTGCTGAAAGCTGCGATGAGTGACTTGACTTTCTCCAAGTATCGGACCATGTTGTCCTCCTTAGCCACATATCCACCTAGAATGCGGTTCGCAACAAGCCGTGAGTCCACGTAGGCCTCAAGGTTGCGGACTCCCATTCCGGCGGCGATTTTTAAACCCGCGATTAATTTTTCATATTCCGCTTCGTTGTTGGTGGCTGTGAACTCAAAACGGAGGGCGTATGTAAACTCCATTCCTTCCGGATTTGTGAGGATGAGGCCAGCTCCTGACCCATCCGTACACGAAGATCCTTCCGTAAATAACACCCATGGTTCTGTTGGAGTCTCGTCTTGTTTTACGATCGGTCCTTCCTCATCCGCTTCTCTATCAAGAAATCTGCCAAGATCTGGCCTTTAACAGCCGTCCTTGGCCTATAAGATATATTATGCTCCCCCAATAGAATGCTCCATTTTTGTAGCCTTCCTGCCACATCCGGTCTAGAGATTACTTGCTTTATTGGTTGGTCAGTAATGACTACAATTGGGTGCGCTTGAAAGTATCGGCGCAACCGCTTTGTAGCAAACACTAGTGCCAAAACCAATTTTTCCATAGAGGAGTAATTCAACTGCGGCCCTTGTAATGTTCTACTTATGAAGTAGACCGGAGTTTGTACCGTATCCCTATTCGTCATGAGTACCGCACTTATTGCTCTATGCGTGGCTGAGAGATACATAATGAGTTCCTCCTTTGGCCGGGGAGCTACTAGCATAGGGAGAGATGCAAGGTGCTGCTTGAGTTGGCCAAAGGCTTCCTTGACCTCCTTTGTCCACCGGAAGTCTCCCTTCCTAATGCACTTCTTGAGTGTCTTAAATAGAGGTAATGACTTCTCCGCGGACTTTGATAGGAACCTATTTAGCCCGGCCAGCTTCCCATTTAAGGATTACACCTCCTTCCGTGTCTGAGGGGATGGAAGCTGTATTACTGCGTCCGTTTTCTCTGGGCAAGGTTTGATGCCATTTGGATCAATCATATATCCGAGGAACATTCCCTCCGTTGCCCCAAACGTGCATTTCTTTGGATTTAGCTTCATATTAATCCTCCTCAGTGTGTTGAATGTCTCTTGGACATCCCGGAGAAGTGCATCCTCCGTATGACTTTTTATGACTAGGTCATCCACATAGACTTCCAGGTTGCGGCCTATCTGTGAGTCAAAGGCTTTGTCCACAAGCCGCTGGTATGTAGCACCGGCGTTCTTTAGTCCAAACGGCATTTTCGTATAACAATATACGCCTTGACTAGTATGGAACGCCGTCTTTTTTGCGTCCTCCTCCGCCATCTGGATCTGGTGGTATCCTTTATATGCGTCTAGGAAGCACTTAAAGGGATATCCACATAGGGATTCCACCTTCCAGTCAATCTCAGGTAACGGGTAACAATCCTGTGGGCAGGCTTTGTTCAGATCCGTGAAATCCACACACATGCGCCAACTTCCGTCATGTTTTTTGACAATGACCGGATTGGATAACCACTCGTGGTAGTATACCTCGCGCATGATATCTGCGTCCACTAGTTTCCGTACTTCCTCCAATATCACTTGGCTGCGCTCAGGCGCCTGGCCGCGCTTCTTTTGCTTGACGGGTTGGTACCCCTGGCGGATTTGGAGCTTATGTTTTGCTATCGCGCGTGGTACGCCTGTCATATGCTTTGGCTCCCATGCGAATATATCTAGATTTGCACTTAAAAGAGAGCACATGGCCCTTTTGCCCATATGCTTTGACTATCCTGTTCCGGATAGTCAGGATGGATTGCCACCCTCCAATTGGGAGGTGGTGATCCATCCTTGGATGGAACAAGTGGAGCCGGTGTTGTCACGGTATGACACTCGGATGCTGGTACGATTGTGTTATAAATGGTGACGATTCCTCCCTCAACAGGGAACTTGATCATTCCGTGTGCCGTGGAAGGTACCGTCCGTATAGCCAGAATACCTGGTCTGCCTATGATCCCATTGTACGGAGAATGTGAGCGTATCACCATGAAGTTCATCCACGCAGTAGTAGAGTGTTCCTCATTCCCAATGGTTACAAGCAGACGCAGTTGCCCTATCAGCCAGATGGTGTCTCCAGTAAAGCCAGTGAGCGGCGCCGTGGCTGGTACTAATTGGCTTCTTATTTCTGGCCGTAACTGCACAAAACAGTGTTCGTACAGTACTTCTGCTGATGACCCTCCATCCACATACATGCGACGAACATTGTGTGTTCCAATGCTTATCTCAATAGTGAGAGGCGCATCAATCGCATCGCTTGCCGTGATGGGAGGGAATGAGATTTCCCTGCCGCGCGAAAATTTTTGGCCAATTTTCTGCCTCGTGCGGCACTGTCTGGATTGGATCATGTATATGGTCGAAGGTTTGTCCTTTTGAGGATCCTTCTTGTCATACTTCTTGTTGTCTTTTCCATCCTTCCAATCCTTAACCAAATGCTTGAGTTTACCTGATTTGATCAGTGACTCAATGTGCTTCTTGAGCTGGATACACTCCTCCGTGCCACGGCCCTTGTCATTATGGAACTCGCAGAAGCGATTTCCTTGCCAACGGTCCGGCGGAGTTGTCATTGGGGGAGGCCTCGGAAAATTTTCCCCCTCCGTCCGCAAGATCTCCGGATAGGACATCTTTAGGGGGGTAAAATTATCGTCCGGCCGTCCTCCTTTATTTTGGCTCTTATAGTCTGAGCCCCTACTATTGTTCTGATTGCTTTGACCGCCCGATTGCCTCCTGGACTGGTCGTTTGATCGGTAGCCGTTTCCTTTTGAAGGGTAAGCTACTACAACCGCCGTTTCTCCTTCTATGAAGTTTCTGACCCTTTCCATGAGATCCTCATATCTCTCCGGACGCTTGTCATTGAGACGCCTGATTAATTCCCTGTCTGTTATGGCGTGCATGTAGTCAGAGATTTTCAGGAGTTCCGGCATTGTCTTTGTGCGTGTGCACTCGTCGTTGAAGCGTTCAGTGAAGGCTTCTGTAGACTCCCTCGACCGTTGCTTGACAGTTGCCAATGAGACCGGATCCCTATTATACTTCTTCCGCTGAGTATAATTATTTTTTGAACGCAGTGCGTAGTTCCGTGAAGCTATCGATGCTTCGTGGAGGGAGTCCCTCAAACCAGTCACGGGCATTGCCGATCAAGGTTGAATTGAACATCTGGCACCATATAGGCATGGGCCATCGCTCAATTTTAGCCTGCGTATCAAATATTTTGAGGTGATCATCCGGATCACCAGTTCCATCATAGGTCTTGACACACGCCGGCATGCGACGCTTTGTGTCCTCGGAGTAGTTCCGTATACGGAGAGTAAAAGGGTCTTCCCTGGGATCCGCCCATGGACGGGTGAGCCTAGGGTCTTCCCACGGGTCACACCACGGACGGGAAAGATCCTCCGCTTCTGCCTCTCGATAATAGGGGCCACCATAATACTCATCATTGTTTGGTGGTGGTGGGGGGTACGCCTAGGTCGGCGACGCTTGGGCGGATGGTCGTCCGAGTCCTCTCCTGATGGATCTGGGGAAGGAGGTGGTGCCCCATCTCTTGGGTAAGGGCCGCTCTTTTGAGAAGAGCCAGGAGCCTTCTTCCCGGTATTCATCCTATCCCACACACTTGTGCGGCGAGTGGTTCTGGTCAGTTCCCGGTCTGGTCGCTCGGGTGAACCATCGGACTTCTCTCCCCCTTCTCGAGACTGCGTTAGTTCCTGTATGAGGCGATCTCCTATGCGCTCGAACACATTCCTAGGTTGAGGAGTTTCCTCGAAGATGCTCTGCTCCTGAGGCCGGGTCTTCCTTTTCCTCTGATTTTGGGAAGAGGTGATTGGTCCGGTATTGCCAAAGTTGAGTCTAGATTGGAGGTTTCTCCCTAGATTCAACCTTGATGCAATCCCTGGGACGATCCTATCAAAGTTCTGCGTGAGAACTCGAGTGAGATTCTCCTCGCTGAGTGGTTGGACTTCTACTTCCTCCTCAATCGATGGTTTGCGCGGCTCCTTGTTAGGGGGATTGGGCGCACTCCCTGGATCAGGGTTGTCCAGGGTTGAAGTAGGTGGGGGAGTTATGGAGATCGTGCTCGTCACCCCCATGGACTGAAAACCACCGCGGTTACTTGGTCCGCCCGCTGGGCGGCTAGGGGATTGATTGGGGATGAGTATCCCTTCCCCTTGGGACTTCCGATTTCCAGGATTCATGTTCCTGGGATTAGCTTGGGGATGCCCCTTCGTCATTGGGAATTCAAGATGAGATTTCGCTCTAGCTTAGTGTAATGGGTCCCACGGATGGCGCCAACTTGTTGATGCAAAAGTTGGGTGATCCTTGCTAGACCCGAATTAGGCTTAATTTGGGTTGGTTGGGCCCCGGCTCCTGCACCAAGTGAACTATATGGTTGGGATCCTGCACACTAAATAGCACGCGTTAGACTTACCATGGGAATATTTCCCACGATTAGACTCCGGCGTGAGAGTAAGTATCGGTTTAGGGTTTATGAGAATCGAGTGAGTTGAGAGTATAGAACGTAATACCTTTGTGGAACCCTTGGGGGTTCCTTTTATAGGCAGTGAAACCCTAATGGGCTGTCACTAATGCTTCGGCCCCAAGGAAAAGATAAGCACCAGAATTAGATTGACTGTTATCTTCTAATTATGGTGAGTGAATATCCTCTTCTTTGGGGTGAATCCTATTCAGAGATAGAATATGATTCTGTCTAACCCTGTACCGGTCATGCCGGGCCATGGACCGCACACATGTGTGTGGTTACTGTTCATCCAAGCCCATAAGCTCAAATGACATTATTCCCACCCATTTGTGATGGGCCGGATACGGGTAGTACCCGTGGGCCGGGTTCATGACCCGGCTGGGGACTATACGTCATCAAAAATCTCTTGCACTTAAAGCCAAGAAGGCACAAAGTGACCATGATAGTTCCTCGGATAGCGATGACGAGGAGTATGCATTGACGATGAGAGATTTCAAGAAGTTCTTCAAGAGACGAGGTCAACACGTTAGGCAACCCAACAATGACAAGAAACCATTCTCAAAGAATCGGTTTGTCAAGAACGAAAAAGGTGATAGGAATTGCTTTAGATGTGGTTATCCAAATCACTTCATTGGTGATTGTCCAAAGCCCTCTTGCGATAAGAATCACACGGCGTTCGTTAGTGGCTCTTGGAGCGATAGCGGTGAAGATGATGATGACAACTCCAAAGAGGAGAAATGTCTTATGGCTCACACTTCTAAAGAGGTACATTCCGAAACCGAATATTATAGCAATGATAGCTCCACCTTTGATGATATTGAATTTGAAGGCAAATATGATAGTTTACACAAACTTAGTCTTAAATTCATAGAAAAGAACAAAACCTTAAAATCAACCAAAACTAAGCTCGAAAATGAGATCAATGAACTTAGGGAGAAATTGGCAAAACTTGAGAAAAATAAAGAAGTTGATTTAGGTTGCTTAAGTTGTGAGAAACTTAGATTAGAGAATGAAGATCTCAAGAGCACCTCCATTAAATTGGAAAAGTTCATGAAAGGTACTAGTGCTCTTGATGATATGTTAAACAAACAAGTTCATTCAAAAGAAAGACTTGGTGTAGGTTTTAACTCAAATGAAGGCTCAACTAGTGAACCTAAACAAGTCAGATTTTCACAAAAATCACCCACTGTACGCGGTCCCAGATTGTATGGGGCGGTTCCTTATCACTATGGAACCGCCGCCATAGATAAGGTACCGCGGCCAGAACAAGAGTTTTGTGAAAATCATGAACTTTCTGAAAAGTTAAAGTCAGGTGAAAAACCAAAGCATCTTATTGTTAATAAGGTAAAATTACCCATACTTGACGACAATGCCATTGATAAGTTCTACAAGCCATTAAGTAAACCTCTCATAGGAAATAGAAGTTTATCAAGACCATCTTCTACTCCACCTATAGTACGGAATGAGTCTAAGCCTAGAAGTAGAACGACAACACCTAGAAGAGATAATCAAAACAATTCACGATCTAGAAGTAAAACCCCAACACCTAGAAGTAATGATTATAACTCTAAACCTAGATCAAATACACCCAGGAGAAATAACGAACAACAAAATGGTTATATGAATTACTATCCTCTTCCATTTTGTTCTCCATGGGGAACCCCTCCTTCATTCATGCATCCCAACCAAATGCAAGGGATGTTTGGAACTAACAAATTTGGACCCATGAGATATTGGGGACCAAATGTTTGATCTTGTGTGTTGTTACCTAGATATGCTTGGGAATTGATTTGGAGCCCGACGAGTGGATTAAGGATAGTGGATGTTCTAAACACATGACGGGTAATCGAAGTTTGTTCTCGCACTACAAAGCATATGATGGAGGTAACGTCACATTCGCAAGTAGTATACGTGGTAATATCATTGGCAAAGGTACGGTTTCTCTTGACTCCATGACCATTGAAAATGTTGAGCACGTAGATAACTTAGGGTTTAACCTTTTAAGTATAGGTAAAATTTGTGACAATAAGTGTAAGGTCATCTTTTCGGAACATGACAGTGAAATCGTAAAAGATGGAAAAGACATTGGAAAAGGTGTTAGAAAGCATGGGCTTTATGTCATGAAGGTCAATAAGAAGTCAAAAGACAACATATGTCTTGCGAATATAGATGATAGTTCTACTCTTTGGCATAGGAGATTAGGTCACGCTAATATGCGCTTAATTCAATCTTTAGTCTCTAAGGAGTTGGTAAGACACCTCCCCAAGATGAAGTTTGATAGTCACTTTTGTGATGCTTGCAAAGTTGGAAAGCAAGTTCACTCAAGTCACAAAGCCAAGAATTTGGTTTCGACCTCTCGGTGCTTAGAGCTCCTCCATATGGATCTCTTTGGACCTTCCGCCATACGGAGTTATGGAGGTAACCTTTATACCTTAGTTATAGTTGATGACTATTCTAGATTCATTTGGACTAGATTTTAGGCATCTAAGAATGAAGCTTTCGATCACTTCAAAATCTTTAGTTGAAGAATTCAAAATCAACTAGGATGTCCAATTGTCTCTATTAGGACGGATCATGGTAGGGAATTTGATAATGAAGTGCAATTTGGTGCCTTTTGTGAAGCTCATGGTATTACCCATAACTTCTCGGCTCCTCGCACTCCACAAATAAATGGGGTAGTTGAAAGGAAGAAAAGGACTCTCCAAGAGATGAGTAGGACGATGTTAAACGAGCAATCTTTGCCTCAAAAGTTTGGTGCAATGCCGTGGACACATCGACTTATATTCTCAACCGAATTCTTATTCGACCTTTCCTAGGAAAGACCCCCTATGAGATTCTTAAAGGTAAGAAACCCTCATTGGAATACATTAGGGTGTTTGGAAGCAAGTTCTTTATCCTCAACACCAAACACTACCTTACCAAGTTTGACCCAAAGTCTTACGAAGGTATCCTTTTAGGTTATTCCCAAACTAGCAAAGCCTACATTGTCCTTGATAGGTGTGTAAACACCCATCCTTTTACCACTTAATTCGGGCTAAAACGAGACCAAAACACGTATTTAATATCATTTGTTTGGAATTATGCGTGGTTTTTGTGTTTATTGTGTTTTCAGAGCCAACCGGATGAATATTGAAGAAAACATGGGATTGCACGGGTTTTACTGAAGAAAAAGACTCAAGATAAAGTCTATTGTCCAAGAGATGCAAAAGATTTGAAGTCACTGGGCCTATTCGAAGATTTATCGAAGAAAAGGACCAAAGATGGAAGATTTATATAAGTCGAAGAAACTCAAGTCTATTAAACGAAGAAATTAAAAGACGAGTTGAATTTAATCGACAACAAATCCCGAATCAGAATCGAAAACGGAAACTTTTCTGAAAAGATGAAAAGACAAGAAGCACGGGAGAAAGCCCACTCACCAACCAAAGGACAAGGCTATAAATAGCCTTCCCCTCACACATTTTAGAGCTAGCTTTAAGTTTTTTTCTTTCTTCCTCCCCACTCTTTCTCCTGGTTCGTAGAACACCATCACCACTAGGGTGATTGGTGATTTTTATCTTTAGTTCTTTAATCTTGTAATTTTAATCTTTGTTTCATCTTGTCAAAACATCAATCATTCAATACTAAGTTCTTGTTTAATCTTCCATTTTCATCTTGTTCATCATCATCTTTATCTTCAAGTTCTTAAGTTTTTATTTTCTTGATTTGATCTTCAAAAGTTGTTTGGATTTGTGTTTTTATTAGTGGGATTCGTTGCTTATATTGTCTAAATGATTTGTGTTTAATTTGGTAAATCCTTTTTAAGTATTTGGTTTGATTTTGATTAAAGTTTGTGTTCCGTGTTCTTCGTAAACTGCTACTGTTTCTGGGTTTCAAAATCTTCCGAACCAAGCAAAAAGTTCCGAATGAAAGCTTCATTCGGAAGCTTCCGAACCAAGCACTAAGTTCCGGATCAGTTACTTCCGCATCATTAAGTTCCGAATCAAGCTGAAAGTTCCGCATCAGTTATTTCCGAATCAGAAGTTCCGAATCAACCTATTCATCCGGAAGATTCCGGACCAGTCATAGAGTTCCGAACCAGTCCTTCATTCGGAAGTTTCAAAAACCTCCGAATCAGCAACCTTCATTCGGAAGGTTCCGAATGAGCAAGTTCCGGATGAGTGAATAGTACTTTCCGAATCAGATAGTTCCGAATCAAGGTTTAAAGTTCTGAATCAGTTATTTTTGGGTATTTTAAAGTTACTGTTTTACTATTGTTGTTTTACTATTTCTCTACTCATATTTCACAATTTACATTTTAACTTTAATTTTAATTTGAACTTTAAATTTTAAACCAAGTCTTAGTTAATTATAATTAAAGTAATTGTTTTTGACTTAAACTTTCATTTCCACTTTTTATTAGATTAGAAAACCAAACCCCTTTATTTAGTAACCAAGAACAATCATTCCACTTAAGACCTAGATCAATTCGAGAGGATATCGAGAGAACTAAAATAGAACCCATTGAAAATCATAATATCAAATGGCGCCGCTGCCGGCTCTTCTCGTTAAGATCAAAAGTTTTTTGTGAGAACTTGGATTTTGGGATCCGTTCCCCGGTGAACGTTATTTTTCAAAAAATTTTCAAAAACAACTAAAAAATATAAAATTTTCAAAAATCCTAAAAATTAAAAAACAATAAAAACCAAAAAAAATAATATTTTTGCTTTGTTTTTCTTTGTTCGTTCTTTTGCAGGTGTATGCGCACTCGATCCACGTCTTATCAAGAGCCCGAGCCTCTCGATAACTTAGACATGGCGGGTGTACAAAACAACAATAACATACCACCTCCGAACAACAATAATAACAACAACAACCCACCTTTCAACAACATGAATAACAACAACAATGAGCATCTTCCGGATAATCGCCCAATGATTGAATTGCTGCAAGCTCATGTTGATGGCAACACGGATCCAATTGTTATACCACCAATTGCCGCCAACAATTTCGAGCTAAAGTCAGGCTTTATCCAGATGGTATCCGCTCAACCGTTCTTGGGACGCACCATTGATGATCCACACGACCACATCAAGAGATTTCTACAACTCACTAACACGGTCAAGTTCAATGGAGTTTCACAAGAAGTGATAAGGTTACAACTTTTTCCCTTTTCTTTAGAGGGACAAGCCCGACATTGGCTTGCTAAGGAACCGCCACAGAGTATTCTCTCGTGGACGGATTTGGAAACAAAGTTTATCAACTACTTTTTTCCACCCTCTCGTACTACCGCTTTGCGGAATGAGATTATAAACTTTGAACAAAAGTACGATGAGTCATTCAGTGAATAGCTCTAAAATGTGTGAGGGGAAGGCTATTTATAGCCTTGTCCTTTGGTTGGTGAGTGGGCTTTCTCCCGTGCTTCTTGTCTTTTCGTCTTTTCAGAAAAGTTTCCGTTTTCGATTCTGATTCGGGATTTGTTGTCGATTAAATTCAACTCGTCTTTTAATTTCTTCGTTTAATAGACTTGAGTTTCTTCGACTTATATAAATCTTCCATCTTTGGTCCTTTTCTTCGATAAATCTTCGAATAGGCCCAGTGACTTCAAATCTTTTGCATCTCTTGGACAATAGACTTTATTCAGTAACTTGAGTTAACCAACGTGCACAATGTCATAAGTGTAGGGGAACCTTTTCCCACATGCTTAAACATTGAGGACAATGTTTATCTTAAGTGTAGGGGGGACTTCTATCGAAGTTTTAAGTGGACTTTTCCATGAAAATGCCTTCAATTAACCGGAAAATCCTATTTTTCAACATTTTCAAATTTTTTATTAACTTTGGCCATTTAGTCGTAATTTTTAAATTTTTATCGTTGCTTTCATATGTATATATTCCGCAATAAAGTCAAAAATTTTAATAAAGTGGTGTAGCTAGTTTAGAAGTCTTTGACATATTAGGCCCGTTGCGTTTATTTTGACTCAACCCGAATAGACTTATCCAAGTTTATTCTAGCTAGTATCCTTAACCATGTAGACCTTAATTGGTTTATTAGGCTAAGTGTCCACGAGTCTCATTACTTGAGATTTTAAATTGTGGAGGACGAGAAATGATAGAGTCAATTATAAGTCGGTATTCTTGCACAAGCTCACTTGGTGTAATTATTTGCCTATTCTCCCATCACTTGCTAATAATTTATTTGCAATAAGTAAGGTCTTACAATTTGAAAAGTTACTTAGCTTCTAGCCCAAGATCGTTTAAAAGTTGCTCGGTAATGATAAGAGTTCATAGCCAAGGCATAACTTATGAAGCGGGGCGCGAAGATTGGCGAGTCCGAAAAGGCCCTAACAAGGCATGAGGATTCAATTTTATTGCTGAAGATCCAAAGTGATGTGAAAAGCATTATTCCTAAAGTCAATATGAAGGATCAAGACTCACGACGAAAAGCAATCAACTCCCATAAAGATCATGGAGAAGTCTATCCGAAAAGACCCTAACAAGGTATGAGGATAAATAGATCCAAGTCCGAAAAGGAGGCGGATCGTTGTATCTCAAAATCCCAATTAGAGATTGAAGAAATAATCATGAAGTCGTGGTCAACAAAGTTGGAGAACCCCTCAAAAGTCTCCAAGTGAAGAAACTCTATTATGATGAGAAGACCATTATCTCAAGAACGTCTCTCGAAGATATGAAGTATGAAGTACATGCCAAATATCGGCCCGAGAAAGGTCTCAAATCGTGAACCAAGTTATGCCAAGATATGAACTTTTTGATATCCCGAGAAGCAGTTTTAAGAGATTTTGTCCTTTAGCTAACTATTGATCAAATCTTCCTACTTTGCTTTCAGCCCTAATAAACTATCGAAATAAGTCCAAAAATGCATCTTCATGATCATTCTAAGACAAAAATAAAATATAAGAGATACAACTAGGAATAAGGGAGTTTAAGCATTTAATTAAGCCATGTGTGTAAGTGTTTGAATTGCTAACTTATAATAACAATGATCTCGTTTTTAAGCTTAGTTTGGGGAACGTGAAACTTGAGGGTGATAAATCTTCGCAGCACCAAAGCCCTAATGTAAGTCATCGATTTCTCTACAAGTTATTTCCATGTAGCTATTTTCAAGTGAAAATGGTTTTCTATCCCTTTGTTACCTTTGAAGTTTTATTTCTTTAATTTTTGTTTAAGTAGTATTTTAAATAAGGCCAAGGTTGATTAATTATGAGAAAAGTGTAAGCTTGCTTTATCACTAAGCATTGCATGAGGGCATGGCAATGGTTAAGTGTAGGGGATTTGATAGGTGTGTAAACACCCATCCTTTTACCACTTAATTCGGGCTAAAACGAGACCAAAACACGTATTTAATATCATTTGTTTGGAATTATGCGTGGTTTTTGTGTTTATTGTGTTTTCAGAGCCAACCGGATGAATATTGAAGAAAACATGGGATTGCACGGGTTTTACTGAAGAAAAAGACTCAAGATAAAGTCTATTGTCCAAGAGATGCAAAAGATTTGAAGTCACTGGGCCTATTCGAAGATTTATCGAAGAAAAGGACCAAAGATGGAAGATTTATATAAGTCGAAGAAACTCAAGTCTATTAAACGAAGAAATTAAAAGACGAGTTGAATTTAATCGACAACAAATCCCGAATCAGAATCGAAAACGGAAACTTTTCTGAAAAGACGAAAAGACAAGAAGCACGGGAGAAAGCCCACTCACCAACCAAAGGACAAGGCTATAAATAGCCTTCCCCTCACACATTTTAGAGCTAGCTTTAAGTTTTTTTCTTTCTTCCTCCCCACTCTTTCTCCTGGTTCGTAGAACACCATCACCACTAGGGTGATTGGTGATTTTTATCTTTAGTTCTTTAATCTTGTAATTTTAATCTTTGTTTCATCTTGTCAAAACATCAATCATTCAATACTAAGTTCTTGTTTAATCTTCCATTTTCATCTTGTTCATCATCATCTTTATCTTCAAGTTCTTAAGTTTTTATTTTCTTGATTTGATCTTCAAAAGTTGTTTGGATTTGTGTTTTTATTAGTGGGATTCGTTGCTTATATTGTCTAAATGATTTGTGTTTAATTTGGTAAATCCTTTTTAAGTATTTGGTTTGATTTTGATTAAAGTTTGTGTTCCGTGTTCTTCGTAAACTGCTACTGTTTCTGGGTTTCAAAATCTTCCGAACCAAGCAAAAAGTTCCGAATGAAAGCTTCATTCGGAAGCTTCCGAACCAAGCACTAAGTTCCGGATCAGTTACTTCCGCATCATTGAGTTCCGAATCAAGCTGAAAGTTCCGCATCAGTTATTTCCGAATCAGAAGTTCCGAATCAACCTATTCATCCGGAAGATTCCGGACCAGTCATAGAGTTCCGAACCAGTCCTTCATTCGGAAGTTTCAAAAACTTCCGAATCAGCAACCTTCATTCGGAAGGTTCCGAATGAGCAAGTTCCGGATGAGTGAATAGTACTTTCCGAATCAGATAGTTCCGAATCAAGGTTTAAAGTTCTGAATCAGTTATTTTTGGGTATTTTAAAGTTACTGTTTTACTATTGTTGTTTTACTATTTCTCTACTCATATTTCACAATTTACATTTTAACTTTAATTTTAATTTGAACTTTAAATTTTAAACCAAGTCTTAGTTAATTATAATTAAAGTAATTGTTTTTGACTTAAACTTTCATTTCCACTTTTTATTAGATTAGAAAACCAAACCCCTTTATTTAGTAACCAAGAACAATCATTCCACTTAAGACCTAGATCAATTCGAGAGGATATCGAGAGAACTAAAATAGAACCCATTGAAAATCATAATATCAGTCCTAAATAGAACCACGGGGGTTATTGAAGAATCACTCAACGTAACCTTTGATGAAACCCCTCCTTCACCCAAGACACCACCATTGGTTTATGATGACTTGGATGAATTAGAAGTAGTTAAAGCCAAAGAGGTTAGAAAAATAGGAGTTGAAGACCTTAATGTTGAAAAGGAAGTAAACATTAAGGAGTCTAGGGATCATACTCTCAATAATATCATTGGTGACTTAAATCAAAGGACCCTAAGATCTCAATTCCAAAACCAAAGCAACTTCTTTTGTTTCGTCTCCTTGATTGAACCAAAGAATGTTAAAGAAGCTTTGACGGATTAAAGTTGGGTCATTGCGATGCAAGAAGAATTGAATCAATTCGTTGCCAATGATGTTTGGGAACTTGTTCCTCCACCTAGAAGTTCTACCATTATAGGAACCAAATGGGTCTTTAGGAATAAGTTAGATGAAAATAGTGTTGTGTCTCGTAACAAGGCTAGACTTGTAGCTCAAGGCTATAATCAACAAGACGGGATTGATTATGACAAGACATATGCACCGGTAGCAAGATTAGAATCCATTAGAATCCTTTTAGCCTACGCTTGTGCCTTAGACTTTAAGCTTCAACAAATAGATGTAAAGAGTGCGTTTCTTAACGGTTTGATCAATGAGGAGGTATATGTGGCTCAACCTACCGGCTTCATTGATTTTGAGAAACCGAATCATGTTTACAAGCTTAAGAAGGCACTTTATGGTCTCAAACAAGCACCCAAAGCTTGGTATGATAGACTTAAAGCGTTTCTTGTTAAACATGAGTATACCATGGGGATGGTAGACAATACGCTCTTTACAAAGAAGAAAGGTCCTCACCTCATAATCGTACAAATATATGTTGATGACATTATATTTGGCTCAACTTGTCAATAATTGTGTGATGACTTTGCTAAAATCATGCATGATGAGTTTGTAATGAGTATGATGGGAGAACTTAACTTCTTTTTAGGACTCCAAATTAAACAAATAGATGATGGTATTTTCTTTAGTCAATCTAAGTACGCTAAAGAAATGCTAAAGAAATTTGGATTAGAAGAATCTAGACCAATGAAGACCCCAATGGCCTCTGATACTAAACTCATCGTAGATGATGATTGTGAGTCGGTAGACAACACCAAATATAGAGGTATGATTGGTAGTTTGTTGTACCTAACAGCAAGTCGACCAGATATCATGTTTAGTGTTTGCCTTTGTGCTCGCTTCCAAGAGGCTCCCAAAACCTCTCACCTCGAAGCGGTTAAGCGTATCTTCCGATACATTAAAGGCACTATACATTTAGGATTATGGTATCCTAAAGGGACCAGCGTAGAAACCATTGTCTACGCAGACTCGGATCATGCAGGAGACTATGTGGACCGGAAAAGCACTAGTGGAGTTTGTACCTTCATGGGTTGTTGTTTAACTACTTGGTTCTCCAAGAAACAAACCGCTCTTGCAATATCCACCACGGAAGCCGAGTATGTGAGTGCCGGAAAAGCATGCCAACAAGCTCTATGGATGAAGCAAGCGCTTGTTGATTACGGGATTTCTCTTGATGATGTTCCCATCATGTGCGATAATAAAGGTGCTATAGACCTTAGCAAGAATCCCGTGCAACATTCGCGAACCAAACACATAGAAATTCGACACCATTTCCTTAGGCATAATGTTCAAAAGGGGAACATTTCAATTGAGAAGGTACCCTCCGAAGACAACTTAGCCGACATCTTCACTAAGCCACTTAAGAGGGAACCTTTTAATTACTTGCGTCTAGGTCTAGGTTTAATGGAACATCTTCCTTAATTACCTTCTTTTCTTTTTGTGTGTTTTTTTACCACTTTGAGTCATTGAGTCTTCCAAACTCTTTTTGAAAAACCCTCTATTCTCCTTTTCAAAATTCTCAAAGACTCTTTCGAAATGGTTGAGAAATGCTTTTTACATTGTTAATTCAATCTAAAAACAATTTTTCATAGATTCTCGCTATTAATCTAGAGCTTACATAATTCATATGTATGATTCTCTCAAACATAGCAAGAACAAGATAGAATCATGGAGGATCATTGTGTCATGACTTAAGGTCTTGTCTTACACACCTCCTACATCGATTTTTTTAATCCATGTATTTTGGTCAAATCTCTATTTGGTAAGTTTGCATATGTTTTCTTTGTATATCTTTGCTTTTAAGCATATCCCTATGATAAGTTAGACTAGAAAAATAAGATTTGCTGAAAAATCTTCCTCCAAACACCAAACACAGCCTTTGTAGGTGGTTCCATATGTGAACCGTGGTGCCTTAGTGATAAGGTACTGCCAGTCATGATAAGGAACCGCATATAGTGCCTTCCTTTTTCGGGTTTTTTTTTGAAACTCCAGATTTGCTCCAACATTTTTGAGAATCTTTGTTTCAAACCCTTTGACCACCCCAAAAATACCTTAAGCATTCCCTATTTAAACCATAAGCATTTTGCCATACTTCACATCCCAAAATGTCTTATTCTCCCAATGAAAGCCTTGAATCTCCTCCATTTTCTCTAATTGCTTTCAATCCCAACTCACCCAAGAACCATTACAATTGAAACTCACCCAAGAACACTCTTAATCACATCCCTCCTACCAAGAATGTTGATTGTGGAACATCTTTTCTTCCACCACCACCCTTTAGTGTTCTTCCTCCTTCTCATGATAATGTCATGCACCATGGAACATATTGTCATTGTTGTCAATATCAACATCTTGCTATGGCACACATCTATGAGGAGTTGAGCTACATCAAGAGTCTCTTAATCAAACCTCCTCTTCACTATGATTATGAGATCTCTAACAAGCCACCACCACCACCCTCTGCCATTACCTTGTCTTTCATATAAGCATTGGTTGCTTATCCACAAGACACCAAATTCAAGCAAATCTAAGAATTCTAGAATAACTAGGATTAGATTTATGCTTTTGGCTTGTTTCTTTTTTCATACATCTTTGTATGATGTTCTTTTAGTAACCTATCTTGGATCTTTGTCTTTATGTTTTCTTCTCTTTTATTTTGTGACCTATTGCTATATCTTATTGGTTGTTTCGTTTGTTCAACTAACCCTTCTATGTAGCTTGTCACCATATCTCGATTCCTCGGTGCCCCAAGCTAGGGGGAGTAAGCGCCAAGGGGGAGTCTTTGCAAAGTCCGTCTCTTCAACACCGACTTGTGCAACCTTTTTGCTTCGACAAAGGGGGAGAAATGAATAAACTCGTCTTCAAAAATCTTGCTTTTGTGTGATTGAGTTTATGTATTTTCGGAATCAAAAAGGGGGAGATTGTTAATGCAATTATGCCTAAAAACGTTACTTGTATTTTTCGGTCTCTCTTAGTTTTGATTACGACAATATGAAAAAACAAGCATTTACGAAAACAACGAAAAACGAATTCTTGAGTTCAAGTATTTTTCATTTTACCCATTTTCACTTAAGGTATGAATAAACAAGTACTAACCTTAATCAAGTGATCAAGTGATTTAATCTTTTCTTAAAACTCACTTTTTATTAAGTGTGACAAGTTTTTATTAAACTTTCTTTTTAAGAAAATGTTTTATTAAATTAATTATTTGAAAATTTGAAAATGGCATATTCTTATTTGATTAGGAATATTCTATCAGGATATTTTTTTAATCCAGATAAGACCTCCACCACTAACGGATAAAAAAGGGAGCGGAGTCTAGGCGGCGGTTCCCTAGTGCCTACGCGGTTCCTTATCGATAAGGAACCGCCGGCTGAGATATGGAACCGTGGCAAGATATATCCGTTGGCCTTTTGTCCTATAAATTATGGACCATTCTCAGCTTTTCAACTCACCTCTTTTGCACATCTATTTCCAGATTCAAACACTCTTCTTTAATCACTCAAATCTTTGATCATTTGTTTGATTACTATTTGTTTAAGAAGTGAATCTTTTTCTTCCATCCCTTCCTCTCCAAGTGCAAAGAGAAGAACACTATCCTTGTGAAGTGTTGAGTCTACCACCAAAGATCCATTGAAGATCTAATCTTATACATTTGTTGTTGTGTCATAGTTGTGAAGATCCAAGTAGTTGTGTCTATTTGGAAGTTGTGTATGTACTAAGTATAGTTGTGTAGATTGGTCCTAGCTACGATTAGGGATCGACTTTTAGCTTAGAGTCGGAAATTGGTTAAGCGACGTGTACGGTTTTCTCCACCATAAGGAGCTTGTTGTGTAGTGAACTCTCGAGGAGTGAGCTTCGTTGCCGAACCACTATAAATCCTTGGTGTTCGTTTTGATCTTTCTTTACCCTTAACTCTTTACATTCTTTATTCTTTGTGCATATATCTTTGTTAGTATTAGTTTAGTTACACTATCATTGTTCATATTGTGCATAAGAAGATTTTACATATTTCCTCAAGCCTAAGTTCTTTTTTGAAAAAGGATTTTTGAAAACCACCTTTTAACAAGTAAATATAAGAAACTATTCAACCCCTACTTCTAGTTTCTACAATTTGTTTTTTTATTAAAATACTAGATTTCCTGAAAATATAAGGCAGATTTATTGTCAACAAGATTTGTTGGGTCGTTCTTATCCCATCAATGACTTGCATTGATATGTGAAAAGTGAAGCTTACAAATTTGTTTACCAACTTTTTGTGGATAAGAACATAACGAGACAAACCGAAAGCAGCAAGTCTTAGATTTATTCTTCATCTCAAGAAGAGCAGATCCAAGGAGCAGCATCAAGAGCATCAGTTCTTTCACGAATTCTATGGCTCATTCATGCCATTAACTACATCAAGGGCTGCATTCATTCCCCCTGTTTTTGTTGCTTTTCCCCATGGTGCATTCATTCCCCCTGTTTGGGTTGTGGATCCCCCTGTTTTTGGTAGAGCGCCCGTGTAACACCCTATTTTGATAAGTGGACCGTTACACGTAATTATGGCGTGTCATCAAAGCATGCAAGGTAATATGTAGTAAAACATACATGACCATAGGGAAAACCGAAATCAAACATCGGTTCCCAAACATAAGCCCAAAACATAAATAAAGTAAATGAACTAGGAAAGACTAGACAAGCATAAGTATATGGCAAAAAGGAGAAGAAGTCTATGGCAGCTTCCATCCTATGCACTTCCTCCAAATGCTCGAGTCCGTCCTTGGGTACCTCCCGTTTTGGGACATGGAAAGGAAAGTAACGGCTGAGCATAACGCTCAGTGCATGGATATATGACATAGTATGAATGGCTGAAACATAAATAAGACTAATAGTAGCGGAAATGTATAAGTCTTGGAAAACCTAGTTGTCTGTCATGTTAACTGGTTTTAGTTATGAAAACATAGCTTATGTTACATATGAAATCTGTATTAGTTAATGTACCAAAAGCCAATATAGGTCATGAGGTCAACAACGTGTACTTGGAGGCGAGACCTCATCATGCAATTAGAGGGGTTGCCTCTAATTAACTGGTAAGTGGGTAGGAGGGATCAGTTCCTTGTGAAGGATGCAAGGCACACACCACATTCACCATGAAACCTTGACTGAAACATGTAACTAGGATGCACCCATACGCCCCACATGATAATATAATAATGTGGCCAAAAGCTGAAAGGGACGCCACGAGCCATCACTCCGCCGTGGTGAAGTCATAACACCAGTGCCTCTAGTGTTATGGTTATGGTACCTCCATAACTAGGTGAACTGGTCATGCATGTACATGGCTAAGGTAACTAATAAAACATAAGCATTTAATCTGCAACTACTGGGGAAAACAGTTGGCTGTATACGGGAAATCCTAATGAAGGAAGAGATTGTCCTTACTGAAGGACGGGAAATCCGTACCTTATGTCAAGTGAACGAAGAAGACGAACGGAAGAGAGTCCTACTTCGATCTCACTAATGCTACATAAATAGTATACGTGTATAAGTATTCTGATTACTGAGTACGTAACTGATTTTATATCGTGTCTTAGCTTGGTTTATATGTTCATGTCATGTGTTACTGATTTTATCGTTATGTTGTGTTTATCATGTATTCTGGTTATTCTGATTAAGTATTACTTGTATTTCTTGTATTATTATACTTGTTGTGTAATAATAAGTAACTTTCTAAAAATAGCAGGTTTCCTAAAATAGAAAGTTTCCAAAAATAGAAAGTTTTGCAAAAATAGAAAGTTTCCAAAATAGATTTACTGCTTAAAATAGATAAGTTTCTAAAAATAGAAAGTTTCCATAAATAGAATTAAGCTGGATTATTAAGCTAATAAGATAAGCTTAAGTTTTATTGATTAATATTCTAAGTCATGTGATTAGTAGTATAGTTTATTAATTAATACATGTAAATTAAATAAATTATATGTTATAGGATTTAATTAAATATAGCATGATTTAATTAAATTAAAGTGTAAATAATACTTAGGTTAAAACATGTATTAATATTTATTATTAATATAACCTAAGTCATGGAAATTAATTAATTACATGTCATGTTTTAATAATTAATTAATTACTTTAGTCTAAATTAAATCATAAAATACTTAGGTTAAAATCATGTATTATTAATAATAATAATTAATTTAAGTCATGTCTAAATTAAATTATTTATATAGCATGTTAAATTAATTTAATTAATCTTGTAAATAAATAAACTTGTAAAAATAATTAACTTGTAAAATTTAGTCGTGAACCGAACCCGTGTTTAAATCTAGACATGTCGTGAATCGGACCGTGAAACCGTTGAACCGGACCAAACAAACACACCCTTAACAGTGGTGAACCAGCTTGGTCGGTTGTCACTGTTTTAGCAAAACAGCCATCGGCTTAAGCCGGTGGTTCCCCTTGGTTCTCGACTAGCCGCTGGCTAAGCAAAGTTCCCACTGGCAGTTAGCCGGTGGTTCCCCCTGCTGCCTCGACTCGTGTTCCCCCTGCTAGACCAAAACAGCCACCGGTCTTTGACGGTGGTGTTCGTGCTGCTGCCGAGACCCAACCAACACCAAACGGTACCCCGACATGCATCGGGGTCCCTTGTTTCTTGCGGCCGAGACACACAAAACCACACCGAGACCACGAGGTCTCGGCTGGTGGTGAATCGAAGACCACCGAGAGCTTCGGCTCTCGGTTTCCTTGCGTCGGCCGAACCAAACACCCCTAAAACATCCATGTTTATTAACCCCCATGATTTAATTAACATGTTTAATTACTAGTTTTTAATAAACTCATGATTTCATGTGTTCTTGATTAATAAAAGAATTAAAAAGAAAAAGTTTAAAGGTTACCAATGCGTGAAACAAAAAGGAATGATAACACGAACGATCTTGCTAGAACTGGATCACCAAAAATCAACAAACACCCCTTCCTTGTGGTGTTCTAATCGGCGGCCAAAGAGGGAGAAAAAGGTGGCTAGGGTTTAGTTATTTTTCTAATCTTCTGTATTATGAAAAATATATTTTCCTTCTTTTCTGTTTTAGCAAAATTTAAAAGTGGGCTTGGCCCCTTTCTTTTGTTCATGTCGCGGGTAGGTGGGGCCCACAAGGGGAAACCCATTGTTTTCCGTGTTCAAATTATTTACGTGTTCTCGTGGTCGTGTTTACGTGATTTATTTATTCCTCTTTCGTGTTATAATATATATTTATGCGTAATCGTAATAATAAATACGTTAATACATAATAATAGGTTCGTGATTATTTACGTTCATGGTTTCATGTTCGTGATTATAATTATTGTTGATAATAACTATCGTGTATTAATATGCTTAACTATTTATCGTGTAATAACACGTACGTAATACTTGTAATTAACATTCGTTAAACGTAAACATGTTATATTAGGAAGGTTTTAATCATGTACGTACCATTATATATGTACTGTTCATGGTAAAAGCATGTGGGTTTTACAAATCTTCCCCCCTAAAAAGAATAATTCGTCCCCGACTTATAGATAAAGTAAACTGAAAGAATATGGACGTGGAACGTGACGTGACTGAAAAAAACATAATTGAATTATGGAATGACGAGAGGATAAAATCCGGATGGAATCGTCCGTTTCCAAGTGGCTTCCCTCTCGGAACGGCTCCTCCACAAAATCTTGACACAAATGATAAATCTTGGTCCTCCTGACCTTGACTTGAAAATACGTAACAGTTCATGGTTATCAACGTAAGATAGATCCCCTGAATTTGATCGAGGGAATAAGGATTAACGTGCAAGGGTAACTGAAATGTTATGACGCAAAATAACCCAACCTAACTGATAATAGTAACGTCTTAGCAATGATGCGCGTGACATACTAAAACGTAGTACGTGAACAATTGTGAACGTGATACGTGAACAATTGTGAACGTGATACGTGGAGATATGGTGAGTGTTATATAAGAAGCATATGATGAACAATGATACATGTAACATATCGTGAACGTGATATGTGAGTGAAATGTCACACGTGATTATGGCGTGTCATTCCATTTACCAAAATGGGGTGTTCAGCCCGCTACTTGAGAACATCATTGTTATTGATTCTTCAATTATCTACATCAATGGGCCACTTACACTCTCATATTTGTGCTACATTGATGATTTTCATCCACAGTGGTTTAAAAACTATTTTCATTCTGTAAGTGAAGCGAGTGTCATTTTGTTTATCAGAAAATACGGACCCTATGAGGAGACTGCTGCTATTGAGACCATTAACATGCTTCAAGTGCTCCGTAGTGCAAGTTGAGAATGATGGAGTTGTAGAAAAATGTACTATAAGATGCTTTTTTTTGAATATGTGTAGAGATATGATGCATCTTATCTAGAGATATGTCGTTATTGAAATGCAATTCAAACCTGGATTCAAAAGTGAATTTAAGAGGAGTTTGTTGAGCTTCAGATTGAGATGGCGAAGTTGATCAGTTATATGGTTTTATCCACCAATGAATAGAACATTTAGCGAGAATCATCTTCAACATGATAATCATTATTGTTTAGTTAAACTTGAGATTAGCGTCATGACACACGACATTAAAGTGTTTAACTCAAACAATTTAAGCGCGGTGCAGCCATACCAACAAAACCACAACCATACTCAGATATGTTTCAGCAGTACTCTAATTTTTTCATAACCAAACATAGTCACTACCACACTTTTGATACATATATAAGACTTTAGAGACACAATAAGTAGGTCTAGCTAGGCGAAACATGAACATAAAGGCATATCAAACTATCAGGTCATTCATACCGCGTAATATGGCATTAAGTTTAAAACCGAAACCAAGAAAAAGACATCAATACATTATAAGCAGGTCACACCAAAAATGTAAATTGCCTGCTATCATTGAAGCTCAGGCTCAACAACATCGCCTAATTCAATGTTTGGTGGGAGGATGAAACCATTAGCTTCCATAGTGTCGAGAATCTATCCAAAAAAATAGTAATGAGTAACTTGCAAACACATTAGAGAACCTTGACAAATTAAAAAAAGAAAGGATTTTTTACCTCTGAACACCTCATCCCAAGTCGAAGTGTAAGCTCATGCTTGACGTGACCAAGTTTTTTAATATCCCGTTTAAGCATATCACATTCGTTAGTATCGATATCACAGTAAAAAGGATCGCCGTGATGGGGCTCAGGTGTCACATTCGTTAGTATCGATATCACAGTAAACATGTTGAAATATATTAAAAATATAAGGGGGTAAAATGAAAATATATCACGGATATCTAGAATAACAAAAAGGAATCTTTTAAGCATTTTTTAATAAAAAAGTACTGTACTTAGTTGAGCATTTTGGGGTTGAGCACTGTCAGTTGAGCATTTTATGGTTAGTTGATTACTTTTTGTTGAGCACTTGTTACTGCAAAGTTGAGCATTTATGGTGGTGGCCATATTTGTCAAAATATTTTGGCTTGACCATCCACTGGATGTCAAGTGCTCAACTTGACCAAATCCGTCTTTTTCCCTTTGCTTAGAGCAAAAAATCATGCTGATAACGTGTTATGAAATTTAGAGAATGAGAGATTAGAGAGAAAGGAGATGCTTATTATCGAGTAGTGATCAAATGATTACAAGGTGTCCCATATTTATATGGGTCTTAAGAGTGTAACATATCACCTTAATTAACAAGTAATTAAATGGCTAATTAACACTCATTACGGTGAACTAGTAGGGTACCCGCACAATGCGACGGCGGGTACCCGACGATTAATTTTGTGATGAACAAATGTTTTTATGTATAATTAATTTTAATAATAACTTAACAAATGAATGACAACTGATAATTAAAATAACCGTAAGCAATAACAACGCAAAGTATTTCAATTTCAAATAATCATTACGAGAGAATGTCTTTCGATTATACATCAGGTACTACCGTAAATGATTGTTGACTTGAAACCCCATTTTTTGGTATGTAGTATAAACTTAGTAGGTTACTTATTTTGCTCGCGTTGGACATGAGTTATTATTTTGGTGTTATATTCTCGTTGGACAAAGAAGGTAGTTGATAGATGTATTTTTATAATCTACTCAATTATGATATTGGCAATATATACTTTCGTTATATAGCTTTTTTTTGTTAAACTTGCCTATTTACTTAATACGGAGTATTTTTACCATTTATTTATCTATTAAAAAACTAACATATATAACCCTTGTTTTTATTTGACTTGTTTTTCTTACATATTCCTTATTGATTTATCTTAGTCCCAGTTTTTGTCCATATGTCGTCAAAAAAAGATGTACTGTCCATATGTCGTCAAAAAAAGATATAGCCACATATAGTTTTATTTATAATTGACAAAATAATTTTAGTTTACTCCTAAAATACATGAAGTGCTTGTTTCTTTTACTAAATTGAGTTTAGTTTTAAAGAAATAATACGATAAATTATTTCTTTGTTTTAGAAAAGCAACATATATTAAAGGAACTAAACAAAAATTAATACAAAGACAATATCATTCCACCTCCTCAACAAGAGTCAGTAGATTGCTTCAATAAAAGTGTTTTTAACAACAGTCGTGCAAATTCCAACTATGGCGTAATGGTGAAATTTAACGGCAAGATTACTTCAAACAAATACAATAAAAGCTATTTAAAAAAAACTTGTACAAGCTCGGATTTATATAAAAAAAGAATGAATCAAAAAATTAATACACCACGCCATTATATGTTTGTATAACAAAAAAAAAGGGTATGAATAACCTGGAAACATGTATGGCTATATAAAAAACCAAAAGAAAACGTATGCATTTAACAAAACAAAACCAAAACGTACGATTGTTACAAAAAAATCAAAAAATGTATACTTATAACAAAAAAGCAAAAAAATAAATAAAAATGTATGGGCTCAACAAATATAAATAAAAGAAATGAATGAATTTAACAAAAAAAGTTATGGATCTAGAAAATTTCAAAACACATGTGAATTTAATAAAAACAAACCATCAAAACAAACGTATCCATCAATAAAAAAATATGGATCTAATAAAAAAACTTAAAAGCAACTTTTGGTGATAGATAGGGTTTCGGTGTTTCGGCAGTGATGGATTATTTTTATTGAAGTAACTGGGAAGGTGTGTTTTTTTTGTGAGAGAATTAAGAGAAATGGTGAGTAAAAAGTTGTGTGTTTTTCCCTTTATATATATTTTGGACATCCGTTACAAAATGGGCCCATTAAAATGGGCTTTAATGTTATGCGTAACTGATGTTTTGAAATTAATCCTAATAATGATTTTACTGAATTGAAGTTAATAAAATTTATTTGTGCAATAAATATAAAAGTAACAACAATCTTTTTATAACAAGAAATGTTAAAGGCTTACAATAATAGAAAATAGCTTAGATCTTTTATAAAGTATTAAGAAAAATATTTATACACAATTGAAATGTTTATAACAAATCAACTAATATTTGTATCTTACTTCTGCACTATCATGCATTTTTCCATTTTCGCTCTTCGATTTGGCTGTTCAAACTCCACTTAGTAATTCTTAACAATATTTTGAGGCACCTATGAGAGTAAATTTTGTCTAACTAAAAACTATCCACTTTCGAGAAGGCGTGTTGTTTTTCGTTACATCATAGAAACTGCTAACATATACAGCATAGTGTAAACATTAAAGCTTTATTAGAGAGAAAGAAATTAACATGTGGTAGCATGTCTATATAGGCCGATGACCAAAAAATGTAATCCATGAGTCTTGCATGCTCAACATATTGGCAGTCTATATACACTTCTATGCAAATAAAAAATAATCTAGTGTACAAATTTTCAGACACACAAATACAAAACGTACTTCAGTTCAAATGAACGAATGACCATATGAACAAAGCGTCTAATACGATTGGAAAGAAAAAGTCGGACCTTTATATCCATACTACCAACATACCTACAACTTGAACTCCGGATAATGGCGATTTCGGACACCTAATTTTTCACCCATTAATGTTCATCGTTACTTTAGGAATATTTTAAAATCTCTTGTATGAAATTTTGAGCTAAGTAACATTGTAAGTTAACCTCTTCAATTAAGCCATATACTTTTTCCAAAATTACGGAAAAACTCTTCAACCAATCGTTCATGTATTGCCAAAATGAAATTAAAACCCAAAACCATTACCAACAATAAGCGAAGGCACCATTTATAAAACATAAAAGTAGACCTAAATTAATTTTAGAGGTAAAGATTGTAATAAACATTATTGTTTAATGATAAAACTCTTCATATTTCAGCCGACATCAATGTGTAATATCATGAACTCTTGATTTTTTTTTTTGAATTTAAGGTTCATATAAAAGTTGGTAGAATCATTATGACTTCAAATTGAATGATTTAAACTTAATTATTATTTTTTCTGTCTTATAATTATTGTTAACTGTTAATTTTTTAAGTTTTTATATTAAAATTTGACTTTATATACTTATTTTTATATTAGATATTATTTAATAAAAATTATATTTATAAAAATACATTGAAAATTCAGTCTATTTATATATTTTGTATCTATATCTATATCTATATATAATAAACAAAAGTTTTTTTGAAACTTGCTTACGTCACTAATTATGTCACTAATGACATCATAAAAGCCACGTGGAACACCAATCTACAATTCTACTTTTATTATTTATGGAAAATGGTTACCTGATTGACAAAAATATAAAATTTATACTGTAAATTACAAATTTTGATCTCTTTCCAGTTTGGAAATAAAGTCATTGGTCTAAAAGTGACGGTAAGTTTTCTTTCAGCGTTATATCTTTATTCTATTAATTGTATGTTCGTATGTGTCATTCTACTCGGTTTTTCAATTCATGTGCTCAAGTCTTTATGTGTGTAATTAAGTGATTATCATGCTACACTAGCTTATCACATGTTCAACCTTTTCTCGATATGACGCATGTATCCACATCGTTTTGCAACGTAATGTAAAGCAATTTATCTTGATACAAATTGTTAAGCATTGCCATTTTATGTTGATTGTATATTTCTATATGCTTGCATATGCGGTATGCCCATGCTAAGAGCTTTTATGTTTCTTCCCTTCTAATAAAAGAGGTGATATAAATTTTGAGGTCATATAGACTAATCTCACGTGGATTATATAAACACATAGTATTGATTGGTACACTGTATTGTTCTATTCATCAAACTTTATGTAACTATGAAAGTATTGTTGATATTTAACTTGTATAAACATATATATTTTCATTCGCACACGCCAAGTGATTGGGCTGCTCCTATATGATATTGGTAAAGTGAACTTGAAATGTTTTAGATGATTTTAGCATTGTCAATTATTAATGTGATGATGATTATTTGTTCGAGTAGAATCAAAGACACGAGAGCGGACAAAGGGAAAAACAACAATGTTGACTTTATGGTCAAACAGATAATTTCTTGAAAAGATGGGTTAAGTCTACATATAGACTACGTACTTTCAAAAAATACTTATATTACGTAATTTATTTTAAGAAATATTAATGTCGTCCATCAAAATTTGTTGGTAACTTGCTAATATAGGTTATATTATCTGTTATCACAAGTAACCATACCTACATGCTTTTATTTTTATTTTTCCCATGTTTTTTTTAAATACATTTTTTTTAAATGTTTCTAAAATGATGACATTTGCCAAACGTGTTTATTTTAGGAGCTATTTTCGTGTTATTTGGACATAAATATCTGGATGTTATCTTTTTTTATTTTTAATAAACTACACAATATTGTTTGAGGTCATTACTACTTTAAGTTTTTATAGTTGTATCATCGTATTGATATTGGAGCACTCACATGTGTTTTCAATCCTTTATGATAGGTGTCTATTCGTATCATCAAATGCAGACAAGATCTTTTTATTTTCGCTTTCAGTTGTTTTGAAAGTTTTCTCTAAATATTTGAAAAGTGGTATTCATTAACTGAAGTATTTGAACTTTGTTTTTCAGACTTTCTATAAGCTATCCGTGATTTATCACGGGTTTAAAAGCTAGTTAAGTTATATATAACACAATAAATAATAGTTAAGGTAAAGTTATAAAATAAAGAGTTCAAAAAGTAACACTAGACAATAATTTTAAGACGAAAGATATATATAAGATAATATTCAGAGATGCTTTATAAAGAGTACATAACGAGTTGCCGACTCTTTTAGGTGTCAAAAATACTGTGTCACTATATACATTTACCATCTCGTTTTGAAAGTCTTTGGACATTTTCTGACACTCAGCGTGTCACTAAAGACTTTCTTTTTTTAGTGCAACAATAATAATTTGCGAAAAATATCCCATTTATATGTCTCGTCCTATTAATCGAATGATTTTTTTTTTTTTTTTGAGTCGATCAGTTTTTTGTGGTGTTTGGGCCCATTTTTTTGTATTTATCAATCAACGACTTCTGTTTGTTTCTAGGGCCACGTTTTAACTCTCTCAAACACCAGTCGTTATACTAGCATATGAATAATGAGTCATTTGCTTCTAAAGATAGCAAATGAGAGGATCAAATCAAAGATGAAAGTGCGGTGATTAAATCAACTTCAACAAGAATGGTGATAGATGAGAATGGGTACGTGTGTGAACGAAGTTATCAAGCAATTTTAATTTGATAAATCAACTGAAAAGAAAAAACTGCTCTCAGACTAATTATTTCATGTTTGTGAATTTATATTAAGGAGGAAGAGATACATTGATCAATTCGAATGCATGAACACATACAATTATTCATGTAGAACATTTCAACTATCACACTATTAAACTCCAACGTTGTTTTATATAATGTTCTAGGTTAAACGAATCAATCAGAATCAAAGCTAGTCAAAGTTTAACTGGGATGGCAAGTAGAGGTAGGTTCTTTTCTAAAGTAAACCCAAACTTATCAGTCATGTCCATATCTTGTGGCCTAACTCCCCCTTCAATCTTCCAGTCGAAATTGTGAATCAAAGACCCCAACATCAAATGCAACATTCTATGAGCAAGAGGCAATCCAGGACACATCCTTCTTCCGGTTCCAAATGGAATGTACTCAAAATCTTGACCTTTGTAGTCGATTTTAACACCTAGAAACCTTTCTGGTTCGAACATTTGTGGGTTTGGCCATACGTCCGAGTCTTGGCCCATAGCCCACATGTTACACAAGACTTGTGCATCTTTCGGGATCATGTAGCCTTGGACCTTGACATCTGATATGGCTCTATGTGGGACTAGAAACGTGACAGGGGGATGCAAACGAAGAGTTTCTTTAATGACGGCTTGTAAATACGGCAATCTAGAGATGTTTGATTCATCTATAGGTCCATCTTGATTTCCCATTAGTTCCTTAAGCTCGGATTGGGCTTTTGACATTTTCTCAGGGTTGCGGATTAGCTCAGCCATAGCCCATTCAAATGTGCTTGATGTTGTGTCAGTTCCGGCTGTAAATAGATCCTGCACAACAGATTTTGTCATAAATATATGAAACTGATATGTAATTCGATATTACGATGATTTTTTCCACGAAAATAGACTATTGGTCTAGCAATATCTATCCAAATATATTGTTCTATACGTATAAAGAAAGACTTACAAAGAACAATACTCGCATGTCGTCAAGAGTAATTGACGATTTCTCATCTCGGCTAATGTCCAATAGCAAATCCGTAAGATCATTGTTTAATGAAGGTGCATCAGATGCCCTTTTCGCTCTTGCCTCTAATCGGTTATTGATATGTTTCTCAAATATCTCCATCAGCTTCCCGCTAATAAGATTCGCTTTCTTCAGCAAGCCGTGAGGATCCAGAGGACGCAGTACAGGAAAGAAATCGGCTAGATTAGGAGTTCCACCAACTTCCATTAATGCACACACGAGATCTTTAAACTGCTCAGCTGAAACCGAATCATGTTGAGCTAAATCAATGGAAAAGATAAAGTTCGAGAGAACATTAAGAGCTGTTGTAGCTGCAGTTTGACCAATGTTTACTGCTTTCCGAATCCTACTGCAGTCTTGGATATAATTAAGAAGCTCTTGAACCTTTTTCTTGCGTAAATCCTGACTAGAATCAAGCTGGCGTACAGAAAATAACTGTTCTTTCGATATTCTTCTAAGATTTCGCCATTTATCCCCAACCGGCAACCAAACCATTGAGTTTTTTTCGAGGTTTTGTGTGTAACTGTAAGCAGCATAGGGGATATATCTACTAGAGAGAGATATATCGTGTTTGGAAAAGAGCTCTTGCACGATTTCACGCGATGAAACAACAATTGTGGTGGTGCTACCAAGCTTGAGGGACATTAAAGGTCCATAAGTTTTGGAAAGTGCGGCAAGCGAGTGGTGTGGTTTGTTTCCAAGTTTAAAGATGTTTCCAATGATCGGAACTGGGTAAGGGCCAGGCGGTAGTCGGGTGGAATTGCCCAATTTTCGGTTGCGCGATAGCGTAGTAAAAATGTATAAGATGGAAACGATGAAGAGTGAGATGTAAAGCATTGTGGAGTCCATTTAATTTCCTACAATGATTTTTATGCATGTAAGCCATATTGATACTCTGTATAGATTATATAGTTACATTGGTGGTTCTTTTGGTTACGATCGACAATAATTGATGAAGACTTGAGGCTATGATAAATGTACATGTGAAACTGTTGTTCAAGCACGTGTCATAAAATTTACAAGGTGAGAACAAAATGACATATAATACAAAATTTTATGTTTAATTATATATATCTACTACATATAAAATAGATTAATATCTCTCTCCTCATTTAATATTAAATAGTTTAACTCTTAAATCTTATAGTACAATTATAAAATGTACAAAATTTAACTTTAAGTAATACAACTTATGAAACTTATGTTACAAATCATCCATTTATTAAATATCTTTTAAATTTTAAATGTAATTAATACATATAATAAAACATAATATATAAGTGCAAACAAATTAAATACGCCCATTAATGTTATTTTTAAAACAAATTAAAATAAAAAAATATATCTATACTACATATAAACAATTTATGCAACCTCTCCTCCATAAATGCACAAAATTTAGGGGGTGTTTGTATAAGCTTATAAGCTTATATGTCAAAACTAAGTGTTTGGTTAAACTTATCTAAGTAAGCTCATAAACTTATATATGGGGATTTGGTAAGCCCAAAATTTGTGACTTTTATAACAAATTATTGACTTATATAACCATAATATATAAAAAGACATTTATACACACATTTAATAACTACATCGTTTCATATTCATATATTTTTTTGTCATTTTACCTTATTAATTTTGATAAGCTAAACTAAACACTAAACATAGCTTATAAGCTTATGATATATGAACCATAAGTGGCTTATATGACATAAGCTTAAACCAAACTCATAAGCTTAACCAAACACCCCCTTGAGTTATACAACTAAAAAACATGATGTACATCATTTTAATGCACCAACTCAAATATGATTTACGTAATATAAGTTCAAAAGCCAAATATACAACTGTTTTAGTATACAATAATTACAAAAAAAAAATCATAATCATCACTTTTCTAAATTTAATTTTAATTAATACATGTTATAAAGCTTTTAATTAATACATGTTATAAAACGGATCATACTATTCCTACACTAATTTCACTATTTGTACCTTAGTCAAACTTCTTATTCATCGAAAAACTTAAAACATAATTAATTTGCACGTAAAACAAAAGCTAACCAAAAAAAGTTACCAACTTTCTTAAGTATTTTAAAATTAAAACATAATAATTACTGTATATTTAACTATTCGACATATACACGTAAATGACGTAATGATAGATATACGTTTCTAAATTGAATGAAGATCTGGAACGCAACATATTCTAGAAACCTTCATTCGAGCAATGTTTGGATAACCTAGATTAACTTTTAGTAAACAATATTTTGCTTATACCGTGACAATAACTTAAAAACATGAATTTTTTTTGTTATAATTAGTTAAAGCAATAGCATTACTACACCTTATGTGCGACTTTATTGGCGAATAAAAAGAGAATGAATCAAGTAAAACACTCAGAAAAACTAACTACGTATTCATGTTACACATTGGTAGCGAAAAAAGAATAATTAAAATTTCAAATAAGAACAAAATAACTAAAATTTTATTTAAAAAAAGTCGACGGATATTAACAAATAATATGTAAAACTCATACGTGCATAAGTATTTTACCTATTTAATTTATAAACTTTAATATAATTTTATAGAATAATATTAACATTACAAACGACGAATTTATTAATTTTCACGATATTTAACTTTTAAATTTTTTTATTTAAATTGTGAGTTTGATGATTAATAATTAAGAAATTACTATTGAGAATAAAAATATCGATAATAAAGAGTATAAAATTCGAACAATATAATCAAACATATAAATATTAAGTGTTTATAAAAAACACATAATTTACATAAAATCGGAATAACAAATTAATTAGTTTATTTTTTATTTCTAACTCTTGTAGGTTCACAGGTATTAAACTATGTATAATCATAAAGATTAATTTAGATAATTATGTGAAAATTTAATGAAAAACTAAAAATATTATTTAATGACAAATTGACAAGTATAAAACGAAGTAATTAAGATGCTTTAATTAATACTCAAAATACATTAGTGATTAATCATAGTTAAGATGTTTTAATTATTAGTCAATATACATTAATGATTACTAATATAATAAATATAGGTACATCTAGTGAAAATAATAGGTATATATGTTATAAATACACATTAATTAATATATATAACACTTTAATTACCAATATTTTAAAATACCCCTAAATTGAATAATACATCTTGTTATGCATATTGTACAACTATTAAAACACAAAAAAAATCTTCATATAACTTACAAGTTGATGGTACATATGGTTTTAAAATTGGATCAGATCAACGGGTTTAATCGAAAATTGGATAAAATCGGTCAAAACCTATGCAAATAAGCGAATTGGGTTTGACTGAAATCATTTTTTATTACTTTTCTCTGATAAATCCACTAGTACAAAAATGGGTTTCGGTCACACATACCGAATTTCGTGTAGTCACAAATAATTCTTTTTTACTGAATTCGCCAGTCATAAATAAACGGCCACACTTGAAGTCAGTTTGCATGACCATTTCGTATTTTGTTTGTCACGCATACGAATATTTACGTGACTAGGACTAACAAATGCTTTTTGGATGACTCGTTAGTCACTCAATAATTTGAGAGTATTACCGAATCAAAGTCTGGTTCATACATGTGTGACAAATATTTGTCATACACACATTGAATGTGACCAAAAATCATATATGGTCACATAGACTTATTTTACAAGTGACAAATAGATAAACAAGGTTGTCACCACATTATTTTAATGTGACTAGTATATTTTGTTAAATGTTAACCACACATGAATTTTGTGTGTGTGACAAATTGAAAGTAGGTATTAAAACATTTGCCACTATATTTATTTAAATGCGACAAATATTTTACGATTACTTGAAGACTATGATCAAATATAATACATGATCATATTAAATCGTCAAACAATTATGTGACTATATGTTTGCCAATAGTCACAACATTTGAGAAATGTGTATCTAAATTATACTTATGGTCACATTATAATGGGATTATCTATGACCAACACTTTGAAAACGTCACACAGTAAAATATTCATGTGACAAATGTTTAGAACCAAATGTAATCTCAATTTTCACTAATGTTAATATTAGTCACATATTTAGAACCAAATATTCATGTGACAGACTGGTTAAGTGTGTTAGTGTTTGAATGGAAGGTCTAGGGTTCGAGTTCTAGACCTTGTTTGTTGCTATTTTTTTTAAAACACAATAAGCCCCAAAAACACAGAAAGCACACACTTTCTACACGCCCAATGAGAATGCTAATTCTTGGAACTTCACAAAAATTAATTACATGCATGAATATGCATTAGATGTTGGCATGTAGGCTGCTGACTCTTTGTATTTCATCCTTGGTTAAGTAATGAAATTAATAATAACAAAACATAACAAACACTTGATTATCAGCATTTTAAGAATTAAAAAAATGGCTTCTTCATCAAAAAGAACATTTTATGCTGCTTTTGAAGATACCAGTGCAGTAGAAAATAAGTTTGTATCATTATTTATTTTGTTAACGTTGTATCTTTGTTATCATTTAGTACTAATAATCTCATATGTTCTTTTCAGGAAACCTTGTGTGGTGCCCAAAGTAAAATCTAATGCAGATGGAGATTTCCTTGTTCTTTGTCCTTACAATGATCCATATGAAGAGTACGATTGCTATGTTGAGGAAGCTTACGAACACCAAAAATAGAAGCTGGAAGACGAAGAGAATGCCCGACTGGAACAACAACGCCAGAGGGAGGAAGCTGCTTCCTTAAGAAGGAGGCAACAGGAGCAAGAACAACGCGAGAGGGAGGAAGCTGCTTCCTTTAGAAGGAGGCAAGAGGAAAAGCGCCAGAGGGAGGAAGCGTATAGGAGGCAACTGAAGGAAGAAGGTCAAATCATTGATGATGATGTTTATTTTTCTGAGCATGAAATTGAAGAAGACGAAGACGAGTTCAAAGAGGCTTTAGATTACGATGAACTTCATTTGGCTTTTGACCCAGAAAAATCTCCAAAGTTTGATTAGTTAGAGAAACAAAATGTTTGTTTTTATTTAAAAATTGTAATCCTTTAGTATTATTGAATTGAATTTTTGTTTGATCAGTTTTCACCTTGTCTTATTTTTATTTTACTTCAGTCATTTCAAAATTTTCATTTTCAGTTTGATTAATAATTAAGCACATTGTTTGAACAAATTAGTTGTTTATGGGAAATTAGACACGAATTGGAATAAATACTTGGGAGGACTAGTGAAAATAGATTAAAAAGATAAAAAAATCTTAACTTGTGCTTGACTAGATAATGATTAAAAACGAAATAAGCTGAAACAGGCAGCTTTTCAAGAAAATACTCAATATTAGCTTAGTTCTGAGTGAAGAATGGCCTAGCAGTATTGTTACAAACATATGCTCAAAAGATTAAGGCAAGAGCCTAACAACTTTCTATCCAATTGGAAAATAATTGTAGATGTAATAGCAAAAACTTAAAAGAACCTTAGAGTTAAGCTAAGTCGAAAACATAAACTGCTCAAAGCTTAATTAGTTTTGCGGGAGAAGGCGGGAAAAAAATTGGGTTATAAGATCCATTGAAGTGGAAAGCCTTAACCGGATGTGTAACAGGTAACTTTGACACAAAAATCTTGGTTATATGTGTTATGCATCTATGATTATACAACTCACAACATGAATAAATAAAATACAAGATGAACCATGTTTACATCCATGAAATACGAGTCTAATTTCATAATATTGATGATAATATTACAGGTTCATACAAAATGTGAATGACAACATATTTGCATTCCAAAAAATAATGTATACACCCATCCATGCAGATTAGTGTTTAAAACTGTTTACATAAACTATACCTACACATAACCGAAATAGTCTAAAGAAGATTCATCAGAAACATCCATAAAACATAGATAACAAGTTCTTCCATAGCCTACCCCCTATAGGTTCCTCCATAGCCTACCCCCTCTTCCTTTTTCCTAGCTTTGTTTCAAATTCTTCCAATGGGGGCCTTCCTTTTCCCTTGCTAACACTTGGACTGACAATCTGTATGGATGATCCACTCGCCTTGCCTACAGTCTGACTGGATGAGCCAATAGCTTTGCCTTTCTTCTTGGACGATGAATTAGTCTCTCCCCAAGTCTCGTCCGAACTACAATCCTCTGCAGAGGTGCTGGAATACTTGGAAGGTTCATCCTGGTCATCATGAAATGGGTGCTAGAAGTCTTTAGTGTTAACATGATCAAAGCTTTCATCTAATGACAAAAATCTTCCTCAGAGCTTTGATGAGATGGCATTTATATATGATCTCATCGTTCTTTTCGGGCTTTAAAATGCATAAAAATGTCATAAAATACCATATATATGCTTGTATTTGTTTACTTGTGTATTTTAGGTATGGATATCGTGAAAAAGACAAAAGATCACAAGAAACAAGGAAAAAAGGACACGAGAAACGAAGCCGTACAAAGAACCGGACCCTAGTTCATGAATTATCCAAGATTTACCCTTAAGACTTGAAGATATGCAAGATTGATCCTCAAACAATGAAGAAATGACACTTAAAACCCTTGTGAATTCATAATTACAAGTTTGGTCCTTTAAGTTTGTCAAAATTGCAAAAAGGTCCTTCAACTTTGAAGAAATGGCAAGATTAGTCCCTCATCAAATCTAATTTGTCAAATATGGTCCCTCATGAAGTCAAAGATACAATGAAGACCTTTGAAGACCAATAAAGTCCAAATTCAGTCCCTCAATTATGGGAAAATGGCAAAAACAACCCTTTAAACCCTTTCACCAAAGTTTTGTGGCAAAACTATAAACTTGGAAAGTTTATTAACAAAGGAAAACGGTTTTGAAGGCTTAAAAGCTTGTTTTACCATATTTCTGAAAACACAAGGGCCAAACATGTGCAAGTGAAACATTTGAAAAGAAAATGCGCCAAACAACTAAACAATCCACCAAAACCGGATCAAAGTTACCACTGTAGCACGTGATGAACCCAGAATTACCACTCACTTAACCAAAGGGTAAAATGAAATTACCTTGGCACATGTGTGATTCACACATGTAGAAACCCATCCCAACAACAAAACCCTCAATCCCATTACCCATTGGACCCCACACTCAACCTCCTCCACCGAAGAAAACACAACTTTCTCTCCAAGTAATCTGACGTGTCAAGATCAACAGCTAAGAGTCATAGCTTAACTCCAAAGCTAAAATGAACGTCCTTAATCATTTTGGACAGCTCATATCAAGGATTCATCTAGAAGCACTCAAGGATAATTTGGGATTCACATCTAGGGTTTATGAATAGTGTTAGGTTAGCATTTGCCTATAAAAGGAGACCTCAACCTGTGAGAGTCCCTTTGTTCCAGATTTTGGCTATAATCTTTGTAATTCCTTTCTATTTAAATAAAATTTGAATTTCCAAAAAATTGAGAAATCTCTTTTGTGTTTATTAAAAGTTGGTGTTTGAATAGCTGAAATCTGTGTTCCATTTGATCTCTTAGACCTTCCTTAATCTTGTGGTTAAGGCACGTCTATGTTTATAAGGTTTTCAAAGGTTCAAAAACCTTGAAATCCTTGTTACTGTTTTGGTTATTCTCTTGTACTAACCCTTAGCCAAAGGCCTTAAGCTCCTTCAATCTTCTTGACACCAAGCCTGAGAAGAGTTTTGAGCTCTTGGTTGAGTTGTTTGCTCATTTATGTTGAAGAAATATCATAATCAAAACCTTGTTCTGCTTTGAACATCAGCATGTTTTGATCTTCCTTTTTTAAGAACCTTGGTCTTGTTCTAGTTGTTGAACAGGGTCCAAGGAGCATAGCTGGTCCTCCTAGGATGTTGTGGAGGACATGTATAATCCCTTGTTTAAGTTTCCTCTAAATATTTCATATTATTGCCTGTTTTGGATTTTGTGCTTTGATTTTGTGTTCTTGTGTTTGAGGTTGTGATTTTAGTGTTTGAATCTGTTAGTTGTCACCTAGGAAGTGTTTTTGATTCATAAAATCAGTAGGTTATTAGTTAAAATCACAAGTTGCTTTGAAAAATGGTAGATTAAGGGTTGTTTGGTATAACAGCCTGTTTTGGATTTGTGCTATTTTGAGTTGGTGCTTTGTGTTGCTTTGTGTTGGAACAAATCTCATAAGTGCTAAGTGACATTTATCTGCAAGCTTTGAGCATATAAACACCTAGATCCTAAAATAGGCTCTAAAATCTTGTATACTTGTTGAAATTGGTTGTGGTTTAAGGGACACCAAGATCTAATCATATACTAGGGTTAACAAGTGATTAAACCTAGTTATTTAAACCAGGGAAGTAGGATTTGATTGTTGAAATTGAGTCTTTGGTCATTTATATCAGCAAAGTGTGCTATTGTTCTTGAAGTTCATATCAGCAAGTGTAATCTGCTTTGATCTTGTTCCATACTTTGATTCAGTGATTGATTTAAGTTTGTTTGTGCTTAATCATAGTTTACATAGCTTGCGAATGCATCTGGTTGAATTTGGAGTGCTTATTCTAGCTTATAACTGCTTAAGTGTTCATAACTGCTTAAATTCCATGTCTGTGCTAGATCTGAGCATTGTTTGATTTTTCTGTGCTAATTGGTGATACTGAAGTGTGTTTTATGCTTGATTGTGACTCCTTGTGATTAACTGATCACTTGGGTGCCCTTGTCTTCCAATAAAACATACATAATCTCTCTAAAAATCCAGGTCAAATAGTCAAGGCAGTGGGAACCAGTTCCTACTAAAAGTTCCCCCTGCTAGTGTTAATTGGACATAAGCTTATCAATAAGATGTTCTAGCTTATTTTAACCAGTAAAAACTTGGATTTTGTAATAGGTGCTCATTATTTGACCCATTTGTTCATACTGGAGCATTTGTCGGGTTGACTTTAGGGTTTGACTAGAAAACCAACTTAATTGACTTTTTCATAAGTGCTTATTGGCTTATTCCAGCTTATTGGTTTTTCTTATTGGATTTTGGTTGATTGATTTGGCTTATTGAAGTCATTTGAAACATTTTGCAAGTTGAATCAAGTCCTGAGGTGCCATAGAACTAAAACCCGACTATTTTGTCTTTTAGTGGATTTGTACTTTGCTTATTTCTGGCTTATTGAGTGTGCTTTTTTAAAATTTCTTTTTACAGATCTCTTTAGTATCCCAAAAGAAGGTTGTGTGTCAAATTAGAGCTTATGGCATTAGCTTATTGCTTAATGGGCTTATTGGCCCAATAAGGATAAGCTGTTTGTTCATTAAGCTGTGATAAGCTCACTTTTAGCTTTTGGGCCTTCAGAGTTTTGTGTTTAGAATTGAATTTTGAGTCAGATAGTGCTTTTCCAAGTCATTTGGGCTTATTTTGACTTTTTGGGCTAAAAAGCCCAATAAGCTTGACTGTTTTTTATTCTAGCCCATTTGGTGGCCCAATAGGGGTATTCTGGTTATTTCACTTTCATTTTCTGATTATTTAGGTTAAAACAAACTAGTTTGCAAGTTTTTAGAATTTTTTATAATTTTTGGATTTTTAATATTATTTTAATATTATTTTATTATTATTTTTCAAATTTCACATTTTTTCACTTTTTTTATTTTTCTTAGCTTAAATACATTAAAATAGGATTTTTGCAGCTTTTAGATTAATTTTATCATCTTTAGATTAATTTTTATAATTATTTGAAGTTTTAATAGTTCTTAAATCATTTTAAATAGTTTTTATTAGTTTGAAATTTTCTAAAACTATTTTTTAATCTTTTAGATCATTTTAGAGGTTTACCAATTAAAAAATCTTTATTTGGGCTTTTTGATAATTAATTTGATTTTTAGGGCTTTAATTAGCATTTAAAAATTAAATATTTAATTAATTAAAAGGTTTGAAAAAGTTTTGATCATTGGTAAACTCTTAGTTTATTTATTTTGATTTTTGGTGAATTTTTGGTAATTTTTGGATTTAATTTTTATTTTTGCTCATTTTACGGTTTTACGTGTAGTCGTAGTAGTAATTAATTTCACGTCCTCGTCATCCTCTTTTCTCATCCCCTTCTAAATAATATTAATCTCAAATCTTGCTACATTTTAGTCACACACATATACCTCCTTGGGAAACGAACTTTCACTTCACCTTAGGGTCATAAGTGCTTGATTTTCTTAAATCATCACTTAATACTTACCGCTCATATACGCTCTTTTTCCTAAAAGACGTGTTTTACAACAATCATTTTGGCGCCGCTGCCGGGGAGGTGTGTCGTGATTAATTTGTCTTGTTGTTTTTAATATTAACCATAAAAAGTATTTGTATTAGTAGAAATCTACTAATACGTATTATCGGTTTTTTGTTTTTTCTTGTGAAATTATTATTACTATATTGTATTAAGTATCACAATCAATACAAAATATCTCCAAAAGTGTGAAAACACAACCTTAATTGGGATTTGATCTCCTAATTATGATATTCGAATCTCAAACAAAAAGAAAAAGGCAAAAATAGATAAATACTTTCGTGAAGCTCGATTTTGAAAAATACAAACTATAAGGTGGGTATAAGGCGGGTATTATAAAATATACCCTAAGGAAAAAAGGCTCTTAAGTGCTTCGCGCCGCCTCGTTTCCCCGCTTGCTTGTGGGTATTTTGAAATTGAAGGCTAATCGAGGGTTTTGTCGCCCAAAGTATTATTACGTATAATATATTTGCTTGGTTTTCTTTGTGATTAAACCCTCTTGAACAATTTGGTTTTCACCAAAGTTCTAAAGTCATTCGAAGGCGTTCACTCCACGTGATCGTTTTCATTTTTTTGAGGCTTCTTTAATCAAGAGTTTGATTCGAGGAGAGATTTGGTAGATTGTTGTCTACGAAGATACACCAAAATTCAAAAAAATAAATATAAAAACAATCAAAAACAATCAAAAACACAAAAAAATTGAAAATTCACAAAACACCCAAAAAGAATCTTCTTTGCTCACCTCCCATTCTTCGTGAAGTTTATGATCACTCGTAATCAAGCAAAACGAGCTCGTAAATGTCTTCAAAAGCAAGCAAATCAAGAGACGTTGATTGAAGAACAAACTACAATTGTTGAACCTATTGTAGAACAAGAAGTCGTCATGGCTAATCGTACTATGATGGAGTTGCTTCAAGCACCCACCGAGGGTTTTGGAGAGGCCATTTAATTCCCGCTATCCTTGCGGAGAATTTCGAGATTAAGACGGGTTTAATGTCGATGTTGCAAGCTAATAAGTTTAGAGGTCATGAAAAAGACAACCCGCATTATCACATTAGGAATTTTAATCGTCTCACCGCTACTAGCAAGTTTAAGGATGTTCCACATGACGCCATTAAGATGATGTTGTTTCCATACTCGTTAGATGGACCCGCTAAAATTTGGCTTGAGAAAGAACCGCCAAATTCAATTTTGACATGGGGTGATCTCGTTTCTTAGTTTGTGAACAAATTTTTTCCACCATCTAAAACAACACATTTGAAAAATGAGATTTCAAGATTTGTACAACGAAATAATGAAAGTTTTTCAATGGCATGGGAACGCTTTAAAAAAATGTTACATGAATGTCCACACTATGATTTTTCGAAATTACATCAAGTTGATACTTTTTATAATGGGCTTAATGATCATGAACGAGATTACTTGAATGCCGCCGCGGGTGGTAATTTTTTGTGCAAAACGACCGATGAAGCTTTAAAGATTATCGAGAATAGATCTAAGGTTTATAGCCCTCGTAACACACCGAGTGTTGCCAATTTGGGTTCGTCATCGTCGTCATCGTCTCGTAGCATTAATGCCTTACATGATGAAGCTAATGAGGAAAATCGGTTTTTCGATAGATTTGCTAATCTTATGACTCATTGGAAAGCTCAAGAGGCTTTGAATTCCGCTTCGGTTAAAGCGGTTGAAAAGAGTTGTTTGTCTTGTGGTGGAGCTCATGATCTTTCCGAGTGCATTACCGCCGGTGGTAACACTTCGAGTGCTTACATAGCAACGGGAACTTATAACCAAAACGGCCAAGGTTCCCGCCCAAATCAAGCTCCACCAAATCAAAATGCTAATAACTATCGAAACAACAATCAAGGTGGTAATTATCAAGGCAATTCACGTAACTACAACAAAGGGAATTATCAAAGTGGGAATGGACAAGTCACTAATCAAAACCAAAACCGTGATTTTCAAAACACTACACAAGGTTTTCAAAATGCTCACACTAAAAATCTTCAAGGAGAATTTTTGGATTATGCTAAAGCAAATGATGCTAAATTTGATAACATTCAACGTGAGATGATTAGCTTAAGATCCGAGTTGAAAACGAGCTTAAAAACGAACTTGCTAATGAACTTAAAACTCATGCTAATAAAATGGAGGGAAATGTTCAACGTCTTCAACAAAATCAACAAAAGATGGAACAAGGACAACATGAGATTAAGCAAGAATTGTTAAAAGCGGATTTAAGGCAATCAAAATTTGAAGACCGAATGGCAAAAATGTTTGAAGCAATCATGTGTAAACCCTCTTCCTCGGGTGGTCTTCCTAGTGATACCATTGCAAACCCGAAGGGAGAAATGAAGGTTCTTACTACACGAAGTGGTAAAACTTTCAAGCAACCAATCTATCGTCCAAGTACTTCTACGGAGAAGGAAATCGAGAAAGAGCCCGAGGTGATGGTCAAAAAGGAGCATATTACAATCCCAAGAAGTACCGCTCATATCACACCTACGGTTGAACCAATACCAATCATGGAACCCGAGTTTCCAAGGCCGTTGCCTAATGTCCAACCCACACCACCCTTACCTTACCCTTCGAGACGAAACAAAGAGAAAATGCAAGAACGTAACAAACAACAAATCGAGCTTTTTATAAAAATGTTTCAACAAGTACATTTTGATGTGAGTTTAGCCGACGCGTTGTTATATATGCCTCGTTTCGCTTCCACTTTTAAAAGTATGATGAGCGACAAGGAAAAGCTTTCAAAGCTTGCTAATTGTTCTTCGGTTTATCTTGACCGCATACCGAAAAAGTTGGTGACCCCGGAAAGTTTCTCATTCCTTGTGACATACAAGATATGAAAGAATGCCTCGCCTTGGCCGATCTTGGTGCGAGCATTCATTTGATGCCATTTTCCATTTGGAAATCGCTTTCGCTTCCGGCTCTTACTCCTTCGAACATGTCTATCGAGATGGCCGATCATTCTACGATCTTAGCATGTGGAGTAGCCGCAGATGTATTCGTGAAAGTGGGGACGTTCTACTATCCCGTTGATTTTATAGTAGTTGACATCCCCGCGGATCCTCAAGTTCCTCTAATTTTAGGTCGTCCATTTTGAGACACCTCGAGATCGTTATCGACGTTCATGCAAGAACTATCACTTTGAGATTCAACGAAGAGGAACTTGTTATAAACGCTACTCAAAACTCGAAACCTTCTCATGTTTATGAAATCGCTACCATAAATCACATTGACTTAGTTGATGTGGTTTGCGATGAGTTTTCACAAGAAGTGTTAGGTTTTTCCGATAGCTCGTCAAGTGGCGATCCCACTATTTTGGATCCAATTCTTGCTAATTCTACACCAAATCTCACTCCATTCCAAGGAGGCGATTTTACTTCAAATGAAATCGACAAGGAAGATGAGGTGTTGATTAGTGATGATACTTCTATTCCACCATTTCTTCCGCCGATGGAAGTTATGAGTGTTGAACCAAACTCTTCAATCGAGGAACCACCTATCCTTGGATTGAAAGATCTTCCTTCTCACCTTGAATACGCATTCTTGGAAGGTGATGACAAGTTACCGGTTATTATTGCAAGAGGTCTTGCTAATGATGAAAAAACCGAGCTCTTGAAAGTTCTTAAAGCTCATAAAGGGGCAATTGCGTGGAAAATTTCCGACATTAAGGGTATTGACCCAAAATTTTGTACTCACAAGATTTTAATGGAGGAGGACTACAAACCCGCAATTCAAAGTCAAAGAAGGGTGAATCCCAAAATTCACGATGTCATTAAAAAGGAAGTTTTGAAACTCCTTGACGCGGGAATGATTTATCCTATCTCCGATAGCCCATGGGTGAGCCCAATCCATTGTGTCCCTAAAAAGGGAGGAATGACCGTTGTGCCTAATGAAAACAACGAGTTAATTCCCACTCGTGTTGTGACCAGTTGGAGGGTGTGTATTGACTACCGAAAATTAAATGACGTCACTCGTAAAGACCACTTTCCTTTGCCCTTCATGGATCAAATGTTGGAGCGACTCGTGGGAAATGAATTCTATTGCTTATTAGATGGTTTTTCCGGTTACTTTCAAATCCCTATCGACCCTCGTGATCAAGAGAAGACTACGTTTACGTGTCCTTATGGAACGTTTTCTTATCGTAGGATGCCTTTCGGACTTTATAATGCACCGGGTACGTTTCAACGGTGTAAGATGGCAATTTTTCGCGATATGATCGAGAAGTCAATGGAAGTGTTTATGGATGACTTTTCGGTGTTTGGCAATTCGTTCACGTCATGTTTATCTAATCTCGAGCAAATGTTAAAACGTTGTGAAGAAACCAATCTTGTGCTTAATTGGGAAAAATGTCATTTCATGTGTAAACAAGGAATCGTCTTAGGACATAAGGTCTCTAAAGCGGGGATTGAGGTCGATAAAGCTAAGGTAGACGTCATCGCCAAGTTACCTCATCCCAAAACTGTTAAGGGAGTTAGGAGTTTCCTAGGCCACGCGGGATTTTATCGTCGTTTCATCAAAGACTTTTCGAAAATCTCTCGACCTATGACACACCTTCTCGAGAAGGATGCTCCTTTTAATTTCAATGAGGATTGTGTTAGAGCTTTCGAAACTCTTAAAAGGAAACTTACCGAAGCTCCCATTCTTGTTGCTCCTAATTGAGAATTACCCTTTGAAATCATGTGCGATGCAAGTGATTATGCTATAGGGGCCGTCTTAGTGCAACGCTATGAAAAGCATTTCCGTCCTATCCATTATGCTAGTAAGACGATGACCGAGGCTCAATTAAAGTACACCACAACGGAAAAGGAATTTCTTGCCGTGGTCTATGCTTTTGAGAAATTCCGACCTTATCTCGTCTTAACTAAAAGCATCGTGTATACCGACTATTCGACTATCAAGTATCTCTTAGCTAAGCAAGATGCTAAGCCGAGATTGCTTCGTTGGATGCTCCTCCTCCAAGAATTTGATGTCACCGTGCTTGACAAAAAAGGAGCCGAGAATCTAGCGGCCAATCATCTCTCTCGTCTAGAAGATCCTCACAAAGATGTTTTCAAGAACAAGGAAATCACCGAAACATTTCCTCTCGAGACTCTCGGTGTAGTGAATTCTAAAGACACCAACCCATGGTTTGCCGGCATTGAAAATTACCATGCGGGGAACTTCATAATCAAGGGTATGACGACACAACAAAAGCGAAAATTCTTTCGTGACGTCAAGTTCTATTTTTGGGACGACCCTTATCTCTTTCGGGTTTGTATGGATCAACTCGTTCGACGTTGTGCTTTTTGGTGCCGAAGCTTCTAATATCCTTAGAGCTTGTCACGAGGGACCCACGGGTGGTCACCACGGTGCTAACCTCGCGGCTAAGAAAGTGTTCGATGCCGGCTTCTTTTGGCCTTCTATCTATCGTGATGCACACGCACTTGTGAAGTCGTGTGATTCGTGCCAACGTCAAGGAAAATCGTCTCAACGTGATGAAATGCGGCAAAACATAATTCAAGTGTGTGAGATTTTCGACATTTGGGGCATAGACTTTATGGGGCCGTTCCCATCGTCTCATGGTAAGAAGTATATCCTCGTCGCGGTGGACTACCTTTCTAAGTGGGTGGAAGCTAAGGATTTACCTACTAATGATGCTCGTGTGGTAGTGAAGTTTTTGAAGCAACTATTCTCTCGGTTCGGAACCCCTCGTGCAATTATAAGCGATCGTGGAACCCATTTCTGTAATGACCAATTCGAGAAGGTCTTAAAGAAATATGGAGTTACTCATCGTCTTTCTACGGCTTATCACCCGCAAACTAGTGAGCAAGTCGAGGTTTCGAACCGAGCTTTGAAGAGGATTTTAGAGAGGTCGATTGGAGAAAACCGTGCTTCATGGTCCGACAAACTCGATGATGCTTTATGGGCCTTTAGGACCGCTTATAAGACACCTATTGGTTGCACTCCTTATAAGTTAGTCTATGGGATGAATTGTCATTTGCCCATTGAATTGGAGTACAAGGCATATTGGGCCCTTAAGCATGCAAACTTTGACTTAAAGACCGCGGGAGATCACCAGAAAATACAGTTGAATGAATTGGATGAATTAAGAGACAATGCTTATGAAAATTCATTGATTTTCAAAGAAAAGACTAAAAAGTTTCATGATGCAAAAATTAAAAACCGGGTTTTTAACGTTGGTGATCAAGTGTTACTTTTTAACTCTGGACTTAAGATATTTTCCGGGAAATTGAAATCTCGTTGGTCGGGTCCTTTCACCGTTACACATGTGTTTCCTTATGGGACCATCGAGCTAGCTCAAGATGATGGTCCTAACTTCAAGGTGAATGGACATAGGCTTAAGCACTACTTTGGTGGGGAAATTCCTTCAATGGTTGACCTCGACCAAATCACTTTCCCAATGATAATTAAGCATTGAGGGGATCGAGTCGAGCTCATGACTCGGTAATCAAAAACGAGGTGCCTCGTGTGGGAGATCCCATGCTTATCTTTTTATGCTTACTAATAACTAATGAGAGGGGATTTGTGCCCTTCCAACTCGTTGTCTCGTGTTTGTTTGTGATTGTGTTATCTAGATCATCATCATCTACGATTGAAGACTCTCGTGTTCATTTACGTGAACCTCCATCGTTTGCTTGAAGAAGTTTTTCACGAATCCATTGACATATCCTTTATTGTTCTAACAATTATCTTTTAGCATAATTCATAAACGGCTTTAGATATATTGTTGATCACCCTTTCCATGCTAGATCCTAAGCATTCGATTCTTCGTCTCTAGTATGGGGGTGCTCCACCTTTAGACTCGAAACATTGAGGACAATGTTTACTTTTAGTACCGGGGGGTGAATAGGTACTTGCTTTGCTACGCCCTCACGTTTTCCAACTTTCAATGTTTTGTTTTGTTGCTAATAAGGCTAAAAATGGCCAAATATTAAAATTTTTCTTAGTTTTCACAAGTGTTTTTAAGACACGAATGTATATTTTCCGATGGGTAGAATAAGAGCTAATTTTTGACTTGATGGGCATTTGGAGCCATTCACATTCCTTAACCCGCTCAATTCAAGTTTTACTAGACTTTTATATAGGGAACTGTAAAACACAAAAGTCTTAGCTCATTCGGGTTAAGAACAAGAACTTTTCGCAAGTTTTTATAGTTGATCCTAGAAAGTCACTTATCAAGGGAACTATAAAATGCATTCTCTAAACTTGAAAAAGTCCAAGAAAGTGCAAGATCCTATAGGTGGCTTGAAAACCCAAAACTTTGATTTGATATAGTCTTAATGAAAGCTAATCCAAATTTGGCTTAATTTTGACTTGCATGGCTAAGTATTCACGAGTCTCTTTAATTAGAGGTCTTTATATAGCGAAGAACGAGAAGTGATAGAGTTAGACAAGTGATCATGCTAAACGTAGAACATGAAAATGTTCTTTCAAAAACTCATATGTTTTTAATTGTGGCTTTTTCTTCCCATAAGATCAATGCATTAGGAATAAAAATAATTACAATAAGTAAGGTCGTACGATTTGAAAGGTTGCTTAGCCTCTAGCGCAAGATCGTTTAGAAGTTGCTCGGGGTTGAATAGAGTTCATAGCCAAGGCATAACTTATTGAAGCGGGACGCGAAGATTGGTGAAGATCCAAAAAGGCCCTAACAAGGCATGAGGAAATATATTTTGTTGCTAAAGATCCAAGATGATGTGAAGTATCATTATTCCTAAATCAATATGAAGGATCGAGACACACGACGAAAAGCAATTACTCCCTAAAGATCATGGAGAAAGTCTATCCAAAAAGATCCTTACAAGGTATGAGGATAAATATATCCGAGTCCGAAAAGGAGGCGGATCGTTGTATATCAAAGTCCAAAATAAAGATTGAAGAAAAATGATGAAGTCGTGGTCCAAATATGAAGAATCTCTCAAAAACGTCAAGTGAAGAAATTCCAAAATATGAAGAGAAGACCATAATTTCAAGAACGTCTTCCCAAGATTTGAAGTATGAAGTACATGCCAAATATCGGTCCGAGAAAGGTCTCAAATCGTGAAACGAGTTATGCCAAGATATGAACTTAAGGAGATACACGAGAAGCCGTTTTAAAAGATTTTGTCCTTCGGCTAACTATCGATTAAATCGTGCTACTTTGCTTTCGGACTAATAAATACTCAAATAAGTCAATATGAATCACTTGTGATCCATGACAAATAGTTAAAAAATGCTAGTAACCCATTTCCTTTTATAATAACTAGGATTGCGGGGAGAAAAAGTATTACACAATTTGGACGTATGAGTAGTGTTAGCATTGTGACTTGTACCAACAATGATCTCGTTTTTGCACTTAGCATGGAATGTATGACTATCAAGGATGGCGAAGTTTACTCTAAGGGATATTTACTTGTTTCTATTCTTTGACCCTAAAAGTCACATTCGTGATGAAAATCATGCATTATGTCTTTACACATCTTCGTAGTATTGTTGCAAGTCTTTTACTTTTCAATAAAGATTAATAAAATTGAATTTTGGTGATGCTTAGATACTTTATTCTAGCATTGCGTGAGGGCACGTCAATGGCTTAGTATGGGGGAGTGATGAGATGGAATTTATACATGATCTCATCGTTCTTTTCGGGCTTTAAAATGTATAAAAATGTCATAAAATACCATATATATGCTTGTGTTTGTTTACTTGTGTATTTTAGGTATGGATATCGTGAAAAAGACAAAAGATCACAAGAAACAAGGAAAAAATGGACACGAGAAACGAAGCCGTACAAAGAACCGGACCCTAGTTCATGAATTATCCAAGATTTACCCTTGAAGACTTGAAGATATGCAAGATTGATCCTCAAACAATGAAGAAATGACACTTAAAACCCTTGTGAATTCATAATTACAAGTTTGGTCCTTTAAGTTTGTCAAAATTGCAAAAAGGTCCTTCAACTTTGAAGAAATGGCAAGATTAGTCCATCATCAAATCTAATTTGTCAAATATGGTCCCTCATGAAGTCAAAGATACAATGAAGACCTTTGAAGATCAAGAAAGTCCAAATTCAGTCCCTCAATTATGGGAAAATGGCAAAAACAACCCTGTAAACCCTTTCACCAAAGTTTGTGGCAAAACTATAAACTTGGAAAGTTTATTAACAAAGGAAAACAGTTTTGAAGGCTTAAAAACTTGTTTTACCATCTTTCTGAAAACATAAGGGCCAAACATGTGCAAGTGAAACATTTGAAAAGAAAATGCGCCAAACAACTAAACAATCCACCAAAACCGGATCAAAGTTACCACTGTAGCACGTAATGAACCCAGAATTACCACTCACTTAACCAAAGGGTAAAATGAAATTACCTTGGCACATGTGTGATTCACACATGCAGAAACCTATCCCAACAACAAAACCCTCAATCCCATTACCCATTGGACCCCACACTCAACCTCCTCCATCGAAGAAAACACAACTTTCTCTCCAAGTAATCTGACGTGTCAAGATCAACAGCTAAGAGTCATAGCTTAACTCCAAAGCTAAAATGAACGTCCTTGATCATTTTGGACAGCTCATATCAAGGATTCGTCTAGAAGCACCCAAGGATAATTTGGGAAATTCACATCTAGGGTTTATGAATAGTGTTAGGTTAGCATTTGCCTATAAAAGGAGACCTCAACCTGTGAGAGTCCCTTTGTTCAAGATTTTGGCTATAATCTTTGTAATTCCTTTCTATTTAAATAAAATTTGAATTTCCAAAAATTTGAGAAATCTCTTTTGTGTTTATTAAAAGTTGGTGTTTGAATAGCTGAAATCTGTGTTCCATTTGATCTCTTAGACCTTCCTTAATCTTGTGGTTAAGGCACGTCTATGTTTATAAGGTTTTCAAAGGTTCAAAAACCTTGAAATCCTTGTTACTGTTTTGGTTATTCTCTTGTACTAACCCTTAGCCAAAGGCCTTAAGCTCCTTCAAGCTTGTTGACACCAAGCCTGAGAAGAGTTTTGAGCTCTTGGTTAAGTTGTTTGCTCATTTGTGTTGAAGAAATATCATAATCAAAACCTTGTTCTGCTTTGAACATCAACAGGTTTTGATCTTCCTTTTTGAAGAACCTTGGTCTTGTTCTAGTTGTTGAACAGGGTCCAAGGAGCATAGCTGGTCCTCCTAGGATGTTGTGGAGGACAGGTATAATCCCTTGTTTAAGTTTCCTCTAAATATTTCATGTTATTGCCTGTTTTGGATTTTGTGCTTTGATTTTGTGTTCTTGTGTTTGAGGTTGTGATTTTTAGTGTTTGAATCTGTTAGTTGTCACCTAGGAAGTGTTTTTTATTCATAAAATCAGTAGGTTATTAGTTAAAATCACAAGTTGCTTTGAAAAATGGTAGATTAAGGGTTGTTTGGTATAACATCCTGTTTTGGATTTGTGCTATTTTGAGTTGGTGCTTTGTGTTGGAACATATCTCATAAGTGCTAAGTGACATTTATCTGCAAGCTTTGAGCATATAAACACCTAGATCCTAAAATAGGCTCTAAAATCTTGTATACTTGTTGAAATTGGCTGTGGTTTAAGGGACACCTAGATCTAATCATAGACTAGGGTTAACAAGTGATTAAACCTAGTTAGTTAAACCAGGGAAGTAGGATTTGAGTGTTGAAATTGAGTCTTTGGTCATTTATATCAGTAAAGTGTGCTATTGTTATTGAAGTTCATATCAGCAAGTGTAATCTGATTTGATCTTGTTCCTTACTTTGATTCAGTGATTGATTTAAGTTTGTTTGTGCTTAATCATAGTTTACATAGCTTGTGTATGCATCCGGTTGAATTTGGAGTGCTTATTCTAGCTTATAACTGCTTAAGTGTTCATAACTGCTTAAATTCCATGTATGTGCTAGATCTGAGCATTGTTTGATTTTTCTGTGCTAATTGGTGATACTGAAGTGTGTTATTATGCTTGATTGTGACTCCTTGTGATTAACTGATCACTTGGGTACCCTTGTCTTCCAATAAAACATACAGAATCTCTCTAAAAATCCAGGTCAAATAGTCAAGGCAGTGGGAACCAGTTCCTACTGAAAGTTCCCCCTGCTAGTGTTAATTGGACATCAGCTTATCAATAAGCTGTTCTAGCTTATTTTAACCAGCAACAACTTGGATTTTGTAATAGGTGCTCATTATTTGACCCAATTGTTCATACTAGAGCATTTGGCGGGTTGACTTTAGGGTTTGACTAGAAAACCAACTTAATTGACTTTTTCATAAGTGCTTATTCGCTTATTCCAGCTTATTGGTTTTGCTTATTGGATTTTGGTTGATTGATTTGGCTTATTTAAGTCATTTGCAACATTTTGCAAGTTGAATCAAGTCCTGAGGTGCCCTAGAACTAAAACCCGACTATTTTGTCTTTTTGTGGATTTGTACTTTGCTTATTTCTGGCTTATTGAGTGTGATTTTTTAAAATTTCTTTTTATAGATCTCTTTAGTATCCCAAAAGAAGGTTGTGTGTCAAATTAGAGCTTATGGCATTAGCTTATTGCTTAATGGGCTTATTGGCCCAATAAGGATAAGCTGTTTGTTCATTAAGTTGTGATAAGCTCACTTTCAGCTTTTGGGCCTTTAGAGTTTTGTGTTTAGAATTGAATTTTGAGTAAGATAGTGCTTTTCCAAGTCATTTGGGCTTATTTTGACTTTTTGGGCTAAAAAGCCCAATAAGCTTGACTGTTTTTGATTTTAGCCCATTTGGTGGCCTAATAGGGGTATTCTGGTCATTTCACTTTCATTTTCTGATTATTTAGGTTAAAATAAACTAGTTTGCAAGTTTTTAGAATTTTTTATAATTTTTGGATTTTTAATATTATTTTAATATTATTTTATTATTATTTTTCAAATTTCACATTTTTGCACTTTTTATATTTTCCTTATCTTAAATACATTAATATAGGATTTTTGCAGCTTTTAGATTATTTTTATCATCTTTATATTAGTTTTTATAATTATTTTAAGTTTCAATAGTTCTTAAATCATTTTAAATAGTTTTTATTAGTTTAAAAATTTCTAAAAATAGTTTTTAATCTTTTTAGGTCATTTTAGAGGTTTACCTATTGAAAAATCTTTATTTGGGCTTTTTGATAATTAATTTGATTTTTAGGGCTTTAATTAGCATTTAAAAATTAAATATTTAATTAATTAAAAGGTTTGAAAATGTTTTGATCATTGTTGAACTCTTAGTTTATTTATTTTGATTTTTGGTGAATTTTTGGTAAATTTTAGAATTAATTTTTATTTTTGCTCATTTTACGGTTTTACGTGTAGTCATAGTAGTAATTAATTTCACGTCTTCGTCATCCTCTTTTCTCATCCCCTTCTAACCAATATTAATCTCAAATCTTGCTACATTTTACACACACATATACCTCCTTGGGAAACGAACTTTCACTTCACCTTAGGGTCATAAGTGTTTGATTTTCCTAAATCATCACTTAATACTTACCGCTCATATACGCTCTTTTTCCTAAAAGACGTATTTTACCACAATCAAGCTTTCAAAGCTTTCATCTGATGATAGCGTATCTTCTTTAGAGCTTTTATAGGAATCAATCATGATAACATCTGTAAAATTACAAGACAAATTTTTATAAATTCAGATACTAACAGCCATCCAGATACTCAAAACAATAAAACATTCATATGCAAAATTATTATAGGTTAAAAGTTAATATACTAACCTCCCTGCAACAGTCTTTGTTTCAAATGTTGGAATTCCCTTTCAAGCTTTTCCATCCAATTATGTAGGTTAGAAAGATCAGCTGTGGTATCAGCTTCCATTGAACCGTTTTCTTTTTCTTTTTTTTTCAAGTCAGCTCTTGTATCTACATATCATAATACCGCATAAGTTAACTACATATACATAATCACATGTTTGCTATAAATTTTAACAGTTGCACTTAAACGACATCTTAAGCCCGTTTGCTCTTCGAGGTAGATATCTCCACGATTCCTCTATCTCGTGAACATGTTCATCTTCATGCCCAATATATGAATCCAATATGGACCTACTTCTTTTTCGTTTATCTTTTTTTGATGTAAGTAGCTCAAAATTTGACCTTCGCATTCAGTCTTTGATTGATATCCATATCATCAATACCTATGAAAAAGCGAATATGAGTGCCAAAGTAAGAGGTCCTTTACTAAAAAGGCTAAACAAAAAGATGTTAATGCATACTGAATTCACATATTCGGCACGAAGATGATGATTTTCACGAGAAAGAGGAATCATGGCGATATTTACCTCTAAGAGCAAACGGGCTTGATATGTCGTCTATGTGGAGCTGTAATACTTTAGAGCATACATGTGATACCGAAGCTAGTGAATAACTACATTTCTATAAAGGTTAAAATTTAGTTTACTTACCTCCCTGCAACTGTGTCTGTTTAAGAAGTTTGAATTTCCTTTAAAGCTTTTCCACTCTATTATCTAGATTAAAAGGATCAAATGCTTTATCAGCTTCTGTTGATCCCTTGCCTTTTTCTTTTTTCTATAAGTTAGCTCTTGTATCTGCATCAGCATATAACCAACATATAAACAACATAGTAACTAAACCAATGCAGCTGTGAAAACGTATAGACTTCCTAGCCAACATTTTTGAATCTAAGATGGCATCGACAGAACACCCTACATATTTTCGTTTACCCTTTTTTATGTAAGCCCCTCTTACTATGGCCATCGCATTATATTTTTCATGGGCATCACTACCATCAACTAAGGTCTTTACTGAACGACCCTTTTCCTTTTTGTTGATTGGTCGAAGGATTTCCTTCCCATTTGTAAATTTTGGCGCTTATTTCGGCATCAAATTATCCAAGTCGTCACTCTGAACACGCTCACTCTCACTTTGAGTTTCAGTATCGAAATATAATCCACACATGGATCAATCCAAATGCATGATATAAACCACACAAGTCTGTATCTAGATACTCAACTAGAAAGAGTATTCGGATACTAAAACTGAAACTGAAAAGTGAGAGCATTCATACTGGTGACTCGGATAACTTGCTACCCCATGAAGCCCCAAAAGTGGAAACTGGGAAGGAAAACATTCGACCAATCAACAGAAAAGAAATGGGTCGTTTATTAAAGGCCGTAGTTGATGTTAACAAGGAACATGAAAAAGGGAAATGACACGGCCATAGTAAGAGGTACTTACATAAAAAGGGTAAATGAAAAGATGTAGGTTGTTCTGTCGATGCCATCTTAGATTCAAAAAAGTTGGCCAGGAAGTCTATTTGTTTTCACATCAAGATAATCAAACCTAATCTCAACTCAAATGTTTAAGGTTTCAAGTATGACCAACCCTTTTTTAAAAATTTATGGTGTGTTTTTTAGCTTATATAATGGGCTTATATAAGCCATTTTTTGCTTATATAAGACTATGTTTAATAAACTTATAAGCCCATGGCTTATATAAACTTAAGTTAACATGAGGGTAAAATGGTAAATATGTTATATAAGTTTGGTAAATATGTTATATAAGTTTAGTATATAACCTTCCTAAGAAAGCCACATTTTTATGGCTTATCATAACACCCATATATAAGTTTATAAGCCCACTTATATAAGCTTAGTCAAACACTTGGTTTGATCTTATAAGCTTATATAAGCTAATAAGCTTATAAGCCCATTATATAAGCTAAACCAAACACCCCTTTATCTCCTGTATCTACATCATCATATAACCAACATAATACTTGAACCATTTATCATTTTCACTACTCCTAAAACTTTACATAGTAAACACTAACTATTGATCAATCTAGCGCCTTTCTGACAAACATATAAACATAAAATGGTACAAAATTGACCTTTAATATGTGCCTTCATAGCTTCATCATCCTTCATAGCTTCATCAACCTTCATAGCTTCATCAACCTTCATAGCTTCATCAACCTTCATATCTTCATCAACCTTCATAGCCTCATCTGCCTTGTCATCTATATAACAAATATTAAAACAAAATCAATTATTGGTATTTTCATAACATGCAACATCATCAAAACAAAAACAAATCATTGAAACCTCAATAACATTGTTGCGAAGTAAAAACCCTAACCTTGTTTTGATTTTTGTTTAGTATATTTTTTAACTCTATCTGCATCAAATCTTCAATAATAGTGTCAGCAATCGGATCATCAAACTTCCTGTTGGCTCCATACTTAGCAAGCACATAATCAATCATCTCCCCACTTATGGGGACTTTATCAAAATCAAAATCACCCAAGTCATATAGGTTTGATTTATCAGGGATTGATGATTTGTTACTGTTTTTGGATGGGTGGGTGGGTGGTTGATTCATTATTTAACCTCCGGATATTGAATGCGTGTGTGTGTGTGTGTGTGTGTGTGTGTGTGAGTGATTAGTGGACGGGGTACCGATGCAATATATCAAGTTGCATGCAAAGAAAAGGCTTCACTTTTTAGATAATATAAGTAGATAATATAAGTCGGGTTTAAAATTTGTATTTTTTAGTTTTTTTACATTAATGACTTTATTTAGTATAAGCTTATTAAATAAGTGTATGATATAAGCTATAGTTTTCATAATCATATATTATAGGTCATTATTATTATATACTAAAGTTTATTAATATTAAATACTTGGTCTTAACATATGAGTATTACTTAATAATAATAATACATGATATTATAAGTAATTATTAATTTTTAATATTTCATGATTTTTTAATTGAACTTTACCTTACATGATTATTGGATAATTAAATTAAAGCATGTTATTAATTTAATTAAACTTTGGTTAAAAATTAATATAACCTAATTAAGCTAAGTTTCTCAATTAATTAAAATGGCCATGTTTAGGGTTAAAATTAAATGTAACATGAATAATTATATTAATAATTATTTTAACCTAAAGTTTATTTAAATAAAATGGTCATGTTTAATTATCATGATAATTATATTAATAATTATAATTATAAACCCAAATTAAACCTTAAACCAATAATAAAACCTAAATCCTAAACCTTAAACCATTTAACCGTAAACCATTAACCCTTAAACCATAAATCATAATAATGCATACCATAAACCATAAACCATAAACCATAAACCTTAAACCCTAAACCAATGAACCCTAAACACTAAATCATAAATCTTAAACCATTTAACCTTAAACTATAAACATTAATAATATAATTAACCCTTAAACCACAAACTCTAGCTAATTAAACCATTAATCCTAAACCTTAAACCAAAAACCCAAAAACTAAAACCATAAACCCTAAGCCCTATACCTTAAACCAATGAACCCTGAACACTAAATCATAAATCTTAAACCATTTAACCTTAAACTATAAACATTAAACCATTAATAACCATTAAACCACAAACCCTAGCTAATTAAACCATTAATTCTAAACCTTAAACCCTAAACCGTAAACCCTAAGCCTTAAACCTTAACCCCAAGATAACCCTAAACACTAAATCATAAACCTTAAACCCTTTAACCTTAAACTATAAACATTAAACCATTAATTAACCCTTAAACCACAAATCATAAACCTTAAAACCTAAGCCCTGAACCTTAAACCAATGAACCCTAAACACTAAATCATAAATCTTAAATCATTTAACCTTATACTATAAACATTAAACCATTAATTAACCATTAAACCACAAACCCTAGCTAAATAAACCATTAATCCTAAACCTTTAACCCTAAAACCTAAACCGCAAACCCTAAGTCCTAAACCTTAACCCCAAAAAACCCTAAACACTAAATAATAAACCTTAAACCATTTAACCTTAAACTATAAACATTAAACCATTAATTAACCCTTAAACCACAAACCATAAACCCTAAAACCTGAACTTTAAACCAATGAACCCTAAACACTAAATAATAAATCTTAAACCATTTAACCTTATAATATAACATTAAACCATTAATTAACCATAAAACCACAAACCCTAGCTAAGTAAACCATTAATCCTAAACCTTAAACCATAAACCCTAAACCGCAAACCCTAAGCCCTAAACCTTAACCCCAAAAAACCCTAAACACTAAATAATAAACCTTAAACAATTTAACCTTAAACTATAAACGTTAAACCATTAATTAACCCTTATACCACAAACCATAAACCTTAAACCATAAACCCTAAACCCTAAACCCTAAACCTTAAACCAATGAACCCTAAACACTAAATCATAAATCTTATACCATTTAACCTTAAACTAAACCACAAACCCAAGCTAATTAAACCATTAATCTTAAACCTTAATACATAAACCCTAGATAATTAAACCATTAACCCTAAACCTTAACCATAAACCGTATACCTTAAACCATATATAAACCTTAAACTCAACCATAAATCATAAACCGTAACCCAATACCAAAGTAGAATGTCCTCACCCTAACCTTGTTAAACCGACCATTCAAAATCGACCTTATTCATATTAAATTGCTTGAGATGATTATTCAAGGTGATTGATATAAAGCTCAACTAAATCCCACATACTGCTTAAAAACCAAAAGATATTTATCTCACGGTTGTCAAACATTATTATAACCTAATATATTTTAAGTTATCTAACTATACTTTTATGTTTAAAATTAAAGTAATATATATTTATGTTTTTTTATAAAAAATAAAATGTATATGATTTTTATTTACTTATTATTTATTTATTAATTAAATGTTAATTATAATTTTATTATTAAGTAAATTTAATATTTACATTTTCATTAAACACACATAATATCCGGTAACTATCTTGTGACCACCACCATTTTCCCAATCACACAGGAAGAATGAACCCTAAATTAACCACCTAATAACGGATCAAAAAAATAAAACCTTATACACAATAGTCGCCAATCTACACAATCATTAACGACATGAAACATCAGGAAAGAGGTAATGCAACAATCAATATTGTTTAATTTAATATCAGGGTTCATACGAATATTGTAAGTTTGTTATGATATTAAAGTTTACACTTAATTTTAATACATGTATGTGGACCTATGTCATATTTAATTAACGTGATTCAAATTATAGGATTAACCCTTCTTAATATGTTTATATGGTCTATGTTTCAATCTAGGATATGGATTTTGTTAACGTTTCTGGATATGGTCCCATGGTATGTTATAGTTTAAGGTTATTTTGGTAAGATATTGTTTTAGGTTTCTTGAAATCAGTTGGATATGGTCCCCTATACAAACATATGCATAACCAAATCCAAATGTTATTAGGGCATCCACAACCATGCTACACATACTGCCAAACACTCCCTTCATCGACATATAACTAACATTAATAGGTACATGTTTGCAGAAGTAATTCATATAGAATCAGACACTTCATCATCTACTTCTGAAAGTGCTAAATTTCCCCCACCCCTAGCAATACAAGTCCTATTCGTAGTTTGCCAAGAATTTCTTCAAGTACTCCCTGTTTTCGTCCTTCACTGTTTCAAAATCCTATTGTAGGCATACATAATGTCAAAAGTTCTTCATCTATTCATCCTTCCTTGTTTCAAACTCATAATGCCACAAGTTCGTCCGCTCGAGTTCGTCCTCCCTCTTTTCGTCCTCCCTTGCTTCAAACTCAAATTTTAGGTGTACCTAATGCCACAACATCTTCCAAAAAAGTTCGTCCTCCCTCTATTCGTCCTCCCTGTTTAGAAACTCCTATTCTATTCAAACCTACTGTAGAGGATGAATCAGATTCTTCTGATGAGGAGGAAGACACTAATGATGCCGAGGTAGATTCTAGTGATGAGGAGGAAGATACAAGTGATGAGGAGAAAGACACGAGTCATGAGGATTATGAGTTAGAACTTAAGAAGAATAGCAAATCTAAAGGTAAAGCTGTTTAAACTTAAAGTTTATGGTTGAATGTACAACAGCGTGAAGTTTTAATTTATTCAACTTAATTTTATGTCAGGTTCAAAGTCAAAGCCGACTGCTTACTCGAAAGGATATAAGAACATTTCAAACAAGGTATAGTTAAGTTGTTATGTGTATATGCATAAAGCTGTATACGTTTATACCATCGATTAATTGTTTTAAACACATGATGTGGTCAAATATCAGGAGGAATGTGAAAACAGAGATCAGATTAGAAAGAGCCCTTTCTTTGACTCTAGGGATGAAGAATTAGTTGCTCAAGCTGATGCTCCAAGACGAAAGCACACTCCCAGATCAAAGAACACTCACAAAGCTCAATCTTCTCAAGCGAAAGCTCCAAGACCAAATGTCGTTGTTGGCATAGCCAATGAAAAAACTTGGAAAGAAATTGCTGAGAAGAAGGTTCAGTCAAGGAATGCTGCAGAGGGGAGCTACAGCAAAGGCAAAAGGAAGGTTGGATGATGTCAGTTCTCCCTTTTTAATATGAACAATTTTTTTGTGTTTTGTTGGTCTGCTATTTGCTAGGCACCTGTTGTATTATCAACCTACAGGTTGCAACAATTTAATAGATTTGTATGCATTACTAGCATTAAGAAACAATTATCAGTTATCTGTAATCAACAATATGGGTTTCTTAGCTAGTTAATATATGTATTTTAAGTCCATGTATAATTCAATATCTGTACTCAAGCAATTATCAGTTATCTATTAAAGGTTTTTGATTGAATGTTAAAATGTGTAAAATAGTATAAAATTTTGTTCAAAATTTATTTTTACCAAGAAACTCAAAGGGAAAGTTTACCTAGTTTGAATGTTTAATTTGGAGGCAAATTGGAGTTCAAAATATTTATTTGTTTAATTTTTGTATTTGGAGCCAAAAGGTTCACGAAAATTTTGAATGTCCATGCTAAGTAAATGCATATGCAGTTACCATAATTTTCTAACTCCATCTCCATATCAAACCCTGATTTTTCCCCAAAATCACAAAATATACAAAACTCAATTACTTTTTCATTAGTTTCATACCATTTCTACTTATTGTTCTTGTACACATCGATTTGTGGTCAATAATCATGAACACTGTAAACGATGATCAAGATTATATTGTTAATGATGATGATTCTTTGGTTAATAATCATGATGTAAATCATCATAATCAAGGAGATTATGAATCAGATGATTATGGCGATCAATCAGATGAGGATGAAGACATCATTAAACAGAAGATTGTTAATAGGAGGGGTATAACTAGGTTATCCAAGTTTCAGATAAAATATGGAAAACCATGTGTCATGAAGATAAATGTAAACTTTGATGCACTAAATAGAATATCAGGGCCAAACATATCATTGTTTATCAGTTTTTTAGGAGACACGGTTCGGGAGCAGATAGGATTGAAGATTCTATCGTGGAAAGATGTGAAGGAGGAAGCAAGAGAAAAACTTTGGACTGGAACCACGGTACACATACAAAAGTTTTTACCCAACTATTAGTCTTATTCCTACATTTACTTTAACATTATGTTAATATGTACATCAATACTTTGAATTTGATGTGTCCTTCAAAAAGTTGGTTATGAATAAGCTAGGTGAACTTCTAAGAAATTTCAGAAGTAAAGTGGCAGCAAAGCACATAGTTCCCAACCTTGATAAACCTGAAAAACTAAATGAAGTTCCAAAGAATTACTGAGCAATCATCAATGCCGAACAGTGGGTTGCTTTTGTAAACCACACGACCACAGAAGAATTTAAGGTTGTTAATTTCTATTTCATTTTACATTTATAAAAACCGTATGTATGTATTGTTTGGAAACTCCGTATGACAAACACACTCTGTTACGTACTAGCAACTTCTCATCCCGTAATCTCTTTTGTTAGGTGAAACCAGCTGCAAATAAATCGGCCCATTCCAAGTCTCTTTATCAGCATACAATAGGACGTGGTGGTTATGTATATATAAAAGAGCAAATGGTAAGGTTATATTGGTGTAATATTAATAACTGATTTTTAATAACTGAAAATTGTTCTTGTGTGTTATGTCTATTCGAATTGATTACTGGTTTAAGTGCGACTCAGCTGTCTTTTGGTGGAAAAGAATATTTTTGGTCGTTGTTGTAAAATAAAATACGAAACTTTAAAGTAAATTGTGAAAAATCAAGACTTTAAAAGTAATTAATTAAATAACAAAAATTAAAGCTCAATGAAAAGTAAATTTGACAATGAAATAAACATGCAAACTTGAACTTTAAAATAAAAAAACAACTAAAATAACACTAAAGAAAAATAGCGAGAAAAATAAATGCTTGAGAATAAAACAGAGGATAAACAAAACCTGAGTCGGAATCCAAAATACTGTCACTACCCGGAATACCCAACAAGTTGCTTATCCGGAATAAACCAAACTGAAACTTATCCAGAATCCAAAATTGACCACTATCCGGAATCCTATTTCTAGCTACAATCCGGAATACGTGAAAATGCCCTTATCCGGATTCCTGACAAATCCTTATTCGGAATAACTGTGACAAGAAGATTATCCGGAATCTCTTGTTCTTCACTATCCGGAATATAAATCCAGCCTCTATCCGGAATCCAGGTTAAGAGAACAATCCGGAATCCGTCTTCGTGCTTATATCCGGAATATGAGGATTGCTATTATCCGGAATATGGAGATCTCACTACTATCCGGAATTCCCTATTTTACACCAATCCGGAATGTGAATTCCTCTCACTATCCGGAATACGAATTCTTATTCACATCCGGAATACTAAAAATTCTTGTTATCCGGAATCTTGCAATTTGTTACTATCCGGAATCAGTAATACTTTTCACTATTCGGAATGTAGATTCACTTGGTAATCCGGAATAAATCTTCTTTTCACTTATTCGGAATAATGAATATGGATGTTATACGGAATGCTAGGGTTTTAAAGGAAACCCAGATAAGCTAAGGAATGAAAATAAGCAAAATCTAATAATAAGCTATAATTCAAATAAGTACTTACCAAAACTTTAACCAAATTCAATTTAAGAAAAACTAAATAAGCCAAAATTGAAAAACTTTTAAAAACACTAAATAATAAAAATATTTAAAATCAACTTTTTATAAAATAACTATTAAAAGCACTTAATTAAATTTAAGAAAAGCACACAATAAGCTATAAAATCAATAAGCTAACACAATCAAACACATAAAAACATAACAAACAATCAAATAAGCATGACAATAAACAAATAAGCATTAAGATTAAGCAAAACTAGAAAGGTAGAATGAGAGATTAAAGAAATACTTGATTAAAATTAAAGATTTAACAACAAAATTAAAACTTACTTGAAATTAAAGGCAAGAATTTAAATGACAATTAAGTAAATGACAATAAGAAAGTGCAAGTAATTAAATGGAAGAACTATGTGTCAAATAGCCAACACCTCATAATGTGACATTAGGAGGGTATTTATAGGGAGATTAGCAAGTGTTGATCTTTCCTTCCTTTTCTCGTCTTTTCGTCTTCTAAATTCTTCGACTTTTTCGACTTTGTCTCGGGATTGTTTGAACTCGTCTTATAATTTCTTCATTTATTAGACTTGAGTTCTTCGACTTCATTAAACTTCCGTCTTTAGACTTTTTCTTCGATAAATCTTCAGAATAGGCCTTGGACTTCTGTTCTTTTTGCACTCTTGATCTTTTGACTTCGTCTTTTGTCTCTTTCTTCGATAAAAGCCCGTGAAAGCCCGTGTTTTCTTTCCTTTTCACATTTTGATCCTAAATCACAACAAAAACACAAACTACGCATAATTCTGATATTTACGACATAAAATACACGTTTTGGCTTGGTTATTATTACAATTAAGTGGTAAAAGGATAAGTGTTTTCACACTTATTAAATCCCCTACATTTGACCATTGCAATGTCCTCATGCAATGCATTAATTACAAAGCAAGTTTTACATTTTTCATTATAATCAATCCATCTTGGCCTTTATTAAGCACAAGACATAGAAAATTGAAAAATATTCAAAGGAAGAAAACAAGTAAAAAGATCAAAAACTTACCTTAGGGTATTGGAAATGTCATGAATGTTTATCAGCCTCAAGTTTTATGTTCTCTAAACCAAGCTTAAAAACGAGGTCATTGTTATTATAAGTTAGCAAACTAACACAAACTCATGTGGCCCAATTATTCACTTAGACTCCCTTATTCCTAGGTGTATCTCTTATATTTTATTGTTGTCTTGAATGATCACGAGGATGCATTGTTTGACTTATTTCGATAGTTATTTAGGCCGAAAATAAAGTAGAACGATTTAATCAATAGTTAGCTAAATGACAAAATCTTTTAAAACTGCTTCTCAGGACCTCATAAAGTTCATATCTTGGCATAACTCGTTTCACGATTTGAGACCTTTCTCGGACCGATATTTGGCAGTGACTTCATACTTCGAATCTTGAGAGTCGTTCATGAAATAATGGTCTTCTCTTCATAATAGGAATTTCTTCACTTGAAGTTTTGAGAGATTCTTCATACTTGGACCACGACTTCTTTATTTTTCTCCAATCTTTATTTGGGATTTTGATATACAACGATCCACCTCCTTTTAGGAGTTGGATCTATTTATCCTCATACCTTGTTAGGGTCTTTTCGGATAGACTTTTCCATGATCTTTAGGGGAGTATTTGCTTTTCGTCGTGTGTCTCGATCCTTCATATTGATTTTTGATAAATGATTCTTCACATAACTTGGGATCTTTAGCAACAAAATGTAGCCCTCATGCCTTGTTAGGGCCTTTTCGGACTCCCCAATCTTCGCATCCCGCTTTAATAAGTTATGCCTTGGCTATGAACTCTAATCAATAGCGAGCAACTTTTAAACGATCGTGGGCTAGAAGCTAAGTAACTTTTCAAATCGTACGACCTTATTTATTGCAATTAAATTTATTAACAAGCAATGGGAGAAAAAGCTCATAATCAACTCACATAAATTCATGAAAGAATACCAAACTTATAATTGACTCTATCATTTCTCGTTCTCCACAATTTAAAATCTCAAGGAATGAGACTCGTGGATGCTTAGCCAATTAAATCAAAGTTTTGGGTTTCAAGTCATCTATAGGATCTTGCAACTTCATAGATTCTTTCAAGTTTTAGAACTCGCATTTTAAAGTTCCCTTGATAAATGACTTTCTAGGATCAATTATAGGAACTTGCGAAAAGTTCTTGTTCTTAACCCGTAAGAGTTAAGACTTTCGCGTTTTAAAGTTTCCTAAATAAAAGCCTAGCAAAACTTGACTTAAACACGTTAAGGATACTAGCTAGAGTAAACTTAGATAAGTAAACTCGGGTTGAGTCAAAAGATTCACAACGATAAAAAAAATTAAAACCACTTTATTAAAAATTTATTCTAGCAAAGAAAGAAAATAACTATAACAAAGGTAAATACTAATAAGCCAAAATAGATCAAAAATTTTGAAAAATGTCGAAAAATTAAATTTTCCGGTTAAAATGAGGACAAATACAAGGAAAATCCCACTTAACTTCGATAGAAGTCCCCCTACACTTGATATAAACATTGTCCTCAATGTTTAAGCATGTGGAGTAAACTTCCTTACACATAGGACATTGTGCACGTTGTTTAAATCTTGCTAAGGAAGAGACAACTAAGGTGATTCCTATTTTAATATTGAAAAATATAAAATAGAGAATCAAAAGAGTTTAGGATAGAACCGGGAAGACGGGTACATGAAAGTCATCAAGAATGTATCTTTGAAAGCTCGAATCCCTGCACATGATAAGAAAGAAAACAACAAACAGATACTAGGGTCTCCCCCTACACTTATTATAAAAACAAAAGAAAAAGGATAGATACTACGGGTTGCCTCCCGAGAAGCGCTTGTTTTTGTTAACCGAGTCGTGAGCCTGACTCGACCTTGATTATCATGGTAAGAAGCTTGAAACACATCCACCGGGATGAAATACATGGTTTTCGTCCATCAAATAGCACAAGCTTAAGGCGAACAAGGCAAGCCAAAGAAGAGTAGGCAAGGTTCCCTTAAGCAAAGATTGAGCATGGTGGTAGACAGTATGATGCAGCACAAACATATCTCCATGGTTTCCAAAAGTCTTTCCCTTTATTTCATAAGATGGATACTGAGATGGCTTAAAAATTGCAATACCGGGGTCAAACACCTTTTCTTTTAGGGGAAAATAAAACTCAGGCTCAGTAGACCTTGAAGAAGATCCGCTCATAAATCTCACAATCTCATCCTCAGAAGGTGGATAAAGTGTGTCAAGACATAGGTGCTACGGATATCGGTGTCTTCCGGCTTCTTCTCCTTTGAAATGGGTTTCTTCATATCCAAAGGAGGATAAAGAGCATCATCAAAGTCCAAAGGAGGAGAATCATTCTCATTTGGGAAGTAAGTGTTGAGAAAAGTAGCAAAATCTTCCTCAAATGAGTCGTCATCCAAAGTAGGATCAAGCATTGTTGGTGGAGGATCTTCATCAAAAGTAGGTGCAAGGTCATCATGTGAAGAATCACTCTAAAGAGTATCGACATCATCAAAGTTATCATAAGTTGGCATGCCTTTATACCCAGAAGAAAAATCATCAGAATCATCCATGTCAGAACTAGAATCATCATCATAGTCATCACAGATCGGTGGAGACTCATGAATTGGTGGGGGATCTAAATTGGAGAGAGAATCATCCACATCATCTTGGAAAAGTGGATTATCATAGCAAGAATCGAAAAGAGGATTGTTGTAGACGACAAAATCATCGAGCACATTAATCATATTCACCGATTCTCTTCCATTGGAGTTGGTTTTGATCTTCCCCATTTAAAAAACTTGTGCATCATTCCTGACCCTTAAGATTAGCTCACCTTCGGCAACATCGACTGATGCTTTTCCGGTTCTCAAGAATGGCCGACCAAGTATTAACGGAATACGAGGGTACATTTCATAATCAACAACAACAAAGTCGACCGGAAAAGTGAAGGTGGCAACTTTAACAAACACATCTTCGACAATACCAACGGGGTAAGCGAGAGTTCGATTTGCTAGCTCAAGAGTCATCTTTGTTGGTGTAATCGGGTAATGATAACTTTTTCCAAACACTTAAAGGCATCAAATTTATACTTGCCTCGAGATCAGCTAAGGCAGTATATTCTTCGGTTTGGTTAAAAATGCAAGGCAACACGAAACGACCAGGATCTCCAAGTTTTTCTGGAAGTTCTTTAAGAATGACCACAGAACAGTTTTCATTTAAGCGTGTGTTGACAAACTCATCCATCTTTTCCTTCTTGTTAAGCAATTCCTTGAATGCTTTCACAAATTTCGGTATTTGGACAAATGCTTCAACGAGGCTAATGTTGAAATTCATTTTAGAGATCATCTTCATAAAAGAAGTGATTTGAGCATCCTCTTTAGTAAGCAATTTTCTCTTGTCTAACTGAGAAGGATAAGGATGTTGGGTTTAGGTGGTGTAGGTGTAGCAGGTAAAGGTTGAGATGTTGAAGGTTTACAGGTGGAAGGTGGGGTTGGTGAAGGGTGTTTCTTGGGTACTTCTTCATTAAGAGGTGGAGACGGTAATGGAGAACTAATACTAGGCGTGGGAGTAGGAGGTATAAATGGTGGTGGAGGAGGTGTAGATGGATTAACTGGAGGAGGGATAGATGGTCCTACTAAAGTTGCTCCACTGCGTGTAGTAATAGCACTCACATTCGCTCTTGGTTTGGTGACAGTATTTGAGGGAAGAGAGCCCGAAGTAAAGGGTTGAGTACTTGGGAAGAAACTAGCCATCATATTCTTCAAATCATTTGTTTGACTGCTAAAAGAGGTTTGCATATCATGTCGAAGCTAGGTTCTAATATCATGCCCTTGCTTAGTGATATCTCCTTTCAAGTTGATGATTTGGCTTTGCAGATTCTTAACTAGCTCTCCTTGGGTCCTCATGAAAGTTTCAACATCTTGATTAATGGGTGGTGCTTGTTGAGCGGGTGGGTGATAAGGATTAGAAGCTCGAGGTGGATTTGGGTTGCTTCTATTATAGTTGTTGGGGTTGTGGTTTTGAGGAGAAAAACCGGGTGAAAGAAAGTTTTTAGAACGATAACTTAGCAAGTTACGATCACCTTGAGGTCGGGCTTGGTAGCTTTCCATTGAATAGTTACCATGAGCCGCATACACGTTTTCCGGATTGTCATGAGTAGAAGGACAATCAGTGTATGAATGAGGACCGCCGCAGATCTCACAAGAAAGTGCTACAGCTTTAACTTGTTGTTGTTGATTTGTAGCCAAGAGTTGCATATTTTTGCTCATTTCGACCATTGCGCGGGTCAATTCGGTCATGTCAGGGTTTGAAGAAGTAGAAGAAACATTGACTCTCGGGTTATTCCTTGAAGATGCGGATGAATCCTAATTTTTGTGATGAGTAGTCATGTTCTCGATAAGCTCTCTACACTCCTCGGGTCTTCTTTTCATAAATGTGCCACCGGCGGCTGCATTAATCGTATCACGATCACGAAAAGTTAAACCGTTGTAGAAAGTATCAATTAAGGTGACGGGGAGCATGTTGTGGTTTGGACATCGATCGATCAAAACATTATATCGTTCCCAAGCATCAAAAAGTGATTCATTGGTTTCTTGAGTAAATCCACTAATTTGATTCCGAAGGCTCGTGACCATGGATGGTGGAAAGTAGCGCGACAAAAATCGTTGAGTCATCTCGTCCCAAGTATGAATTGAATTCTTCGGAAGACGATCAAACCATTTTTCGGCATGGTGGGATAAGCTGTGTGGAAATAGGTGAAGGCGAAGAAAATCCATGGTAACACCGGGCAACTTCATGCTTTGAGTTATGGTAATGAATTTGTCGAGGTGTTTGTTGGCATCATCATCCGGTAATCCGCAAAATGGACAAGTGTTTTGAACTTGTTGGATCATGTGATGCTTCAACGAAAACTCTGGAGCCGTGATTTGCATCGGCGCATTCGGTCCTCCTCGTCCGTTCATGGTTGGTTGACAAAGCTCCTCCATCGTTCGAAGATCGGGTGGGGGAACATTGTTCTTGTTATTCATGTTGGGGTGAGGTGGGTTATTGTTATGGTGCACACCTGCCATATCTAAATCTTCACGAGTCTCGGGCTCTAAATAAGATGAAGAACTAGTACGCATACACCTGCAAAGGAAAAGAAAAAGATACCAAAGAAATAGAGAATATACATGTACTTGTAAAGATAAAATCTTTTTTGTGCAAAACTTTGAAAAAGAAATGCTTTTTATACGTTTTTTAATGTTTTTGTATTTTTGAAAATTTTCAATTTTTATGGATTTTTGAAAATTTTTGACACGAAAAATAACCCTCACGAGTGAACGGATCCCAAATTCAACGCGTCTCTCACAGAAAACCGTTAATCTTCACGAAAAGAGCCGGCAGCGGCGCCATTTAATAACTGATTTTTAATAACTAAAAATTGTTCTTGTGTGTTATGTCTATTCGAATTGACTACTGATTTAAGTGCGACTCAGCTGTCTTTTGGTGGAAAAGAATATTTTTGGTCGTTATTGTAAAATAAAATGCGAAACTTTAAAGTAAATTGTGAAAAATCAAGACTTTAAAAGTAATTAATTAAATGACAAAAATTAAAGCTCAACGAAAAGTAAATTTGACAATGAAATAAAAATGCAAACAAATTTAAAATAAAGAAAAACAATTAAAATAACACTAAAGAAAAATGGCGGGAAAAAAAATGCTTGAGAATAAAACAGAGGATAAACAAAACCTGAGTCGGAATCCAAAATACTGTCACTATCCGGAATACCCAACAAGCTGCTTATCCGGAATAAACCAAACTGAAATTTATCCGGAATCCAAAATTGACCACTATCCAGAATCCTATTTCTAGCTACAATCCGGAATATGTGAAAATGCCCTTATCCGGATTCCTGACAAATCCTTGTTCGGAATAATTGTGACTAGAAGCTTATCCGGAATCTCTTGTTCTTCACTATCCGGAATATAAATCCAGCCTCTATCCGGAATCCAGGTTAAGAGAACAATCTGAAATCCGTCTTCGTGCTTATATCCGAAATATGAGGATTGCTATTATCCGGAATATGGAGATCTCACTACTATCCGAAATTCCCTATTTTACACCAATCCAGAATGTGAATTCCTCTCACTATCCGGAATACGAGTTCTTATTCATATCCGGAATACCAAAAATTCTTGTTATCCGGAATCTTGCAATTTGTTACTATCCGGAATCAGTAATACTTTGCACTATTCGGAATGTAGATTCACTTGGTAATCCGGAATAAATCTTCTTTTCACTTATTCGGAATAATGAATATGGATGTTATACGGAATGCTAGGGTTTTAAAGGAAACCCGGATAAGCTAAGGAATGAAAATAAGCAAAATCTAATAATAAGCTATAATTCAAATAAGTACTTACCAAAACTTTAACCAAATTCAATTTAAGAAAAACTAAATAAGCCAAAATTGAAAAACTTTTAAAAACACTAAATAATAAAAATATTTAAAATCAACTTTTTAAAAAATAACTTTTAAAAACACTTAAATAATTTAAGAAAAGCACACAATAAGCTATAAAATCAATAAGCTAACACAATCAAACACATAAAAACATAACAAACAATCAAATAAGCATGACAATAAGCAAATAAGCATAAAGATTAAGCAAAACTAGAAAGGTAGAATGAGAGATTAAAGAAATACTTGATTAAAATTAAAGATTAAACAACAAAATTAAAACTTACTTGAAATTAAAGGCAAGAATTTAAATGGCAATTAAGTAAATGACAATATGAAAGTGCAAGTAATTAAATGGAAGAACTATGTATCAAATAGCCAACACCTCCTAATGTGACATTAGGAGGGTATTTATAGGGAGATTAGCAAGTGTTGATCTTTCCTTCCTTTTCTCGTCTTTTCGTCTTCTAATTTCTTCGACTTTTTCGACTTTGTCTCGGGATTGTTTGAACTCATCTTATAATTTCTTCATTTATTAGACTTGAGTTCTTCGACTTCATTAAACTTCCGTCTTTAGACTTTTTCTTCGATAAATCTTCAGAATAGGCCTTCGACTTCCGTTCTTTTTGCACTCTTGATCTATTGACTTCGTCTTTTGTCTTTTTCTTCGATAAAAGCCCGTGAAAGCCCGTGTTTTCTTCCATTTTCACATTTTGATCCTAAATCACAACAAAAACACAAACCACGCATAACTCCGACATTTATGACATAAAATACACGTTTTGGCTTGGTTATTATTACAATTAAGTGGTAAAAGGATAAGTGTTTTCACACTTATTAAATATCCTAACACTGTTGTCCATGTTGGTTTAACTTTCATCTGTATGTATTTGATGTTTGGAAGATCATAAAACAACAAATTAAACCAGATCAAGAACCCCCCGTGGTGTATTGTGGTTTAATGGAAGGGTCAGAAGGAAAAGAGACAAGTGATGAAACAATCAAATCTGGCACTAAGATTGTAAGTGTTATTGTTAATTTTTGTGTATTATGTTTATATTCATATAATAAATTATTTACCATTTTTTGTGTGCAGCTGGAAGCAGAGGACCAGATCAGAGATGGAACCTTGACGGTTGATAGTGACACAGATTCATTATCACATGTATTAGGAAAGGACAAGGGAGGGTATGCAAGAGGAGTGGGAGGCAGAGTTACGTGCAAGAAGTTCTTTGATCTACCTATAAGGAAAAAAGGAACTGATGTAAGGATTACGATGCTTGAAACTGAACTTGATAAGGGGAGACAGTCGCGTAAAGATAAAGAGATTACAGTCACTCAATTAACCACCCATATGTCACAAACACAGGAAGTTCTTAATAAAATGTTGAAAGTTATGTCTGCATATGGGGTTAATATAGAAGAGTTAACGCCAAGTCAGTCAAATGTAAGACTAGTTTTCAAATTCTGATTTGATGATTTTCAGTCTGTAATACCAATAACAATTAACATACTTATATATTGCAGGTATTACAACTAGAACATAATACATTAAACACAATACCTAGTGAAGAGCAAAGGACGTCGATCAGTGGTGGTGGACTTTAGAAGGGTGTTTTATTTCCAATGTCTAAGACAACTACAACTTCGAACAAGGATTTGGACACTGCAACTGCAACTGCGAACAAGGTAAGTTATAAGAAAACCATGTTTGGTTTCTAAATTGTACTATACATGACTTATTTACTGTGTTGTGTATATATGCAGGGACCTGTTAGAACTAGGGGAGCAAAAAATAAGACTAGATCGTTAGAAAAGAAGTCTCCACTTCAAAATTTCCAATCTCAAGAAGATATTTCTCCAGCTTCCAGATCACAACAAAATCTGTCTCCCTCGACACAACAAGACGTACCTATTTCATCATTATGAAAGAAGCGTACACCTTCTAAATCGAAAGTAAATTAGTCTCCACCATCACTACCAGATGTTAGTATTTCATCATTATTCATATAATTACTTGTTTAAATTATTTCTCATTAAAGCATGTAAACATATTTTCTTCAGACATTTAAGTGCAAACTGTGTAACATCTCTAGGACAATTATCATTGGTAACGGTACGGTATACAAGTCTAAGGATGGAGATAGTGTAATGATTCATAACCAACCATTACCAAAAAATTGCTACAAAGTTTCAGTTGATGAATCCCTAGTGGATGTAACATTCATACCTGATGACGGAAATAATGGTTTAAAAACTGTTAAGGATGTAAAAGGTAGTTTCGTGGCATGGCCAAAGGGAAAGGTTATTTTTTTCAAGAGGTACATACACTTGATTTATCATCCTACATATATATAGCTTTTCATATTTAGTTCAATGTTTAATACAAGGATTTTGTTTGCATACAGGAAACAACACCACCAAATACCATAAAAGCTATTGTTGAAATTGCACCAAAGATAGGAACTAAGCGCACGATGAACGTTCCAGCAGGCAGTACATTTACGACTATTCCTCATATGAAGAAACAAGCTAGGAATAACAAGGCTCAAAAGACTTTACAATACGGTAATTCAAAGTCTTTACAAGTGTGATTCTTTGTGAAAAGTTTGTTATATGTAAATAATACGACATTACAGTTGTTGATTTGCTTATGTACATTCAATTTTATATATTAATGCAATTGAAATTTGATTTCCAGAATTTTGTTTTTTTGTTTTTATTGAATTCCGAAAGGTTACTAGAAGATGAAACATAGTCACACTTATTATCATTGTTAGTCACATTCCAATGTGTGACTACATATCATAAAAAGTCACACAAACATACAATTCATGTGACTATTAGATGCATAGAGTCACAAAAAATACAATTGGCTTGACTTGACAAAGCATACAGTCACACTTATTACTACTATTGGTAACTCTTTGGTTAATTGTATATGACAAACTCAATACAATTAGCATGATTTGTGTGACTACATGTCATAAAAGGTCACACAAATATACAATTCATGTGACTATTGGATGCATATAGTCACACAAAATATAATTTACTTGACTTGACAAAGCATACAGTCACACTTATTACTATTGGTAACTCTTTGGTTAATTGTATGTGACAAACTCAGAGCCATTAGCATGATTTGTGTGACTACATGTCATAATAGGTCACACAAACATACAATTCATGTGACTATTCGATGCATATAGTCACACAAAATACAATTTGCTTGACTTGACAAAGCATACAGTCACACTTATTACTACTATTGGTAACTCTTTGGTTAATTCTATGTGACAAACTCAGAGCCATTAGCATGATTTGTGTGACTACATGTCATAAAAGGTCACACAAACATACAATTCATGTGACTATTGGATGCATATAGTCACACAAAATACAATTTGCTTGACTTGACAAAGCATACAGTCACACTTATTTCTACTATTGGTAACTCTTTGGTTAAATGTATATGACAAACTCAGTACCATTAGCATGATTTGTGTGACTACATGTCATAAAAGGTCACACAAACATACAATTCATGTGACTATTGGATGCATATAGTCACACAAAATACAATTTGCTTGACTTGACAAAGCATACAGTCACACGTATTTCTACTATTGGTAACTCTTTGGTTAATTGCATGTGACAAACTCAGTACAATTAGCATGATTTGTGTGACTACATGTCATAAAGATCACACAAACATACAATTCATGTGACTATTGGATGCGTATAGTCATACAAAATAGAATTTGCTTGACTTGACAAAGCATACAGTCACACTTATTTCTACTATTGGTAACTCTTTGATTAATTGTATGTGACAAACTCGGTACCATTAGCATGATTTGTGTGACTACATGTCATAAAAGGTCACGCAAACATACAATTCATGTGACTATTAGATGCATATAGTCACACAAAATACAATTGGCTTGACTTGACAAAGCATACAGTCACACTTATTACTAATATTGGTAACTCTTTGGTTAATTGTATGTAACAAACTCAGAGCCATTAGCATAATTTGTGTGACTACATGTCATAAAAGGTCACACAAACATACCCTTCATGTGACTATTTGATGCATATAGTCACACAAAATACACTAATCACATAGTAAATGTCACACATATTGTATATTCATGTGACAAAATTATAAACAATAGTCACTCTTAAACAAAACTCGTGTAACTGTAGAGTGTTTAGCGTCATAGATATTCACTAAAATACCAAATATTGTACCTAGTTCGTCACACATTTTCGAGTATTCGTCACATTTTTTTGCTGGTTATCGTCTTTTAGATCATATTGTGACCGTATGGTACCTACGGTCGTGGGACCTTTGGTCACAAAGGCTAAAAAAACCGCGTGTGACTGTAGGCCTACGGTCACTCTTTTTGAGTGTGACGGATACAATTTTTTGTACTAGTGATCACAGGGTACCCGCCATTACATCGCGCGGGTACCCTATTAGTATTAACAATTTGAGTTGTAGTATTTTTTAGCCCGATATTAACTCAAGTTTTTAATAGATTTGAACATAAAATTTGGCATTCAGATTCTCTAAAAAATAAATAAAAATCAAATTATTATTAAGGTACTGTTTATTTTTTAGAAGGCTTTTAGTTTGAATGTAAATACCATCGTTAAGATTTTTTTAGCTATAAGTTTGAATCTAATTCACATAAATTTGTTTGTTTATAGAATGATTATATTGGATACCTTGTATCCTTTGGATATAGGGGGGTCAATCCCCACCTTTAATATACTAAAAAATCAACAGCTCAAATTAAATCTTATTTTTTAATTAAAAAAGCAGAGGGGCAATTTCGTCATTTTAAACCCACCCATCCCACCCACCTTCCAAATACATCTCACCCCGTCTCTTTTCTCAGATCTAATACACACACACACACACACATACACTAAAAACACACACACAAGCTTATTCAATCATCGTCTCGATCCAAAACACATATTAAAACACACGCAAATAAAAAATCATCAACAAATCGCGTTAAAAATAAAGACAAAGATATTGATGCTATTGAAGAACAAATCACTAGGTTATATCATCATCACTTATATCTTTTTTAGCTTATTTGATGTAAATAAGCTTATTTTGATGTGATTATTGATGTGTTAGCTTTTTTATTAGATGAGTAATGGGAATAAGCTTATAAATTATCATCATTTTTATTATGATGAATTATAAGCTAACTTATTAGCTTATTTTCATGAATTATAAGGTTTTATAGCTTAATTTCGTAGAAAAAATTTAGTAAGACCTGTTAGTGAAATATCTTCTTTAAAGGCCCAGAAGATTAATAACTTTCATGGGAGTTTTAAAAAGAGATAAAAAAAATAAATGGGGATGCTTCCTAGAACCGATTTAACAAGATTGAGTCGCCCACCAATTGAGAGAGATCTAGCTTTCCAAGCTGAGAGCCTATCTCTCAGCTGATTTATCACATCAACCCAACCCTCACAATAATGCATCTTTTATTCGACCGGCATACCAAGATACATGAAAAGGAGGGAGCCGTGAGCATAACATACGGATGAAGCAACAACTTCTACTTCATCATTATCAACACCAATCCTGTAGAGCTTACTATTACACAGATTAACCTTCAGGCCCGAAGCTTCTTCAAAGAACTTAAGAATAAGGATCAAGTTTCTCGCGTTTAACCTCGATCACTCACCAAAGAAAAGGGAACCGTCCGCATATTGAAGAAGGGATAAGTCAGGATCATCATATGCAAGAGAAACCCTTTTAAAAATACCTTTCATGCAAGAAGCAATAGCATATATTTGTAGAGCCTCGGCAACCAAAAGGAAGAGAAAAAGGGAGAGAGGCTCTCCTTATTGAAGACCTCTTTCCATTTTAAATTCCTTAGATCGCGAACCATTAATTAAAACTAATACTGAAGCCAACGAATGACAAGCTCTAATCCACCGCCTCCATTTTAAACCAAAACCCGTTTGATGCATAACATCGTGGATAAAATCCCAATTAACACTATGAAAAGCCTTTTCGAAGTCTACTTTGAAGAGAAGCAACTTATGACCTTTTAATTTCGCCATACGAATAATTTCATTTGCGATTAAACACCCATCGAGAACTTGTCTACCGGCAAGGAAAGCAGTTTGGTTAGGACCAACAATAGAAGGGATCACCCTCGCTAGCCAAAGAGCTAGCATTTTAGAAATCACCTTGTATACACAACGGATCAAACTAATTGGCCTATAATCCGAGAAACCAAGAGGGTCACACTTTTTAAGAATGAGAGCAATAAATGAATGGTTACATCCGTTCGGCAACTTACCGGTAGACTAAAAAAATTTGATACATCCAAAAAAAATCTTTCCCAATAAGCTTTGATAAAATTGAAACCATCCGGGCCCGGGGCTTTAGAGCCGACACAACTCCAAATAACAGCTTTAACCTCTTCTAAAGTAAACTCGGCTTCAATAGAGTTTGCATCCATATCAGAGAGTTTTCGAAATAAAGGACTACGGAACACTGGTCTGACCTCGTGTCTTTCTTCAAACCGCGCAGAAAAATGTTCCAATGCCTCTTGCTTAATAACATCTGGACTGTCACACCAAATACCATTGATATGCAATCCTTTAATAGTAAACTTGGTATTATTACTCTTGAGAATAGAATGAAAAAACCTAGTGTTTTCATCACCCTCAACAGCCCATCTCACCCTACTTTTCTGCTTGAGGTCATCTCTTTCTAATTGGTTAAGAGTATTAAGGTCCATTAACCATTCTTCTCTTTTTTCGACATTAGAAGCACTAATAAGACCAGATTCTGCTCTCGTATCCTAATCCGCACGAGCCCGCAGAAGATTATCTTTAACTTGTTTCTGAGAGGTCTTACGCTTAAATACCCAATCCTTCATATCTAATCTTAATTTTTTGATTTTATTCTTTAAAATCAAGTCAGGAGATAACAAGTGAGTACCGCTAGACCAAGAAATAGAAACCACATCAGGCAGCACAACGTTGCTTAACCAATTATCAAAAAAATTAAAGGTCTTAGGCCCGAAGTTTGGAAGCCCAACGTTGAGGAGTAACGGATACTGATCCGAAAACGAATGACGTAAAACCGTTACCAACGCCTTATTCCAGACATAAAAAAAGTTATAAGTAACAAGAAATATGTATTAATGGGCAAATGACACAAAAGAATATACTCAATTTAGGGGTCATTTACAATAAAGTTATCAAACATTTTTCCTTGCATACACTCAACTAATATTTTTTTGCCACTTTTGTTAAATATTAACAATCACACGTTAAATTTTATACATTTCAAGTCTATCGCCCATACAACCACCATCAATCATCATTCCCACCACCGCTTCAACCACCACCCTTACCTACCACCGCCACAAACTACCGGCCACCCCACCACCACTAGCACAAACCGTTAGTGACTTATGTTAGGTTTATAGCAACATTAAATTAAGATATAAAAACAAAAACTATTTAGGCATATTATAAATGAAATCTTGTATTGAATTGATGCCGGGGAAGAAGTGATTGTCACTCATATTCTATAATGTTAAGAATTTTCTCAAATTTGTGATAGTTGGTAAACTCGAATAACGTGTCCCATTTTTCTTGGTAACAATTACAATGTTGGGCAATGGTCGCGGTGTGGTCCGTGGTTTGCAATGTTGGTGGGTATAATCGGTGGTCGATGGGTGCTTAGTAGTGATGGTGGTGGGACGATGATTGATGGTGGTAATGTTGGTGGATTTGAAATCTAAAAACTTAACAGATGATCGTTAAATATGTAACCAAAATATCCAAATTGACAAAAAAAATTAGGTTGGGTGCTTTTTTATGCAATAAAAGGTGTGATATTTTGATTAAAAATGATTCTTAAGTTGAAATTTTTTTTTGCGCCATTTGCTCTAGATCGATAGATAAAACGAAACTATACACAAAATTGACCTCTTGTTGCACATATATCGACATATTGATGCAATAAGGAAACTTGACGCACAATGAGAAAATTTGAAGAATACTCAAAATATGATCTCATTTTGTTGAATGGTCAATTTAACTTTCATGCTAAAAGCTAAATTCACAATTACATTAACTGAAAACCAAATCAGACTTTGATCGGGATGGCAAGGAGAGGGAGATTCTTTTGTAAAGTAAACCCAAATTTATCAGTCATGTCCATATCTTGTGGTCTAACTCCCCCTTCAATTTTCCAGGCAAAATTGTGAATCAAAGACCCCAACATCAAATGCAACATTCTATGAGCAAGAGGCAATCCGGGACACATCCTTCTTCCGGTACCAAACGGAATGTACTCAAAATCTTGACCTTTGTAGTCGATTTGAACATCTAGAAACCTTTCTGGCTCGAACATTTGTGGGTTTCGCCATACGTTCGAGTCTCGGCCCATGGCCCACATGTTACACAAGACTTGTGCATCTTTTGGGATCACGTAGCCTAGAACCGTGACATCTGATATGGCTCTATGTGGGACTAGAAAAGTAACAGGGGGATGCAAACGAAGAGTTTCTTTCACGACAGCTTGTAAATAAGGTAATCTAGAGATGCATGATTCGTCTATAGGTCCATCTTCATTTCCTATTAGTTCCTTAAGCTCGGATTGGGCTTTTGACATTTTTTCTGGGTTGCGGATTAGCTCAGCCATAGCCCATTCCAATGTGCTTGATGTCGTGTCAGTTCCAGCTATAATCAGATCCTACACAACAGATTTTGGTATGAATTTACGAAACTGTTATGTAAATCTAAATTAACAATAGATTTTTTACAAAAAATAGACCATTGGTCTAGCAATATATCCAGATGTATTTATCGTATATAAAAAAGGATAACAGTATCTTACAAATAGCAATATTCGCATGTCATCAAGACTAATTGATGGTATCTCGCTTTGGCAAATGTCCAATAGCAAATCCATAAGATCATTGGTTGACGAGGGTGCATCAGATGACCTTTTAGTTCTTGCCTCTAATCGATTATTGATTTGTTTTTCAAATATCGCCATCAGCTTCTTCGTAATAAGTTTCACTTGCTTCAGCAACCCGTGTGGATCCAGAGGACGCAATAAGGGAAAGAAATCAGCTAGATTAGGTGTTCCACCAACTTCCATCAATGCACGTAAGAGATCTTTAAATTCCTCAGCTGAAATACAATCGTATTGAGCTAAATCAATGGAAAAGATGAAGTTCGAGAGAACGTTAAGAGTTGTTGTAGCTGCAGTTTGACCAATGTTTACCGCTTTTTGAATCGTACTGCAGTCTTGGATGTAAACAAGAAGCTCTTGAACCTTTTTCTTGCGTAAATCCTGACTAGCATCAAGCTGGCGTACAGAAAATAACTGTTCTTTCGATATTCTTCTTAGAGTTCGCCATTTATCCCCAACCGGCAACCAAACTATTGAGTTTTTTTCGAGGTTGTGTGTGTAACTGTAAGCAACATGCGAGACATATCTACTTGAGAGAGAGGTATCGTGTTTTGAAAAGAGCTCTTGCACGATTTCCCCGGATGAAACAACAATTGTGGTGATTCTTCCAAGCTTAAGGGACATTAAAGGTCCATATGTTTTGGAAAGTGCGGCAAGAGAGTGGTGTGGTTTGTTTCCAAGTTTAAAGATGCTTCCAATGATCGGAACTGGGTAAGGGCCAGGCGGTAGTCTGGCGGACTTGCCCGATTTTCGGTTGCGCCATTGGGTAGTAAAAATGTACAAGAATGAAAAAATGGAGAGTAAGCTGAAAAGCATTGTCGTGTCCATTTCTTTTCCAATTAAATTTACGTGAACCATATTGATAAATTTATATTATTGGTGATCAGCTGGGAAACTATAAAAGTAAATGCTGAAAACGAGAGGCCGGCTAATATAAAAATGTAATAAAAATCCAAAATGATCTTGCGGCACATTTTAGGAAAGGAGCCCCGCTCCTTCTGCTGACATTCATATTTATTTTCTCATTTGATTTTGGAAACACATGCATGAACGCATGATTTACTGCTAGTAGACGTTCAATCCAATCAATTTCTCATTTTATTATTAACACCATTTGGTTATTTAATATTCATTGTTTGACATGATACCAGTTTCCATCCACTTATTTGCATCTATTTATCACGCATGAATATCAATTATCGGATCAAGATATATGACTGCTCCCATATCCCTCATATTATTTGCAGAAGTAAAAGATCGCTTTATGTGATTGAAATTGCGGGACGTGTACGTCGTAGTTATCATTAGATTTTTTAAAAAAATATATAAATTATTATACCATATCTTATAAAGTCTTTTGTATTTTTATTTTTAAAATATTTAAAATTTTAACTTACACTATATAATAATATTTGTATAATCAAAACAAACATATATACTAAAAGTTATAAAAACTTATAATATGTTACATTAAAATTTAAAAATAATTATATTAAATTTTATAATTAAAACACCCCCTCACATCATTTTACAATTAAAAGAGCACATAGTACAAGTAATAAAACATCTTACAAATATAATTAATAGTATAATAATTACAATAATACACTAATTAAAATCTCACAATTAAAAAACCAACTTACAAATATATGTGCATAATGTACAATGCGTACAAACATAACTAAAACATTAAACATACAAACATAATTAATACTCATAATTAAAACACCCTATTATATGAAAATCCAATTATAACTACCCATTTTACAAGTATATAAGAAAACATAAAAACTCTTTTAAGCATTAAAATTTTCAAACTTCATTTTTCATAAGAAACATCTTTTTAATATATTAACAAAATACACATTTGAAATTGAAATTACACAATTTCATTTTTTAAAAATACACATATTTATATTATATGTACAATTAACCAATGTAAAAAACACACTTTTAATGTTATTCTTAAAGCATATCTTAATACTTTAAACAAACAAATAATATTATTTTTTAGAAACACCCATAAAATGAGAAATACATGTAGTTATGCAAATTATATAAACTAATAACAAACATAAATAGAGGTGTCAAAAAAGCCGACCCGACTTGAACCCAACCCGAGTATATTCGGGTCGGGTTACTTGGGTACAAATTTTTCGGGTTAATCGGATCAACCCGACTAACCCGAATTAGAAATCGGACGGATATCGGGCAATTTTTTTTTTTGTGTAACTCGAGTTTGGGTCAACCCAACTGACCCGAGTAAAAAAAATTATTTAAATTATATATAATTTATATTTAAAAAGGGTAAAAAAAGTTTTTGTTTTACCCAATTCCGTTGACCCAAATTGACCCACTTGAGTAGACCCGACACGAATAGACATGAACCCTTGTAACCCGAGTTCAAATCAGGTCAGGTTTGGGTTACTTATTTTCAGCCTTGATTCGAATTGGACCCGACCCGATTAACCCGAACGCGACCAACCCGACCCGATTCTCACCCCTAGACACAAAGTTTATAAAATTATATGCTAATTTATATAGTTTTGAAAATCAAACTGAACCATAATAGATTCAAGCAGGAACAAGAGTGGCCACCGGTTTGGATGTCAAATAAAATTCGTTCGAATACGATCTGAAAAAATTCGTCCAAAAATTATAAAAATAAATGAACCAGACCTGATCAACATTATCTTCAAACTGGTTAATCACAGAGTATCCGCCGCCGCATCGCGCGGGTAACCTACTAGTATTATATCAACAAATTTATACGATACAAGCATATTTTAAAATTACGAAGAATAGACATTCTCCAAACGCTATACAATCTTGTATACCATATACTGTTAGGCTACATTAAAACTCGTAGATATAACTTCATTGTTGAATATATAGTAGAACATAAAATCATAATGGACTTTAGACTCATAAACCGAGTCGAACCATATTTATCTACTATGCTCTAAAAAAAATTGAATCAAATTCATCTCTACCCAATTTTAATCACCTAAAATTCACCAAATACACAAAGCTTGTTAAGACATCGTTTAGTTCGTTGTAATTGGATGTAATTATAATTCAATTACATTATATAGCTTGTTTAGTTCACAGAATGAAGGGAATGTAATTCACTTTACATTACATATGATGTTTGGTATGCTACGTAATTGTAATTTGGACATTACAATTACATCAAAGGATGTAATTCATATTACATAGAAAGTTAGATGACATGTTTTGAATTACGTTGTATTTCGTAATTTTATACTTTAAACCATTATTCTTCTTATTATACTTGTAATTATTAATAATCAGCTTCATTATAATAATAATAATAATAATTATTATTATATTAAAGTAATATAATAAAAATAAATTTTATTTTTATTATTATATAATAAAATATTAAAAAATCAATAATAATAACTTTATTATTATTATCAATTACTATTATTTATTATTATTTTTATATTATTATTTATAAATTTATATTTTTTTATTTTTTTTAAATTTATTTCAGATAATAGTTATTTATTTTTTTTAATTTATTTTTTATTTTATATTATTTTTTATAATTTTATAATTTTATATTTTAATTAGTTATTATTTTTTATATTTTTATGTTTTAATTATTGTTATTATTATTTATTTTAATATTTTATTAATAATAATATTTTTTATTATTATACTTTTGAAATATTAAAATAATATTAACTATTATTATTTTATTTTAATAACAATAATAATAATTTTTATTAAAATAATATTTTATATTATAATAATAATTTTATTTTATTTTAATTTGTTTATATTTATATTATTTTATTTATATTATTTATTTATTTTATTTTAACTATTATTTTTTATTAATTTTTTAAGTTTTATAGAAAATAATTTAAATTATATTAGGTTGAGACTCAATTAAATACCTCTCATATTACAAATAAGTATCATTAAAAGAGTACTATCACTAAGAGCTAATTCAACCAATCATTGCCTACATTTCCTTTCCACAACTCTACGTGTTAGAATTAGCAGGCTTCATCAAATGATTTGAACTGTTATGTAAATCTAAATTAACAATATATTTTTCACTAAAATAGACCATCGGTCCTGTAGAGCTAGCGCCGGTTCCTGTGGAGCTAAAACCAAATAATTTTCACCCGCGAGTTCATGTAGAGCTAGCGCCTTATACAATCGCACTACATGCAACGTGAATCTCAAATTTCAGTGACATGAGATCGAGTTTTCTTCTCATTTGCACATATCTTTAAAAATTATGTGTTAATAATCTCGAAAGAGTCAAATGTCGAATCTTAAATCTAGCTGCGTTTGTTTTTTGCAAACTCAGTTTTGTCATGAACTTGACCGGATTTTTATGCACATCTAACAATATTAATTTTTTGTCTATTCAATTTTTTTTAAAATAGTCTATTCAATTAAGGGGCCGTTTGGTTTATCGATGGGGTTTGAATAAGATTCGGGTTTAGTATAGATTTGGATTTGATGTAGGTTTAGAATAAAAAAGTAAGAGAGATAAAATATAATATAAATTTGTATTAAAAAATTATTTTAAAATGTTTATTGAATAAAAGTTACCAAAAAAAATTAAAATAGAAAGAGAAAAGCAATCGTATGGATGAGAATAAAAATTAGAACTAAAACCTCTGACACGAATATAAAACCCACCTAATATGTCTGAATTGAAATTTTGGTAATGGTGCATGATTATTTGGAATTACCATGGTACCAAACAACAAATAATGAAGGTGGACCCTCTACTTTTAGTCAAACCCCGAGAACCAAACGCACCCTAACTCTTATCTAAGTTTATGTTTCAAGTCCATGCATGAAACCTATTACATTTACCTAATCAAAAATCTATTTAAGTTATCTAGCCGAAAACCCAATAATAATATTTTCTTTTGCATCAAATCCCTAGATACTTTGGCCGGGGACGAGCACGGTATTAATCTCGTATCGATTTCATATTGAATTATTAGTATTGATTTTTTTCCGAGCATAAACTAGTTGTACGGGTACCATATCGAACGGGATTCGGATATTGGTACCGGTACCGGGAAATCGGGTTTTCCCCATTTTTTTCAGGAATTTCCCGATTTGGTACTGGTCCCGTACCGGATAAGTCATCCCGATTTTATTTCACCTTATTCCGTAGTCTCGGTAGTGTACCAAACGGAATTCAGATACCGAGAATCAGTACGATTTCGATTCGATTTCAAAATTCGAGTCGAAATATTCATCCTACTCCGACTATTCAATTTCCACAAACTCTAATTAAAATTCTGACTATCGGTTTTCCTATAACTTTATACATCTTCTATTTTTTTTTATTTAAAGCAAGCATATTGTCCTTTCCGTACACACGTATCTGTATATATCTTTTTTTATAACCAAGGTTTTCGACACATTAACCGATTAATCCACGGGTTTTGAACTCACCACCCAACATACTCAAACGAGGTAAAGCGAGGTTGGTGTGGCAACTATAAAATCATTTGCACCTAGTAGGAATTGGAAACCTCACACATATTAGAGTGATCGTCATTAACCGTTTTACCACTAAGCAACCCTTTCACATAAAAAAAGACCAAACATTCAAAAGAGGCAAAAAATAATGGTAGAATCATTACGCCTAAAGAAACTTGCAATGATTGCCCAATCAGGCATGTTCAACGAATCAATTGCTGAGTATGTGAATGTGATAAATGATACTGATGGCGTATAGCAAGGACACGACTCATTGAGCCTTAAATCATACACATAACCTTTGGGCAAAGCCCAAGTAAACATAAGCCCACCACGGTGGCAAACCAATAACGCACCAGCTTCGCTAAAGCGGATCCGTAAGCACTAGCGGACCTACTCCCTGAGAGCGGATCCGCAAACCACAATTAGCATATAAGAACAAAGGCCATTAACCGACAAAGTCCCACTCCGAGCACTAGTAGAAATACTAGAAAAATATAGTACTAGGCTCGCCTAAAAAGGTAAACTCTTACACTCTCACAATGTATGATTTCTCATTCAGCCCAATACACAAATATATCTCTGACAATATGAAATCTTACTCTTACGTTGGAGTCTAATCGTGAGGTACGTTCCCACGGTAAGGCTAACGGTTTTCCTTTATTTGTGCAGGAAATCATCATCCAAATATCTTCTTAGTAAAAGATCAAGCCATTCACTAGGAGTTCAAACCCATACTAAACCCCAGCCCCCGATTACTGTACTAACAAGTGCGCCACCGAGGGAACCAGTACATAACTGCGTTAAAAAATCTCATCCAAATAGGAGCGCATCGGCACAAGCCAACCCTACCCCGACCACATTCGTCGTGCGAAACACGGTAGGAAGGAAACCGACCAAAACGCAGAGATCCCAAAAAAGCGAGCGTCCGACGCAGCTATCAGGGAATTCCGCGACGAATATTATCATCAGCTATTACCACTTGTAGCTGAAAGTTTTCCTAATGCAACTGATGCCTATAAACATTATTTATAATAACTAAACTTTCTTAGTTTTGATCACGATAAAGTGTAAAAACATTTATCCTTAAAGATAACCAAAACACGAATTATTTAACGAACACTATAATTTAGGTAATATTCATTTAAGTCATACATAAACATATCTTATACATGTTTAGTGATCAGTAAAAGTGACTAACCTTAAAACTCGCATTTATTCAAACGTGACAAAATATTTCAATGAACTTTCTTTTTAATAAAATGTTTTATTAAAATAGAAAATGGAAATTTGAATTTAGGATATTCCAAATGGCCAAAGGATATTCCTTTTGAGTTAAAACATCACCAGATATAATTTCCTCACTAAAGGATAAAAAGGAGCGGACTCTAGTAGGAGCGTCGCATTATAGGTTCCTGCGGTTCCTTAGTGATAAGGAACCGCCGAGCTATTTATTGGGTCGCGCACAACCTAGCCGCTGGACATTGTCTTTGATAAATAGTGGATTATTTCTTCATTTTCCAGTGAACCTTTTGGACAAGTTTTTGCTTCTAAATCTCTTTTCTATATTCCAATCATTAGTAAATGATCACTTAATTTGTTAAGTATGTTTACTTATGATTATCTCCTTGATCCCCTTCTTCATATGTCCAAAAAGAAGATCATTTACACACTTGTGATGTGATAAAAGATGAAGCCTTGATGAAGATCATTCTTTCTTTAGATCTAGTAATGTTCATCATATTTGTTTATTTGAGTCTTGTGTAAATCCAAGGTATATGTGTATACTTGGATTGGTCTTGTGTTAATCCAAGTTATATGTGTATACTTGGATGAGTCTTGTGTGTTAGTTCTTACTAAACTAAAAAATGATGTAGTTTTTAGTGTGTTGTGTGTAAGTTCTCACTCTTAAGTGATGTAATTGTGAGTATGAGTTTTTGAGTTCTCACTTAACTAGAAAGTGATGTGAGTGTGAGAGACGAGTGTAGATTGGTTCTAGCTAAGATTAGAACTTGACACCAAGCCTTGTGTCGGTAAAGAAGATAGGCGACGAGTGTAGATTGGTTCTAGCTAAGATTAAAACTCGACACCTAGCATTATGTTGGTAAAGAAGATGGGCAACGAGATTAGATGGTTCTAGCTTGGACTAGAACTCGACATTTAGCTTAGTGTTGGTGATCAGTGTAAGAAACATTGTAAGTTTTTCTCTGCCAAGAAGGGAGCTTGTGAGTATAGTGGACATCTCGAGTAAGGTGTACTCGAGGAGTGGATTAGGAATGAAGAGAGAGCTTTGTTGCCGAACCACTATAAATCCTTGGTGTCTTTCCTTGGGTCGTTTCTCTCCTTATTCTTTACTTATACTTGTCTTTACATTTAGCACTTCATAATCATAATTACTTGATATAGAAAGTGTTCTGAAACATTGGAATTTGGCTTAACTATTATGAAACAAGCTTTAAGTAATAGTCACTTCTAATGACGAACATAATTTTAATTAGGGAAACTATTCAACCCCCCCCCCCTTCTTGTTTCTACAATTTGTGTATTTAATGAACCACGAGTTGATTTTTCGAACAAAATCTTTCTTTTACACTATTCTTTCAAACTCTTTGTAAAAATGGATAAAACTTTTGCTAAACATCTAATTTTTCCCAATTAAGCTTGACAAGCTTCATTGTTTTCCAAAATAATTTTTATCCCATTCCAACTTTGTATCACCTCCTTCTCTTTTGAAACATTCTTCTTCTTCATCTTCATCACCACCTCTAAGCCTTTCTAAACCTTAACCTTTTAACCATGGTATCCACAAGATCACCATCTTCCACCAAAAACTCTTCCACAAGAAATATCCTTAAAATCAAGATTATCATACCTAAATTAGGTTCTTCTTCTTTTGCTACCCTTAGAAATGACACAACTCCCTCACCCATTCTGATTTCTTCATCACCTTCACCACCTCTTGCACCATGCAAGACCTCCTCAACCTATGGTACTAACTTTCACATGGTTCTACATCATCTTCATTCCAATCTAGAATGAAGGATGTTTCATCACCTTTCTCTTCAAGTCTTTTCTTGGATAAGAACCCTTAACCACTTCAAAGCATTCCATTTGAGGATGAATTTGTTGTGCCTCCCCTTATTTCAACTTTGGACACCATGCCTCCTTGAGACACATGGTACAAATTGTCCTGAGTGATCCATACCTTTTTACTTTCTTAAGGCACATGGTATAAATTGTCCATGTTTTCTTTACAAAAATATCTCTTTCAATATCTAAGGATGTAGATGCATAGGTTGCATGCAAGATTGGATAACCTTGTGTTATCCTTATTTGCTTCTCCTTCTCCTTCATCTAGGGGATGAGATGATGGTAATTTTAAAAATCATTTTTAAAATATCAAGTTATGAAGATCAACTAATCAAGATTAGAATAGCTAGCTTAATTGTTTAGTTAGTTGTTTTCTTCTTTTGTATCTTTATTTTCCTACATGAATTTTTCATGTAGATGTCCTATGGATTTAGTTTTATGTGATATCTTTCTTGTTTACACATTAATCAACTTCAGTTTAAATTTAAAATTGAACCTAAATCTATTGTCACCTCTAAACTTGACTAAACTTGGAAAAAATTGTGTTTTAATATTATGTCACCCTTTGTCAGATACTCTTGTGATTATGTTGTTTCTTTATGCAACCTTAGCCTAACATAGTGCCAATAGAGGTAAAAATCCAAGATTTTCTAAAAATTGAAAAAGTCCTTGTCTTTTCTCAAAATTTCAGAAAAATGTATTTTGGCAGCCACTGTCGGCGGTTCCCTAAATGAACCAGAGGATCGTTATTAATAATGAGTCGCAACCGTATTTAACGAACCGCGACCAGTGAGCCATTTTTTCGTTTTTGGTCCTTCTCCTTTGATCATTTTTCTTCAGGATTCTTTGTTTGCCTCTTTGAGCTAAACATTCCTTGAAATCTTTTAATTCTATTTCTATTCTTTGCCTTTCTACTTTCTTTATATTACCTTCACTTGGGATCTCTCTTCTCATCTCACCATGTCTTCCTCTTCTAAACTTAACCTTGACATCTCTGATGTTCATTTCGCAAGTCTTAAATTTATATTACAAGGTTTAGACAAAACAAGGGACTAGAATACAAACACGGGAAAGTATACCCTTTCGTTCGTAATATAGCTTGTAGTGGTAAGCCAGGATCGTTCGCTGAGACTTAGTTTCGTTTTGGTAATCAAATAATAATTGAATAAATAAATGATTGAAATAACAATAGTAACAAGTATGACTAATATGTGATAGTTCGTATGAGTTCGTGATGATGATAATAATGACCGAGATATGTTTATATAGGTAAAGAGTGATAATCCTTTTTCATCAAAATGGCGTTTGCTCAATTTACTTTAGGGTGATTCAAGACTTATGTTTAGTTAAGCGACTAAGCTCAAAACAAGTTGCCAACGAGTTCAATATTTTATCAAAGTTTCTAAGTGGATCTCTCCAACCAAAGATTCAAAACCATAGACAAGTCTTTAAAAACTTATTATAACAATTTGCGTTTCTCAACGCCAAACTATCGTAACAAATCAACTCTAGATAAAATATGGTTTATAGAACAAGGTGGTAAAATGGTTCTACAACATTAGCTTGAAATCAATTATAAAGGATCATATCATAGCATCATCACTAATCATAGTCACATACCCATATAGTCACAAATAGCTTAGCCTAACATAGTAATCAAAGTAACAAATGGAAAAGAGTAAGAGAACATCATACTTAGATTGATTGAAGAAATGAGTACACAAGTGTCATGATTTTATCTTTTCTCTAAGAATCAAAGAGTGGAATACTCTCGTTACAAGTATTTCCCAAAAGTGAATAATACTGAAATATCACTAAGAAAGCTAAGAATACTCAAATTTATTATGTAGTAGTTGAGAGATGTGTGTAAAATGAGTAGAAGTGGCCTCTATTTATAGCGTTGGCTGAGAGAAAATATGCGCCGCACTTCTCCGAAAGTGCGCCACACTTGACGGGAATGTGCGCCGTACTTCTGACTTTGTGCGCCGCACTTTTGTGCGTTCCAGAATCTTCTTTCAATAGTTTTGTGTATTTGCACATTAAGGACCCTTCTTTGTATTTCTTCACTTTGCTTTTTCAAACTTTATACTTGCATATAAAACGCAATATATTAAGTATCGAAAGCTCTTATTTATAATACAAAGTGGCATTATAATAACGGGTTGAATATGTATATTTAGGTCGTTATCAAATTCCTCCACACTTAGCTATTGCTTGCCCTCAAGCAATCAAAGCGAGAAAACAAATTAGATTTTTAAAACTTTTACGTATTGTGAAGTATGATAGGAAAATGATTAAATTATTATAAGTAGCAAAAGCAAATGACAAAATAATTTCAGCACCTCACATGGATAGTGTATGGATTTTAAGTTCACACAAATGTCACTCACAAAGGGTAAATGTAAGATAACACTCAAGTAGCTCGGTCATAAAATAGATAGCTACCATAGGTTTGTACATGACACATAAACATAACCGTTGCGGCGTGAGCACCAGATAATTTTTCAAAGAAGCAAAACGTGATAATAATGAGGGGTTGAAACAAAATATGCCTTGTCAAAGTCATAGAACAACTATACTAGAATACTTTTTTTATGAGAACATCATATATACTTTTTCGACTTGACAAATGGATAGGCATCTTATCGAGATAATAACACAAAGGATAATATAGCACATAGGTACGAGTGCAACATATTTTAGCAAGCCAATGTAGCTTAAGTAAAATGATAAAATGGTGATTTATTTTGTCTCTTTTCGAAAATATCTATAAGTTAACCTCACTACGGTTTAGTAAATGATGATTAAGCACAAATTCTGAAGCATACTAGATTATCGGCTTTCACACAAAATTGAGAAATATAAGGCTAGTTTTTCTCACATCTTTGGTGGATGGTTTTTGTGCTTAGTTATAGTGTCAATCAATGAGATTTTTGCTTTGCTAAAACTTTATTTATTTTCAAAACATATATATTTTTATTTTATTTTCAAAAAGATTTTCATGTGGAGAAATTTATTATTTATTATTATTTTTCCTATTTGTCTCCTCCTCCACACTTAAGGTGAACATCGTTCTGGAGGTGATAACTGATAAAAATTAAAAATAGGAAAAATGAAAAGGGAAACGAGAACTTCCCGGGGCTAAGTAGAAAATTGCGGGACTTCAAGAAATGAATCCAGCTTAGAGCTCCAAGTTTGCTATTTTCCTGCATGATATCATAAAACAAAAAACACATGCAAAATATATACAAGGACGGTTTTATATATTTTACAAGTCCTCCTCCACACTTAAGGTGAAAAGTGGGGGATAAAATATGGATTGCCTTCCGAGAAGCGCTAAGTTTAGAGTCTTCAGCCAGACCCGACTACTCGGTTTTATTTTAAAAAGAAGGGGATTTCTTCTTCATCAAATTCATTACAGTTTTCTTCTTCATGGTAGAGCTTGAGTCTATGTCCTTTGACAATAAAAGTGGTATTGTCTCTACCGTAGAGTTTAACATATCCAGATGGGTATTGGTGTTTCACTGTATAAGGTCTATTCCATCTCGAAGTAAGCTTAGGTTGCTTGAACTTATATTTCGAGATAAAGAGAAGTACTTTCTCTCCATGTTTGAATTCTTTTCTTTGTCGCAGTTTGCGATCATGCCACACTTTGCTTCGTTCTTTATATAAACGTGAACTTTCATAAGCTTGATGTTGAAATTCATCTAACTCATGAAGTTGGAATATCTGTTTTTCTCCAGCTGCAATAAGATCAGGGTTGCAGTTCTTAAGTGCCCAATATGCACGGTGCTCAGTTTCTATTGGTAAGTGGTATGTTTTTTCATACAAGAGCTTGTACCGTGTGGTTCCAGTTGGTGTTTTGAATGCGGTACGAAAGGTCCATAGAGCATTTTCTAGTTTTTTAGACCAACAAGCAAGGTTGTTTTGGACGCTCTTTTCGAGGATTCGCTTAAGAGCTTTATTAGTGTCTTCAACTTGGCCACTCGTTTGAGGGTGGTAAGATGTGAAAAATCGGTGGTTGACTCCATATCTTTTCATGATTTTTTCCATGAGTTTGTTACAGAAATTAGTTCCTATGTCGCTTATTAGTGCTTTTGGAATTCCAAAACGACAAAATTGTTTCTTTAAGAATGCTATAACAACTCTTGCATCGTTAGTTTACAAGGCTTGAGCTTCGACCCATTTCGATACATAGTCGACGGGTACTAAAATGTATTCGTATGTATAAGATTTCGGAAATGGTCCCATGAAGTCGATACCCCACACGTCAAATATTTCGTAGACTTGGATATTATTTAGAGGCATTTCATCTCTTTTTGTAAGATTTCCAGTCCTTTGACATGCTTCACATAATCGTACTAAGGTATGAGCTTCACGAATAATCGTTGGCCAATAAAAGCCAGCGTCGAACACTTTTTTAGCGGTGGTGTTCGCTGCATAATGTCCCCCGGTTAGTCCGTAGTGACATTCATCGAGAATTTTTCGAGATTCGGATCCGGAAATACAACGTCAGATCATTTCATCGGAACAGATTCTAAACAGGTGAGGATCGTCCCACAAGTATTTTTTTAGTTCAGAAAAGAATCTTTTCTTTTGTTGATATGTCATTCCCTTTCGTAAAATACCTACAGCCAAATAGTTTGCAAAGTCTACGAACCATGTTGTATTGTTAGTATTTATTTGCATTATGTGTTCATCGGTAAAATCATCAATTTCATCATCGCTAGAGTCATCATTCACTACGCGAGATAAATGATCGGCGACAACATTCTCGGCTCCTTTTTTATCTTTTATTTCTAAATCAAATTCTTGTAAAAGAAATATCCATCCTATGAGACGAGGTTTGGCATCTTGCTTTTTAAAGAAGTATTTTAAGGCAGAGTGATCGGTGTAAACTATTGTTTTTGACAATACGAGGTATGATCAAAATTTGTCAAACGCATAAACTACAGCCGTGAGTTCTTTTTCCTTGATGGTGTAATTTTGTTGGGATGCGTTTAGAGTTCTACTAGAAAAGTAGATGGGGTGAAATTGTTTTCCATCTTTATGTCCAAGGACGGATCCAAGGGCATGTTCACTTGCATCGCACATAAGCACACATGGAAGATTCTAGTTGGGGTTGCAATAACTGGTGTGCATGTAAGCTTTGCTTTGAGAGTTTCAAATGCTAAAAGTCATTCATCATTAAAATCGAATGTTCTTTCTTTTTCTAGAAGTTGAGTTAAAGGTCTTGCGATCTTCGCGAAGTCTTTGATAAATCGTCGGTAAAAATCGGCATGACTGATATGAGTGATTTTACTCATATCAATTATATCATAAAACGATGAATAAATGCATAAAATCAATAAAAATGCCTTGTATTTGTTTGTTTGTCGTTTCATGTGTGTAGGTACCGATGATTACGAAAATCGACAAATTCGACACGAGATTGAAGAAAAGATTGACAATGCCAAAGTCAAGCTCATTTTTAGCGGATTTTATCTTAATGAAGGACATTTGGGTTTTGTGGGTCCCACTTTTGGTTAATGGGCCCAAAAGCCCAATTATTGAGACAAGTTATTTACCTTTGGTTTCAAAAACCCAAAACAAGGCCCAAAATGAAAATGAAATATAACGGATGGGCTGCAAGCCCAAATCAATAGATAAAACGAAGTTTTGGGCTTTGTTCAAATAAAAAAAAGCAACAAACGATTTTTTTGGTTTATTAAACTCACTTGGTCAAAGCTTATGAGTCACACACACTAAACAGTTCATTTACCAACTCACACACTTCGATATTACCTATGCTTCACCTTTTCACCCTTCACCCTCACCTGTAAAAATACTATTCACCTTAACCCTAAATAAAAAATAAATAAATTGGGGCTTTTCACCTATTCCAAGTGTGTGATTCACACGAGTAGGGAATTAATTCCCCACTTTTTCGGAGATTGAAGATGGGTGCAAGTTAGATGACGTGGCTCCCTTCTCGTCCCTGATTGGGTGAAACACTTCACAACTCACAAATCCACCAATGATTTCCTGCCACGTCATCTTGGAAGAAACACAACAAGCACAAATCTATACACGCTGGCGATCCGTGTGATGGAGGATGGATTTCTACCGTTAGATCAAAACCAACAGGAAAGAGAAGATAGAGATGCTCATCCAAGGGCTTAAACCGAGTCTTCATCAACAACCCACACCTCGCGTCCAGCTATAAATACCCCCTCAGAATCATGTATTCGATATCCCTTTCTTTTTTAGTAGAGTTATAATGTTAGTTTTAGGTTAAAAATTTGTATTTCTTTTTATTAAATAGTACTGATTTTTAAGGAATTAATAAAATTTAATTTCGATTTAGTAATTGTTGGTTGGTATTTTGTTCTTATTATTCTCTTGAGTTACTTTTAATTCTGAATATACATTTATAACTGTTAAAAAGATATTTAATAAGCTTTTACCATAGCTTATGTAAATGTTTGAAAGAGATTTGGGAACAAATTTAACCCACTGGTAAAATTAATACAAACTGCTGGTCCAAATAGTTTTGGTGGTTCGTGGGTTTGAATGTCGTTGTGATGGTGGTTTGAGATTTGGTGTCAATCTAGATAAGTCAACGCAGCGCTCGACTTCATCTCAACGGATATCTTCGATAAATGGTTAAGCCCATTTTGTTTTATGAGTTTTTAGTTTAATCTGTTTGAAATTTATAACCTGTTGTGATTTGTTTTAAGTATACTTGAAGTTTGAATGAAATAGATCTATTTGTTTGCTAAATCTGATGAGATGTGATTACATTTGATGAAAGTATGAATTTATTGAGTTCGTTCTTTTGATGATGTGAATCTGCTTTTATTTTATATGTAATTGTTGATACTTGATTTTGTACCTACTCCTACTATTCCTGATAGAATTAGTGAGTTGTTTGTAGACTGCTAGCTTAGCCGCTGCCTGGATTGCATTAATCTAGTTGATACATAGTTATTCTTTTAGATGCGTGTGTCATAACTGTTGCTAGAGTGAGTATACTTTGATAATCGATCATCATAGCTAGTTAAGTGTCTTAAGATTTGTATTGTTAGTCTGCTGAGTTTTTCTCGCTGATTATTCACAAATACTGCCTGCTGATATTTTAAGCTGCGTTATAAGTTTTAACTTGTTGTGCTGCCATATTAGTTAAACCCTTGTTCTTGCTGCAAGTTGACCATAGCCGCTTAATTTAATCTGCTTCCAATCTGATTTTGATGCTTATTTTTACGACTAAAGTTCTCTACTGAAATTGCTATTGTTGAGTATACTGTGTTTAATAATCGATGTATGCATTTTTTTGGGGTTGAATGAATGGGTTTAGAGCTGGTTTTTATACAGATAAACTAGATAGTTTGAGTATTAATTTACAATCTGCACGTTTTGATATTTGGTTGTGCTAGTTTTAAGTGTTCTGCATTTTTGTTTTACTTTCATCGCAAATCTGTGACTTCACTGCATATTAGTTGAGTTGGCTTTAGTTTGCAATTAATTTATCTGAATTAATATTTTTTGCCTGTTTTCATTTTTTAATTGGATTTTGGTTTAACTGTTGTAGTAATTTTCTTGTATTGATTGTTGATGCTTTAACTGATTACTGTAATTGGTTAGTTTACTGCTATTTCATTTTTAGTGTGTATTACTGTTTGTGATTCTTGCCTGCACCTATGAATTGGGGGTGTTTGGTTTGTTATTTTACTCAAATTTTGTTCCAAAAATAATAACCAAAAATGTTGTCACTCATGGGGCTCGACTTCGAGACCACCTATTCATCAGTCCAATGCTCCAACCAGTAGGCTAACTAGTTACTTTGTTTAATAATTGCTCTTGGAATTTTATATACTAAAGTAAATCCTAACTCCCACTTTTAAATAAAAACGTTTTCTTTTACTTTATTAGGTTTTAAAAATAAAAATAATTTAATAAATAAATAGTATATTAACTTTTAATTAAAGATTTTAATTAAATTTTTCCATAGATTATTAGTTTAAATAAATAAAATATAAAAGAATAATAAAAATAAATATTTTATTACTTCTAAAATTAAAATTGTTTTAATATTAAAATTGTTTTGATAATTTCGTTTAAATTGTTTGTTTCATTTAAAAAGTAAAAGTAAAAAATTATATAGTTTTAATATTGTCTTTTAGATTTATTTTTGGGTACGGTTCATGCACCTTAGGTTTAAAATTTGTAGGATTAATATCAGATTAAAAACCGAAAAACCCATTCAAATCTATTGTCCAAATCAAAACAAAACGTCTCAAATTCACTCGATCTTCGTGTACAACGAACTTGGTTCATCATCGTGTTTAATTAAAACCGCTTTGGTGAATTTAGTCTATTACTTTTTCCTAAAGGTAATTTTCTAAGTTTACCCTATAACGTTGATTGTAGTGTTTTACCACACCTTTAGGAAAAGGAGGTAAAAAGGGAAAGTATTAAATACGACAGTTTAGGAAAACCGTGTACAAATGACCCTAATGAAGTTCGTTTCCCAAGGAGGTATATGTGTGTGAATAAAATGTAGCAAGATTAGAGATTAATATTGGTTAGAAGGGGATGAGAAAAGAGGATGACGAAGACGTGAAATTAATTACTACTACGACTACACGTAAAATCGTAAAATGAGTAAAAATAAAAATTAATTCTAAAAATTACCAAAAATTCACCAAAAATCAAAATAAATAAACTAAGAGTTTACCAATGATCAAAACTTTTTCAAACCTTTTAATTAATTAAATATTTAATTTTTAAATGCTAATTAAAGCCCTAAAAATCAAATTAATTATCAAAAAGCCCAAATAAAGATTTTTCAATTGGTAAACCTCTAAAATGACCTAAAAAGATTAAAAACTATTTTTTAGAAATTTTTAAACTAATAAAAACTATTTAAAATGATTTAAAAACTATTAAAACTATTAATAATTATAAAAATTAATCTAAAGATGATAAAATTAATCTAAGAGTTTAAAAAAAATCCTATTTTAATGTATTTAAGATAAGAAAAATATAAAAAGTGCAAAAATGTGAAATTTAAAAATAATAATAAAATAATATTAAAAATCCAAAAATTATAAAAAATTCTAAAAACTTGCAAACTAATTTATTTTGACCTAATTAAACAGAAAATGAAAGTGAAATGACCAGAATACCCCTATTGGACCCTCAAATGAGCCAAAACCCAAAACAGTCAAGCTTATTAGGCTTTTTAGCCCAAAGTGTCAAAATAAGCCCAAATGACTTGGAAAAGCACAATCTGACTCAAAATTCAATTCTAAACACAAAACTCAGAAGGCCCAAAAGGTGAAAGTGAGCTTATCACAGCTTAATGATCAAACAGCTTATCCTTATTGGGCCAATAAGCTCATTAAGCAATAAGATAATGTCATAAGCTCTAATTTGACACACAACCTTCTTTTGGGATACTAAAGAGATCTGTAAAAAGAAATTTTGAAAAAGCACACTCAATAAGCCATAAATAAGCAAAGTACAAATCTACTAAAAGACAAAATAGTCGGGTTTTAGTTCTAGGGCACCTTAGGACTTGATTCAACTTGCAAAATGTTACAAATGACTTCAATAAGCCAAAACAATCAACCAAAATTCAATAAGCAAAACAAATAAGCTGGAATAAGCCAATAAGCACTTATGAAAAAGTCAATTAAGTTGGTTTTCTAGTCAAACCCTAAAGTCAACCCACCAATTGCTACAGTATGAACAAACGGGTCAAATAATGAGCACCTATTACAAAATCCAAGTTGTTGATGGTTAAAATAAGCTAGAATAGCTTATTGATAAGCTGAACATAAAAATGCACTAGCAGTGGCTAGCAGCAGGGGAAAGGAGTTCCCACTACTTTGACTATTTGACCTGGCTTTTTAGAGAGATTCTGTATGTTTTATTAGAAGACAAGGGCACCCAAGTGATCAGTTAATCACAAGGAGTCACAATCAAGCACAAAAACACACTTCAGTATCACCAATTAGCACAAAAAAATCAAACAATGCTCAGATCTAGCAAAGACATGGAATATAAGCAGTTATGAACACTTAAGCAGTTTTAAGCTAGAATAAGCACTCCAAATTCAACCAGATGCATACACAAGCTATATAAACTATGATTAAGCACAAACAAACTTAAATCAATCACTGAAACAAGGTATGGAACAAGATCAAAGCAGATTACACTTGTTATTATGAACTTCTAGAACACATGCACACTTTGCTGTATAAATAACCAGAAATCCAATTTCAACACTCAAATCCTACTTCCCTGGTGTAACTAACTAGGTTTAATCACTTGTTAACCCTAGTCTATGATTATATCTAGGTTTTCCTTAAACCACAACCAATTTCAACAAGTATACAAGATTTTAGAGCCTATTTTTGATTCTAGGTGTTTATATGCACAAAGCTTGCAGATAAATAACACTTAGCACTTATGAGATATGTTCCAACACAAAGCAACACAAAGCATCAACTCAAAATCACACAAATCCAAAACAGGCTGTTATACCAAACACCCCTTAATCTACCATTTTTCAAAGCAACTTGTGATTTTAACTAATAACCTACTGGTTTTATGAATCAAAAACACTTCCTAGGTGACAACTAACAGATTCAAACACTAAAATCACAACCTCAAACACAAGAACACAAAATCAAAGCTCAAAAAAACAGGCAATAACATGAAATTTTTAGAGGAATCTTAAGCAAGGGATTATACCTGTCCTCTATAACATCCTAGGAGGACCAGCTATGCTCCTTGGACCTTGTTCAACAACTAGAACAAGACCAAGGTTCTTCAAAAGGAAGATCAAAACCTGTTGATGTTCAAAGTAGAACAAGGTTTTGATTATGATATATCTTCAACACAAATAAGCAAACAACTCAACCAAGAGCTCAAAACTCTTCTTAGGCTTGGTGTCAACAAGCTTGAAGGAGCTTAAGGCCTTTGGCTAAGGGTTAGTACAGTAAAATAACCAAAACAGAGCCAAGGATTTCAAGGTTTTTGAACCTTTGAAAACCTTCAAACAAAGACGTGCCTTAACCACAAGATTAAGGAAGGTCTTAAAGATCAAATGGAACTTAGATTTTAGCTATTCCAACACCAACTTTTAATAAACACAAAAGAGATTTCAGATATTTTAAGAAATTCAATATTTATTTAACTAAAAAGGAGTTACAAAGATTGATTGCCAAAATATGGAACAAAGGGACTCTCACAGGTTGAGGTCTCCTTTTATAGGCAAATGCTAGCCTAACACTATTCATAAACCCTAGAACTGAATTCCCAAAAGTGCCCTTGAAGTCTTCTAGATCATTTGATGGAATGAGCTGTCCAAATGCATCATGGACGTTCATTTTAGCTTTGGGGTTAAGCTAAGAGTCTTGGCTGTTGATCTTGACACGTGGCAATCCTTGGGGAATAAGTTGTGATGTGATAGGTGGACGAGGTTGAGTGTGGGACCCTTTGGTGAGTGGAGGTGAAGGTTTATTGTGTGGGATAGGTTTCTGCATGTGTGAATCAAGCGTGGGTGTGGGTAATTTCATTTTACCCTTTGGTTTAAGTGGGATGGTAACTGAGTTCTTGATGGTAAACAGTAAAGGTTTTGATCCGAAATAAGGGGGTGTATTGTGTTTGGCGCGTGTTTGTGCAAGTTTAAACTTTTGAGAATGACATTAGTAGTCCTTGAGCTTTGGTTAAACTTGTCAAATGTGTTTTCAGTCAACCAAACTTAATTTCCTTTGTTAAATAAGTTATAAACTTCACACTTTTGCCACCAAACTTTGCAATAAGGGTTTCAAGGGTTATTTTTGCCACTTTTCCATATTTGAAGGACAATGTTGAATAGTTGAGGGACTAATCTTGCCATTTCATCAAAGTTGAAGGACCTTTTTGCAATTTTGACAAACTTAAGGGACCAAACTTGTAATTATGATTTCAAAAGGGTTTTAAGTGTCATTTCTTCATTGTTTGAGGATCAATCTTGCATATCTTTAAGTCTTCAAGGGTTAATCTTGGATAATTCATGAATTAGGGTCCGATTCTTTGTACGGCTTCGTTTCTCGTGTCCGTTTTTCCTTGTTTCTTGTGATCTTTTGTCCTTTTCACGATATCCATACCTAAAATACACAAGTAAACGAACACAAGCATATATATGGTATTTTATGACATTTTAGTGCATTAAAAGCCCGAAAAGAACGATGATATCATGTATAAATGCCATCTCATCAATCCCCCATACTAAGCCATTGCCGTGCCCTCACGCAATGCTAGAATAAAGTATCTAAGAATCACCAAGATTCAATTTTATTAAACTTTATTGAAAAGTAAAAGACTTGCAAAAATACTACGAGAATGTGTAAAGACATAATGTATGATTTTCATCACGAATGTGACTTTTAGGGTCAAAGAATAGAAACAAGTTAATGTCCCTTAGAGTAAATTTCGTCATCCTTGATTGTCGTACATTCCATGCTAAGTGCAAAAACGAGATCATTGTTGGTACAAGTCACAATGCTAACACTACTCATACGTCCAAATTGTGTAATACTTTTCTCCCCGTAATCCTAGTTATTATAAAAGGAAATGGGTTACTAGCATTTTTTAACTATTTGTCCTGGATCACAAGTGATTCATATTGACTTATTTGAGTAGTTATTAGTCCGAAAGCAAAGTAGCACGATTTAATCGATAGTTAGCCGAAGGACAAAATCTTTTAAAACAGCTTCTCGTGTATCTCCTTAAGTTCATATCTTGGCATAACTCGTTTCACGATTTGAGACCTTTCTCGGACTGATATTTGGCATGTACTTCATACTTCAAATCTTGGGAAGACGTTCTTGAAATTATGGTCTTCTCTTCATATATTTGGAATTTCTTCACTTGACGTTTTTGAGAGATTCTTCATATTTGGACCACGACTTCATCATTTTTCTTCAATCTTTATTTTGGACTTTGATATACAACGATCCGCCTCCTTTTCGGACTTGGATATATTTATCCTCATACCTTGTAAGGGTCTTTTTGGATAGACTTTCTCCATGATCTTTAGGGGAGTAATTGCTTTTCGTCGTGTGTCTCGATCCTTCATATTGATTTAGGAATAATGATACTTCACATCATCTTAGATCTTTAGCAACAAAATATAGCTCCTCATGCCTTGTTAGGGCCTTTTTGGATCTTCACCAATCTTCGCGTCCCACTTCAATAAGTTATGCCTTGGCTATGAACTCTATTCAACCCCGAGTAACTTTTAAACGATCTTGCGCTAGAGGCTAAGTAACCTTTCAAATCGTACGACCTTACTTATTGCAATTATTTTTATTCCTAATGCATTGATCTTATGGGAAGAAAAAGCCACAATTAAAAACATATGAGTTTTTGAAAGAACATTCATGTTCTACGTTTAGCATGATCACTTGTCTAACTCTATCATCTCTCGTTCTTCACTATATAAAGACCTCTAATTAAAGAGACTCGTGAATACTTAGCCATGCATGTCAAAATTAAGCTAAATTTGGATTAGCTTTCATTAAGACTATATCAAATCAAAGTTTTGGGTTTTCAAGCCACCTATAGGATCTTGCACTTTCTTGGACTTTTTCAAGTTTAGAGAATGCATTTTATAGTTCCCTTGATAAGTGACTTTCTAGGATCAATTATAGGAACTTGCGAAAAGTTCTTGTTCTTAACCCGAATGAGCTAAGACTTTCGCGTTTTAAAGTTCCCTATATAAAAGTCTAGCAAAACTTGAATTGAGCAGGTTAAGGAATGTAAATGGCTCCAAATGCCCATCAAGTCAAAAATTAGCTCTTATTCTACCCATAAGAAAATATACATTCGTGTCTTAAAAACACTTATGAAAACTAAGAAATTTTTTAAAATTTGGCCATTTTTAGCCTTATTAGCAACAAAACATTGAAAGTTGGAAAACGTGAGGGCGTAGCAAAGCAAGTATCTATTCACCCCCATACTAAAAGTAAACATTATCCTCAATGTTTCGAGTCTAAAGGTGGAGCACCCCCATACTAGAGACGAAGAGTCGAATGCTTAGTATCTAGTATGGAAAGGGTGATCAACAGTATATCTAAAGCCGTTTATGAATTATGCTAAAAGATAATTGTTAGAACAATAAAAGATATGTCAATGGATTCATGAAAAACTTCTTCAAGCAAACGATGGAGGCTCACGTAAACGAACACGAGAGTCTTCAATCGTAGATGATGATCTAGATAACACAATCACAAACAACCACGAGACAACGAGTTGGAAGGGTACAAATCCCCTCTCATTAGTTATTAGTAAGCATAAAAGGATAAGCATGGGATCTCCCCCACGAGGCACCTCGTTTTTGATTACCGAGTCATGAGCTCGATTCGATCCCCTCAATGCTAATTCATTGAGGAAGGTGACTTGGTCGAGGTCAACCATTGAAGGAATTTCCCCACCAAAGTAGTTCTTAAGCCTATGTCCATTCACCTTAAAGTTAGGACCATCATCTTGAGCTAGCTCGATGGTCCCGTAAGGAAACACTTGTGTAACGGTGAAAGGACCCGACCAACGAGATTTCAATTTCCCGGAAAATATCTTAAGTCGAGAGTTAAAAAGTAACACTTGATCACCAACGTTAAAAACCCGGTTTTTAATCTTTGCATCATGAAACTTTTTAGTCTTTTCTTTGAAAATCAATGAGTTTTCATAAGCATTGTCTCTTAATTCATCTAATTCATTCAATTGTATTTTCCGGTGATCTCCCGCGGTCTTCAAGTCAAAGTTTGCATGTTTAAGGGCCCAATATGCCTTGTGCTCCAATTCAATGGGCAAATGACAATTCTTCCCATAGACTAACTTATAAGGAGTACAACCGATAGGTGTCTTATAAGCGGTCCTAAAGGCCCATAAAGCGTCATCGAGTTTGTCGGACCATGAAGCACGGTTTTCTCCAATCGACCTCTCTAAAATCCTCTTCAAAGCTCGGTTCTAAACCTCGACTTGCCCACTCGTTTGCGGGTGATAAGCCGTAGAAATACGATGAGTAACTCCATATTTCTTTAAGACCTTCTGGAATTGGTCATTACAAAAATGGGTTCCACGATCGCTTATAATAGCACGAGGGGTTCCGAACCGAGAGAATAGTTGCTTCAAAAACTTCACTACCACACGAGCATCATCAGTAGGTAAAGCTTTAGCTTCCACCCACTTAGAAAGGTAGTCGACCGCGACGAGGATCTACTTGTTACCATGAGACGATGGGAACGGCCCCATAAAGTCTATGCCCCAAATGTCGAAAATCTCACACACTTGAATTATGTTTTTCGGCATTTCATCACGTTGAGACGATTTTCCTTGACGTTGGCACGAATCACACGACTTTACAAGTGCGTGTGCATCACGATAGATAGAAGGCCAAAAGAAGTCGGCATCGAACACTTTCTTAGCAGTGAGATTAGCACCGTGGTGACCACCCGTGGGTCCCTCGTGACAAGCTCTAAGGATATTAGAAGCTTCGGCACCAAAAACACAACATCGAACGAGTTGATCCGCACAAACCCGAAAGAGATAAGGTTCGTCCCAAAAATTGAACTTGACGTCGCCAAAGAATTTTCTCTTTTGTTGTGTCGTCATACCCTTGATTATGAAATTGCCCGCATGGTAATTTGCAATGTCGGCAAACCATGGGGTGGTGTCTTTAGAATTCACAACACCGAGAGTCTCGAGAGGAAATGTTTCGGTGATTTCCTTGTTCTCGAAAATATCTTTGTGAGGATCTTCTAGACGAGAGAGATGATCAGCCGTTAGATTCTCGGCTCCTTTTTTGTCAAGCACGGTGACATCAAATTCTTGGAGGAGGAGCATCCAACGAAGCAATCTCGGCTTAGCATCTTGCTTAGCTAAGAGATACTTGATAGCCTAATGGTCGGTATACACGATGCTTTTAGTTAAGACGAGATAAGGTCGGAATTTCTCAAAAGCATAGACCACGGCAAGGAATTCCTTTTCCGTTGTGGTGTACTTTAATTGAGCCCCGGTCATCGTCTTACTAGCATAATGGATAGGACGGAAATGCTTTTCATAATGTTGCCCTAAGACGGCCCCTATAGCATAATCACTTGCATCACACATGATTTCAAAGGGTAATTCCCAATTAGGAGCAACAAGAATGGGAGCTTCGGTAAGTTTCCTTTTGAGAGTTTCAAAAGCTCTAACACAATCCTCATTGAAATTAAAAGGAGCATCCTTCTCGAGAAGGTGTGTCATAGGTCGAGAGATTTTCGAAAAGTCTTTGATGAAACGACGATAAAAGCCCGCGTGGCCTAGGAAACTCATAACTCCCTTAACGGTTTTGGGATGAGGTAACTTGGCGATGACGTCTACCTTAGCTTTATCGACCTCAATCCCCGCTTTCGAGACCTTATGTCCTAAGACGATTCCTTGTTTACACATGAAATGACATTTTTCCCAATTAAGCACAAGATTGGTTTCTTCACAACGTTTTAACATTTTCTCGAGATTAGATAAACACGACGTGAACGAATTGCCAAACACCGAAAAGTCATCCATAAACACTTCCATCGACTTCTCGATCATATCGTGAAAAATTGCCATCATACACCGTTGAAACGTACCCGGTGCATTACAAAGTCCGAAAGGCATCCTACGATAAGCAAACGTTCCATAAGGACACGTAAACGTAGTCTTCTCTTTATCACGAGGGTCGATAGGGATTTGAAAGTAACCAGAAAAACCATCTAAAAAGCAATAGAATTCATTTCCCGCGAGTCGCTCCAACATTTGATCCATGAAGGACAAAGGAAAGTGGTCTTTACGAGTGGCGTCATTTAACTTTCGGTAGTCAATACACACCCTCCAACCGGTCACAACACGAGTGGGAATTAACTCGTTGTTTTCATTAGGCACAACGGTCATTCCTCCCTTTTTAGGGACACAATGGATTGGGCTCACCCATGGGCTATCAGAGATAGGATAAATCATTCCCGTGTCAAGGAGTTTTAAGACCTCCTTTTTAATGACATCGTGAATTTTGGGATTCACCCTTCTTTGACTTTGAATTGCGGGTTTGTAGTCCTCCTCCATTAAAATCTTGTGAGTACAAAATTTTGGGTCAATACCCTTAATGTCGGAAATTTTCCACTCAATTGCCCCTTTATGAGCTTTAAGAACTTTCAAGAGCTCGGTTTTTTCATCATTAGCAAGACCTTTTGCAATAATAACCGGCAACTTGTCATCACCTTCCAAGAATGCGTATTCAAGGTGAGAAGGAAGATATTTCAATTCAAGGATAGGTGGTTCCTTGATTGAAGATTTTGGTTCAACACTCATAACTTCCATCGGCGGAAGAAATGGTGGAATAGAAGTATCATCACTAATCAACACCTCATCTTCATTGTCGATTTCATTTGAAGTAAAATTGCCTCCTTGGAATGGAGTGAGATTTGGTGTAGAATTAGCAAGAATCGGATCCCAAATAGTGGGATTGCCACTTGACGAGCTATCAGAAAAACCTAACACTTCTTGTGAAAACTCATCGCAAACCACATCAACTAAGTCAATGTGATTGATCGTAGCGATTGCATAAACATGAGAAGGTTTCGAGTTTTGAGTAGCGTTTATAACAAGCTCCTCTTCGTTGAATCTCAAAGTGATAGTTCTTGTATGAACGTCGATAAGCGATCTCGAGGTGTCTAAAAATGGACGACCTAAAATTAGAGGAACTTGAGGATCCGCGGGGATGTCAACTACTATAAAATCAACGGGGTAGTAGAACTTCCCCACTTTCACGAAAAAATCTTTGGCTACTCCACATGCTAAAATCGTAGAATGATCGGCCATCTCGATAGACATGTTCGAAGGAATAAGAGCCGGAAGCGAAAGCGATTTCCAAATGGAAAATGGCATCAAATTAATGCTTGCACCTAGATCGGCCAAGGCGAGGCATTCTTTCATATCTTGTATGTCACAAGGAATGAGAAACTTTCCGGGGTCACCAACTTTTTCCGGTATGTGGTTAAGATAAACCGAAGAACAATTAGCAAGCTTTGAAAGCTTTTCCTTATCGCTCATCATACTTTTAAAAGTGGAAGCGAAACGAGGCATATATAACAACGCGTCGGATAAACTCACATCAAAATGCACTTGTTGAAACATTTTTATAAAAAGCACGATTTGTTGTTTGTTACGTTCTTGCAATTTCTCTTTGTTTCGTCTCGAAGGGTAAGGTAAGGGTGGTGTGGGTTGGACATTAGGCAATGGCCTTGGAATCTCGGGTTCCACAATTGGTATTGGTTCAACTGTAGGTGTGGTATGAGCGGTACTTCGTGGGCTTGTAATATGCTCCTTTTCGACCATCACCTCAGGCTCTTTCTCGATTTCCTTCTCCGTAGAAGTACTTGGACGAGAGATTGGTTCCTTGAAAGTTTTACCACTTCGTGTAGTAATAACCTTCATTTCTCCCTTCGGGTTTGCAATGGTATCACTAGGAAGACCACCCGAGGAAGAGGGTTTACACATGATTGCTTCAAACATTTTTGCCATTCGGTCCTTAAATTTTGATTGCCTTAAATTCGCTTTTAACAATTCTGGCTTAATCTCATGTTGTCCTTGTTCCATCTTTTGTTGATTTTGTTGAAGACGTTGAACATTTCCTTCCATTTTATTTTCATGAGTTTTAAGTTCATTAGCAAGTTCGTTTTTAAGCTCGTTTTTCAACTCGGATCTTAAGCTAATCATCTCACGTTGCATGTTATCAAACTTAGCATCATTTGCTTTAGCATAATCCAAAAATTCTCCTTGAAGATTTTTAGTGTGAGCATTTTGAAAACCTTGTGTAGTGTTTTGAAAATCGCGGTTTTGGTTTTGATTAGTAACTTGTCCATTCCCACTTTGATAATTCCCTTTGTTGTAGTTACGTGAATTGCTTTGATAATTACCACCTTGATTGTTGTTTCGATAGTTATTAGCATTTAGATTTGGTGGAGCTTGATTTGGGCGGGAACCTTGGCGTTTTGGTTATAAGTTCCCGTTGCTACGTAAGCACTCGAAGTGTTACCACCGGCGGTAATGCACTCGGAAAGATCATGAGCTCCACCACAAGACAAACAACTCTTATCAACCGCTTTAACCGAAGCGGAATTCAAAGCCTCTTGAGCTTTCCAATGAGTCATAAGATTAGCAAATCTATCGAAAAACCAATTTTCCTCATTAGCTTCATCATGTAAGGCATTAATGCTACGAGACGATGACGACGATGACGAACCCAAATTGGCAACACTCGGTGTGTTACGAGGGCTACAAACCTTAGATCTATTCTCGATAATCTTTAAAGCTTTATCGGTCGTTTTGCGCAAAAAATTACCACCCGCGGCGGCATTCAAGTAATCTCGTTCATGATCATTAAGCCCATTATAAAAAGTATCAATTTGATGCAATTCCGAAAAATCATGGTGTGTACAATCATTTAACATCTCTTTAAAGCGTTCCCATGCAATTGAAAAACTTTCATTATTTCGTTGTACAAATCTTGAAATCTCATTTTTCAAATGTGTTGTTTTAGATGGTGGAAACAATTTGTTCACAAACTTAGAAACGAGATCACCCCATGTCAAAATTGAATTTGGCGGTTCTTTCTCAAGCCAAATTTTAGCGGGTCCATCTAACGAGTATGGAAACAACATCATCTTAATGGCGTCATGTGGAACATCCTTAAACATGCTAGTTGCGGTGAGACGATTAAAATTCCTTATGTGATAATGCGGGTTGTCTTTCTCATGACCTCTAAACTTATTAGCTTGCAACATCGACATTAAACCCGTCTTAATCTCGAAGTTCTCCGCAAGGATAGTGGGAATCACAATGGCCTCTCCAAAACCCTCGGTGGGTGCTTGTAGCAACTCCATCATAGTACGATTAGCCATGACGACTTCTTGTTCTACAATAGGTTCAAAAATTGGAGTTTGTTCTTAAATCAACGTCTCTTGATTTGCTTGCTTTTGAAGACGTTTACGAGCTCGTTTTGCTTGATTACGAGTGATCATAAACTTCACGAAGAATGGGAGGTGAGCAAAGAAGATTCTTTTTGGGTGTTTTGTGAATTTTCAATTTTTTTTGTGTTTTTGATTGTTTTTAATTTTTTTGGATTTTGGTGTATCTTCGTAGACAACAATCTACCAAATCTCTCCTCGAATCAAACTCTTGATTAAAGAAGCCTCAAAGGAATGAAAACGATCACGTGGAGTGAACGCCTTCGAATGACTTTAGAACTTTGGTGAAAACCAAATTGTTCAAGAGAGTTTAATCACAAAGAAAACCAAGCAAATATCTTATACGTAATATTACTTTGGGCGGCAAAACCCTCGATTAGCCTTCAATCTCAAAATACTCACAAGCAAGCGGGGAAACGAGGCGGCGCGAAGCACTTAAGGGCCTTTTTCGTTAGGGTATATTTTATAATACCCGCCTTATACCCACCTTATAGTTTGTATTTTTCAAAATCGAGCTTCACGAAAGTATTTATCTATTTTTGCCTTTTTGTTTTTGTTTGAGATTCGAATACAATAATTAGGAGATCAAATCCCAATTAAGGTTGTGTTTTCACACTTTTGGAGATATTTTGTATTGATTGTGATACTTAATACAATATAGTAATAATAATTTCACAAGAAAACCCAAAAACCGATAATACGTATTAGTAGATTTCTACTAATACAAATACTATTTATGGTTAATATTAAAAACAACAAGACAAATTAATCACGATACACCTCCCCGGCAGCGACGCCAAAATGATTGTAGTGTTTTACCACACCTTTAGGAAAAGGAGGTAAAAAGGGAAAGTATTGAATACGACGGTTTAGGAAAACCGTGTACAAATGACCCTAATGAAGTTCGTTTCCCAAGGAGGTATATGTGTGTGAATAAAATGTAGCAAGATTAGAGATTAATATTGGTTAGAAGGGGATGAGAAAAGAGGATGACGAAGACGTGAAATTAATTACTACTACGACTACACGTAAAATCGTAAAATGAGTAAAAATAAAAATTAATTCTAAAAATTACCAAAAATTCACCAAAAATCAAAATAAATAAACTAAGAGTTTACCAATGGTACAAACTTTTTCAAACCTTTTAATTAATTAAATATTTAATTTTTAAATGCTAATTAAAGCCCTAAAAATCAAATTAATTATCAAAAAGCCCAAATAAAGATTTTTCAATTGGTAAACCTCTAAAATGACCTAAAAAGATTAAAAACTATTTTTTAGAAATTTTTAAACTAATAAAAACTATTTAAAATGATTTAAAAACTATTAAAACTTAAAATAATTATAAAAATTAATCTAAAGATGATAAAATTAATCTAAGAGTTGCAAAAATTCTATTTTAATGTATTTAAGCTAAGAAAAATATAAAAAGTGCAAAAATGTGAAATTTGAAAAATAATAATAAAATAATATTAAAATAATATTAAAAATCCAAAAATTATAAAAAAATTCTAAAAACTTGCAAACTAATTTATTTTGACCTAATTAAACAGAAAAATTAAAGTGAAATGATCAGAATACCCCTATTGGGCCCTCAAATGGGCCAAAACCCAAAACAGTCAAGCTTATTGGGCTTTTTAGCCCAAAAAGTCAAAATAAGCCCAAATGACTTGGAAAAGCACTATCTGACTCAAAATTCAATTCTAAACACAAAACTCTGAAGGCCCAAAAGCTGAAAGTGAGCTTATCATAGCTTAATGATCAAACAGCTTATCCTTATTGGGCCAATAAGCCCATTAAGCAATAAGCTAATGTCATAAGCTCTAATTTGACACAAAACCTTCTTTTGGGATACTAAACAGACATGTAAAAACAAATTTTGAAAAAGCACACTCAATAAGCCAGAAATAAGCAAAGTACAAATCTACTAAAAGACAAAATAGTCGGGTTTTAGTTCTAGGGCACCTCAGGACTTGATTCAACTTGCAAAATGTTACAAATGACTTCAATAAGCCAAAACAATCAACCAAAATTCAATAAGCAAAAACAATAAGCTGGAATAAGCCAATAAGCACTTATGAAAAAGTAAATTAAGTTGGTTTTCTAGTCAAACCCTAAAGTCAACCCACCAATTGCTCCAGTATGAACAAATGGGTCAAATAATGAGCACCTATTACAAAATCCAAGTTGTTGCTGGTTAAAATAAGCTAGAATAGCTTATTGATAAGCTGAACACAAAAATACACTAGCAGTGGCTAACAGCAGGGGAAAGGAGTTCCCACTGCTTTGACTATTTGACATGGCTTTTTAGAGAGATTCTGTATGTTCTATTGGAAGACAAGGGCACCCAAGTGATCAATTAATCACAAGGAGTCACAATCAAGCACAAAAACACACTTCAGTATCACCAATTAGCACAGAAAAATCAAATAATGCTCAGATCTAGCATAGACATGGAATATAAGCAGTTATGAACACTTAAGCAGTTTTAAGCTAGAATAAGCACTCCAAATTCAACCAGATGCATACACAAGCTATATAAACTATGATTAAGCACAAAAAAACTTAAATCAATCACCAAAACAAGGTATGGAACAAGATCAAAGCAGATTACACTTGCTGTTATGAACTTCAAGAACACATGCACACTTTGCTGATATAATTAACCAAAAATCCAATTTCAACACTCAAATCCTACTTCCCTGGTGTAACTAACTAGGTTTAATCACTTGTTAACCCTAGTCTATGATTAGATCTAGGTGTCCCTTAAACCACAGCCAATTTCAACAAGTATACAAGATTTTAGAGCCTATTTTTGATTCTAGGTGTTTATATGCACAAAGCTTGTAGATAAATAACACTTAGCACTTATGAGATATGTTCCAACACAAAGCAACACAAAGCATCAACTCAAAATCACACAAATCCAAAACAAACTGTTATACCAAACACCCCTTAATCTACCATTTTTCAAAGCAACTTGTGATTTTAACTAATAACCTACTGGTTTTATGAATCAAAAACACTTCCTATGTGACAACTAACAGATTCAAACACTAAAATCACAACCTCAAACACAAGAACACAAAATCAAAGCTCAAAATCAAAAACAGGCAATAACATGAAATTTTTAGAGGAATGTTAAGCAAGGGATTATATTTGTCCTCCACAACATCCTAGGAGGACCAGCTATGCTCCTTGGACCTTGTTCACCAACTAGAACAAGACCAAGGTTCTTCAAAAAGGAAGATCAAAACCTGCTGATGTTCAAAGTAGAACAAGGTTTTGATTATGATATATCTTCAACACAAATGAGCAAACAACTCAACCAAGAGCTCAAAACTCTTCTCAGGCTTGGTGTCAACAAGCTTGAAAGAGCTTAAGGCCTTTGGCTAAGGGTTAGTACAGTAAAATAACCAAAACAAAACCAAGGATTTCAAGTTCTTTAAACCTTTGAAAACCTTCAAACAAAGACGTGCCTTAACCACAAGATTAAGGAAGGTCTTAAAGATCAAATGGAACTCAGATTTTAGCTATTCCAACACCAACTTTTAATAAACACAAAAGAGATTTTAGATATTTTAAGAAATTCAAATTTTATTTAACTAAAAAGGAATTACAAAGATTGATAGCCAAAATCTGGAACAAAGGGACAGGTTGAGGTCTCCTTTTATAGGCAAATGCTAGCCTAACACTATTCATAAACCCTAGAACTGAATTCCCAAAAGTGCCCTTGAAGTCTTCTAGATCATTTGATGGAATGAGCTGTCCAAATGCATCATGGATGTTCATTTTAGCTTTGGGGTTAAGCTAAGAGTCTTGGCTGTTGATCTTGACACGTGGCAATCCTTGGGGAATAAGTTGTGATGTGATAGGTGGACGAGGTTGAGTGTGGGACCCTTTGGTGATTGGAGGTGAAGGTTTATTGTGTGGGATAGGTTTCTGCATGTGTGAATCAAGCGTGGGTGTGGGTAATTTCATTTTACCCTTTGGTTTAAGTGGGATGGTAACTGGGTTCTTGATGGTAAACAGTAAAGGTTTTGATCCGAAATAAGGGGGTGTATTGTGTTTGGCGCGTGTTTGTGCAAGTTTAAACTTTAGAGAATGACATTAGTAGTCCTTGAGCTTTGGTTAAACTTGTAAAATGTGTTTTCAGTCAACCAAACTTAATTTCCTTTGTTAAATAAGTTATAAACTTCACACTTTTGCCACCAAACTTTGCGATAAGGGTTCAAGGGTTATTTTTGCCACTTTTCCATATTTGAAGGACTGAATTTGGACTTTCTTGATCTTCAAAGGTCTTCAATAGATGTTTGCCTTTATGAGGGACCATAATTGACAATGTTGAATAGTTGAGGGACTAATCTTGCCATTTCATCAAAGTTGAAGGACCTTTTTGCAATTTTGACAAACTTAAGGGACCAAACTTGTAATTATGATTTCACAAGGGTTTTAAGTGTCATTTCTTCATTGTTTGAGGATCAATCTTGCATATCTTCAAGTCTTCAAGGGTTAATCTTGGATAATTCATGAATTAGGGTCCAGTTCTTTGTACGGCTTCGTTTCTCGTGTCCGTTTTTCCTTGTTTCTTGTGATCTTTTGTCTTTTTCACGATATCCATACCTACCACAAGTAAACAAACACAAGCATATATATGGTATTTTATGACATTTTAGTGCATTAAAAGCCCGAAAAGAACGATGAGATCATGTATAAATGCCATCTCATCAAATGTATCTAATTAATATAAAATCCACGACACATCAATGACCTAAAAAACTTCTAATGCCTTTCACATTAGTAGATGGTGGGAGTTTTGAGATTACGTTTTTTTTTATTTGTCAACTTCTAAGCCTGCGCCAGACACTTTGTGTCCAAGCACTATTCCTTCTTAAACCATAAAGTGACAATTTTCCTAGTTTAGCACAAGATTTGCTTCTTTACATCGTGCTAACTTTTTATCAATATTTCTAAGACATGTGTCGAAAGAATTTCCAAAGACGAAAAAATCGTCCATGAATAATTCGACTGATTCTTCAATCATATCATGGAAAATTACAATCATACACCTCTGAAAAGTAGCAGGTGCATTGCATAGGCCAAAAGGCATGCGCCTATACGCGTAAGTTCCAAATGGCAAGTAAATGTAGTTTTCTCTTGATCCATAGGGTTGATTGGGATTTGAAAATATCCTGAAAAACCATCGAGGAAACAAAAGTATTCATTCCCTGCGAGTCTTTCTAACATTTGATCCATAAAGGGCAAAGGAAAATGATCTTTCGCGGTTGCGTCATTTAATTTTCGATAGTCAATACAAACTCTTCATTCGGTGATGGTTCGTGTTGGTACTAACTCATTGTTTTTGTTAGTTACTACAATGATACCTCCATTTTTAGGTACACAATGAATAGGACTAACCCAGGGGCTATCTGCGATTGGGTAGATTATTCCATAACCGAGGAGTTTAAGGATCTCTTTCTTAACAACGTCCTTCACGTTAGGATTTAATCTTCGTTGTTTTTTAACGATCGTTTCTTGTTATCCAAAAGTTAGATTTTGTGTTTACAGAACGATGGACATATGCCAGGAATATAAGAAGTTTTCCAAGCAAAAACTTGTTTATGCTTCTTGAGAACTTCAATTAGATCGTTTTTTGTTCTTCCGAAAGTTGGGATGAAATAATTACAGGCAGTAATTTTTCTTCGTGAAGAAACGTATATTCTAGATGTTCAGGAAGAGGTTCAAGTTCTAAATCTGTAGGAGGCTCTTCCACATATTTCTTAACTTTGAAATCAGTTTCGAAAGTTATGGTTTCAAATGGTGTTTCTTTTTCTTCTTCAGGGGTTTCTATAGGTTCGTCGGTATTAACGGCTATGAAGGCGTCAAATTCAGCAAAAAGTTCTTCTTCGAGGATGGTTCCTTTGATAGAATATAAAATTTCGCTTCCTTCATCAAGAAGAGCGTCGAAATGGGCTTCAACGACTTCGTCAATGACATCAATACTAAAGCAAGTATCGTCATTAGAATACGAGTGTATCATTGCTTTATCGATAGAAAAGGAAATTCTATCTTCTCCAAATACAAGGTTGAGTTGTTTATGTTTTACACGAATCACAGCGTCAGCTGTATGCAAGAAAGGTATACCAAGGATAAGTGGTACCTTGCTATCTTCTTCCATCTCTAGGATTACAAAGTCGACAGGGAAAATGAATTTTCCAACTCCAACGAGCATGTTTTCGGCTATTCCCATTGGGTATTGAAAAGAACGGCCCGCAAGGTGAAAGCTCATTTTTGTGGGTTTGAGAACATCTTTTGAGAGTTTAGCATACAAGGAGTATGGCATGAGGTTGATACTAGCACCAAGATCGGCCAAGGCGTTACAAGAGTATGAGTGATGGAAAGTACATGGAATTAGAAAACTTCCAGGATGTCTAAGTTTTGGTGGTACTTTGTTTTGGATAATGGCAGAACATTCATCATTTAGAAAAGCTGAAGATACATCTTCAAACTTATGATTGCTTTTGATAAGTTCTTTGAGTTATTTTCCATAGTTTGGCATTCCATCCAGAACATCGACTAAAGGCATGTTGATTCGAACTTCTTGGATTAATTCAAGGAATTTACCATACTTAGCTTGCATATTTTGCTTTCGTAAGCGTTGGGGGTATGGTACTTTTGGGTTATATGGTTTGGGTGTTGGGTTTGAGTTTTCAGTGGGTTTGGTTTTGGTTGGTTGAGCTTCATCTTCATCGTCACTATCGAGTGGATTTTCGATTGGTGTATCTTGGGTAGGTTTGGTAGGTGATTCGTAAGATAAACCACTCCGCGTGAATACGGCATTTATATGTTCATTACGAGCTTGCGGTGGTTGATATTTGTTGTTATTTTTAGGGTTTGGGTTGGTATTACTTGGTAAAGAACCAGAAGCGCTATTCGATTGCTTATCGGCAAAACGATCAAACTTAGCTTCGAGGTTTTGAATGGAAGCTTGGTAGTTTTGGTTTGAAGTCTCGAACTTTGTTTTGAGGTCAATGAATGTATCTCGCACGAAAAGGTTGGTTTTTCTTTGAGATTCAATAAAATTGTCGAGCTTGGTTTCGAGGTTGGGTTTGTCTTCGGTTTGGTTGGGTTTCTTTTCGTCTTGATCGTAACTTGGTTTATCGTTTGATCTCCAATTATCACGGTCACGATTACGATAATCGTTATAAAATCGAGTTCGACGAAAGGTGTTCATGAAATTGGTTTCTTCTTCCTTTGTCATAGGCGTGTCATCGTCACCACATTCACTATAAGGATGGTTTCCTCCATAGTGTTTGCAAGTTTCACGACTTTTGTTTTTCATCTCTTTATATTGAGTATCGATTTTGAGAGACATGGCGTCCATTCGAGCCATAATTTTTTCAGTGTCGGTTGGGTTGTTTCTTTCTTCGGCAAAAGCTACGGTTTTCTGTGGGTTTTTGTTTTTGTGATTTTTGGAGCAATCAAGCTTGAGTAAGACTTTGTCATCTAATAATTGGTAGGCTTGGTTAGGAGTTTTATAAAGGAAAATACCGCCCGCTGTGGCGTTCAATGAATCTTGTGTAGCATCGTCAAGACCTTGATAGAAAATATTGATTATTCCTTCTTTTTTAAGTCCACGACCATGGTAGTTTCTGAGTAATTATTTCATTCCTAACCATGCGTCAGTGAGAGTTTCTCGATCTTGTTGAGAAAAGCTTCGAATTTCTCCGAGGAGTTTTACAAATAGGACAGGAGGAAAGAATCGGCTAATGAAAACGGTTCTAAGACCTTCCCATGTTCGCATGGTTCCTTCGTTAAGTTCGTCGAGCCATGACTTGGCTTCTCTAGTAAGGGATGATGGAAACATCATGAGTTGAACAGCTTCGGCTTGTCCTTCTCCATAGTTAAACATTTTGCAAATTCTGCTAAATTCAAGGATGTGTTTGTGAGGAATGGTTTTGATTCGACCATCAAATTGGTGGTTTTTGACAAGTGTCAAGTGGTTTCCTTTGATTGCAAAATCGTTTGCAATTTTAGGTAAAACGATTGCGAAGCCAGGAGTTGGTGCTACAACTCTATCGGCTGACCACATTGGTTCATCATCGGTGCCCAACATTGGATCGTAACGGTTGATGAGTTTGGTGAGAAATAGGAATTGAGAAAGGTTGTCGAAAGGTTGGTTGATTTCGCGAGGTTGAGGTTGCTCGTGTCTCCTATCTAAAGGTACACGAAGATGAAGTCTACGTAACCTTCGGTTAAGGGTACGCTCAGGTTCGGATAACGGTGATAATGGTGGAGTTTCAGATGAACGGGTGTGCATCCAACAATGGTTTTGGTGTTACAACAGGAAATGTGCGTTGTACTTTTGGAAATGTGCGGCGTACTTTGGTTCGCTACAGGAAGTGCGGCGCACATTTGAGTTGTGCGGCGTACTTTCTATACTGCAGGAAAAACTTTGGTTTGTTTTGGGTGGGAAATGGTTCAATTCTTCAAAGATTACGAAAATTTTGGTTACAAAATAGGATTATAAGTCCCCGGAAGCGGCGCCAAAAACTTGATGTTCATTTCACAAGTCTTAAATTTATATTACAAGGTTTAGATAAAAACAAGGGACTAGAATATAAACACGAGAAAGTATACCCTTTCGTTCGTAATATAGCTTGTAGTGGTAAGCCAGATTGTTCGCCGAGACTTAGTTTCATTTTGGTAATCAATATAATAATTGAAGAAAGAAATGATTGAAATAACAATATGAAATTGTGTATAATTGAAGTTCGTTTTCTCGATTCTTAACCGATTGAAAGTCCTAACAAAATCGAGTTTATGATCGTTTTTGGTTGGTAGGGTTATTTGGATTTTCTATGTCTAATTGAACAATCAAGTAAAAATGTGCAAAATATTAACTACGTATCCATAAAACAATTAGCAAATACCAAATTTTTATTCAAATAAGGACAAAAATGGAAAACTATGGAATTAAAGTGCTAAAAATGTAAATGCTTGAAACTAAGGTACTTGAAATGTAAAATCAGAAAACTACAAGGACTAACTATGCAAATTTTACCAAACTACTAACCCTAGTAACAAACTTTAAAACTAATTAACTAATTTTGACAAGTTTTGAAAAGTAAAGGACTGAATAAAAGCAAACCCTAATTTTGTTGAAAATCAGCAAACAATACAAACAGTTCCAAACTATAAGGACCTAAGTGCAATTATATGGAAATTTTAACAAAAACGGGCTATGTAGACAAATAAGCTCGTTTAAGCTCTACACTGAACCAAATAAGCTCAAACCAATTGCAAACAGCTTAAAATCCAATTTCACTTAGGCTTGTAAAAGGAAAAAGTTTGAAACTAAGTAAATCTCAAATAAGCTAATATTGATAAGCCACAAATAAGCTATCTAATAAGCCAGACTTGCACAAACTGATTTTATTGCTAAATCTTGTTTATCAATCCATTGAGAGACTGGAATGTCTTTTGAAAATGAAAATGATCAAGTAATGAATCAGAAAAATGAGAATAAGCTAAAACTAGCTTATTTGACTAAAGTTGACCAAATTTTGGAAAAACTTGAAAACTTCCAGATCTACTCAAGAACACATTCTAAACATGATTATGAAAGAAAATTGGAAGATTTATAAAGTGGAATTGTTGGAATGAGAAATCAGTAAGGACCTATATTATAGAAACTTCCATTTGCTTAACAGCTTATGAAATTGCTTATTTCTCCCTTGAAACTTAGAACTATATAATTTCCTTAAGAACACTCAATATTCAGATGTTACTGGACAATTGTGAACGGGTTTGAAACAGTTTCATCAAGAAATGAATAATTGGCAAGCACTTGAAATCAGACACTTTTTATGAACTTTTAAGCTAAGAACTGACCCATACTTTTTTTAGCCAATTGCCTTTTTGACTGGTTATTTGACTTGAAAACTACTAAACCTTGTTTATAAAGACTGAAGGAGTGTGAATGAACAATTTTTACTCAATTAACAACACTTTATACTACAATGAATACTAAATCCAAACACTAGTTACTGATTTTTATCAAGTTTTTGTGAATGAAAACTAGGCAATTAGTTGTACTGATTAAAATCTGATATCTAGCTAAACTTGATAACCAAAATGAAGTACAAATGAGCCAAGTTTATGCAGTAAAACTATCAACTACTCAAAATGCATAAGCAAACTAAGTTGACTGATAAACTGAAACCAGTAACAAGTAATGAACTAGTAAACAAGTATCAAGTAAACTATAAGCTATCCAAACATCAAAATCAGTTCAATAACAATCTAAACACACTTGATCATATCAGCAAAGAAGATTAAGCTAGAATTGAGCATGCATTACTGTTTAGTGGAACCAAAATTCAGAAACCATAAACCTTAGCTAGGGCCTCCTCTGATGGAGTAGGTAGGCGCTGAGCCTCCTAGATAGTGTTAACCACCACCTTAACACTATCAACTATTGAATCAACCAGCTACAATCATCATCATCACCATTTTTGTACAATCTGCTTCAAAATCAACTAAAACAGCTTCTGGATGAACATAACAAGATCAAACAGCTACAATCTTCAACAATAGCTTCTCATGATCAATGGTGATCACAAGTAGCTTATAGCAGCACTAGGATAACAAGAATGAAGGAGATGAACAATAAATTGGGGGAAAAGGAATGAGATTTTATTGATTGAGTGAGAAAAGTTGGTTACAAATGCAGGTAAAGTTGTTACAACTATAATAACTAACTCAAGAGCTTATCAGACTCTTGAGTTTGTTATGCTAACTGCTACAAACTAAGATTGAGAGAGAAAAAGGAAATGTGTGTGAACATTTCACACTTAGGCTACAATCACAAATGAAGGGTCCTATCACTAGTTATAGACAAATTATGAGAGTGATTTTGGTTTGATGACGTATCCCCACCAATAATAAGCTGCCAGGTGTCCTGAATTGACCAATTGAAAATCCTTGTGTTCTTCATGAATTGGAGGTTTTTAATTCTTTGAGTTTGAGCTTGATTAAAGGTTCCCAATGTGTTCCTCTCTTGAAAACGATCAGGTTTCCTGTAGAAATCTTCTTTTGAAATTAAGTGTAGCTCCAAAATGGTTCTGGGCTCGTTGTTGAAGAAGAATGCCACGTGGCAGATCCTGGTTGGGTGGGAGAAGGTCACACGGATCATGATCCAATTTTGGATATAATGAATATGGAATGGCGCGTCTTGATTGGCTAGGAATTAAGTAGTGGGTTTCACTGTTGCTTTGCGGCGTAGTTAATGAGGTGGTGAGGTGTACCATTAGCTGGCAATCCGTGTATCAATTTTCTTGCATTCCCATTGGTTCACAACCATATCACACGGATTGAGTTCATTTTATCTTTGAAAAATGGCAAATTAACCCCTTGAACTTAGGCAGATTATCCAAATGAGCTAGGGACTTCACTTCTTTGGCATAATTGGTCCTTCCACTTACATTCTTGTTAAGTTTGACCCTTAGACTTAGTTGACTGAAGAGTTGACCTTGTTTGACTTTTATCTTGACTTTGACAAATTTACACTTTGAGTCCTTCAACTTTGGAGTGTTGTCAAGATAGGTCCCTTATCTTCAAAGTCTTGTCATCTTGATCCTTCTTTGTCTTTTTCATCCAAATAAGCTTGATTTTCTTCTTGTTTGCTTGAAAATGTATCCTTCTTACCTATTTATACACAAACACAAAACATACCACATAATTCCGCTTTATCACACAAAAGTTAGGTACTTTCCTTGTGTTTTAGGGTGATTTGTTGATTAATTGATATGAGTTTTTGCTCATATCAAATCCCCTACACTTGAACATTGCCATGACCTCATGCAATGCTATATTTTAAAGCACAAATTTACATTATCCTTATAATTAACCCACCTTGGCTAATATGGAATGCTATTACACTATGCTACTCTACATGATGCATGATTTTGATTTTGAACAATGTAATGCAAGAGAAACAATTCTATTTATATCTTTTTGGATTTTCTTAAAATAGCTTTGATGGTAAAACTCATACAGAAACTAATGACTTGGATTAGGGATTTGGTACCATGGACACTTATCACCCTCAAGTTTCACTTTCCCCATACCAAGCTTAAAAATGGGATCATTGTATTCACAAGTAAAAAGGTGCATCAACTTATTCATAACAATTAAATGTGGAACCGGTTAATATTTGAGCAAATTGATTTTGGGCAAATTTGTCATTATTTAAAGCGTGAAGTATAAGAAATACAAAATCCAAAAATAAGGAAGCACGGTTTTAATCCTAAGTAAGCCTCTCATCCATTACTTGAAAAACCGCTCAAAATTAATATAAGTCCGTTTCAAGAGTAATAAGTCATTCGCCTTATGTGTAAAATCCTCATGTCATGCATTAATAAGTAGCTACACACTCGCTAAGGAAAGAAAAATAAAACTCACGCAATAATTTACATCCTCCATCTTTTTGAGACTTTGGATCTTCAACCCCGCAACCCGTCAAGGTAATAATGGATTGGAGCAACTATTAAATCCCCGCAACCCGTCAAGGTAATATTGGAATCTACTAGTTACTATAATTAACACTTCACTGCCCCTCTTGGGAGTCTTGAATAATTATTTGTTTTTTCTTTTTCTTTTTTTCTTTTTTTTCTAGCCACTCATTTTTTTATAAGCCGCTCTTTTTTTTCTTTATTCCTCACAAAGAAAATTGAAAAGAATAAAAGGAAAAACACCTGCTAAGTAATAAGCATGACATAAGTCTAATACACATAAAACGTTCTAACTTAGAATCTTAAGACGTACTTGTATCAACCATGAATGATTAGACAAAAATGCGTAAGAGATTACAAACCAATTAAAACCGTTCTTGATTATTTATTAACATATATACATGCGAAGAAAATAGAGGTAAAGAAGAGAAGGGTTTAGCCACAAGTAATTATCATGAAGTTTATCTAGCCCTTTTATACTTGCTTCAACTCTATCATTTCCCATTCTCCACAAATTTAAAATCTCAAAGAATGAAATTGGTGGATGCTTAGCCTAATAGACCAATGAAGGACTACATGGTTAAGGATACTAGCTAGAGAATGCTAAAATAAGCAAACTCGGGTTGAGTCAAAATATCCATGGCGGGCCTAATATGTCAAAGAAATCAAAATTTGTTAAACCATGTTTTTATTATTTTTCCTTTTATATATTTTTGATGAAAAATAAAAGAAGAAATATATACAATGCAAATGTGTTATGCAAATGAAAAATGATTAATGCAAAAATGATGAATGCATATTTTTGGTGGCCAAAGTAGATCAAAAATTTGAAAAATGTTTGAAAATTAATTTTCCAATTTATCATGAAAGTCAATGACAAGTTCTAGGTAAGGTCACTTCGATAGAAGACCCCCTACACTTACGCTAAACATTGTCCTCAATGTTTAAGAGCATGGAAGTATAAAACTTCCCCTACACTTATGACAATGAATAGACTTTGCTTAACCCAAGTTAAGGAGAAATCAATTATAGTGAATTCATTTTTAAAGCACAAGGTGTCTACGAAAGATCACAAAGTGAACCGGATACAAGGGCCTCCTCCGTAAGCTCCAAATCACGTGATGAGTGAGCAACCCTGCAAACATCATGAAGACAAAATAAGGTCTCCCCAACACTTCTCATCAATTTGCTATCCTTATTTCTAACCTACAACACTCTAGATCTAAAAACTCTAAACCTAGTTATTCAAGCTTGATTTAAGAAGTCTCTAGCTCGACTCATCCCACAATGAATTAATTCATGGGGAAAATAGGGATCTCTTGGACCATTTCAACGGAAATGTCCTCCCCAAACTTGTGCTTCACGCGGTGACCATTCAATTTAAAATTTGGACCATCCGGTTGTGACAACTCAATAGTTCCATATGGAAATACTTGAGCAATAGTGAATGGACCGGACCATCTCGACTTAAGCTTGCCCGCAAAAAGTTTCAACCTTGAGTTAAAGAGGAGAACCGACTCTCCAACTTTAAACTCACGGTTCTTGATCTTAGCATCATGCAATTTCTTAGTCTTCTCCTTATAAAGCAAAGAGTTCTCATAGGCATTGGCTCTCAATTCATCCATTTCATTAAGTTGATCATTTCTATGTGAACCGGCTTGGTTTAAATCAAAGTTAGCCCACTTGAGAGCCTAAGAAGCCTTGTGTTCTAACTCGAATGGGAGGTGGCATGCTTTTCCATAGACAAGCCTATAAGGGGTACAACCAATTGGTGTCTTAAACGCCGTCCTAAAAGCCCACAAAGGATCATCAAGCTTATCCGACCAAGAAGCTCGATGCTCTCCCACCGTTCTTTCCAAAATTCTCTTTAAACCATGATTTGTGACCTCGGTTTGACCATTGGTTTGAGGGTGATACGCGGTAGAAAGTCTATGATTAACTCCATATTTCTTCATAACTCTTGTGAATTGATCATTACAAAAGTGCGTACCACGATCACTTATGAAGGCCCGAGGTACACCAAATCTAGCAAACAATTGCTTCAAAAACTTCACAACAACTCTAGCATATTAGTAGGTAAGGCTTTAGCCTCAACCCATTTTGACACATAATCCACCGCTACGAGTATATACTTATTTCCCTTGGAAGATGGAAAAGGTCCCATAAAATCTATGCCCCACACATCAAAAATCTCTCACTCTTGAATGAAATTTTGTGGCATCTCATCACGTTGTGTAATTTTTCCTTGTCTTTGACATACATCACAAAATTTCACCATCTCTTGGGCATCTTTGTAAATGGAAGGCCAATAGTAACCCGGATCAAAGACTTTCTTGGCGGTATAGTTGGGCCCAAAATGTCCACCCGTAGGTCCCTTATGACAAGCTTCTAAAATCTTAAATGCCTCGGGCCCATCTACACACCGTCTAATGATTTGGTCCGCACATTGCCTAAAGAGGTAAGGATCATCCCAAGAGTAATACTTGACTTCCTTTAAAAATTTCTTCTTTTGTTGGGAAGTAAGACCCTCTATAAGCACATTCCCCACAAGATAGTTTACAATATCCGCAAACCAAGGGGTGGCATCCTCTTGAGAAGAGATAGACATGAGCTCCTCTAATGGAAAGGATTCATTGATTTATTTATTAGGAAAATCTTTTTGAAAAGGATGCTCAAGTCTACTCAAGTGATCCGCCGCTAAATTCTCGGCTCCTTTCTTATCTCGAATTTCTATCTTAAACTCTTGAAGCAATAAAACCCATCTCAAAAGCCTAGGCTTATCATCTTGCTTTGTCATGAGATACTTGAGAGCGGAATGATCCGTATACGCCACGGTTTTGGATAGCACACGATATGGTCTAAATTTCTCAAAAGCATAAACTATAGCAAGCAACTCTTTTTCCGTGGTAGTATAATGAAGTTGTGCACCGGTCATGGTTTTAATAGCATAGTGTATAGGTTGTAAATGCTTATTCACTCTTTGTCCTAACACGGCCCCCACCGCATAATCACTAGCGTCACACATAAGCTCAAAAGGTAATTCCCAATTTGGAGAAACCAAAACTGGAGCCTTAGTTTATTTTTCCTTAAGAGTTTCAAATGAATCCAAACACTCTTGGTTGAAAATGAAAGGAGCCTCTTTTTCTAAGAGGTGAGTCATCGGTCTTGCTATCTTAGAAAAATCTTGTATGAAGCGTCTATAAAACCCCGCATGACCTAAGAAACTCATTACACCTTTAACCTTAGTGGGTGGGGGAAGCTTAGAAATCACATCAATTTAGCTCGATCCACTTCTAATCCCTTACTAGATATCTTGTGTCCCAAAACAATTCCCTGTTTCACCATAAAATGACATTTCTCCCAATTAAGAACTAAACGGGTTTCCTCATTCCGCTTAAGCATTCGTTCTAAATTGGTGAGACAAGAGGTAAATGAATCCCCAAAGACAGAGAAGTCATCCATGAAAACCTCCATAGTTTGCTCTATCATATCATGGAAAATTGCCATCATACACCTTTGAAATGTCCTCGGTGCATTACACAAGCCAAAAGGCATTCTTTTGTAAGCAAATGTACCGTAGGGACAAGTGAATGTGGTCTTTTCTTGATCCTTAGGGTCAATGGGTATTTGAAAATAACCCGAAAAGCCATCAAGAAAGCAATAGTATTCATTTCCCGCTAAGCGTTCAAGCATTTGCTCCATAAAAGGTAATGGGAAGTGATCTTTCCTAGTAGCCTCATTGAGCTTCCTATAGTCAATACAAACTCTCCAACCGGTAACAAGTCTCGTAGGAATAAGCTCATTGTTCTCATTGGGTACTACGGTGATTCCACCCTTTTTTGGAACACAATGTACCGGGCTAACCCATGGAGAGTCGGAAATGGGGTAAATCATGCCCGCATCAAGAAGTTTGATAACTTCCTTTTTAATGACCTCATGGATTTTTGGGTTAACCCTTAGTTGGCTTTGAATGGCGGGTTTGTAATCATCCTCAATAAGGATTTTGTGTGTACAAAAATGTGGATCAATTCCCCTTATGTCGGATATTTTCCATGCTAAGGCTTGCTTATGTTTCTTAACCTTCTATGAGTTTCTCTTTCTCATCCTCTTTCAACTCTTAGCAATGATCACGGGTAATTGGTCTTTGCCCTCTAATAAAGCATACTCTAAGTGGGATGGAAGGTCCTTAAGTTCAAGTGGAGGTGGACTCTCTATGGAAGGTTTAACTATGGATGGATCATCAATGGTTACTTCTTGTAGAATGGGTGAAGGAATGGGGTCCTCATTGAGCAACTTTTGGATGGTGAGAATATCTTCTTCCCAATTGATGGGAGAATCATCATTACCAAGAAATTTGGACTCAAATTTCTCCAAGAGGAAATCACTCTCTCCAAAAGGTATTAAGGAGGGAGCAATTGAGGCCACGGTTTCAACATGGGGCATATCCTCACTATTACTCTTGCAAGTGTCATGAAAATGCTCATCACACACCTCATCTAGCACATCAACTATGTTAATAGTCTCACAAGGTTTAGACTCCTTAATCTCTTTCCTATCACAAACTTTCCCTAACTTAAACACTACTTTTTCATCCTAAACTCTCATAATTAGTTCTCCCTCCGCCACATCTAAGTACGACCCGTTCTCAAAAACGGTCTACCAACAATCAAAGGAACTCTAGGGTCCATGTCATAATAAACCACTACAAAGTCGGCCGGAAAGGTAAACTTATCCACACCTATAAACACATCCTCCGTAATACCTACGGGGTAAGCTATGGTACGGTTGGCTAACTCAAGTGTCATCCTAGTGGGAGTGAGCTCAGGAAGAGAGAGTTTTTTCCAAACCGATAAAGGCATGAGGTTTATGCTTGCCCCTAGATCCGCCAAAGCCATGAAATTTTCCACCCCGGGAAAATTACAAGGTATCAAGAAGTGCCCCGGATCTCCAAGTTTTGTTGGTAAGGTTTTAAGTAGCACGGCGGAACAATTTTCATTAAGGGATGTGTTGGGAAAATTAACCAATTTTTCCTTGTTGGAGAGTAAATCCTTGAACATCTTAGCAAATTTTGGCATGTAAGCAAGAGCTTCCGCAAAGGAGATGTTTATGTTGAGTTGCTTGAACATCCTTAAGAAATTTGATACTTGTATATCATCCTTGTTCTTTAACTTATCCTTTTTCAATCTTGAAGGGTAAGGAAGATTTGGTTTAGGTGTAGGTGTTGTAGTGGAAGATTTGTCTTTGTTAGCTTCTTCATTGGGAGTTGTGGAAGGTAAAGGAGAAGTGGGAATAGGTTGAGAAGTTGTGGCTGATTGAGTAGGAGCATTTGGAAGTGGTGAAGTAGATGTAGAAGGTTTGTCACATGTAGGAACAAAAGTGGGTTTAACAATAGGAGGTGTAGGAGATGAAGGATCCTTTGTTGATTTTCCACTTCTTGTTGTAATAGCATTGACGTTTGCCCTTGGGTTTGTTTGTGTGTTAGATGGTAAAGCCCCTTGTTGTCTTTGATTTAATGCCATCAAAAGCCTCTTAGTTTGCTCTTCCATTGAAAGTTTCATTTGGTCATTCATTCTTTTCTCACTTTCACGAATTCTCCTCTCAACATACTCATGAGTATCTTGTAGCCCAAATCCTTGATTTTGAAGTTGAGGATATCCTTGGTTTGGGATTTGAGGCTATCCTTGATTTAGGAAGGGTGGGAGTGGTGGATTAAATCTTTGATGTGGTGGATAAAAGTTATTTCCTTGATTTTGAAAATTGTTAGGTGCCTTGTAGTTATTCCCTTGGTATTGTGGTCATGGACCTTGGTTTCTTTGTAACAATTGAGTAGGATTTTGTTGAGGTTGGGTGGGTGGTTGGGGTGGGAATCCCGGTAGAGTAAGGTAATTTTGAGACTTGTAAGAAAGGTTGTTTGGATTGATGTTTGGCTTGAAATGTTCACGATGTTCCTCTTGGTAAGCATAACATTCCCCTTGATATCCTTGCACCTTATCACATTGTTGATATGAATGGGGACCTCCACAAGTCTCACATAAAAGAGTAATAGCATGCACATCATTTGTTGAATGATCGCCCATAGAGAGTTTCATAAAGTCATTCATCATAGTTTCTTGCATCTTTTGAGTGTTTTGCATGAGTGTTTGACTTTCCTTTTGAGCTTGAGTCAATGCTTGAATGCATGAAATGAGTTGAGTCTCCAATGGTTTAGAACCTCCTTCTTGAATGACATGTACTCTTATATCAAATTATGTGTTAGTTTGCACCATTGCTTTGGTCTCAATAATATCCCAAGCCTCTTGAATGGATTTAAGAAGAATATTTCCTCCCACGGAAGCATTAAGTGAGTCTTGGTGATGAGGTTTAAGGCCATTGTAGAAAGTATTGATTTGGTGAACTTCATCCAATCCATGGTTAGGGCATATCCTCAATAACTCTCTATACTCTTCCCAAGCATCACTAAATGTTTGACTAGTTTTTTTTAAAAGCCTATAATTAAGTTCCTCAAAGCCATGGTCTTAGATGGGGAAAAGAAATTGTTCAAAAACTTCTTAGTGAAACCATCCCATGTGGTAATTCTCTCGGGTGGTTGTGTATCTAACAAATGCTTAGCCGGACCCTCTAGTGAAAATTGCACCAATATCAACTTAATGGCATCATGGGGAACTCCATTGTACTTAATGGTGTTGCAAAGAGGAAAAAATTTCTTAAGGTGATCATGTGGATTATCATTCTTGTTCCCATAAAATGGTGTATTTGAAACCAAGTTAATCATGGATGTTTTTAGCTCTAATGTGTTTGCGGGAATATCGGGTATCTTGATAGCATCGGCATACCCTTGCACATTAGATTGCAAGTGCTCCATCAAAGGTCGAGTATCAACTCCGGCCATGGCTTCTTGTTTTGGATGGATCAAATCACGATTCTCGGGATCGGCTTGATGGACGGTGGTGTTCCTACTCTTTCTCTTTTTCTTCCTTTTCGGAGGAAGGGGTTGTACACCAATCGGTATTCGTGCACGCCCACGAGTGAGCATGCAACTCAATACGAGGAATGAGAGAGATGCTCTCGCGTGACTTTGAAGAGAAAAGGATTATCCTCTTCTAGTTTCAATATGAAATATCCACAAGAAAGTAATAATATACGTATGTACTACTTGGGTGCAAGACCCCCAATGAAGCCTTCCTTCTTAGATACTCACTAGTGAATGGGGGGTTAGGTGGCGCGAAGCACTTAAGTACCTATTGACCCTTAGATGGCATTTTATAGCACATCGCCTTTCTATTCACTTTGTAGTTTGTATTCTTCGAATTATTGCTTATTGGAAGTATTTATCTATTCTTGCTTTATTGAATTTGATCGATACGCGTGTCAAGGACCGTAACGCCCCTCAACACGGTGTATTGCCTTGGCAATACTTATGGAGAATATGTGTATTGGTTGTTCTTATACGTATACGTATTTACTTATAATAATATATGGAAAATATTTTTGTATTTATGAGTTTTTAAGAGAAAATACTATATGTACATAAAAACCGAGGGAATCCAATAATATATATTTTTGGGTGCAATCTCTTAGGAAAAAGATTGCTTTTTGGATTTTTTTAATTTGTTTGGTCAATTCTTTAGGAAAAGAATTGTTTTTGTGAACGGATCCCAAAAGCCAATGAAAACCGTCAATCGATAGTCTCTCGTAAAGTCAAAGAACCGGCAACGGCGCCATTTGAAATTATGTATAATTGAAGTTCGTTTTCTCGATTCTTAACCAATTGAAAGTCCTAACAAAATCGGGTTTATGATCGTTTTTGGTTGGTAGGGTTATTTGGATTTTCTATGTCTAATTGAACAATCAAGTAAAAATGTGCAAAATATTAACTACGTATCCGTAAAACAATTAGCAAATACCAAATTTTTATTCAAATAAGGACAAAAATGGAAAACTATGGAATTAAAGTGCTAAAAATGTAAATGCTTGAAACTAAGGTGCTTGAAATGTAAAATCAGAAAACTGCAGGGGACTAACTATGCAAATTTTACCAAACTACTAACCAATAGTAACAAACTTTAAAACTGATTAACTAATTTTGACAAGTTTTGAAAAGTAAAGGACTGAATTAAAGCAAACCCTAATTTTGTTGAAAATTAGCAAACAATACAAACAGTTCCAAACTATAAGGACCTAAGTGCAATTATATGGAAATTTTAACAAAAACGGGCTATGTAGACAAATAAGCTCGTTTAAGCTCTACACTGAACCAAATAAGCTCAAACCAATTGCAAACAGCTTAAAATCAAATTTCACTTAGGCTTGTAAAAGGAAAAAGTTTGAAACTAAGTAAATCTTAAATACGCCAATATTGATAAGCTACAAATAAGCTATCTAATAAGCCAGACTTGTACAAACTGATTTTATTGCTAAATCTTGTTTATCAATCCATTGAGAGACTGTAATGTCTTTTGAAAATGAAAATGATCAAGTAATGAATCAGAAAAATGAGAATAAGCTAAAACTAGCTTATTTGACCAAAGTTGACCAAATTTTGGAAAAACTTGAAAACTTCCAGATCTACTCAAGAACACATTCTAAACATGATTATGAAAGAAAATTGGAAGATTTATGAAGTGGAATTGTTGGAATGAGAAATCAGTAAGGACCTATATTATAGAAACTTCCATTTGCTTAACAGCTTATGAAATTGCTTATTTCTCCCTTGAAACTTAGAACTGTATAATTTCCTTAATAACACTCAATATTCAGATGTTAATGGACAATTGTGAACAGGTTTGAAACAATTTCATCAAGAAATGAATAATTGGCAAGCACTTGAAATCAGACACTTTTTATGAACTTTTAAGCTAAGAACTGACCCATACTTTTTTTTAGCCAATTGCCTTTTTGACTGGTTATTTGACTTGAAAACTACTAAACCTTGTTTACAAAGACTGAAGGAGTGTGAATGAACAATGTTTACTCAATTAACAACACTTTATACTACAATGAATACTAAATCCAAACACTAGTTACTGATTTTTATCAAGTTTTTGTGAATGAAAACTAGGCAATTGGTTGTACTGATTAAAATCTGATATCTAGCTAAACTTGATAACCAAAATGAAGTACAAATGAGCCAAGTTTATGCAGTAAAACTATCAACTACTCAAAATGCATAAGCAAACTAAGTTGACTGATAAACTGAAACCAGTAACAAGTAATGAACTAGTAAACAAGTATCAAGTAAACTATAAGCTATCCAAACATCAAAACCAGTTCAATAACAATCTAAACACTCTTGATCATATCAGCAAAGAAGATTAAGCTAGAATTGAGCATGTATTACTGTTTAGTGGAACCAAAATTCAGAAACCATAAACCTTAGCTAGGGCCTCCTCTGATGGAGTAGGTAGGCGCTGAGCCTCCTAGATAGTGTTAACCACCACCTTAACACTATCAACTACTGAATCAACCAGCTACAATCATCATCATCACCATTTTTGTACAATCTGCTTCAAAATCAACTAAAACAGCTTCTGGATGAACAGAACAAGATCAAACAGCTACAATCTTCAACAATAGCTTCTCATGATCAATGGTGATCACAAGTAGCTTATATCAGCACTAGGATAACAAGAATGAAGGAGATGAAAAGTAAATTGAGGGAAAAGGAATTAGATTTTATTGATTGAGTGAGAAAAGTTGGTTACAAATGCAGGTAAAGTTGTTACAACTATAATAACTAACTCAAGAGCTTGTCAGACTCTTGAGTTTGTTATGCTAACTGCTACAAACTAAGATTGAGAGAGAAAAAGGAAATGTGTGTGAAAATTTCACACTTAGGCTACAATCACAAATCAAGGTTCCTATCACTATTTATAGACAAATTATGAGAGTGATTTGGGTTTGATGACGTATCCCCACCAATAATAAGCTGCCAGGTGTCCTGAATTGACCAATTAAAAATCCTTGTGTTCTTCATGAATTGGAGGTTTTTTATTCTTTGAGTTTGAGCTTGATTAAAGGTTCCCAATGTGTTCCTCTCTTGAAAACGATCAGGTTTCATGTAGAATTATTCTTTTGAAATTCAGTGTAGCTACAAAATGGTTCTGGGCTCGTTGTTGAAGAAGAATGCCACGTGGCAGATCCTGGTTGGGTGGGAGAAGGTCACACGGATCATGATCCAATTTTAGATATAATGAATATGGAATGGCGCGTCCTGATTGGCTAGGAATTAAGTAGTGGGTTTCACTGTTGCTTTGCGGTGCAGTTAATGAGGTGGTGAGGTGTACCATTAGCTGGCAATCCGTGTATCAATTTTCTTGCATTCCCATTGGTTCTCGGCCATATCACATGGATTGAGTTCATTTTATCTTTGAAAAATGGCGGCAAATTAACCCCTTGAACTTAGGCAGATTATCCAAATGAGCTAGGGACTTCATTTCTTTGGCATAATTGGTCCTTCCACTTGCATTCTTGTTAAGTTTGACCCTTAGACTTAGTTGACTGAAGAGTTAACCTTGTTTGACTTTTATCTTGACTTTGACAAATTTACACTTTGAGTCCTTCAACTTTAGAGTGTTGTCAAGATAGGTTCCTTATCTTCAAAGTCTTGTCATCTTGATCCTTCTTTGTCTTTTTCATCCAAATAAGCTTGATTTTCTTCTTGTTTGCTTGAAAATGTATCCTTCTTACCTATTTATACACAAACACAAAACATACCACATAATTTCGCTTTATAGCACAAAAGTTAGGTACTTTCCTTGTGTTTTAGGGTGATTTGTTGATTAATTGATATGCGTTTTTGCTCATATCACAATAGTAACAAGTATGACTAATATGGGATAGTTCGTATAAGTTCGTGATGATGATCATAATGACCGAGGTATGTTTATATAGCTAAAGAGTGATAATCATTTTTCGTCAAAATGGCGTTTGCACAATTTACTTTAGGGTGATTCAAGACTTATGTTTATTTAAGCGACTAAGCTCAAAACAAGTTGCCAACAAGTTCAATATTTTATCAAAGTTTCTAAGCGGGTCTCTCCAACCAAAGATTCAAAACCATAGACAAGTCTTTAAAAACTTATTATAACAATTTGCGTTTCTCAACGTCAAACTATCGTAACAAATCAAGTCTAGATAAAATATTGTTTATAGAACTAGGTGGTAAAATGGTTCTACAACATTAGCTTGAAATCAATTATAAAGGATAATATTATAGCATCATCACTAATCATAGTCACATACCCATATAGTCACAAATAGCTTAGCCTAACATAGTAATCAAAGTAACAAATGGAAAAGAGTAAGAGAACATCATACTTAGATTGATTGAAGGATTGAGTACACAAGTGTCACGATTGTATCGTTTCTCCAAGAATCAAATACTGGAATACTCTCGTTACAAGTATTTCCCAAAAGTGGATAATACTGAAATATCACTAAGAAAGCTAAGAATACTCGGATTTATTGAGTAGTAGTTGAGAGATGTGTGTAAAATGAGTAGAAGTGGCCTCTATTTATAGTGGTGGCTGAGAGAACATGTGCGCTGCACTTCTCCGAAAGTGCGCCGCACTTCTCCGAAAGTGCGCCGCACTTGACGGGAATGTGCGCGGCACTTCTGACTTTGTACGCCGCACTTTTGTGCGTTCCAGAATCTTCTTTCAATAGTTTTGTGTATTTGCACATTAAGGACCCTTCTTTGTATTTCTTCACTTTGCTTCTTCAAACTTTATACCTGCATATAAAACGCAATATATTAAGTATCGAAAGCTCTTATTTATAATAAAAGTGGCATTATAATAACGGGTTGAATATGTATATTTAGGTCGTTATCAGTCTCTTTGTCACAAACCTCTAAACCCAAAGCTTGTTCTTCTAAGCTTTCCAAGAAACCGAAGATTTCGGTCAAACCTATTTGGGCTAAAAGGAACAAGGATCTCATTGAGCATTCTTCTTTCAAACCTTTCAAGACTTCCAACTTCTCCCCAATTACGCAGTGGAATGAGTCTTACTCAATCAATTCAATTACCAGAGAAAAGGAAGCTCTTCCACCATCACCTAAACCTTTCAACACCCCTCAACTAAATGACCTCTCTTCTTACCCTAACCTCACTAAGTATTGTGATTGTAACCTTCCATTTTATTCTCCACATTCTCCTACACCTCCACCTTCTTTTTCTAATGATGCACTTCCTCCCTCTAATGCATTTATCTTACATCATGGAACCTATTGTGCTTGTTGTAGATTTCAACAAATTGAGCTTGCTCACATCTTTGACAAGTTGAATTTTCTTGAATTTCTCCTTACACGACCTCCTCTTCGTTTATTTTTTCCCATGAGAAAATCTCCAAAAGACGTTCCTTCTTCTTATTTTACTGGTTAAAACACACTTTATGTTCTAATCTTTGAGTCAAAAATAAAAACTAAGCAAATCCTGGAGGACTACTTCTACTAGAATATTTCTTATGCTTAGGTTTATTTTCCTTGTATTTTAGTATTCTGTGACAATTCGTCAATTTGAGGTCGTTATTTTATTCTCAAGTATTATTTATAATCATTATTTTATTGTTAAATTAAGAAGTCACTCACGTTTGTGAAGAAATTAGGGTTTACGCCTTAAATTAGCATCGTTTACGTCTAAACCGGAGATCTCTATGTTACGTGTTTACGTTTACATACTCCGTGTTTGTGACAGTCCGACATTTCAAGTAGTAAATTTATCCTCGTATATTATTTTGAAATTTTAGTTTGTGTTGGTTCATAAACTCACAAATTTACGAGAAGAAATTAGGACTTACGTGCATAATTTAACGTCTTTTACGATTAATCCGGGAACCCCAGGCTTACGTATTTACGCTTTTGTGCTCCGTTTTTTATGAGACAATTTTTATTAGAATTGTTTTGTGCCGTAGATTCATAATTTATAAAAACGTTGTTCGTAAATCGACTCGCGGGCACGTAAATCGAGGAAACTAGAATCGAGGAGTACCCGTAAAATAATGGGGATGGAACAAGTTTACACTTGTCCCACCCCCTATAATGGGCCGAATTCACTAAGCCACAACACCATTTGGTGTCAAACTTATACACTTCCATATGACACTTGTCCCATATACTCCAAAAACCTCAAAACCTCAAATCTTCCTCCACACTTCACACACACATGCAAAGTTTATAAAATATTTTTCCCAATCTCTCTTCCTCCTCTCCTTGTGCTGTCCCATAACCACCACCATACACCACCATCATCAAAATTTAACCATAAACTTTAACTATAATTCATATATGTTGAAAGCCACTTAAAAAGATGATGATTTGAGGTGGTTATAACTTGTGAAAAGGAGTTTTCACGGAGTCAAAGGGCTGATTTTTTAGAAGGAGTAGATATATTTGAACATCACAATAAGTTGTTTCAAAAAGCTAAAGATTTGGTGACAAGTGGAAGTCTTGTTCATCATAAATCTCATCTTTTCATCACAAATTGGTTGATATAGAGATTGTTCTTTCCCTCATCCTATTGTTTTGTTAAGGTATTCATCTATTTTCTTCAAAAATATATATGTATATGATGATAAATGATGATCAATATATTGCATGGGGATTTTGTGTTACTAGATTAGGTTAAAAAGGTTAAAAACTACAAGTAAAGGTTGATAAAATCATATCTAATAAGTAGGCTGTAATAAACAGAAACTTTCACTATTTTTACTTGGTTAAATGGATTATATTATTTTATATAATGATATATAATTTATCTTTACATAAGTGGTGAATTGAACATGCAATGGAATGTTAAAAATGAGCAAGATATGGCCAAAACACTTTTGTAGTACTAATCTGTCTGGTCTGTTTTGGACGAATTATTAAAAATACTTAGAAGCTGTTTGAGCAGGAGCTATAGAAGAGTTATTCGTAGCAAATATCATGTAGATTATACAGTAAAAATTTGGGGTTTCAACTCTTTGTATAACTCAAGATATGATCAAAATGGTGAACTTGAAATTTCATATCAGATTTGACTAAAGTATATATTATCAAAAAGGCACTAAAAGTGAAATACTATATAAAATAAGTATGTATAAGTTAATTAAGTGATATAAATAATATAAAATATGTTTATACACTATAGTAAGTAAATACTACATTTTGTAAAATAAAAATCAAATGTTTTCTAAACTACAAACTATATATAAGTTTTACGTCTTTTCGGCTAAAACCGAAAGATTAACTTTTTCGCCAAATAAAACTTAGATGGTCGAACCTGTCTAATGTAACATTTTCATAAATCATATACTGATATTTAAAAATACTTGACAAGTAAAATTCGACAAAACCGAGCTTTGTAACTTATGAACCATAATGGGCCAAATTAGCCTTGTTGGACCACTAGGCCTAACTAGTTTGGTTTAATATTATTGGACTTACTCATGGGCTTAACCCACTTGGGCCCAACATATGAGTATGGGCCTGGTCTTAAAAAGATAAATGGACTAATATAATGTATCGGACCCTTAATGGGCTTATGGGGCCTTAATATATAAATGGACTGAAACTAGTATAACTAAACTAAGTTAACTAGTACCTAACAACTAGTAATGTTGTATAAGGAAATAAAACTCCACTTGATCATCATGTTATGACATCATTTCATATATATAACAACTTTTATAAAGTTATTTGACGATAGTCTAAGACTGAGTATTATTTGTTTAGGTTCCCGTGATCGAGACACGTACCGTACATCCTAATTGCCGATAACCCGCCTTTCCCAGCCAAAGTGAGTTCATAGCCTCGCACTCTTTCAAATGTTTTATGAAATGTTTTATAAACCCGCGAGGGAGATAACATGCTAGTTTTAATAAAGATAGAACACAAGTGGTCCTGATTGTATGTTTATTGATATGGACCCGATTGATTGAATGACCCAATGAATGATTGAAATGGATTATTATTAGTTAGGTTATGTCACTATAAATCCCATTAGCATGAATTGTGAACTACCAAGAGTGGTAGACTCTTATGCATATAATAGTACTATTTGGGGAAGATCACCCCAGTTCGCGCCTTGACGGTTGATCCCCGTCGTGCCACATTGATTGGTAAGCGAATTTATGTATGAGAGGGATATATTTAGCGTGATTATTGTGACGACACCCTGTTTTAAATGGGCAAATGAAATTTAGGCTTGCTACCCGATATATTTTATAGAAAGGTAACAATGTCATGCGGCTTATAATAATCTGATAATAATAATGATAATGGTAGTACCGAGGCTGTGGTCTCAGGAATAACGTATGATATGTGATTTGAATTATAATATATTGCCTGACTAGCAATATGGGGTCTTATTTATGATTATACCCGTGTTCTGGTTTTACATAACGGTTTATATAACGGTTTTTATTATTTTATAAACAACGTTATAAAACATATTGAATGGTGTTGTTACGACAATGATTCGTATAAAATGTTTTTGGCCTAAGTTATGATTTACGACAATGATTCGTATCAAATGCTTAAGGCCTATGTTATGATTTACGACAATGATTCGTATAAAATGTTTTTGGCCTATGTTATGGTCTATGACAAATAATTGTACAAAAATGTTTTTCGGTAATGATTATATACCGGTTTTATGATTAATGGTTATTATTAAACTCTATGGACTCGCTCAGCGTTTCACTGACTTTTAACATGTTTTATCTCAGGTACTTGAAGGTAATTCTCGGGAAGACGACAAGAATTTATGGCCCGCATTTAAATAAAAATTTTCATTCAAATGTTTTGTAAATTTGTAAGATATACTTTGACCTGTGGACCTATGTAATTTGATATTTATGAATGGAAAATGCTTTGTTATTAAGCGACGCGACTTTTAAGCGTTGTCAATGATTTGATTAATGTGATACCCCGTAACACCAACGACTCTTCCGCTGATTTGAAATGTGAATATTTGGGGGTGTTACAGTTTGGTACCAGAGCTCTCGTTATAGAGAACGAAAGATTTTTTAAAACCAAGGTTTTGAATAAAACATTTCAAAAACCTTTTAACTATAAATGTTTTTAAATAAATATTTTGAGTAAAATGTTTAAAAATATTTTGACTATAACGGTGCCGAATAATTCCCGAGTTACCGACAAGGCTAGACTGAGAAGTGTTATTTTAATATATATATAACTTGGATTATATATATGTTGTAATTTGATTACATGATTGTTTAATGATTATTCTAATACTTATACGAGATATTTATACGACGTAGATTGTCACAAGGAACCCTAACTCCCCTAGCAAATCAATCGAAGCTATTCCTGTAGGAAATCTAGCTATTCTAGATCTAAACCAAGTTGTGGATGTTTATGATCCCAACAAAATGGTTGATATTTGTAGAAATGTTGATATTAAGTTAATTGTGATGTTGAAGAAGAATTGTCGAGATTAAATCTGATATCGATGTCATGACGATCTTTTCTTACAAAGTGGAGTTTGACAAAACCTCACCACCTAGAAATGTGTCATCTGATTCGGTGTCACCCAATTCTTAAATTTGAAATCGAAATTGTAAATGTTGCACTTGAGGTTTTCATTGGAAACTTTACCCAAAAGCCTCATGCCACTTGTACCTTTCCGAGAAGTCTAATTGAATGTGTAAGTCATTACCTACTCGTGACTCATTTGATAACTATCGTTATAAGAGCTATAGAATTAGAAATTAAGTGTTGATCATGTAGAGCTTTTATTTCCCTTTCAAGGTCTAAGAATAAGGTTGAAAATAATGGAGAATGAGGTAGGATGTCGCATTGAGTATAAGTTGGTTGAAACTTGAATAAAGTCAAATTTAACTCGTATGGAATACGAGATTGTTAAGAGGAAGTCGTTAAGTCTTGTGGTTGAATTATAAGGTTTTAAATGATTGTTGTTTTGTATTTAGGGTTGTTCCTAGGCTATTATCCAATGACGAGGATGCCCAGTGTCCAAGAAATAAATTGAAGAAATCTTCTTCTAAATTGGGACCGATGGATCTTCCGGGACATTTGGAACACCTAATGATTCTTGTAGATTAGTATTCATTGTAGTATCTTTTAAAAATCACTAACTTAACTGAGATATCAATTGGTAGGACGAGTCCTTGGAATTGTATGACATGGAGACACGTAATGTGTGACGGTACAAATTTTGACTTGTTTGTGATTAATGAAAAGACTATCTTTGATTGCTAAACTCTACATGTATCGATGTTATCTATCTTTTCTTGCTTCATCCTAATGATCGCTTTAGTGATGCAACCATTGAGTGAATACTCATTTCGAATATAGTTGCGTTGTGAATTATTCTTTCGTATTCCTGAGTGCCATCGACGTCATGAACCTCATGATTATTTGGCTAAGCTCATTTCCTATCATATTGTAAATAGTTCTTGGTAAACAACTCTTCATCACTCCTTTTGCAGATCATTCATTATTTTTATAAGTAATGCAATACCATCTGGGGAAAATATGAAATTCTTATTTTCATATGAGTTATTTAAATCGGTACTATTAAGTAATTACTATCAAAATAAAGTTTTTACTAAACATCTTGTAAATGGAAATGCTTTCATGATGATGAACATTTCGATAAAATCATTTTTATTTTTATTCCATCATTAAACATGAATATATATTTTAAACACGATGACAAAATTTTGACGAACTGAGTATTGCATCATTAATCCTAAGTTGTACATAGAAGCGCGCCTACGTACAATTTGGAAGGGACCATGCAAGGCTAATTAGTAGTCACAATGATATCGTTAATAACCACTACATTTTTCATTGTAAATGTGAAAGATTAAATTTTTATGAGATCTGCAAGAAGTGCAAAAACAGGGACATATTGTTAGGGACACCGACATATGTGCCCGTACCATTTATTTTTTCGAATCAAATTCACTCATCTGTGGATATTGTCTTATTTGACAATTGACATCCCCTTCTTGTCCAATTCTCTCATGATAAGGTTCCTTGGAAAATTTTCTAATTTTCGGTTGTTGATATCCGGCTTAGAGTTTCAACATCCCTATATTGTCTTTTAAAATAGACTGCCTTTGAGTAACGTGAGTAACGATCCCAGGTGCCTTGGGATGCATAAACAAATCATGAAAACATAGGATAGATCCATATTTGTTGATATTTCGTCTTTATCTGATTTGAAATTCTCTCGCGTAAATCATGCGTTGACCTTACTCTTTTAATGTTAGCTATGTATCCAGATATCCTTGATTTGTGAAGGGTTATGAGTTATTCTTAGTCTTTTGAGAAGTTCTCGTCTTATCAACGGTAATGAAACTGGAAAGTTGGTAGTGTCATTAGAATGGATTGGTTGATTATGACATTATGTCATTGTCTTAATTGATGGGAACACGAGTAGAATTCCCCTAAAAGATAAGATGTTGATTATCAAAAGTGATCTAAGATGTTGATTATCAAAAATCCCGACTTATCGCCGTGTTGAAGAAACATAAAAGAGCTATCGCTTGGAAAATCTCCGATATTCGTGGAATTGATCCTCACTTCTGCACACATAAAATTCTCATGGAGGACGACTTTAAGCCCACAATTCAAAGCCAACGAAGGGTGAATCCTAAAATCCATGAAGTCATCAAAAAAGAGGTTATCAAACTTCTTGATGCGGGTATGATTTACCCTATTTCGGATTCACCATGGGTTAGTCCAGTCCATTGAGTGCCTAAGAAAGGTGGAATCACCGTTGTGCCCAATGCCAACAACGAGTTGATTCCTACACGTCTCATTACTGGGTGGAGAGTTTGTATAGACTACCGCAAACTCAATGATGCCACGAGAAAGGATCATTTCCCTCTTCCTTTTATGGACCAAATGCTTGAACGTTTAGCGGGTAATAAATATTACTGCTTTCTTGATGGTTTCTCGGGTTATTTCCAAATACCCATCGATCCCCAAGATCAAGAGAAGACAACATTCACTTGTCCCTATGGCACATTTGCTTACAAAAGAATGCCTTTTGGCTTATGCAATACCCCCGGGACTTTCCAAAGGTGCATGTTGGCTATCTTCCATGATATGGTTGAGCAAACCATGGAAGTCTTCATGGATGATTTCTCGGTCTTTGGGGATTCCTTCTCTTCTTGCCTTGCTAATTTAGAACGTATGCTTAAGCGGTGCGAAGACACTCGCCTTGTTCTGAATTGGGAAAAATGCCATTTTTATGGTAAAGGAAGGCATTGTGCTAGGACACAAAATCTCTAAAGCCGGTCTTGAAGTCGACCGTGCTAAAGTAGATGTCATAGCCAAATTACCTCCACCTTCAACCGTGAAGGGTGTGAGAAGTTTTCTGGGTCATGCGGGCTTCTATCGTCGCTTCATTCAGGATTTCTCTAAAATCGCTCGCCCGATGACCCACCTCTTGGAAAAAGATACTCCTTTTATCTTTTCTAAAGAGTGTATCGAAGCCTTCAATCTTCTTAAAGATAAGCTAACTAAGGCACTGGTCTTGGTTACCCCTAATTGGGAGCTACCCTTTGAGTTGATGTGCGATGCTAGCGACTTTGCTATTCGTGCGGTTTTGGGCCAACGAGTGAATAAACACTTCCAACCAATCCACTATGCTAGCAAAACAATGACGGGGGCTCAATTGCATTATACGACAACCGAAAAAGAGCTTTTAGCTGTTGTCTATGCTTTTGAAAATTTTTGCCCCTATCTTGTTTTATCCACCACCATCGTATACACGAACCATTCCGCGTTGAAGTACTTGATGACTAAGCACGACTCTAAGCCAAGACTTCTTCGCTGGGTTTTACTCCTTCAAGAATTCAACATTGAAATTCGTGACAAGAAGGGTGCTGAAAACCTAGCCGCGGATCATCTTAGTAGACTTGAGGATCCATATCAAAGGGATCATCCGAACAAAGAGATCAATGACTCTTTTCCCCTTGAGACCTTAATGTCTATTAATCTCAATCTGGATGACACCCCGTGGTTTGCCGACATTGCAAACTACTTAGCGGGTGGTGTTCTCATCAAAGGGTTAACATCCCAACAAAAGAAGAAGTTCTTGAATGATGTTAAGACTTACTTTTGGGATGACCCTTTTCTATTCAAACAATGCGCTGACTTGATTATTCGTCGATGTGTTGATGGACCGACAGCTTTGCAAATCCTTGCTGCTTTCCATAAAGGACCCACCGGTGGTCACTTTGGTCCCAACTACACCGCTAAAAAAGTGTTTGACTCTGGATTCTATTGGCCCACCATTTATCGTGACGCTCACAAAATGGTTAAGCATTGTGATGCTTGCCAACGACAAGGCAAGATCACACATAAAGATGAGATGCCTCAAAATTTCATACAAGAATGTGAAATTTTTGACGTATGGGGCATCGACTTTATGGGGCCATTTCCATCATCCAAAGGGAACAAGTACATCCTCGTAGCCGTTGACTACGTTTCTAAATGGGTTGAAGCTAAGGCTTTCCAAACGAACGATGCGAGGGTGGTTGTGAACTTTTTGAAGCAGCTTTTCGCTCGATTCGGCGTTCCTCGTGCTATCATCAGTGACCGCGGGACTCAGTTTTGCAATGATCAATTTGCAAAAGTCATGGCTAAGTACGGTGTTAATCATCGTCTTTCCACCGCTTATCATCCCCAAACCAATGGGCAAGCCGAGATTTCCAACCGTGGATTGAAGCGAATTTTGGAGCGTACTGTGGGAGAGCATCGTGCCGCGTGGGCCGATAAGTTAGATGATACTCTGTGGGCTTTCCGTACAGCTTATAAGACCCCGATCGGTTGTACACCTTATTGTCTTGTGTACGAGAAAGCATGCCACCTCCCCATCGAGCTGGAACATAAGGCGTACTGGGCCTTGAAGTGGGCTAACTTCGACATCAACAAAGCCGGGGATCTTCGGAAGATTCAACTCAACGAGCTTAATGAACTGAGGAATGAAGCTTACGAGAACTCGCTGATCTACAAGGAGAAGACCAAGATCATCCATGATGCAAGAATTAAGAACCGAGAGTTCCACGTTGGTGATCAAGTCTTACTTTTTAACTCTCGGTTGAAGATATTCTCGGGCAAGTTGAAGAGCCGCTGGTCTGGTCCATTCACCGTCGCCAAAGTCTTTCCATATAGGACCATTGAGCTTTCTCAGCCAAATGGGCCCAAATTTCAAGGTGAATGGCCAGCGTTTGAAGCTGTACTTTGGTGAGGACATCTCTCATGAGATGATTCCATCCCTCACCACGTTTCCCATGAACTAAATTTGGGTCGAGTCAGGCTCGTGACTCGGTGAACAAAAACAAGCGCTTCTCGGGAGGCAACCCGTGTTCTATCCTTTACTGCTTTCATAATAAGTGTAGGGGGAGCCCCGTATGTGTTTGTTGTCTTGTTTCTTGTGTTGTGCAGGGATTCAAGCTTCAAAGAGCACCTTGATGACTTTTGACGAATCGTGATACCGTGTTCCCATCTTCCCGGTTCTATCCTAAACTCTTGTGATTCAATATTTCATTTTTTATATGTTCACACTGAATTCACTTTAGTTGTCCTTTCCTTAGCAAGATTTAAACAAAGTGCATAATGTCATAAGTGTAGGGGAGTTTACTCCCACATGCTTAAACATTGAGGACAATGTTTATATTAAGTGTAGGAGGACTTCTATCGAAGTAAGTGGTCTTTTCCATGAATTTGCCTTCATTTTAACCGGAAAATTTGATTTTTCAACATTTTTCAAAATTTTTAATCTATTTTGGCTTAGTTGTATAGTTTTATTTTCCTTTATTATGTTTATTGTCTTTCCATTGCTAGAATAAATTTTCAATAAAGTGGTTTTAAATTTTTCTTAGTCGTGAACATTTTGACTCAACCCGAGTTTACTTATCTAAGTTTACTCATGCTAGTATCCTTAACGTGTTTAAGTCAAGTTTTGCTAGGCTTTTATATAGGGAGCTATAAAACGCGAAAGTCTTAACTCTCACAGGTTAAGAACAAGAACTTTTTGCAAGTTCTTATAATTGATCCTAGAGAGTCGTTTATCAAGGGAACTTTAAAATGCGATTTCTGAACTTGAAAAAGTCTAAGAATTTGCAAGATCCTATAGATGACTCGAAAACCCAAAACTTTGATTTAATAGGCTAAGCATCTACGAGTCTCATTCTTTGAGATTTTAAACTGTAGAGGACGAGAGATGATAGAGTCAATTATAAGTTTGGTATTCTTTCGTGAATTTATCTGAGTTAATAATAAGCCTATTCTCCCTTCGCTTGTTAATAAATTTATCTGCAATAAATAAGGTTGTACGATTTAAAAGGTTACTTAGCTTCTAGCCCAAGATCGTTTAAAAGTTGCTCGGTACGGATTAGAGTTCATAGCCAAGGCATAACTTATTGAAGCGGGATGCGAAGATTGGCGAGTCCGAAAAGGCCCTAACAAGGCATGGGGGCTACATTTTGTTGCTAAAGATCCAAAAGTGATGTGAAGAATCATTTATCGAAAATCAATATGAAGGATCGAGACACACGACGAAAAGCAAATACTCCCCTAAAGATCATGGAGAAGTCTATCTAAAAAGACCCTAACAAGGTATGAGGATAAATAGATCCAAGTCCTAAAAGGAGGCGGATCGTTGTATATCAAAGTCCAAAATAAAGATTGGAGAAAAATGAAGAAGTCGTGGTCCAAATATGAAGAATCTCTCAAAACTTCAAGTGAAGAAATTCCTATTACGAAGAGAAGACCATTATTTCATGAATGTCTCTCAAGATTCGAAGTATGAAGTCGCTGCCAAATATCGGTCCGAGAAAGGTCTCAAATCGTGAAGCGAGTTATGCCAAGATATGAACTTTATGAGGTCCCGAGAAGCAGTTTTAAAAGATTTTTTCCTTTAGCTAACTATTGATTAAATCGTTCACTTTATTTTCGGCCTAAATAACTATCGAAATAAGTCAAACAATGCATCCTCGTGATCATTCAAGACAAAAATAAAATATAAGATATACACCTAGGGATAAGGGAGTCTAAGTGAATAATTGGCCCACATGAATTCGTGTTAGTTTGCTAACTTATAATAACAATGATCTCGTTTTTAAGCTTGGTATGGGGAACGTGAAACTTGAGGATGATAAACGTTCAGGACAGCCAAAACCCAATGTAAGTGTTTGATTTCTTTACTTGTTTCTATCTTTTTGTGATTAGCATTTAATAAAGGCCAAGGTGGGATATTTATGATGAAGAATGTAAACCGTGCTTTGAAATTAATGCATTGCATGAGGGCATTGCAATGGTCAAGTGTAGGGAATTTAATAAGTGTGAAAACACTTATCCTTTTACCACTTATTTCCAATAATAACAAGACCAAAACGTGTAATTTATGTCGTAAAAGTCGGAATTATGCGTGGTTTGTGTTTTTATTGTGTTTTAGGACCAAATGATGAAAAAGGAAGAAAACACGGGCTTTCACGGGCTTTTATCGAAGAAAACGGGAAAAGACGAAGTCAAAAGATCAAGAGTGCAAAAAGAACGGAAGTCCAAGGCCTATTCTGAAGATTTATCGAAGAAAAAGTCTAAATACGGAAGTTTAATGAAGTCGAAGAACTCGAGTATAAATTAAAGAAGAAAATTAACAAGACAAGTTCAAATCCCGAGACGACGTCGAGAAAAGACAAAGAATTAAATCGAGTCGAGAAGACGTGAAGAAAGAAAGAAGAGGCAACACATGCACTCCTTCCATTTTTCCCTATAAATACCCTCCTAATACACATTAGGAGAGTAGTTAGTTTTTAGTTTTTAGTTTTCATTTTGCACTTTTCTTTCTAGTTTTAGAGAGAGAAAGTTCTCAACTTTCTCTCACTAAGTTTTCATCTTTCTTTCTTTTAATCTTTCAAGATTAAACCTTTATGTATTATTGATTTCATTAATCAAGTTCTAGTTAAGCTTTTAATCTTTCATCTCTTTCTACCTTTCTTTGATTTTAATTAACCTTTGGTGCGAATTACATTAAATCCGTGTTGATCTTAATGTTTTTGTGCTTAAAAAGTTAATCTTTTTGTTCCTAAATAAGCTTTTATACGATTAAGCTTTAAGATTCTTGTGCTTATTGGCTTATTCGCTTCTTTTAGCTTATTTATTTTTAAAAGTTTTCTTAAAAGTTCATCTTTTTATGGTTTGATTTAAAAGTTTGCTTATTTTAAGTTCGGATAAGTTGTTATTAGTGCTTATTTAATCCGTTTCATATTAGATTCGTTCAAGTTTTGGGTATTAGCTTATTCATAATAGATTATTGCCTAGCTTTTTTCTCGAATCCCACTTAAATCAGAAAAGGATTTAAACCCTTTTCCGATTGTAGCTTTCCGATCATCACTCCCTCTTTCCGATCTCCAAATCGGAAAAGGGTTTCTGGCTATTCCGATTGGCATCTCCAATATTCCGATCTATCAGATCGGATTAGGTTTTAACATTCCGATTGGAGTCTTGAATGACATTCCGATCTGGAACCTTTTGCTAACATTCCGATTGAATGTTTTTCTAAAAATTCCAATTAGTGGTTTCCCTAATATTCCGATTGCAGCCATATTCCGACCAAGGGTATTTTTGTTATTCCGATTGCCTTATTCCGACCAAACATTCCGACGGGTGTAGGTTGCATATTCCGATTAGTGTCTTTTACCAATATTCCGATTAGGGTTTGTTTTAGTTTCTTGTTTTTACAAAGTTTCCAAGTTTTAGATTTATTAAATGTTCACGTATTTTTTCTAATCTTGTCTTTAAGTTTTCAAGCATTTACTTTTCGCTAGTCATTTTTAGTTTAATCTTTAAGCTTCTATTTTACCCAACGACATTTAAATTTAATTGCTATTAGTTTTGATAGGTGTGTAAACACCCATCTTTTTTACCACTTAATTACAATAATAACCGAGCCAAAACGTGTATTTTATGTCTTTTATGTCGGAATTATGCGTGGTTGGTGTTTTTGTTGTGATTTAGTACGAAAAGGTGAAAAGTGGAGAAAACACGGGCATTCACGGGCTTTTATTGAAGAAAAGATGAAAGACGAAGTCAAGAAGTCAAGAGTGCGAAAAGAACGGAAGTCCAAGACCAATTCTGAAGATTTATCGAAGAAAAAGTCAAAAGACGGAAGTTTACTTAAAGCCGAAGAACTCAAGTCTAATTTATTGAAGAGTTAAAAGACGAGTTCAAAGAAATCCTGAGCCAAAAGTCATTAAAGTCCAAGATTAAAGAAGATTTAAAGGCTTAAGGACTAATGGTGCAATTAACAAAGAGATTAAGAAGGAAGGGCCTAATTATGCAATTAAGAGAAAATGAAGGAGGGGAGGAAGCTTCCTAATCCTCCCCTATATATAGATTAGTTGTTAATCATTTTTCTTGGTTGGCTAGAGTGACACTAGTTCTTCCACCTTTACTTTTATGCACATTTAATTACCTTGCACCTTTAATTACCTTGTCTTGCACTTTAATTTTCAAGTAAGTTAATTTTATCTTTATTGCACCTTTACTTTACTTGTTTGATCTCTCATTCTACCTTTCTTTCTTGCTTGATCTTTATGTTTACATGCTTATTGTTTTGCTTATTTGATTAAAGATTGTGTTTTTATGCTTGTGATTGAGTTAGATTATTGGTTTTTATAGCTTATTGTGTTTATCTTTAAGTTTATAAAGTTTTTATAAAAGTTATTTTTTATATAAAAGTTTGTTTTTCTTAAATCTTTTCCATTTCGTGTTTTAAAAGTCTTTAATTTTCAGTTTAGTAGCTTTTTCTTATACGTGTTTGCTTAGGATTTTCGTCTTGTGCTTATTAGATTTATAGCTTAATTCTTTAGCTTATTTTTCATTCATTTCTCCGTATTCCGATCTGGTAAATCGGAAAGGGGTTGTACATTCCGACCATAGCTCTTTGGCTTGGTCGGAAAAGGGTTTTGATATTCCTATCAGCATTCCGATTGGAGGGCTTTGGTATTCCGATCAGGGTGTTTTGGTTATTCCGATCAGAGGGTGAGTGACAGCATTCCGATTTGGGTTTCCATTCCACATTCCGATCGAGGTGTTTGATTGGTATTCCGATCAGAGTGAGTGACAATATTCCGATCAGGGGTTCCGATCAGCATTCCGACCAGGGTCTCTACTAAATTCCGATCAGAGTTTGTTAGCATTCATTCCGATCAAAGGTGTTTTTGGTTATTCCGATCAGAGGTAAGGTGACATATTCCGATCTTTGGATTCCGATACACATTCTGATCAGAAGGTAGTTAACATTCCGATCAGCTTTCCGATCTGTAGGTAGGTTTATTATTCCGATCAAGGTCTGATCGGAATATATTCCGACGGTGGGTTTGTTTTATATTTTTGTCTTGTTTAATTTTTTTAAAATTCTCTTTTTTATACTTTGTCTAATTTTAATTCTCGTCACGCTTTTAACTTCAAGTCATTTAATTTTAAGTTTACTTTCCGTCACGGGCCTTTCAGGCGAAGCGGATAAGGAGTCTAACATAACTAGGCGAAGGTTCGAAGAAGACATTCTTCCGCTTGGATGTCATTGCACGACTCGACCCACTAACCACTAACATTTGCCGTTCTAAAAAAAAACACTTTCCGTCACGTTTTTAAATATTGCAAACTTTATTTTTAAGTTAGACTTAGATTTATATTTTAACGCCCATTTTATTTTAACGTTCTTTTACTTTATCGTCTTTGCACTTTTAATTTAAAATCAACCAAAAATATTCTTTTTCACTAGAAACAACTGAGTCGCATTTTAAGCCGAGAATCAATTCGTTAAGATTTCGAGAACTTGAACTTTAATTTTTATACGGGGTGTGAAAAACCTTGTATTAAATGGCGCCGCTGCCGACTCTTTTCGTAAAGATTAACGGTTTTCTGTGAAAGACGCGTTGCTGTTGGGAATCTAAACTTGTTAGATTCCCTGATCATTGATTTAAACATAATTAGGCTGATAGATAGTCCCTTGCCTGTGCCTAGGAGGCAGGCAAGTTTTGCAAGACTCACAGAGATCCAAGTCTCTGTGAGCAACCTCAGAGGAGTCCATGTCAGAGACATTGTCAGGGAAGTCGAAGATTACCTGAAGACATACTCCTTGGCTGTGATGGATAACAGCCAAGATGTATTAGGGACTCTGAGGGGTTGAGAGTTAACAGGGGTGGCAATACCCTGATAACTCTCAGCACACTTTGGACATGCCATTTGTGTGTTCGAGACTATGAAGAATAAGGAAACTGTTTTTGACAACTGTTCCTTAAAGCATAATGGAAGACTACCAAGAATAGAAGGACATCATGTGACTGATGTGGGAACTTGTAAAAGCTTGTGTAGTCGACATCAAGTACTGTTTAAGTCAAACTCGTAACACTATAAATAGGATGTGTATCCATGCATTAATGTTTAACACTTTGAGATATTAAGAACATTAGTGCGTATAACTTAGTGAATCAAACAGCTACGACTGTATTCATAAGTTAAGGTTTATTGTTGTTAAAAGTGTGCACAACACATTGTCATCAAACGGTGTTATCCATAACACTTGTAATTCTTTATTATACAATAATAAGATTACGTTTGAAAAGTAATACCTTGTGTTGATTAAGTTAAGATTAGGGTTTCTTGCATTGATTAGGGACTTTCAATTGGTATCAGAGCCTGGTTTGATATTAAAACCTTCAAGAAACATCGTTCTCAGTTTTATAATCAAGATCCACCATGCCGGAAACTTCTAGCCCACACTCACCTTCCACAAACCCATCTTCACCAAGACTTAACCCTCCAGCAAATGACGATGATCTACCCCAACTTCTTGACTCAAGAGGTGGATCACACGTAACCAGTGTACCAGTCTTTGATGAAGAAGACTTTGCCAGTTGGAAGAGTCAATTTCTTGTATACCTTGATGGACTTGAACCTTTTCTCTTAGAAATTTTAGAAAATGGTCCATATATTCCCATGGCGCTTACATCTACTGAAGAAAACCCTCTTCCCAAACCTGTCAAACAATGGACCTCAGCTGATAGGAAATTAGCAAACCAAGATAAACGTCTCAAAAGCATCATAATTTCCTGTCTTCCCAAGCATATCATGAAGTCTGTCATTCAGTGTCCCACAGCTAAACAAATGTGGACAGACCTCATTCTTGGCCATGAAGGACCCTCTGAAACAAGAGAGACAAAGATTCAGGCACTCAGACTTCAGTTTAATGCCTTTAAGTCACTTGAAGGTGAAAAGGTTCAGCAAACCTATACTAGGCTGAAGATTATTCTAAATGACCTTGCTATGAATGATGTCACTATTGGTCAAGCTGAGATCAATGCTACTTTTGTCAACAGCCTTCCAAGAAAGTGGCTGAGCATGAATCAGAATCAGAGAGCTAACAACTCAATCAAAAATGATACCCTTGCTCAGCTCTATGGTAAGTACAATTATGAAGAAGGGCTGATCGATACTATCTACAAATCAGAGACTGAAAGATTTGTTGTCCAAGGAGCAACTTCTAAAGCTTTGATCTCTGCAACACATCCTCATGACAGCGATTCTGATATTGAAGAAGATACCCGTAGCAGCCAAGAATTCTTGTCAGACCTCAATGCAGAATTCCATGAAAGAGCACTGCTAGCCAACCAAAGAAGATACTACAAAAGATCAGGAAGAGTAGGATCAGCTAGCAAACCAACTGACAGGTCAAAAGAAACATGTTTTGCCTGTGGAAAGCTTGGACATTATCAAAAAGAGTGTTCTTCTACCAAGACATCCTCACCCTCTTATCCATCATCTTCATCCAAACCCTACAAGTTCAAACAACATAACAACTCATCTCAATCCAATTCTTCAGACACTGAGAAGAAAGATTACAAAAATAAGTACAAGGCACTTAAAGCTGAGTTAGAACAAATGAACTTGAAGATTGAAGCTATGTCCAAAAAGAAAGGTGGTGAGAAAAAGACTGAGAAAGGGTTGGTTGCTGAAACTTATGATTGGAATGATGAACCATTGACTTCAGATGAAGAAGACACCACAAGAGTCAGGGCTTTTATGGCGATAGCTGAGGATGAACCAGCTGTTGGAAAAGGTGATGCAAGATCAGGACAATGGGTTGACATCACAATGAAAAAGGTACACAGGCTTCTATCTATGTCTGATAGTGATGAACGTAAGCATGTCCTTGATTACACCATTGTTGATTTGCACTTTGTTGAGGAACAAAGGAAGAACCTACTTGATAAGTTTCACTCTGTTAAAACTGAAATGATAAATGCTAAGGCTGAATGTGAAACTCTCAGGCGGGTTAACTTAGAGAAAATATCCCTGCAAAATGAAGTAGCTAGATTAACCTTGAAAAACATAGCTTTAAATGATCAAGTCACTGAATTGAACAAGATTATTGAAAAATGGCTGTGTGCTAGGTTTACTATTGATGAATTGCTTAGGGATGAAGTGCCTGCTGACTTAAACAGGGATATAACTGCTAAGAATAAAAAGCTGAGGATTCTCACCAAACCCAAAGACATTGTCTTTAAATCTACAGAGACTATTCATATGTCAGATACCTCTTTGACTAATGACCCTGTCTCTGAAGATGTGTCTGAGCTACCACCTTTGCCCAAACTCTCTGGAGTTGAACCTAGCAGTTCTTCTAGATCTGCTAAGGACGAACTTAGGACAGATATTGAGAATCCTCCAGCCAAAGTTTTTCGTGTGCCTGCTAAACAAACGGGTAAACAAGTAGCTTTTAAGCCTGTTACTACTAAAGCTGTGAATAAGGTTGACCCCACCACTGAAGATCGCCTGTTGTCTCTTATGAAAGAAGTAGAACTCTTGAAACAACACATTAAGCCTTCCACTGAATGCTCTACTTCTCATGAACCTAAGTCAGTCCTAGGTGAACCCAAAGGGGAAAGGTTAATCAAACCTTATTGCAATGTTTGTAAAAATTCTCACCATTCGACCTTAGATCATGACAGACACATGGCAGCTAAAAGAGCACAGACACCCTCTAGGGACAGACCACAGAGTTCCAAAAGACAACAGGGGAATTACAAATCTTATCCTCCCTGTAAATTATGTGGGTTCACAGACCATCACTCAGACGAGTGTGGTGACTTCCCTGGGTGTGATATCTGTGGGAGTTATAACCATGAAACAATGAACTGTCCATCCCAACGCCAAAAGTTTTTCAGGAACACAAGAGTTGCTAACAAGCAATTCAGGGAACCCACTGGAAAGTGGGTTTACCATAGGAACTAATCTGTTTCTATGTATCTGTGCAGAAATATCTCATGGAATCGGTATGGTATCTAGATAGTGGCTGTTCTAGACACATGACAGGGATTCAACAATACCTGCACAGATACTCAAAGGAGCCAGGTCCCAAAGTGGTGTTTGGAGATAACTCTTCAGGTGACACAGAAGGATATGGCTCAGTGAATTGCAATGGGATCACATTTACCAGGGTTGCATATGTGAATGGTCTTAAACACAATCTTATTAGCATCAGCCAATTATGTGATGCTGACTATAAGGTTTTGTTTACTAAGACTCAGGGAACCATATTCAACAAAAATATGTTGGGAATAAAATATAGGTCAGTTCACTAGACGCTGATAAGAAGAATGTCAACGCTAATAGGATGACATTGGACGCTGACAGCCAAGCGTTGACATTGAAGAAGTCAACGCTGACAGCCTTGAAGATTGACACTGATGGAATATCTTCATACGTATCTTTTGTTTATTTGTTTCTTTATTTATGTATGGTAAAGATAAGCACAACATTGTATTTCCTATTATTATCTTTACCTAGAATAGTTGATTCGTAGCTTATTGTACAAGACTTCTTGTTCTATAAAAGAAGGTCTTTTAGGTTAAAGTCATATATCAGTTTTCATAAGTATTCGCAAGTTAAAACTCTTTCATTGTAACCAAGTACGATCATTCTAATACAAGTGAAAGTTTGTTTAACATCTTTGTGTTTTAGATCAAGTGTTAATTCCGCATAACACTTTGTTACTTTATTCATAAGCAAAGGTTTCTCTACGTGTAGTACTTGATCTAATCTCGTATACACAAAGCTTAATCGATCTAAGTTTGGGATCAACAAGTGGTATCAGTTGAGAAACTTTTGATCTTTAAGTAACGCAAGAACCCTAAAACACCAAAAACCCTAAAAACCCTAAAATTCTCCAAACCCTAAAAACATCATGTCTGGCACAGATCAACCTGCTTCTTTGCTACAAAACAATTCCTCAAACCCTAGTATCAAAATTCCTATGTTTGATGCCAGGAACTTTGAGCTTTGGAAGTCCAATTTTGAGCAATATATAGCTATTCATGACTACACTCTTTGGGAGATTATCGAATATGGGAACACATTCGACAAAGCAGCAAAGATTACTGCTGCAATTGCCACAAGGACAGCTGTTCCTAATTGTCCTGAAGCTGATAAGGTGGAAAAGCCTGGAGATGGGAGAGCTGTAGCTGTTGAAGATATAGCCAAGAAGAGGGTGGACATGAAAATCTTGAACATCTTGAAACATGCCCTAGGTCATGAGAATCAGCACAAGTACAAACGCTTTGAGTCTGCAAAAGAGCTTTGGGAAGCTCTTGAAGTAGCATATGGTGGCAATGCTGACACAAAAGAAGAAAAGAAGAAGCAACTCTTGCATGAGTATGCTGTCTTTAAAGCTCAACCCAATGAAAATCTCAGCAGTGTGAGAAGTAGACTTCTTGACATCACAAGTCAACTTTCCTTCATGGGAACACAGATTGATGATCCTGAATTGAATGCTACTTTTCTCAAAAGCCTTGGTGATGTATGGAAGATTGAGACAAGATCCATTCTTGTCAATAATACCCACAAGACTTCCAGGTTTGATGACATCTTCAACAAACTAAGACTGTTGGAGAATGAATGGCAATTGGACAGTGATAATAAATCTTCCAGTAGCAACATGGCCTTCTTCTCACAAAGTGAAGGCCAATTTGATTCCATGAACTTCTATGGACATCCAGCCACTGGATCTCAATGTGTCAACGCTGGATCTCAGTCTGTCAGCGCTGGATCATATCCTGTCAACGCTTTGTACTCAAGCGCTGACACACACAATCATGGCGCTGATAGAATTAAACCTGCTGGTTTTGATCTAGATACTGTGTGTGCATTCATTGCTTCTTTGCCCAGTGATTCAAGGATTACATATGAAGATCTTGAGCAGATAAGTGATGAACAATTGGAAGAGATGGACATCAAGTGGACTATGGCTCTTGTAAGTTTAAGAGCAAACAGGTTCAATAAAAGGTTCAAGAAGAAGATGACCTTTAATGCTAAGGATGTTGCTGGATTTGACAAGTCCAAGGTTGAGTGCTACAACTGTCATAGGATGGGGCACTTTATGAGGGAATGTAGATCTCCAAGAAGATCTGATGCTGGGAAGCCTTCAAGTCAAATGATTAAGAGCCCAGATCCCAAGGCCATGGTTGCTGTTCAACAAATTGATGGAGTTGGAGAATGGGACTGGAGCTGGATGGCTAAGAATGAGGAAGAGGACAGAGCTTTGGTTGCTGAAGTTAAAGAAGAGCATGCTGAATATGCTCTCATGGCACACTCCTCCTCTTCATCAGATAATGAGGTATATGATGATGCTTTCTGTTCTAAGGGTTGTCGTTTAAATACTGAAAAATTAAAACAAGAGATAGTTAAATTATTAGATGAGGCAAGTACTGAAAGATGCAAAGTATCTAATTATCAAATTGCTCTTACCCAAACAGAAAAGACAGTAGCTGAGTATAAGAAAATGGAGTTTGATTTAAAGGATCAAATAAATATCTTAAAACATGAGTTACATCAGAGTAAAGATGTTCAAGATATAGTAAATAGGGTTAATCTTGATTTGATAGCTCAGTTAGAGGAGGCTAACAAAAATAAAGATAATGTGAGCCTTAAAATCCAGAGATTTGATAAGGCCACACAATCCCTAGGAGAGTGTGTTAGTAAACAAAGAGACTCTAAGGATATGAGTGGGATTGGGATGAATAACTATACTGGTGTTCCACCACCAGCTGGGGATTTCTATGGTGTCCAATCAAAGGACTTATCTTGGACTGGCTTGCCAGAATGCCAAGAGGAGGAATTCATTCCTCCACCTAGAGTGACTTCCCCAGTTGAGGAATACAAGCAAAAACTGACTGACCTAGATGAGTGGAAGAAAGCTAACCACACCTTGTTTGTTAAGGGAGGGTTGTTGTGTGAAAGTCCAAATGAGCCCACACCAATCAAGAGCCTTGATCCTAAACCTATTAAGATCACACACCCTACCACTGGCAAAGCTGTTGACCTTGGCCCACAAACTGTTAGAAAACCTAGTGTTAAGTATGCAGAGATGTATAGGAATACTAGGTCACCAAAAAGCCAAGTTAGTAACCATGGAACAGGCTTCTTTGCTTCTAGACCTAAGACTATGTCTAGAAAAGCTTGTTACACATGTGGTAGCTTCTCACATTTGGCCTACAAATGTGTCAACGCTTCCAATGTCAACGCTGATAGGAACCATTTCAGCGCTGACAAAAGTCAACATAGGTCAAACACTGTCAGACCCAATACCTTTGTGAACAAAAGTTCACAAGTTGTTAGACCAGCCCCATTCTTTTCTAGAGGGTCTAACACACAAGGCCTAAGACCTTTTCAAAAGTCAAACACTTGGTCAAATAGGCAATGGGTTCCTGTAGCAAACCCTAGGTTCAACGCTGATAAGAGCAATCGGGGCGCTGACAAGAGAAATTTCAGCGCTGACAAACACACTGCCAAACCTAGGTATTTGCAACCACAGGGAAATAGGTCTAAAGCTTCTACTATCTTAACATGGAGACCAAAACAAGACCAAAACCCTAATTCTACTGGTATTTCTATGACATGCAACATGTTTCATTATATTTCAAAGGCATTGTCAACACCAATTGGGGTTAACTGGGAATTTCATTCAAACAGGGATGAAAATGGGGTTGTTATAAGAACCAAGTCTGTTCTTGTTGAACAACCAAATGAATCCAAGTCTTCCAAGGCTTGGGTTCCCAAAGAAAACTAATGTGTTTTCTTTATGTGCAGGGCATTCAGAAGAAGATCAATGATTATGGATACTGGGATAGTGGATGCTCAAGGCACATGACAGGAAAGGAAGACTATCTGACTAATTTCTCTCCTATTCAAGATGGTGATAAGGTATACTTTGGAGGGGGCTACGGCACCATCACAGGAAAAGGAACCCTTGTCACCAACAATCTACGATTTGAGAATGTCTTCCTGGTAAAAGAACTGGATTATAATTTGTTTAGTGTATCACAAGTGTGTGATAACAAAAATAAGGTTCTTTTCACAGATACTGAGTGCTTGGTGTTAAGCAAAGATTATAAGCTCCCTGAGGAAAAATACATAGATTTTAGAACACCAAGGCATAAAGACATATATAATGTGAATCTTAATGGAATTAAGATAAATAATAAAATGTCATGTCTGTATGCTAAAGCCTCAGTAGATGAAAGTAATCTTTGGCACAGGAGATTAGGGAACATAAACTTTAAGAATATCAATAGACTTGTGAGGCTTGGTTTAGTTGATGGTTTGCCTGAAAAGGCTTTCCACAATGACCACTCTTGTGTTGCATGTCTTAAGGGCAAGCAGCACAAGGTCTCATTCAGGTCTAAACAGGTGCACTCTAGTTCTAAACCACTTCACTTATTGCATATGGACCTCTTTGGTCCAACTAATATAGAAAGTCTGAAGGGTAAATCGTATTGTTTTGTTATCACTGATGATTATTCCAGGTTTACATGGACTTTCTTTTTAGCCAAGAAAAGTGAAACTGCCCAAAGTCTGATTAATTTCATTACTCAAATTGAGAAGAAAAATGGTAATGAGGTCAAAATTATTAGAAGTGACAATGGGGGTGAGTTTAGAAATCAGTTGTTAGATGATTTTTGTGCCAAGAAAGGGATTACTAGGCAGTTTAGCATAGCTAGAACCCCACAGCAAAATGGGGTTGCTGAAAGGAAGAATAGGACCCTTATTGAAGCAGCCAGAACCATGTTGGCTGATGCCCACTTTCCTATAGCCTTTTGGGCTGAAGCTGTTAACACAGCTTGTTATGTTCAAAATAGGGCATTGGTCAACAAGATACATAATAAGACACCTTATGAATTACTTTGGGGAAGGAAGCCCAATATTGGCTTTCTCAAGCCTTTTGGATGTCATGTAGTTGTTCTAGAAACTAGTGAGGCCCTAGGTAAATTTGATTCAAAAGGTGATGAAGGCTACTTCATGGGTTATTCAGTACAGAGCAAAGGATATAGGGTTTACATTAAAAAGGAAAAACGTATACTTGAAAAAGTACATGTTAGGTTTTTAGAGAGTAAACCTAGTGATCCTGAGAGTGGTCCAAATTGGTTGTTTGACTTAGAACCTTTATCTAGAGCTTTAAATTATATGCCTGTTACTGATCCAGACATTGTGAAGGTAACTTCAAGTGTTTTGGAAAAGATAATTGGTAATGTTTCAGGTATACAGGTTGCTAAGGAGGATGGACCACCAGCAGTTAAATCATCTCCCACACAAGAATTTGTTTCACTTCCTATATGGACAGATGAGTATTATGCTGCTGCTACTGCTGCTAGGAAAGATAATGGCGGTGTTCAAATACCACCAAATACAAACATGCATGATTCTTCAGGCGCTGACAAAGGGAAATCAAGCGCTGACACGACCAATTCAGACGCTGATGGCTCCAACGCTGACAACAACAGTTCAAGCGTTGTTAGCCCAAGCGCTGACAAACAAGGATCAGACTTTGGAGACACCTTTACACAGCTTTTCTCTTCCCATTTTGAACAAGGTGGACCTTCCAATGTCCATGAAGGGATTTCTGTTGATCAAGAAGAATCTGAGGAAGAAGATATTGGCAACATGGAGCGTGAAGTTGAGGACACCAGACTTTTTGAAGGAGGAGTTCTCACTTCCACAGCTAAGGATCACCCCACATCTCAAATCATTGGTGATGTTATGGCTCCAGTTCAGACAAGAAGATCCCATCAAGGTCTTGGTGGATTTATTGCCAATATACACAAGAAGGTTGATACCCCTCTTGTACAAGCATGTTTGTTTGCCTGTTTTCTGTCACAGGAAGAACCCAAGAAAATTTTTGATGCTCTCAAGGAACCAAGTTGGGTGGAAGCAATGCAGGATGAGCTTCACCAATTTGCTATACAGGATGTTTGGGAGCTGGTTGATTGTCCTAGATATGTGAGACCAATTGGGACAAGATGGGTTCTAAGGAACAAGAAAGATGAAAGAGGTATTATGGTCAGAAACAATGCACGTTTGGTAGCTCAGGGATATACACAAGAGGAAGGCATAGATTATGAAGAAGTCTTTGCTCCAGTTGCAAGAATTGAAGCTATCAGAATTTTCTTAGCTTATGCATCTTGCATGAACTTCACTGTTTATCAAATGGATGTGAAGAGTGCTTTCCTCTATGGGACAATTGTTGAGGAGGTATATGTCATGCAACCTCCTGGTTTTGAAGATCCTGAGAATCCAGACAAAGTTTATAGAGTGAAGAAAGCAATGTATGGACTTCATCAAGCCCCAAGAGCATGGTATGGTACATTGTCCACCTACTTGGTGGAAAATGGTTTCAAAAGGGGCACCATAGATCAGACCTTGTTTACAAAGAAGAAAGGAAAACATGTGTTGCTTGTGCAGGTCTATGTTGATGATATCATTTTTGGGTCTACTGATCCAAAAATGAGTGAGGACTTTTCCAAGCTCATGACAGATAAATTCAAGATGAGTGCAATGGGTGAGATGAACTTCTTTCTAGGTTTACAAGTTCAGCAGAAAGAAGATGGTATCTTCATCTCCCAAGACAAGTATGTAGCTGAAATCTTGAAGAAATATGTTTTTTCTCCACATGAGAAGGAGGCTTCCACTCCTATGGATAGGCAACACCCTTGGGGAAAAATTGGAGCTGGAAAGGATGTGGATGTTAGGCACTATAGATCAATGATTGGCTCATTGATGTATCTTACAGCCTCAAGACCTGACATCATGTTTGCTGTGTGTGCATGTGCACGCCATCAAGTGACTCCTAAAGAATGCCACCTTTTTGCTGTGAAGAGAATTTTTAGGTACCTAAGATGTTATCCAGATCTTGGCTTGTGGTACCCAAAAGATTCTCCATTGGATCTTATTGCATATTCAGACAGTGACTATGGTGGTGACAAGTTTGATAGGAAATCCACAACTGGTGGATGCCAATTTCTTGGGAGTAGATTGATATCTTGGCAATGCAAGAAACAAACAGTGGTGGCAAACTCTACAACTGAAGCAGAATATGTTGCAGCAGCTGCTTGTTGTGGACAAGTCTTATGGATTCAGAACCAGCTGTTGGATTATGGGTATAATTTTATGCATACCAAGATTTTTGTAGACAATAACAGTACTTTATGCATTATTAAAAATCCTGTACATCATTCTAAAACCAAACACATAGAAATTAGACATCATTTTATAAGAGATTGCTTTGAGAAAGGTTTAATACAACCAGATAGGGTAGCCACAGAAGACAATGTGGCTGATTTATTAACTAAACCTTTTGATGCTGGAAGATTTCAATATTTGGTAACAAATATTGGAATGGTTAATCTCACTTAATATGTGTTTTGGAACCTTTTTGTAAAAGTATGTACAGGATAATGCATTGTTATTGGTCTTTGTGATGATTTAGATTTCCACTTTATTTTTCTAACACTGACAAAGGTAAATATAACGCTGTCAAGTGTTATTTTGCCGTTGTTGGAGATATTATTGTCTAACGCTGACAAGAGTTCCTTCAACGCTGACAAGTGTTGTCGGGGCGCTGTCAGCAACAAATGTTAGTTTTGTGGTTTTCATCTAAATGTGTAGGTAGGTGGTAGCTTTATGCCATTGGATACAGAGTTGCTTATGGATCCTTGAAGAGCTATTTGGACATGTTTTGTTTATGGATGATGGTTGGAATATTTATATTCCTATCTTGACATAAATTTTTAATGTTCATATATATTTTGAGAACTCATGTATCATAGTTTAAGGGGAGGTTTAAGGAACCTTTAGGACTCTTGGGTATTCTTACAATACTCTCATCACAATTCTAGATTGTGTCCACAGGTGAGTATGGGTTAGTTTTACTAAACCATGAGGCACTGTAGCATGCATAGTATATCAACTTTGCATGCTGCCAAGACATCTTTGGCCTAGAATTGGTTGTGGTCTGATGGGAGACTTGGGAATACTTTGGTTATGGGTTTACCTGGGAGTTACAAAGAATTTTGTGAAATAACTTTGTTGGTAAGTATTTTGGTTAGCAAGGGACTCTAGAGGACATTTGTGTCTATCTTGCTTATGCAAGTGTGCATTAATGGACAGTGCTTGCCGCCCAGTAATTATTATCAACTTGTAAGATATTTCCCTTAGGATAAATTACTTTGTTAAGGTCTTTTTCTTTTTAAATATTTTTATTTTTTAGACGCTGACAAGTTTTTCTCCAAACGCTGTTACGTCCAATCGTGACGCTGACAAGGCTTTAGGCAAACGCTGACAAGAAAATATAGCCGTTGGGCGCTGATGGGTTATTTTTGACCGTTGACACCTAGTGGGCCCTACCCAGTTGTTATTTTTGACTAATCTTTGGCCGTAATTTTGGGGAGTTGTTACTTTTAATTAATGCATGAGATAAGTTATATTTGATTCAAGATTTTCATCATTGCTCTTTGAATATAACCGCCTCATTTTTGACCAATCAAAATCATGCATCTCTCCTATAAATTTGGCTAATCTTTTTATTCTGGGTATTCATATTTTCTTGTCTAACATTTTTCTCCTAGATTTTTCCATATCACATAACCTAAACAGCTTTCACAATGGCACCCAAGTTCAACTCAAAGAATTTAACATTGGAGTTCAAGAGCCAACATAATATGGTAGCTTACTTGACTGCTGATGATGATTTGTTTCCTCAGTATTCACAGATGGTGGCATTTTTAAATGCATCTTCGTTGAGGTATGCACTTTCTCATACACCATTAGTCCCTGTCGCACACATTAGACAGTTTTGGAACACTGCTAGTTCCACAACAGCTAATGGAGTGACCACATTAACATCTACTGTTCATGGAAGAACATGGGTGGTCACTGAAGCTTTGGTTCGCCAAGCTTTGCATCTTGATGACGCTGATGGTGTGACTACCCTTGCCATTGCAACAATAGAACAAGGTCTTAGGGAATTGGGTTATCCTATTCCTGCTGATGTCACTTTAAATAAATATCATAAGCAGGAATTTCCCTCTGACTGGAAATATTTGATACATGTCCTTTTACAATGCTTAAGTCCAAAATGTACTTCTTTTAATGAAATAAACAGGTCAATTGCAAGTGCTTTGGTTTGTATAACACGTGGGCTTAAGTATAATTTTTCAAAAATGATTTTTGAAGGGATGTGTAAAAACAAGGGAAGTAAAATGACTTTGGCTTACCCTCGATTTTTGCAAATGGTCTTTGATTTACAAGAGTATTGTTCTAGGGATCATGACACTTTTTATGAGATCCCTAAACAACAGAAAACCATTTTTGCTAAAATGAGCTCCACAAACGAATCCATACCTCTTACCCAACCCATGCTTGAAGTAATTCAGGCTGCTCAGCCACAACCACAACCAGACCCTGAACCCCAACTTGAGCCTATTCATGAACCATTACCTTCACCAGACCACATGGACATTGACCAACCCAGCGCTGACACTCACAATGTGGGCGCTGACACAGCCAATCCCAACACTGATACAATCCCTGAACAATCCCAAACACCCCTTAACCAACCTACACCCACACAATCTACTTCATCTTCCACCCCATTACAATCTAGGTTGAATAAACGCCAAAGGGTTACTGGAGTGTTCTCCTCTAGTGATCCTAGCCTTGTAGCAGAGAGAACCACCTCCACAAGTGTGGCTGGTGACATGGGTGAGGCTGGGGCTATTGACACAGGCTTAGATGCTGGTCAAGACAGTCCCAACATCATTAAGACCTCATCCATGCCCTATGATTCTATTTTGGGAGGTCAAATCCCCATTCTAGCTGAGGGCAGATTGGAACCTATGACTATAACTGAATTGACGGCGGCTGTCATTAGCTTGCAAAAGCAAAATGTCAGCCTTGTACAAATTGTCAACACACAGGGACGTGAACTCCAAGTTTTGAGGGAGCGGGTAACTGTTTTGGAGAATCCAAGTAGCAGGAGTCTAATGGAGGAATCTTCCAAAGGGGAGGATGAAGAGGATGAAGAGGATGAGCTGATTCATACAGCTAGTGAGAAGAGTTCAGAGAAGAGTTCACAATTTAGTGAGTCTTTACAGGTTGCTGAAGCTCTCACCAATTTGAAGAAGCACCCAGTTATTGATACATCCAAGGTGACACCATTAAACTTGGAAGGATCTTTCAAAGAAACATTGGGCGCTGATACAGGTTTGAACGCTGACACATCCAGCGCTGACAAAGGTAAAGGGATTCTGATTGAAGAAGATGTTCCAAAGAAAGATGCAACACAAATTGCATTTGATGAACAGTTGGCTGCACAACTTGTGGAAAGAGATTTGAAGAGGAGTAGAAGATCACCATTTGTTGTTTCTAAGAGTGAGGAAGAAAGTGGTGATGATAAAGAAGGTGATAGCTCAGATTCAAGTATTCAAATTATTGAAGATCCAGAAAGGCTTGAATATGGGGATGAGCTTGCAAAGGAAAGGTTGAGTGAGTTGAAGAATCAGATTGATTGGGACCTACCAGAAATCACCAGAATGTACCATGCTTGGGAAGACAAGGTTATGGACAACCCAGGGATGAGCTTGTCAGATCAAATTTGGGGGTTGGAAGTACTTCTCAGGGTACAAGATGACATAAAGGTGATTATGAGGTTTAATGCACAAGAGGTCAAGACCTGGCTCAAAAGAGATAGAAGGCAGTTGTACTATAAGTTGCTTAGATGTCATCAGCCTAATTGGACATCAAAGAAGTTGCTGGCCTTATCTTTTGAGGAGCTAGAGTATAGGGCACATCCTATTTGGAGGAAGGTGCAAGAACAGAATGTCTACAAGTTTCTTTCAGAAGAAAGGAAACAAGAGCTTGCTGAGGAAATGCAGATTCAAAAGGAAATGAGGATTGCTCAAAGACCAGTGAAGAAAGGAGATCCTTTCCAATTTCCTAAAGACATGGATGTGTATTTTCCAACTGAAGGTGTAATAAGGAAGCATCTCAAGCTTTCTCCATTGGAAGCTTCAGATTTGGTTAATGTAGTACCTCTAGATGACAGAAATCCAATCATCAGTTTTGATGAAGATGAATGTGGATTTTGGAAGATTGGCAGATTTGGAAAGGAGTTACATACTTTCACTTCAGTTATTTCTATATTTGCAAGCATAGACAGGGAAGACTTGGTGCATCTATGGAGATTAATAGAGGCCAAGTATACAGCTGAAGCACCTACTTCAGCAAATGGAATAAGACTTTGGAACACATTTATGACTTTGTGTGGTCCAAAAGAAGCAGATCCTGCCATATGGAAGGATCTTGAAGATTTTGAAGATGATCTCAGTAATCTTCATTGGAGGCTTTATTCTACTTGTGGTGTATTTCATATGAGCTCTACAAAGTTTTCAGAGTATTTACTTGTGGATGCTGACTATTTCTTGTCCAAAGAAGTGTTGGAGAAGATGCTAGAGACACCCTTGGAGATTGATTATACTAGTGACGTGGCCAAAGACTTGATCAGATATGTTTATCACCAACATAAGAAGTTTTTGCAAGATTCCTCCTAAGCCTTAAGTTTTTATTCAGAAACTTGATCATTGGAATGGATATCAAGTTTAGGGGAGGATTGTTGGGAATAAAATATAGGTCAGTTCACTAGACGCTGATAAGAAGAATGTCAACGCTGATAGGATGACATTGGACGCTGACAGCCAAGCGTTGACATTGAAGAAGTCAACGCTGACAGCCTTGAAGATTGACACTGATGGAATATCTTCATACGTATCTTTTGTTTATTTGTTTCTTTATTTATGTATGGTAAAGATAAGCACAACATTGTATTTCCTATTATTATCTTTACCTAGAATAGTTGATTCGTAGCTTATTGTACAAGACTTCTTGTTCTATAAAAGAAGGTCTTTTAGGTTAAAGTCATATATCAGTTTTCATAAGTATTCGCAAGTTAAAACTCTTTCATTGTAACCAAGTACGATCATTCTAATACAAGTGAAAGTTTGTTTAACATCTTTGTGTTTTAGATCAAGTGTTAATTCCGCATAACACTTTGTTACTTTATTCATAAGCAAAGGTTTCTCTACGTGTAGTACTTGATCTAATCTCGTATACACAAAGCTTAATCGATCTAAGTTTGGGATCAACAAAATAATGATGTTGTGCTGGTTGCACCTAGAAGGAGAGATGTTTATGTCATCAACATGGCTGTGTGCTCTGAAGATAGTTCAAATTGTTTTCTTGCCAAAGCCTCTGAAAGTGTCAACTGGCTGTGGCACAAAAGACTGTCTCATCTCAACTTCAAGAACATCAATAAGATAGCCACTCAAAACTTGGTTGCTGGTCTACCTTCAGTAATGTTTTCCAAAGACAAAACTTGTTCTGCCTGTGTCAAAGGAAAACATCACAGGTCTTCATTCAAGACTAGGCAAACATTCTCTATTGACAAGTGCTTACATCTCCTTCACATGGACTTGTTTGGGCCTGTCAAACCTCAAACCATTAATCACAACAAATACACCTTGGTCATAGTTGATGAATTTTCAAGATATACATGGGTGTTCTTCCTCAGAAGGAAAAGTGATGCAGCTGATACCATCACGTCCTTCATCAGACAAGTTGAAAATATGAATGATGTTAGAGTCAAAGCTCTAAGAAGTGATAATGGTACAGAATTCAAGAATCATCAACTTGAATCATTTTGTGATGAAAAAGGGATTTCTCAGAACTTCTCTTCAGCTGGCACTCCTGAACAAAATGGTGTGGCTGAAAGAAGAAACAGGACTCTGATTGAAGCAGCAAGAACTATGTTAAATGGTGCAGCCTTACCAAAGCAATTTTGGGGAGAAGCTGTACACACTGCTGCTACACTCAAAACAGATCAATCATTGTCAAAAGACATGGCAAAACCTCCTATGAAGTTTTCAGAAAAAGATCTCCAGACGTCAGCTATTTTCATGTGTTTGGATGCCCTGTGTTTATTTATAACTACATGGATAAACTTGGAAAGTTTGATGAAAAAGCTGATGATGGTTTCTTTTTGGGATACTCTCCAACAGCCAAAGCCTTCAGAGTATTCAACATCAGAAGACAAGAAGTAGAAGAAACTTTCCATGTCAGATTTAATGAAGATGATGAAGTCATACAGAGGACAGGAACAGAGGGTGATGAAGTAGATTTCAATGAAAATATTTCTTTCCCAAGTGATGAGTTCACAGAACCCAGACCTACCAGTCACCACCACTCCAACACTCTCACTCCTTATGTTCCTGCTTTTGACCCTCTGTCTACTCACAACATAGAAGTTCCTACCTCTCAGGAACTTGATGAAGAAGAACCTCAAATCTCTGATGGTCCTTCTCATGATATTGATGACTCACAAATTCTTCAAATCTCTGAAGATTCTCCTGCTGATAATGAAATAGCTTCCCTTGATATGGCTGAAGAAGACTCTGACACTGAAGTAGTCTTTGAAGAAAGCCCTCCTAGTCAGCAGGATGAGACTCAAATTGCACCAGCTGTGCCCTCAAGTACCCCTGTTCTTGAATCCCCAGCTCCTCAAAATAAGTGGTCAAGAGATCAACACATTCTTCTAGTCAACATTATCGGGGAACCAAATGCAGGGGTCACAACCAGACAGTGAATCCAAGACTCAGAGTCAGCCTCAGCCAATGAATGTCTATTTGCTGAATTTCTTTCTCAAATTGAACCTAAAAGAGTTGCTGAGGCTCTGGTAGAAGAAGGATGGGTAGCTGCTATGCAAGAAGAAATCAGTCAGTTCAAAAGGAACAAAGTATGGACACTAGTGCCAGCTCCACCTGGAAAGAATATCACAGGCACTAGATGGATCTATAGAAATAAGATGGATGAAATTGGGAACATCATCAGGAACAAGGCAAGACTGGTAGCACAGGGATTCTCTCAGACTGAAGGAATTGATTATGATGAAACTTTTGCACCTGTTGCTAGACTTGAGGCCATCAAAATCTTTCTTGCTTATGCTGCCTATATGAACATCACTGTCTATCAGATGGATGTAAAGAGTGCCTTCCTCAATGGTGATTTGGCTGAGGAAGTCTATGTTGCACAACTTGAAGGATTTGAGAACAGCGAGTTTCCCAACCATGTGTACAGACTTCACAAGGCAATGTATGGTCTGAAACAAGCTCCAAGAGCATGGTATGAAACTCTTTCAAATTTCTTATCTGAAAATAAATTTATCAGGGGTTCTATTGATAAAACACTCTTTACCTTCAAGGACAAGAGTGATTTCATCATTGTGCAGATTTATGTGGATGATATCATCTTTGGGTCAACAAATGTCAATCTTAGTAAACGTTTTGCTAAATTAATGACCAAGAAATATGAGATGAGTATGATGGGTGAATTAACTTACTTTTTGGGCTTTCAAATTAAACAATGTCCTAAGGGAATTTCTATTTGTCAAGAAAAGTATGTTAAGGATTTACTTAAAAAATATGACTTAGCTGATTGTGCATCAGTGAAATGCCCCATGCTTCCACCCAACAACTTGGGCGCTGATGAGTCAGGGGTCTCTGTCAATGAGACTTTATATAGAGGCATGATTGGGTCACTGATGTATCTAACAGCCAGTCGTCCAGATATCCAATTCTCCACATGTCTCTGTGCAAGGTACCAAGCTAACCCAAAAGAATCCCATCTAGTGGCTGTTAAGAGAATTTTCAGGTATCTCAAAGGAACACCATCCCTAGGTCTATGGTATCCAAAGGAATCAGGCTTTGATCTCAAGGCCTATTCAGATTCAGATTATGCTGGATGCTGTATTGACAGGAAAAGTACTTCAGGCAGCTGTCAAATCCTAGGAGGAAAATTGGTTGGATGGAGTGCTAAGAAGCAAAACTCTGTGGCTATGTCTTCAGCTGAAGCAGAATATGTCGCTGCAGCCAGCTGTTGTGCTCAGGTGCTCTGGATGAAAAGTCAATTGGCTGACTATGAAATCTTGTATGACAAAGTGCCAATCTTTTGTGACAACACCAGCGCAATTTCCATATCCAACAACCCTGTTCTTCACTCTCGTACCAAACACATTGATATCAGGTATCATTTTATCAGGGATCATATAATGAAAGGAGATATTGAGCTGCATTTTGTTCCCACAGAGCTGCAACTAGCTGATATCTTTACAAAGCCTTTGGCTGAACCTTCGTTCAACAGGCTAGTTGCTGAGCTAGGGATGCTCAATATCTCAAAGCCTGTGGCTTGATATTAAATGTGTTCATTAAATGATTGACTCTATATTAAATGTTTTATTAAATGTTTTTCACATGAAACTAGGTAGTTACTTACCAAGTAAATGCAAAAAACATTCTCACATATTTAATCATTTATTTTTCGGATAACGAGGAGACAAACTTTTTGAAAGGTCAAGGGGACCCACTTGAGCAGTCATTTTCGCCCTTGCATTTAATACGGTTGAATAACTATTCACTTAAGTTTGAATATATATTGTCTTCTTTCTCTTCTCACCCACCACCATTCTAAAATCAACTTCTCTCTCTAAATTCTTATCTCTCTCAACCATCCGTCATTTTCACTCACCTTCAACCTCAAATCAATGGCGTTTCCCGTTCCAAAAGCCTCCAATGTGAACTTCGAGATCAACGAGAGCATCATCGCCTCCAACAACGCCATTGGATGGATTAAGGCACCAAACAGCACCTATTCAGATCTGGTAAATTTCATGCAGAATTGTGACCTAAATGAAGCCTTCACCAAATCTCCATCCACTTTTTACCAAGAATACCTTAGGGAATTCTGGTATTCTGCTGAAGTAGTAGAAGACACCATTACATTTAGCCTCTCATGCAATGAACATCCTTTTGCCTTTTCCCTTAACGACTTTTCTAGTGTGGCCGGACTAAAACATGGAGATGAATGCTTGAAGACTGTTGACAAAAAGGCTGTCAAGGAAGCCCTGGCCACACTAAACCCTTGCCATGATGTTAACCCTGCCCTTACTCCAGCTGAGGTCCTCGCCAAATCGCCTCTGAAGATTAAGTATTTTACTCCTATGTGGCGTGTCCTCTTCACCCACATTGTGAAGTCCCTGGGAGGAATGCAGGGATCACAGGATCAGATGTCATCCAATCATCAGGCTATTGCGTATGGATTAATCTGGGGAGCTGATGTCGACTTTGGAAGCATCCTGTTCTAAAACCTGGTATAACAACTGAAGGGAAGGAATCAGGTCAGGGAAAAGAACATCTGTTATGTGCGCTTCCTGTCCCTGATCTTTGAAAGTTTGCTGGGAGATAAGTATCACAACAAGGCTTTGACTGCCCTTAAGCCCTATCGCATAACTGGTGCCATCTACAAGGAAATAGGAGCTGAGGATATCCCTGTCACTGCACACATGCTGAACGTGGCCAACCAGGTACCTAACGCTGAGAAGCCCTTGCTCCCTTCCTCTGAGAAGGTGAATACTTCTAGTGTCGCTGGCAAGTCTATGTCTTTGACCTCTGGGCAGCACACTACTAAGTCCAAGGCTTCATCTGGCCAACAGCCAAAGAAGAAGAAAATCCCCTCTTCTTCCCACTCCAAAGCTGTTAGTAAGGCCAAGGAAAAGAAGATTGACACCACCTCTGGTCCAGATACTCTTGTGGATTCAGAATCTTTGGCTGACAAACAACAGGCGTCTAGTGTCTCTAGGTCAGCAGAGACAACAGGAAACCAGCCAAACCAAGCTGATATCTCACAGGTAATCAGTGTACATTTTTAGAGGTTCACAAGCAACCACTCTCATTATGTCTGTAGGAGAGAGTGGTGAAGTTAGGGTAATCCTCGACCCATAGAAGTCTGTCATTACACTTAGAATACTTTAAGACTTCTGTATACCCTGTCTTTGCACCAGGGAATGATTCATTTGTGTTTATAAAGCACCCCGATGACCCTGAACCCTCTAGACAGTATTCAGGCTAACAACAACCTGAATACATTAATGTCTCAACCTTGATCAGATGTACTTCACACAGCCTCTTGGTTCCCTCCTTAAAAGAGTCCTAAAGGATTTATCCTTTCAGGGGGAGCTGAATCATCACCCTCAGCTTTCCTAGGGGCAGCGTAACAGGCGACCTACAACAACATATGTTTCACTCTTAAAAGAGTCCCAAAGGTTTTACCTTTTGGGGGGGATGAATAATCACACTCAGCTTTCCTAGGGGCAGCGACTGGCGATCATTAAACAACATATGTTTCACAATCAAAAGAGTCCCAAAGGTTTTTTACCTTTTTGGGGGGGCTGAATAATCACACTCAGCTTTCCTAGGGGCAGCGAATGGCGACCATTAACCATACTTCCTTCACACTTAAAAGAATCCAAAGGATTTATCCTTTGGAGTGGCTGAGTAATCACCCTCAGCCTCTCTGGGACAGCGAAATGGCGACCATTCACCTTACATTTTTTCCCTGTTACTAATTACAACAAACTTGCAGGCTGAAATTGTACAGCCAGTCAAAGAATCTCAGGTACACGAAAAGGAGGCTGAAACAATGACTCAGGATAAACTCAATACTGAAGAGCTTGTGTTAAATGTTGATGAAGAAATGCTCTCAGTAGAAGATTATGTCTCTGAATTTGAGCCCATGCCTGAAGATGAATTCCCTGAGGGAATGTTTGATGAAGAGGATGAAGAAGATGAGGATGACCAGCTGTCAGCCTCTCCTCCTAAAGAAGATGACAAGACTTCTCCTCTCAAGGAAGCTGTTGACACTCCAAACTCTGCTACATCTGCAACGACAGTCTTCCAAAGACCAACATATGATCCAACAGCCGAATTCCTCATGTTTGATCATCCTACCCAGACCAACTTCGACTTAATTCCAAGGGGGGATGATTTTGCTCAGCAAAGCCTCAATATCAAGAATCTTCAGCCCGTACATCATCAATCTGATATTGAGCGCTTATCAAGGAAGCTGGATGTGATCAAGTCAGAGATGCACAATTTTACTGTCACATTTCCAGGCATTATAAAGAAGGCTGTGACTAAGGCTGTCACTGAGCCTATTCAGGAGGGTGCAAGAAAAGGTGTGGCCCAGGGACTAAGTCATCTCTCGACACGAATCAAGGATGCCATTGACTCAGTTGTCCCTGCTATGTTCCATGAACAAGAAAACAACATGAACAGGCACTTCAATGCGGTTCGCAACAGGCAATACAACCATGCTGGCTTTATTGTCAGGCGTGTTCAGGCAAATACTAATGCCAATGCCAACCTCTTGCTGAAGATTGCCAGGGCTTCAAGAAAAAGACAACGTGCCATGGCTGCCTCTGTGGAGCAGATTGCAAGACGATTTCAGGCACGTTCATCCAAGCATCAGGGAAGTAAGGATGAACGTGAGGGGGAGAAGAATACTATACTCAGCCTTGCATCTGCTGAACAAGGCTCATCATCAGCCAATCCCTCAACTACACCTGTTCCTCTACAAGTCATCACACCAGTTATAGTACATGATGATGAGGATGATACTCAGGGGGAGCAACAAACACAAGATGGAGCTGACTCATCTAAATCCATGATCTTAGTTAACATCAGCAAGCCTGAGGATGATGATGAGCCAGCGGCCAAGAAACTAAAATTCACTGTGAGCTCTCTCCCAAAATCTATTCAAACTCAGGCTCAGATAGCGTTTCTCAAAAGAGCTGATGATTTGAAAAACATAAGTGTGGAGTCCTCTGTCTCGAAGAAAGGGAAGGAGATAGTTTTGGTTGATACTGACACCAAACTTAAGAAGATAGCTGCGATGCTAGAGACTGGAGGATCCACCACAGACCTTTCCCACTTTTCAACCTTTACACCTTCCGATGAGAGTCCTTTAACTCCTGAAGAAATAGAGCAACAGGCTGAAGAATTCAAAAGACTAAATGAGCTCAAGACAGCCAAAGAATTAAATGAAGCTACTCTGAGGAAGATGACACCACCTGAAAGGGAAAAACAAAAACAAAGGTTGAGGGAAATGGAACTAAAACGCGCTGAGGCCTTAAAGAAAGTCAAAGCTGACTATGATGCATGCGTGAACAACAGGTATGCTGCTGGCAAGATAACCAAGTTTAAATACACCATTCACAAATCCACAAACACCCCACAGATGATCTTATGGAGGGAAAACCAACAGAGGAATATGGATGTGTTTGACAACTTCAGGTTGAAGACACTTGGGTTATCAGAATGGTTTGAACTCGAAGCCTTAGCTGCCAAAAAGTCTGGACAGGCAAATTTCCTTCTGCTTAAAACTCTTAAGGCTAAGTTTAACTGGATCAAGGAAATAGCTGCTAAACTCAAGATTGATCCCCCATCACAGCTTTTCGAACAAGAACCCCCAAAGACAGGCAACAAAAGAAGAAGAATTTCACAAATTGTTGATGAAACTTTTGTTACTGAAGATGTTCGTGTGGATGGTATGCACAGGGATTTGATCCTTCCAAATGGTATTGTTGGCCCTGTTGATGGTCAGACATACTCAGTGCCTGAAAGAGGAATGGCATTTATGAACAAGGCTTGCCTGTATGCTTTTCAGAGGGAAGATGAGCTGTGCCTGGCTTCAACTATTCAGCTGCTCTGTCACAAGAAGTGTCTCAAGATCAACACAGAGTATTCCAAGAAGTTTGCAAAGACTTTGCAGGATGAAATTGATAACAGATTAGATGTGGCCGAAGCTGAAGAAAGAATAAAAAATGATGACTATTGAAGATGGTGTCAGCCCTTTTTACCTTCATCTTTTATTTTACTTATGTAATGAACTTGTAATTTTCTTTAAGTCTTAATAAAATCATGAGGTATGTTTGTTTAGATCTGTTATGTGTAAGAAGAAGCTGTTAAACTCACTTACCTTAACTTAGTTAGATCTAGCATTATTTATGTTTAAATAGGGGGAGAATGTTGGGAATCTAAACTTGTTAGATTCCCTGATCATTGATTTAAACATAATTAGGCTGATAGATAGTCCCTTGCCTGTGCCTAGGAGGCAGGCAAGTTTCGCAAGACTCACAGAGATCCAAGTCTCTGTGAGCAACCTCAGAGGAGTCCATGTCAGAGACATTGTCAGGGAAGTCGAAGATTACCTGAAGACATACTCCTTGGCTGTGATGGATAACAGCCAAGATGTATTAGGGACTCTGAGGGGTTGAGAGTTAACAGGGGTGGCAATACCCTGATAACTCTCAGCACACTTTGGACATGCCATTTGTGTGTTCGAGACTATAAAGAATAAGGAAACTGTTTTTGACAACTGTTCCTTAAAGCATAATGGAAGACTACCAAGAATAGAAGGACATCATGTGACTGATGTGGGAACTTGTAAAAGCTTGTGTAGTAGACATTAAGTACTGTTTAAGTCAAACTCGTAACACTATAAATAGGATGTGTATCCATGCATTAATGTTTAACACTTTGAGATATTAAGAACATTAGTGTGTATAACTTAGTGAATCAAACAGCTACGACTGTATTCATAAGTTAAGGTTTATTGTTGTTCAAAGTGTGCACAACACATTGTCATCAAACGGTGTTATCCATAACACTTGTAATTCTTTATTATACAATAATAAGATTACGTTTGAAAAGTAATACCTTGTGTTGATTAAGTTAAGATTAGGGTTTCTTGCATTGATTAGGGACTTTCAGTTGCTTTTTGGGATCCGTTCACTTGTGAGCGTTATTTTCTTGCACAAAAAATTCAAAAAACCATAAAAATTAAAAATTGATAAAAAATCCATAAAAATTAAAAATTTCAAAAATCAAAAAAGATTTTATCTTTATTGTGTATATATATTGTCTTTGTGTTTGTTTTCTTTTTCTTTTGCATTTTCAGGTGTATGCGTACTAGATCTTCTAATTATCAAGAGCCCAAGACTCAAGAAGATTTAAGTATGTCAGGTGTCAACAACAATAATCCACCACACCTCAATAATAACAACAATGTTCTTCCACAGCCCGATCTTAGGACAATGGAGGAACTTTGTCAACCTACCATGTTTGGACGAGGAGGACCGATTGCGCCGATGCAAATCAACGCTCCTGAGTTTTCGTTGAAGCACCACATGATTCAGCAAATGCAAACTAACCCATTCCATGGATTGCCTGATGATGATGCCAACAAACACCTCGACAAGTTCATTACAATCACACAAAGCATGAAGTTGCCTGGTGCTACAATGGATGTTCTTCACCTACAACTCTTCCCACATACTTTATCACATCACGCCGAGAAATGGTTTGATTGTCTCCCGAAGAATTCTATTCATACTTGGGATGACATGACTCAACGCTTTTTGTCGCGCTACTTTCTACCATCCATAGTCACGAGCCTTCGCAATCAAATCAGCGGTTTCATGCAAGATCCTGATGAATCTCTTTTTGATGCTTGGGAAAGATATAATGTCTTGATTGATCGTTGTCCAAACCACAACATGCTTCCAGTTACATTGATTGATACTTTCTACAACGGTTTGACTTTTCGAGATCGTGATACGATTAATGCTGCCGCCGGTGGCACATTCATGAAAAGGAGACCCGAGGAGTGTAGAGAGCTTATTGAGAACATGACTACTCACCACAAAAACTGGGATTCCTCTGCTTCTTCAAGGAACAACCCGAGAGTCAATGTTTCCTCCACCTCAGCAAACCCTGATATGACCGAACTCACCCGCATGATGACTGAAATGAGCAAAAGTATCACGCTTCTCGCTTCAAACCAACAACAACAACAAGTTAAAGCGGTTGCACCTTCTTGTGAAACATGCGGCGGTCCTCACTCATACACCGATTGTCCTTCTACACAAGGAAATCCGGAAAATGTGTATGCAGCTTATCGTAATTATTCACTGGAAAATTACCAAGCTCGACCACAAGGGGATAGAAATTTGCTGAGTTACCGGTCCAACAATTACCTTTCACCCGGTTTTTCTCCTCAAAACCAAAACCCCGCCAACAACTACAATAGAAGCAACCAAATCCCACCAAGAGCTTCTAATCCTTATCACCCACCCACCTAACAAGCCCCACCCATTAACCCTGATGTTGAAGCCATCATGAGAACCCAAGGTGAGCAAATCAAGAATCTTCAGAGCCAAATTATCAATCTGAAAGGAGATATCACAAAGCAAGGAAATGAGATTAGATCCGAGCTTCGAGATAACATTCAATCCTCCTTTAGCAATCAAACAAATGATTTGAAGAATATGCTTGCTAGTTTCTTGCCCGCAGCTCAACCTTCTTCTTCGAGTTCTCTACCTTCAAACACCATCACCAATCCGCGAGCAAATGTGAGTGCTATTACTACGCGTAGTGGAATTACCATTGTCGATCCACCGATCCCGCCCCCATCATCTACACCTCCTCCACCACCATTTATCCCTACTCCTCCTACACCTAGTATTAGTGCACCATTACCGTCTCCGCCTCGTCATGACGATGTACCTAGGAAGGAACCTTCAACATCTCAACCTTTACCTGCTACGCCTTCACCTTCACCACCCAAACCCAACATCCCTTATCCCTCTCGTTTAGGCAAGACCAAAATGCTAACCAAGGATGACTCTGAAGTGTCACGCTATGTGAAGATGATCTCTCAAATGAACTTCAACATTAGCTTTCTTGAAGCACTTGTCCACATGCCCAAATTTGTTAAAGCATTTAAGGAATTGCTTACCAAGAAGGAGAAGCTGATTGAGCTCGCCAACACACGCTTAAATGAAAACTGCTCTGTAGTCATTCTTAAAGAACTTTCGGAAAATCTTGGAGATCCCGGTCGTTTTGTGTTGCCTTGCGTGTTCAACAAAACTGAAGAATTTACTGCCCTTGCTGATCTCGGGGCTAGTATTAATCTTATGCCTTTGAGTGTTTGGAAAACACTATCATTACCCGACCTCACTCCAACAAAGATGACTCTTGAACTTGCAAACCGCATGCTCGCTTACCCTGTTGGTATAGCCGAAGACGTGTTTATTAAAGTTGGCACATTTACTTTCCTGGTCGAATTTGTGGTTGTTGATTATGAAATGGACCCTCGTATTCCTTTAATACTTGGTCGGCCATTCTTGAGAACCGGAAGAGCTCTAGTTGATGTTGCCGAAGGTGAGTTAATCTTAAGAGTCGGGAATGATTCACACGTTTTTAAAATGGGGAAGCTTACAAGCAAATCCTTTGGACGAGAATCAGTGAATATGATTAATGTGCTTGATGACTTTGTTTTCTACAACAATCCTCTATTCGAGTCTTGCAATGATAATCCACTTTTTCAAGATGATGTGGATGATTCTCGCTCCATTTTTGACGCTTCTCCCATTTATGATTCTCCACCGATCTTTGATGCTTATGATGATGAGTCTAGCTCAGATACGGATGATTATGATGACCTTACCTCCGAGTATCCCGACCTGCCCACGTATGATGATTTCGATGAGGCTGATACTCTTTCGAGCGATTCTTCACATGATGAAGATCCTCCGCCATCACTCGATCCTACTTTGGACGATTACTCATTTGAGGAAGACTTCTCTACGTTTCTCAACACTTACTTCCCTCATGAGAGTGATGCTCCTCCTTATGATTTTGAAGATTATCGTCTTGATCCTACTTTGGATTTGAAGAACATTCTTTCAAAGGAGAAGAAACCGGTCGACACCAAAATCCGCAGCACATATGATTTAACACATCTTTGTCCACCTTCTGAGGACGAGGTTGTGCTTCTTCGCGGATCTTCTTCCCATTCTGCTGAGCCTGAGTGCTATTTTCCCTTAAAGGAAAAGGTGTTCGACCCCGGTATTGAGATCTTTAAGCCATCTCAGTATCCACCTGATGAAATAAAAAGAAAAATCTTTGGAAATATTGAAGACATGCTTGCACCAGTTCACCCTTGCTTCCACCATGCTCCATCGCTGCTTAAGGGAACCTTGCCTACTCTTCTTTGGCTTGCCTTGTTCGCCTTAATCTTGTGCTATTTGATGGACGAAAACTATGTCTTTGATCCTGGTGGATATGTTTCATGTTTCTTCCTATGATGATCAAGGTCGAGTCAGGCTCACGACTCGGTAATCAAAAATCAAGCGCTTCTTGGGAGGCAACCCATGCATCTATCTTTTCGCTTTATTTATCATAAGTGTAGGGGGAGACCCGTTGGTTTGCTTTCCTCTCCTCTCTTAATCAGGGATTCGAGCTTCAATGATCCACTCTTGATGATTCTTGACGACCCGTGATTCCGTGTTCCCTTCTTCCTGGTTCTATCCTAAACTCTTTTCGAATCACTATTTTATATTTTCTCAATATTAAAATAGGAATCTCTTTAGTTGTCTCTTCCTTAGCGAGATTTAAACAAAGTGCACAATGTCCTAAGTGTAGGGGAGTTTACTCCCACATGCTTAAACATTGAGGACAATGTTTATGTTAAGTATAGGGGGGACTTCTATCGAAGTTAAGTGGCATTTTTCTTGTATTTGTCCTCATTTTAACCGAAAATCAATTTTTCGACATTTTTCAAAATTTTTGATCTATTTTGGCCCATTAGTTTTTCCCTTTGTATAGTTATTTTCTTTCCTTGCTAGAATAAATGTTTAATAAAGTGGTTTTAATTTTCAAACGTTGTGAATCTTTTGACTCAACCCGAGTTTACTTATCTAAGTTTACTCTAGCTAGTATCCTTAACATGTTTAAGTCAAGTTTTGCTAGGCTTTTATATAGGGAGCTATAAAACGCGAAAGTCTTAACTCTCACGGGTTAAGAACAAGAACTTTTCTCAAGTTCCTATAATTGATCCTAGAGAGTCGTTTAACAAGGGAAATTTAAAACGCGATTTCTAAACTTGAAAAAAGTCTCAGAGTTTGCAAGATCCTATAGGAGACTCGAAAACCCAAAACTTTGATTTAATAGGCTAAGTATCCACGAGTCTCATTCCTTGAGATTTTAAACTGTGGAGAACGAGAGATGATAGAGCCAATTATAAGTTCGGTATTCTTTCGGGAATTTATGTGAGTTAATTATAAGCCTATTCTCCCATCGCTTGCTAATAAATTTATCTGCAATAAATAAGGTTGTACGATTTGAAAAGTTACTTAGCTTCTAGCCCAATATCGTTTAAAAGTTGCTCGATATGGATTAGAGTTCATAGCCAAGGCATAACTTATTGAAGCGGGACGCGAAGATTGGCGAGTCCAAAAAGGTCCTAACAAGGCATGAAGGCTATATTTTGTTGCTAAAGATCCAAAGTGATGTGAAGAATCATTTATCGAAAATCAATATGAAGGATCGAGACACACGACGAAAAGCAAAAAAACTCCCCAAAAGTCATGGAGAAGTGTATCCGAAAAGACCCTAGCAAGGTATGAGGATAAATAGATCCAAGTCATAAAAGGAGGCGGATCGTTGTATATCAAATTCCAAAATAAAGATTGGAGAAAAATGAAGAAGTCGTGGTCCAAGTATGAATCTCTCAAAACTTCAAGTGAAGAAATTCCTAAATGAAGAGAAGACCATTATTTCATGAACGTCTCTGAAGGTTTGAAGTATGAAGTCGCTGCCAAATATCGGTCCGAGAAAGGTCTCAAACCGTGAAGCGAGTTATGCCAAGATATGAACTTTATGAGGTCCCGAGAAGCAATTTTAAAAGATTTTGTCCTTTAGCTAACTATTGATTAAATCGTTCACTTTATTTTCGGCCTAATAAACTATCGAAATAAGTCAAACAATGCATCCTCGTGATCATTCAAGACAAAAATAAAATATAAGAGATACCCATAGGAATAAGGGAGTCTAAGTGAGTAATTGGCCCACATGAGTTCGTGTTAGTTTGCTAACTTATAATAACAATGATCTCGTTTTTAAGCTTGGTTTGGAGAGAGTGAAAACTTGAGGATGATGATTATTCATGACATTTTCAAAACCCAAGGTATGCTTTTGATTTCTTTACTTTGAATGTTTATAGTTTTCAATCTCTTTAATAAAGGCCATTATGGATTGATTATGATGAAAAATGTAAACGTGCTTTGTAACTAATGCATTGCATGGGGACATTGCAATGGTCAAGTGTAGGGGATTTGATAGGTGTGTAAACACCCATCCTTTTTACCACTTAATTACAATAATAACCGAGCCAAAACGTGTATTTTATGTCTTTTATGTCGGAATTATGTGTGGTTTGTGTTTTTGTTGTGATTTAGGACGAAAAGGTGAAAAGTGGAGAAAACACGGGCATTCACGGGCTTTTATTGAAGAAAAAGATGAAAGACGAAGTCAAGAAGTTAAGAGTGCGAAAAGAACGGAAGTCCAAGACCAATTCTGAAGATTTATCGAAGAAAAAGTCAAAAGACGGAAGTTTACTTAAAGCCGAAGAACTCAAGTCTAATTTATTGAAGAATTAAAAGACGAGTTCAAAGAAATCCCGAGCCAAAAGTCATTAAAGTCCAAGATTAAAGAAGATTTAAAGGCTTAAGGACTAATGGTGCAATTAACAAAGAGATTAAGAAGGAAGGGCCTAATTATGCAATTAAGAGAAAATGAAGGAGGGGAGGAAGCTTCCTAATCCTCCCCTATACATAGATTAGTTGTTATCATTTTTCTTTGTTGGCTAGAGTGACACTATTTCTTCCACCTTTACTTTTATGCACATTTAATTACCTTGCACCTTTAATTACCTTGTCTTGCACTTTAATTTTCAAGTAAGTTAATATTATCTTTATTACACCTTTACTTTACTTGTTTGATCTCTCATTCTACCTTTCTTTCTTGCTTGATCTTTATGTTTACATGCTTATTGTTTTGCTTATTTGATTAAGATTGTGTTTTTATGCTTGTGGTTGAGTTAGATTATTGATTTTTATAGCTTATTGTGTTTATCTTTAAGTTTATAAAGTTTTTATAAAAGTTATTTTTTATATAAAAGTTTGTTTTTCGTAAATCTTTTCCATTTCGTGTTTTAAAAGTCTTTAAATTTCAGTTTAGTAGCTTTTTCTTATACGTGTTTGCTTAGGATTTTCGTCTTGTGCTTATTAGATTTATAGCTTATTTCTTTAGCTTATTTTTCATTCATTTCGCTGTATTCCGATCTGGTAAATCGGAAAGGGGTTATACATTCCGACCATAGCTCTTTGGCTTGGTCGGAAAAGGGTTTTGATATTCCTATCAGCATTCCGATTGGAGGGCTTTGGTATTCCGATCAGGGTGTTTTGGTTATTCCGATCAGAGGGTGAGTGACAGCATTCCAATTTGGGTTTCCATTCCACATTCCGACCGAGGTGTTTGATTGGTATTCCGATCAGAGTGAGTGACAATATTCCGATCAGGGGTTCCGATCAGCATTCCGACCAGGGTCTCTACTAAATTCCGATCAGTGTTTGTTAGCATTCATTCCGATCAAAGGTGTTTTTTGGTTATTCCGATCAGAGGTAAGGTGACATATTCCGATCTTTGGATTCCGATACACATTCCGATCAGAAGGTAGTTAACATTCCGATCAGCTTTCCGATCTGGAGGTAGGTTTATTATTCCGATCAAGGTCTGATCGGAATATATTCCGACGGTGGGTTTGTTTTATATTTTTGTCTTGTTTAATTTTTTTAAAATTCTCTTTTTTATACTTTATCTAATTTAATTCTCGTCACGCTTTTAACTTCAAGTCATTTAATTTTAAGTTTACTTTCCATCACGTTTTTAAATATTGCAAACTTTATTTTTAAGTTAGACTTAGATTTATATTTTAACGCACATTTTATTTTAACGTTCTTTTACTTTATCGTCTTTGCACTTTTAATTTAAAATCAACCAAAAATATTTTTTTTCACTAGAAACAACTGAGTCGCATTTTAAGCCGGGAATCAATTCGTTAAGATTTCGAGAACTTGAACTTTAATTTTTATACGGGGTTTCAAAAACCTTGTATTAAGTTTAAAAATAGATAATCAATCAAACCATTCTCTTGTTCACCAAAAGACAATTGAGTCGCACTTTAGACTGGAAATCAATTCGAAAAGATTTGGAACTACGAATTTTGATACGAGGTGTAAAAGCTGAGTATTAGTAATTTAGAAAGAACCTAAAGTGAACTTATTAAAAGATGTTCCTGCTATCTGATACTTTCTGAGGTATTTGCTGATGAATTACCTAGACTTCTGCCAATAAGGCATGTTGAATTTGGTATTGATTATATTCCCGGTGCTGCACCTGTGGCATGTGCACTGTACGTCAGCACCATCTGAATCAAAAGAGTTACCGTGTAACTAAGAGAGTTGTCGGAAAAAGCTTTTATTCTACCGAGCTCGTCATCATGAAGAGTTATGGTATTATCATTCCATATATTCATTAATTACCGTGAACTGAATAAATTGACGATCAAAATTGGATGAGATGGCATTTGTACATGATCTCATCGTTCTTTTCGGGATTTAAATGCATTAAAATGTCATAAAATACCATGTATATGCTTGTATTTCTTTACTTGTGTGTTTTAGGTATGGATATCGTGAAAAAGACAAAAGATCACAAGAAACAAGGAAAAACGGACACGAGAAACAAAGCCGTACAAAGAACCGGGCCCTAGATCATGATTTATCCAAGATTAACCCTTGAAGACTTGAAGATGTACAAGATTGATCCTCAAAATATGAAGAAATGACACTTAAAACCCTTGTATATTCATAATTACAAGTTTGGTCCCTTCAACTTGAAGAAATGGCAAGATTAGTCCCTCATCAATTCTAATTTGTCAATTATGGTCCCTCATAAAGTCAAAGATACTATGAAGACCTTTGAAGATCAAGAAAGTCCAAAATCAGTCCCTCAAGAATTCAAAAATGGCAAAATAACCCTTGAAACACTTTTGCCAAAGTTTTGGGGCAAAAGTGTGAAAATCAGAAGTTCTATAACAAAGGGAATACATTTTGGTGGCTGAAAAACTTGATTTACCCATTTCACCAAAACACAAGGGCCAAAGGTGTTCAAATGAAACATTCAAACACTTTTTGCGCCAAACAACTTACCTTTCCACCAAAACCGGATCAAACATAGTTACTATTCACCATATGAACCCAATAACTATCTCCTTCGTAACAAAGGGTAAATAGAAATTACCCAGGCACATGTTTGATTCACACATGCAGGAACTCATCCCACACCCAAGACCCTCACTCCCACTCACCAAAGGGCCCCACCATTCAAGACGTCCACCCATCACATCACAACTTAACCTCCAAGGAATGCCATGTGTCAAAATCAACAGCCCATACTCCTTGCTTGGTTACAAAGCTAAAATGAACGATTTGGATGCATTTGGACAGCTCAATATCAAAATTCGTCTAGAAGATTCAAGGGCACTTTAGGGACTTCATAGCTAGGGTTTTCTCATTGTAATCTCAGCCTTTGTGGCCTATATAAGGACTCCTCAACTTGTGAGAGAGCCTTGTTCCAGTTTTACCTTTTAAACATTTTAATTCCTTTTTGAATTTTATAAAAGTTGGTATTTTGAAAAAATTGTAATTCCTTTTTATGTTTTTGAAAGTTGGTGTTGATTAAGGGTAATTCTGAGTTCCATTATATGTTATAAGTGTGCTTGAATCTTGTGGTTCAAGGACGTTTATGTTTGGTAAGGTTTTTCAGGTTTGAAAAAAGCTTGAAAAGTGGTTTCTGATTTTGCTATTTTACTTGTATTAATCCTTGACCAAAAGCTATAAGCTCTTGCAAGCTTGTTGACATCAAGCTTATGAAGGGACTGGAGCCTTTGGTTGGGCTGTTTGTTCATTGTGTTGAAGAAATCAAGCCCTTGAGTTTCTACTTTGAAACATCAACCAAGGCAGTCATTCATCTTTCTTGTTGAAGTACCTTGGTCCTGTTCTAGTTGTTGAACAAGGTCCAAGGAGCATTGCTGGTCCTCCTAGGATGTTGTGGAGGACAGGTATAAGCTCTTGTTAAGATTCCTCTAAAAATCACATGATACTGTCTGATTTGTGTTTTGCTATGTGATTTGGTGATTTTGTGTTTGTGCTTTGTGTTTTATGGTTGGTATCTGTTAGTTGTCACCTAGTGTAGCTATTTGATCATTAAAATCAGTAGGTTGTTTGAAGGATTAAGAAGTTTGTTTGAAAAGTGCTTATTAAAGGATTGTTTGGGATTACTGGTTCATAAGGCCTTGTGGCCTTGTGCCCCTGGTTCTTAGGGTTTGGGAAGTCTAAACAAGTCATATTAAACAGGTTTTAGTCATTGGTTAAGTTTCTGAAAGTTTGGAAAAGGGATTTCAAGTTTTGCAAAAATTTGATAAAAGGTGTTTTGGAATTGGTCAAACACATCAGATCCAATAACTTCTTTGTTTGTTGGATCTAAGGTCTGAAATCAGGTTTAGGAATAGTTTAGGTGATAAGCTATCTATTGATTATCTGGTTGTTGAATTTGGTGGCTTATTGAGTGTGCTATAGCTTATCAAAGTTGGCTGAAGTGGTCATTTGCATCAGCAAAGTGACCACCTCATTTGGTGCTTGCATTTGTAATCCTAGTGTATGCCTTTTGTTTCATTGCTTGGATCTTGTTTATGTGCTGTTTGCGAGTGGATTTTGCTATTTGGTGTGACTTGTATCTGGCTCAGAAGCTAACTGGCTTATTAAGCCCTTATTGCCAAAATCTATCATCAAAAGGTCAACTGACCTCTTGATTCACAAGGACTCCTCCTTGAGTTCTTCAAAAAAGTTGCTTATAACAAGCCCATACACCATTCCTGATCATTTGGTTAACTTTGGAGTACTTTGACTTTTGGTCAAATAAGCACAAATTGGCTTATTTTTGAGAACTGCTTATTGGTTCATGCAACAACTTGCCTTTTGTAATAGAAATCATATTTCTTAGCTTAATAACAAGTCTGGAAGGTTACAAGTCATTTGGTTAAGCTTTTGCTAGAAAACTAGCTTATTTGGCTTTTTCATCCAGCTTATTGGTTCATACAGCTTATTCTACTTGGCTTTTTGTGATTTTATTGATTGATTATTCTTAGTTAAGCTATTTGTGAGCTTTTGCAACAAACCAGAGCTTCTGAAACGCCCTAGAACTCTAACCAGACTATTTTGTCGTTTAGTGGATTTCTATTTTACTTATTTCTGGCTTATTGAGTGAGCTTTTCAAAATTTCTTTTTACAGATCTCTTAGGCATCTCAAAAGAAGGTTGTGTGTTTAAGCAGAGCTTATGGCATTGGCTTATTTCTTAATGGGCTTATTGGCCCAATAAGAATAAGCTGTTTGTTATTTAAGCTGTGATAAGCTCATATTCAGCTTTTGAGCCTTCAGACTTTTGTGCTTAGATTTAAATTTTGAGTCAGATAGGGCTTTTTCAGGTCATTTGGGCCTTGTTTGACTTTTTGGGCTAAAAAGCCCATTAAGGTTGACTGATTTTGCTTTTAACCCATTTGGGGGTACATTAGGGGTAATTTTGTAATTTCACTTTCATTTTCTGATTATTTAGGTTAAAATAAACTAGTTTACAGGTTTTAGATTTTTTTATAATTTTTGGATTTTAAATATTTTAATATTATTTTATTATTAAATTTCAAATTTCACATTTTTGCACTTTTTATATTTTTCTTAGCTTAAATACATTAAAATAGGATTTTTGCAACTCTTAGATTATTTTTATCATCCTTAGATTAATTTTTATAATTATTTTAAGTTTTAATAGTTTTTAAATCATTTTAAATAGTTTTTATTAGTTTAAAATTCATAAAAATAGTTTTTAATATTTTTAGGTCATTTTAGAGGTTTACCAATTGAAAAATATTTATTTGGGCTTTTGGATAATTAATTTGATTTTTAGGCTTCAATTAGCATTTAAAAATTAATATTTAATTAATTAAAAGGTTTGAAAAAGTTTTGATCATTGGTAAACTCTGAGTTCATTTATTTTGATTTTTGGTAAATTTTTGGGAATTTTTAGAATTAATTTTTATTTTTGCTCTTTTTACGGTTTTACGTTTAGTCGTAGTAGTAATTAATTTCACGTCTTCGTCATTCTATTTTCTCATCCCCTTCTATCCAATATTAATCTCAAACCAATTACGAATTATCCACACACATATACCTCCTTGGGAAACGAACTTCGTTGGGTCATTAGTGTTTGATTTTCCTAAATCATCACTTAATACTTACCCCATTTACGCTCTTTTGTTTTCCTAAACAAGAGACGTAATTTTCCTACAATCATTTTGGCGCCGCTGCCGGGGAGGTGTGTCGTGATTAATTTGTCTTGTTGTTTTTAATATTAACCATAAATAGTATTTGTATTAGTAGAAATCTACTAATACGTATTATCGTTTTTTTGTTTGTTTTTCTTGTGAAATTATTATTACTATATTGTATTAAGTATCACAATCAATTCAAAATATCTCCAAAAGTGTGAAAACACAACCTTAATTGGGATTTGATCTCCTAATTATTGTATTCGAATCTCAAACAAAAGAAAAAAAAAGGCAAAAATAGATAAATACTTTCATGAAGCTCGATTTTGAAAAATACAAACTATAAGGTGGGTATAAGGCGGGTATTATAAAATATACCCTAAGGAAAAAGGCTCTTAAGTGCTTCGTGCCGCCTTGTTTCCCCGCTTGCTTGTGAGTATTTTGAGATTGAAGGCTAATCGAGGGTTTTGCCGCCCAAAGTATTATTACGTATCATATATATTTGCTTGGTTTTCTTTGTGATTAAACCCTCTTGAACAATTTGGTTTTCACCAAAGTTCTAAAGTCATTCGAAGGCGTTCACTCCACGTGATCGTTTTCATTCTTTTGCGGCTTCTTTAATCAAGAGTTTGATTCGAGGAGAGATTTGGTAGATTGTTGTCTACAAAGATACACCAAAATCCAAAAAAATTTAAAAACAATCAAAAACACAAAAAAATTGAAAATTCACAAAACACCCAAAAAGAATCTTCTTTGCTCACCTCCCATTCTTCGTGAGAGTTTATGCTAACTCGTAGTCAAGCAAAACGAGCTCGTAAACGTCATCAAAATCAAGGAAATCAAGAGACGTTGATTGAAGAACAAACTCCAATTGTTGAACCTATTGTAGAACAAGAAGTCGTCATGGCTAATCGTACTATGATGGAGTTGCTTCAAGCACCCACCGAGGGTTTTGGAGAGGCCATTGTGGTTCCCGCTATCCTTACGGAGAATTTTGAGATTAAGACGGGTTTAATGTCGATGTTGCAAGAAAATAAGTTTAGAGGTCATGAGAAAGACAACCCGCATTACCACATAAGTAATTTTAATCGTCTCAACGCTACTAGCAAGTTTAAGGATGTTCCACATGACTGTTGTTTCCATACTCATTAGATGGACCCGCTAAAATTTGGCTTGAGAAAGAACCGCCAAATTCAATTTTGACATGGGGTGATCTCGTTTCTAAGTTTGTGAACAAATTTTTTCCACCATCTAAAACAACACATTTGAAAAATGAGATTTCAAGATTTGTACAACGAAATAATGAAAGTTTTTCAATGGCATGGGAACGATTTAAGGAAATGTTACATGAATGTCCACACCATGATTTTTCAGAATGGCATCAAGTTGATACTTTTTATAATGGGCTTAATGATCATGAACGAGATTATTTGAATGCCGCCGCGGGTGGTAATTTTTTGTGCAAAACGACCGATGAAGCTTTAAAGATTATCGAGAATAGATATAAGGTTTATAGCCCTCGTAACACACCGAGTGTTGCCAATATGGGTTCGTCATCGTCGTCATCCTCTCGTAGCATTAATGCCTTACATGATGAAGCTAATGAGAAAAATCGGTTTTTCGATAGGTTTTCAAATCTTATGACTCATTGGAAAGCACAAGATGCTTTGAATTCCGCTTCGGTTAAAGCGGTTGATAAGAGTTGTTTATCTTGTGGTGGAGCTCATGATCTTTCCGAGTGCATTACCGCCGGTGGTAACACTTCGAGTGCTTACGTAGCAACGGGAACTTATAACCAAAACGGCCGAGGTTCCCGCCCAAATCCAGCTCCACCAAATCAAAATGCTAATAACTATCGAAACAACAATCAAGGTGGTAATTATCAAGGCAATTGACGTAACTACAACAAACGGAATTATCAAAGTGGGAATGGACAAGTTACTAATCAAAACCAAAACCGTGATTTTCAAAACACTACACAAGGTTTTCAAGATGCTCACACTAAAAATCTTAATGGAGAATTTTTGGATTATGCTAAAGCAAATGATGCTAAATTTGATAACATGCAACGTGAGATGATTAGCTTAAGATCTGAGTTGAAAAACGAGCTTAAGAACGAACTTGCTAATGAACTTAAAACTCATGCTAATAAAATGGAAGGAAATGTTCAACGTCTTCAACAAAATCAACAAAAGATGGAACAAGGACAACATGAGATTAAGCAAGAATTGTTAAAAGCGGATTTAAGGCAATCAAAATTTGAGGACCGAATGGCAAAAATGTTTGAAGCAATCATGTGTAAACCATCTTCCTCGGGTGGTCTTCCTAGTGATACCATTGCAAACCCGAAGGAAGAAATGAAGGTTATTACTACACGAAGTGGTAAAACTTTCAAGGAACCAATCTCTTGTCCAAGTACTTCTACGGAGAAGGAAATCGAGAAAGAGCCCGAGGTGATGGTCGAAAAGGAGCATATCACAAGCCCACGAAGTACCGCTCATACCACACCTACGGTTGAACCAATACCAATCATGGAACCCGAGTTTCCAAGGCCGTTGCCTAATGTCCAACCCACACCACCCTTACCTTACCCTTCGAGACGAAACAAAGAGAAATTGCAAGAATGTAACAAACAACAAATCGAGCTTTTTATAAAAATGTTTCAACAAGTGCATTTATGTGAGTTTAGCCGACGCGTTGTTATATATGCCTCGTTTCGCTTCCACTTTTAAAAGTATGATGAGCGATAAGGAAAAGCTTTCAAAGCTTGCTAATTGTTCTTCGGTTTATCTTAACCGCATACCGGAAAACGTTGGTGACCCCGGAAAGTTTCTCATTCCTTGTGACATACAAGATATGAAAGAATGCCTCGCCTTGGCCAATCTTGGTGCGAGCATTAATTTGATGCCATTTTCCATTTGGAAATCGCTTTCGCTTCCGGCTCTTACTCCTTCGAACATGTCTATCGAGATGGCCGATCATTCTACAACTTTAGCATGTGGAGTAGCCGAGGATGTTTTCGAGAAAGTGGGGAAGTTCTACTATCCCGTTGATTTTATAGTAGTTGACATCCCCGCGGATCCTCAAGTTCCCCTAATTTTAGGTCGTCCATTTTTAGACACCTCAAGATCGCTTATCGACGTTCATGCAAGAACTATCACTTTGAGATTCAACGAAGAGGAACTTGTTATAAACGCTACTCAAAATTCAACACCTTCTCATGTTTATGCAATCGCTACCATCAATCACATCGACTTAGTTGATGTGGTTTGCGATGAGTTTTCACAGGAAGTGTTAGGTTTTTCCGATAGCTCGTCAAGTGGCAATCCCACTATTTTGGATCCGATTCTTGCTAATTCTACACCAAATCTCACTCCATTCCAAGGAGGTGATTTTACTTCAAATGAAATCGACAATGAAGATGAGGTGATTATTAGTGATGATACTTCTATTCCACCATTTCTTCTGCCAATGGAAGTTATGAGTGTTGAGCAAAAATCTTCAATCGAGGAACCACCTATCCTTGAATTGAAAGATCTTCCTTCTCACCTTGAATACGCATTCTTGGAAGGTGATGACAAGTTGCCGGTTATTATTGCAAGAGGTCTTGCTAATGATGAAAAAACCAAGCTCTTGAAAGTTCTTAAAGCTCATAAAGGGATAATTACGTGGAAAATTTCTGACATTAAGGGTACTGACCCAAAATTTTGTACTCACAAGATTTTAATGAAGGAGGACTACAAACCCGCAATTCAAAGTCAAAGAAGGGTAAACCCCAAAATTCACGATGTCATTAAAAAGGAAGTTTTAAAACTCCTTGACGCGGGAATGATTTATCCTATCTCCGATAGCCCATTGGTGAGCCCAATCATTTGTGTCCCTAAAAAGGGAGGAATGACCGTTGTGCCTAATGAAAACAACGAGTTAATTCCAACTCGTGTTGTGACCGGTTGGAGGGTGTGTATTGACTACCGAAATTTAAATGACGCCACTCGTAAAGGCCACTTTCCTTTGCCCTTCATGGATCAAATGTTGGAGCGACTCGCGGGAAATGAATTCTATTGTTTTTTAGATGGTTTTTCCGGTTACTTTCAAATCCCTATCAACCCTCGTGATCAAGAGAAGACTACGTTTACGTGTCCTTATGGAACGTTTGCTTATCGTAGGATGCCTTTCGGACTCTGTAATGCACCGGGTACGTTTCAACGGTGTATGATGGCTATTTTTCACGATATGATCGAGAAGTTGATGAAAGTGTTTATGGATGACTTTTCGGTGTTTGGCAATTCGTTCATGTCGTGCTTATCTAATCTCGAGCAAATGTTAAAACGTTGTGAAGAAACCAATCTTAATTGGGAAAAATGTCATTTCATGTGTAAACAAGGAATCGTCTTAGGACATAAGGTCTCCAAAGCGGGGATTGCGGTCGATAAAGCTAAGGTAGACGTCATCGCCAAGTTACCTCATCCCAAAACCGTTAAGTGAAGGGGTTTCCTAGGCCACGCGGGCTTTTATCGTCGTTTCATCAAAGACTTTTCGAAAATCTCTCGACCTATGACACACCTTCTCGAGAAGGATGCTCCTTTCAACTTCAATGAGGATTGTGTTAGAGCTTTCGAAACTCTTAAAAGGAAACTTACCGAAGTTCCCATTCTTGTTGCTCCTAATTGGGAATTACCCTTTGAAATCATGTGCGATGCAAGTGATTATGCTATAGAGGCCGTCTTAGGGCAACGCTATGAAAAGCATTTCCGTCCTATCCATTATGCTAGTTAGACGATGACCGAGGCTCAATTAAAGTACACCACAACAGAAAAGGAATTCCTTTCCGTGGTCTATGCTTTTGAGAAATTCCGACCTTATCTCGTTTTAACTAAAAGCATCGTGTATACCGACCATTAGGCTATCAAGTATCTCTTAGCTAAGCAAGATGCTAAGCCGAGATTGCTTCGTTGGATGCTCCTCCTCCAAGAATTTGATGTCACCGTGCTTGACAAAAAAGGAGCCGAGAATCTAGCGGCCGATCATCTCTCTCGTCTAGAAGATCCTCACAAAGATATTTTCGAGAACAAGGAAATCACCGAAACATTTCCTCTCGAGACTCTCGGTGTTGTGAATTCTAAAGACACCACCCCATGGTTTGCCGACATTGCAAATTACCATGCGGGCAATTTCATAATCAAGGGTATGACGACACAACAAAAGAGAAAATTCTTTCGCGACGTCAAGTTCAATTTTTGGGACGACCCTTATCTCTTTCGGGTTTGTGCGGATCAACTCGTTCGATGTTGTGTTTTTGGTGTCGAAGCTTCTAATATCCTTAGAGCTTGTCACGAGGGACCCACGGGTGGTCACCACGGTGCTAATCTCACGGCTAAGAAAGTGTTCGATGCCGACTTCTTTTGGCCTTCTATCTATCGTGATGCACACGCACTTGTAAAGTCGTGTGATTCGTGCCAACGTCAAGGAAAATCGTCTCAACGTGATGAAATGCCGTAAAACATAATTCAAGTGTGTGAGATTTTCGACATTTGGGGCATAGACTTTATGGGGCCGTTCCCATCGTCTCATGGTAACAAGTAGATCCTCGTCGCGGTCGACTACCTTTCTAAGTGGGTGGAAGCTAAAGCTTTACCTATTGATGATGCTCGTGTGGTAGTGAAGTTTTTGAAGCAACTATTCTCTCGGTTCGGAACCCCTCGTGCTATTATAAGCGATCGTGGAACCCATTTTTGTAATGACCAATTCGAGAAGGTCTTAAAGAAATATGGAGTTACTCATCGTTTCTCTACGGCTTATCACCCGCAAACGAGTGGGCAAGTCGAGGTTTCGAACCGAGCTTTGAAGAGGATTTTAGAAAGGTCAATTAGAGAAAACCGTGCTTCATGGTCCGACAAACTCGATGACGCTTTATGGGCCATTAGGACCGCTTATAAGACACCTATCGGTTGTACTCCTTATAAGTTAGTCTATGGGAAGAATTGTCATTTGCCCATTGAATTGGAGCACAAGGCATATTGGGCCCTTAAGCATGCAAACTTTGACTTGAAGACCGCGGGAGATCACCAGAAAATACAATTGAATGAATTGGATGAACTAAGAGATAATGCTTATGAAAATTCATTGATTTTCAAAGAAAAGACTAAAAAGTTTCATGATGCAAAGATTAAAAACCGGGTTTTTAACGTTGGTGATCAAGTGTTACTTTTTAACTCTAGACTAAAGATATTTTCCGGAAAATTGAAATCTCGTTGGTCGGGTCCTTTCATCGTTACACAAGTGTTTCCTTATGGGACCATCGAGCTTGCTCAAGATGATGGTCCTAACTTCAAGGTGAACGGACATAGGCTTAAGCACTACTTTGGTGGGGAAATTCCTTCAATGCTTGACCTCGACCAAGTCACCTTCCCCAATGATAATTAGCATTGAGGGGATCGAGTCGAGCTCATGACTCGGCAATAAAAAACGAGGTGCCTCGTGGGGGAGATCCCATGCTTATACTTTAATGCTTTCTAATAAATAATGAGAGGGGATTTGTGCCCTTCCAACTCGTTGTCTCGTGGTTGTTTGTGATTGTATTATCTAGATCATCATCATCGTCTACGATTGAAGACTCTCGTGTTCGTTTACGTGAGCCTCCATCGTTTGCTTGAAGAAGTTTTTCACGAATCCATGACATATCCTTTATTGTTCTAACAGTTATCTTTTAGCATACTTAATAAACGGCTTTAGATATATTTTTGATCACCCTTTCCATGCTAGATCCTAAGCATTCGACTCTTCGTCTCTAGTATTGGGTGCTCCACCTTTAGACTCGAAACATTGAGGACAATGTTTACTTTTAGTATGCGGGGGTGAATAGATACTTGCTTTGCTACCCCTCACGTTTTACAACTTTCAGTGTTTTGTTTTGTTGCTAATAAGGCTAAAAATGGCCAAAATTTTAAATTTTTCTTAGTTTTAATAAGTGTTTTTAAGACACGAATGTATATTTTCCGATGGGTAGAATAAGAGCTAATTTTTGACTTGATGGGCATTTGGATTTCTTTACATTCCTTAACCCGCTCAATTCAAGTTTTGCTAGACTTTTATATAGGGAACTTTAAAACGCGAAAGTCTTAGCTCATTCGGGTTAAGAACAAGAACTTTTTGCAAGTTCCTATAATTGATCCTAGAAAGTCACTTATCAAGGGAACTATAAAATGCATTCTCTGAACTTGAAAAAGTCCAAGAAAGTGCAAGATCCTATAGATGGCTTGAAAACCCAAAACTTTGATTTGATATAGTCTTAATGAAAGCTAATCCAAATTTGGCTTAATTTTGACTTGCATGGCTAAGTATTCACGAGTCTCTTTAATTAGAGGTCTTTATATAGTGAAGAACGAGAAATGATAGAGTTAGACAAGTGATCATGCTAAACGTAGAACATGAAAATGTTCTTTCAAAAACTCATATGTTTTTAATTGTGGCTTTTTCTTCCCATAAGATCAATGCATTAGGAATAAAAATAATTGCAATAAGTAAGGTAGTACGATTTGAAAGGTTACTTAGCTTCTAGCCCAAGATCGTTTAAAAGTTTCTCGGGGTTGAATAGAGTTCATAGCCAAGGCATAACTTATTGAAGCGGGACGCGAAGATTGTGAAGATCCAAAAAGGCCCTAACAAGGCACGAGGAGCTCTATTTTTGCTAAAGATCCAAGATGATGTGAAGTATCATTATTCCAAAATCAATATGAAGGATCGAGACACACGACGAAAAGCAATTACTCCCCTAAAGATCATGGAGAAAGTCTATCCAAAAAGACCCTTACAAGGTATGAGGATAAATATATCCAAGTCCGAAAAGGAGGCGGATCGTTGTATATCAAAATCCAAAATAAAGATAGAAGAAAAATGATGAAGTCGTGGTCCAAATATGAAGAATCTCTCAAAAACATCAAGTGAAGAAATTCCAAAATATGAAGAGAAGACCATACATTCAAGAACGTCTTCCCAAGATTTGAAGTATGAAGTACATGCCAAATATCGGTCCGAGAAAGGTCTCAAATCGTGAAACGAGTTATGCCAAGATATGAACTTAGGAGATACACGAGAAGCCGTTTTAAAAGATTTTGTCCTTCGGCTAACTATCAATTAAATCGTGCTACTTTACTTTCGGACTAATAAATATTCAAATAAGTCAATATGAATCACTTGTGATCCATGACAAATAGTTAAAAAATGCTAGTAACCCATTTCCTTTTATAATAACTAGGATTGTAGGGAGAAAAAGTATTACACAATTTGGACGTATGAGTAGTGTTAGCATTGTGACTTGTACCAACAATGATCTCGTTTTTGCACTTAGCATGGAATGTATGACAATCAAGGATGACAAAATTTACTCTATGGGACATTTACCTGTTTCTATTCATTGACCCTAAAAGTCACATTCGTGATGAAAATCATACATTATGTCTTTACAAATCTTCATAGTATTGTTGTAAGTCTTTTAGTTTTCAATAAAGGTTAATAAAATTGAACTTTGGTGATGCTTAGATACTTTATTCTAGCATTGTGTGAGGGCACGCTAATGGCTTAGTATGGGGGAGTGATGAGATGGCATTTGTACATGATCTCATCGTTCTTTTCGGGCTTTAAATGCATTAAAATGTCATAAAATACCATGTATATGCTTGTATTTCTTTACTTGTGTGTTTTAGGTATGGATATCGTGAAAAAGACAAAAGATCACAAGAAACAAGGAAAAACAGACACGAGAAACGAAGCCGTACAAAGAACCGGGCCATAGTTCATGATTTATCCAAGATTAACCCTTGAAGACTTGAAGATGTACAAGATTGATCCTCAAAATATTAAGAAATGACACTTAAAACCCTTTTATATTCATAATTACAAGTTTGGTCCCTTAAGTTTGTCAAAATTACAAAATGGTCTTTCAACTTTGAAGAAATGGCAAGATTAGTCCCTCATCAATTCTAATTTGTCAATTATGGTCCCTCATAAAGTCAAAGATACTATGAAGACCTTTGAAGATCAAGAAAGTCCAAAATCAGTCCCTCAAAAATTCAAAAATGGCAAAATAACCCTTGAAACACTTTTGCCAAAGTTTTAGGGCAGAAGTGTGAAAATCAGAAGTTCTATAACAAAGGGAATACGTTTTTGTGGCTGAAAAACTTGATTTACGCATTTCACCAAAACACAAGGGCCAAACGTGTTCAAATGAAACATTCAAACACTTTTTGCTCCAAACAACTTACTTTTCCACCAAAACCGGATCAAACATAGTTACTATTCACCATATGAACCCAGTAACTATCTCCTTCATAACAAAGGGTAAATAGAAATTACCCAGGCACATGCTTGATTCACACATGCAGGAACTCATCCCACACCCAAAACCCTCACTCCCACTCACCAAAGGGCCCCACCATTCAAGACGTCCACCCATCACATCACAACTTAACCTCCAAGGAATGCCACGTGTCAAAATCAACAGCCCACACTCCTTGCTTGGTTACAAAGCTAAAATGAACGATTTGGATGCATTTGGACAGCTCAATATCAAAATTCGTCTAGAAGATTCAAGGGCATTTTAGGGACTTCATAGCTAGGGTTTTCTCATTGTAATCTCAGCCTTTGTGGCCTATATAAGGACTCCTCAACTTGTAAGAGAGCCTTGTTCCAGTTTTACCTTTTAAACATTGTAATTCCTTTTTGAATTTTATAAAAGTTGGTATTTTTAAAAAAATTGTAATTCCTTTTTATGTTTTTTAAAGTTGGTGTTGTTTAAGGGTAATTCTGAGTTCCATTATATGTTATAAGTGTGCTTGAATCTTGTGGTTCAAGGACGTTTATGTTTGGTAAGGTTTTTCAAGTTTGAAAAAAGCTTGAAAAGTGGTTTCTGATTTTGCTATTTTACTTGTACTAATCCTTGACCAAAAGCTATAAGCTCTTGCAAGCTTGTTGACACCAAGCTTGTGAAGGGATTGGAGCCTTTGGTTGGGCTGTTTGTTCATTGTGTTGAAGAAATCAAGCCCTTGAGTTTCTGCTTTGAAACATCAACCAAGGCAGTCATTCATCTTTCTTGTTGAAGTACCTTGATCTTGTTCTAGTTGTTGAACAAGGTCCAAGGAGCATTGCTGGTCCTCCTAGGATGTTGTGGAGGACAGGTATAAGCTCTTGTTAAGATTCCTCTAAAAATCACATGATATTATCTGATTTGTGTTTTGCTATGTGATTTGGTGATTTTGTGTTTGTGCTTTGTGTTTTATGGTTGGTATTTGTTAGTTGTCACCTAGTGTAGCTATTTGATCATGAAAATCAGTAGGTTGTTTGAAGGATTAAGAAGTTTGTTTGAAAAGTGTTTATTAAAGGATTGTTTGGGATTACTGGTTCACAAGGCCTTGTGGCCTTGTGCCCCATGGTTCTTAGGGTTTGGGAAGTCTAAACAAGTCATATTAAACAGGTTTTAGTCATTGGTTAAGTTTCTGAAAGTTTGGAAAAGAGATTTCAAGTTTTGCAAAAATCTGATAAAAGGTGTTTTGGAATTGGTCGAACACATCAGATCCAATAACTTCTTTGTTTGTTGGATCTAAGGTCTGAAATCAGGTTTGGGAATAGTTTAGGTGATAAGCTATCTATTGATTATCTGGTTGTTGAATTTGGTGGCTTATTGAGTGTGCTATAGCTTATCAAAGTTGGCTGAAGTGGTCATTTGCATCAGCAAAGTGACCACCTCATTTGGTGCTTGCATTTGTAATCCTAGTGTATGCCTTATTGTTTCATTTCTTGGATCTTGTTTATGTGCTGTTTGTGAGTGGACTTTGCTATTTGGTGTGCCTTGTATCTGGCTCATAAGCTAACTGGCTTATTAAGCCCTTATTGCCAAAATCTGTCATCAAAAGGTCAACCGACCTCTTGATTCACAAGGACTCCTCCTTGAGTTCTTCACAAAAGTTGCTTATAACAAGCCCATACACCATTCCTGATCATTTGGTTAACTTTGGAGTACTTTGACTTTTGGTCAAATAAGCACAAATTGGCTTATTTTTGAGAACTGCTTATTGGTTCATGCAACAACTTGGCTTTTGTAATAGAAATCATTTTTCTTAGCTTAATAACAAGTCTGGAAGGTTACAAGTCTTTTGGTTAAGCTTTTGCTAGAAAACTAGCTTATTTGGCTTTTTCAGCCAGCTTATTGGTTCATGCAGCTTATTCTACTTGGCTTTTTGTGATTTTCTTGATTGATTATTCTTAGTTAAGCTATTTATGAGCTTTTGCAACAAACCAGAGCTTCTAAAACGCCCTAGAACTCTAACCCGACTATTTTGTCGTTTAGTGGATTTCTATTTTGCTTATTTCTGGCTTATTGAGTGAGCTTTTTCAAAATTTCTTTTTACAGATCTCTTAGGCATCTCAAAAAGAAGGTTGTGTGTTTAAGCAGATCTTATGGCATTGGCTTATTGCTTAATGGGCTTATTGGCCCAATAAGAATAAGCTGTTTGTTATTTAAGATGTGATACATATTCAGCTTTTGGGCCTTCAGACTTTTGTGCTTAGAATTAAATTTTGAGTCAGATAGGGCTTTTTTCAGGTCATTTGGGCCTTGTTTGACTTTTTGGGCTAAAAAACCCATTAAGGTTGACTGAATTTGCTTTTAGCCCATTTGGGGGCCCATTAGGGGTAATTTTGTAATTTCACTTTCATTTTCTGATTATTTAGGTTAAAATAAACTAGTTTGCAAGTTTTTATAAATTTTTATAATTTTTGGATTTTTAATATGATTTTAATATTATTTTATTATTAAATTTCAAATTTCACATTTTTGCACTTTCTATATTTTTTTAGCCTAAATACATTAAAATAGGATTTTTGCAACTCTTAGATTATTTTTATCATCCTTAGATTAATTTTTATAATTAATTTAAGTTTTAATAGTTTTTAAATCATTTTAAATAGTTTTTATTAGTTTAAAAATTCATAAAAATAGTTTTTAATCTTTTTAGGTCATTTTAGAGGTTTACCAATTGAAAACTATTTATTTGAGCTTTTTGATAATTAACTTGATTTTTAGGGCTTTAATTAGCATTTAAAAATCAATATTTAATTAATTAAAAGGTTTGAAAAAGTTTTGATCATTGGTAAACTCTTAGTTTATTTATTTTGATTTTTGGTAAGTTTTTGGAAATTTTTAGAATTAATTTTTATTTTTGCTCTTTTTACGGTTTTACGTTTAGTCGTAGTAGTAATTAATTTCACGTCTTCGTCATTCTATTTTCTCATCCCCTTCTATACAATATTAATCTCAAACCAATTACGAATTATTCACACACATATACCTCCTTGGGAAACGAACTTCATTGGGTCATTAGTACTTGATTTTCCTAAATCATCACTTTATACTTACCCCATTTACGCTCTTTTGTTTTCCTAAACAAGAGACGTAATTTTCCTACAATCAGATATCCATTACCCAAGATGAAAGATTTGTTCGATCATTTACAAGGTTCTAGCGTATATCAAAAATTTGATCTACGGCATGGTTATCATCAAATTCGCGTCCGCAAGGAAGATTATCTATTCCAATCACTACATCCAGAACTTGTAATGAACATTATGAGTTTCATGTGATGTCGTTTGGATTGACCAATGCACATGTAGCATTCATAAATTTGGTGAATCACGTATGTAGGCTGTAATTTAATAAATTCATGCTTGTAATCATTAAGGATCATCTGTTTGTTTCTAAGAATAAGAAGGAGTTAGTAATCATTTGTAGACTGCCCTGAGTTGGCCGAGGAATGAAAACCTGTACCTTGAGTATTTATCATGTGATTTAAGGCTTGATCCTTTACATTCTTTAACCGTGTGATTAATGGTAGTGGAATCTATGTTGACTCTTCAAAGATCGGAGCCATTAAGGCTTTCGGTTATACCAAAAAGGAAGTGCGAAGAGGTTTTGACAGATATTTATCGAAGGTTTTTTTAAGGAATTATTCCCTTATACCCAGATCATTTAACTAAACTCCCTTAGGAGTAGATGTTTGTATATACCTCAAGACAACTTAATAGGGATTGAGAAAACCATATAACCCATAACATGGAATTTGGAACAACAGTTTTTTCTCTTCAACTAATAAAATTTTGACCAAAGTATAAACAAAGATTTTTGAACATTTACGGATCTTATTAATTATTTTCGATAAATTAACAAAAATCGTGTTAACTAAATTCAAATTTATTTTGAACATTTTTCTATAATTGGACGAACTGAGAAATTTAAAAATTTTACTTTTACGTTTCATAAAATTAAATATTTATTATTTAATTACTTGTAATATTTATCGACGCTTTAAACGTCGGACTGGGCAAAACTAATAAAGATAATAGCTGAGACGAAACTAAAACTTAGAAAATATGAAGAAAGAATTTCTGAGTGATTATGGTCATGATATTTATTTCATCGGGCAAAGTGAATGTAACTGCTGACGCGTTATGTAGAAAGGATAAAGAACCAGTTAGGATGTGTTCCTTAGTATTGACCGTGCATAATAATTTGCCCGAGAAATTTAGAAATAGTCGATGCTTGTAAAAAGGATAATATAGATGATGAAGGGTTTCGCGGCTAATGAGAACCATTAGAGATGGGAGCCGATGGCGTTAAGTGTTTAAAAAGGTCATTTGTGGTGGCCTAAAAATGGAGGATTTTGAGATTTACTCATGTTGGAATCTCACAAGTTTATGTATTCTATTCATGCCATTTCTGATAAAATGTATCTTTATCTGAAGAAGTTGTACTGATGGCCAAATGTGAAAGCAGACATCGCCACATACGTTAGTAAATATCTAACTTTTGCAAAGGTCAAGGCTGAACACCAAAATCCATCTAGATTGCTTTTATAGCTTATTATTCCTGTTTGGAAGTGGGATAGAATCACCATGGATTTTATCACAAATCTTCCAAGGTCATCATCTAGATTTGATTCGATTTGGGTCATCGGCTATAGACTGACCAAATCTGCTCATATCATTCCAATTAATGATAGGTTCTAGATGGAAAAGTTTACTCGATTGGAATTATGTAAGCATTGTGTGCCTGTATCGATCATCTCTATCAAGATCCTCGCTTCTCATCGAATCTCTGGAGATCCCCTCAGAAGTCATTGGGAACGAATCTTGATGGGAGTACTGCTTACCACCCACAATCAAGGGGACAAGGTGAAGGAGCGATACAGACACTAGAAGTCTTGATATGTGCTTGTATGATTGACCTTTGGTAATGAACAGGATAAGCACTTTCCTTTGGATAGGTTATCATTGATAATTATCGCTTTAGGATTGAGACTGAACCTTGCGAGGATCTATATAAAGAAAAGTTTAAGAGCATCTATAGGCAGGAGTTGGGATGGAAATACCCGACCCGTGAGACCTGAAATGATTGTGGAAATTAGGATCCGATTATTGACTGCCGGTAGTGGGTAGGAGGTTAGGTGAATATGAAATGTAGATCTTAAAGTGCAGGATGGGTAGCAAAGTTATGCCGAGAATTTTCACCGTGGAAAGGTGAATTGATGATCTGAAAGATCATGGGAAGTTATGTCCCCGTTGTATGGGACCATTGAGACAATTTAAAGAATTGGTCTGAGAGGCATATGAGTTAGACTACCCTAGGACTTCAAGGACTGTATGGAATATGTTCCGTATATCGAACTTGATAAATATCTATCAAGTGAAAATCTGATTATTTCTTAATGAAGTTTGGGTCGGCGAAAAGTTGCATTCATCGAAAACCCGTGGACATCAAGGAAAGAGAAAGTAAGTCAACTTAAGCTTGATCGTATTCCCATAGTTATATTTGAAGAAACTCGCTTATTATAATGAATCACGCTTGAGAGAAAAGACCGAATGTGGAGGGAATACCCACGTGTCTTTGACTTTATAAGAAGCGAGTAGTAAGATGAATTGATCTTTGAGGACAAAGATCCTCTTTAGGGGGAACTGCTGTGAAAATCCGTCAATTTGAGGTCGTTATTTTATTCTCAAGTATTATTTATAATCATTATTTTATTGTTAAATTAAGAACTCACTCACTTTTGGGAAGAAATTAGGGTTTACGTCTTAAATTAGCATCGTTTACGTCTAAACCGGAGAGCTCTACGTTACGTGTTTACGTTTACATACTCCGTGTTTGTGACAGTCCAACATTTCAAGTAGTAAATTTATCCTCGTATATTATTTTGAAATTTTAGTTTGTGTTGGTTCATAAACTCACAAATTTACGAGAAGAAATTAGGACTTACGTGCAAAATTTAACGTCTTTTACGATTAAACCAGGAACCCTAGGCTTACGTATTTACGCTTTTGTGCTCCGTTTTAGATGATACAATTTTTATTAGAATTTTTTTGTGCCGTAGATTCATAATTTATAAAAACGTTTTTCGTAAATCGACCCGAGGGCACGTAAATCGAGGAAACTAGAATCGAGGAGTACCCGTAAAATAATAGGGATGGAACAAGTTTACACTTGTCCCACCCCCTATAATGGGCAGAATTCACTAAGCTACAACACCATTTGGTGTCAAACTTATACACTTCCATAGGACACTTGTCCCATATACTCCAAAAACCTCAAAACCTCAAATCTTCCTTCACACTTCACACACACATGCACAGTTTATAAAATAATTTTCCCAATCTCTCTTCCTCCTCTCCTTGTGCCGTCCCATAACCACCACCATACACAACCATCATCAAAATTTAACCATAAACTTTAACTATAATTCACATATGTTGAGAGCCACTTAAAAAGATGATGATTTGAGGTGGTTATAACTTGTGAAAAGGAGTTTTCATGGAGTCAAAGGGTTGATTTTCAAGAAGGAGTAGATATATTTGAAGATCACAATAAGTTGTTTCAAAAAGCTAAAGATTTGGTGACAAGTGTAAGTCTTGTTCATCATAAATCTCATCTTTTCATCACAAATTGGTTGGTATTGAGATTGTTATTTCTCTCATCCTATTGTTTTGTAAATATATTCATCTATTTTCTTTAAAAATGTATATGTATATGATGATAAGTGATGATCAATATATTTCATGGGGATTTTGTGTTAATAGATTAGGTTAAAAAGGTTAAAAACTATAAGTAAAGGTTGATAAAATCATATCTAATAAGTAGGCTGTAATAAACAGAAACTTTTACTATTTTTACTTGGTTAAATGGATTATATTACTTGATATAATGATACATAATTGATTTTTACATAAGTGGTGAATTGGCCATGCAATGGAATGTTAAAAATGAGCAAGATATGGCCAAAACACTTTTGTAGTACTAATCTGTCTGGTCTGTTTTGGACGAATTATTAAAAATACTTAGAAGCTGTTTGAGTAGGAGCTATAGAGGGGTTTTTTGTAGCACATATCATGTAAATTATACAGTAAAAATTTAGGGTTTCAACTCCGTGTAGAACTCAAGATATGATCAAAATGGTGGACTTGAAATTTCACATCAGATTTGACTAAAGTATATATTATTAAAAAGACACTAAAAGTGAAATACTATATAAAATTAGTATGTATAAGTTAATTAATTGATATAACTATTATAAATATGTTTATACACTATAATAAGTAAATATTACATTTTATAAAAATAAAACTCAAATGTTTTCTAAACTACAAACTATATATAAATTTTACGTCTTTTCGGCTAAAACTGAAAGATTAACGTTTTCGCCAAATAAACCTTAGATTGTCGGACCCATCTAATGTATCATTTTCATAAATCATATACTGATATGTAAACACACTTGACAAGTAAAAATCGACAAAACCGAGCTTTGTAACTTATGGACCATAATGGGCCAAATTAGCCTTGTTGGACCACTAGGTCCAACTTGTTTGGTTTAATATTATTGGACTTACTCATGGGCTTAACCCACTTGGGCCCAACATATGAGTATGGGCCTGGTCTTAAAAATATTAATGAACTAATATAATGTATTGGACCTTTAATGGGCTTATGGGGCCTTAATATGTAAATGGACTGAAACTAGTATAACTAAACTAAGTTAACTAGTACCTAACAACTAGTAATGTTGTATAAGGAAATAAAACCCCACTTAATCATCATGTTATGACATCGTTACATATACATAGCAACTTTTATAAAGTTATTTGACGATAGTCTAAGAACGAGTATTATTTGTTTAGGTTCCCGTGATCGAGGCACGTACCGTACATCCTAATTGCCGATAACCCGCCTTTCCCAGCCAAAGTGAGTTCATAGCCTCACACTCTTTTAAATGTTTTGTGAAATGTTTTATAAACCAGCGAGGGAGATAACATGCTAGTTTTAATAAAGATAGAACACAAGTGGTCCTGATTGTATGTTTATTGATATGGACCCGATTGATTGAATGACCCAATGAATGATTGAAATGGATTATTATTAGTCAGGTTATGTAACTATAAGTCCCATTAGCATGAATTGTGAACTACCGGGAGTGGTAGACGCTTAAGCATATAATAGTACTATTTGGGGAAGATCACCCTAGTTCGCGCCTTGACGGTTGATCCTCGTCGTGTCACATTGATTGGTAAGCGAATTTATGTATGAGAGGGATATATTTAGCGTGATTATTGTGACAACACGCTGTTTTAAATGGGCAAATAAAATCTGGGCTAGCTACCCGATATATTTTATAGAAAGGTAACAATGTCATGCGGCTTATAATAATCCGATAATAATAATGATAATGGTAGTACTGAGGCTGCGGTCTCAGGAATAACGTATGATATGTGATTTGAATTATAATATATTGCCTGACTAGCAATATGGGGTCTTATTTATGATTATACCCGTGTTCTGGTTTACATAACTGGTTTATATAACGGTTTTTATTATTTTATAAACAACGTTATAAAACGTATTGAATGGTGTTGTTACGACAATGATTCGTATAAATGTTTTTGGCCTAAGTTATGGTTTACGATAATGATTCGTATCAAATGCTTAAGGCCTATGTTATGATTTACGACAATGATTCGTGTAAAATGTTTTTGGCCTATGTTATGGTCTATGACAAAGAATTGTACAAAAATGTTTTTCGGTAATGATTATATACCGGTTTTATGATTAATGATTATTATTAAACTCTATGAACTCGCTCAGCGTTTCGCTGACTTTTAACATGTTTTATCTCAGGTACTTGAAGGTAATTCTCAGGAAGACGACAAGAATTTATAACCCGCATTTAAATAAAGATTTCCATTCAAATGTTTTGTAAATTTGTAAGATATACTTTGACCTGAGGACCTATGCAATTTGATATTTATGGATGGAAAATGCTTTGTTATAAAACGACGCGACTTTTAAGCGTTGTCTATGATTTGAGTAATGTGCTATCCCGTAACACCAACGACTCTTCCGCTGATTTGAAATGTGAAATATTTGGGGGTGTTACATATTCATATTTCCATATATGAATATTCTTATGTATGTGTTATCATATTAATTTTAACATGAGTATTATGTGTGTTTATTGCTTATTTTGCTTATTCTATTGTCACACATATTGTTGAGAGTTGATTTTGGTTAAAATATTGATTTTTCTTAGGTGATTCCAAAAATTTAATGTCTTTAACCATTTAACATAATATCTTTAAATTTGTTGGATAGCAATTATTTACTTTCTAATTTGATATTTCTTTTCTTTCTCCCTCTCAAATTATTTAGTAAATACCTGTCACTATTGCCTCTACTTGGGTATTTCTTTTCTTTCTACTAACCCTTGTATGTAGCTTGTTACTAGAGCTCGATCATATGGTTCCCCAAGCAAGGGGGTAAGCACCAAGGGGATATTTTAGCAAAGTCGGTTATTCTCTTTTTCAAAGACTTGTGCTACCTTTTTGCTTGGACAAAAGGGGTAGAATTGGTAGTGATAAACTCGTTAATAGTTCGAAGACCTTTATTTTTACATAAATGAGTTTATGTTTTGTCGTAATCAAAAAGCGGGAGACTGTTTACGCAATTGATGCATAAAAACATTATTTGTAATAACTAATCTTTATTACTTTTGATCAGGACAAAGTGTAAAAACATTTATTGTTAAAGATAACTAAAAGACGAATAATTTAACGAACACTATCATCTAGGTAATAATCAGTTAAGTCTTACACAAACATATTTTAAACATGTTTAGTGATTATAAAAAATGATTAACCTTAAAACTCACATTTATTCAAATGTGAAAAAATATTTTAATAAACTTTCTTTTTAAGAAAATGTTTTATGAAAATTGTAGAAACTAGATAGGGGAAGGGGGTTGAATAGTTCCCCTAAATGAATTCCTAATTAAGTTTATGTTCATCATTATAAATGACTTTTACTTGAAAACTTGTTTCATAATAGTTAGGCCAATTTCCAATGCTTCAAAACATTTGCTATATCTATAATAAATTAATGCATGAATGTAAAGTTAAGTAAGTAAAGAGTAAGGAAAGAAGCAACCTAAGGAAAGACCACAAGATTTATAGTTGTTCGGCAACTAAGCTCCCTCTTATTCCTACTCCACTCCTCGATTACACCTTACTCGAGATTTCCACTATATCCACGATATCCCTTCTTGGCGGAGAAAACCTTACAACATTGCTTACAATGTTTTCCGAGACTAAGCTAAATGTCGAGTTCTAATCCTAAGCTAGAACCAGTCTTCGTTGCCCATCTTCTTTTTTGACACAAGGCTAGATGTCGAGTCCTAATCTAAAGCTAGAACCAATCTTCGTCGCCCATCTTCTTTTATGACACAAGGCTAGATTTCGAGTTCTAATCCAAAGCTAGAACCAATCTTCACACACATCACTTTCTAGTTAAATGAGAACTCACAACACTCGTACTCACAATTACATCACTTTGTAATTTAGTGAGAACTTACAAACAAGACACACTACAACATAAGACACATCCAAGTATACACATATACCTTGGATCTACACTAGACTAATCCAAGTATACACATATACCTTGGATCAACACAAGTTTAATCCAAGTATACACAAATACCTTGGATCTACACAAGACACAAATAAACAAAATGATGAACATGACTAGATCTAAGAAAGGATGATCTTTATCAAGGCTTCATCTTTTATCACATAAAAAATGTGTGAGTGATCTTCTCTTTGGACATATAAATAAGGGGATCAAGAGAATAATCATAAGTAAACATACTTAACACATTAAGTGATCATTTACTAATGATAGGAATCATAGAAAGAAGATAAGAAGCAGAAATTTATCCAAAAAGGTTCATTGGAAAATGGAGAAATGGTCCACTATTTACAGGAGACAATTCCAACGGTTAGTCTGGCTGTGGCTTATTAAATAGGCTTGCGGCTCGTTATCACTATTGAGCCGCAGGCTCTAGACTACGCTCCTTTTTGTCTTCTAGTGGGAAATGTCATCTAGTGAAGATTATACCTCAAGAGAATATTCTTAGACCATTTGGAATATGCAAAATTCAAATTTCCATTTTCCATTTTAATAAACATTTTCTTAAAATGAAAGTTTATTAAAAATGTTTTGTCACATTTGTATAAACGTGAATTTTAAGCTTAATCAATTTTAATGATTACTAAACATGTCTAAGATAGGTTTGTGTAAGACTTAAATGATTGTTACCTTAATGATAGTGTTTGTTAAATAATTCGTCTTACGGTTATCTTTGACGATTAATTGTTTTACACTTTGTCGTGATCAAAACTAAGAAAGATTAGTTATTACAAATAATATTTATAGGCATCGGTTGCATTAACAATCTCCCCCTTTTTTTATTACGACAAACTATAAAATCATTTATGTAAAACAAAAGTTTTTGAATTATTAACGAGTTTATCACTACCATTTCTCCCTATTTTTTCGAAGCAAAAAGTTAGCACAAGTCTTTGAAGAAGAGACGAATCGACTTTGCTAGTAGCTCCTCCTTGGTGCTTACTCCCCTAGCTTGGGGAACCAAGTGATTGAGCTAAGGTGACAAGCTACATACAAGGGTTAGTAGAAAGAAAACAAACACCCATGTAAAAGCAAAATTCACTACTCACTAAATAACTTGAGAGGGAGAAAGAAAAGAAACCCAAATTATAAAGTAAATATTTGCTAAGTATTTCCAAAGAAAGTAATTTGACAAGCTCAATTCACAATTGTTGGAATAAAGGTAGAAAAAAACATCCTACAATTTGAAGATATAATGTCAAAGGGTTAAAAGCATAGAATTTTTGGAATCACCCAAGAAAATTCAAGGTTTAACTAATATCAACTCTCAACAATATGTGTGATAAAGGAATAAGCAAAACAAGCAACAACACACATAACAATCATATTAAAATAAATATGAAAGCACATACAACAAAATATTAATATATGAAGATATGAATACTAAAGCAACAAATAAAAAAATAAACAACATAAGCATAACAACTATTCTAGTAGAAGTAGTCTTCCATGATTGCTTAAGTTTTTATTTTGAGACTCAAAATATTGGAACACAACATGTGTTCTAAACGGTAAAATTAGACGAGGGTGCATCTTCCGGAGATTTACGCACGGGAACAAATACTCGAAGAGGAGGTCGAGTGAGAAGAAATTCAAGAAAAATTAACTTCTCATATACATGAGCAAGTTCAATTTGTTGAAATCTACAACACGGACACAAGCTTCCATGATGTAAAACAAAATCATTAGATGGGGGAGGTCCATCATTAAAGAAAGAATGTGGTGGAGGAGAAGGAGAATATGGAGAGAGGTTCCATCACAATACTTAGTCTGGTTGGGGTAAGAAGAGAGGTCATTAAGTTGAGGTGTGTTGAATGATTTAGGTGGTGGTGGAAGAGCTTCCTTTTCTCTGGTAACTGGATTGATTGAGTAGGACTCATTCCAATACTAAATTGGAGAGAAAGTAGAAGTCTTGAAAGGTTTGGGAGAAGAAGGCTCATAGTGAGGTTTGTTCTTTTTAATCCAAACTGGTTTCACCAAACTTTTCGGTTTCTTGGGAAGCTTAGAATAAGAAGCTTTGGGTTTGGAAGGTTGTGAGAGAGAGATGTCAAGGTTATGTTTAGAAGAAAAAGACATGATGAGGGGTGACAAGAGAACTCCCAAAAGAAAAGAATATAAAGAAAGTAGAGAAGGAAAATATTAGAAAGAAAACCAAAAGTGAAAGTCCCAAAATACAACAATTGTTGAAACTAAGACACGAAAACAATAACACACAATAGATATACTTTTCAAACGAGTAATCCTTTATTAACTATTATCAACAAAGTATTACAAAGTGTTATGAATACACCTGTTGAATAACAACAAGAAATGAACCCTAGAACAAGTAAACTTGATTCGAGACTCAAGTTTACAAGAGAACCAACGAGTCGCTGATGGACAGCTGAGGCCTCAGTGGTTCTAGTGGGAGAAAGAACTTAGATAAAGATTCCAAGCACAAGGGTTGAATCTTAACTTCTTTCTCATCCCCTATTTATAGTGGTACGAGGTTGTATCCTTAGTGGGGGTAGTTGATACGTGTCATCTTCTGAATGGAAGAGTACAACGTATTAAATGCATGTCCAAATCGAGACATGCCTTTAACTACTTTAGGTGAACAGTTCTGCCAACTGTTCACCTTTGTCCCACTAGGTCGTACTAGGCATTGACTTGAATCTCTTGTTTTGTCCCGCTCAAAACACTTGTAAGATTATCCCGCCTAAACTATAAAGGGTTGGATAAGCTTTGCTTAAACCAAGTCTCTAGGGTTCTTAAGTGATCTCTGAGTGTTGTCAACTCAGAGATCCTTGAACACCAGTGCATTCCTTTGACATCCCAGCTATCCATAATCGCTGGTGAGTCTGACTTCAGATTGTCTTCGACTTCTCTGACGTTGTCTTTGACTTGAATGATCCTGGTGTGCCAGCTGAGGCTTTGCCTTCCACTGGTCTAGTCTCTGTCGCTGGTCCTCTCAGCGACCTTTCAACACTTAGTCTAATTTAAACAAATCTAGACAGGGCCATAGTTAAAACTTTCATTGGCCCAACAATCTCCCCCTATTTGTTTATAAATTATACTAAGTCTAAAATTATTGTAAGTGAGTACACAGCTTCTTCTTACACATAATTTAACAAACATACCTCAAAGTTTTATTAAACAGAATGAACCTAGTCTATTACAATAGCACCCTAAGGTGAAAACATAAACAAAAATCAATAGGTTCTTCAGCGATCAAGGCCTTGATCACAGATTCTCTGGGCTTCGACTTTGTCACTCCTAGAGTTAATGACAAGTTCAATTTCAAAATCGAACTCATCAGCTTCTTTGCAATTCCTTAGGATGCCCTGCTTGAGTCTGATTAGCTCTGGCTCAGTGTAAACTTGGCCTTCTATGGGTTTGGTGATTTCCTTGGGAAGGACCAAGTTTCTGAGCATCCCATCGACCACTACATCTTCAGTGACCAACCTTTCGGTCAGAGGCCCCATTGGTGTTTTCCTTTTTCTTTGTGCCTGAGAAGATGATTGAGAGGAAAGCTGTGGAGGTAGGGGTACCTTCAGCTTCTTTGCAGTATCTCTTACCTAATTGAGTTTTGCTTGAATGTTTTTCATCATTTGGGCAGGACCAGGCCCAGTCTTCTTTTGGGCAAGAGATAGTATTTCCAACCACTCAGAGAGGCTCAGATCTCTGAGTTTGAAGTCGCTGGAGACTTTATAATTCTGCATGTCATTCTCCCTATAAATGGTCATTACCACCTTTTTGTCTTTGTTAGTGAAGCATGTGTACTTAGTGATACGACCGGGTTCAGATCTCTGGTTGACCAGTCTTTGATATTCTGTTAGGAGGTTGTTCCTCTTAACCTCCAGTTCCTTGAGTTTAGCCAGTTGAGCTTTCTTAGCAGTGGGAGAGAGCTTGTCCAGAGCTTCTTTGCTCCTTAGTTCAGCAGCCCTGATATTTTCTAACCTTTGATGTTCAAGGATTTGGGCTTTAGCTTGTTCTGGGGTGAGTGGTGGTTCATCAGCACTTTTGAATTTGTTGAGGTCAGAGTTTTTGGAGGGTTTGGCTGTGGATCCACCTTCAGCTTGAAGGGAGTGTAAGGTTATCTCTGGTTGCTCAACAACAATTCCTTTTCCCTTATCTTTCGCAGTTTCAGAAACAGTTTCAGCAGCGGATTTGAAAGATCTCAGTGGTTTAGGTGTTGGAATTTCAGCTGTGGATTCATCTTCTTCAGAGGAGGAGGCAGAATTCTCCCCCTCAGGCATAGCCCCAGCAGGTGCTGTGCCTGAACCTGCCTTATTAAAGCGAAGGAACTCATTGTGAACAAATATGCAAATTTCCTTAAGTTCACCTTGGAGAAGTTCCTGAAGAAGACGTCTTGAGGGTTCAGCAGCCAGAGCTATCGCTGCAACATTTGCCTGCACCGCTGAGGTGAGAACAGAAGGTATGTACGTCTGAAGACTCTGGCTGAGTAGGTCAGGTAGTTGTGCCTTCAGAGCGTTGTTCAGCAGTTGCGGAAGCATTGCGGTCATGGAAGACTCCACTGATGAAGTTAGTGATGTTTCTAAGTTTGTAGTAAGCTCCTCAGCAGCATGAGTCAGGGTCTGGATTTCAGAGAGAAGAGCTTCGTTTGTGACTTTGGGTTTAGTGATGCTGATATCCCCTCTCTTTTCCCATAAAGCCTCAGCAGCCAGTTCCTGTACATTTTTCATTCGTGGGACTTGTGCTGACTTGCGTGAGAGTAGGTATTCCAGGTGTTGCTTAGCCCCCAGCTCCATGACACTTGGCAAGGTGGGAAATGGAACAGGTGCAGGGGAGCTAAGTCTCTGTTCCCATAGCCTTTTGGCAGCTAGTTCTTGAACATTAGGAAGGGAAGGGACAGAGACCGGTGTCAGCTCAATGGAGGACAGGTTGTAGTCATCAGTGCTCATTTCCTCAAAGTCAGAGGTGAAGGGGCCTTCCTCTACAATAAGAACTTCATCATCAGGCAGAGATTCGAAGTCTGAGAGGGCATCAAGATCAATTGTGGCAACTTCAGCGGAATTGTCATCAGCAATCAAGTAATCATCATTGTTAAGTTGTTCCTGATGAAGATTGTGAGCCTGTGATAAGAGTTATTAGTAACCAGTTGTGAAAAATAATGCAGTTATAGATCGCCAGTCGCTGCCCCTAGGAAAGCTGGGTGTGATTATCCAGCCCCCCCTAAGGATTTCTCCTTGGGACTCTTTTAATTGTGACATAGGTATGTTAAGGATCGCCATTCGCTGCCCCTAGGATAGCTGGGTGTGATTATCCAGCTCCCCCTGAAGGATTGCTCCTTGGGACTCTTTTAATGTGAAATAAAAGTGTTGAAGGATCGCCATTCGCTGCCCCTAGGATAGCTGGGTGTGATTATCCAGCTCCCCCTGAAGGATTTCTCCTTGGGACTCTTTTATTTGTGAAACATGATATGGGAATGGTCGCCTTTCTCTGCCCCTGGGATAGCTGGGTGTGATTATCCAGCTCCCCCTGAGGGATTACTCCCTGGGACTCTTTTATTTGTGAAACATGATATGGGAATGGTCGCCTTTCTCTGCCCCTGGGATAGCTGGGTGTGATTATCCAGCTCCCCCTGAGGGATTACTCCCTGGGACTCTTTTGATTGTGAATAAAATGAGGGTAAAGGTCGCCTTTTATCGCTGCCCCTAGGAAGACTGAGGGTGATGATTCAGTCTTCCCAAAAGAATAAATTCTTTGGGACTCTTTTATTAATGAGGGGACCCAGAGTCAGTGAAAAGTGCAGAGACTCTGAGTCGGGACTTATATGTGCTTAGGTTGTTATTTGACAAAAGCACAGTCCAGAGGGTGAAGGATCATCGGGGTGCGTTAAGAGCACAAGTGAATCACTTCCTAGTGAAGACAGAGTGTACAGAAAATCCTAGTGGATCTATGTGCTGACACAGACACTCTAAGAGTTGAGGCAAACTCTAAAGTACATCACTCTCTCCTAAAGACAATGAGAGTGAATGTATGTGGACCTCTGAAAGAAATAAGGGACAAACTAATACCTGAGTGATATCAGCGTGGGAAGGGATCTTAGTCGTCTTCGCTGACTTGGAGACACTAGACACAGGTTGTTTGTCAGCAATGGGCTCTTCGACCACATCCTCCAGAGAAGGGGATGGGTTCTTGTTTGTCCTTATCTTCTTCGAAGGATTAACAGAAGGGGTTTCAGAGGAAAGGGTGATGTTTTTCCTCTTCTTCTTCTTTTCCTTGAGCTCCTTGGGCTGAGAAGTAGATTGCACAGAGGTCTTGGACAGAGACTTATCAGCCATACTTTCAGCATTCACCTCAAGTTGAGGGATCAAGGGCTCGTCATCCTCAGCAAGTAACCCAGCGATTTTCATCATATGTCTGGTAAGAGGCACTTCATCTTCAGTTGGAGCTTTCAGTGATGCAGCGGTGATATGATGAGAGGGAAAGGAGTGTAGAGTGTCATCAGTGTATGAGTCACCAAGAATATTTTCTAAGACAAGAGAGAGATATCTGGTGTAGCAGATGGTGGCCCCACTGTTCTTCTTCCCTTTGTTTTCCAACTTAGCAATGAGATCGGTGTAAAGAATGTGAGCGATCCCTATGTCCAAACCCCAGATTAAGCTGTAGGCAATGGCCAGTTCGGAGCCATTCAGTTGGTCGTGAGAGCCAGTGTTCCCTCCCAGACATTTGACAATGTACAGCATCAGCGTTCTCCATGTGGGAGAGAAGTAATTGACCTTAATGAGGGATTTGCTTTGGAAGCCAGCAGCAGTGAAAGGTTTTTCCTGATCATCATGAGGCTGAAGGGTGGCCAGAGCTTTTCTCACTGTGGCACTGGTGGGTAAAGCTGATATATTGTTGTTGTAAGGGAGTCCAATGGCTGTGGCAAAGGTTGTGAAATCAAAGGTGAGAGGTTGAGGATGGGTGGAAAGGTTGAAGGTGATTTGGGAAGAGGATGGATCGACTTCAGCGCTGTACCAGAACTCTCGAAGGTATTGATAGTAACAAGTGGAGGGTTCCTTGGTGATAGCTTCGCCAATGGTGGAGTTCTTGAGGAATTGGAACAACGGATGGTAGAGTGGGTTGTTGTGTTCGAGAAGGGCCACACAGTTATTTAAAGCAATCTTGCCATCTGAGATCTCGAAATCAACGTTTGTGGCGGCTTGTACAACGAAGGTTTGGTTTGGTGAAGAAGACGCCATTGTTGTGAGTTTGAAGGTGGTGAGAGAATGGAGAAGATGAGAAGGAATGTGTGAGAGAAGATTTTCAAAGTGACAAAAAAAAATTTTGGGTCAAGGGTTTTGAAAGGTTTAGCCGTTTTCCAATAAGATCATTAAATGCAAAGATTAACCTTTTTCAGAAACTCGTGGGTCCCCTTGACCTTTCATGGTATACTTGTCCCCTTGGAAAGCGGGAAAGTTGGTGGCATAAAGAGACAATCATTTGAATTTAATATCTGATTAAAAACATTCCCATTGAAATGTAACTACCTCGTTACATTCAATTCCCTTAAATGCCCAGAGACAGCGGTCATCATCAGATTTATTTGCCAATATTGAGCATTCCCAGCTCAGCGACAAGCCTAGTAAAACTTGGCTCAGCCAGCGGCTTAGTGAAAATGTCAGCGAGCTGGTACTCAGTGGGTATGAAATGTAGCTCAATATCACCTTTTAGAATATGGTCTCTGATAAAGTGATACCTGATGTCAATATGCTTGGTTCTGGAATGAAGTACTGGATTATTGGAGATGGCTATGGCACTGGTATTGTCACAGAATATGGGAACCTGCTCATAATTAATTCGATAGTCAGCCAGCTGACTTTTCATCCAGAGAACTTGAGCACAGCAACCAGCGGCCGCAACATATTCAGCCTCAGCTGATGACATAGCCACAGAGTTTTGCTTCTTTGCACTCCAGCATACCAACTTTCCTCCAAGGATTTGACAGCTACCAAAGGTGCTCTTTCTGTCAAGGCAGCACCCTGCGTAATCTGAGTCGGAGTAGGCTTTGAGGTCGAAGCCTGAACCATTTGGGTACCAGAGACCCAATGATGGAGATCCTTTCAAGTACCTGAAAATTCTTTTGACAGCTACAAGGTGGGATTCCTTGGGGTTAGCTTGGTACCTAGCACAGAGACAAGTGGAGAATTGTATGTCTGGTCTACTTGCTGTGAGATACATCAGTGACCCAATCATGCCTCTATATAAGGTCTCATTAACAGAGACCCCTGAGTCATCAGCTCCCAAGTTGTTGGGAGGAAGCATGGGGCATTTCACTGATGCACAATCAGACAGATCATACTTCTTGAGAAAATCTCTAACGTACTTTTCTTGACAAATAGAAATTCCTTTTGAATTTTGTTTGATTTGAAAACCCAAGAAAAAGGTTAGTTCCCCCATCATGCTCATTTCATATTTTTTGGTCATAAGTTTGGCAAATTGTTTGCTCAAGTTAACATTGGTTGAACCAAAAATTATGTCATCCACATAAATCTGTACTAATATGACGTCACCCTTGGACCTATAGGTGAACAAGGTTTGGTCAATGGTACCTCTGACAAATTTATTTTCAAGAAGGAATTTTGAGAGAGTTTCATACCAGGCTCTGGGCGCTTGTTTCAGCCCATAGAGTGCTTTGTGAAGTCTGCAGACATGATTTGGGTAGTCACTGTTTTCAAACCCTGGGGGTTGACTGACATATACTTCCTCTGCAAGTTTCCCATTAAGAAAGGCACTCTTCACATCCATCTGATAAACCATGAAACCCATATAAGCTGCAAAGGCTAGGAAGATTCTGATGGCTTCCAACCTGGCCACTGGTGCGAAGGTTTCATCATAATCAATTCGTTCAGATTGGTTATATCCCAGCACCACGAGCCTAGCCTTGTTTTTTACAATCATACCAGCTTCATCCCTTTTATTTCTGTAGACCCATTTTGTTCCAACCACTTGCTTATCAGCTGGAGCTTTAACCAGAGTCCACACCTTGTTTCTCTTGATCTGATTGAGTTCATCTTGCATGGCAACAACCCAGCCTTCATCAAGCAGAGCAGCAGCCACGTTCTTAGGTTCATCCTCAGAGAGAAAATTTGCAAACAGGCATTCATTTGCAGAGGCGGTTTCCAGAGTTTTTAATTTTCCTCTGGTGGTGACTCCCTCAGAGGGTTCTCCAAGAATATTAACTAGAAGAATATCTTGGTTCCTACTCCATTTGGATTGTGGAGCAGGAGTCTCTGTGGGATCAGGAGTCACTTCAAGTTCAGGGAGTGATGGAGGTTCATCACATGTAATCTCTTCGTCCATGATCTCTTCATCTGATTGAATATCCAAAGTGATAGGATCAGCATTTTCTTCAGAGATTTGAGTAAGAGATTCAACACCAACAGTCTCTGGAGTGATGTCAGAGATGGAGTGAGGATCAAAAGCTTGAACATATGGGAGATCCTTGTGACGACTTTGAGATGATTCCTTGGGATTTGAGAAATCATCTTTGGGATAAGATTTAACTTCGTTGAAGTCAATGTCACAATCCTCTGAGTTGGTGTGTGTTATGACAGCGTCAGCTTCATTAAAGGTGACATGAATGGACTCTTCTAGTTCTTGCCTGCGAATATTGAATACTCTGAAAGATCTGGAGGTGGGAGAGTATCTAAGGAAGAATCCATCATCTGATTTTTCATCAAATTTACCCAGGTGATCTTTGTAATTGTGAATGAAAACAGGGCAACCAAAGACATGGAAGTAGCTTACATCAGGGGCTCTCTTCCTATACACTTCATAAGCGGTCTTGCCATGTCTCTTCACAATAATGGATCTGTTTTGTGTGTAGCATGCTGTGTACACAGCCTCACCCCAGAATTGTTTAGGAAGTCTAGATTCGCTGAGCATCGTTCTGGCAGCTTCAATGAGTGTTCTGTTTCTTCTTTCAGCGACACCGTTTTGTTCAGGGGTTCCTGGGTTTGAGAAGTTCTGTGATATACCCTTTTCATCACAAAAGGCTTCCATGGCATGGTTTTTGAATTCTGTGCCATTGTCGCTTCTGATAGCCTTTACCCTGCAGTCATTGAGGTTTTCTATTTCTCTGATGAAGGACATGATTCTTTCAGCAGCATCACTCTTTCTCTTAAGAAAGAATACCCATGTGTATCTGGAGAATTCATCTACAATAACCAAGGTATATTTGTTGTGATTGAGGGATTGAGGTTTAACTGGTCCAAACAAGTCCATGTGAAGAAGATGAAGGCACTTGTTAATGGAGAATGATTGTTTTGTTTTGAATGAAGCCCTGTGATGCTTCCCTTTCTCGCAGGCTGAGCAGGGTCTGTCCTTGCTGAAGGTCAGAGAGGGAAGTCCAGCTACCAAGTCATTCTTTGCCAGTTTGTTGATGTTTTTGAAGTTGAGATGGGAGAGTCTCTTATGCCAGAGCCAGTTTTCGCTATCAGATGCTTTGGCAAAGAGACAGGTGTTCTCTCCTTCGGGGGATGATGTCATGTCAATGACATAAACATCCCTTCTTCTGGGTGCAATTAGAACGACATCATCGTTCTGATTGAAGATAGTTCCTTGGGTCTTAGAGAACAGAACCTTGAACCCAGCATCGCAGAGTTGACTAATGCTGATTAGGTTGTGCTTCAAACCATTTACATAAGCGACCCTTGTGAAGGTTAATCCATTACAATCCACTGAGCCATATCCTTCAGTGGCCCCTGAGGAGTCATCCCCAAAGACTACTTTTGGACCAGGCTCCTTCTTATATCTATGCAGATATTGTTTAATTCCTGTCATGTGTCTGGAGCACCCGCTATCCAAATACCAAACAGATTTCTTTAGGTATGCCTGCATAGATATAACAAACCAGATTAGTTTCTATGATGAACCCACTTTCCAGTGGGTCCATGCTGTCGCTGACTGGCGACATTGGGTCTTCTGGGCCTTTCTCCCCCTCTTTGGTTGCAATCCCTGGTTTCATGTCGCATGCTGCCACAGATGTCACAACCAGGGTAATGTTCACACTCATCAGAGTGGTGGTCATAAAAGCCACAATATTTGCAGGGAGGATTAGGCCTGTATCCCTGAGAACTTTCTCTGGATTTTGGTTGCTCAGGTCTTCTAGAGGGCCTGTGAGGGGTTTTAGATCTAAGCTGTGTTCGAGTTCTCTGAACAGCGATGATCTCCTCATGATCTCTAGAAGAGTGTTCAGTGGACTCACATGTGATACACTTGGGTCTCTTGGAACAATCATCTGAGGAATGATTTTTGAACCCACAGTGTTTGCAAGGCCTGAATAGCGTTCTCCCCTTTGAACTGCTGGAGCTTTCACCAAGGGAGTTAACAGAAGGACTGTTATCCTTGGGGTTGATTTTTTCTTTCAACCCTTTTACCTCTTCCATCAGGGTGAGGAGAAGTTTCTTGGTAGGAGATAACTCTTCGGGGGAAGAAGTGGGTATGTCAGTGTTTTTGGCCACATAAACCTTCTTGTGTGCTTTATCAGCAACTTTGGAAGTGAGGTTCCCAGAGGTTTTGAGAACTGGTTTTGGGCCAAGCAAGGAATCTGATGGGTTAGCACCAGCAAGTTTGGGAGTAGCTGATGCGTCAGATTCTTTGTCAGAGTCCTTCTCAACCACAGAGGTGGAGAGAGGAGAAGTGACTTCTGATGGGACAAATTTAACACTGGGCACTGGAATGTGGTTTTTGAACCTACCCTTACCCCCTATGGCTTGAACCACATTTCCTGGAATGGTTTCAGCAACTATTTCTTCCACAGTGGACTGGGCAAGGTTCCATTTTTCAATGGTTTTTCTCAACTCAGAGTTTTCATCAGCTAAAGATTCATTTTCAATGGACAACTTGCTGACCTCATTTTGAAGTTGATTAGCGATGTTCACAAAAGGTTTGAGATTAGCTAATTCAGATTGACAAAGACTCAACTCATTTTTGAGATTTTGAAACTTATTTAATAGATTTTTTCTTTGTTCTTCAACAAAATGGAGGTCAACTAAAGTGTAATCACTGACATGGTCTCTGTCAGGACCCTCAGGCATGGAAAGTAATCTTTGTACCTTTTTCATTGTGATGTCAACCCATTGACCTGATCTAGCTTCACTTTTACCAACCGCTGGTTCTTCATCAGCAACAGCCATGAAGGCTCTGACGGTGGTGGTTCCTTCATCCTCAGAGGTGAGGGGTTCATCATCCCAGTCAAAAGAAGCAGCTATTAGACCTTTTTCAGTCTTTTTGTTATCCTTCTTCTTGGCAGCATCATCAGCTTTCTGATTGAGTTTGATCAGCTCAGCTTTCAAGGCCTTGTATTTTACCTTGTAGTCCTTTTTACCCTCAGAGTCACTGAGAGAGGATTGCTTGAAAGGTGAGGAAGAAAACTTCTTTTTGCTGGGGGTTTTGCTGGATGATGGAAAACTGGGAGAAGATGTCTTGTTTGACCAGCAGTCCTTTTGGAAATGACCAGTCTTTCCACAAGTGTAACATGACACTTTGGATTTGTCAATCTTGGCAGCACCAACTCTACCAGATCTTTTGTAGTATCTCTTCTGGTCAGCTAAGAGGGCTCTGTCATGGAATTCAGCATGTAATTCATCAAGGAATTCTTGACTACTTCTTGTGTCTTCTTCCACGTCAGAGTCACTATCCTGAAAAGAGTGGTTAGCAACAAGAGCTTTTGACCCAGATAAAGGAGAAGTAAACCTATCAGTCTCTGATTTGTAAATAGAGTCAATCAGTCCTTCTTCATAATTGTATCTACCAAATAGTTGAGCAAGAGTATCATTCTTTATGGCATTATTTGCTCTCAGGGTTTGGTTAAGGCTAAGCCATTTCCTAGGCAAGCTGTTTACAAATGTGGCATTAACCTCAGCCTTGGGTAGTACAACACCATTGTTACCTAAATCATTCAGTAAGATCTTGAGTCTGGTGTAAGTTTGAGAAACAGTTTCAGTTTCCAAGGCTTTGAAAGCGTTAAACTTAAGTCTTAATGCTTGGATTTTGGTCTCTTTAGTCTCTTCTGGTCCTTCATACCCTAGAACCAACTCAGTCCACATTTCTTGTGCGGTATTGCACTTGATGATGGACTTCATAATGTTCTTGGGTAGGCAAGAGACTATTATACTTTTAAGTCTCTTGTCCTGGTTAGCCAGACGTCTATCAACGGGAGACCATTGCTTAACAGGTTTCTTAATGGGTCTCTCTGGTGTAGAGGAAATAGCCAGTGGTACATAAGGACCATTTTCTAAGATTTCAAACAAGAAGGGTTCTAGGCCATCTAAGTATATAAGAAATTCACTTTTCCAACTTGAGAAATCTTCTTCATCAAACGCTGGAACATTAGACACATGTGACCCTCCACGATTATCAAGAAGTTGTGGAAGATCATCCTCATTTACACCAGTGCTTACAACGGGTGTAGGCATGGTAGTAGATGTGGTGGCTGGAGCGTTTGTTGAAGTATTTGCTTGGTTAGATTGACCAAACGGTGGTGGGATGGGTGGCATAGTTTCAGTCATATTTGGATCTTGATTTTAAAAACTAGAACGGTTTTTAGAAAAGTTTTATAAATCAAACCGCTCTGATACCAATTGAAAGTCCCAAAATACAACAATTGTTGAAACTAAGACACGAAAACAATAACACACAATAGATATACTTTTCAAACGAGTAATCCTTTATTAACTATTATCAACAAAGTATTACAAAGTGTTATGAATACACCTGTTGAATAACAACAAGAAATGAACCCTAGAACAAGTAAACTTGATTCGAGACTCAAGTTTACAAGAGAACCAACGAGTCGCTGATGGACAGCTGAGGCCTCAGTGGTTCTAGTGGGAGAAAGAACTTAGATAAAGATTCCAAGCACAAGGGTTGAATCTTAACTTCTTTCTCATCCCCTATTTATAGTGGTACGAGGTTGTATCCTTAGTGGGGGTAGTTGATACGTGTCATCTTCTGAATGGAAGAGTACAACGTATTAAATGCATGTCCAAATCAAGACATGCCTTTAACTACTTTAGGTGAACAGTTCTGCCAACTGTTCACCTTTGTCCCACTAGGTCGTACTAGACATTGACTTGAATCTCTTGTTTTGTCCCGCTCAAAACACTTGTAAGATTCTCCCGCCTAAACTATAAAGGGTTGGATAAGCTTTGCTTAAACCAAGTCTCTAGGGTTCTTAAGTGATCTCTGAGTGTTGTCAACTCAGAGATCCTTGAACACCAGTGCATTCCTTTGACATCCCAGCTATCCATAATCGCTGGTGAGTCTGACTTCAGATTGTCTTCGACTTCTCTGACGTTGTCTTTGACTTGAATGATCCTGGTGTGCCAGCTGAGGCTTTGCCTTCCACTGGTCTAGTCTCTGTCGCTGGTCCTCTCAGCGACCTTTCAACACTTAGTCTAATTTAAACAAATCTAGACAGGGCCATAGTTAAAACTTTCATTGGCCCAACAAAAAGGTATCAAGAAATGTTTAGCTCAAAGAGGCAAAAAAAATCTTGAAGAAAACTGGTCAAAGGAGAAAGACCAAAATCAAACAAAAACAGAGCTCCCTGCCTGTGGTTCGGTAAATGTGTTGCGGGTCATTATCAATAACGATCCGTAGGGCTATTTATTGATCCGCCCACAATGAATGCTAAAACCCAATTTCCTGGAAGTTTAAGAAAAACAAGACTTTTTCAAATTCTAGCAAATGTTGGATTTTTACCTCTATTAGCACTAGGTTTGGCTAAGGTTGCATAAAAAGCAACATACTCACAAGAGCATCTTCACAAAGGATGACAAGATATTAGATAACATTTTGATCTAGTTTTAGTCAAGTTTTAGAGGTGACAATAGATTTAGGTTCAATTTTAGATTTTAAATTGAAGTTGATTAATGGGTACACAAGCAAGTTATAACACATAAAACTAAGTCCATTCACCATCTACATGAAAAAGTCACGTAGGAAACAAGATACAAGAATTGAAAAAAAAAACTAACTAGACGTTAAAGCTAGCTATTCTAATCCTGATTAATTCTATTCTTTGCTTGAGTTCTTGAAAAGATATTTTTTTAAAAATATCATCATCTCATCTCCTTGGAGGAGGAGGATTGGTAAACAAAGTGAGCAAGGATTCTTGCAATGTTTCATGAAGCCTAAACATTCCATCCTAAGAGATTGGATGATGTAGTTGTTGTAAAGACAACATAGACAATTAGTACCATGTGCCTTATGAAAACCAAAGAAATATGGATCACCCATGAGGTTGGAGATAGGAACATCTAAAATTTGAGTGTTAGGAGGAGGAGGCATGGTGTCAAATGGTGATATTAGCGAATGCTCAATAAAGTCATCCTCAAAGAAAATGCTTTGGAGGGGTATGGGGTTCTCAACCAAGAGAGGACTTGGAGAGAAGGGCGAAGACAACTCATTCATTCTTGATTGGAATGAAGAAGAGGTAGAACCATGTGAATGGTTAATACCATGAGTTGAGCTAGTCTTGCATGGTGCAAGAGATGGTGAAGGTGATGAGGAAATGAGAATTGGTATGGGTGTAGTCTCATTCCTTGGTGTAAGAAAAGAAGAAGAACCTTGTTTAGGTATCTTGATCTTAATCTTAAGGCTCTTTTTAGTAGAAGAGTTTTTTGAGGAATTTGAGGATCTAGTGGAAACCATGGTTGAGTATTTAAGGCTTAGAAAAAGGCTTAGAAATGGTGAGGAAGAAGAAGAACAATGAAGGTGTAAGAAGAGAAGAGAATGATCCAAAGTGATAATGTGATAAAAATGTTTTTGGTAAACAATGAAAATTTTCAAGCAAATTTCGGGAAAAAAGTTGAATGTTTAGCAAAATTTTATCCATCATTACAAAGATTTAGAAGAAACAGTGTAAAGGAAAAATTATGTTCGAAATCACCACCTACGGCTCAATAAATAATTATGCGGCTCAATATCAATATTGAACTGCCAGCTTTATTGATCAGCAGACAGAGGCTTCAATAAACGGTACTTCCATCATTTTTCACAAGCCCATATTTTAAACACTAATTAATCAAGCCAAGATAGATTATCAACCAAAATCTAAATAGATAAATAACACACAATTGCACACAAACATGTAAATCGAAAGTTCAACCACATGAAACATAGATAGGACTAAATCTAGTCAATCCAATCAATCAAGTATTATTACAAACCAAAGTGCATGAAATGAAAATGTCAAATGCAAGAACTAGTTCAACATAGAACCAAGACTACCAACTAGGACTATCAACCAATTCTTCCATATAGCTTCACTTTCTCTTCGTGCCAAACTTCCTTAGCATCTTCCCAATGGCTTTGAATGCTCCCCTTGTTTCAACACGATGATCGTGCAATTCCTCTCTGGTCTTAAGGTTAGAACAGTAAGCATGCTCAAGATTAAAATCATAAGGAAGCTCACTATAAAAGGAAAAAGGATAAGGTATTTGGTTTAATCCATCCCTGAAAGTGTTCAAAGATTATGAGGAGCCACTCGGGGAACCAATGCCGGAACTAGCTCTAACTTCATCACCATCACTTGATGAACATGAATCTTGCTCGTCATTAGAAGATTCTTGATGATCGCCTCTACGCCTACCACGGTCACTCCTAATCGTTCGTGGACGTTCCCTTTGAATGGGATACATCACACGATTGACATGCAAGTATTCGGAGGGACGAAAGTGAGGGTAGTCGTGATCAACCCTTTTGAAAAGTCAAGTGAGGATCATGGCATAAGGAAGGTTTGTTCTTGGCTTAGAAGGGACATAATGGATTCGTCGAGCGATAAAGTATGCCAGATTGTACTTGATGGAATGACGAATACAACAAATCATATATGCCATGCAAGCGGGAACATGATCCCGATTTCCACCATGACTAAACGCATTCTCGCTAATTATGTTGGCCCAAGAGACAATTCAAGGATTAAGGTTGCTTACGAGTATCTCGTAAGAAGACAACACACGTCTTTGCTCATGGATACTATGTACAACGGGTCCATTACGGGGTTGAGTAATGGTGCCAAGAATGAAGTCTAGTTCGACCACCGGAGTATTATATGGAGCAACATCGACACTCATAAGCAAAGAGTCAATCCTCCATGCTTCCGTGAATCTAGATTGTCCTTCATATGGTACTCGAAGTGCTCGACCAAACTCGGCAAGGGAGTAGCTAATAGGTTGACCATGAATGAAAAAATTAACAAACATTCCATTTTCATTTGTGTGAATGGAATATGTGCTAAATAACTCCAAGAGGAATTGAGGATAGATTAACTCATTGATGTTAAGAAGGCAATCAAGACCATTATTCCTAAGCATCGTTTGAGTATACTCAATCCCATCAATGTCCTCATAGATAACCCGACCCTCATGAAAATAACGAGTTTGAAGTGAACGAAAAGTGTTTGAAAGATGAAGGGATTCACAAGACTCGGCAAGGTTAGGCGTATAACGCTTAGTCTTTTGGTGGTCATTTTGATAATCCGAAGGCCTTGTTTAGTACCTATATTAAGCCAAAAATAAATCCACAATCACTCTATGTTACATATTAATTTGTAAAAATTAAAACAATAAGAATGTGTTTAACCAATTTCTTGACTAACCAAAGGATTATTCCTTAGCATTCTAATGTTCACAATGTAACACTTTCATTTTTGACAAATGCATATGAATTATGCACATCAACCATGAATTTTGAACATTGGTTTTCCAAACTCGTTTTTAGGTAATTAATGTTGATATAAAAGTTGGATAGACCTAGTTGGACCCGAATTAGGCTTAATCCAGGGTCTTGTGGTTTCTGGCTCTTGCACCAAGTGAATCTTGTTTAAGGACCATGTACACTAAGAACAACCACCATTAGGCTTACCATGGGCGCTTGTCCCACGATTAGACTCTAGCGTGAGAGTAGGTAATCGGTTTGAGTATATGTGAGGGTTTAGAGTATTGTGTGTATTGTACCTTTGTGGAACCTTGGAGGTTCCTTTTATACCCGAGAGAGTCCTGGCTGGGCTCTCCTACTCTTACGGCCTAAGGAAGGGATCATGACTCAAAATAGCTCGATCCTTATCATGTGACGAAGGTAAGTGTATATCCCTTTTCCTTAGGCGAATATAATCATATGATAGATTATATTCTGCTTTATCATGTTGTAGGGTGATGAGGACTTAGTTAAGTAATCTACCGTTGTGCGACAATGTGTTACTGGGCCTCCTGGGCCTTGCGCGTGCTGCGCAGCAATAATCCATACCCAATGGATACGGCTAGTACCTACGAGTCGGGTTATACAACCCGAATAGGGACTATACGTCATCATGTCCCCTAGTCTAGTGGTCGCAGGTTCTAACCGCGGCTACTAGACTATTAACCTGATAAGTGGGAAACCGCAGTGTTTAATACCCTAGAAGTTTAAAGTTCTCCCGCTAAGGGCTCATACATCCACCTTTTTCACCTAACCCCTTGAAAACTTGGAAAAACGCCTGCCACGTCACTCCACACATTAACCTTCCATCGTTTGATGATGATAGTAGAATACACGTGGCACAAATCCGAAGAAATGGAACAGTAAACCGAGTCCCTATATATATCACCGCCGCTTTTCGACTGCTCAGATTCAGCAGTCAAAATCTTCCATTGCCAAGCTCTTGTCTTTCCACCATTCGAAGCGAAATACGCCTAAGGTAATCATCAACAAATCTCCATAATTTTGATACGAGCTACCAATCATGGTTAGAAAATTATCCGAAATTACTTTCACGATCACAATTGAGGAACTTGATCAGTTTACTACAGACTACCATATCCCTAATTATATGCACCCCGAAGTACCAAACCCACGCCAAAACATTGCCCAGGCGCCCGAGGGCAAGATAGGAATGTACACCAGATTTTTCGACAATGCCAACCACCGAATCCCCATGTCGCGCTTCCTAATAAGCGTGTTAATCCACTATGAAATTCATGTGTCACAACTACACTGTATAGGAGCGGCGAAGATTACAAATTTCGAAATTAATTGTCGTACGCTTGCCATAGAGCCCACCGTTTACCTGTTTCGTGTCTTCCACCAACGCCATTTATCGAATGGGTGGGTGTATTTGCAAAACGAAAAGGGGGTTTCCAATGCTACGTGGAAAAAGTAGATTCTTTACGGAATTGGAACAACTATTTCTTTTGGATCGACGAGGACGCCTATCCTCTTTAATACCCATTCCTCACCTTCGGGACGTTGAGAAAAGACCCCCTGCCTGGCCCTACCACGTACAATGCCGCAGATGCAGACATAATAAACAACAACCGCATTCCCATTCAGGCATATCCTGAAGCTGTGTTGTGTATTATGGGGCTCAGTCGTGCCATCATCTGCGGCGAGCGCGAAGTTCCTTACTTCCGCACTCAGCGTGGTCAGGCTTAGTGGCCTCCTCAACGTTCTTCATACCATTACGTAAGTATGTTGCCTCTCGTATTTATCTAACGAAATTCTTGTTTTTTACTATGTATCATGCAGCCATGGATATTCTAGACCTTGTCCGTGAGTCTTTCCCAGAGGATCTACTTGTCTACGCGCACCCACTGAGGGAAGATAAGGAGTCACTACGTACACGAGCTGAGAGAAACACTATGGAGCTCGATGTTGGAGAAGCATCGGCTGCCCGTGCGCAGGAGGATATGGGTGCAGGACAACAACAACAACAACAGCAGACACAACAACAGCAGACACAACAACAACCATCGCTACCCCAACAGCAGCCTCCACACCAAGAGGGAAGTCCCACCTTATCGGGGTTTAACCTCTCCGAAAATGCTGAATATGTGCTGACCAATTTGAAAAAGAAGAGGAGATTGCTTCCATCCTAACACGCAAGAGAAAGAGAGGCTCCCCTTCTACCTCCTAAAAGTCTGCGCGTACCGACGCTGAGTCTTCCATGGCAGCTACCCAAGATCCATCAGAAGAAAAGAACCCCAAAGAGCGCACCTCAGGGGAAGATACGGGTGATAATTTTGAGGGAACTCCTCCACAGACCCATCCTGCCAGCATCAACCTAAGGTAGATACCAAGAAGCGCATCTCTGTATGCGACTGACATTCTCCTGTTTGTTTACATATTTATAACATTCTTTATGTGTATGCAGCATTAACCAGGAGAATGCCACTATTGCTGATGTTGGCGTGACTCCCCCCCCCCACAAGGATACTTCTGCAGCTGGGGGAAGTGCGCATATGGAGGATCCCATATTCGGCAAAGAGGGAAGCTGCCAAGGTCTTCCGACTTGACCAGTGCTTTTGACTGCGCCAGTTTTCTTGACAACATTATGCCTCCCGGGCGGGCGAGTGTTCTCCATGGTAATATTGATGCTTCCCTTGCCGATGACGTGAGATTCGTGGCATCACAAAACGTAACTCTGTTATCACAAGTAAGGAGAAGATTTATGGAGTTGTCTGCCCAAGTCAAAGCTTCAAAAGAAGAACTTGCCAGAGTCAACGAAGAAAACGCCAAGGCCCTACATGATCTGCAAGGAAAGGTCGCTGTGGAGGTGGAGAGGGGAAAGCAGGATGCTGCCACCATCTTTATGTTGACTAAGGAGAGGAACAGTCTTGCTGCCGCTCTATCAGATGAGCGCGCCCAACTGAACCAACTGAGGGCTTCCAACGAGGATGCGATGAAGCCTTTTGAGGTGTACAGAGACCAGTTGTTCGCTGATGTGGATTCTTTGGGTGCGCGAGTGAAAGATATCATAAGGGACCTTGCAGGCCAGCTAAAACGCCTGACTGTGGAGTATGACGACGACCTGTACCCATGTCTTATGCGTGAGGTAGCAGAAAAGCGCTGGTTGGTGCGTCATGGCTTACGCGTGGCAGCTATGGTTGCTCTCGAGGATCAGACTCTGCGGGCCACCTTTGCCCAGTCCATCATAGCTGCAATTAATGAGGGCACGTCCACTGGCTTGGAAAAAGCCTACAAAGCTGACCTCTTGAAGACGGATATGAAGAATGTGGTGTTTTATGATCCTGCTACAAAGTCCAAGACAACCGCGGCTATGGGAAAAATAAACGTATGTCCCGTTCCTTCATTTAGGCTAGGTAGTGATGATGTGGAGCTTTACCTAGAGGTTGTGATGGAAGGGTTAACACTAAACTGTCACAAGCGTGAAGGCGCCAAGACCCAACCTCATTACCATCTGAAGCCCTCCAAGGAGCAGCTCACAGTCCTGGTGTTTGCTCGCCCACGCGATGTGGACAACCCATTCCATATTGAGAAGGAGGTCCCCCTATCTGAAGTGCTTGCCGCGCACGCTAGTCATGTCGTAGCCAAGAGAGCTGCAATGGGTCTGAGGCTTCTTCTTCTGTTGGTGCTGCCCATCTTTCCACTATGGTCCCTGTGCTCCCATTGCCTTTATTAGAGAGGGACGCGCGACTACTGGACCTGATGGAAAAAAATATGAAGGAGCATCGGGAATCTGCCTATCGCCCTCTTGCCTTAAAGCTGAAGAGATCCTCTTCTGATTCTGATCTTTTATCAAACATGTCATGTAGTATTTGAACAATTTGTTATCTAAATTTGTATGTGTGTGTGTTCGCACTCCGTCTGTAATAACTTCAACATTGTGTGTATATGACTTAGCTTTTGCTCCGCGCTTTAAATTTGTAACGCGGTATTGTTTGTTTTATGAACTTAGTGTAATTGTCATAAATGGTCCCTATGGGTGAGGCAAACTCATTACTTGTGGTATACCGCTACTACTATAGGGACGGCCAGGGGAGGCTGGCCTGTTGTTAGGTGTGCACAACTGTGTCTTCATTTAGGCGCAGCACGATTGTGCTGGCTGTAAAAAACTTGCTACGACGCATGATAACAAGGGGCCTAACAAGGATACATGATCCGTGGCTGATGGGGTTGCATCCCTCTTATACGACAAGTCTAATTAATAGGTTAGACCCTTTCCTCTTATTTCTACTGGAAACGTTGTGTACACGTACGCAAGTAGGCATGATGTAATTATACAAATTATAGATGTAAAAAATATTTGAGAATGTGTCGTGGAAATAGCTAGGGACCAAGACTTTTATTAATACTTGAAAGATTTTGAATACATGATAATGAAATAAAAAAGAAAACAATACATGTGTTTAAAGGTAGCACTTTTTCAGATGGCAAATATTCCAAGTCCTTCGCAAGTCACGACCTTCCATGTCGCGCAGCCGGTACGCACCATCCCCCGAGGCTTCTGTCACCATGTAAGGCCCCTCCCACTTGGGTCTAAGTTTGCCTGTGTTTTCTGCACGGCTAGCTTCGTTCGCGCGATATACAAAGTCTCCTGGTATGAACGAAGTCTTTCGCACCCTAGCATCGTAGTAGGCCTTTATTTTAGATTTTTCCTTAGCTTCATTGATCGCTGCCAACTCTCGTCTCTCATCAATTATGTCTATGTTCAAACGCAATTCGTCTTCGTTCGTGATCATGTCGAATTCCGCTGTGCGAAGTGTTGGAAATCCTATCTACACTGGGATAACCACCTTTGTCTCGTATGTTAGGGCGAAGGGGGTATCTCATGTTGTGGTTTTTATCATGGTGCGGTGCGCCCATAACACATGTGATAATTCATCAACCCATTTCTTATTCTCCTCCCCCAGTCGTGCTTCAATGTCGTCTCCCAGGCTCCTATTCACTCTTTCAACTAGCCCGTTATATTGTGGGTGGGCTACGGATGTGAATCGCTGCCTTATATTGTTTTTCGCACACCAGTCTTTAAATGGGTTCTCCACGAATTGTTTTCCATTATCGAAGACAATTTTCCTAGGTAGCCCAAAGCGACATACTATATTATCCCAAACGAACATTTTCACTTGGTTACCAGTGATTGTTGCTACCGCTTTGGCCTCAATCCACCTCGTAAAGTAGTCCATTGCAACTATTAGGAACTTAATCCCTCTAGTTGACACCGGGAAGGGGCCTGTGATATCGATTCCCCGTTTATAAAATGCCCAAGGAGAGGTAATGGTTGTTAGTTCTTCTTGGGGCATGCGCGGCACTGGTCTGTACACTTGGCAGTTATTGCACGTTAAGATGAGTGTCCGTGCATCCGAATGCATTTGTTGGCAAGTAATATCCTTCGCGGAGCGCTTTTGCCACCACTGACCTGGGTCCTGCGTGCATGCCACAGGATCCCTCGTGTATCTCGCTAATCACATATTGCGCCTGCTGCGGTCCTACACATCGTAGCCACGGTTGGAAGAATGATCGTTTATAAAGAATCACGTCCCTAACCTCAAACTGTCTCGAGTATCTGCATATTCATTGCGCCTCGGTTTCGTCCGATGGAAGTAATCCATTTTCAAGTATTCCATGATTGATGTTATCCATGTTGGACCTTCTTCTTCTACGACCGATGCAACTTCCTCCTCCCTTATGGTTTTTTCTTTGAGGATTTCTACCAACACCTTTTTGGATAAGTGTGAGAAGTTGGTGGATGCTATCTTACTGAGGGCATCTGCTTTTTTGTTCTCCCCTCTTGGTACTTAGCGTATCAGGAACTTACTGAAGCCCTTGATTAATAACTTAGCTTTCTGTATGTATAGTATCATATTTTCCTCCTTGGCTTCGTACTCGCCTAGTATGTGATTCGCCACCAAGCGGGAGTCCACGTTTGCCTCAAGATTGCACACACCCATACGGGCTACGATTCGTAGGCCTGCTATGAGTGCTTCATACTTTGCTTCATTGTTTGTAGTTGTGAACTCAAAACGTAGTGCGTATCTAAATTCCATACCTTCAGGGTCGGTGAGAATAAGGCATGCGCCAGATCTGTTTGTACAGGAGGATCCATCTGTGAATAAGATCCATGGGTTTTGGTCGCCCTCCTCTTGTATGGACATATGTTCACCTTCTTCAGATTTTTTGAAGTCTGCTAGAATCTTCCCTTTGACAGCGTTGCCCGGTCTGTACGTGATGTTGTGTTCTCCTAGTAGAACACTCCACTTCTGTAATCTGTATGCGACGTCTGGTTTTGATATTATTTACTTTATTGGCTGGTCTGTAATGACCGCTATTGGATGCGTTTGAAAATATCGTCGTAACCTTTTTGCTGCAAATACCAGTGCTAATACCAATTTCTCCATTGGTGTATAATTTAATTCTGAGCTTTATAAGGCTCTGCTTATGAGATATACTGGTGTCTCTACGTTCTCTCTGTCTGTTATTAGTACAATGCTGATCGCTCCATGCGTAGCCGAACGGTACACTATCAATCCTTCTTTCGACCGAGGTGCGACCAACGTGGGTAGCAAAGCTAAATGTTTCTTTAGCTCTTCGAAGGCTTTTTCTGCTTCCTTTGTCTAATTGAATTCTCCCTTTTTATGCATTTCTTGAGTGTTTTGAATAAGGGGGTGACTTCTCAGCTGATTTGGAGAGAAACCTGTTTAGTCCAGCTAGCTTTCTGTTTAGTGATTGTACTTCCTTTTTTGTCCTTGGTTTATGGAATTGTATGACCGCATCTGTCTTATCTGGGCAAGGTTTGATACCATTAGGTTCTATCATGTATCCTACGAACATGCCTTCTGTGGCTCCGAAAGTGCATTTTTCGGATTTAATTTCATGTTTATTTTCCTAAGCACAGAGAAGGTTTCCTCTATATCCCGGATGAGTTCCTCCTCAGTATGACTTTTTATGACCAGATCGTCAACGTACACCTCCAAATTACGCCCAATCTGACTGTCGAATTCCTTATCCACCAGCGGTTGGTATGTAACACCCACGTTCTTGAGTCCGAATGGCAATTTTGTGTAGCAGTACACACCCTGACTAGTGTGGAATGTTGTCTTCTCTTCGTCCTGTTCTGACATTTGTATCTGGTGGTATCCTTTATATGCGTCCAAAAAACACTTAAAAGGATATCCACACAGCGATTCGACTTTCAAGTCTATTTCTAGGAGCGGGTAGCAATCCTGAGGACAAGCTTTATTAAGATATGTAAAATCAACACACATGCGCCAGCTGCCATCGTGCTTCTTGACCATCACTGGATTGGAGAGCCAGTCATGGTAGTAGACTTCTCGCATGATACCTGCGTCTACCAGTTTTTTTACTTCATCTAGTATTGCTTTACTGCGTTATGGAGCTTGTCCTCTTTTTTTTTGCCTGACCGGTGTATACCCCTCGTGGATCTGTAAACTGTGCTGGGCTATTGACCGGGGTACGCCCGTCATGTCTTTTGGTTCCCATTCAAATATGTCCAAGTTACCCTCTAAAAGTTGGCACATGTCTGACTTTCATTTATCGTATAATGTTCCCCCAATTGTTAGCTCTTGGTCTGGGTACTATGGGTGAATTTCCACCTTTAAATTTGGCGGTGAACTTACTTTTGGCTCTGTCGTCACTCGCGGTGGTTCTGTAATTATGTTACATTCCGTGAGTGGTACGGCTGTATTAAAGATCGTCACTATTCCTCCTTCCACTAGGAACTTCATCATGCCGTAGGCCGTGGAAGGTATTGCTCGCATTGCTAAGATGGCGGGTCGCCCAATGATCCCGTTGTACTGTGATGGGGATCGTATAATCAAAAAATTTATTGATACTTTCGTCGAGTGCTAGTCATCTCCTATCTTTACTACTAGCTTTAACTGGCCCAAAGGCTATACTGCTTCTCCACTGAAGCAAATGAGTGGTGACGTTGTAGGTACCATTTGGTTCCTTATCTCTGGGCTTAATTTTAGAAAGAATGCTCATACATGATTTCCGCCGATGAACCGCCGTCCACGTACATGCGGTGAATGTTGTGATCATTAATGTTTACTTCTGTTACTAACGGGCCCTCTTCTATGGCATTCGCACCGGGGGAGGGAAAGAGATGTCTCTTCCCCTGGAGAATCTTTGGCTCACCTTTTGCTTAGTTCTCTTTTCCTACGTTTATACCATGTAGACGGTTGTGACTGTATCGGTTAGCTTTTGCTTCCCGCCTTCTGAGATCTCTTTGACGAGGTGTTTTAGCTTTCCCGCCTGCACCAGGCTTTCAATGTGCTTTTGTAGCTGAATACATTCGTTGGTGGCGTGTCCCTTTTCTCCATGGTATTCACGGTATCTATTGCTTGCGCGCCTTTCCACTAGAGTGACCATTGGTAGTGGTCTTGGGAAATTTGCTCCTTCTGACGCGAGGATCTCTCTTGGGGTTAGCTTTAGTGGTGTGAATTGAAAGCTGCTGTTGCGCCCCTATTTTTTATTTCCTTGATATTTAGGATCCTGGGGTCCACCTTGCGTATTATTTTTCTTATTCTGCATATCACGTGTTCTATAGCTGGAAGTATTTTGCATGGCTTCCGTGGCAGCTGATTCTCCCTGTATGAAGGATCTCACCTTTCGCACTACCCCATTGAATGTCTTTGGTGTTTTCTCGTTCAATTTTCGTATTAAATCTTTATTATTTATTCCTGCCATAAAGCAATATACTTTCAAGATTTCCGGGCATTCTTTTATCTAGAGGCACTCGTTTTTGAAGCGTTCTAAAAAGTCTTCTAGGTATTCACCCTTGTTCTGTTTGACTCTTGCCAGTGATACAGCGCTCCTGTCGTACCTTTTTTGTTGTACATAATTTCTTTTGAATGCCTTCCGTAATACTTCGAATCCTTTTATTGTTCGCGTTGGGAGTCTGTCAAACCAGTTTCGCGTGTTTCCTACAAGTGTGGAGTTGAAATTATTACACCATACAGGTTCGGGCCATTGCTCAATTCTGGCTTGTGATTCGAAGACCTTCAGGTGGTCTTCTAGTTCTGTGGTGCCATCATATGTTTTGACATTCGTTGGCATACGACGCTTCGTTGTGTCAGGATAATACTGAATATTCCTTGTGAAAGCATTTTTTCTTGCCCATCTCCATGGTTGCGAGAAGTCTCGATCTTTGCTTTTACGTGAATAGAGAGCTCTCTCTTCTCCTTCTAGGTTTTCTAGAGAGGAATGCCTATGCACATGTTCTGTATGATGACTGTTGATTGGCTCTGAATTTTATGAGCTATCATCTGAGGATTGATAGCATCCTACACGTCTTTTTCCTTTCACGACCTGCTGGTCCTTCATGTATTTAGTGGCGAGCGGGAGCAGAGCCTCTAAGTTATTTTCTACATATTCTTCCATCGCACGCGCATCTGTAGCAATTACTTGCTCACTTTCCTCGGATGTGAAGGGTAGCTTCCGTTTATCTTTGTTGGGAGGAGGTTGAGCTGATCTTAGTTCTGCGTCACTCTCCTCTATGGCGGGTAGGGGAGTTGAGAATGGATAGCTCGCTCCTCCGAGAGGTTGCTTTACCACGTCGCGACTATTTGTGTCACTGGCTGATCCGGGGGTGTTCCCCATGGATGTGATTTGCCCGTCTATAGTCAGCGACCTTCGGCCACCTCCATACGTTCCTTTTCTCGTCATGCTTAGAGTTCAGTGTAGGGTCCCACGGATGGCGCCAACTTGTTGAACAAAAGTTGGATAGACCTAGTTGGACCCGAATTAGTCTTAATTCGGGGTCTTGTGGGTTCCAGCTCTTGCACCAAGTGAATCTTGTTTAAGTACCCTACACACTAAGAACAGACACCGTTAGGCTTACCGTGGTCGCTTATCCCACGATTAGACTCCGACGTGAGAGTAAGGAATCGGTTTGAGTATATGTGAGGGTTTATAGTATTGTGTGTATCGTATCTTTGTGGAACCTTGGGGTTCCTTTTATACCCGAGAGAGTCCTGGCTGGGATCTCCTACTCTTGCGGCATAAGGAAGGGATCATGACACAAAATAGCTTGATCCTTATCATGTAAAGAAGGTAAGTGTATATCCCTTTTCTTTAGACGAATATAATCATAAGATAGATTATATTATGCTTTATCCTGTCGCAGGGCGATGAGGACTTAGTTAAGTAATCCACCGTTGTGCGACAGTGTGTTACTGGGCCTCCTAGGCCTTGCGCGTGCTACGCAACAATAATCCATACCCAATGGATACGGGTAGTACCTACGGGTCGGGTTATACAACCAGAATAGGGACTATACGTCATCAATTAACAACGAAATTACCAATTTGTTCAAGGGTTCATATCAATTCCAACATTAAACCAAATTACTTTGATTAAATTCCGTATTTGTTCTATAAGTGGGTTTAGTGAAATCACAAGGAATATGAACTTGAAGGAACATAGCACTAAAAATATGGATACTCACATTCCTAATTTGGTTCTAATTCAATTTATTTTAAAAATCCCCAATTATGAAATTAGGAACCCTGGAACAAATTAGTTGAAACTGAATGAAGATACTTACAATTAATTGATGTTAGAAGAAGGATGGAAGAAACCCTTGTCTTGAAACCAATTAATTTGAGTCATTTTGGAGGTCTTGAAAAGTGTTAATGGTGGTTTCGGTACTCTCCGCGTCGCACCAGCAAAAAAGAAGAAGGAGGATGTTTTTGAAAAACTATAAAATAATAAGAGTTGGATTATTTTAAGCTTAGTGGCCTGTGGCTCAATATTGATAACGAGTTGCACATACCACCGTGCTAATTAATGAACCATGGACATAACAAGTGTAAAGTCCACGAAAATGAATGAAAATTTTCAAACCAATTTTTTTCTAAAATACTTAAAACATATCTTAAGCCTTTTGAAAATCATTGTACCACTTCAAAACTAGGTTATAATACCTTAATGAAGGATTAAGAGTGGAATCAAAACCAGAATATATCGAATAAGATCGAAAGGAAGAAACGTCTACTTGTAAGCAAAGAGAGAGAGAGACGAAAGAAACAAAAAGGAGTGAATTAAAGCCAAGTATAAATGCTCAAGAGACGAATGAAATCTTCAAGTTGTTGAAACGAAGATCTTGTGTCATATATAGTGGTTCATGACGTGCCTTTCCGACGTAAGACGAAACGGCTTTGGTAATGAACAATACCAAGCTCTTTTTGTTATATAAATAAAGAACACATAATACTAAATGTCTCAAACTTTTACAAAACATGAGCAAGAATATAGATTCACTTTCTCTCCCTCATGATTGGATTAATATAATTTTTAAGGTTTACAATGATAATATCCTTGGAATATTTTAGTTCCAATTGTGTAGTATCCTAATTACATCATATGATGTAATTTGGTATCTCAAAGGATTAATCAATCAACTTGGAGATGAGCTCAATTGCACACATTACACATGATATAGGGCCTACTAACCGTATTGAGTTGCAAATCATAAAAACCATGCTTGATACTTTAAGCTACTACTAACTCACTCTACAACACCTATGTGAGTCAAGTATCCAAGACCATGAAGGTTCGAGAGGCTAAAAGAATAGAATCACATACCACAAAACAAGTGTCAAGGCAAGGATGCCAAGAACAATCACATAGTCAAGTAATGATCAAAGGGCGTGTGGCAGGACGAAAACGTACCTTAGCCGTAAAGTGCATCCCTAGTCTTCTATGGAATAATGAAACAACCAAACTTGACCAAAGTGCATACATAGTCTTCAAGGACTAGTATCACATCCACCATTCTTGATATCATCATCCCATGATGTTTGAGATCAAAAGGAGATGAGTCATCAACAAGTGTAAGTAACTCAACCCATAATCAAATTAATGATTAGCCTTCATGAGTGCCTACACACTAGTAGATACATTTCAAGAGCAAATATAAAATTCATAAAAGATACTAATAAGATCATAATCAAGACAATATGATATAGCATTAATTTTAAGGTCTATTTTTTAAGAAAAAATAGTTTTGACCAAAAAGAAAACTTTAGTACAACCAACCCTTCTAATTAGTAGAGACAATAGATCGATCTAAACTTTAAAGCACAATATACTTCAAAGATCTTTTGTGACCATCGCTCTGATACCAAATGTAGAAACTAGAAGGGAGGATTGAATAGTTTCCCTAATTCAAGTCCTAATTAAAATTATGTGCGTCATTAGAAACGACTATTACTTGAAAACTTGTTTCATAATAGTTAGGCCAATTTCCAATGCTTCAAAACATCTGCTATATCAAGTGATTATGATAAAGGAATGCATGAATGTAAAGTTAAGTAAGTACAGAGTAAGGAAACAAGCAACCTAAGGAAAGACACCATGATTTAGAGTGGTTCGGCAACGAATCTCTCTCTTCGTTTCTACTCCACTCCTCGAGTACACCTTACTCGAGATTTTCACTATATCCACAAGCTCTCTTCTTGAAGAAGAAAATCATACAACGTTGCTTACAATGTTTTTCGAAACTAAGCTAAATGTTGAGTTGATGTTCGTTCGCAAGTCTTAAATTTTATTACAAGATATTACCATACAAATTACTAGAAACACAAACACGGGCAAGTATACCCTATCATGTATAGCATAGTGTTGAGGTAAGTCCAGTTCGTTCCACAGGATTGGTGTTATAGAATATAAAACAATTACCTCTAGAGTGTCACAAGTTCTAAAGATATACTTATCAAATGGTTTAAAAGGTGTGTTTGGTTAAGGTTACAACCATATGAAAGATAGGCAGCAAAGACGAATATAAGCACATAAACAATGTAAGACAACATGCCGATTACTAGTCGTACACGCAACACCTAATTAATATAACAAAAATCCGACTAAAGATCATGTCATACCAAAAGCATTAAGAATATTTTATACTTTATTTCAATGACTAAAGTAATAGATGAGATTATGTAAGAGTTGTTATATGTTTTATTCCACTAATCGCGACAAAAGTGAATAACAAGATTCATTTACTAGATGACAAGAAATTTATCCATTCACATGAGTACTAGTCATGATCGTGAATAAACCCAACATATAAAACTGGTCTTACACAATAGCATATAATACAAAAGCATCTAAATCACACTCATAATCACAAAACAAGGAGGAAAGTGCACCGCACAAACCTAATTGTGCGTTGCCATTTCCCTCGCAAAGCCAATAATTCTATCAAATCATAAGGATATTAAACCCTAACCAATTGCACAATAAACTACTCCATAATAACAGTAAAAATAATCATCTCAACAAGTTGTTCTTCAAAGAGAATAATAAACATAATTGAGATAAAGATTATACCAACAAAATTGAATTCAATATGTTGCTCCAAAAGTATGAGTTTGATCAAACTTGTTTACAAACGAACAAATGAACTAAATGAGTCTTTTGCACAGGCACATTGAGTATGAACCAACTAAGGTTCACCTTCGACTAGTAGCAATGATCAAGGATTTAGGAAATCCTTGATTCTATAAAACTCTTTTGTAACAGTGGAGTATGAAGGATGGAATGCTTCTCATAAGCCTGCCTTTGGGAATATATAACATAAAATTCGTAGCTTAAAAGTCCTAGAGCAAGCCAAAGGTTTCCCCATAATTTCCATGCATAATGGCACTTAATTTGTGTAACTGCAGTCAGAAGTGCGCCACACTTTTCACTTTTGCGCCGCACTTTGCTAATTCGTAATGAGAATGTGCGCCGCACTTTTCATTTGTGCGTCGCACTTTGGCCCTTTTTCAGCACAATTTATAATTTAGTCCTTTTCTTTCCATTTCTTTACTTCTTTCCTTCATAGTTTTATTCTTTCACTACAATCAAAACAATACTTATTATTAGTAACAATTCAACACATAATTTATTTATTAACATAGCAAACAAGGACAAATGCATCATTACAAACATGTATAAATGAGGCGTTATCAAATTCTCCCATACTTAACTTATTGCTTGTCCTCAAGTAAGGTTAAAATATATTTTAATAAGTGTCGAAAGAATAGATAAGGCTAATATTTGAAAGCATAGATAACGCCACAAAATACCTCACGAAGTAGATATTTTGATTTCACACACTCTCATATAAATGGGTAAATTATCGCTCAAAAGCACGGTCATGAAAAGTAAATTACCATAAGCTTGTACAAGGAACTAAACTAAACCAATTTGGCGTAAGCACCAAGTAAAATATCAAAAGAGGTATTTTTCAAAAAACTTGTATCACCACCACATGCTAAAAGAGTGTACAACATATCATTTTTGACCATGTTTATTATTTCCATACTATGCACTTCATACTTATAAGCTCCTTTTTTCCTTTCATTCCATTTTTTTATACCAACATTTAGGGTAATATGTCTTCCCCATACTTACGATCTACTATATCATCTCGTAACATGGTTTTCAACAATATATCATTGCCTTGAAACATTGGCAAAACTTTCAATCTTTTCTCTTTTATTTTGCCTCTTTATCATTTAAAATACTTTTTATCATACAAGTATGATCCCACTACCGTCTCATAAAGATTACCAAGTACAAGTTCTAGAATTACACTAATCATCAGCATACCCACAAAATAGATTTAAAGTGTAAGAATGCATACGAATTATAGGCTAAAAATCCTCACAATTGTGGATAAGATATTGTGTAAGTAATGTTATCAATTTCGAGTCGAATATCTTTACAATTACAGGAATTATCAATCTTTTAACAAAAACGTTTTTTTAAAACAAAACATCAAAATCTTCAAAAATCCGCCAGAAAGTGCGGCGCACATTTGAGAAGTGCGGCGTACTTTTGGTCACAGAAAGTACAAAAAAATTTCAATTTAAAACGCTCTTATTTTCCACTTATCACCCCCATACTTATTGTCCCTAATTCTAAATATAAGGAAAAAGTAAAAATAGAGGAAAACAAGAATAATATTCCCTTTTTATTCCAAGTCGTGAATGAAGCCGAAATCTTCAATCTTCGCCTTATTATGCATTGACTTGCTTATTTTCTACAATTTAACACAAAAAATATATATACAAACATATTTCACATACCAAAATAAATAAAATCCACACAAAAAGTAATTATTTGTCCTACATGCCAACAAAGGCATATTACATAACCGAATGTAATAAATTGTTTGAAATTGTTTCAACATGTGACTAACACAAAAGTCACAAACACACGAGGCATTACATATCCTCTTCAGTTTCATCATTCCTTGGAGCATTGGATGGGTAGAAATGTGATGGGTAAGGTGGTGTTTGTTGGGTGTAATATAATGGCCCATGGTGATATCCATGTGGTTCATAAGGTCCACTCATCGAAACGTTATATTGTTCTGCGATTCTCTCAAAAATCGGAGCGTATCTATCCATACTATAACATTGTCGCTCCATCATAAACCCAAGTTGGTCTTGCCTAACCTCCATCCTTCCCATTCTTTCACAAACATCTTGGAGTGATGCACGAGGAACTCGAGACATGTTCACACATGGTGCTCTCGCCGGTGCGTCTTCTCGTATCAACCTTCCATCCGCTCCAATCAAATCTCTCAAAATTTTGTCAATGGTATCACACACGGTCGGCGGACTAAGACTACCCACAACTTCTTCGGTTAAAAGTCTCATTCTTCGGGCTAACCTAGTCATAAATTGTCCACACACAATCATGCTACTTGCTTGACTACCATGACCTTTCCTTTTCATCCATTTTGCAATCACCCAAGCCACATTAGCGTATTGCTCACGGTTCTTGTCCCTAAAAATGCTCAATAACCACAAATCATTCTTTTGAACCTTGTCATATCCCATGGTTCTTTGACAAACCGCATACGCCATCATCTTTTGAAGCACTCTTAAAAGTGGACTAGAAATCCTAGTTGATAAGCTTCTAGATAAGCTCAAGGGATCCTCATCCGGACAAATTAATGCCCAAAACTCACTAGAATTGAAATTTCCATGATCACTTTCCCCTCCTTGAAAATAAATTCAAATCCTTCCTCATCTCTCTCTTCTCTAGTATACAACTCCAAGTATTTAGAAAATTCTTTCAAAGTCAAAGAATGTCCCTTTCCACAAAGTCGAAAACTCAGAATTTTCTTAATCACTAGCTCATCACCATCAACATCTTCATCGAAATGAAAAGTTAAGAAAAACTCAAGAACAAGCTCCGCGTAGATTTTCTCCCAACAAGTAAAAGCACGAACCCAAGTGTATAACCCACATGCTTTTACCATGAATAGTACCCTTAGTAACGTACGTACATTTGAAAACTTTCCTTTTATAGCTTGAACACGTGTCACACTTAGGAATTTCAGAAGTTATGTACGTATAATTTTACGACAAGTATTAAGTACATGTTAATACACGATAATTATTATCAATAATAATTATAATCACGAACATGAAATCATGAACGAAGAATACGAACATATAATTAAGTATTTACGTATATTATTAATACGGTAAGTATCGTTACGTACTAGTAATTATAATAACACGTAATCACGAACACACAAACACGTAATAGAATAGACACGAGAAAAGCTTCGGGTTCTGTCACACCCCACCATGGTGGAATATGGGGCGCGACGTATGGATATCATCACAACAATAGTGTGTCTATAGAGAGAACTATATGAAATAGCAATGTCATAAAAAGGTGACACAATGTCATGACAATATCTCAAACAATGCAGGCGTCTAGGTAAGTAGGTAACAGGCCTATCTTTTACCAAAGACCAACAAATAAACAAACATCAAACATATAAGTGTCCACAAAGTATCACTTATTCAAACATAAATAAAGACTAAGAGGAAAGGGGGTTCCTCCAAATGCAATTTTAAGCCTCTTAGCTAGCCACTCCTATTCTCACGCTTAACCACATTCTCACCTGAAAGAGACACTAAAACACGTCAACATAAAGTTGGTGAGAGTCATAGGGTTAGACTCCAACGCCAAAACAGTTATAAGCTGTGAATAACAACCATCAACAAAATAACATATGGACAATATGTTACAATTATGCATTAACAACTACCATTCAAGATTAACCATAAAATCACAATTCTAAGGCTTCAAGCCTTACCAATAACCACAATTTCCAAGGCTCCCAGCCTTACCAATAACCATGGTCCCATAGGCGCCCTTACACCTATGAACCAATCCCAAGGCCCCGCCTTGTCAACATTCCCTTGGTAACAAGTCAAACCACAATAACTGAGACGGTACGTGTCCCCCGATCCAAATCATAAACACAATCAAGAATCACATAGCAATTAATCACATAAGTGTGCACACAAGTCCATCACAAACCATAAAAACATTCACAGCATTAGTTACAAAACCATAGAGTGTCTCTTCCATACCATCTGGAAATCAAATCATAAAAAGACATGGGACTATGAAACTCACCTGAACAAGCTTCTCCAAGTACCCGCGCTTCTAGCAAATATCTAAACACACAAACATATACAATCAAGACATGAACCACATACCAAAATGGCTCATCAATCTATGATGGATATATAACCTTCTCCTACAACTTAACCCCATTTATATGCCATAAAAATCTCATTGCATCCCTCTATAAAGTCCTTAACTTAGTTTAGTTCATAACTCGTCCCTTTAAAATTTAACCCAAAACAGTCCCGTTTTTCATACCTTAAACTATGGGTCGAACACCCCCTTAACCAAAATAACATGCCCTGTAAAGGAAATCCTATGCCCTTACATGTGTTAGCTAACTCTCCTATTTGGCCTCAACCTTAAAGCTACTGTTAAGGCCTCCATATATATATATATATATATATATATATATATATATATATATATATATATATATATATATATATATATATATATATATATATATATATATATATATATATATATATATATATATATATATATATATATATATATATATATATATATATATATATATATATACTTTTACATATCCAGAATTTACTGATTTTGAACATATGAAAAGTTTGTTATGATCAGAGGGTCTTACCCTAACCCATATGTTTAGCCCTCCTCCAGATCTTTTATTTGATATATAATCTAAGTCTCATGTTCGTTTGAAGGTTCTAATATAACCCTAAGTACCCCAAACAATTCAAAACATAAATAGAAAACAGGCTGATCCAAAAACTGTTTTGACACCCTACTGATGTAACCTGTTTTTGACCCACTTCCAGACATCCAATTTAGTTCTCGTTTCTTGCATTTGAAAGCCAACTCAATTACCTTTCCAGGGAAATAAGATTCGAAAATTAAAAGTTTTTAGAACTCTAGATATGATCAAAACAATGACACAAAAATTCTGCCCAGTTTTTAATGACGAGTTTAACATGATTAACCTAATTAATTACCATCACCATGTTTATTTATGAACCCTAACTAATCTAAAAATGATTATATCATTAAATATACAGATTTCATAATTAACCTAACCCTAAATCCATCATGTATTGATTAATAATGAATTAAAAACAATTTAATTAAAAAGAGATTGAAGGTTTTTACCTTAGAATTAATGGAAGACAAAAAATTTATGACAACCCTAAACTCCATTGATAACCATCGTGTGTTTTTTTTCCTCCAGGGATTATGAATTGTTTTGGTTTAATTAAAACATTATATAGTTAAACAAAAGAATCATAACCCAATTATAAAAGCCTTGTTTCCTTTTTTATTTTTTTTTTCCTTTTTCTTTTTCTTTTCTTGCGTCACATAACCGACCCAACACCCCTAGTTTTCGTTTTTTTCTTTCCTTTTCTTAATTAATGTATTATTAATATTACCTTAAATTACCTTAATTTATTTCAGCTCCTAAAGCCTCCAGAATCTGAAAACCGTAAAACTAGTCAGTTTTTACGCGTATACCGTAAAAGACGTAAAAATATACAGTTTTATAAAAACTCTTGAAATATGAAATAAACTAATTAACTAAGTCCTAAATGACTTAAAACCATCCCAAAAATACTCCCGTGACTAAAATACCTCATCCGAGACCTCTAAATGCTAAACCTTAAATCGTAAAAATATGATTTTCTATAATACATATACGTATACGTAAAACCACTAAATAACACCATCTCATTTCATAGTCACTACCATGTGAGCTCATGAACATGAAATCATCACACATCGTTTCACTCACAAGGTACCCCGTACCGGAAACGATATCCAAACCACAATCTATACACACCAATTAACACATAAACACGTAAAGACACGTAACTAGCACAATATAATACTAAGTGACGAACCTCAAAACCGCGGTTGTCACATCACTCCCTCCTAATAGAAATCTCGTCCCGAGATTTACTCCTTAGGATCAAACACATCATTAGCAAACAACTGAGGATACTTGTTCTAAATGAACTCCTCTCATTTCCACGTGAACTTTAGTTCAAGTCTCAAATTACCACATATACTAACCAATAATTTTTAAATTCATTGCCAAACTCTTGACCTCACCATCAATAAATCTCACAAATGAATCTTTGATAAAACAAACTCTTATTAACACAAATCCCGAATAACCGTACATGCAAATATGCATTCTCAAACAACATTTACCAATCTTAATACACAAAATATAACATGTATACCACTCATTTCCCCTAGGTAATTCTATGCTCATAAGCTACTGGTGTGATCTTTCCAAAGATCATAAATGGACCTACAAAACTCTACATCAACTCTTCCATTTTACCAAAACATACCACCCGTTACTATGGGTGAAACTTCCTACGTAAATTTGTCACTAACTCTAGTGGTTTCCTCCTTATCTACATAGCATCCCTTGTTGCTCTCATCCTTTCCACAAACACCATTACCACATTAGTAGCCTCTTTTACCAATTCTAGTCCACAATGGGGACAACTAACCCTATCCTTTCATATAGTGCCTCAAATGGCATTTATCGACTTCTAATATGATAACTATCATTATATGAAAACTCAGCCATCGCTAACGAGTTTCCTAACTCCCTCTAACTCAATCACTCATGCCCTCAGTGTAACTCCTAAGATTGTATAAATATCTCACTTGCCCATCCTTTTCCAATTAGCTGGATATACTCATATCCAATCATGTTCATCAACGCCCTTTAGTCCGTACCCTAAAATACTTAAAAATTCCAATTTCCTTACAAAGTGACCTATGACGGTCTTTCACATATCCATTAGTTCATCACAACAAGGCTCTTCCAATCCAAATCAACTTATGATCTATACACATCACCAAAAGGACGGTTATCTCAGTTAGTCTATCAACTGCCATCCAAACCCATGCTACAACTACTTCCATTAAACTTGGATAGCTCATTAGTAGCACCTATACACTTCTTTATAACTTTTATTCATGATTTTTTTATACTCAACACTTCCTTTATACCTACACAATGTCTTACCTTCAAGTTTATATTGCTCCTCATCTTGTCTCAGTTAGACCAAGCCCTTCGTCCCTATGGCACATCACACCTATAACTCCTCATCCATTCGATTATCGATACTAAGCCTCCCAATCAATCAGTATAGGTCAGTGCCATTTCCTTTTACACACTACGACAGTATTAGCCTGCTTTGTGGTTTATTCTACTCATTAGGCTCTAACAAAGTTTTACCTTCGGTTCCTATCTCGACCTATTTCATTCATGCTTCACTTCTATACACACTTCCTTCTTCTTCCTCAACTCATACCATACATCACGATGTGATGCTTCCCGTCTATCAAGTCATCTATACGCCAAAATTTTCCAAGTAGCTTCACTTGTTTTTCTCACAACCAGTTCTCCTACTCCCTCCTAATAGGGACAGACTAGAGTTTCCTGTGATTCCATGCGGATCACACTCTCATCTTATACCCACATTAGTTTCCATTTGTCTAAACTAAGCCCTATTCTAAATTATTACTCAAGTATCATACTGCTATTATGATCTTGCACCTAACATGAGGTACTTTCAGTCATCATCTTCTAGGAATACTTGGTTCTCTCCTTCTATGGTTCTCCCTTATTCCTACACTATCCCGTCCAACAGAAATTCCATACTTCATTCATTAAATCTATGGAAATCACTAGTGCATTGGATAATGCATAGCTGTCTCTTCGAAAGATCTTTCATAACACCTTCACAAAACTGACTCTCTAATCACTTCTCCACGAAACTTATTCAGTTCAGCTTCACTTCTCATCCCTCGATATTGATTACCACAAAAATTCTATCCGCGTAGTCACTCGACTCCCCTTGTTACTTCCACGAGTTCTTAATCTCCCATGTCATGTATTCACTTCATCACAATCCACTGGTTCAGCTCTTTGTAGCTCCAATTCGATATTCGATCTGCCCTTCTTCGTCACGAACCATACGTAAATTTCCCATCATTGTGCTTGTCACCTTTCCAGTCCTTTCAACTTTTGTGACTCCTTCGAAATCTCTTGCATCCTTCTTGCAGTCGACACGTAGTCCTTTCAGCTCCTTGTTTCCCGATGTAGCTCTTTACACACTCCTTCTCGTCCCCATGATGTTACCTGGGAACTTCACACTACCAGTAGCTTCTAACTTCAACTCATATACCACAATATTTCTAAAAGTACTTCAACCCCTCAATGGCTCACTCTTCCTTACTTGTTGTACTCATCATTAATCAGCCTCCTACTAATTATTCTTTCACATCCATGTTTTCCTTCACGTGTCTACTACTACCTTGCCTCCATAACTATACCAATTCCCTTGCGTGTTATTTGCCCAATCTTTCCATTAGTAGAAACTTTCTACTCTGCCCTCACATCCGCTAGTACTTTCATAAATCTCTTAATGGTACCTCAACCAACTTCTCATAGCATGACATCTCGTTCCCACGACCAGTCAACTAACTTTACTTACTCTCTTATTCCCGTAACCAATCAAAGTTTCCAAACTCCACAAATCTTAATCATTCCTTCAACACAACCTTTAAACCAAAACACATCTCTCCATTCTAATATCTAACCATAAGTAATACTAACCAACTATATCCTCTCATCCTAACGTTCCCACAACCGCATAACTAAATCAACCATGACGTGTAACAAAAGAATTCCAAACAATCGTGTCCCAATAAAATATAGGGTAAAACGAACCCTAGCCAAAACAACTGAAAACAAAACAATGTAATCCGAAAGATCAATGGAGTGTGCCAACAACGAAAAATTTAGACTCTTCACGATAAGTATTACCAAATCTTGATACCTTAGAAATTTTAAACTTTCGTCCCAATTAGTTACTTTCATAAGAACCGAACTCCAATACTACTAAAATCAATCATACTCATTTTTAACCATAAGCTCATCCTTTATCTTCATCATTTTATCAAGATATCAACTAGTTAGTATACTACAATCTTATTCTAACCATTATCTTGTTTACCCATATTAAACTTATTTCACTTGTTATTATGAAACCAACACATGTTTATAAAATACACTGTTTTTTTTTCTTCATTTTCTTCTATATTATTATTATTATTATCATTATTATTATTATTATTATTTTATATAATCCATTTAGGTTGGTTATAACTAAACAACTACACGTTTACAAGGTGTGGTGTTATTATTATCATTACTATAATAAAATCTCCTTTTTTTACTCTTTCCGTCTTAGTTAAATTCTTCTAAAATTTTAACTCCACTTAAGAAAATTGTTGTAAAATTTCTTTACCCCTTTAAAATGTATTATCACATGTTACATAGAAAACTAATCCAATTATTTTCAAGAATTTTTTTTATAACTTACTACTACAACTAAAAAATGTAAGTTACGATATCATACCATACACTTACAAATTATTTTAAAAACCGTTTTCCTATAATTAGCCAGACTTATTTGCAAAAAATTTAGTAGTTCTCATTAATCAAAATACATACCCGAATGTAGACACACATCAAAAGACTCAAAACATCGTTGGAACTCCATCAAACTCCAGCACCGTAAAACACGAGCAAACACAAGGTACGTTCAAGTTATAATAACTACTGAACAACCATATATTATAACTTAACACATACTAGCATATATACATCCGCATATATATACCTATTAAATCACCCAAAACATACTCGTTACCATACATGTCAGATCAACCAATCGCGTCATACACTCATTTTGTTTTTTTTACGAGTAACCACCATCTTACAACAAGGCACAAAACCTATCACTAAAATCGGTCCATATCGTGTGACCCCATAATCACACAACATGACTATAACTCAAAACATATAACACACTAAAAAAATAGCCATATCGTAGGCACCCGTTACATAAATCCATATATTATACATATACTCAAAATCCACATCTCATCATATACAAGCATGTACTAACCCTCTTTCATGCAATCATACTTGAGAACCCATTGAAGTTGTGGTACTTGTATAACTATGTTGGCCACCATACTTATACAATTACCCTTTCCCCAATGCACTCCCTCCTATGATGACACTTATAAGAATCAATACAACATATAACACATAAATTCATCTACTCACATAAGTTCATAACCACATAACCAATAAGGTCCAAAACGCCATCTATTAAAATAACATAGTCAAAGTCTTGGAATACATAAATCCATAGTCTAGCTAAAACAACATAGACAAACTCCAACACAACATCATAATCAGTTATAAGTCATGTCGCCCATAATAATGGAAACAACATAAAATCCTCCTTATCCACATACTCCTAGTAACTCGAATCACCACATGATTTTTAGAGAACATGACTTAAACATCAAAAGAAAACATCATACATTAGATATTCCAAAATAACTTAACAATTATAGTGAAAGTTATTCATATATCAAAAGTAACACAGAAATTAACAAGTGACTAAGTATGGGCACTACAGTATAACTCATACTAGTCAAAACTCGCAGAAAAACAAATCAACAATACTCAGGAAATGCATTCAAGACCATACACATAATCCTATGACGCCTATATGCAGGGATCCTTAAGCTATAGACTAGGTTAGGCAACCTAATTCTCTATAACCATTGTCTCTGATACCATTCTGTCACACCCCACCATGGCGGAATATGGGGCGCGACGTATGGATATCATCACAACAATAGTGTGTCTATAGAGAGAACTATATGAAATACAAATGTCATAAAAAGGTGACACAATGTCATGACAATATCTCAAACAATGCAGACGTCTAGGTAAGTAGGTAACTGGCCTACCTCTTACCAAAGACAAACAAATAAACAAACATCAAACATATAGGTGTCCACAAAGTATCACTTATTCAAACATAAATAAAGACTAAGAGGAAAGGGGGTTCCTCCAAATGCAATCCTAAGCCTCCCAGCTAGCCACTCCTATTCTCACGCTTAAACACATTCCCACCTGAAAGAGACACTAAAACACGTCAACATAAAGTTGGTGAGAGTCATAGGTTTAGACTCCAACGCCAAAACAGTTATAAGCTGTGAATAACAACCATCAACAAAATAACATATGGACAATGTGTTACAATTATGCATTAACAACTACCATTCAAGATTAACCATACAATCACAATTCTAAGGCTTCAAGCCTTACCAATAACCACAATTTCCAAGGCTCCCAGCCTTACCAATAATCATGGTCCTATAGGCGCCCATACACCTATGAACCAATCCCAAGGCCCCGCCTTGTCAACATCCCCTTGGTACCAAGTCAAACCACAATAACTGAGACGGTACGTGTCCCCTGATCCAAATCATAAACACAATCAAGAATCACATAGCAGTTAATCACATAAGTGTACGCACAAGTCCATCACAAACCATAAAAACATACACAGCATTAGTTACAAAACCATAGAGTGTCTCTTCCATCCCATCTGGAAATCAAATCATAAAAAGACATGGGACTATGAAACTCACCTGAACAAGCTTCTCCAAGTACCCGTGCTTCTAGCAAATATCTAAACACACAAACATATACAATCAAGACATGAACCACATACCAAAATGATTCATCAATCTATGATGGATATCTAACCTTCTCCTACAACTTAACCCCATTTATATGCCATAAAAATCTCATTACATCCTTTTATAAAGCCCTTAACTTAGTTTAGTTCATAACTCGTCCCTTTAACATTTAACCCAAAACAGTCCCGTTTTTCATACCTTAAACTATGGGTCGAACACCCCCTTAACCAAAATAACATGCCCTGTAAAGGAAATCCTATGCCCTTACATGTGTTAGCTAACTCTCCTATTTGGCCTCAACCTTAAAGCTACTGTTAAGGCCTCCATATATATATATATATATATATATATATATATATATATATATATATATATATATATATATATATATATACTTTTACATATCCAGAATTTACTGATTTTGAACATATGAAAAGTTTGTTATGATCAGAGGGTCTTACCCTAACCCATATGTTTAGCCCTCCTCCAGATCTTTTATTTGATATATAATCTAAGTCTCATGTTCGTTTGAAGGTTCCAATATAACCCTAAGTACCCCAAACAATTCAAAACATAAAAAGAAAACACGCTGATCCAAAAACTGTTTTGACACCCTACTGATGTAACTTGTTTTTGACCCACTTCCAGACCATCAATTTAGTTCTCGTTTCTTGCATTTGAAAGCCAACTCAATTACCTTTTGCAGGAACATAAGATTCGAAAATAAAAAGTTTATAGAACTCTAGATATGATCAAAACAATGACACAAAAATTCTGCCCAGTTTTTAAGGACGAGTTTAACATGATTAACCTAATTAATTACCATCACCATGTTTATTTATGAACCCTAACTAATCTAAAAATGATTATATCATTAAATATACAGATTTCATAATTAACCTAACCCTAAATCCATCATGTATTGATTAATAATGAATTAAAAACAATTTAATTAAAAAGAGATTGAAGGTTTTTACCTTAGAATTAATGGAAGACAAAAATTTTATGACAACCCAAAACTCAATTGATAACCATCGTGTGTTTTTTTTTCTCCAGGGATTATGAAGTGTTTTGGTTTAATTAAAACATTATATAGTTAAACAAAAGAATCCTAACCCAATTATAAAAGCCTTGTTTTCTTTTTTATTTTATTTTTCCTTTTTCTTTTCCTTTTCTTGCGTCACATAACCGACCCAACACCCCTAATTTTCGTTTTTTTTTCTTTCCTTTTCTTTATTAATATATTATTAATATTAACTTAAATTACCTTAATTTATTTCAGCTCCTAAAGCCTCCAAAATCTCAAATCCGTAAAACTAGTCAGTTTTTACGCGTATACCGTAAAAGACGTAAAAATATACAGTTTTATAAAAACTCTTGAAATATGAAATAAACTAATTAACTAAGTCCTAAATGACTTAAAACCATCCCAAAAAATACTCCCGTGACTAAAATACCTCATCCGAGACCTCTAAATGCTAAACCTTAAATCGTAAAAATACGATTTTCAATAATACATATACGTATACGTAAAACCACTAAATAACACCATCTCATTTCATAGTCACTACCATGTGAGCTCATGAACATAAAATAATCACACATCGTTTCACTCACAAGGTACCCCGTATCGGAAACGATATCCAAACCACAATCTATACACACCAATTAACACATAAACACGTAAAGACACGTAACTAGCACAAAATAAAACTAAGTGACGAACCTCAAAACCGCGGTTGTCACAGGTTTCCCTTGGTGGGCCCTTATAGGCGTGGCACAAGGGGAATAGAAAGGCCCAACCCATTTGATATTTTGTAAATAACAAATAAAGGAAAACATTATTCACTTTATAGAAGATTTCAAGAAAACTAAAAACCCTAAATCTCTCTCTCTCCTCTTTGGCCGGCGGCATCATCACCACAAGAGGGTGGTTGTTTGATATTGTTCAAGAAATCTTACGAGTGCGTTCGTGTATTCAAGATCTATTCATTCCAAGTGTTTTTGTAATCTATAACCCTTTTGTTTTTTTATTCTTTTATTCAGTTAATCTCAACATGAACATGTAATTAAATAAAAACATGATAAAAACATGTCATGGGATTATGGGTAAATAACTAAGGGTGTTTTGGGTTTGTTTGTCTCGACCACCACACAAACCGAGAGCCACAAGGCTCTCGACGTCGTTTGGTTCGCACCACCAACCAAGACCTAGGTCTTGGTGGTGTTTGGGTTCGGTCGACAGCAAGGACAAGGCACCCCCGACTCGCGTCGGGGGTGTCCTTGTAGTTTTATGGGTCTCGGTGGCAGCAGCCACCACCACCGGTACACAGCCGGTGGCAGTGTAAGTCAAGCAGGGGGAACACGCCGCACAGCAGTAGGAACCACTGGCACACAACCAGTGGGAACCCCACTGCTAGCAGCGGCTAGCCGAGAGCAAGGGAACCACCGGCAGCAGCCGGTGGCTAGGTGACGCAAGCAGGGGTAACCAGTTCAAGCCAGTTTGCCACTCTTTTTGGGGGTTTGGTTCGGACCGGTTCACGGGTTCACGGGTCCGATTCACGACATGTTTAATTAGTTAATTATACGGGTTTAGTTCATGAATAGTTTTACAAGTTTAATTAATTTAACAAGTGTATTACTTTTACAATATAATTAAATTAATTAATCCATGACTTATAATTAATTTAAGTAAACATGAAACTTAGGTTATTATTATTAAATAATACATGTTTTTAACCTAAGTATTTAGTTATTTTTCTTACACTATAGTATTAATTAATTATTAAACATGACATAAAATTAATTAATAATCATGACTTAGGTTATATTAATATAATATTAATACATGATTTAACCTAACTATTTTATACACTTTAATTTAATTAAAATCATGCTTATATTTAATTAAATTATATAACCTATAGTTTATTTAATGAACAAAATATTATTAATAAACTATATACTATAACTACATGACTTATGATATTAATCCAGCTTAATTCTAAATATGGAAACTTTCTAATTCAGGAAACATACTATTTTTGGAAACTTTCTATTTTTAGAAACTAATCTATTTTAAATAGTTAACCTATTTTTGGAAACTTTCTATTTTTGGAACCTTTCTATTTCTAAAAACTTTGTATTTTAGGAAACCTGTTATTTTTAGAAAGTTACTTATTATTACACAACAAGTATAATAATACAAGAAATACAAGTAATACTTAATCAGAATATACAGAATACATGATAAATACAGCATAACGGTTAAATCAGTAAAACAAGACATGAACATATAAAATAAGCTAAGCTACGATATAAAACCAGTTACATACTCAGTAATCCGAATACTTATACACATATACTATTTATGTAGCATTAGTGAGATCGAAGTAGGACTCTCTTCCGTTCGTTCTCTTCGTTCACTGGACTTAAGGTATGGATTTTTCGTCCTTTTAGTATGGACATTCTTTCCTTATTAGGATTTCCCCGTCTACAGCCAACTGTTTTCCCAGTGTTTGTTTTATATGTTGATACTTATGTTAGATTAAGATCCTAAGCCATATACATGCATGACCAGTGTCACCTAGTTATGGAGGTACCATAACCATAACATTGGAGGCACCAGTGTTATGACTTCCCCACGGTAAAGTGATTGCTCGTGGCATCCTTTTTCAGTTTTGGCCATTATATATTATTATCATGTGGGGTGTATGGTTGCATCCTAGTTACATGTTTAGCAGTATTTTCAGAGTGAATGCGATGTATGCCTTGCATCCTTCACTAGGAGTTGATCCCTCCTAACCAAACTAATTAATTAGAGGCAACCCCTCCAATTGCATGACGTGGTCTCCCCTCCAAGTATTCATGCACGATGGAACCTCATGACCTATATGGGCTATTTGGCTAATTTAAACAGATTTTCATAGAAACATAAGTCTTTTCAAACTATAAAACCATTTTATGAACATGAATCCAGATTACTTAGAACTTATGATATTTCGCAGCTATTAGTCTTATATGCTTACGTTATTCCACGTCATACTTATATATCCGTGCACTGAGCGTTATGCTCAGCCGTTTTCCTTTCTTGTTCCCAAACGGCAGGTACTCAAGGGCGCTTGTAGACTTTAAGCGTACATGCATATGGATTGGAAGCTTTCTAGCCTTCTCTACTTTATGCATTTTATCATACATTTTGCTACTTATTTCTATGGACATTGTTTAGTCCTTTTCCTTTACAGTACTTATGTTTGTGTGTGATGAGCGTATACTTTTGGGTACCGATGTTTGTTTCCGGTATTTCCTTTTATGGTCATGTAACGTTTTAAGACATTTTCCTTGTATGCTTTGATGACACGCCATAATCACGCATGACATTCCATTTACCAAAATGGGGTGTTACAATTATGGTATCAGAGCCAAGGCTTTGACCTATAGGCTCTCAAAACACGACTTGTGATTAGTTGGTAGTCACTATGATCTTCCTAGAACTGACAGTCGGTTTTCATGCATTCATTGTTTTCATGCATTCATATATATGTCATTATCGCAGGTTTATGACTAAGTAATGGTTGGTACAGGACTGGCCCTATTTAGTCGCATGTGCTTTTATCGAAACTTTTGACTTTGGGACCGACCCATTGGCGTCCCCTTGCCATGTCTTTTGTTTTGAGTGAACTGACCGTAGGCATTCACTCTCGTGCATATAATAGTTTTCATAAAACTGCATCATGCATTCATGTACTAGTTATCCTGCATAAAATTTTTCTAATGATTTATTGGTATAAATTTTTTTTTTCATGTATATATTTTATGTTTGATAAGTTTAATCATGTATTTTGTTTTACACTATCAAATGGTTCTCACACGCGAGTAGGAACAACTCCATGCAGCAGTCCAAGCTGCGATGCAAGCTTTGCTTCCTCAGCTGAGGAACGAAATCAAGGATGAGGTGCAGGCTGCCAACAATCAGCAACAACACCCATTACCTCCTCCTCCTCCTCCAGCAACATTTGTCACATGGCTGGAGAGATTCAACAAGCAACATCCTCGATCCTTCGAGAGAACTGATAGCCCTAGTGAAGCTAAAAGCTGGTTGGCTCATATCGAGAAGATATTCGATGCAATGGGCTGTGACCCCGTCTTCAAGTCGAGGTTGGCCTCTTACAAGTTCGAAGGTGATGTGCTAGGATGGTGGAAGGCAGTCAAGCAGTCTGAGGGAGGTGACAATTGGGTGGATGGTTTGACTTGGGCTCAGTTCAGGGAGTTAGTGATGGGACAGTTCTTCCCCAAGGCTGAGCAAGACAAGCTGAATAGGGAGTACCACGGAATCAGGCAGAGAGTTGGGGAGAACAGCAACGAGTTCATGGAGCGCTTTCTTCGTTTGGCTGGTTTTCTTGGCGCAGCAGCAGGTACTGTCGAAGAGCAAGCATACCACTTCCAGTGGGCTCTTCGTACATCGGTCGCCAACAACTTGGTGTGTGCTACCTTCAACACGGTGGCACAAGTTGCCGATACAGCACGTAAATTAGAGATGCTGCAAGAAAGAGAGGATTTCGGGGAAGCAAAGAGACCCGAGAAGAGGTAAATATTCGTTATTCAGCGGTGACCATTCCGAATTCTTTCAGTATAATCCAATATTTATATCTCTCTTTAAACTGCATCTTTCAGGCAGAAGACTAGGGACCGGTCTCAGCCGGCTACTCAGCAACAACTTACTCAACCCAAGGGAAACGGTCAGAATCAAGACCCTTCTGCTACGGATAGGCGTGGCGGTAATGATAATTACAGTAACAACGTTAGAAACTCCAACAGTAGCAGGTCCTTACACTTACTCATTTCCTTATGTTACATGTGATATTTCATAATTTTGACACATTAGCAATCTTCTACCAGGAATCATGGTAACGGGAGGGACCAGAACCAAAGAGGTTCACTGCCTAACCGTCCAACTATCACTGGTATTACATCTTATGATTTTTCCGCATTGTCCTTTTGTACCTATAAATCATGTCTCATGTGTACTTTTCCAAAAAGGCTCCCAGCCAGCAAGGGAACCTCCTGGAGGGTATACTCACCCTCTTTGCACTACCTGCAACCGTAGGCACCCAGGGCCATGTCGCCGCAACAGCGACGCATGCTACAAATGTGCCCTTACTGGTCATCGCATGAAGGACTGCCACAAGGGCGAGATGGAGGGTACATCTGGACATGCTGATTCCAAGCCGCCTCCTACTAGTGGACGCGTTTACACGACTTCTCGCGACCAGGCCAACAAGTCTACAGGTACCATCACTGGAATCTTGTATATGTACGGTCAATCTGCATCTGTTTATTTGACACGTGTGCTACTCATTCGGTCATTTCTACTGCTTATGCTAAGAATGTTAGGATAAACCCTATGCCATTAGAGAAGGTACTAAACATCTCCACGCCTTTAAGAGACTCGGTACGTATAACCCATGTGTACAAGAGCCTTCCCCTAGAGTTTGACGACAAGATTCGTCCTGTTGACGCACTTCCTCTAAATATGTGCGTTTTTGACATGATATTAGACATGGACTGGCTATCCAAACATCACTCCACCATTGACTGCCATACATATTGGGTCATCTTCGGTGATGTAAATGCACCAGAGTACATTCACAACGGGTTCGTACCCGGAAGGTCTGTACAAATCATATCGACCTTGCAAGCACGTGGACTACTGTCACATGGTTGCGAGGGCTATCTTGCTACTGTTCATGATTTGGAGGCTGAAGCTCCATCTATCCAGAATCAGCCGATCGTGTCAGAATTCCCAGACGTATTTCCATAAGAACTTTCGGGCATACCACCTGCTCGAGAAGTGGAGTTCAATATTGAGCTCGTCTCAGGAGCCGAGCCAATATCCAAGGCTCCTTATCATATGGCTCCCATCGAGCTGAAGGAGTTAAAGGAACAACTTCAGGAACTATTAGAACGCGGGTTCATTCGACCTAGTGCTTCTCCATGGGGCGCACCTGTTCTGTTCGTAAAGAAGAAGGACGGCACCATGCGTCTATGCATCGATTATCATGAGCTTAACAAGATCACCATCAAGATTAGGTATCCGCTGCCACGTATCGACGACTTGTTTGACCAACTCCAAGGGGCCAAACATTTCTCCAAGATTGATATGAGGTCGGGCTATCATCAGCTACGGGTTAAAGAGCAGGACATCGCCAAGACTTATTTCTGTACACGTTATGGGCACTATGAGTTTGTAGTCATGCCTTTTGGCCTTACCAATGCTCCAGCTATTTTCATGGATTTGATGAACCGTATCTTCCATGAGTTCCTTGACAAGTTCTTCATTGTCTTCATTGACGACATCTTGATTTTCTCTAAGTCCAAGGAGGAACACGAAGACCATCTTCGTACATTAGTGCATATTCTTCGCCAGAAGAAGCTGCATGCTAAATTCTCCAAGTGTGAGTTCTGGTTAGACAAGGTGGCGTTCTTAGGTCACATTGTATCAGCAGAAGGGATCACCATGGATCCAACGACGGTTGAGGCTATTACCAAGTTGCCAAGACCGACATCAGCGACTAAAGTTCGCAGTTTCCTAGGCTTAGCTGGTTACTACCGTAGGTTCGTAGAGAACTTTTCCCGTTTAGCACTACCATTGACCAAACTGATGCGGAAAGGGGAGAAATTCGGCTGGACTGAAGAAAGAGAGAAGAGCTTTGAAGACCTAAAGCAAAAATTAGTATCTGCACCGATTCTTACTCTCCCATCTGTTATAGGTGGATTTCAAATCTATAGTGATGCTTCAAGGAAGGGACTTGGCTGTGTTCTCATGCAACATGGGAAAGTGATTGTATATGCTTCACGGCAGCTTAAGCCTTATGAGGAAAATTACCCTACGCATGACTTGGAACTTGTAGCAGTCGGGTTTGCATTGAAGATATGGAGGCACTACTTGTATGGAGAATCATGTGACATCTTCACAGACCACAAGAGCCTGAAGTACATCTTCACTCAACGTGAACTGAATATGCGACAGAGGAGATGGTTAGAGCTGTTGAAGGATTATGACATTAATCTGTAGTATCATCCCAGAAAGGCGAATGTAGTGGCAGATGCACTTACTAGAAAGTCCTGAATGATAAACGACATTAAAATTTAGAGGAAATTATAAGAGACTTAGAGCGACTAGACATCGAGATCATGGTACGTGGACAGCACGGTTACTGGGCTAATCTTAGAGTGGAACCTGAATTACTCTCTAGGATGAAGGATGCTCAAAAGGATGATGGTGAAATTTGGGCGATCATTCAGAACATCGAACAGCATACGGAGTTCGGTTAGATGACGATGGTATCTTATGGCAGGGCACTAGACTTTGTGTTCCTGATGATCCTACTCTCCGGGAAGCGTTATTAGCTAAAGCTCATCGATCCCCATTCTCCATTCATCCTGGTTCAACCAAGATGTACCACGACATCAAGAAATACTTTTGGTGGAGTGGTATGAAACAAGATGTTGCTACTTACGTCTCCAAATGTCTTACCTACCAGCAGGTTAAGATCGAGCATCAGCGATCTAGTGGTTTACTACAACCGTTAGACATTCCATAGTGGAAATGGGACAAGATCACCATGGATTTTGTTACCGGTCTTCCGCAGACAAAGAGGAGGCAAGATGCGATTTGGGTTATCGTTGATCGACTTACTAAGTCATCTCATTTCTTACCGATCTGCAAGGATGATCCGGTTAGTAAACTCGCCGACACTTATAAGAAGGAGATCATGAGACTTCATGGTGCTCCATCCAGTATCGTCTCGAACAGAGATTCTCGTTTAACTTCGCGATTTTGGAAGAGTCTGAAGAAAGCTTGGGGTACAAAACTTAAGCTTAGCACGGCTTTTCATCCTCAAACAGACGGACAATCGGAGCGAACGATTCAGACATTAGAAGACATGTTGTGGTCATGTGTGTTGGAATGGACATGATATTGGGACGATTACATTTGTTTGGTAGAGTTTGCTTACAACAACAGTTGGAACGCAAGTATTAAATGTGCTCCATTCGAAATGTTGTATGGCAGAAAGTGTCGCGCCCCAATCTTCTGGGATCAGGTTGGTGAGCGAACACTTGAAGGACCAGAAATGATAGAGTTGACCAACGAGAAGGTTGTTGTAGCTAAGCAGAAACTGCAGGAAGCACGTTCACGTCAGAAGAGTTATGCCGACAAGCATCGTAGAGACTTACATTTTAATGTAGGAGATCACGTCTTTCTTAAGGTATCGCCGGCACGTGGTGTTAGACGTTTCAGAATCAAAGGGAAGCTCAGTCCTCGATTCATCGGACCGTTTGATGTCAGTGAGCGAGTCAGTGAAGTATCTTATCGTTTAGCGTTACCTCCGCAGCTTTCTCACGTTCACGACGTTTTCCATGTGTCCTTACTCAGAGGGTACAAGTATCATCCCCTTCAAATGGTTCAGTATCCACTGGAACAGATTCGTGAAGATCTTACATTCATAGAGAAACCCGAACGAGTTCTTGACAGGCAAGAACGAGTCATGAGGAAGAAGATGATTCTATTCGTCAAAATCCTTTGGAGGGACCATACCGAGTGGGAAGCCACTTAGGAAACAGAGGAGTCTATCAGGGCTTCTTACCCTCATTTCATATTTTAAATTCGGGTATGTTCCTCTTTCAGTTTATTTTATCTATAATTCGGGGACGAATTATTCTTTTTAGGGGGAAGAGTTATAAATCCCGCATGCTTTTACCATGAATAGTACCCTTAGTAACGTACGTACATTTGAAAACTTTCCTTTTATAGCTTGAACACGTGTCACGATTAGGAATTTCAGAAGTTATGTACGTATAATTTTACTACAAGTATTAAGTACATGTTAATACACGATAATTATTATCAATAATAATTATAATCACGAACATGAAATCATGAACGTAAGAATCACGAACATATAATTAAGTATTTACGTATATTATTAATACGGTAAGTATCTTTACGTACTAGTAATATAATAACACGAATAATTAAATGTAACGCGTAATCACGAACACACAAACACGTAATAGAATAGACACGAGAAAAGCTTCGGGTTTCCCTTGGTGCGCCCTTATAGCCGCGGCACAAGGGGAAGAAAAAGGCCCAGCCCATTTGATTTTTAGTAAATAACAAACAAAGGAAAACATTATTCACTTTACAGAAGATTTCAAGAAAACTAAAACCTAAATCTCTCTCTCTCTCTCTCCTCTTTGGCCGGCGGCATCATCACCACATGAGGGTGGTTTGATTTTGTTCAAGAAGTCTTACGAGTGCGTTTGTGTATTCAAGATCTATTCATTCCAAGTGTTTTGGTAATCCGTAACCCTTTTGTTTTTTATTTTTTATTTAATTAATCTCAACACGAACATGTAATTAAATAAAAACATGATAAAAACATGTCATGGGATTATGGATAAATAATTAAGGGTGTTTCAGGTTTGTTTGTCTCGGCCGCCACACAAACCGAGAGCCACAAGGCTCTTTGCGTCGTTTGGTTCACACCACCAACCAAGACCTATGTCTTGGTGGTGTTTGGGTTCGGTCGACAACAAGGACAAGGCACCCCGACTCGCATCGGGGGTGTCCTTGTTTTTTTATGGGTCTCGACGACAGCAGCCACCACCACCGGCACACAGCCGGTGGCAGTGTGGGTCAAGCAGGGGGAACACGCCACGCAGCAAGAGAAACCACTGGCACACAGCCAGTGGGAACCCTACTGCGAGTAGCGGCTAGCCGAGAGCAAGGGAACCACCGGCAGCAGCCAGTGGCTAGGTGACGCAAGCAGGGGTAACCGGTTCAAGCCGATTTTCCACTGTTTTTGGGGGTTTTGTTCGGACTGGTTCACGGGTTCATGGGTCCGGTTCACGACATGTTTAATTAGTTAATTATACGGGTTCGGTTCATGAATATTTTTACAAGTCTATTTCATTTAACAAGTGTATTATTTTTACAAGATAATTTAATTAATTAATCCATGACTTATAATTAATTTAATTAAACATGAAACTTAGGTTATTATTATTATTAAATAATATATGTTTTTAACCTAAGTATTTAGTTATTTGTTTTACACTATAGTATTAATTAGTTATTAAACATGACATATAATTAATTAATAATCATGACTTAGGTTATATTAATATAGTATTAATACATGATTTTACCTAAGTATTTTATACACTTTAATTTAATTAAAATCATGCTTATATTTAATTAAATAATATAACCTATAGTTTATTTAATGAACAGAATATTACTTAATAAACTATATACTATAACTACATGACTTATGATATTAATCCAGCTAAATTCTAAATATGGAAACTTTCTAATTCAAGAAAATTACTATTTTTGGAAACTTTCTATTTTTAGAAACTAATCTATTTTAAGCAGTTAATCTATTTTTGGAAACTTTCTATTTTTGGAACCTTTCTATTTTTGGAAACTTTCTATTTTAGGAAACCTGCTATTTTTAGAAAGTTATTTATTATTACACAACAAGTATAATAATACAAGAAATACAAGTAATACTTAATCAGAATATACATAATACATGATAAATACAGCATAACATTAAAATCAGTAAAATAAGACATGAACATATAAAATAAGCTAAGCTATGATATAAAACCAGTTACGTACTCAGTAATCAGAATACTTATACACGTATACTATTTATGTAGCATTAGTGAGATCAAAGTAGGACTCTCTTCCATTCCTTTTCTTCGTTTACTGGACTTAAGGTATGGATTTTCTGTCCTTTCAGTATGGACATTCTTTCTTTATTAGGATTTCCCCGTCTACAGCCAACTGTTTTCCCAGTTTTTTTTTATATGTTTGATACTTATGTTAGATTAAGATCCTAAGCCATATACATGCATGACCAGTGTCACCTAGTTATGGAGGTACCATAACCATAACACTGGAGGCACCAGTGTTATGACTTCCCCACGGCGAAGTGATTGCTCGTGGCGTCCCTTTTCAGTTTTGGCCATTATATATTATTATCATGTGGGGCGTATGGGTGCATCCTAGTTGCATGTTTAGCAGTATTATCAGAGTGAATGCGATGTGTGCCTTGCATTCTTCACTAGGAGTTGATCCCTCCTACCTAGACAAATTAATTAGAGGTAACCCCTCTAATTGCATGACGAGGTCTCCCCTCCAAGTATTCATGCACGGTGGAACCTCATGACCTATACGGGCTATTTGGCTAATTAAAACAGATTTTCATAGAAACGTAAGTCTTTTCAAACTATAAAACCAGTTTTATGAACATGAATCCAGATTACTTAGAACTTATGATATTCCGCTGCTATTAGTCTTATATGCTTACGTTATTCCACGTCATACTTGTATATCCGTGCACTGAGCGTTATGCTCAGCCATTTTCCTTTCATGTTCCCAAACGGCAGGTACTCAAGGGCACTCGTAGTCTTTAAGCGTTCGTGTATATGGATTGGAAGCTTTCTAGCCTTCTCTACTTTATGTATTTCATCATACATTTTGCTACTATTTCTATGGACATTGTTCAGTCCTTTTCCTTTTAAGTACTTATGTTTGTGTGTGATGAGATTATACTTTGGGGTACTGATGTTTGTTTTTGGTATTTCCTTTTATGGTCATGTAATGTTTTAAGACATTTTCCTTGTATGCTTTGATGACACGCCATAATCACGCGTGACATTCCATTTACCAAAATGGGGTGTTACACCAAGAATTGGATTGAAACAAGACTTCATTTCCTCCAGCCTCTATCACAACTATTGATAGCATCTCCCTAATTTGTGCTTCACAACCAAGCTCATTCAAAACTCCAAAGTCTGCAATGTTAGGTGCAAAAATATGTTTCGGTAGTAGAAGACTAAGAGCATTGTTGTAAATGGTCTTATTGTTGGTGTTGCATCCAGGCCAACTCAGAAATGGGTGGCTAGGAACTCCCATGAGTGTGGCACTCGCCGACTCTATAGGCTCTCGCCTCTTTCCTCGTCTAGATGAGTCGGTCTCATAGTTTCCAGAACCTGTGTTCTGTAAAATTTATCACACAAACAAACATATATTAACGTTAAATAAATATTAGGGGTCAACAGTCTCTCTATGTTGGTGTTCTGATCTTTCTGTTGGTTTTCAGACAAAAAGTGCGGCGCACTTTTGAGAAGTGCGGCGCACATTTGAGAAGTGCGGCGCACAATCTGCGTATCCCAGCATATGTCGGGGTAACTAGTAATTTTAACCAAATCCGCAAACTAATGGTTACAAATTATCAACAATGGCTAGAATCGAACACTAAACCATTCCTAATCCATTTAATCCGTGACATTGCTCAATCTTAAGGTTCAATTTCAAAACCCTCATTTTCATATTTTTATGTTTTTCAATATTATCTAATAATCAAAATCTTAATCAATATCCTTATTTCTAATTACGAATATAATTTAATCCGATTATGAATTACTAAGAACCCTAATTGAAAAATTAATCAAAAATTAAAACTAATAAAATAAAATATGTATGAATCAAAGATTAAAACTTACCCTAGACATGATTTCTAGTGTGAATTGGAGTAGAAATTGAAAAATATTTTTGGTGATGATCTTAGAAATCGTCGGGTGTGTTTTTGTTTTTTTAGTTTCAAATGAGAAAAATAAAGTATATACAAAAAGTTCGTCCAGAAGTACGGCACACATTTGAGAAGTGCGGCGCACATTCTGTGCTCACATACATTATTTCTGTAATTTAAGTACACTAGACACAAAATTTCAAAGAAAACCTCCAATTCATTCGATTTCATAAAAGAAAAATGACAAGACAACTAGGGAAAACATTCCCTTCTTCTAAGATTATCCTAAAACATCTAAGACTCTTAGATTTTACTTCCGTTTTATTGGTTATCGACATATAAAAGATAAAAATGCATAAAGTAACTAGGAGCCAATGATGCACTCCTTTTTCCCTCCATATCTTTAGTTATAGCAGAAGTTTAGAGGTGACATGATATCACTCTCCGTTTAACGTCCCGAGACCTATCTATTGGTGTCTTTTGTCTCGTATACCTTCTCGTATCTCTTTCCACATGGATCAATAATAACCATGGCAACATGACATTCACTATCTCCATCTTTAGCAATGTTTTCAAACTTTCGCTTATTCTCCACTTGCCAATCTTTGTATTTCAATAAAATGGGAAGTGCTCCAAGCATCCCCACAATTTTCTTGTGTACACATATGTCAAAGAAAGGGTTATGGTATCTCCTTTCACTTGGCGATGCATCTAAAAGTTCTTCCGGTTCCGTCCATGGTTGTAAATGTGAACCATAAATCGGTATACCGTTCTCATCTCTTCTCACGGTGTAGTGCTTATCGTCTTCATCATCACTATCATCATGTCTCTTTGCCTTTAGCACATTATAGTTTTGTTGGACAAACCCATCAAAGCTAGTCATAATAGATTTTCCAACATCTATGTTTGTACCAATGGTGTGCAAAAATTTTCTTCCAACCACTAGTTTAATATCTCGATCAATAGGAATATTAAGAAGCATAAAATCGGCTAGTAGTGTAGTTGTTCCCACCTGGCAAAGAAATCCAAGCAAACGTCCAAATCCCTCCGCGTAGGAGTGATCAAGCATTATGATACGATCAAACCTCGGTTTAACTCTACCAACATCTAACATTTTTAAGATTTCATATGGCATGACATTAACATTTGAACTGGTATCAACCAAAGCATTATAAGTAGTTTTACCCTCCAACCTTATTGGTAGGATAAAGTACCCCAGATATTCTTTCTCAAGCATTACCTTGTTCTCACGAAGCATTTGTATTGCCACATCTTCATACTCGGTGTTAATCCATCTTCAACATTCAATTTGTCGAGCAAAACTCCATCAACAATCATCTTATATTTATCACTATATTTCAAAGTTTCAATGATAGGTCGATGCATATTCAACAACATGACTCTTTCTTCAATATCTTCTTGTAATTCCTCCATTGATAGTTCTTCTCTAGTTAAAGGTTTGTTAATGGTGAGTGAAGGTCCTTCACCATTATAGTTCAACTTGTAAGCATGGGCGGGCTTCTTACCTTTGTTTCTTTTGTTTTTCCCCATGCTACAAACAAACCTAGGAGCATCAATTTCCTCTGTTTCAATAGGTGCCAAATCATCAAAATTGAGGTTATCAAGTATTTCATCAATCTCTCGAAAGTCTAAGCTTTCATGCACTTTTGGCCATTAAGTAAGTATGCCACAAGTGATGTCAAGTTGTGCATTAGGTTGATTTAGGAAAGATCTCCCAAAGATTACACACGGTTCACAATCGTCCTCCTCCGGATTGACAAAGAATTCAACGAAAAACAATTTGTCTTTGATCATGACAATGAGCTTCTTATTTATCTCTTTGTCTCAATTACGATGAGTTTTGTAGGTTAAGCCAAGCTCAACTACAAATTCGTTACTAATCAAGCTTATTTCCAACTCCAAATCTCCTTGCCCATCATAAGCAAATTTTCCTTCCACGTGGCAAGGCATCAGAAACTTTTCAATAGGTGTTAACTCTTCCAAATGATGGAAAGTCAAGACCTTTTGGATCCAACTATCGACCGGGTCCTTACATTCAGAACCTGTCTATTCTCCTTCCGATTCAATTTTGTCATTGAGACTAACATGCTCATCCACTCCTAAGCATATTCTACCCAAGCTAGTATTTGGTTCCCTCTCAATCTTAAAACAATAACATATCAAAAGAAAGATTAGTATGTAAGTGCCATAAAATCCAAATGATATTTCATACCCTAAAGTTCTTTTGCAACACATTAATTTTAATGAATATCTCCATTTGAGTGCATTATAAGCAACTTCACTTTTATGTTTCTCCAGTTGTGCGGCGCACAATTGAGAAGTTTGGCGCACTTTTGCGCGACACGGAAAAGCCGGCGCACAATTGAGATGAGTGATGAGACTGCTTTTATACATAGTCTCATCGTCCAAAAAGGGCTTAAAATGCATTAAATATCATCAAAATATCCATATATATGCTTGTGTTTGTTGCTTGTGTATTTTAGGTACGGATATTGAGAAAATGACAAAAGATTACAAGAATCATGCAAAAACGAACACGGGAAACGAAGACGCACAATGAACCAAGCCCTAATGAAGATTTTCCCAAGAAAACCCTTGAAGTCTTGAAGATTTATGAAGAAGGGTCCTCCAATATGGAAGAATTGATACTTTATACCCTTGTATCTTCATAATTACAAGTTTGGTCCCTAAAGTTTGTCAAAATTACAAAAAGGGCCCTCCACTGTGAAGAATTGACAAGTTTAGCCCCTCAACAAAGCTAAATTGTCAACCATTATCCTCCACAAAGTCAAATATATCATGAAGTCCTTCAAAGAACAAGAAATTACAAGTTTGGTTGTTTGAAAATCCCAAAATTACAAAAAGGACACTTGACTTTCAACATTTGGCAAGAATGGTCCCTCATCAAACATGAATTGGCAATTTCAGTCCTCCAAAATGTCAATCACACAAGTTTAGACCATTGTCCTTGAAGAAAATACCAAGTCAGTCCTTCAAGAATCCAAAATTGGCAAGAAATACCCCTGAAATCATTTTACAAAAGTTTTTAGGGCAAAAGTGTGAAAACTGAAAGTTTGATTACAAAGGAAATTCAGTTTTGGGGTTTAAATCTGCAAATGACAAGAAAAGGGAAGAAAGAGGGTTAAATGTGGTCAGACAACATAGTTACCTAGACCACTTAGGGCTTGACACGTGCCCCACTCACCCCTCCTATCCAATCAGCTTGCACCATTCTTCCACATCACCACTCCACTTATCCGGGTTTATTACTTTTTTAATCCTTGGCGCCTAAACACCTTTTTAAACACTAATCACCCCTAAAACGGATTGAAACCAAGTTCTTCATGTTCATAAACCAAATTGGGCATTTGCTAATTACCAACAATTAAACCCCAATATGGTGCAGATTTATGATTAAGGGTCTTGTTAACACATCCCAAACCTTAAACATGACACCCCACCAACCCACATGCTACATGGGACCTCCCCTACTACAATCTCATGCATACTGCCAAAATGAAGACAGTCATCCAACGTCCCACATTGTGGCTTACTTTCTAAGCTTCATACAAACCCTTTAATCACATTTTCACATGCCAACTCATGCAAACGTCCAAGGAAACATCACATGAGTCCAAGGTTTTCAAATTCTACAAGGGCATATTTGGAAGATCAAGCACTTAGGGTTCACGTTTTTATTCAGTAACTTAGTCTCATTGTAGCCTATATAAAGGCATAGGGCTGCAACATTTACAATTGCTTTTGGTTTTTCCTAGTTCAACTACTTGTAAATCCTCTTTTCAATTTATGAAAGTGTGTTGAGTTTTGTTAAAGAAAGACCAAGTGCCACTTTATTTTGAGCTTGTTTATGATATTTGTTAACTGTAATTGGACCCTAAAACGTTTTTCAAACCTTGTGGAAGAAATTACACATTGGATCAAAAGTTGATATTTTGCTAAGTTCTTGTTTCAACCTTGGAATTCTTGGGTTCTAGGGCTGATCATAGCATCCTAATTGTGATATTAAGGTGTGGTGAGGCTTATAACTTGGGGATAATCAAGTGTGGGGTAACAAGGTTGGATCAATCAAGTTTATTTTCCAAAAAGTCACCTTTTTGTTTTTGATTTTGTGCTTCTAACCTTGTTGAATCTTAGCAGGGTTGTTAATGGAAGCTTGTGCTTGTTCTTGCTAGCACATAAGCTCATAAATTCGTGGGTGTGGATGTACATCCATGAGGTTTGTCTTGAAACCTTGAAAATCTGATAAAAATTGGATTATTTGTGGATTTGTGCTCTACTGTTGTTCTTGTTGATTTCTTGGCTTGAATCTGCTTAGTCTTGCATGATAATGTTGTTTGTATGCTAGATTAATCATTGGGTTAACTGAATCACACTTTTTCTTGTTTAAATTTTGATTTGAAAAGATAAAGGGTTGTTTGGGACTACCTGTTTAAGCTTGAATCTTGTTATTGAGTTGTGGAAAGTTTGTGTTTGTGCTCTATATCTGATATATGCTTGGTTGATAGTGTTTTGCTGCAAGTTTTTGGGTTTGAAACTTCAAATCATACAATCTGCTATAACTTGTTGGATTTAACTGTTTTTGACCTAAGATTTTGGTGAAATCTAATATTTGTGCATGCTTAGGGTTGAAAGTTGTTAAAACATCATTATTATAACTTATTTGATAGATATTGAGGTTTGAATCGGGCTTATTGGTCAAATACATCAGCAAAGTGTAAAACTACATGTTCTTGTGTTCATCAGTAACTTAAGGTGCTTGAATCTTGCTTAATTCTTTGAATCATTGCATGAAACCTGTTTAGACTTGTTCATTTGAGTTTATAATAGCTTGTGTATGCATTTGGTTGAGTTTAGCTGGCTGAATATTGCTCTAAGTGCTTATTGAACCTGTTCTGCTTATTTGTTCATGTCTGTGCTAGATCTGGTACTTTATTTATTAAACTATATCAATTGGGTGATTGTGTTTGTGATTTATTTATTGTTATTGACTCTTTTTGACCCAAAGATCATTTGGGTGCCTTTGTGTAATCTGAATCTCAAAAAAGTTCACTAAAGACAAAAAGTCAAACAAGTCAAGCAGTGGAAAAAGTTTCCACTGCTCAACACCTAAAACTAGCCCCTGCTAGTGTTAAATTGTCATCAACTTATCAATAAGCTATTTTAGCTTAATCAGACCTGCAACAACTTATTTTTGTGATAGATCTTCATTATTTGACCCATTTGATTAGACTGGAGCTTATTGGACTTTGACTTTGACTTTTTGCTAGAAAACCAACTTATTTGACTTTTACATAAGTGATTATTTGCTTTTTCCAGCTTATCGAGTCAGCTTATTTGAAAACTCTTTGTTGATTTTGCTTAACTAAGTCATTTAAAAGCTTTAGAAACTTGAATCAGCTTTTAGGGTGGCCTAGAACTCAAAAACGACTATTTTGTCGTTTTTTGTAGATTGCTTATTGCATTTTCAGGCTTATTCCTTGGGCTTATTTCAAATTTCTTTTTACAGAAGTCTCATTTAGGACAAAAGAAGTTTGTGTGTTTAATTTGAGCTTATGGCATTGGCTTATAGCTTGATGGGCCAAAAAGCCCATTAAGAATAAGCTGTTTGGTATAAGCTAGCTTATTTCACACTTTTAGCTTTTGGGCCTTTGGAAAAAGTTGTTTAAAATCAAATTTTGAGTCAACTAGTGCTTTTTGGGCTTATTTTGGACACTTTTTCATTTTGGGCCCAATTTAGCCCATTAAGTGATCTGTTTTGGGTTTAGCCTATTTTCTAGGCCCATTAAGGGTATTTAGGTAATTTCACTTTCATTTATGAGTTATTTAGGTTAAATTAAGCTAGTTTGCAACTTTTTAGAATTTTTTTATGATTTTTGGATTTTTAATAATATTTTAATATTATTTTATTGTTAAAAATTAAAAGTCTGATTTTCTAAGTTTTTATATTTTTCCTAGATTGTAGACACTTAATTAGGAATTTTGCAACTTTCCAAATATTTTTAAAGTCTTTTACTTATTTTCTAGAATTATTTTAATTTTAATTGATTTTAATAGTTTTTAATTGTTTAAAAATAGTTTTTAGTGGTTTTAAAATTTTAAAAAAATACTTTTTAGCTTAATTAGGTTATTTTAAAGGTTTACAAACTTTAAGATCTTGTTTTGGGCTTTTTAATAGTTAATATTGATTTTTAGGGCTTTAATTAGCATTAAAAAGTCATTATTTAATTAATTAAAAGGTTTTGGCAAGTTTGGATTTTTGTAAACTCTTAGAATATTTTAGTGGATTTTTAGTGATTTTTGGTAATTTTTAGGGTAAAATTTTAATTTTGGTGCTTTTTACGGTTTTACGTGTACACCTTTTTTGTCTTAGTTTAAATCGACATCGTAACCGTCATTCTCTTCTAATCCCATTTCTATTTCTCTTTCTCAAATATAATCACAAAGAAAATCCAAATCATTACACACATAACACACTAAGCCTCCTTGAGAACGATCCCCATTTTAGGGTCATAACTTGTGGTTTTCCTAAGCTACTTTTTAACACTTGCCCTAATTGCCTTGTTTTCCTAAACAAGTGCTAATTTACAACTATCATTTTAGCGCCGCTGCCGGGGAGGCGTGTTGTGTTTTGATTTGGAATTGTTGTTTTTATATACTAACCAAAATAGCATTTGTATTAGTAGCACTCTACTAATACGTATTATCGGTTTTTAATTTTTGTGTGAATACTATTACTATATTGTATACGTAGAACAATAAATTCACAAGTACTCCAAATACGTGAGAAATCACAACCTTGACTTGGGAGGTCATTACCCAATCATTGTATTCGAATCTCAAACCAAAGAAAAAGGCAAAAATAGATAAATACTTTCATGAGGCTCAATTTTGAAAAATACAAACTATAAGGTGGGTATAAGGCGGATATTATAAAATATATCCTAAGGAAAAAGGCTCTTAAGTGCTTCGCGCCACCTCGTTTCCCCGCTTGCTTGTGAGTATTTGATTTTGAGAGCTAATCGAGGGTTTTGCCGCCCAAAGTATTACTAAGTATCATATATATTTTCTTGGTTTCATTGATTAAACCCTCTTGAACGTTTTGGTGTTCCACCAACGTTCTAAAGTCATCGAAGGCGTTCACTTCACGTGATCGTTTTCATTACTTGAGGCTTCTTTAATCAAGAGATTTGATTAAGGAGGAGATTTGTAGATTTTTGTCTACTTAATACATTAACCAAAATCCAAAAAGGTTAATACAATCAAAAACCACAAAAAAATTGAAAAAATACAAAACACCAAAAAGAATCTTCCTTGCTCGTCCCCTCGTTGTACGTGACGTTTATGCTAACTCGTAATCAAGCAAGACGTGCACGTAAACAAAAGAACAAAACTCCCACTCCCAATCTTTCTAGTGAGGAGTCTCCTATTGACGAACCCATTGTAAGAGAAGCTCCAACCATGGCGAATCGAACTATGATGGAGTTACTTCAAGCACCCAGCGAGGGTTATGGAGAGGCTATTGTGATCCCGCTATCCTTGCGGAAAATTTTGAGGTGAAAACGGGTTTGTTGTCGACGATCCAAAACAACAAATTCTATGGTGACGAGAAGGACAATCCATACAACCATATCCGCCAATTCAATCGTCTTACCGTCACTTGCAAGTTTAAGGATGTCTCGAATGACTCGATTAAGATGATGCTTTTTCCGTATTCCTTAGCGGGGCCCGCTAAAATTTGGTTGGAGAAAGAGCCACCCAATTCTATATTGACGTGGAAGGATCTCGTGTCTAAGTTTGTGAACCAATTTTTCCGCCCTCTAAGACTACGCATTTGAAAAACGAGATTTCAAAATTTTCACAAGAGTTTAATGAAAGTTTTTCAATGGCTTGAAATAGGTTTAAGGAAATGTTACATGAATGTCCTCATCACGGTTTTTCCGATTTGCATCAAAGTGACACGTTTTACAATGGACTTAATGATCATGAAAGGGATTATTTGAATGCCGCCGCGGGTGGTAATTTTTTGTGTAAAACGGTTGAGGAAGCTTTGGTGATAATTGAGAATAGATCTAAGGTGTATAGTCCTCGTAGCACGTCTAGTGTTCGTAAGGCTTCGTCTTCGGCTTCACCTTCTTTGTCTACTACCATCGATGCTTGCCAAATTGAGGCGAACTTGGAAAACAAGATATTTGATAAGCTAAAAGGACTTTCGATTGAGTTTAAAGTTGGTGAACCAAGTGCTCCCGCTACGGCTAAAGCGGTTGAGGTTTCGTGCATGTATTGTGGTGGAGGTCATGATTTCTCCGAGTGCATTACCAACGGTGGTAACACTTCGAGTGCCTATGCGGTCACGGGAACTTACAACCAAAACGGTCAAGTTACCCGCTCTAATCAGTTGACTCCACCGGGTTTTGGTTCGAATCAAAATGCTAACAACAACTATCGCAACAATCAAGTTGGTTTCAAAAACAATTTCAACAAAGGAAACTATGGTAATCAAGGGGCTAATAATCAAGTTTCAAACAAAAATCAAAATGATTTTCAAAACAACAACAAAGGTTTGCAAACGTTGAAAGATCTTCCAAATGAATTTGTTGAATATGCTAATGGGAATGATCCTAGGTTTGACAATATCCAAAGAGAAATCATTAGCCTAAGATCCGAGTTTAAAACCGACTTGAAGAAAGAGTTGAAAAATGAGTTAGCTAATGAACTTAAGATCCATACCAACAAGATGGAAGGAACCGTAACTAGGTTGTAACAAAACCAACAAAAAATGGAACAAGGGCAACATGAGATAAAACAAGAAATGGTTAAAGCCGAGAAGAGGCAATCCAAGTTTGAAGATAAAATCTCATCCATGTTTGAGGCAATTATGTGTAAACCGTCTTCGAGTAGTCTTCCTAGCAACACCGTATCAAACCCTAAGGGTGAGATGAAAGTGATTACCACACGTAGTGGTAAGACACTTAAGGAACCGACTCCTCAACCAATTGCTCCTACGGAGGAAGCAATTGAGGAAGAACCCGAGGTGGTGGTCCAAAAGGAGCATGTCCCAATCCCACGAAGTACCGCTCATGCCACACCTACGGTTGACCCTTTACCAACATTGGAACCCGAGATTCCAAAGGCTATGCCTACTATGCCTCAACCCACACCACCTTTGCCCTATCCATCGAGACTTAGAAAGGAGAAACGTCAAGAGCGCGACAATTATCAATTTGAGCTTTTTATGAAAATGTTTCGTGATTTGCACTTTAATGTGAGTTTCGCCGATGCTTTGGTCATGATGCCTCGATTTGCCGCTAACTTTAAGAGTATGTTAAACACAAGGAGAAATTGCACCAATTGTCTAGTTATTCATCGGTTTATCTTAATCGCATACCTCAAAAAGTCGGTGATCCCGGTAAATTTTTTATCCCTTGTGCAATCCAATATATAGAGGAATGCTTCGCCTTGGCCGATCTTGGTGCTAGCATTAACTTGATGCCACTTGCAATCTTCAAGTCGCTCAATCTTCCTAATCTTACTCCTTCACTAATGTCTATCGAGTTGGCCGACCATTCCACGATTCCCGCATGTGGATTGGCGGAAGACGTTTTTGTGAAAGTGGGGAACTTCTAATATCCCGTAGACTTTATCGTTGTTGATATCCCACGGATCCTCAAGTTCCTCTCATTTTAGGTCGTTCGTTTTTAGATACGTCTATGGCTTTAATCGATGTTCATGCTAGAAAGATCACCTTACGTTTCAACGACGAGGAACTTGTTATAAACGCAACTCAAAACTCTCAAATTTCTCATGTTTATTCCGTTGCAACCATAAACCTCGTTGATATGATCGACGTGGTTTGTGAGGAATTTTCACAAGAAGTTCTAGGTTTTGGTGATGAAGAAACTAGTGGCAATCCCACTATGTTAGATCCAATTCTTGATAATTCGACACCAACCTTCACTCCATTTGAAGGTGGTGGTTTTACGTTGGAAGAATTTGATGTTCCACGTACTTGTAACGAAGACCTCGACAACGATGAGGACTTCTCGATTATCAAGGATTTTCTTAACGATTTCCCATTTCCTCCACCTGAGGAGGTTATGAGTATCAAGCCCAAATCCTCACTTGAGGAACCACTAATACTCGGCTTTTGGCTAAGTATAAAATCTTGTTGTCCCAAGTCTTTTCGAATTGACTAATGGTTAAGAGTGCGACTCAATCGTCTTTTGGTGAACAAGAGAATGGTTTGGTTTGTTTGTCTAATTTAAACTAATAGCAAGTAATTAAAGTGTCATTTAGTAAAGTAGAAGCTCTGACAAAATTAAACTAAAAGTTAATTAGGAAAATACTTAAAACTTAAAACTTTGTAAAATTTTAGAACTTAAAAACTTAGTCAAACGGAATAAAACAATTCATGTCCATCGAAATACACCAAAAACACAACCATCGGAATATGGCAATTGGAAATCCATCGGAATGTTAAACTTACTACCCATCGGAATACTGATCTCAATGCCCATCGGAATGCAACAACAAATATCCGTCGGAATGTTTTCAGATCGCAATGATTCAAATCGGAATAATGGCTATCGCAATGTTGCTATCGAAAAATGGGCAGCACTTCGTCTTAACCAAGACCTTGATCCCGTCGGAATGTGCGATCGCAATGGGCGATCGCAATCCAGATCGGAATAAGGGGGAAATGACAACCTGATCGCAAAGTAGAACCCTAATGGGTTATTGCGATCAAAATACTGAGGTCTATCGGAATGTGTAGAAGCCGTCGGAATGTGCAAAAACCCCAAGATTGCGATGGAAGGTAACTTAATCAGAAATTGGTGGAGATCCTAAAACTCAATAAGCAAATGCAATAAGCTATTATACCCGACCCTCAAACAATTCAAAAAGCTTAAATTTGATAACTTCTAAAACACAAAAGATTTCAAACATTATGAAATGACTTTTAAAATGACTAAAACCTTGGTGAAATCCGAAAATCAATAAGCCAAAACATGTAACAAGCCAATAAGCATTACGAGCTTATAACTCATACGTGAAGGAGCTTAAGTATGAACAAAGTAGATCAATCCTTTAATCACGAAATCATAAAATCATACGCATGAAGTATGCAAATCGGATCAAAGCTAAAGTAAATCAAGAAGTGTAGAATGAGATTTAGGATTAAAAGCTTAAAATGAACTTGATTAATGAAAAATAAGCAATACAAATGTTTAATCTTGAAAGATTAAGAGAAAAGATGACACTTAGTGAGAGAAAGTTTAAGACTTTCTCTCTCTAAAACTAGAAAGAAAAGGAAAAACTAAAAATAAAGACTAACTAACACCCTTCTAATGACTATTAGGAGGGTATTTATAGGGAAGGTGGAAGGAGTGCATGTGTTGCATCTTCTTTCTTGCTTTCTTCACGTCTTCTCGACTCGACTTTAATTCTTTGTCTTTTCTCGATGTCGTCTCGGGATTTGAACTTGTCTTTTAATTTTCTTCTTCTATTAGACTTAAGTTCTTCGACTTCGTTAAACTTCCGTCTTTAGACTTTTTCTTCGATAAATCTTCATAATAGGCCTTGGAAATCCGTTCTTTTTGCACTCTTGATCTTTTGACTTCGTCTTTTCCCATTTTCTTCGATAAAAGCCCGTGAAAGCCCGTGTTTTCTTCCTTTTTCATATTTTGGTCCTAAAACACAATAAAAACGCAAACCACGCATAATTCCGACTTTTACGACATAAAATACACGTTTTGGTCTTGTTATTATTGGAAATAAGTGGTAAAAGGATAAGTGTTTTCACACTTATTAAATCCCCTACACTTGACCATTGCAATGCCCTCATGCAATGCATTAATTTTAAAGCACGGTTTACATTTTCCATCATAAATAACCCACCTTGGCCTTTATTAAATACTAAACATAAAAAGATAAAAACAGGTATAGAAATTAAAAACTTACATTGGATTTTGGCTGCCATGAACGTTTAAAATCCTCAAGTTTCACGTTCCCCATACCAAGCTTAAAAACGAGATCATTGTTATTATAAGTTAGCAAACTATCACGAACTCATGTGGGCCAATTATTCGCTTAGACTCCCTTATTCCTAGGTGTATCTCTTATATTTTATTTTTGTCTTGAATGATCACGAGGATTCATTGTTTGACTTATTTCGATAGTTATTTAGGCCGAAAATAAAGTGAACGATTTAATCAATAGTTAGCTAAAGGACCAAATCTTTTAAAACTGCTTCTCGGGACCTCATAAAGTTTATATCTTGGCATAACTCGCTTCACGATTTGAGACCTTTCTCGGATCGATATTTGGCAGCGACTTCATACTTCGAATCTTGAGAGACGTTCATGAAATAATGGCCTTCTCTACATAATAGGAATTTCTTCACTTGAAGTTTTGAGAGATTCTTCATCTTTGGACCACGACTTCTTCATTTTTCTCCAATCTTTATTTTGGATTTTGATATAAAACGATCCGCCTCCTTTTAGGAATTGGGTCTATTTATCCTCATACCTTGTTAGGGTCTTTTGGATAGACTTCTCCATAATCTTTTGGGGAGTATTTGCTTTTCGTCGTGTGTCTCGATCCTTCATATTGATTTTCGATAAATGATTCTTCACATCACTTTTGGATCTTTAGAAACAAAATGTAGCCCTCATGCCTTGTTAGGGCCTTTTCGGACTCGCCAATCTTCGCATCCCGCTTCAATAAGTTATGCCTTGGCTATGAACTCTAATCCGTACCGAGCAACTTTTAAACGATCTGGGGCTAGAAGCTAAGTAACCTTTTAAATCGTACAACCTTATTTATTGCAGATAAATTTATTAACAAGCGAAGGGAGAATAGGCTTATAATTAACTCACATAAATTCACGAAAGAATACCGAACTTATAATTGACTCTATCATCTCTCGTTCTCCACAGTTTAAAATCTCAAGGAATGAGACTCGTGGATGCTTAGCCTATTAAATCAAAGTTTTGGGTTTTCGAGTCGCCTATAGGATCTTGCAAATTCTTAGACTTTTTCAAGTTTTAGAAATCGCATTTTAAAGTTCCCTTGATAAACGACTCTCTAGGATCAATTATAGGAACTTGCGAAAAGTTCTTGTTCTTAACCCGTGAGAGTTAAGACTTTCGCGTTTTATAGCTCCCTATATAAAAGCCTAGCAAAACTTGACGTAAACACGTTAAGGATACTAGCTAGAGTAAACTTAGGTAAGTAAACTCGGGTTGAGTCAAAATGTTCACGACTAAGAAAAATTTAAAACCACTTTATTGAAAATTTATTCTAGCAATGGAAAGAAACTAAACATGATAAAGGAAAATACAACTATACAACTAGGCCAAAATAGATTAAAAAATTTGAAAAATGTCGAAAAATCGAATTTTCCGGTTAAAATGAGGGCAAATTCATGGAAAAGACCACTTACTTCGATAGAAGTCCCCCTACACTTGAGATAAACATTGTCCTTAATGTTTAAGCATGTGGGAGTAAACTCCCCTACACTTATGACATTGTGCACTTTGTTTAAATCTTGCTAAGGAAAGGACAACTAAAGTGAATTCAATGTGAACATATACAATATGAAATATTGAATCACAAGAGTTTAGGATAGAACCGGGAAGTTGGGAACACGGTATCACGGTTCGTCAAAAGTCATCAAGATGGATCTTTGAAGCTTTAATCCCTGCACAACACAAGAAACAAGACAACAAACACATACGGGGCTCCCCCTACACTTATTATGAAAGCAGTAAAGGATAGATCACGGGTTGCCTCCCGAGAAGCGCTTGTTTTTGTTCACCGATTCACGAGCCTGACTCGACCCAATTTAGTTCATGGGGAACGTGGTGAGGGATGGAATCATCTCATGAGAGATGTCCTCACCAAAGTACAGCTTCAGGCGCTGGCCATTCACCTTGAAATTGGGCCCATTTGGCTGAGAAAGCTCAATGGTCCCATATGGAAAGACTTTGGCGACGGTGAATGGACCAGACCAGCGGCTCTTCAACTTGCCAGAGAAGATCTTCAATCGAGAGTCAAAAAGTAAGACTTGATCACCAACGTGGAACTCTCTGTTCTTGATTTTTGCATCATGAATGATCTTTGTCTTCTCCTTGTAGATCAGCGAGTTCTCATAAGCTTCATTCCTCAGTTCGTTGAGCTTGTTGAGTTGAATCTTGTGATGATCACCGGCTTTGTTGATGTCGAAGTTAGCCCACTTCAAGGCCCAGTGCACCTTATGTTCCAGCTCGATGGGAAGGTGGCATGCTTTTCCGTACACAAGACGATAAGGTGTACAACCGATCGGGGTCTTATAAGCAGTACGGAAAGCCCACAGAGCATCATCTAACTTATCGGCCCACGCGGCGCGATGCTCTCCCACAGTACGCTCCAAAATTCGCTTCAATCCACGGTTGGATATCTCGGCTTGCCCATTGGTTTGGGGATGATAGGCGGTGGTAAGATGGTGATTGACACCATACTTAGCCATGACTCTTGCAAATTGATCATTGCAAAAATGAGTCCCGCGGTCACTGATGATAGCACGAGGAACGCTGAATCGAGCGAAAAGCTGCTTCAAAAAGTTCACAACCACCCTCGCATCATTCGTTGGGAGAGCCTTGGCTTCAACCCATTTAGAAACGTAGTCGACGGCGTCGAGGATGTACTTGTTCCCTTTGGAGGATGGAAATGGCCCCATAAAGTCGATGCCCCATACATCAAAGATTTCACATTCCTATATGAAATTTTGAGGCATCTCATCCTTATGTGTGATCTTGCCTTGACGTTGGCAAGCATCACAATTCTTAACCATTTCGTGAGCGTCACGATAAATGGTGGGCCAATAGAATCCAGAATCAAACACTTTTTTAGCGGTGTAGTTGGGACCAAAGTGACCACCGGTGGGTCCTTTGTGGCAAGCTTGGAGAATGTCAAAAGCTGTCGGTCCGTCAACACAACGACGAATGATCAGATCAGCACATTGTTTGAATAGATAAGGTTCATCCCAAAAGTAAGTCCTAACATCATTCAAGAACTTCTTCTTTTGTTGGGATGTTAACCCTTTGATGAGAATACCACCCGCTAAGTAGTTTGCAATGTCCGCAAACCACGGGGTGTCATCGAGATTAAGATTTATAGACATTAAGGTCTCAAGGGGGAAAGAGTCATTGATCTCTTTGTTCGGATGATCCCCTTGATATGGATCCTCAACTCGACTCAAATGATCCGCGGCCAGGTTCTCAGCACCCTTCTTGTCACGAATTTCAATGTTGAATTCTTGAAGGAGTAAAACCCAGCGAAGAAGTCTTGGCTTAGAATCATGCTTAGTCATCAAATACTTCAACGCGGAATGGTCCGTGTATACGATGGTGGGGGATAAAACAAGATAGGGGCGAAAATTTTCAAAAGCATAGACAACAGCTAAAAGCTCTTTTTCGGTTGTCGTATAATGCAATTGAGCCCCCGTCATTGTTTTGCTAGCATAGTAGATTGGTTGGAAGTGTTTATTCACTCTTTGGCCCAAACCGCACCAATAGCGAAGTCGCTAGCATCGCACATCAATTCAAAAGGCAGCTCCCAATTAGGGGTAACCAAGAATGATGCCTTAGTTAGCTTATCCTTAAGAAGATTGAAGGCTTCGATACACTCTTTAGAAAAGATAAAAGGAGTATCTTTTTCCAAGAGGTGGGTCATCGGGCGAGCGATTTTAGAGAAATCCTGAATGAATCGACGATAGAAGCCTGCATGACCCAGAAAACTTCGCACACCCTTCACGGTTGAAGGAGGAGGTAATTTAGCTATGACATCTACTTTAGCACGGTCGACTTCAAGACCGGCTTTAGAGATTTTGTGTCCTAGCACAATGCCTTCTTTTACCATAAAATGGCATTTTTCCCAATTCAGAACAAGGCGAGTGTCTTCGCACCGCTTAAGCATACGTTCTAAATTGGCAAGGCAAGAAGAGGCGGAATCCCCGAAGACCGAGAAATCATCCATGAAGACTTCCATGGTTTGCTCAACCATGTCATGGAAGATAGCCAACATGCACCTTTGGAAAGTCCCGGGGGTATTGCATAAGCCAAAAGGCATTCGTTTGTAAGCAAATGTGCCATAAGGACAAGTGAATGTTGTCTTCTCTTGATCTTGGGGATCGATGGGTATTTGGAAATAACCCGAGAAACCATCAAGAAAGCAGTAATATTCATTACCCGCTAAACGTTCAAGCATTTGGTCCATAAAAGGAAGAGGGAAATGATCCTTTCTCGTGGCATCATTGAGTTTGCGGTAGTCTATACAAACTCTCCACCCAGTAACGAGACGGGTAGGAATCAACTCGATGTTTTGATTTGGCACAACGGTAATTCCGCCTTTCTTAGGCACACAATGGACTGGACTAACCCATGGTGAATCCGAAATAGGGTAAATCATACCCGCATCAAGAAGTTTGATAACCTCTTTTTTGATGACTTCATGGATTTTAGGATTCACCATTCGTTGGCTTTGAATTGTGGGCTTAAAGTCGTCCTCCATGAGAATTTTATGTGTGCAAAAGTGAGGATCAATTCCACGGATGTCGGAGATTTTCCAAGCGATAGCTCTTTTATGCTTCTTCAATACGGCGATGAGTCTGGCTTTTTCTTTTTCTTTCAGGTCCTTCGCGATGATGACCGGTAACTTCTCGTTGTCTTCAAGGAAAACGTACTCAAGATGAGGAGGTAAGTCCTTAAGCTCAAGAGTGGGAGGATCCTCAATATATGGTGAAACTAACGATGGATTGATAGGTGTGTAAACACCCATCTTTTCTACCACTTAATTACAATAAAAACCGGACCAAAACGTGTATTTTATGTCTTTTGTGTCGGAATTATGCGTGGTTTGTGTTTTTGTTATGTTTTAGGACGAAAAGGTGAAAAGTGGAGAAAACACGGGAATTCACGGGCATTTACGGACTTTTATTGAAGAAAAGGATGAAAGACGATGTCAAGGAGTCAAGAGAGGATAAAGAACGGAAGTCCAAGACCAATTCTGAAGATTTATCGAAGATAAAGTCAAAAGACGGAAGTTTACTTAAAGCCGAGGAACTCAAGTCTTATTTATCGAAGAATTAAAAGACGAGTCCAAAGAAATCCCGAGCCAAAAGTCATCACATTCCAAGATTAACAAAAAGATTAAGAAGGAAGGACTTGATGGTGCAATTAACAAGAAAGGAAGGAGGGAGGAAGCTTCCCCTAACCACTCCCTAATCACCTATATAAACCCCTCTTATTCATTCATTTAGTTCTTGTTGACTAATCGTGACAATTAGTTCTTCCATCTTTATTTTATGCACATTTAATTACTTGCACATTTTATTACTTGTCTTGCACTTTTAATTACCTTTAATTTTCAAGTAAGTGTTTCTTAAATTTCTTGCACCTTTACTTCATCTTGTTGATCTAATCTTCTTCTACCTTTCTTTGATTTACACGTTTTTATCTTGTTGATTTGTTAAAGATTTGATTTTTAAGCTTTTAATTGTTTTAAACTTCTTATTTTCATAGCTTATTTGATTTATTTTCAAGTTTATATAGTTTTTATAAAAGTTATTTTTATATAAAAGTTGTTTTTCTTAAAGTTTATCTTTTTCGTATCTTAAAAGTTTTCAACTTTCAGTTTTATAGCTTATTTTTACACGGTTTTAGCTAGGATTTTAGTCTTGTGCTTATTAGAACAATAGCTTATTTACTTAGCTTAATTTCCATCCAAGTCTTCGTATTCCGACCGTGACAATCGGAAGGAGGGTATACATTCCGATCGGTTCCGATCTGAAATGGGTTTTGCTTTCCGATCGTGTGGACTTGGTATTCCGATTGGGGCAAAGTGAGGTTATTCCGATTGGTGTGTGGGTGACAAACATTCCGATTGGTTCCCTTGGCATTCCGATTGAGGTGCAACTTGGTTATTCCGATCGTAACAGGTGACAGATATTCCGATTGGTGTTCCAATAAGCATTCCGACCGAGCACCCAGCTATATTCCGATCGGGTAGGTTGAATATTCCGATCGGTGGTGTTTTTGGGAATTCCGATTGGTTCCTTTTGACATTCCGATTGGGACAATCGGAATTTATTCCGATTGGAGGGTACTTTTCTCTTAATTTGACTTGTTTAATTTTTAGCTTAAGTTTTCAATACTTAACTAATTTACTTTCCGTCACATTTTTAAATATTGCACACTTTCTTTTAATTAGACTTAGATTTATTTTCTCGCACTTTAATTTAACGCCACTTTACTTTCAACGACATTTACTTTTAAGCCTTTGCACATTTAAATTTAAAACCAACCAAAAATATTCTTTTTCACCAAAATAAAACTGAGTCACATAGAAAACCTAGATCAATTCGATTAGACACACATCAACGAACTTTAACTTAATTTTCTTACGGGGTGTCAAAAACATTTGTATCAAATGGCGCCGCTGTCGGCTCTTTTCGTAAAGATCAACAGTTTTTTGTGAGAGACACGTTGCTTTTTGGGATCCGTTCACTTGTGAACGTTATTTTTCTTGCATAAAAATTTCAAAAATCATAAAAAATTAAAAACAATTCATAAAAACCATAAAAATTAAAAATTTCAAAAATCCAAAAAGATTTTATCTTTATTGTGTATATATATTGTCTTTGTGTTTGGTTTTGTTTTCTTTTGCATTTTCAGGTGTATGCGTACTAGATCTTCTAATTATCAAGAGCCCGAGCCTCAAGAAGATTTAGATATGGCAGGTGTTAACAACAATAATCAACTACCGCACCTCAACAATAATAATAATAACAACAATGCTCCCCCACAGCCCGATCTTCGGACCATGGAGGAACTTTGTCAACCAACAATGTTTGGACGAGGAGGACCGATTGCGCCGATGCAAATCAACGCTCCTGAGTTTTCGTTGAAGCACCACATGATTCAGCAAGTTCAAACAAACCCATTTAGAGGATTGCCTGATGATGATGCCAACAAACACCTCGACAAGTTCATTACAATCACCCAGAGCATGAAGTTGGCTGGTGCCACAATGGATGAACTTCGCCTACAACTCTTTCCACATACTTTATTACATCATGCCGAGAAATGGTTTGATCGTCTCCCGAAGAATTCTATTCACACTTGGGATAACATGACTCAACGCTTTCTTTCGCGCTACTTTCCACCATCCATGGTCACAAGCCTTCGCAATCAGATCAGCGGTTTCATGCAAGACCCCGATGAATCTCTTTTCGATGCTTGGGAGAGATATAATGTCTTGATCGATCGATGTCCAAACCACAATATGCTTCCGGTCACTTTGATCGATACTTTCTACAACGGATTGACTTTTCGAGATCGTGATACGATCAATGCAGCCGCCGGTGGCACATTCATGAAAAGGAGACCCGAGGAGTGTAGAGAGTTAATTGAGAACATGACTACTCACCACAAAAACTGGGATTCCTCTGCATCTTCAAGGAACAACCCGAGAGTCAATGTTTCTTCAACCTCAGCAAACCCTGAGATGACCGAACTCACCCGCATGATGACTGAAATGAGCAAAAGTATTACGCTTCTTGCTTCAAACCAACAACAACAACAAGTTAAAGCAGTTGCTAATCCTTGTGAGACATGCGGCGGTCCTCACTCATACACCGATTGTCCTTCGACACAAGGAAATCCGGAAAATGTGTATGCAGCTTATGGAAATTATTCACCGGAAAATTACCAACCTAGACAACAAGGGGATAGAAATCTGCTGAGTTACCGTTCCAACAACTACCTTTCACCTGGTTTTTCCCCTCAAAACCAAAACCCCGCCAACAACTACACTAGAAGCAACCAAATCCCACCAAGAGCTTCTAATCCTTATCACCCACCCGCCCAACAAACCCCACCCAGTAATCCGGATGTTGAGGCAATCATGAGAACCCAAGGTGAGCAAATCAAGAATCTGCAGAGCCAAATTATCAATCTTAAAGGGGATATCACAAAGCAAGGAAATGAGATAAGATCCGAGCTTCGAAATGATATTCAATCCTCCTTCAGCAATCAAACCAATGATTTGAAGAATATGCTTGCTAGTTTCTTGCCCCCTGCTCAACCTTCTTCTTCAAGTTCTCTACCTTCAAACACCGTCACCAATCCGCGAGCCAATGTGAGTGCTATTACTACTCGTAGTGGAGTCACCATCGTAGGACCACCAATCCCACCACCATCATCTACACCTCCTCCACCACCATGTATCCCTACTCCTCCTACACCTAGTAATAGTGCACCATTACCGTCTCCGCCTCGACGTGATGAAGTTCCCACCAATGATCCTTCAACATCTCAACCTTTACCTACACCTGCACCTTCACCACCCAAACCTAATATCCCTTATCCTTCTCGCTTGGGCAAGAACAAAATGCTAAACAAGGAGGACGCTCAAGTGACTAGCTATATCAAGATGATTTCTCAAATGAATTTTAACATTAGCTTTCTTGAAGCACTTGTCCACATGCCCAAATTTGTTAAAGCATTTAAGGAATTGCTTAACAAGAAGGAGAAGCTGATTGAACTCGCCAACACACGCTTAAATGAAAACTGCTCTGCAGTTATTCTTAAAGAACTTCCGGAAAAACTTGGAGATCCCGGTCGTTTCGTGTTGCCTTGCGTGTTCAACAAAACTGAAGAATTTACTGCCCTTGCTGATCTCGGGGCTAGTATTAATCTTATGCCATTGAGTGTTTGGAAAACACTATCATTACCCGACCTCACTCCAACAAAGATGACTCTTGAACTTGCAAATCGCACTCTCGCTTACCCCGTTGGTATAGCCGAAGACGTGTTTATCAAAGTTGGCACATTTACTTTCCCGGTCGATTTTGTTGTCGTTGATTATGAAATGGACCCTCGTATTCCTTTAATACTTGGTCGGCCATTCTTGAGAACCGGACGTGCTTTAGTCGATGTGGCCGAAGGTGAGTTAATCTTACGAGTCGGGGATGATGCAAAAGTTTTCAAAATGGGGAAGCTTACTAGTTTAACTTTTGGAGGCCGAGAATCAGTGAATATGATTAATGTGCTAGATGACTTTACCGTCTACGACAATCCTCTATTCGACTCTTGCATCGATAATCCACTTTTTCATGATGATGTGGATGATTCTCTCCCTACTTTGGACGCTTCTCCCATTTATGATTCATCACCGGTCTTTGACGCTTATGATGATGATGATTCTAGCTCAGATTCGGATGATTTTGAGTGTACTTCTGAGTATCCCGAGCTGCCCACTTTCGATGATTTTGATGAGGCTGATACTCTCTCGAGCGATTCTTCACATGATGAAGATCCTCCGTCATCACTCGATCCTACTCTGGACGATTATTCATTTGAGGAAGATTTCTCTGAATTTCTCAACACATACTTCCCTCATGAGAGTGATGCTCCTCCTTTTGACTTTGAAGATTATCGCCTTGATCCTACTTTGGATTTGAAGAGCATTTTGTCAAAGGAGAAGAAACCGGTTGACACCGAAATCCGTTGCACGTATGATTTAACACCTCTTTGTCCCACTTCTGAGGACGAGGTTGTGCTTCTTTGCGGATCTTCTTCACACTCGGCTAAGCCGGAGTGCTATTTTCCCCTGAAGGAAAAGGTGTTCGATCCCGGTATTGAAGTCTTTAAGCCATCTCAGTATCCACCTGATGAAATAAAAGGAAAAATCTTTGGAACCATTGAAGACATGCTTACACCTCTTCCTACTTGCTTCCACCGTTCTTCATCACTGCTTAAGGGAACCTTGCCACTTCTCTTTTGGCTTGCCTTGTTCACCTTAAGCTCTTGCTTATTGATGGATGAAAACTATGTCTTTGATCCTAGTGGATTTGTTTCATGCTACTTCCGTTGATGATCAAGGTCGAGTCAGGCTCACGACTCGGTTAACAAAAAACCAAGCGCTTCCTGGGAGGCAACCCATGCATCTATCTTTCCGCTTTCTTTATCATTAGTGTAAGGAGGGACCCTTTGGATTGCTATTTCCTCTCCTCACTTCTTAATCAGGGATTCGAGCTTCAATGATCCACTCTTGATGATTCTTGGCGACCCGTGATTCCGTGTTCTACTTCTTCCCGGTTCTATCCTAAACTCTTTTCGATTCACTATTTTATATTTTCTCAATATTAAAATAGGAATCCCTTTAGTTGTCTTTTCCTTAGCAAGAGTTAAACAACGTGCAAAATGTCCTAAGTGTAGGGGAGCTTACTCCCACATGCTTACACATTGAGGACAATGTTTATCTTAAGTGTAGGGGGGACTTCTATCGAAGTTAAGTGGCCTTTTCCTTGTTTTTGTCCTCATTTTAACCGGAAAATCAATTTTTCGACATTTTTCAAAATTTTTGATCTATTTTGGCCTATTAGTTTTTCCCTTTGTATAGTTAATTTCTTCCCTCATTAGAATAAGTGGTTTTAATTTTCAAACGTTGTGAATCTTTTGACTCAATCCGAGTTTACTCTAGCTAGTATCCTTAACGTGTTTAAGTCAAGTTTTGCTAGGCTTTTATATAGGGAGCTATAAAACGCGAAAGTCTTAACTCTCACGGGTTAAGAACAAGAACTTTTCGCAAGTTCCTATAATTGATCCTAGAGAGTCGTTTATCAAGGGAACTTTAAAATGCGATTTCTAAACTTGAAAGAGTCTAAGAATTTGCAAGATCCTATAGGCGACTCGAAAACCCAAAACTTTGATTTAATAGGCTAAGTATCCACGAGTCTCATTACTTGAGATTTTAAACTGTGGAGAACGAGAGATGATAGAGCCAATTATAAGTCCGGTATTCTTTCGTGAATTTATGTGAGTTAATTATAAGCCTATTCTCCCATCGCTTGCTAATAAATTTATCTGCTAATAAATAAGGTTGTACGATTTGAAAAGTTACTTAGCTTCTAGCCCCAGATCGTTTAAAAGTTGCTCGGTAATGACGAGAGTTCATAGCCAAGGCATAACTTATGAAGCGGGGCGCGAAGACTGGCGAGTCCGAAAAGGCCCTAACAAGGCATGAGGGCTATGTTTTGTTGCTAAAGATCCAAAAGTGATGTGAAGAATCATTTATCGAAAATCAATATGAAGGATCGAGACACACGACGAAAAGCAAAAACTCCCAAAAAGTCATGGAGAAGTGTATCCGAAAAGACCCTAACAAGGTATGAGGATAAATAGATCCAAGTCAATAAAGGAGGCGGATCGTTGTATATCAAAATCCAAAATAAAGATTGGAGAAAAATGAAGAAGTCGTGGTCCATATATGAAGAATCTCTCAAAAATTCCAAGTGAAGAAATTCCAATTATGAAGAGAAGACCATTATTTCATGAACGTCTCTCAAGATTTGAAGTATGAAGTCGCTGCCAAATATCGGCCCGAGAAAGGTCTCAAATCGCGAACCAAGTTATGCCAAGATATGAACTTTCTGATATCCCGAGAAGCAGTTTTAAAAGATTTGGTCCTTTAGCTAACTATTGATTAAATCGTGCACTTTATTTTCAGACTAAATAATTATCGAAATAAGTCAAACAATGCATCTTCGTGATCATTCAAGACAAATAATAAAATATAAGAGATACCCATAGGAATAAGGGAGTCTAAGTGAATAATTGGCCCACATGAGTTCGTGTTAGTCTACTAACTTATAATAACAATGATCTCGTTTTTAAGCTTGGTTTGGAGAAAGTGAAAAGTTGAGGATGATGATTATTCATGACATTTTCAAAACCCAAGGTATGCTTTTAATTTCTTTGCTTTGCATTTTTATAATTTTCTATCTCTTTAATAAAGGCCAATATGGATTGATTATGATGAAAAGTGTAAACATGCTTTGTAACTAATGCATTGCATGAGGACATTGCAATGGTCAAGTGTAGGGGATTTGATAGGTGTGTAAACACCCATCTTTTCTACCACTTAATTACAATAAAAACCGGACCAAAACGTGTATTTAATGTCTTTTGTGTCGGAATTATGCGTGGTTTGTGTTTTTGTTATGTTTTAGGACGAAAAGGTGAAAAGTGGAGAAAACACGGGAATTCACGGGCATTTACGGACTTTTATTGAAGAAAAGGATGAAAGACGATGTCAAGGAGTCAAGAGAGGATAAAGAACGGAAGTCCAAGACCAATTCTGAAGATTTATCGAAGATAAAGTCAAAAGACGGAAGTTTACTTAAAGCCGAGGAACTCAAGTCTTATTTATCGAAGAATTAAAAGACGAGTCCAAAGAAATCCCGAGCCAAAAGTCATCACATTCCAAGATTAACAAAAAGATTAAGAAGGAAGGACTTGATGGTGCAATTAACAAGAAAGGAATGAGGGAGGAAGCTTCCCCTAACCACTCCCTAATCACCTATATAAACCCCTCTTATTCATTCATTTAGTTCTTGTTGACTAATCGTGACAATTAGTTCTTCCATCTTTATTTTATGCACATTTAATTACTTGCACATTTTATTACTTGTCTTGCACTTTTAATTACCTTTAATTTTCAAGTAAGTGTTTCTTAAATTTCTTGCACCTTTACTTCATCTTGTTGATCTAATCTTCTTCTACCTTTCTTTGATTTACACGTTTTTATCTTGTTGATTTGTTAAAGATTTGATTTTTAAGCTTTTAATTGTTTTAAACTTCTTATTTTCATAGCTTATTTGATTTATTTTCAAGTTTATATAGTTTTTATAAAAGTTATTTTTATATAAAAGTTGTTTTTCTTAAAGTTTATCTTTTTCGTATCTTAAAAGTTTTCAACTTTCAGTTTTATAGCTTATTTTTACACGGTTTTAGCTAGGATTTTAGTCTTGTGCTTATTAGAACAATAGCTTATTTACTTAGCTTAATTTCCATCCAAGTCTTCGTATTCCGACCGTGACAATCGGAAGGAGGGTATACATTCCGATCGGTTCCGATCTGAAAAGGGTTTTGCTTTCCGATCGTGTGGACTTGGTATTCCGATTGGGGCAAAGTGAGGTTATTCCGATTGGTGTGTGGGTGACAAACATTCCGATTGGTTCCCTTGGCATTCCGATTGAGGTGCAACTTGGTTATTCCGATCGTAACAGGTGACAGATATTCCGATTGGTGTTCCAATAAGCATTCCGACCGAGCACCCAGCTATATTCCGATCGGGTAGGTTGAATATTCCGATCGGTGGTGTTTTTGGGAATTCCGATTGGTTCCTTTTGACATTCCGATTGGGACAATCGGAATTTATTCCGATTGGAGGGTACTTTTCTCTTAATTTGACTTGTTTAATTTTTAGCTTAAGTTTTCAATACTTAACTAATTTACTTTCCGTCACATTTTTAAATATTGCACACTTTCTTTTAATTAGACTTAGATTTATTTTCTCGCACTTTAATTTAACGCCACTTTACTTTCAACGACATTTACTTTTAAGCCTTTGCACATTTAAATTTAAAACCAACCAAAAATATTCTTTTTCACCAAAATAAAACTGAGTCACATAGAAAACCTAGATCAATTCGATTAGACACACATCAACGAACTTTAACTTAATTTTCTTACGGGGTGTCAAAAACTTTGTATCATGGATCATCATTAGTCACCTCTTTAGGAGAAAGAGGAGGAAACGGGTCCTCATTGAGAAGTCTCTCAATTGTACGAATGTCTTCATCCCAATCGGTGGACAAATTATCATACTTAATATCAAGAGGACCCAAGCTCGCTTCGAAATCATCCAAGTCACTTTCTCCAAAAGGAGTCAATGCCGGAGCAATTGAGGCAACGGTCTCAACATTGGGTAGAGAAGAAAGAGTACTTTTGCAAGCATCATGAAAATGTTCTTCACAAGCCTCATCGAGAACATCAATAGCATTAACACTCTCATATGAATAAGGTTGCTTAGAAATCTTACCCATGTTGAAGACAATTTTATCGTCACCAACTCTCATGATTATTTCGCCCGCGGCTACATCAATGAGAGTGAGACCGGTCCTCAGGAATGGACGTCCAACGATTAATGGAACACGAGGGTCCATCTCGTAGTCAACAACAACAAAATCCACCGGGAAGGTGAATTTGTCAACGCCAACAAAGACATCTTCGGCTATCCCCACTGGATAAGCAACCGTACGGTTGGCTAATTCCAAAGTCATTTTGGTGGGGACTAGCTCGGGGAGAGATAATTGCTTCCAAACACTGAAAGGCATTAAGTTTATACTGGCACCTAGATCGGCTAGGGCCATGCAATTCTCTACTCCCGGGAAGTTGCAAGGAATCAAGAAACGACCCGGATCACCAAGTTTGGTGGGTAATTTCCTTAAGAGCACTGCGGAGCAGTTCTCATTAAGTTGGTTCTAAGCAATGTCAAGAAGCTTTTCCTTATCACTTAGAAGATCTTTAAACATCTTAGCGTATTTGGGCATGTGAGCGAGAGCCTCGGCAAAGGAGATGTTAAAATTCAATTGTTTAAACATTTTTAGAAAGTTTGAAACATGAATATCATCCTTGCTCTTTTGCTTCTCTTTCCTCAACCTTGAAGGATAAGGTATATTGGATGAAGAAGAAGGCTTAAGGGGAGTAGGATCACTCACAACCACGGGTGGTGGGGAAATGGGGATAGAAGGTGAAGGAGGTGAGGAAAGTTGCTCTTTTTCCTTGTTCACAATCACGGGTGGAGGTGTAGGAAGCTCGGGTTCCATATACCCTTTTCCACTACGAGTGGTGATTGCTTTCATCTCCCCTCTTGGATTCGCAACGGTGTTACTCGGAAGAGTACCCGAAGAAGAGGGTTGATTACCTTGGATGAGCGAACCAATCATATCACGAAGGTTAACCGCTTGAGTATTGAAAGAGTCTCTCATGTTTGCATGAATTTCATTGTTGTGTTTTGCCATGTCATTCCTTAGCTCGGCTTGAATATCGTTCCCTTGTTTTGCTATTTCTCCCTTCAAGTTGCGGACTTGACTCTGAAGATTCGTCACCATCTCCTGATTAGTCTTCATGAATGTCTCGACGTCTGGACTCACTGCCATCGGTTGATTGAGAGGTGGAGCTTGGTAGGCTTGAGAATTTCCTTGAGTTGGGTATGGGTTTCTTTGGGATTGATATTGATTGTTAGCACGAGGTTGGGATTGGTTGTGTCGGTTATAGCTTTGTTGTTGGTTTTGGTTTGCAGGAGGGAAACCAGGTGGAGCAAGATAATTGTTGGAACGATAACTTAGCAGGCTACGGTCTCCTTGAGGGCGGGCTTGATAGCCTCCCGTGGGATAAGTACCATAAGCTGCGTTAACATTTTCAGAAAAATTGCCTTGGGTAGAAGGACAATCATTATAAGAATGAGGACCACCACATGTGTCACAAGAAATAGCAACGGCTTTAGCTTGTTGAAAGTGGTTTGTGGCCATGGCCATGAAACTCTTGTTCATCTCAGCGAGTTGTCGAGAAATTTCAGTCATCTCAGGATTGGAAGTAGTAGAAGAAACATTGACTCTCGAGTTAGATCTTGAGGATGCGGATGAATCCCAATTCTTGTGGTGAGTAGTCATGTTTTCAATCAACTCTCGACACTCCTCCGGTCTCCTTTTCATAAAAGTACCACCGGCGGCGGCATTGATCGTGTCACGATCACGAAAAGTGAGACCATTTTAGAAGGTGTCAATAAGAGTGACGGGGAGAATATTTTGATTTGGACAGCGGTCAATCAAATCATTGTATCGTTCCCAAGCATCGAAGAGAGATTCATCATTGTCTTGCATGAATCCACTGATTTGGTTACGAAGGCTAGTGACCATGGATGGTGGGAAGTAGCGCGACAAAAAGCGTTGAGTCATGTCATTCCACGTATGAATAGAATTCTTCAGGAGACGGTCAACCTATTTTTCGGCATGGTGAGAAAGCGAGTGGGGAAAAAGTTGAAGGCGAAGGTCATCCATAGAAACACCGGGGTACTTCATGCTTTGGGTAATGGTAATGAATTTGTCGAGGTGTTTGTTGGCATCATCATCCGGAATTCCACGAAATGGGTTAGTTTGCACTTGCTGGATCATGTGATGCTTCAACGAAAACTCCTGAGCCGTGACGTGCATTGGCGCAATCGGGCCTCCGCGTCCGTTCATGGTAGGTTGACACAATTCCTCCATTGTCCGTAAATCAGGTAGGAGGACATTGTTGTTGTTGTTGTTGTTCAGATTGGGTAGAGGTGGGTTGTTATTGTTGTTATTAACACCAGCCATATCTAAATCTTCACGAGTCTCGGGCTCAGAATAGTTCGAAGATCTAGTACGCATACACCTGCAGAAGAAAAATATACACAGAGAATATCTATATAATTTTTTTTGGTGCAAAACCTTTTGGAAAAGAATTGCTTTTTATGATTTTTTAAATGTTTTTGTATTTTTGAAGAGTTTTATATTTTTTAGGATTTTTGAAAATTTTAAAGCAAGGAAAATAACGTTCAAAGAACGGATCCCCAAATTCAATACGTCTCTCACTAGAAACCGTTAATCTTAACGAAAAGAGCCGGCAGCGACGCCATTTAATACTCGGCTTTTGGCTAAGTATAAAATCTTGTTGTCCCAAGTCTTTTCGAATTGACTAATGGTTAAGAGTGCGACTCAATCGTCTTTTGGTGAACAAGAGAATGGTTTGGTTTGTTTGTCTAATTTAAACTAGTAGCAAGTAATTAAAGTGTCGTTTAGTAAAGTAGAAGCTCTGACAAAATTAAACTAAAAGTTAATTAGGAAAATACTTAAAACTTAAAACTTTGTAAAATTTTAGAACTTAAAAACTTAGTCAAACGGAATAAAACAATTCATGTCCATCGGAATACACCAAAATCACAACCATCGGAATATGGCAATTGGAAATCCATCGGAATGTTAAACTTACTACCCATCGGAATACCGATCTCAATACCCATCGGAATGCAACAACAAAATATCCGTCGGAATGTTTTCAGATCGCAATGATTCAGATCGGAATAATGGCTATCGCAATGTTGCTATCGAAAAATGGGCAGCACTTCGTCTTAACCAAGACCTTGATCCCGTCGGAATGTGCGATCGCAATGGGCGATCGCAATCCAGATCAGAATAAGGGGGAAATGACAACCTGATCGCAAAGTAGAACCCTAATGGGTTATTGCGATCAAAATACTGAGGTCTATCGGAATGTGTAGAAGCCGTCGGAATGTGCAAAAACCCCCAAGATTGCGATGGAAGGTAACTTAATCCGAAATTGGTGGAGATCCTAAAACTCAATAAGCAAATGCAATAAGCTATTATACCCGACCCTCAAACAATTCAAAAAGCTTAAATTTGATAACTTCTAAAACACAAAAGATTTCAAACTTTATGAAAATGACTTTTAAAATGACTAAAACCTTGGTGAAATCCGAAAATCAATAAGCCAAAACATGTAACAAGCCAATAAGCATTACGAGCTTATAACTCATACGTGAAGAAGCTTAAGTATGAACAAAGTAGATCAATCCTTTAATCACGAAATCATAAAATCATACGCATGAAGTATGCAAATTGGATCAAAGCTAAAGTAAATCAAGAAGTGTAGAATGAGATTTAGGATTAAAAGCTTAAAATGAACTTGATTAATGAAAAATAAGCAATACAAATGTTTAATCTTGAAAGATTAAGAGAAAAGATGACACTTAGTGAGAGAAAGTTTAAGACTTTCTCTCTCTAAAACTAGAAAGAAAAGGAAAAACTAAAAATAAAAGACTAACTAACACCCTCCTAATGACTATTAGGAGGGTATTTATAGGGAAGGTGGAAGGAGTGCATGTGTTGCATCTTCTTTCTTGCTTTCTTCACGTCTTCTCGACTCGACTTTAATTCTTTGTCTTTTCTCGATGTCATCTCGGGATTTGAACTTGTCTTTTAATTTTCTTCTTCTATTAGACTTAAGTTCTTCGACTTCGTTAAACTTCCGTCTTTAGACTTTTTCTTCGATAAATCTTCAGAATAGGCCTTGGACTTCCGTTCTTTTTGCACTCTTGATCTTTTGACTTCGTCTTTTCCCGTTTTCTTCGATAAAAGCCCGTGAAAGCCCGTGTTTTCTTCCTTTTTCATATTTTGGTCCTAAAACACAATAAAAATGCAAACCACGCATAATTCCGACTTTTACGACATAAAATACACGTTTGGTCTTGTTATTATTGGAAATAAGTGGTAAAAGGATAAGTGTTTTCACACTTATTAACCACCTATCCTCGAGTTGAAAGATTTACCTCCTCATCTCGAATATGTCTATTTGGAGGAGGGCGACAAGTTGCCGGTTATTATTGCGAAAGAACTTTCGAATGATGAAAAAATCGCACGTGTCGATGTTCTAAAGGATCACAAAGGGGCAATTGCGTGGAAGTTATCCGACATTAAGGGAATCGGTCCCAAGTTTTGTACCCACTAAATCTTAATGGAGGAGGATTACAAGCCCGCAATCCAATGTCAAAGAAGGGTGAACCCCAAAATTCACGACGTCATCAAAAAGGAAGTCCTTAAACTCCTTGACGCGGGAATGATTTACCCTATTTTCGATAGCCCTTGGGTGAGTCCTATCCATTGTGTCCCTAAAAATGGAGGAATGACCGTTGTGCCAAACGATGCCAACGAGTTAATTCCCACTAGACTCGTGACCGGATGGAGAGTGTGCATTGACTATCGTAAGTTGAATGAAGCCACTCGAAAAGACCATTTTCCCTTGCCCTTCATGGACCAAATGTTGGAGCGTCTTGCGGGAAACGATTTCTATTGCTTTTTAGATGGTTTTTCCGGTTACTTCCAAATTCCCATCGATCCTCGTGATCAAGAAAAAACTACGTTTACGTGCCCATATGGAACGTTTGCCTATCGTAGAATGCCATTCGGACTTTGCAATGCACCGGGAACCGTTCAAAGGTGCATGATGGCTATTTTTCATGACATGATCGAGAAGACGATGGAAGTATTCATGGATGACTTTTCCGTGTTTGGTAATTCGTTCACTTCGTGTTTGTCGAATCTTGAGAGAATGTTGAAACGTTGTGAGGAAACCAACCTTGTGCTCAATTGGGAAAAGTGTCATTTTATGGTTAAGAGTGGAATCGTCTTAGGGCACAAGGTCTCGAAAGCGGGGATTGAGGTAGATCAAGCTAAGGTAGACGTCATCGCCAAATTACCTCATCCCAAAACCGTTAAGGGAGTTAGGAGTTTCCTAGGCCACGCGGGCTTTTATCGTCGATCCATCAAGGATTTTTCAAAGATCTCTCGACCCATTACACATCTTCTTGAAAAAGAGGCACGTTTTGTCTTTGACGAAGATTGTGTACGAGCCTTTGAAATCCTTAAGAGGAAACTTACCGAAGCTCCCATTCTTGTTGCTCCCAATTGGAACATCCCCTTTGAGCTCATGTGTGATGCTAGTGATTACGATATTGGGGCCGTATTGGGGCAACGTCATGAAAAGCACTTCTTGCCCATTCACTATGCTAGCAAGACGATGACCGAGGCTCAATTAAAATACACTACAACGGAGAAGGAGTTCCTTGCCGTGGTGTATGCATTTGAGAAATTCTTACCTTATCTCGTCTTGACGAAATGCATAGTGTATACGGATCATTCGGCTATCAAGTATCTCATGGCTAAACAAGATGCAAAGCCGAGATTACTTCGTTGGATTCTCCTCCTTCAAGAATTTGATCACAAAATTGTTGACAAAAAAGGAGCCGAGAATCTAGCGGCTGATCATCTTTCTCATTTGGAAGATCCTCACCAAAGTGTTTACGAGCCCAAGGAAATCACCGAAACATTTCCGCTCGAGACACTCGGTGTAGTAAATTCCAAGCTTGATTCTTCCACCCCATGGTTTGCGGACTTTGCAAATTACCATGCGGGTAACTTCATCATTAAGGGTATGACGACTAAAGAAAAACAAAAATTCTTTCGTGACGTCAAGTTCTACTTTTGGAATGACCCTTACTTGTTTCGAACTTGTGCGGATCAAATCATCCGACGTTGTGTATTTGGCACCGAAGCTTCTAACATCCTTAGAGCTTGCCATGAGGGACCCACGGGTGGTCACCACGGTGCTAATCTCACGGCTAAGAAGGTGTTTGATGCCGGCTTCTTTTGGCCTACTATTTACCGAGATGCACAAGATCTTGTGAAGTCTTGTGACTCATGCCAACGACAAGGAAAGGCCTCACAAAAAGATGAAATGCCACAAAACATCATCCAAGTGTGTGAGATCTTTGACGTTTGGGGTATAGACTTTATGGGGTCGTTCCCATCATCTCGTGGTAATAAGTACATCCTCGTTGCGGTTGACTACCTATCTAAGTGGGTGGAAGCTAACGATTTGTCCACCAATGATGCTCGTGTGGTAGTCAAGTTTTTGAAAAGCTTGTTTTCTCGGTTTGGAACCCCTCGTGTGATCATAAGCGATCGTGGAACCCATTTTTGTAACGACCAATTCGAAAGGGTCCTAAGGAAATATGGGGTTACACATCGGCTTTCTACGGCTTATCACCCACAAACGAGTGGGCAAGTCGAGGTTTCAAACCGAGCGTTGAAGAGGATCTTGGAGAGATCCGTTGGAGAAAACCGACAATCTTGGTCGGATAAGTTGGACGATGCTTTATGGGCCTTTAGGACCGCTCATAAGACGCCCATTGGGTGCACTCCCTATAAGCTTGTGTATGGGAAGAATTGTCATTTGCCAATCGAATTGGAACACAAGGCTTATTGGGCCCTAAAGCATTGTAATGATGATATGGAGACCGCGGGAAAACACCAGAAAATGCAGTTAAATGAATTAGATGAATTAAGGGACATTGCTTATGAAAATTCATTGATTTATAAAGAAAAAACTAAAAAGTTGCATGATTTTAAAATTAAAAATCGGGTTTTTAACATTGGGGATCAAGTTTTGCTTTTTAATTCTCGCTTGAAAATCTTTTCCGGTAAGTTGAAATCCCGTTGGTCCGGTCCATTCACCGTGACTCAAGTATTTCCATATGGGACCATCGAGCTAGCTCAAAATGATGGCCCCAATTTCAAGGTGAATGGACATAGGTTGAAGCATTACTTTGGCGGGGAAGTTCCATCCTTGAACTACCTCGACCAAGTCACCTTCCCCAATGATAATTAGTATTGAGGGGATCGAGTCGAGCTCATGACTCGGTAATCAAAAACGAGGTGCCTCGTGGGGGAGTCCCATGCTTATCCTATGTACATATTATCGCTTTCTAATGTAGTTAACGTGTGGGGATTTGTGCCCTTCCAACCTTTGTTCTGTGGTTGTTTGTGAATTGTGGACTTTAGATGATCATGATCTTCACGATTGGAGCCTCTCGTGTTCGTTTTATGGGAGCACTCGATCGTTTGCTTTGAAGACTTTCTCAATATCCATGATATATCCTTTTGATGTTCTAACCTTAGGTTTATAGCACACTTCATAAACGGCTTTAAATTTAACGGTTACACCCTTTCCATGCTAGAGTAGGCATTCGACTACGTCTCTAGTATGGGGGTGTTTGCACCCCTAGACTCGAAACATTGAGGACAATGTTTAACTTTAGTATAGGGGGTGAATAGATACTTGCCTTGCCAAACCTTCACGCTTTCCAAAGTTCATCTTTTTGTTTATCGTTTTGTTGCAAAATAAGGCTAAAAATGGCCAAATTTTAAAAAATTTCTCATGTTTTATAAGTGTTTGAAGACACGAATGTAGGTTTTCCGATGGCGAGAATAAGAGTAATTTTTGACTCGACCGTGCGTGTTGAGCGCTTAGCTTCGATTCCTTAACTTCACATTAGGCTAAGTCTCTTAAATGAGGACGAGAAATGATAGGGTTAATTATAAGTTACTATGCTAAACGTAGAGTACTCGTATTCTTTCAAAAACTCATGTGTTCTCGTTGTTTGCTTATTCTCCCTTCGAATGTAAATATTTTTTGCTTAATAAATATTGACTTAGCGGTTTAGTTAGGATTGTTGGGTTTCTAGTCTTTTCTAGTAGCTTCCGTGTAATTAAATTGGGAAGACATTAAGGTATCGCCAGCGTCACAGTTTTGAAGTATTGGCACCCGAATAATCAAAAGCTTCACCCAATAATAAGATTTCAAGTGCTCACCTAAATCAAGCAAACAATTTGAAGCCCCACAAGGCCGAAAAATCTATGCAAAATTGAAAGTGAATCAAGCCTTAATCTTCGAAGCTTTAAAGATCCAAAATTCGCCTTAGCGTGAGGATATACGTCTTTGGCTAATAAAACTACCGATGAGGTGGATAATAAAAGGCAAGGCAAGACCGAAGTCATAATAAAAGCTTCATGGCGAATTTGAATAAAAATGGAGGTAAACCAAAGATAATAAGGCCCTTCCTTTAGGGGGCGTATAAAAGTCTTGGTAATAAGTCTCATGTTCAAAACCATTATAAAACCGTGTTTATCGATTCTTCTTGTTAGCTTAATTTTTTGACATCGTTGTCTATTGGGAGGGGTTATTGATTTGATGGTCTTGGTTACACCGTTAAGACTCTATTTTTAAACCTAAATCTCTATTATCGCATAAGTCAAACAATGTATCCTCGTGAAACATTCAAGACAAAATAAAATATAAGAAATACAACTTAGGAAATTGGGAGGATAAGTACGTGATTAGGGCATATGAGTATTGTTAGCATTACTAACTTATAATGACAATGATCTCGTTGCACGCTTGGTATGGAATTGGGGTGAAAATCGAGGACGATGAAATTATTTCTAACGAAGTATTCACGTGTTCTTATTCTATGAACCTAAACGTCTCATTTTGCGATGAAAATCATACATTATGTCTAAAACGCAAGTAGTAGTAGCAATAGTAGTAGTGTAGCTAGCTTATCATTCAATAAAGTGAATAAAAATGAATTTTGGAGGTTCTACGATACTTTATTCTAGCATTGCGTGAGGGCACGACAATGGTTTAGTATGGGGGAGTGATGAGACTGCTTTTATACATAGTCTCATCGTCCAAAAAGGGCTTAAAATGCATTAAATATCATCAAAATATCCATATATATGCTTGTGTTTGTTGCTTGTGTATTTTAGGTACGGATATTGAGAAAATGACAAAAGATCACAAGAATCATGCAAAAACGAACACGGGAAACGAAGACGCACAATGAACCAAGCCCTAATGAAGATTTTCCCAAGAAAACCCTTGAAGTCTTAAAGATTTATGAAGAAGGGTCCTCCAATATGGAAGAATTGACACTTTATACCCTTGTATCTTCATAATTACAAGTTTGGTCCCTAAAGTTTGTCAAAATTACAAAAAGGGCCCTCCACTTTGAAGAATCGACAAGTTTAGCCCCTCAACAAAGCTAAATTGTCAACCATTATCCTCCACAAAGTCAAATATATCATGAAGTCCTTTAAAGAACAAGAAATTACAAGTTTGGTCCTTTGAAAATCCCAAAATTACAAAAAGGACCCTTGACTTTCAACATTTGGCAAGAATGGTCCCTCATCAAACATGAATTGGCAATTTCAGTCCTCCAAAATGTCAATCATACAAGTTTAGACCATTGTCCTTGAAGAAAATACTAAGTCAGTCCTTCAAGAATCCAAAACTGGCAAGAAATACCACTAAAATCATTTTACAAAAGTTTTTGGGCCAAAAGTGTGAAAACTGAAAGTTTGATTACAAAGGAAATTCAGTTTTGGGGTTTAAATCTACAAATGACAAGAAAAGGGAAGAAAGATGGTTAAATGTGGCCAGACAACATAGTTACCTAGACCACTTGGGGCTTGACACGTGCCCCACTCACCCCTCCCATCCAATCAGCTTGCACCATTCTTCCACATCACCACTCCACTAATCCGGGTTTATTACTTTTTTAATCCTTGGCGCCTAAACACCTTTTTAAACACTAATCACCCCTAAAACGGATTGAAACCAAGTTCTTCATGTTTATAAACCAAATTGGGCATTTGCTAATTACCAACAATTAAACCCCAATATGGTGCATATTTATGATTAAGGGTCTTGTTAACACATCCTAAACCTTAAACATGACACCCCACCAACCCACATGCTACATGGGACCTCCCTTGCTACAAGCTCATGCATACTGCCAAAATGAAGACAGTCATCCAACGTCCCACATTGTGGCTTACTTTCTAAGCTTCATACAAACCCTTTGATCACATTTTCACATGCCAACTCATGCAAACGTCCAAGGAAACATCACATGAGTCCAAGGTTTTCAAATTCTACAAGGGCATATTTGGAAGATCAAGCACTTAGGGTTCACGTTTTTATTTAGTAACTTGGTCTCATTGTAGCCTATATAAAGGCATAGGGCTGCAACATTTATAATTGCTTTTGGTTTTTCCTAGTTTAACTACTTGTAAATCCTCTTTTCAATTTATGAAAGTGTGTTGAGTTTTGTTGAAGAAATACCAAGTGCCACTTTACTTTGAGCTTCTTTATGATATTTGTTAACTGTAATTGGACCCTAAAATGTTTTTCAAACCTTGTGTAAGAAATTACACATTGGATCAAAATTTGATATTTTGCTAAGTTCTTGTTTCAACCTTGGAATTCTTGGGTTATAGGGCTGATCATAGCATCCTAATTATGATATTAAGGTGTGGTGAGGCTTATAACTTGGGGATAATCAAGTGTGGGGTAACAAGTTTGCATCAATCAAGTTTATTTTCCAAAAAGTCACCTTTCTGTTTTTGATTTTGTGCTTCTAACCTTGTTGAATCTTAGCAGGGTTGTTATTGGAAGCTTGTGCTTGTTCTTGCTAGAACATAAGCTCATAAATTCGTGGGTGTGGATGTACATCCATGAGGTTTGTCTTGAAACCTTGAAAATCTGATAAAAAATGGATTTTTTGTGGATGTGCTCTACTGCTGTTCTTGTTGATTTCTTGGCTTGAATCTGCTTAGTCTTGCATGATAATGTTGTTTGTATGCTAGATTAATCATTGGGTTAACTGAATCACACATTTTCTTGTTTAAATTTTGATTTGAAAAGATAAAGGGGTGTTTGGACTACCTGTTTAAGCTTGAATCTTGTTATTGAGTTGTGTAAAGTTTGTGTTTGTGCTCTATATCTGATATATGCTTGGTTGAGAGTGTTTTGCTGCAAGTTTTTGGGTTTGAAACTTCAAATCATACAATCTGCTATAACTTGTTGGATTTAACTGTTTTTGACCTAAGATTTTGGTGAAATCTAGTATTTGTGCATGCTTAGGGTTGAAAGTTGTTAAAACATCATTATTATAACTTATTTGATAGATCTTGAGGTTTGAATCTGGCTTATTGGTCAAATACATTAGCGAAGTGTAAAACTGCATGTTCTTGTGTTCATCAGTAACTTAAGGTGCTTGAATCTTGCTTAATTCTTTGAATCATTGCATGAAACCTGTTTAGACTTGTTCATTTGAGTTTATAATAGCTTGTGTATGCATTTGCTTGAGTTTGGCTGGCTGAATATTGCTCTAAGTGCTTATTGAACCTGTTCTGCTTATTTGTTCATGTCTGTGCTAGATCTGGTACTTTATTAATTAAACTGTATCAATTGGGTGATTGTGTTTGTGATTTATTGATTGTTATTGACTCCTTTTGATCCAAAGATCATTTGGGTGCCTTTGTGTAATCTGAATCTCAAAAAAGTTCACTAAAGACAAAAAGTCAAACAAGTCAAGCAGTGGAAAAAGTTTCCACTGCTCAACACCCAAAACTAGCCCCTGCTAGTGTTAAATTGTCATCAGCTTATCAATAAGCTATTTTAGCTTAATCGGACCTGCAAAAACTTATTTTTTGTGATAGATCTTCATTATTTGACCCATTTGATTAGACTGGAGCTTATTGGACTTTGACTTTGACTTTTTGCTAGAAACCAAATTATTTGACTTTTACATAAGTGCTTATTTGCTTTTTCCAACTTATTGAGTCAGCTTATTTGAAAACTCTTTGTTGATTTTGCTTAATTAAGTCATTTAAAAGCTTTAGAAACATGAATCAGCTTTTGGGGTGGCCTAGAACTCAAAAACGACTATGTTGTTTTTTGTAGATTGCTTATTGCATTTTCAGGCTTATTCCTTGGGATTATTTGAATTTTTTTTTGCATAAGTCTTATTTAGGACAAAAGAAGCTTGTGTGTCTAATTTGAGCTTATGGCATTGGCTTATAGCTTAATGGGCCAAAAAGCCCATTAAGAATAAGCTGTTTGGTATAAGCTAGCTTATTTCACACTTTCAGCTTTTGGGCCTTTAGAAAAAGTTGTTTAAAATCAAATTTTGAGTCAAGTAGTGCTTTTTGGGCTTATTTTGGACACTTTTTCATTTTGGGCCCAATTTAGCCCATTAAGTGATCTGTTTTGGGTTTAGCCCATTTTCTAGGCCCATTAAGGGTATTTAGGTAATTTTACTTTCATTTCTGAGTTATTTAGGTTAAATTAAGCTAGTTTGCAACTTTTTAGAATTTTTTATGATTTTTGGATTTTTAATAATATTTTAATATTATTTTATTGTTAAAAATTAAAAGTCTGATTTTCTAAGTTTTTATATTTTTTTTAGATTATAGACACTTAATTAGGAATGTTTCAACTTTCCAAATATTTTTAAAGTCTTTTAGTTATTTTCTAGAATTATTTTAAGTTTTAATTGATTTTAATAATTTTTAATTGTTTAAAAATAGTTTTTAGTGGTTTTAAAATTTTGAAAAATACTTTTTAGCTTAATTAGGTTATTTTAAAGGTTTACAAACTTTAAGATCTTGTTTTGGGCTTTTTAATAGTTAATATTGATTTTTAGGGCTTTAATTAGCATTAAAAAGTCATTATTTAATTAATTAAAAGGTTTTGGCAAGTTTGGATTTTTGTAAACTCTGAGAATATTTTAGTGGATTTTTAGTGATTTTTGGTAATTTTTAGGGTAAAATTTTAATTTTGGTGCTTTTTACGGTTTTACGTGTACACCTTTTTTGTCTTAGTTTAAATCGACATCGTAACCGTCATTCTCTTCTAATCCCATTTCTATTTCTCTTTATCAAATATAATCACAAAGAAAATCCAAATCATTACACACATAACACACTAAGCCTCCTTGAGAACGACCCCCATTTTAGGGTCATAACTTGTGGTTTTCCTAAGCTACTTGTTAACACTTGCCCTAATTGCCTTGTTTTCCTAAACAAGTGCTAATTTACAACTATCAATGTGCGGCGCACTTTCTGCGACTAGAAATATTTTTCACAATTTTATACTTTGTAAGCCAATCAACCCAAGTGATAAGACATTTTTCATAGCAATTTCTTAACAAATAGTCAAAATAAGAAATCATGACCAAGTTTAGCAATACGTCCATAAGTATTTTGCAAGATAAAGCCATTTTTTCATTTTCGTTTGTTTTCTCATTTTTTTGTATTTTTACTATAGCTAAAGTTTCAGAAAAATTACCACGATCTATGATAAATATCAAACAAGACACACCAAAGCAAATTATTCTACCCAAAGAGAAAATTTAATAGAAAATAAAATTTTGAAAGCAAATATTTTTGGTTTTTCTTTAAATGTAATATGAACAAACACAAAAGCTCAAAAAGCATAAGTACACACAAAGCGATTCTCATATTTTCAGCAGTAAGTGTTGAGAGTAAAAGGTTTTGGTGGTGTTTTGGGATTGTTTCTATCAACATTTTTGCAAAAAAATATTCGACATCAATGTGCGGCGCACTTTTAAAATGTGTGGCGTACTTTTGTCCTGTTTTCTTAAAAACTTTTTCAGCTTGCCAGAAATTTGTACGACGTGTTTAAATTTTTTATGTTTACCAAGTATTTCAGAATGTTTTAAACTAATAACAAATCAATCCCCGGCAGTGGCGCCAAAAACTTGATGTTCGTTCGCAAGTCTTAAATTTTATTACAAGATATTACCACACAAATGACTAGAAACACAAACACGGGCAAGTATACCCTATCATGTATAGCATAGTGTTGAGGTAAGTCCAGTTCGTTCCACGGGATTGGTGTTATAAAATATAAAACAATTGCCTCTAGAGTGTCATAAGTTCTAAAGATATACTTATCAAATGGTTTAAAAGGTGCGTTTAGTTAAGGTTACTACCATATGAAAGATAGGTAGCAAAGATGAATATGAGCACATAAACAATGTAAGACAACATGTCGATTACTAGTCGTACACGCAACATCTAATTAATATAACAAAAATCTGACTAAAGATCATGTCATACCAAAAGCATTAAGAATATTTTATGCTTGATTTCAATGACTAAAGTAATAGATGATATTATGTAATAGTTGTTATATGTTTTATTCCACTAACTGCGACAAAAGTAAATAACAAGATTCATTTACTAGATGACAAGAAATTTATCCATTCACATGAGTACTAGTCATGATCGTGAACAATATTGTTAAACAAGGGCTAGGTGGCCGCCTAGGCGGCGCCTAGGAGCTAGGCGGTCAAATAAGTCAAGAAAGTCAACAAAAGCTCAATATGTTTTTACAAAAAATTAAGGGTTTTCTTTCTAATATATAGTGCCCATATTTATTTTAACGTAACATCTTAAAATAAGAGATAAACGAATGCTTATAAACATAAAGTAATGGTTTTTCGTATGAAATTAGAACCAATAGAATTATATGTTCACGTTTGAAGTTTTAAGCACTTAAACTGTTATGTTTTATTTGTCTATTTTGCAAGAATTTCGTATTATTTGAAATTAGAAGTATTTTTTTATGTCATACATATTATTTATAATATTTATATGCACAAAGTTCCAATCCGCCTAGGCGGTGCCTAGGTGTCGCCTAGATGAATTCCGCCTCGACGGTCGTCGACCGCCTCACTAGCGCCTAGCGATTTCTGCAACCTTCATCGTGAATAAACCCAACATATAACAATGGTCTTACACAGTAGCATATAATACAAAAGCATGTAAATCACACTCATAATCACGAACCAACGAGGAAAGTGCGCCACACAAACCTAATTGTGCGCCGTACTTTTCCCTCGCAAAGCTAATAATTCTATCAAATCATAAGGATGTTAAGCCGTAACCAATTGCACAATTAACTACTCCATAATAATAGTAAAAATAATCATCTCAACAAGTTGTTCTTCAAAGGAAATAATAAACATAATTGAGAACTATACCAACAAAAGTGAATTCAATATGTTGCTCCAAAAGTATGAGTTTTGATCAAACTTGTTTACAAGCAAACAAATGAACTAAATGAGTCTTTTCCACAGGCACAATGAGTATGAACCAACTAAGGTTCACCTTGGACTAGTAGCAATGATCAAGGATTTAGGAAATCCTTAATTCTATAAAACTCTTTTGTAATAATGGAGTATGGAGGATGTAATGCTTCTCATATGCCTACCATTGGGTCCAATATATAACATAAAATTCGTAGCTTAAAAGTCCTTGAGCAAGCCAAAGGTTTCCCCATAATTGCCATGCATAATGGCACTTAATTTGTGTAACTGCAGTCAAAAGTGTGTCACACTTTTCAATTGTGCGTCGCACTTTGCTAATTCGAAAAATGAGAAGGTGTGCCACACTTTTCATTTGTGCGCACCACTTTGGCCCTTTTTCAACACAATTTTATTCTTTAGTCCTTTTCTTTCCATTTCTTCACTTCTTTCCTTCATTGTTTTATTTTGTCACTACAATCAAAACAATTCTTATTATTAGTAACAATTCAACACATAATTTATTTATTTACATAGCAAACAAGTAAAAATGCATAATTACAAACATGTATGAATGAGGCGTTATCACAAGTTCTAATCCTAAGCTAGAACCAATCTTCGTCGCCCATCTTCTTTTCCGACACAAGGCTAGATGTCGAGTCCTAATCCAATGCTAGAACCAATCTTCGTTGCCCATATTCGTTTCTGACACAAGGCTAGATGTCAAGTTCTAATCCAAAGCTAGAACCAATCGTCACACACATCACTTTCTAGTTAAGTGAGAACTCACAACACTCGTACTCAAAATTACATCACTTTGTAGTTTAGTGAGAACTTACACACAAGACACACTACAACACAAGACACATCCAAGTATACACATATACCTTGGATCTACACAAGACTAATCCAAGTATACACATATACCTTAGAACAACACAAGTTTAATCCAAGTATACACAAATACCTTGGATCTACACGACATAAATAAAGAAAATGATGAACATTACTAGATCTAAGAAAGGATGATCTTCATCAAGGATTCATCTTTTATCACATCACAAATGTGTGAGTGATCTTCTCTTTGGAGATATAAAGAAGGTGATCAAGAGGATAAGCATTAGTAAACATACTTAACACATTAAGTGATCATTTACTAATGACTAGAATCATAGAAAGAAGATAAGAAGCATAAATCTATCCAAAAAGATTCATTGTAAAATGGAGAAATTATCCACTATTTATAGGAGACAATTCCAATGGCTAGTCTGGCTGTGGCTCGTTAAATGGGTTTGCGGAACATTATCACTATTGAGCCGCATGCACCTATACTAAGCCGCAAACTCTAGACTACGCTCTTTTTTTGTCTTCTAATGGGGAAATGCCATCTGGTGAAGATTAGACCTAAAAAGGATATTCTTAGACCATTTGGAATATGCTAAATTCAAATTTCCATTTTCTATTTTAATAATACATTTTCTTAAAAAGAAAGTTTGTTAAAAATGTTTTTTTACATTTGTATAAATGTGATTTTGAAGGTTAGTCACTTTTAATGAGCACTAAACATGTATAAAATATGTTTGTGTATGACTTAAATGATTATTACCTTAATGATATTGTTTGTTAAATAATTCGTCTTACGGTTATCTTTGACGATAAATGTTTTTACACTTTGTCGTGATCAAAACTAAGAAAGATTAGTTATTACAAATAATGTTTTTAGGCATCGGTTGCATTAACGAAAATGAAAATATGAATTTAGGATATTCCAAATGGCCAAAGGATATTCCTTTTTAGGTAAAACATCACCAGATGGAATTTCCCCACTAAAGTATAAAAAGGAGTGGACGCTAGTAGGCGCAACACATTATAGGTGCATGTGGTTCCTTAGTGATAAGAAACCACCGGGCTATTTATTGAGTCGCACACAAACTAGCCGTTGGACCTTGTCTCCTATAAATAGTGGATCATTTCTCCATTTTCCAGTGAACCTTTTTGGAAAAATTTCTGCTTCTAAATCTCTTTTCTATATTCCAATAATTAGTAAATGATCACTTAATTTGTTAAATATGTTTACCTATGATTATCTCCTTGATCCCTTTCTTTATATGTCCAAAGAGAAGATCACTCACACACTTGTGATGTGATAAAAGATGAAACCTTCATAAAGATCATTCTTTCTTTAGATCTAGCCATGTTCATCATATTTTTCCATTTGAGTCTTGTGTAAATCCAAAGTATATGTGTATACTTGGATTGCTCTTGTGTAGATCCAATTCATGTTTCATCATAACCAACTGAGCTAGCTCAGTTGGCCACCAAGGATAACCTTGGAGAAGTATTCTTGGAGAGGTCTCAAGTTCGAGTCTCACCAAGGACTTTTAGGGGCCTGAATTAAATAGAAGAATGGGTAGGGTTTATCCCCTATGGATAAGGTTCGAGCCTTGGATACTTCCCAACTGGATGTCATCGTAAGCTCAAATCACTAACTACTAACTCTTCGTTAAAAAAAGTTATGTTCATCACATTTGTTCATTTGAGTCTTGTGTAAACCCAAGGTATATGTGTGTGCTTGGTTTGGTTTGTGTAGATCCAAGTTATATGTGTATACTTGGATGATTCTTGTGTGTTAATTCTTACTAAACTCGAAAGTGATGTAATTTGTTAATGTGTTGTATGTAAGTTCTCACTAAACTCTAAAGTGATGTAATTGTGAGTATGAGTCTTTGAGTTCTCACTTGACTAGAAAGTTATGTGAGTGTGAGAGATGAGTGTAGATTGGTTCTAGCTAAGATTAGAACTCAACACCTAGCCTTGTGTCGGTAAAGAAGATGGGTGACGAGTGTAGATTGGTTCTAGCTAAGATTAGATGTAAAACCCGCATGCTTTTACCATGAATAGTGCCCTTAAGATCGTACGTTCTAGATTAAAACTTACCTCATGTAGTATTGATCACATTCATGTGCTAATAATCAAGCAAGTGCATACGTGTATGACATGACAAGTATCGATTACGTACGAACCCATGATAAACAGTTAATAATATATCACGTGAACATAATTAAATCATGAACACCATTTAAAATACTAACTAAAATAATTACGTAAATACTTATAATATATTTACGAGCGTTAAGTTTACGATAAACGGCACGTTAAAAGAAACAGAAACACGTTAAACACGAGCACGTTTAACCACGAACGAACACGAAACATCGGGACACGAGAAAGGTACGGGTACCCCATGTGGGGCCCCCATACCCACGGCACACATGCATGAAATGGGCTTAGCCCATGGACTTTACAAGTTATGGGGGGTAAAAGTAAAAACATGTTTTCATTTTTCATTTTCAAGAAATAAACATAAAAACCCTAAAAATAGTTTTCTCCTCTCCATTTTGCTCTCCTTGTGCCGCCACCCTTACACCACCATAAGAGGGTGTTTGATTGATTTTGATCTTAAAAACAAGTGTTAGAATACGTGTTTGTTCATCCTTTTTCCAAGCTACATAGTGGTATACCTTTCTAACCCTTCTTTTTAATTCTTTTTTTTAATTCTTTTAATCTTTGATTATTTTCATGAACATGTTATTATTTTTCTTATGAAAACAAGATAATTAATCATTGATCTAACATGTTTTGGTATTAAATAAAATCAAGGAATGATTTAAAGGGGTGTTTGTTTCTAGCCGCCTAGCAAAACAAACCCGAGGGGGGTTTGGTTTGCTATTGCCGCCACCACCAAGACCACAATTGGTCTTGGTTGGCTCATGTGGGACCCACGGCAGCAAGGGGACACGTGTGCCCCGGGTTTGGCCCGGGGTACGGTGTCGAATTCATACCCGATTCATGGTTCGTTGGTTAAAATCATGATCTATGTTACATGTAATTTTTATGAATCATGAACTTAGGATATAATTAATTAATAACATGAAATATTAATTAAATCATGACTTAGGTTATTTTAATTATTAGTTTATCATGACATTAATTTAACCTAAGTATTTTATGTTATAAGTTATAATTAATTAATTATTAAAACATGCCTATAATTAATTAATTTAGACATGACTTAGGTTATATTATTATTAATAATAATACACATTTTAACCTAAGTATTTTCATTTCATTTTAATTATACATGTTATACTTTAATTAAAATGCTTAACCTATAGTTTAATTAAAATACATGAAATAATAATTAAACTATACACTATATCGTATGACTTAAGAATAAGCTTATAACACTTAGACTTATATGTTAGCTTATGAAATCAGCTTAATTCTAATTATGGAAACTTCTATTTATAGAAACTTAATTAAATAAGGCAACTAATCTAATTATGGAAACCTTCTATATATGGAAATCAATCTATTTCAGGCAGCTAATCTAATTATGGAAACCTTCTATATATGGAAACTTATTTAATTAAGGCAGCTGATCTATTTTTGGAAACTTTCTATTTTTAGAAACTAATCTATTTTAGGCAGTAAATTCTATTTTTGGAAACTTTCTATTTTTGGAAACTTTATATTTTTGGAAACTTTCTATTTTTGGAAACTTTCTATTTTTGGAAACTTTCTATTTTTGGTAACTTTCTATTTTTGGAAACTTTCTATTTTTGGAAACTTTCTATTTTTGGAAACTTTCTATTTTTGGAAACCTGCTATTTTTGGAAAGTTACTTATTATTACACAGTAAGTATATTAATGCATGAAACAACAGTAATACTTAATCAGATTAATCAGAATGCTAGATAAACACAGTTTAAGGCTCTAAACAGTGAACCATGACCTAAAACATACCAAATCAGCTATAACAAGACACAGAACCCAGTACGTAATCAGTGAATCGATACTTATACACGTGTGTATTCATGTAGCGTTAGTGATCCAGAAGTAGGAGTCTTTCTTCCGTTCATTCACTGGACTTGAGGTATGGATTCCCGTCCTTTCAGTATGGACATTCTTTCCTTATTAGGATTTCCCCGTATGCAGCCAACTGTTTTCCCCAGCATTTGTTTTATTGTTTTGAACTGCTTATGTTAATTTAGCATAAACTATTGCCATATACAAGCATGACCAGTTTCACCTAGTTATGGAGGTACCATAACCATAGCATTGGAGGCACCGATGTTATGACTTCCCCACGGCGGAGTGATTGCTCGTGGCGTCCCTTTTCAGTTTGGCCATATTATTATATCAGTTGGGGCGTATGGGTGCATCCTAGTTACATGTTTTATTCAGTTATCATGGTGAATGTGGTGTGTGCCTTGCACCCTTCACAAGGAGCTGGTCCCTCCTACCCAAATCAGTATATTGATTAGAGGCATCCCCTCTAATCAGCATGATGAGGTCACTCCTCCAAGTATTCATGCACGTGACCTTTTCATGACCTATATGGGCTATGGTATATATATGTTAAAACAGTTTTCACAGGTTAAACATAAGGCTTTTCAAACTATAAAACCAGTTTTCATGATACTTAACCAGTTTACTCAGTACTTAGTCTTCCGCTGTTATATGTTACATGCTTATCCTATTTCATGCTTTATTGTACATCCGTGCACTGAGCGTCTTGCTCAGCCGTTTTCCTTTTCATGTTCCCAAAACGGCAGGTACTCAGGGACGCTCGTAGATCTCAAACGTAGGTGCATATGGACTGGAAGCTTTACTGTCTTTCTTTACTTTATGCATTTCCTTTACTTTGATACAGTTGCTTTGGACATTGTTTCGTCCTTCCTTTTTCAGTATTTATGTTTGTGTGTGATGAGCTTTACTTTGGGATACCGATGTTTGATTCTGGTATTTCCTTTTATGGTTGAATAATGCTTAGACATTTATCCTTGTATGCTTTGATGACACGCCATGATATGCGTAATATTCCATTTCCAAAATGGGGTGTTACAATTATGGTATCAGAGCCAAGGCTTCGACCTGTAGGCTCTCAAATATGACCTGTGATTAGTGGGTAGTCACTACGGTCTTCCTAGAACTGACAGTTGTTTTCATGCATTCATCATTTTTAAGCATACATATACATGTCATTGTTACAGGGTTTTTGACTAAGTAATGGTTGGTACAGGACTGGCCCTATTTAGTCGCATGTGTTTTATCGAAACTTTTAGGTTTGGGACCGACCCATAGGCGTCCCCTCGATATGTCTTTTATTTTGAGTGAACTGACCGAAGGCGTTCACTCTCGAGCATCAAAAGTTTTCATAAAACTGCATCATGCATTCATACAAAGATTTTCTTGCATAAAATTTTTCTCGTGAAATTTTGGCATAAAATTTTTCTTTTATATATTTTATGTTCGAACTGTTAATCATATGTTTTATGTTATACTGTCAGATGGTTCTCACACGCGAGCAAGAGCAGCTCAATGCTGCGATTCAGGCTGCCATGCAAGCCCTACTTCCTCAACTGAGGAATGACATTCGTGCTGAAGTCCAAGCTGCGAATAATCAGCAGCCGCAGAATCAGGCACCTCCTCCTCCTCCCCCAGTGACTCTAGCGGTATGGTTGGAAAGATTTAACAAGCTCCGTCCGAGAGCTTTTGAAAAGACTGATAGCCCCAGCGATGCTGAAAGCTGGCTGACTCACATTGAGAAAATCTTCAATGCTATGGGATGTGACCCCGCCTTCAAGGCAAGATTGGCGTGTTACAGGTTTGAAGGCGATGTACTCAACTGGTGGCTAGCTTTGACGCAGTCAGAAGGAGGTGATGAATGGGTCGCTGGTTTGACATGGGCCCAATTCAAGGAGAGAGTGATGGAACAGTTCTTTCCTAAGGCAGAGCAGGACAAACTCAAGCGTGAATACCACGGGATACGTCAGAGACAGGGCGAGAATAGCAACGAATTCATGCAGCGCTTTCTTCGCCTTGCTGGTTTTCTAGGAGCAGCGGCTGGTACTCCTGAGGAGCAGGCACACCATTTTAGGTGGGCACTTCGCACCTCGGTTGCGAACAATCTAGTATGTGCTACGTTCAATACGGTAGCACAAGTGGCTGACGCAGCAAGAAAGCTTGAGATGTTGCAGGAACGTGATGAGTTCGGGGAAGCAGAAAGACCCGACAAGAGGTAAAACATTTCATGTTCTAGCGTTAACCAGACCGCATCCTATCGTTATATGTTCTATAATCATCTCTTAAACTGTATCTTCCAGGCAGAAAACTGGGGACCGGTCTTAGCCGGCTACTCAGCAGCAGCCCAATCAGCCCAAAGGAAACGGTCACTCTAACGACCGTTCTGTTGTGGAAAGGCGCAGCGGTAATGACAATTACCGTAACAATGCGGGACAGTCCAACAACAGCAGGTCCTACTATTTACGCATCTTCTTATGATTTCATGTTATATTTCCCATGCTGACACTATGTTAATCTCTACCAGGAACCACGGTAACGGAAGGGACCAGAACCACAGGGGTTCTCAGCCCAACCGTTCAGCTAACACTAGTAAGCATCTTACGACGTTTACGTCTTATACTCGTGCATATACCTTATTCTTAACACGTTCTTTCATCAGCAGGCCCTCAGCAAGCAAGGACTCCTGCTGGAGGATTCACTCATCCTCTTTGTAGCACCTGCCATCGCAGACACCCTGGCCCATGTCGTCGTGACTCCGACGCGTGCTACAAGTGCGGCCTCCCTGGCCATCGTATGAGAGATTGCCGTAAGGGTGAAATGGAGGGTACTTCGGGTCATGCTGATACTAAACCGCCTCCTACCACTAGGCGTGTCTATACGACATCGCGCGATCAGGCAAACAAATCTACAGGTACCATTACTGGAATTTTGTATATGTACGGCCAAGCCGCATGTGTTCTTTTCGACACGGGTGCCACTCATTCAGTTGTTTCCACTACTTATGCTAAGAACATCAGGACACTTCCCTTGCCATTAGAAATAAGCTTACCATTTCCACGCCTCTGAGGGACTCTGTATTAATAACTCATGTATACAAGAGTCTTCCTCTAGAGTTTGACGATAAAGTTCGTGCAGTAGATGCACTTCCTCTAGACATGATGGAGTTCGATATGATTCTCGGCATGGATTGGCTATCCAAGCACCATGCTACCATAGACTGCCACTCTTATCGAGTGATCTTCGGCGACATTAATGCACCAGAGTACATCCATAACGGGTTCATACCCGGACGGTCTGTACAATTCATATCTACCTTGCAAGCACGTGCATTACTGTCACATGGCTGCGAAGGTTATCTCGCTACGGTTCATGACATGGATGCTGAATCCCCATCGATTCAGGATCAACCAGTAGTTTCAGAATTTCAAGACGTCTTCCCAGATGAACTTCCAGGCATACCACCTGCAAGAGAAGTGGAGTTCAACATCGACCTTGTTCCAGGAGCTGAGCCAATCTCTAAGGCTCCGTATCGTATGGCTCCCATAGAGCTAAAAGAACTAAAGGACAAATTGCAGGAACTTCTTGAACGAGGGTTCATTAGACCGAGCGCATCTCCATGGGGCGCACCGGTCTTGTTCGTTAAGAAGAAGGACGGCAGCATGCGACTTTGCATTGACTACCGTGAACTTAATAAGATTACCATCCGCAACAGATATCCACTGCCACGTATAGACGATCTGTTTGACCAACTTCAAGGAGCCAAACACTTCTCAAAGATCGATCTAAGGTCAGGCTACCATCAGCTAAGGGTTAAAGAGCAGGATATTGCCAAGACTGCTTTTCGTACCCGCTATGGCCATTATGAGTTTGTAGTCATGCCATTCGGCCTGACTAACGCTCCAGCAGTATTCATGGATCTGATGAACAGAATCTTCCATGAATTCCTTGATAAATTTGTCATTGTATTCATCGATGACATCTTGATATTCTCAAAGTCCACGGAGGAACACGAAGATCATCTCCGTACTGTACTACAGATTCTTCGTCAGAAGCAGCTGTATGCGAAATTCTCCAAGTGTGAGTTCTGGTTAAACAAAGTGGCATTCTTAGGTCACATTGTATCAGCAGAAGGGATCACTATGGACCCAGCGAAGGTTGAGGCTATCACTAAATGGCCAAGACCAACATCAGCGACAGAAGTCTGCAGTTTCTTAGGCTTAGCTGGATATTATCGAAGATTCGTGGAGAACTTTTCTCGGCTGGCATTGCCTCTCACCAAACTGATGCGAAAAGGAGAGAAATTCGTCTGGACGGAAGAACGAGAGAAGAGCTTCGAAGACCTAAAGCAGAAGTTAGTATCTGCACCTATTCTTACTCTCCCATCTGGTACAGGTGGATTTCAGATCTATAGCGATGCATCGGGGAAGGGACTGGGCTGTGTTCTCATGCCACATGGGAAAGTGATCGCGTATGCTTCACGGCAGCTTAAGCCCTATGAAGAAAACTACCCTACGCATGACCTGGAACTTGCTGCAGTGGTGTTCGCATTGAAGATATGGAGGCATTACTTATACGGAGAATCATGCGACATTTTCACAGATCACAAGAGCTTGAAGTATATCTTCACACAGCGAGAATTGAACATGAGACAAAGGAGATGGTTGGAACTGTTGAAGGATTATGATATTAACCTCCAGTATCATCCCGGGAAAGCTAATGTAGTAGCAGATGCACTCAGCAGAAAGTCCGGAATGATAAACGGCATTGAGATCAAGGAACAAAACATAAGGGACTTGGAGCGGCTTGACATTGAAATCATGGTACGTGGGCAGCACGGATACTGGGCGAATCTTACAGTAGAACCTGAGTTACTGACTAGGATTAAGGAAGCGCAGAAGTGAGATTTGGGCGATAATTCAGAATTTGGAGAAGCAGACAGAATTCAGAATGGACGCAGACGGTATCATTTGGCAGGGCACGAGACTTTGTGTTCCTGACAATCCAGAACTCCGGGAAGCATTGTTAGCTGAAGCTCACAGCTCCCCATTTTCTATACATCCTGGGTCGACAAAAATGTACCATGACATCAGACAGCACTTTTGGTGGAGTGGTATGAAACAGGATGTAGCCACGTATGTCTCCAAATGTCTTACCTGTCAGCAGGTTAAGATTGAACATCAGCGATCTGGCGGACTCCTTCAACTGTTGGATATTCCAGAGTGGAAGTGGGACAAAATCACCATGGATTTTGTTACCGGTCTTCCGCCTACCAAGAAGAAGCACGATGCTATTTGGGTCATTGTTGATCGACTCACCAAATCAGCTCATTTCTTACCGATACGCAAGGAAGATCCGGTAAGTAAACTCGCAGATACGTACAGAAGGGAGATCATGAGACTCCACGGCACTCCCTCCAGCATCGTCTCAGACAGAGATCCTCGTTTCACGTCGCGATTCTGGAAAGGTCTGCAAAAAGCTTGGGGTACACAACTTAAGCTGAGCACAGCCTTTCATCCTCAAACGGACGGACAATCGGAGCGAACAATTCAGACATTGGAAGATATGTTAAGGTCGTGTGCGTTGGAATGGACAGGTGATTGGGACGATTACATCTGTTTAGTCGAGTTTGCATACAACAACAGCTGGCACGCAAGTATCAAATGTGCTCCTTTCGAAATGTTGTATGGCAGAAAGTGTCGCGCTCCAACTTGCTGGGATCAAGTGGGAGAGCGAACACTCGAAGGACCAGAGATTATAGAAATGACCAATGAGAAGATTGAGGTAGCTAAACAGAAACTGCAGGAAGCACGGTCACGTCAAAAGAGTTACGCCGATAAGCATCGTAGGGACATACATTTTAATGTGGGAGATCACGTCTTCCTCAAGGTTTCGCCGGCACGTGGTGTTAAACGCTTCGGGATCAAAGGAAAACTCAGTCCTCGGTTCATCGGACCATTTGATATCGTTGAACGAATCGGCGAAGTATCTTACCGATTGGCGTTACCTCCTCAGCTTTCGCACGTGCATAACGTGTTCCATGTGTCCTTACTCAGAGGGTACAATTATCATCCCCTTCACATGGTTCAGTATCCACTGGAACAGATACGTGAAGATCTCACGTTTATAGAAGAACCCGAACGAGTACTCGACAGGCAAGAACGAGTCATGAGAAGGAAGACGATTCCTTTCGTTAAAATCCTTTGGAGGGACCATACCGAGCGGGAAGCCACTTGGGAAACAGAGGAGTCTATCCGGGCTTCTTACCCTCACTTCATATTTTAAGTTCGGGTATGTTACTTCTATTCAGCTTACTTTATCTATAATTCGGGGACGAATTATTCTTTTTAGGGGGGAAGAATTGTAAAACCCGCATGCTTTTACCATGAATAGTGCCCTTAAGATCGTACGTTCTAGATTAAAACTTACCTCATGTAGTATTGATCACATTCATGTGCTAATAATCAAGCAAGTGCATACGTGTATGACATGACAAGTATCGATTACGTACGAACCCATGATAAACAGTTAATAATATATCACGTGAACATAATTAAATCATGAACACCATTTAAAATACTAACTAAAATAATTACGTAAATACTTATAATATATTTACGAGCGTTAAGTTTACGATAAACGACACGTTAAAAGAAACAGAAACACGTTAAACACGAGCACGTTTAACCACGAACGAACACGAAACATCAGGACACGAGAAAGGTACGGGTACCCCATGTGGGGCCCCCATACCCACGGCACACATGCATGAAATGGGCTTAGCCCATGGACTTTACAAGTTAAGGGGGGTAAAAGTAAAAACATGTTTTCATTTTTCATTTTCAAGAAATAAACATAAAAACCCTAAAAATAGTTTTCTCCTCTCCTTTTTGCTCTCCTTGTGCCGCCACCCTTACACCACCATAAGAGGGTGTTTGATTGATTTTGATCTTAAAAACAAGTGTTAGAATACGTGTTTGTTCATCCTTTTTCCAAGCTACATAGTGGTATACCTTTCTAACCCTTCTTTTTAATTCTTTTTTTTAATTCTTTTAATCTTTGATTATTTTCATGAACATGTTATTATTTTTCTTATGAAAACAAGATAATTAATCATTGATCTAACATGTTTTGGTATTAAATAAAATCAAGGAATGATTTAAAGGGGTGTTTGTTTCTAGCCGCCTAGCAAAACAAACCCGAGGGGGGTTTGGTTTGCTATTGCCGCCACCACCAAGACCACAATTGGTCTTGGTTGGCTCATGTGGGACCCACGGCAGCAAGGGGACACGTGTGCCCCGGGTTTGGCCCGGGGTACGGTGTCGAATTCATACCCGATTCATGGTTCGTTGGTTAAAATCATGATCTATGTTACATGTAATTTTTATGAATCATGAACTTAGGATATAATTAATTAATAACATGAAATATTAATTAAATCATGACTTAGGTTATTTTAATTATTAGTTTATCATGACATTAATTTAACCTAAGTATTTTATGTTATAAGTTATAATTAATTAATTATTAAAACATGCCTATAATTAATTAATTTAGACATGACTTAGGTTATATTATTATTAATAATAATACACATTTTAACCTAAGTATTTTCATTTCATTTTAATTATACATGTTATACTTTAATTAAAATGCTTAACCTATAGTTTAATTAAAATACATGAAATAATAATTAAACTATACACTATATCGTATGACTTAAGAATAAGCTTATAACACTTAGACTTATATGTTAGCTTATGAAATCAGCTTAATTCTAATTATGGAAACTTCTATTTATAGAAACTTAATTAAATAAGGCAACTAATCTAATTATGGAAACCTTCTATATATGGAAATCAATCTATTTCAGGCAGCTAATCTAATTATGGAAACCTTCTATATATGGAAACTTATTTAATTAAGGCAGCTGATCTATTTTTGGAAACTTTCTATTTTTAGAAACTAATCTATTTTAGGCAGTAAATTCTATTTTTGGAAACTTTCTATTTTTGGAAACTTTATATTTTTGGAAACTTTCTATTTTTGGAAACTTTCTATTTTTGGAAACTTTCTATTTTTGGTAACTTTCTATTTTTGGAAACTTTCTATTTTTGGAAACTTTCTATTTTTGGAAACTTTCTATTTTTGGAAACCTGCTATTTTTGGAAAGTTACTTATTATTACACAGTAAGTATATTAATGCATGAAACAACAGTAATACTTAATCAGATTAATCAGAATGCTAGATAAACACAGTTTAAGGCTCTAAACAGTGAACCATGACCTAAAACATACCAAATCAGCTATAACAAGACACAGAACCCAGTACGTAATCAGTGAATCGATACTTATACACGTGTGTATTCATGTAGCGTTAGTGATCCAGAAGTAGGAGTCTTTCTTCCGTTCATTCACTGGACTTGAGGTACGGATTCCCGTCCTTTCAGTATGGACATTCTTTCCTTATTAGGATTTCCCCGTATGCAGCCAACTGTTTTCCCCAACATTTGTTTTATTGTTTTGAACTGCTTATGTTAATTTAGCATAAACTATAGCCATATACAAGCATGACCAGTTTCACCTAGTTATGGAGGTACCATAACCATAGCATTGGAGGCACCGATGTTATGACTTCCCCATGGCGGAGTGATTGCTCGTGGCGTCCCTTTTCAGTTTGGCCATATTATTATATCAGTTGGGGCGTATGGGTGCATCCTAGTTACATGTTTTATTCAGTTATCATGGTGAATGTGGTGTGTGCCTTGCACCCTTCACAAGGAGCTGATCCCTCCTACCCAAATCAGTATATTGATTAGAGGCATCCCCTCTAATCAGCATGATGAGGTCACCCCTCCAAGTATTCATGCACGTGACCTTTTCATGACCTATATGGGCTATGGTATATATATGTTAAAACAGTTTTCACAGGTTAAACATAAGGCTTTTCAAACTATAAAACCAGTTTTCATGATACTTAACCAGTTTACTCAGTACTTAGTCTTCCGCTGTTATATGTTACATGCTTATCCTATTTCATGCTTTATTGTACATCCGTGCACTGAGCGTCTTGCTCAGCCGTTTTCCTTTTCATGTTCCCAAAACGGCAGGTACTCAGGGACGCTCGTAGATCTCAAACGTAGGTGCATATGGACTGGAAGCTTTACTGTCTTTCTTTACTTTATGCATTTCCTTTACTTTGATACAGTCGCTTTGGACATTGTTTCGTCCTTCCTTTTTCAGTATTTATGTTTGTGTGTGATGAGCTTTACTTTGGGATACCGATGTTTGATTCCGGTATTTCCTTTTATGGTTGAATAATGCTTAGACATTTATCCTTGTATGCTTTGATGACACGCCATGATATGCGTAATATTCCATTTCCAAAATGGGGTGTTACATTAGAACTCGACACCTAGCCGTGTGTCGGTAAAGAAGATGGGCGATGAGATTAGATTGGTTCTAGTTAGGATTAGAACTTGACATTTAGCTTAGTGTCGGTAATCATTGTAAGGTTTTCTCCGCCAAGAAGGGAGCTTGTGGATATAGTGTAAATCTCGAGTAAGGTGTACTCGAGGAGTGGAGTAGGAACGAAGAGAGAGCTTCGTTGCCGAACCACTATAAATCCTTGGTGTCTTTCCTTAGGTTGTTTATTTCCTTACTCTTTACTTATACTTGTCTTTACATTTAGCACTTCATTATCATAATTACTTGATATAGAAAATGTTTTGAAACATTGGAAATTGGCTTAACTATTATGAAATAAGTTTTCAAGTAATAGTCACGTCTATTGACGAACATAATTTTAATTATGGAAACTATTCAACCCCTGTTGTCCCATAAATATGTGATGATCAAACACGAAATAAAGAAGAAAGATAGATAAATTCTAGAGAGAGAAAGTAGAGAAAGAAAAGAGAGAGAATGGTTAGAACTTGGTGAATATTAGATTAGAGAGAGAATTACAGATGAGCCAACCTCCTCCTAACATGCTAGGAGGAGGGTATATATAGTCCACCTACATGTGGGCTTGTATGGGCTATTAATGGGTCGGGCTTTCCTTTTAGGATTTAGTTGCTTATGAATGAACTTTAGCTTGAAGTTAAGCCCGTAAAACACGACTAACATATTACCTATTACAACGTTCTTAAATACGATACATAATAAACATATGACCGAACATTCTTGTTTGACTCAATAGTTTGAGGCTAACAATCTCCCCCAATGAGAGGTCATTACCCTATGCTATTTGGAGATTTGTAGAGATTACTAATCTCGCCATAAATGAGTCTTGAACGTGTAATAGTAGTCTTGTTCCTTATGCTGTGATCTTTGAGCCTTTGTCGTTGTCTTTCGACTTTGTCTTTTGATCTTGAGATCTTCAAATCATCCTTGACTTGTCTTTGCCATCTTGCAATCTTGTGTCTTCATCCACATGCTCACACTATTAATTGTTGAATATGTCTTGAGGCATGAGTATGTGGTTTTGAATCTTTGACTTTGCTTAGTACACCGTAACGCCACCTTCTCGAGACAAAACATAGACACGGACTGAATGGCTTTGACATTCGTCCTAAATCGGTAATGTTTTATCTCCAGTCGGTGAAGACCATTATACGATATTAAATATTGTACATGTGATAGGTAGATTCAATTAAGAATATCCTTGACAGGGTTTCGCGGTTGTATTAGCCGTTCTCTTCACTCGACCGTCTCAAAGCAAGACTGCAAACATAAAGAGTGAATCAATTGGATAAATATCCGCTTGATTAAAGTCGTCAATTCAAAATCCTAGAACAAGTTTGATTATTGAAGAATCTTACCATTGTTGCTTTCCAGTTGACACAAGCTTGATTCATAAGAATCTCGTAAGTCACCTACCGTAGCGTAGTTTAAGGTTGACGCTAGAAGGATTTCCATTCGTCACTGTGAATATTAATGAATATCACTCTAAATGTTCTGGCAAGATCATAAAGATATTGCGTAGAAACCTTAAACGAGTTTGAATCAATTCAGAAACAAACCACTATTTCTTTTCAGTTTTACATATGTTTAATTAATAAAGAATCTTACATATGACCTACCGCAATGCTGCTTGATGTTAACACTGGAAGGATTTCCACTAATCATTGTGAATACTGAGTAGTATCACTCTAAGTGTTCTAGAAATATCGCAAGGATATAGCGTAAGACACTCTTTATCGTCATTCCGTGTGTCCTAACGAGATTTGATTGATCTTTTAGCTCTAGACTCGATTTGTGCCCTTTTAGTGGTCGGAGGCTGGAGCAGATGCCACCTATTCAATATCAACTATCTCGGAGTGAGAAAGCTAATAGAAGACATGTTGTTCTTTGTGACAATAAAACAAACTTCTTTTGAGAGAAGCCTGAGTAGCTAGGTAAGGGTTGTGCATTACATCACTGGGTCCATGATGAGTTGTCTTCATGATGTGTTGACCCGATTTCTGCCTAAGTTGTATGGAGGGCTAATTCTTTTCACCCTTTATCCTTACATTTCTTTTTCATTCTCCAACCCCTTCAATGCATACTAAGACATCATTACTAGCACCTTGTTATGATTGTTCCAGTGCTAGCATCAGTACTTAGTCGGCATTCAGCTACGTTCACATTCTACTCCATCTTTCCTAAGGACTTCTAATAATCTATTGGATTGTCCCTGGGACGATCCCTCCGGTTCTGGTTGGATCATAGGACTTAAACCTAACCACCCTTTTGACACCAATAACGTCGTGAATTAAAGATGTTTCGGGTATGAGATCGTAACCATAAAACCGCTTCAAAAAGTCTAACAAAGTGTTTGAAAAACATTTAACACCTTGATAGTTTTGTCGTTTCAAAAATGCTCCCCCTTCACATGTGCTTCGATAATCGAAAGTGTTTCGCACATGTAGGTAAGAGTTAAAGTGCTTGTGACTTGCAAAATAGATCACATTTTCTCCCCCTATCTCTAATATATAAAATCTTTTGATATTAGAGATACCAAATTTGATTAAAATATATTGTGAAAAATAGTCTTGAAAAAATTTGGAGAAAATGTGTCAAACTTAGCATGAATTTGGAAATCTCCCCCTCAAAAATTGATCCAATTAAATTGTCATTATGAGAATGTGATCCACATTTCGCTTTTTGAGGATGGGAGTTGTTGAACAAACTTGAAAAATTCTTGGAAATATTGTGTTCAATGCTTTTTGAAAAACTCTATTTCTTTTTGGCGAAGAGGTTTTTCTAAAGTATAAACTTGAGTTCATAGACTTTGAATGTCTTGACGAATCCACTCAAGTGTAAGAAGATTTCTCTTCTTTTGCTAAGGGTAAGAGCACTAAATCGTACACTCCCCCGTGAATATCGATCCGGGTTGCAATCTGAAAGTGATTACAAGCCATTGTGTTGAGTTCAAAACGTTGAATGTTTTGTGACAAGCTCAACCCAAGATAGATTGCTCTACCCGTTTTTGGAAAGATTTTCCAAAATAGACATTTTCTTTTATTAAAAATAAAAATGACATGTTTTGAAAAATATTTACAACTTTCATTCGAGCTTTATGTACACACCCGTGTCGTTATTGAGCGATTTTTCTAGGCACGTCCATATTATCGGTACTGAAAGACATGTCGAGAAGAGTATTTTTAGATTTCAAAGATTTTTAATTTTGTGTTTTGCTTTTATATGTTTTATATTTTTTATTTTGCTTTTTCAATGATATTTACAAGTAGATGTTTGATAGATGAATCAAGCATGCAACTTTGCCAGAATCTCCAGGTTTGCTGGAGTCAAACATATCATACCAATTTGCCTAACGAGGTACTCAAACCTACCTTTCGACATAGCTTTCGTAAACAAGTCGGCTAATTGGTAATCCGTTCCAACAAAGTATAACTCAACGATACCTCTTTAAACTTGTTCCTTTATGAAGTGGTATCTGACATCAGTGTGTTTCGTGCCAGAATGTTGTACGGGATTGTAGGATATGGCTATGGCTGAATTTGAGTCACAGTACATAGGTACTTTATCAAAGTGGAAGCCATAATCCGTGAGTTATGTTCGCATCCAAAGAACTTGAGCAGAACACAAGATAGAGATACATACTCTGCTTCGGCTGATGACAGTGACGTGCAATCCTGCTTCTTGGAAGACCATCCCATGAGCTTATCTTGACCTAGAAATTGTGCACCACCAGAAGTACTTTTTCGTGTATCAAGACACCCTCCACGATCAGAATCTGAATAGGCCGTTAGAAAGAAACCGGTTTCCCTCGGATACCAGAGTCCCAAATAAATGGTATTCTTGAGGTATCGAAAGATCCATTTAACCTCCTTGAGGTTCTTTTCAGTGGGTCGTGCTTGATCTCGTGCACAATAACACGTAGCATGTGAAATATTGGGTTTGCTTGCTGTCAAGTACATGAGGGAGCCGATCATGGAACGATATCTTGTTTGATATATGGCATTTCCCTCCAAGTCAGCATCTAGCGATGTGGTTGATAATGGTGTCCCAACGGGGTCACATGAGGTCATACCATGCTTTTTGATTATCTCTTGACAATACATATCTTGGTTGATAAATATACCACTTAGGGATTGGTGAACTTGAATTCCTAGAAAGAATTTTAGTTCGCCCATCATTGACATTTCAAATTTGTTGTGCATTACTTTTTCAAACATTTTGAAAGTTTGGGGTTTGTAGACCCGAAAATAATGTCATCAACATAAATCTGCACAAGCAAAATGTCATCCACATGTTTATAAGTGAATACGGTTAGATCAATGAAACCTTTTGAGAAACCTTTGGATACCAGAAAATTTGAGAGCTCATCGTACCACGCCCTTGGAGCTTGCTTTAGTCCATATAGTTCCTTGTGGAGACGATACACCTTGTCAGGATAATGAGGATTAACGAATCCTTCTGGCTGCGTGACATAGACTTCTTCCTTCAAAGGGCCGTTAAGAAATGTTGTCTTCACGTCCATTTAATAAACAGCGAATCCCTTATGTGCAACATAAGCAAGGAAAATCCTGACCGCTTCCATACGAGAAATTGGTGAAAATGATTCTTCAAAATCAATTCCCTATTTCTGGCCATACCCCTTAGCCACTAGCCTAGCTTTGTTCTTGATGTTCGTGTTTTCTTCATCCATCTTGTTTTTCCAGATCCATCGATGATTGAACGGTGTTACATCGTATGGTCTGTCAACAAGTTCCCAGACCTTAAGTCTTTCAAATTGTTGAAGTTCATCTGTCATCGCCCCAATCCAAGCATGATCAGCCATGGCTTCTTTGATGTTTTTTGGTTCAGCTGTACTCACGGCGAGTGCGAACATACAAACATCACCATCGGTTTCTAATTGTCGTCTTGTACGAACAGGCTGTGAAGGGTTTCCAATTACTTGAACCAAAGGATGATCTCGGGTCCAATGATGTGTTGAAGGATGTCATTGGTAGAAAGTATACATATTTGACGGATCAACATGGCGAGTAGAAAACTCTCCAGTTTCGTGTACCGATGTACCGAATGGGTTGTGAAAATTGTCATCGTCAGATAATGCATCGTCTGCTTGATTTGTGTTCTCTAGAGCAATGACAGTAGTTGTGGATGTTGTAGGATCGATTGTTGAAGTGATATTCCGAGGAGGTAAATCTGCAGCAACGCGTGTTGAAGTAGATGAAGTTGTATCCTTTTGTTGACGATGATCGGTATCATCATTCTTATCATGAGTAACAGTGGAAGGCTTCGATACAACATGTTTCTCCCCCGTGAAATATTCATCAAACATTGGTCCATATAACATTTCCAACTCTTCAAGTGTCGTGTCCACTGTCATATCTGCTCTTGGAACATGTTCAGGAACCAGCTTTGAACTTGACGGTTCATTGTTGTGGTCTTGAGTTCCGAGTTCTGTGCGGTTGTGCACAGAAGTCTTTTGTCGTTGTGGATCAGGACTTAAACTGCTTTGTTCAAGTGCCATCGCTTGCAATTCATCGAATCGGACATGAAAAGTCTCGACTATCAATTTTGTTCTCTTGTTGTACACTTTATATCCCTTAGACTGAGTTGCATATCCCTCTAGAATGCATGCATCACCTTTGTCTTTCATCCTATCTAGATTTTCACCATCTCAAATTATGTAACACGTACATCCAAAAACATGAAGGTGTTTGAGTGAAGGTTTGCGATCATGAATTATGTGATATGGTGTCTTTTCGTGTCTTGGGATAATTAAGGAACGATTTTGTGTGTAACATACGGTTGACACGGCTTCGGCCCAAAAGAATAGGTAGTTTTGAAGCGGATGATAATGTTCGAGCAGCCTCAACTAAAGTACGGTTTCGTCTTTCAACAACGCCGTTTAGTTGAGGTGTTCTAGCAATAGATGTTTTGTGTTCAATCCCTTTGGCTTCAAAATAATTCTTCAGAGTTGAATTCAAGAATTTTGTGCCTCTGTCAGTACGTACCACTTTTATTTGAGCTTGAAGACCATGTTGTATCAGTTTAAGGAAGTTGATGAAAACTTCGGGTGTTTCACCTTAGACCTCAAGAAGTGAGTCCACGTGTACCTTGAGTAGTGATCGAAAATTACCATAACATATTTCTTCCCATTGATGCTTTGAACACGCATGGGGCCACACAAATCTATATGAAGAAGATCTAACCGTCCTTTAGAGCTTGGTGTAGTCTTTGTCTTCAAACTACTCCGTTTAGCTTTACAAAGCTCACAAGAAGAACAAAGATGACCTTTGATGAATTTTAAGTTTGGAAGGCCTCTCACAGTATCTTTCTTGGAAAGCAAGTTGATGGTATCAAAGTTAAGATGAGATAATCGTTGATGCCATAACCAAGCATGAGTCATTGAAGCTTTAGCCATGAAACAGATTGGAGTTGAAGAAGTGGAGTCTTGAAGTGAAATAGTGTAGAGATCAGTACCCCGTGAACCGGTAAGTAAGTCATTCCCATCATAATCACGAACAAAACATGTTTTCTTTCTAAAAGCAACCTCCAAATCCGCATCACAGAATTGACCAACCGAGAAAAGATTGTGATTGAGCCCTTCGACATAGTAAACCCTTTTGTTTGTTATATTACCCTGAACCAAATCTCTATATCCTAGGATCGGTGAAAATTGATCATTTTTGAATCAAACCGTACCCAGGAACTTCTCCATGAAGTTAATTAGAAGCTTGAGATTCCTTGTCATGTGCTTCGTGCATCCGGAGTCCAGTATGAAGAGAATTATTTCGATCACCTGCAGAAGAATTAGAAAACGATGGAACATTTGCTAAATTGGATTCCATGTTAGTTGTGATTCCTGATTCATTAGTTTCCCTAGTTTCAGCACTTAAAGGCACACTAACGCTTGTTGTCATGTTTTCTTCCCTAACTTTAGGCATCCATTTATATCCTGGAGGACACTGATTAGCAAACCACCATTTCCATGACTTGCTAGCAGACTCAAATAATTCCTTAATTTTACATCTAGGGTTTTTAGTGGTGGAGTCTGATGCATTACTTTTCTTAGGGGGGTTGCACCAGAATGGTTCACTTTGCGTTTAGGTTTACTAGCACTAATAGTGTAAAACCCGTATTTTAAATCGAGAATTTATAAATACGCGGTTTATTATTATTTTACGCGGGATATTTTCCTTAAAACGTACACGTAGCATCAATTGCGCCGCAGCTCATCGTCTTGCGCCGCAACTAGTGATCCGCAGCACCATGAACTGTAGCCCCTTCAGTTGCGCCGCAACTTATGGTTCTTGCGCCGCAACTCGTGAAAAGAGTTGGGCCAAGCCCGTGTGAAGAAATAAAACAGACGGGGGTTTTCTTTTCTTTTATGCCGACACATACACTACTCAAACAAAACCCTAATTAGAAAACAATCAGCCGCCACTTCTTGTGCCTCCTCTTCCCTGCCACGAATCACAAAAAAAAAAAAAAAAAGGGGATTCGAGCTTTGTTTTATTCAAGAAAGTCGAGTATAATCACCTCTCGCTAACTAAATTCGTGTAGGTACATTTTTCCTTTATTTTCCATTTGATTATCACGAATTAATAGGTTTGTTAATCCAAATAAATGGGTTTTTAAATGGTTAATCATGATACAATAAACATGGGGTTTCGTGTATGTGTGGTTGCATCAAAACCGAGACATGGTAATGTCTCGGTGGTTTTGTTTTATTTCCAGCCGCGAACCACAACCATCAGGGGGGTTTTCGGTTCATCAACAGGGTACGTTTGGGGTTAAAACGCAGCAACAGGGGGTGTTTGGGATTAGCAGGTCTTAAGGGTGTGTTTGGGTCTGCCATTAATGAAGACAGGGGGAACTTGAACTAGCAGTGGGAACCACTGCATAAGCAGTGGTAACCACTGCACTAACAGTGGCAAATTGCAAGCAGTGGGAACTTTGTTTCAAAAACAGTGGGAATTATTTTGGTTAAAGCATGTTATAAATAAGTTTTGTACTATAAAAATATTTGTTATGTAATTAGTCAAATTAAATCGATTCTTAACATTTTTCCTTCCACTATTAAAAGTCGGATTTAATTGATGATTAAATTAATAATTTATTTCAAGAAACTAAATTTGGAAATCTTTTTATTTTAGGAAACTTCCCATTTACAACAGGTTGCTATTTATAGTAATATCGGGATTATTGGAACACGGTATAATACATAGTAACCATCAATAAGTATATATTAATCAGTAAACTTTTAAAGATCAGTCAGATTATCGGAAATACACCGGACTATCAGATTAACCAGATTATACATAAATAGTAATACAGAAATAAATTAAATTAAAATTAGAACATATAAGAATCAGTAACAGCAAACTGTATTTAGACGACTTATTTTCCGTCCGTATTTATGTAGTATCCGTGAAGTCAGAGTCGATCTTTCAGCTTTCTGTCTTATTTCAATTCTGGACACGAGGTACGGATTTCCGTCCTTTCAGTAAGGATTTCCTTTCCTATGCATGATTAGGATTTCCCGTCTACAGCCAAATGTTTTCCCCAGTATATGTTTAAGTTATCAGAAATCATGTTAATAACTAAATGAATTGCCTGAGCTTTATATACAAGCACGACCAGTTTATGTACTAGTTACGGAGGTACCGTAACCACGGCACTAGAGGCACCGGTGTCGTGACTCACATGCAGGAGAGTGATATCCTGCATCGTCCCACTCATGTTCAGTTGGCCATTTTTATATGTATGTTTTAGTGGGGCGTATGGATGCATCCTAGGCTTATAAGTGTTTCATGTTATCAGGGTGAATGTGGTGTGTGCTCTACATCCTTCACATTGGAGCTGATCCCTCCACCCAGCACAGTTATTTAGAGGTCACCCCTCTACAGCATGACGAGGTCACCCCTCCAGTTATTCATGCACGGTTGTTACAGCACGTGACCTATATAAGCTCTGGCAAATAAAATACAGTAAATGCATGTTTTCAGAATTAATAGTTATATTTCAGTATCAGTATATATGAACCAGGTTTCGCAGATTTTATGCAGAGTTCTACCTCATGTTACATATCAGTCTTACAGTTTCTGTATTCTATCGCCTGTTTCATTCAGTATATTCTTATCATGCTTTATATCCGTTCGCTGAGCGTTATGCTCAGCCGTAGTTCCTTTCATGTTCTAACGGCAGGTACACCAGGACGCTTTTAGGATTCTGAGAGTATATGCATTTGGATGGAAGCTATCCAGACTTCTTACATTATGCATTTCTTTTATTATTCTGCTTATTTGGACATTGTTTAGTCCTTCCATTCAGTATTTTATATTTCATGTTTTGGGCTTATGTTTGGATTGCCGATGTTTGATTCCGGTATTTCCGTTATGGTCAGTTAATGTTTTAGGACATTTACCTTATGCTTTGATGACACGCCATAAATACACGTAACGGTCCACTTATCCAAGTGGGGTGTTACAATTATGGTATCAGAGACAGGTTTGACCTGTAGGCTCTAAAACTTGACCTGTGACTAGTGGGTAGTCACCAGGAACTTCCCAGATTTTGGCGTTGTTATCTTTCATGTTTCTCATGGATTATTCAGTCAGTTTTCTTCATTTATCAGTCCGTTTTCTTAAAGTTTTGACTAAGTAAAAGGTTAGTACATAACTAGCCATATTTAGTCGCATGTGCTTTTAGCGAGTCTTCGTTTTGGTGAACTGACCATAGGCGTTTACCCTTACTCATGTCAGATTCATGTTTTCAGTCAAATATTACTTAGTGAACCAGCCATAATCGTTCCTTATTTCTCAAGTCAAATTTCATGCTCTTCAGTCAAATGTTGTTTTGTGAACCGATCCATAGTTGTTCACATTTGTCATATCATGACATTTTATAAATTTTGACAAGTATGGATTGGACTTCAGCCATCCATATTTAATACCAGATTATAAATTTCCATACATGACAGTTCTCAGAAAAGTTTGACCAGTATGGATCGAACCAGAATAGCCCATACTTAGTCTCATGTTTCCTTCCTTGAAGTACGTGGATTGAACCTTAGCCGTCCACATCAGTTAATATTACACCTCAGTTGATTTAACTTTTTGTGTTCCTTATAACCGTCAAATTTTATACCCTCACGTTGATGTCATCTACATGATGATTCAGTTTCATGTCTCCTTACGAGGATTATGTTTTCAGCAAAGTGATGATGCCTTCAGGCTAAAATATAGAAGGATTACAGTAAAATCCTATTTCGTGATAAATCATGTTCTAGTCTTTATCAATCATGTCTTCTGTCTTCATACTGAACATTGATGAAACTCTGTTTAATCATACTTTCAGCCTCTATACAACCAGCATTAAGTCCATGCAGAAATTTTCAGCCATCATAGTAACTGTTTCAGTTCAGTTGCTAACCAGTTAAATCAAATTATTTTCCGTTGAGAATGTCAGAAAATCGACACCAGTATCGATCATCCCATAAAATTTCCACCAGCTTCATGTACAGTATTCCATATGTACCCCATGTACAGTGTCTCAGTTATACTCCATGTACAGTATTTCACGTGTACTCCACGTACAGTGTCTCATATATGTTCCATGTGTAGTATTCATTGTGTACTTCATGTACAGTAGTCCAGGTGTACTTCAGGTACCCTACTCCATAGATATTACTAATCGATCCTTAAACATCGCGGACGTTCCCACTTGTCGATATTCTACCAGGTGCTGATGCTGCTCGTGAGTTGAAGATTTTACCAGATGCTGATGCTGCTAACACTCTGAAGACCACACTGATGCTGATGCTGCTGAACCTTGGAGATTTCTCAAGATGCTGACGCCGCAGAACGAGGACGAAAACTATAAACTTGAAATTTCTGACAAAAATAAATTCAACCAGCAGACGCTACCATTCGATTTTATGCTGTTACCTTCTCAGTTAGATGTCACACTTCACCCAGCCAACTTTCATTCAGAAGAGTGGGAACCGGAACCCCGCCGGCCACTCAGCAGAATAGTCACATGAATCACGGTCATGATAATGACCGTCATAAATTGACAGGCAAGTAGTAGTGACAACCACCGTGCTTATAATTAATCAGTCAGTAACCATCGGAACTCCGGAACGGACATGACCAACAATACAAGAGGTCAGTGGTCTAACCGGTCCGCCGACCCTAGCAGTTACCATAAATTCTTAATCTTATTCAGACTCACCCATTAAAACACGTGCCAAGACATCAGTCAAGACATAGTTCTCAGGTATCATTTCGGAAGACACATATCAGGGCACCCGTCATGATACACGTCATACGAATATCTTCTCAGAGTACGAGTCAGAGCTCCTAATTCCAGTATGTTCCAAGCAAGACCCTCAGTAATTCAGGGTATCTTTTAGAAAAGGGTATACTCATTCTGTTATGCCACGCATAAAATCAGACCATTAAAATTCAGTTACCACCACCAGATTATTACTCAGCTAAAACACGCAGTATTCACTCTGTAAAGTTACAGACGAACCCACTCAGTGGAAGTCGCCACGTTACTCACGTATCCCTATGTCAGCTTTATGTAAATCAGGTAGTTACCTACCTCTCAGCCAGAAAAGAATCCACAGTACCTCCCATGTTTATTAAGTTATCCTTCAGTTAACGACGAGATCCGTCTTATTAAATCCCAAATATATTCATTATATATTTTGCCAGAAAAATCAGTACAAGCTGTTTCTTCCTTACGAGCGTGTGACTTACCAATACATAGTTACGAAGACTTTTGGCTATCAGTTATAAATTCACTTCTGAAATTCCTCGAATCCATGACCAGCAGATTATCCTAAAATTTTCCGATGTCATTCCAGAAGGTGTTCCAGAAATTCATGTCTACCCATGAGACATAATTTAACATCGAGCTTGCCTCAAGAACAGAACCTGTTTTCAAAACTCTTTATTACAGGGCTCTAGCTACGATTAAAAGAGTTGCAGCAATTGCTGCAAGAGTTACCAAAACTAGGCTTTATTCGCCCTAGCGCCCCATCGAAAAAATTTATCAGATCACCATTCCAAATCGATATTCATTCCACGAATAGAAAGTTTAATTGACCTACTACGAGGTGTCTTAAACATCCTTCCAGGAAAATTCAAGATCATGCTACCATCAGTGATGAGGAAAGAACATGATGATCTTCAGACCGTTGTTGCACCTATTATAGCCACTCTAAGAATTTTTGAATTTTACTTCTGAGCTCCCTAATGCTCCAACTATAGTATGAAAATGTATGAATAAATTCTCCTTGAATTCTCAGACAAATTTGGCAGTACATTCGTTGACAAGATTTTGATCTCCTAAATTCTAGAGAAGGACATGGGAATCATCTTTTCACGACCCCGCAGATTCTCCGATAAGGGAAAATTATATACGCAAGCTTTCTAGATGTATGTTTCAGATGAGCAAGGTGGCATATCTGAACCACCCTATTTCAACAGAAAGAAATTCCAGACAATCCTGCGAAGGTGAAGGCCATCACCTGAAGGTCCCGACTGACGACTATGAACGTAGTATAAAATTTCTAGAACTCAATTGACTGCTACCGCAGAAATTGCCGACAGTCATCACTAGAAATTCTTCTATGACTATTCAACAAGATTTCCACCAGAATGTTCCATAATCCCAGACAAACACTGATAGAATCCGCATCACACATTAATGCAACTATGTTCATATCTAGATGCCTGACCTACGGCAGGTTCAGGATAGAACACCGACATGCTATTACTATAAGTAGAAATTCTAGACCGAAAAGAGACAAGACTCCATAGAGATTGTTATCAGCTTACCACAGACTCAGAGAAAGTATGATACTACCTAAGTTATCATCAACCATGTGATCAGCCTGCGCGTCTCTTTCATCTGGAAGGATCATGTAGTAGCAAATCTGCAGAAATTTTAAAATTCAGCAGTAAATCGTACGAATTCATGGCTTTCCTTAGACCATCATATCAGACAGAATTCATGTCCACGATCGAGTGTATGTTTACGTCCACTTTAAGTTCATGTTTATTTCCACTTTCACGTTTACGTCTCATTCGCAGTATGATGCTGTTTCAGTTCATCTTTTATGCTATCTCCTGATTTAAGCTCACGTTAGCGTTCATAACGTTGTTCACGTTCAAGTTCGTGTGCCATTTCACGATACACGTTTCTCAGTTTATTACCGAGTACGGTTACAGAAAGCTTGAGAAATTAGACTCAAGTTTAGCACAACTACTCCATAACCAGGCAGACGTTTCACATCTCAGGCCGTATTATTTGGCATTCGTTCCTCAGTCAGCATACGTTCATGATATGCTCTAGTATCACGTTCACAGTATGATTCACTTATCATATTCTAATTCCATGCCAGCGCTCCTCATATAATTATGAACCCCGTTCACAATTGCTCGCTTAGCATGTTCCCAGTTGTTCACATAGTTCGTCCCTATATATATTTTCAACAACTTTCTCCGCGATATAAATATTATCTTTTCAGAATAACTATATGTACCGTTTCATGTATACTACATGCAATAGCTTATTCATTCTATCACATTCATAAAATCCATCTTAAGTATGGGACCAGAAACCAGTCAGCATCATCAGGACAGGGTCAACAGGACCAAGATTTTATGTTAGACATTCGAAGGGATCGTTTCGAGCGGGAGGCCACTCGAAAACGGAGGAGTCCATCCGGACCTCTCATTGTTTTCTTCAATAAATTTAGTTATGTTCTTTCAGTCATGTCACGTTCCATGTTCTCTTCAGCCATGTCACATTACATAATCATTTCAGTCATGACAAGTTATACTTATCAGCAGCATTATGTCTTAATTAGAAGACAATTCATCCTTCAGCTTAATTTTCTTTCAGTCTACGTGTTCTTTCAGTTCTTATAACTTCGTCAGCTTATCATCTTTAATTCGAGGACGAATTTCTCCTTTTAGAGGGGAAGAATTGTAAAACCCGGTATAGTCGTATCTTTAATTCGGGGACGAATTATTATTTTTAGAGGGGAAGAATTGTAAAACCCGTATTTTAAATCGAGAATTTATAAATACGCGGTTTATTATTATTTTACGCGGGATATTTTCCTTAAAACGTACACGTAGCATCAATTGCGCCGCAGCTCATCGTCTTGCGCCGCAACTAGTGATCCGCAGCACCATGAACTGTAGCCCCTTCAGTTGCGCCGCAACTTATGGTTCTTGCGCCGCAACTCGTGAAAAGAGTTGGGCCAAGCCCGTGTGAAGAAATAAAACAGACGGGGGTTTTCTTTTCTTTTATGCCGACACATACACTACTCAAACAAAACCCTAATTAGAAAACAATCAGCCGCCACTTCTTGTGCCTCCTCTTCCCTGCCACGAATCACAAAAAAAAAAAAAAAAAGGGGATTCGAGCTTTGTTTTATTCAAGAAAGTCGAGTATAATCACCTCTCGCTAACTAAATTCGTGTAGGTACATTTTTCCTTTATTTTCCATTTGATTATCACGAATTAATAGGTTTGTTAATCCAAATAAATGGGTTTTTAAATGGTTAATCATGATACAATAAACATGGGGTTTCGTGTATGTGTGGTTGCATCAAAACCGAGACATGGTAATGTCTCGGTGGTTTTGTTTTATTTCCAGCCGCGAACCACAACCATCAGGGGGGTTTTCGGTTCATCAACAGGGTACGTTTGGGGTTAAAACGCAGCAACAGGGGGTGTTTGGGATTAGCAGGTCTTAAGGGTGTGTTTGGGTCTGCCATTAATGAAGACAGGGGGAACTTGAACTAGCAGTGGGAACCACTGCATAAGCAGTGGTAACCACTGCACTAACAGTGGCAAATTGCAAGCAGTGGGAACTTTGTTTCAAAAACAGTGGGAATTATTTTGGTTAAAGCATGTTATAAATAAGTTTTGTACTATAAAAATATTTGTTATGTAATTAGTCAAATTAAATCGATTCTTAACATTTTTCCTTCCACTATTAAAAGTCGGATTTAATTGATGATTAAATTAATAATTTATTTCAAGAAACTAAATTTGGAAATCTTTTTATTTTAGGAAACTTCCCATTTACAACAGGTTGCTATTTATAGTAATATCGGGATTATTGGAACACGGTATAATACATAGTAACCATCAATAAGTATATATTAATCAGTAAACTTTTAAAGATCAGTCAGATTATCGGAAATACACCGGACTATCAGATTAACCAGATTATACATAAATAGTAATACAGAAATAAATTAAATTAAAATTAGAACATATAAGAATCAGTAACAGCAAACTGTATTTAGACGACTTATTTTCCGTCCGTATTTATGTAGTATCCGTGAAGTCAGAGTCGATCTTTCAGCTTTCTGTCTTATTTCAATTCTGGACACGAGGTACGGATTTCCGTCCTTTCAGTAAGGATTTCCTTTCCTATGCATGATTAGGATTTCCCGTCTACAGCCAAATGTTTTCCCCAGTATATGTTTAAGTTATCAGAAATCATGTTAATAACTAAATGAATTGCCTGAGCTTTATATACAAGCACGACCAGTTTATGTACTAGTTACGGAGGTACCGTAACCACGGCACTAGAGGCACCGGTGTCGTGACTCACATGCAGGAGAGTGATATCCTGCATCGTCCCACTCATGTTCAGTTGGCCATTTTTATATGTATGTTTTAGTGGGGCGTATGGATGCATCCTAGGCTTATAAGTGTTTCATGTTATCAGGGTGAATGTGGTGTGTGCTCTACATCCTTCACATTGGAGCTGATCCCTCCACCCAGCACAGTTATTTAGAGGTCACCCCTCTACAGCATGACGAGGTCACCCCTCCAGTTATTCATGCACGGTTGTTACAGCACGTGACCTATATAAGCTCTGGCAAATAAAATACAGTAAATGCATGTTTTCAGAATTAATAGTTATATTTCAGTATCAGTATATATGAACCAGGTTTCGCAGATTTTATGCAGAGTTCTACCTCATGTTACATATCAGTCTTACAGTTTCTGTATTCTATCGCCTGTTTCATTCAGTATATTCTTATCATGCTTTATATCCGTTCGCTGAGCGTTATGCTCAGCCGTAGTTCCTTTCATGTTCTAACGGCAGGTACACCAGGACGCTTTTAGGATTCTGAGAGTATATGCATTTGGATGGAAGCTATCCAGACTTCTTACATTATGCATTTCTTTTATTATTCTGCTTATTTGGACATTGTTTAGTCCTTCCATTCAGTATTTTATATTTCATGTTTTGGGCTTATGTTTGGATTGCCGATGTTTGATTCCGGTATTTCCGTTATGGTCAGTTAATGTTTTAGGACATTTACCTTATGCTTTGATGACACGCCATAAATACACGTAACGGTCCACTTATCCAAGTGGGGTGTTACAAATAGGCATCGCAATTTGCTTCTTAGTTCTAGTATCTACTCCTTTGACATTATTCGACACACACATAGCATGATTAGCATTGGCACATTTTCCACATTTCACACAAACAAACTTAACATTCAAAGCATTCCAAGTCGAATCATTCAAATCGTCATTACACGCGATTACAGACGTTTTATTCTTAGAAACATTCAAATTCCTAGGGTGGTCTTCTACTTCTTCATCTTCCCTTGACTTTTGTTTTGCCAAAACTTTTCATTCATGTGAGTGCTCTTAAGCTGAGGTCGTCTAACACTAGCAGTGGGGACTACTCCTGTAGTAAAAGACACACGTCTATTAGTGTTTCTAGAAGTCTGAGGTGATTGACTTTCTTTGTTGTGTGTGGGTTTAGTGGCCAATCTATACATTCTTGGTTTAATCACATTTGTGTTCTTAATGCTTTGTGATCGAATATGTGTTTTTGGAGTAATTTATGGTAACCTATCCTTCCCAACCGTCTTGGGGGAAAACCCAGGTTTTGCAAATGCAGAATTGGAGAAAACAGATGGTTTTCCCAAGATAGAGGGTTTAGTCACTTTATGCTTATTGGGTTGTCTTACAACAGGTTTCTTAATGCTAGGTTCTACAATTTTCCCACCCATCTTAGCAACGAGTTTCTTCAACTCTACTATCGCTATTTCCCTGTCTTGTAATTGAGCTTTCAAGTCTTTAATTTCTAAACTCTTTTCATTCATTTCACGACACATTTCGGAAAGTTTTTCTTGCAATTTATTTTTATGTGGAAAACTTCCGATGTCTTTTTACAAAGCAAGTTCAAGAGAATGAGAATGTTTTTGAAGTAAATCAGCTTTGTGTTGAAGTAACTCAAAAGCCTTTTTATCAACATTTTCTTTACGTTTCGAAAGCTCAAGTTCAAGACGCTCACATTCTTTGATCTTATCAAGATATTTGCATGCAACATCAGAATATTCATCGATATCAGCACAAAATTAAAGAGTAACACACAAAATATCTTTGGAGAGACATTCTTCTAAGAGTAGATCATATTCGTTTAAAAACTATGATTTGTCATTTTGAAGTTCATCAATTTCTTTTTCAAGAGACTCAACATATTTCAAATCATCAAACATTTCAGACCGAATTAGTTTTTCAAACTCAAGAACATTGTCTTTGATTATCTTCGTATTTGGTATTAAAAGTTCTTTCACAAGCACAGTTATATCATAAGGAATCTCTTTTTTCCACTTATCATTTTAACTTTTTGCCAATCGCTTTCAACAATTGATTGAACATTATCAATATGATGTTTAAGAATACCAAGTGTTTTTCTACTTTTATTTTTAAAAACATCAAAAGGCAAATAGTTAATATATTTAGAAACATTTGATTTCTTAGTGGCAAAAATTTTCTTCCATTGAATTCTTTGTTGTTTGCTTTCAAGAAATAATTCCTCATGAGACTTCTGTTTTTGTGGAGTGAAAAGACCATAAACACTATTTTCATAAGCATAATTATATGGTTTCACAAAATCTTTATTGACCGGTGATCTACTCTCCTCATCCCAAAGGGACGTCTCTTCACTATCGAGCCTAACTATTGGGCAATCATGATCGATCCATTCGGACTCATCAAGATATAAGTGAGGGTTCGCAGCTTGAGCTTGTTTGAGGTACTTGGGACTTTCAAAACTAGCTTGACCCTTAAAAAACGACTGAGGTGCTATTATTCTAACGGTTTGAATAGAGTCATGCGTTTTATAAACAACTATTTCCAAAAAATCGACTTGTTCTTCGAGATCCGTTACTTTTTCAGTATCTTTGCCTTGTCTATTTTTGAAATCTTGTTTTAATTTTTCAACCTCTTGTTTCTTTTCGTCAAGAATTTTAGCAGAATCGGTGGTATTCATAGAAAGCCTCTGTTCAAGTTCATTAACTTTTGTTGTGGCAAGGTACATTTTTTGACGTTCGTCACTTAATAAAACATTAAATTGATGTTTTTCTTTAGTTAACAAGGCAAGAGATTCATTGTATTTATTTTCAAAATTGTCCTTTTTAACGTTAATTAAACGACTTTTGTACCCCTCAAGCTCTTTGTCTCTTTGAAGAAGTTGAGCCCTATAACTATCAATGGTCTTGCTAGATTTTATAAGAGCGGCTTTGCTTTCTTCAAAGTTTTGAGTGAGCATTGCGTTTGCCTTCTTTAATTGCTTTTGACTCTTTATATTTTCATTGACATCTTTTTGTAAACTAGCAATTAAATTAGCAAGCGCGACATGCTCCTCGTCATCATACTCATTTGCATGTTGATCATCCTAAAACTCATTATTGCACATGTCTGATGAATCGGGTGTGGTATTGCTATCAACCATTTCCATCATACATGTGTCAGTAGTTGTTGTTGGTAGATCACTATGCTCATGTGTATCACCAAACACATTGTATTCATCATCATGTTGTACCTTATCAATTGGCTCAGTATCAAAGATAGGACCATTGTCATCTTCAGTGACGTTAAGGACCTCATGAATCTTTCCCATGTATGAATAATGTACCTCGATTTCTTGGTCGGAGAGTTCATCGTTTGTGTCGTCAAGCATTTCTCCTTCCTCAGTTGATAACTTGATCCCAACTTCCATCTTCTTGCATAGCAACATCTTTTCTTTATGATAACCATAATCTTTAACCCTCGGCATTCCCTAGCCGAATGCCCAAAACCTCAGCAATTAAAACACTGAATCCCACTTTGTTGCACAACTTGAGTACCAACAGTTTCCCTATTTCCAACAACAGTAGCAACCCTCTGATTATCATACTTTGCGGGTTGTCGGTCATACTTTGGAGGACTCTCAGCCGCCTTTGTGTGTCATTCCTTGGAGGACTCTGAGCATAGTTGTTCCTTGTGTTTGATGATGTTCTGAGGTTGTTGTTGGTGGGTTTGTAGATTTTTCTGTATTGCTTCATAATGAAAGCCATTTGTTGCTTGAATTCCCTATCCTTTTGAGCTAGTTCTTCATCACTGTCTTCTTCGGATGATTGCTCAGGTGTGGGTGATGGTGCTCTTGCAACTTCTTTGCCTCGGGATCTTGTTGTAGCATGTGACTTAGAGACAGTGGATGATCGTGGTGATGATGATTGAGTAGAGTAGGTCTTTGGAGCACGAGAACGATAATCTAGGTAATGTTGAGTTGTAGACACCAAAGCAAGTGGATTTGAAACCTTTGCAACTCGTTCAGCTCGAAGTTCGTTTGCCTCATTCTGAAATTGTTTCAAAATGTCAAAGAGTGTGTGATATGAAACTTCGTCTAACTTTTGTTGTTGTTTCACCAAGGTGACAAACCGTGTCCACTCTGGTTAAAGTTGCTGTAGAAATTGGACATTGACTTGCATGGTGGAAACTTGCAAGTTGTTTCGGGTCATGTCATTCATCATTTTGTAGAATCGGGAGTAATAAGAATCAATTGATTCCCCATCCTTTGAAGTAAACTTTCCAAAGTTCCAAAACATCTTAGTTTTCATATCTTGTTTGTTAAGTGATTCACCTTGTTGCAATCTTTCAATAGTCGTCCACATTTATTAAGCAGTAGGGCATGCATCAACCGTGGAATAAATATCATCTCCAATGCCACTAAGAATTAAGTAAATTACTTCCTTCTCTGCATCAAGCCAAGCACAGTTCTCTGGAGTGAGGTCATTTCTCTTTTCATCACGTTCATATGCGGGTTGTTCGTTAGTTGTGTCTGTGGCTGGTACTGCAGGAACTTGTATCCTTGAGAATTTATAGGGTCCATAAAAAATGCATTGCCTTAAAGCATCACCGTTAGGTTTTGTGTCAAGATAACGTAGAAAACGAGATTGTCATTAATCGTATCGACCCGACACAAGCATTGGTGGTCTCTCTTTGTTACCCGCCACCATGATGTTGTTGCTCGTCACACGATACTCTGTAGTAGAATCCATCTTAATATTCTCTTAAATGGTGAAGTGAATACGGATCTTAAGTAGATGTTATAGTGATTGTTGTTGAGGAGAAAAAGTGTTGAAATCCCTTAAAAAATGTTCTCGAAAAACCAAAAAATTCTCCAAGACCAAAAAACACACGAAATTTTTTAAGTGTATTTTCGGAATTTTCAAAAAATCCTCCAAACTGTCGCAATGTCAAAAATCAAATTGTCGCAATGTCTCAAAAGTAACTCTGTCGCAATACCCAAACAAGCAAGATTCTGTCGCAATGCACACTAATTATATTGTCGCAATGACACGAACAGGATTATGTCGCAATGCACAAACACACAAGATTATGTCGCAATGCACACACAAGATCTGTCGCAATACCACAAATCGCAATACCTCAAAAAAGAATCTGTCGCAATACCACAAACAAGTTCTATCGCAATACCTCAAACAAAAATCTGTCGCAATACCACAAACAAGGATACTGTCGCAATGTGTATCGCAAAGATAACCCTATCGCAATATTGGTCGCAGTACTGATTGCAATACAGAAACCCTAGCCTTTGCGATGGAAAACAAGCCAAATCTGTCGCAATATGAATATTGTTCCGAAACTTGAGATAAAAAATGAGATTTTTGCCTCCGTGATTTTAACCAATCCAAAGCACCCAAATCCCTACCACGACTATGTAGGAGATTGATATCAAGATTTAGAGCACGGAAAACACAAAAATATTTGAATCTGAGATGATTTATGGATTAAATCATACGAATCAAATGAAATAACAACAACCAATCACAAATCTACCTCATGGCGATTGTTACCAATTGTTGTCCCATAAATATGTGATGATCAAACACGAAATAAAGAAGAAAGATAGATAAATTCTAGAGAGAGAAAGTAGAGAGAAAATGGTTGGAACTTGGTGAATATTATATTAGAGAGAGAATTACAAATGAGTCAAACTCCTCCTAACATGCTAGGAGGAGGGTATATATAGTCCACCCACATGCGGGCTTGTATGGGCTATATATTAATGGGCCGGGCTTTCCTTTTAGGCTTTAGTTACTTATGAATGAACTTTAGCTTAAAGTTAAGCCCGTAAAACACGACTAACCTACTACCTATTACAACGTTCTTAAATACAATACATAATAAACATATGACCGAACATTCTTGTTTGACTCAATGGTTTGAGGCTAACCCCCCCCCCCCCCCCCCCCCTCTAGTTTCTGCAAGTTTCATGCAAAAGAACAACATAAAGAAAAGTTGAAAGCAGTAAAAACGCGTCTAATTTACGACGAATGCTCTAGAATAAGTCAAAAGGCAAACGAAGCCTCCCACTGCTTCGAGTCAGTGACTCCAAACATGGGAAGGGAACGGAAAAAGAAAAGGCAAATGTCTCCGGACAAATCCGAGAGCCCACGACAAAGTCATAGAGTCTTTTCACGGCTCAGATAAGTGTCACCTAGCCGGAGAGATCAAAAGGGAAAGATGATGTTCGCAAGACTAGGTCATAAAGGCTGAGGAATTTTCGAAAGATTAGGAGAAAAGGAAACAGGGCCACTCGATCGAAAAAATAAAGATTATGAACCGTTCCATCAAAACACCGAGATAAGAAACAACATCAGAGAGCTGAACAAGCAAAGAAGGATAGCGTGAGACTACTATAGGATCCATAAGCTCTATCCAAGAAAACTCCAAAGAAGAACAAAATCTTCCTTTTGTCGAAAGCATCATGAAAAAATCATGTAAAGAAGATCTAAACAATACTCCGGAAGTGACGAAAGTGACTGCGACACTAGAAATCAAAAAAGCCAAAATCTAACACAAAAGAAGACGACCTATCCCAACCATGGTTTTGTGAGGGCGTTGATTCGTTCACACCTCGTATAATAAAACTTTATTTCCCTAAAAAGATTTGTATACCTAGTCAGGTCAAGACATACGACGGATCTGTACACCCGGAAGATCACATAAAAGTCTACCAAGCAGCAGCTAAGGTAGAAAAGTGGTTCGTGCCAACATGGTGCCACATGTTCAACTCTACACTAATAGTGACCGCTAGATTATGGTTCGACAACCTCCCGCCAGAGACAAACGACAACTATGACGACTTGAAAAAAGCTTTCCTAGCCAACTACCTATAAGAAAAGATGTGCACCAAAGATCCCGTGTAACTCCATCATATTAAGCAAAGAGAAGGAGAATCCACTTAAGTTTTCATGAGACAATTTAAAATCGAAAGCCGACACGTCAAAGCAGTCCTGGAATGTATTAAAATCTCAGGATTAATTGATGAATAACACATCCAAGACTGATAAAACGTCTCCATGACAATATACCAAGAACAGTTAATGAAATTATGAAGGAAACAGACGCTTTATTAAGGGGAAAAGTAGCGGTAGCAAAACAAAGCTCGAAAGAAGGGTTTGTCCACTTGGAAACAAGAAGGAAAACGCAAGTACAACTCCGGCATGAAGCCCGACTTCCGGAACCAAGAAAGGCCGAAAAGGAGACGCGACAGATTCACTTTACACAAAATACCAAAAGAATTTCTAGTGCTCGAGAAAGGAAAATTCAAAGCCCCACCTCCCATAACTACGCCGGTAGAAAAACGAAATGGAAACAAGTTATGTGATTTCCATGGCCAAGTAAGGCACATCACAGACGAGTTTATGCACCTGAAAAGCATATTGAGGAGCTAATAAAAGAATGAAAATTGTCCACATGATCATAGAAATCAAACAAACATTGGGAAAGATCAATCAAATGTAGTAAAGAAGGGAGAAACATCTAGAAAGGACAAGGCCCCGGCCATCCTGTTGGTACAGTCATGGCTAAGAATGGTAAAACATAAGATTAGTCAAAGTTTCTCCCCAAACCCATAGATATTTGTTTCCCCGTTAATGGCTCGGAAGCAAGAGAAGGACCAGTGGTAATAGAGGTATAATTTGAAGGACACCGCGTCCATAGATTGTACGTTGACAAAGGATCAGGATCTGAAATAATGTAGGAACACTACTTCAATCAATTCCGACCATAAGTTAGAAGGAAAATGGTCCTAGCTACAACTTCCTTAGTAGGGTTCAACGGAGAAACCCTATGGACGTTATGACAAATCTAGCTACGAATAACCATAGGAGATGAAGAGCATTCAACGAAGATACATATGAATTTCATAGTGGTAAGGTCATACTCACCTTATAGTATAATAATTGGACGACCCTCATGGAATGGTGAAATTGCTAGTACAGGTCGGAGTAATCACACTCCATAGCGAAGTAGTCATCCGAATAGAGTGTGCAATGGTAACTGAACAACCGGTCACCCATACAAACGCAACCTCGGTTGCGGAAGAACGTATGAAGGAAGATATTTATCCTCAATACCCAAAGCAAACAATCACCATCGAAGGAAACCTTACGAATGAAGGCAAAGAGAACCTTTGTAGATTGGTAAGAAAAATCTTGATATCTTCGCGTGGGAACCAAAAGACATGACTGAAGTTCCAAGACATATAGCAGAGCACCGTCTGAACACAAGAGAAGGGTACGCCCTAGTTAGACAGCAAAGAAGAAGCCGAGCGCCGGATAGAAACAAGGCAATCCGCGAGGAGGTAACCACACAGCAGTTTTAGTCGTATTTCATCATTCTTCGCCAGGAGTAGTAACCTGAACTAGCAACACTAACTTTATAAAAGTAGGAGTAACTACTTAGAACATTTTCCATGAACTTCTCTTACAGCACTAACTTTGTCTGAGCAGTAGTAACTTTAACCTCACCAGCAGTAAACACTTGGCATCCTGGAAGACTTTTAATCCCAGCATTCATTTTCATTTTTTAAACACTGAAATTAAAACTCATTAAAGACTTTTTTTTAAACTATGCTATTAACTTCTTCTTCATTCGAGGATTAAACAAGATTAAAGTTTGTTTGTTTGATTCGATAAGATTAAAGTGTTTATACAGAAATCGAGTTTGAAAGCGTGTTTGAAAATAAAGAAGTATTGAAGTATTTATAAGTTAAGTTATTTGGATTTTTAGTTTTTTTATAAAACGTAATCAAGAATAAAAAAATTAAGCTATTCGAAGTTGTTTTATGTTGCACACACTTGTTGTTAGGGAGGGTCCGTAAAGAAAGAACGTGTCCCAGACGACGACCAGCTGAACGGTCGATCACCCGTTGCGGATAGCCTTGACTTGAGTCAACTCTTGTCCTAATTTCTCCCATATGGAATGCATCATATCTATATATATATATATCTATATCTATACTTTATATTAAAAGAAAACATCTTCTATTTTTAGAAATGTTACAAAATCAACTTACAACACTATATGCATAATGTACAAGTATATCAACATAATTAGAAACTAATTCATACATAATATAATACTCATTATTAAATATAATTAATACATAATTTAATATCAATAATAAAACTAATTAATACATAATATTAAAACTAACTAATACATAATTTAATACTCAAATAAAAACTAATTAATATATTATAATTAATACACACTAAAAAATTATTAAAACACTATATTACTTAGAAATATTATTATATATTTACATTATACAAGAACTAAAATAATATATATCTACAAGATCGTACATATTGTCTACCTAAAATGATGAGGTTCAACTGGAAACCGGAGTCACGGTCGGTTCAACTAGCCAATAAATACCGTCAGAAGACGAACCGGATAGGACCCACTGAAATTGATAAAACGGAACTTTTAAATTATATTATACTACTTTTTAGAACAACACACAAATCTGTACTGCTTATATAAGATATTGCACTCTCTGTCTTCAAAATTTTAAGTATTACAACGTTACAAGGTTTTGGTACAAACTTTTACAACACAAAAATTTCATTAAATTATTTTTATATTAATTGATGGGCAATATACATTAAATGACAAAATTAATACAAATTAATATGCAACATCTACAAATGATTATTATTATAAATTCTAATTTTTTAGATACAATTATTTAAATTGTTTACTAATGTAAGTTTAGTATCAAATTTATGTGTTTATATTGAATCGTTTTTTTATTAATTTGTTTTTTCGAAGACATATATCGTCAGTGTATGTATTTAGTACAAATTTAGTGAAATACTTATTACTTTTCTAATTAATACGAGTAAATCTTATACATCAAAATATGAAGATTTTAAGGTTATTATGATGTATGAAAACGTGTAAACATATAAATTAAGAAGATTTTATATATTTATATGTTATATAATATTGCGCTGTTATATAGATTTGCAAATATCTTTCATCATCAATCATCACAATAATATGAAATGGTTTATTATTACTCAAAGTTATTTCAACTTAAAGCTATCACCCTTATCTATAAATATAACTATGAAACATTGCGTTTGCAAAATTTAATTTAGGTTACCCGCAGCCGTAACGCGCGGGTACCCTGCTAGTTAAAAAAGTAAATAAAAACATACATGGAACTTTCTTTATGATATTCCTCATTTGAAAATATAACAAACCCATTTTGTCCAATTCAAACTTTGAAAAATTTCAAGATCCAATCTCTAGTTCCAATCACCGACCAAAATCAATGTCTTCGGCAACACATGTAACATTGATCACACTTTTAACCACCACCGTCATGGCTGTCGCGTATACTAATCACACCGTTGTAGCCAAAGCAGGCTGGCTTTTCGATCCGAACACCAACAAATCTTCAGCTGATTACACCAGTTGGGCTGTTGATAAGACTTTTGATCTTGGCGACTACGTGAGTAAGTTCTTACGTTCATTTATTTTAATTATCGATCAAAGACCAATGTGTACATGTTATATTTTCTAGACTACTTTTGTTTAAATTAGCATAGTTTATCGACGTGTGAGTTTTGAGATTGCGAACTTAAGTAAGTTGTAAGGTTTAAATCTGATTTTATTTGGCCTTTGCTATATCAATTAATCCAATAAGCCCGGATATAAGCTAACCTAAACACCCTATTTGTCATTTCCTTAAGTCATGAACCAGTCGAGCTGCTCAAGAACTAATCGAGTTAGATGCGCTAAAAGCTCGGCTCTTGCTTGATAAACTCATTATAAGAACAAAAACCAGATTAGACTCTAGAATAAACAAAATTCTAAGTGCTAAACGGTCCTAAACCAACGGGCCGAGCCTATAGACCTTATTAGCTAACACTTTCTACATTTCTATTCACAGTATTCAACTCGAACACGAACCAAACAGTTGTAATAACCTACAACGACACAACTTTCAAAAGTTGCAACATAGATAACTCATCAGACACTGACACATCAATCTACGACCAATGAAGCAACCAGTTCAACCAACCATTAACAGTTGCAGTACCCATAACAACCGTAGGCCCGCACTATTTTTTCTCAAGTACTAGTGATGGTATTCAGTGTCAAAACGACATGTCTTTTGGGATCAATGTGACTCGTGGCATTGGACTGCCTTCGTATCTTTGCTAGCCACCACCACCATCATACTTGGAGGCGCCAGAGAGTAATGAGGGGGACTTGACGCCGCCTGGCGCGGGATTAGGTGGTGGTGGTGCTAACGTGCGTTGGATGGTGAGTTGTGCGGTCGCGTGTTTTGGAAAATTTGCTTTGTTTTTTTAAAATGGTTGTTTTGACTTTGACTTTTGGGATGATATAAATGGAAAGTGAAATCATCGATATGATTAGGTTACAGTTGTATTTTAAAGGTTTGTGAATTATATGTCTGCCAGTTTCTTCATGAGTTTGGGGGCAGCGACCTCACTTGGATTACTTAAAAGACCAATCTTCATTTTCGCATTAAAAGAACTCAAGGAATTGTCAAAAGCACGCCCAGATGTCACAATACCAGAATGTTGTAGCAGCTTTGTTTGCAAACCAGCAGACTGAAGTCTCGACGCAAGAAATGTATAGTTTAAAACACCACCTGCACAGTAGACACCAAGCCCCTCAAATGAAAAGGGTAGGGTGGAGAGCCTCTACTGCCAATCACCAATTCCCGGACCAGAAGCCGTGACAATGCGTTCCAGAGCCGAACGAAGAGCCACATCAAAAGTGCTATAAGCCCGCTCGAACACCCGAGGAGAACATGTACGCATGGCAAAATATAACTTGGATATACCTGCACAAGCACGTAGGAGCAACAACTCACACTGAGGGTCATTAATTTTAGCAACAATATTCATAAGTACAATGGATTTGGTAACCCTCTTCATCACAAGCTCACTACTAAAATCAAAATCCGCACTGGCAGGTCCACCTAGTAGTTTAACACCATGTATTGGCCGAGCAATATTAGGCGGGAAAACGCCTACAAACCTGCTTCATGGGTCCTCTTTGGCAAAAAAAAACCTCAGTTTTATCAACATTTATATGCAAGCCACGACGAGGTCCATCCTTCGTAATAACCTTTTAAACCTCTCCCACAACCAATGTATCTCCATTATTATTATCATTATTATTATTATTTTATCTTTTTATTTATTTATTTATTTTTTATTTATTTTTTATTTATTTTTTATTTATTTTTATGTTTTTTATTTTTTTTATTTTATTTTTTATTATTATTATTATTATTATTTATTTAACCATCACTTTATTAGAAACAAAAAGGGATTTACAACAAATTGGATGGGAGTCGAGATACTATCTGCGCTACCACCCCTTTAGCAATAGCAAAACCTATTCTATGGAAAATATGTACAGCAACGCGCGCTCCAATGTCTTGAGCCTTAGAAAATCTATGGATCCGCTTCAGTAACGCAACTGCATCTTCCTGTAACTCACCTAGAGAAGAGAAAGAGAAAGGAAGAAACCCATATCCGAGAGCTGCACTGTAAAACCCGCATTTAAAATTTCAAATATTAAATGCGCAATCTCGATTTATTATACTATATATAATTATTCAGAAAAATAATTATTAAGTTGCAGGAAATATGACGTAGATATTAACTATTACACGAAAAAGAATTATTACGTTCAGGAATTTAAAACACGAGAAACAAATACGAATGCATGTGAATAAATTTAGTGTCGTAAAGCAAAACGAAAAACCAAAACATATACTACATGTATATGGGCTTTAGTCCATTTAAAAATAAAGAAGAAAAGATGGGCTTGGAAGGCCCTTTTGGAAAAAAAGAAAAAGAAATACACGGGGTAAAACCCCCTTCCACAAACAGAACCGAACAAAAAAGGGGGGATTTAGGGTTTATTTTTGTAGTTGCCGACAGATGAGACAAAAGAAAAATAAAAGGGACGGTTTGCTTGCTTATTTGATTCACGTGTACATGATATCACAAAGGTAAATCATCCTTTAATCCTTCCTGTATTCACGAAAATCCTTTTGATAGAAAGAAACGTGGGTTTGATTGTTAAACCTGTTTAAAAATGGATTAAGGGGTGTCGGGTCTTGGTGGGATTCGTGTGTATCGAGACACAAAGTCTCGGCGGGTGCCCTTTTGATCAGCCGTGACCCAACAGGGGGGTGTTTGGCTTTTCGAACAGCCAGCAGCAAACCATCAGGGTGCGTTTGGGTGTGCAGGCAGGGGAGTAATGGGCCAAACAGGGTGTCTTGGCACAAGCAGTGGGAACCTTACCAAACAGTGGGAACGTGATGAAATCATTTGGAAAAGTATAGGAGATCAGTGGGAAAGTTTTTGGACAGAAACTAATAATTTTAGATTGAAATTAGCGACGGATTAGTGACACTAAATTCCGTCGCAGTTCTGTAGTGACTGTTTTTATGGACAGTTTTTAGTCACACAGTTTTAGCGATAGATTTTTCTGTCGCTAGTTCTAGTAGGCAAATTTTATATAATTGTTGAATTGTTTTAGTGCGACCGAGAAGGGGATATCTCGGTAGGCTCGGGATATAATTAAAATAAATAAATAAATAACTAAAGATTTTGAATTATACCTTTTAAATTACTTTACTTAAATAAATGTTTTAAAAATGCATTTAAGGAATGAAATATAAATTAGTTTTATAAATTGTAAAAGGGTATAATTTTATAATAGGAATTAAATTATTTTGGAAACTTTCTATTTTTAACAGGTTACCAAATATAGAAATGGTGTAACGTTAGAATATGTTTTGTACCGTAATTAATAGCAGAACGTTATATGTTTAAAAAGAAATAGCAGAAGGCTCGGAACTATCAGTTAATATGAGTACAGTAATTCGGGAATAAAAAAAATAAAACGAGAAACAGTTAAGATCAGTAATATAAATAACCATTAGTCAACTTATTTTCGCGTACGTTATTTATGTAGTATCCGTGGAGTCGGAGTAGACCTTTCAGCTTTCGTCTTATTTCCTTTCTAGCCACGAAACAGAATTCTACATCGAGCTTGCCTCAAGAACAGAACATGTTTTCAAAAACCCTTGTTGCTGGACTGCAGCTAAGTTAAAAGACTCGTAGTAATTATTGCAAGAATTATTGGAATGAGGCTTTATTCGCCTTGGCGCACCACCAGGAAGTGCACCGTTTTCTGTCTATTAGAAAGAAGGCCGGTATCATGAGATCATGTATCGACCACTAAAAATTTTTACGAGATCACCGTTCTTAATCAATGTTCATTCCAGAAATAGCAGGTCTATCTGAACTGCTACGATGTCTTAAACATTTTCCATAACAATTTCCGATCATGCTACCATTAGTGGTGAGCGAAAGAACATGATGTTTTCCAGATTGCTGTTGCGCATATTACAGTCTCTAAAATATTAATTTTATACTTCTGAGCTCCCGAATTCTCCAGCTATATTATGAAATTTGTGAATAAATTTTTCCCATATTTCTCAGACAAAATCGACAGTATATTTATTGATCACATTCTGATTTGCTAAATTCTAGAGAAGAACATGAGAAACATCTTTCCACGACCCCGCAGATTCTCAGATAGGAGGAAATTATATATGTAGCTTTCCAGATATGAGTTTCAGATGAACATGGTGGCATTTTGAGCCACCCTATTTCAGCAGGAAAAATTTCAGACAGTCCTGCGAAGGTAAAGGCCATCACCAAATGGTCAAGACCGACGTCGGTGACAAACATACAAAATTTCTAGAACTCAGAAAACTACTACCGCAGTAATCCCCGACAGTTCTCACGATCAGCCTCCCATGACTAAGCTTAGGCATAAAGAAGGGAACCTACACCAAATTATGTCTACTTTTCCTTGAATATTCACTCAGGTTCCATCAGAATGTATCATAATCCCAGGCAGAATTTTGATAGAAGTAGTATAACACATTGATGCAGCTATGTTCATATCTAGATTCCTGACATACCGCAAGTTTAAGATAGAACGCCGTCATACTATCGAGTTATTACTACCAGTAGGAATTCTGGACCGAAAGGAGACAAGACTCCATGGAGATTGTTATCAGTTTACCACAGACTCAGAAAAAGTATAATACTATCTAAGTCATTGTCGACCATGTAATCAACCTACGCGTTTCCTTTCACCCGGAAGGATTACGTAGTAGCGGACCTGCAGAAAAATCAGAAGTAAATTGTACGATTTCAAGGCATTCCATCGACCGTCATATCAAACAGAATTCATGTTCACGATCACGTGTATGTTTACGTCCACTTTGCGTTCATGTTTATTTTCACTTTCACGTTTACGTCTCATTCGCAATATGATGCTGTTTCAGTTCATGCTTTATGCTATCTCGTGATTTAAGCTCACGTTAGCATTCATAACATTGTCCACGTTCAGGTTCGTGTTCCATCTCGCGATACGCGTTTCACAGTTTATTACCGAATACGGTTACAGAAAGCTTGAGAAACCAGATTCAAGTTTAGGACAGCTATTCCATAACTAGGCAGACGTTTCACATCTCAGGCCGTATCGTTTGGCATTCATTCCTCAGTCAGCATACGTTCATGATATGTTCTAGTATCACGTTCACAGTATGATTCACGTATCACATTCATGATATATTCCATGTCAGCGCTCCTCATATAATTATGAACCACGTTCATAAGTGCTCACTTAGCACGTTCACAATTGTTCACGTAGTTCGTCCCTATATATTCTCAGCAGCTTGCTCAGAGATATAAATGTTATCTTTTCAGGATAATTGTACGTACCGTTTCATGTATACTACATGCTAGACCTTATTCATTCAGGTTCAGAAAATCCATCTTAAGTTTAGAACCAGAAACTATTCAGCATCATCAGGACAGGGTCATCAAGACCAAGATTTGTTCATTATGTTTAGACCTTTGAAGGAATCATTTCGAGCGGGAAGCCACTCGAAACGGAGGAGTCCATCCGGACCTCTCATCTTTTTCCTTCAATAAATTCAGTTAAGCTCTTTCATTCATGTTACGTTCCATGTCCTCTTCAGCCATGTCACGTTCCATGTTCACTTCAGCCATGTCATATTTATACCCCTTTCAGCAGCATTATGTTTTAATTCGAGGACGAATGATCCTTCAACTTATATGTCTACTCAGCTTTCATGTTCTTTCAGTCCATGTGTCGTTCAGTTTAGGTATATTCCTCAGCTTAAATTACCCTAATTCGAGGACGAATTATTTTTTTTAGAGGGGAAGAATTGTAAAACCACAGCATTATCGCATCCTTAATTCGAGGACGAATTATTTTTTAGAGGGGAAGAATTGTAAAACCCGCATTTAAAACTTTAAATATTAAATGCGCAATCTCGATTTATTATACTATATATAATTATTCAGAAAAATAGTTATTAAGTTGCAGGAAATATGACGTAGATATTAACTATTACACGGAAAAGAATTATTACGTTCAGGATTTTAAAACACGAGAAACAAATACGAATGTACGTGAATAAATTTAGTATCGTAAAGAAAAACGAAAAACCAAAACATATACTACATGTATATGGGCTTTAGTCCATTTAAAAATAAAGAAGAAAAGATGGGCTTGGAAGGCCCTTTTGGTAAAAAAAAGAAATACACGGGGTAAAACCCCCTTCCACAAACAGAACCGAACAAAAAAAGGGGGATTTAGGGTTTTTTTTTGTAGCTGCCGACAGATGAGACAAAAGAAAAATAAAAGGGACGGGTTGCTTGCTTATTTGATTCACGTGTACATGATATCACAAAGGTAAATCATCCTTTAATCCTTCCTGTATTCACGAAAATCCTTTTGATAGCAAGAAACGTGGGTTTGATTGTTAAACCTGTTTAAAAATGGATTAAGGGGTGTCGGGTCTTGGTGGGATTCGCGTGTACCGAGACACAAAGTCTTGGTGGGTGCCCTTTTGATCAGCCGTGACCCAATAGGGGGGGTGTTTGGCTTTTCGAACAGCCAGCAACAAACCATCAGGGTGCGTTTGGGTGTGTAGGCAGGGGAGTAATAGGCCAAACAGGGTGTGTTGGCACAAGCAGTGGGAACCTTACCAAACAGTGGGAACGTGATGAAATCAGTGGGAAAAGTATAGGAGATCAGTGGAAAAGTTTTTGGAGTGAAACTAATAATTTTAGATTGAAATTAGCGACGGATTAGTGACACTAAATTCCGTCGCAGTTCTGTAGTGACTGTTTTTATGGACAGTTTTTAGTCACACAGTTTTAGCGATAGATTTTTCTGTCGCTAGTCCTAGTAGGCAGATTTTATATAATTGTTGAATTGTTTGAGTGCGACCGAGAAGGGGATATCTCGGTAGGCTCGGGATATAATTAAAATAAATAAAAAAATAAAGATTTTGAATTATAGAATTGGTGTAACGTCAGGATACGTTTTGTACCGTAATTAATAGCAGTACGTTATATGTTTAAAAAGAAATAGCAGAAGGCTCGGAACTATCAGTCAATATGAGTACAGTAATTCGGGAATAAAATAAATAAAAAGAGAAACAGTTAAGATCAGTAAAATAAATAACCATTAGTCAACTTATTTTCGCGTACGTTATTTATGTAGTATCCGTGGAGTCGGAGTAGACCTTTCAGCTTTCGCTCTTATTTCCTTTCTAGCCACGAAACAGAATTCTACATCGAGCTTGCCTCAAGAACAGAACATGTTTTCAAAAACCCTTGTTGCTGGACTGCAACTAAGTTAAAAGACTCGTAGTAATTGCTGCAAGAATTATCGGAATGAGGCTTTATTCGCCTTGGCGCACCACCAGGAAGTGCCCCGTTTTCTGTCTATTAGAAAGAAGGTCGGTATCATGAGATCATGTATCGACCACTGAAATTTTTTACGAGATCACCGTTCTTAATCAATGTTCATTCTAGAAATAGCAGGTCTATCTGAACTGCTACGATGTCTTAAACATTTTCCAGAACAATTTCCGATCATGCTACCATTAGTGGTGAGAGAAAGAACACGATGTTTTCCAGACTGCTGTTGCGCATATTACAGTCTCTAAAATATTAATTTTATACTTCTGAGCTCCCTAATTCTCCAGCTATATTATGAAATTTATGAATAAATTTTTCCCATATTTCTCAGACAAAATCGTCAGTATATTTATTGATCACATTCTGATCTGCTAAATTCTAGAGAAGAACATGAGAAACATCTTTCCACGACCCCTCAGATTCTCCGATAGGAGGAAATTATATACGCGGCTTTCTAGATATGAGTTTCAGATGAATATGGTGGCATTCTGAGCCACCCTATTTCAGCAGGAAAAATTTCAGATAGTCCTGCGAAGGTAAGGCCATTACCAAATGGTCAAGACCGACGTCGGTGACAAACATACAAAATTTCTAGAACTCAGAAAACTACTACCGCAGTAATCCCCAACAGATCTCACGATCAGCCTCTCATGACTAAGCTTACGCATAAAGAAGGGAACCTACACCGAATTATGTCTACTTTTCCGTGAATATTCACTCAGGTTCCATCATAATGTATCATAATCCCAGGCAGAATTTTGATAGAAGCAGTATAACACATTGATGCAGCTATGTTCATATCTATATGCCTGACATACCGCAGGTTTAAGATAGAACGCCGTCATACTATCGAGTTATTACTACCAGTAGGAATTCTGGACCGAAAGGAGACAAGACTCCATGGAGATTGTTATCAGTTTACCACAAACTCAGAAAAAGTATAATACTATCCAAGTCATTGTCGACCATGTAATCAACCTACGTGTTTCCTTTCACCCAGAAGGATTACGTAGTAGTGGACCTGCAGAAAATTCAGAAGTAAATTGTACGATTTCAAGGCATTCCATCGACCTTCATATCAAACAGAATTCATGTTCACGATCACGTGTATGTTTACGTCCACTTTACGTTCATGTTTATTTTCACTTTCACGTTTACGTCTCATTCACAGTATGACGTTGTTTCAGTTCATGTTTTATGCTATCTCGTGATTTAAGCTCACGTTAGCGTTCATAACATTGTCCACGTTCAGGTTCGTGTTCCATCTCGCGATACGCGTTTCACAGTTTATTAACGAATACGGTTACAGAAAGCTTGAGAAACCAGATTCAAGTTTAGGACAGTTATTCCATAACCAGGCAGACGTTTCACATCTCAGGCTGTATCGTTTGGCATTCATTCCTCAGTCAGCATACGTTCATGATATGTTCTAGTATCACGTTCACAGTATGATTCACGTATCACATTCATGATATATTCCATGCCAGCGCTCCTCATATAATTATGAACCACGTTCACAATTGCTCACTTAGCACGTTCACAATTGTTCACGTAGTTCGTCCCTATATATTCTCAGCAGCTTGCTCAGAGATATAAATGTTATCTTTTTAGGATAATTGTACGTACCGTTTCATGTATACTACATGCTATACCTTATTCATTCAGGTTCAGAAAATCCATCTTAAGTTTAGAACCAGAAACTATTCAGCATCATCAGGACAGGGTCATCAAGACCAAGATTTGTTCATTATGTTTAGACCTTTGAAGGAATCGTTTCGAGCGGGAAGCCACTCGAAACAGAGGAGTCCATCCGGACCTCTCATCTTTTTCCTTCAATAAATTCAGTTAAGCTCTTTCAGTCATGTTACGTTCCATGTCCTCTTCAGCCATGTCACGTTCCATGTTCACTTCAGCCATGTCATATTTATACCCCTTTCAGCAGCATTATGTTTTAATTCGAGGACGAATGATCCTTCAACTTTTATGTCTACTCAGCTTTCATGTTCTTTCAGTCCATGTGTCGTTCAGTTTAGATATATTCCCCAGCTTAAATTACCCTAAATTCGATGACGAATTATTTTTTTTAGAGGGGAAGAATTGTAAAACCACAGCATTATCCCATCCTTAATTCGAGGACGAATTATTTTTTAGAGGGAAAGAATTGTAAAACTCGCATTTAAAATTTTAAATATTAAATGCGCAATCTCGATTTATTATCCAAAACCCTTATATAGGAAGGATATGTGACCAATCAAATTCAAGAAAAATGCCACGTCAAACCATCCTAACAGATTTCCATATATGTACTTTTTCCCGCCCATCTCTTTAACAACTCATTATTCACAATACCTAAAAATCATCCTAAAAAAACACCACCATTAATTCCAGACCCCTACAAATTCTACATAAAAAAATTATCAAAACAACCACTCAAACACAATTTAATTAAAACGGATTTAAGTACTTACCTATTTCATTCATAATTGAAATACCTAATTCAAAAAATCCTAAAACATCAAATCCATGAAACCCTAATAAAAAAGCACAAATAAATTTCAGATCTACAACCAAGGATCAAATCGTTTCTGGGAGAGCGGCAACAAATATTTGAAGGAAAATAAAGTTTTGTTGATCAAAAATGGATTTTGATAATAGAAACACAAGAAAAATGGCAGAAGAATTTTTTTTGGTGATCTTATTGTGTAAGTTCTTTATGTTTTTTATGTTAATTGTCAATGTTTTATTTTTAATGTATTTGTTTTGAGATACATTTTATCCCTAATTTAAATTGAAATATTCATAAATGTAATTATATATCTCATTTAATTTTTCATGTATATGTTTCGGGATATATTTTATTTTTAGGGGTTTTATCGAATTTATGGGTTTTGTGTTATAAAATGTATGCTTATGAACTCAAGATTGTCCGATTCGATTTTGAATAAGCAACTTTGAACTCAGCTTATGTTTTTCGTGTTCATAGATAGATGCATACTAAGTAATTGATGAAATGTCTTAATGAAGAGAAAAGTTCTAAATGAAGATCAATTATCGTTTACAGATTTATATGTTTATCTTGATGATGCATATTACATAAGTTTAATGGAGCATATGGATGTTATATAGTGGAATGTATCTTCAACTTTATGTATTAAAAGTTAATCTTGATAAGTTATTAAAAGTTTATCTCGATGATAAGTCATATTGTGTGTGTTATAGAGGGGATCCATCATGCATTAACATATATAAGCATGATAGAAGAAACTCTACAGGCTATTTCCTAGACCAATATGTCTTTTAGTTTTTGAAGTTCACAATAAGTATACATACGTGAAATTTTCGCTATAAGATTTAGCATTTCTGGTGATACAAAAATTAAATTGACTCAAAAGAAGAAAGTAATTAATAGCTTTTGTTATGAATATTGTTATGTGTTGATAAGTTTGAGGTTTTGATGACCTCGACATTTACCCAACATTTTATAAATAATACAGTTGTATATATGATTATAATATTAATGATGATGATGTTAAATGCAGTGGATTTATAATGATTTTGTTAAATTTTATTGTTGCAGAAATGTGATGAGCTACTAATAACGAACTTGCAATGATTTGCGCACTTGAAGAAAGTAATTAAAGGTATTGATATTACTGTAGAATAGAACGATATATTTTTTTCTTTCTATAAAAAAAGTGAGATAATGATCTCCTAATTATTTAGTTCTCTAAAAGAATCGTTTACATGTATGACTACCTCAATGTGGCGAGTTAAAAAGATTCAAACATTATTTTTATAAATCTTATCTTGGAAACACGATTAGTAGAGCTCTTATTAATGTGTCGTCTTATTTTAATGATGCCCAAGGCAAGTGACTAAGGATGCCCGGTGAGTTGCTGGTTTAAATGGGTCCCGAATCAAGAAGGAACCGACAACTGATGCTCTTTCATATGGATTGAACAACAAAGAATTAATTTTTTTCAATCTTGGTGGTGGTACCTTCGACATTTCTATCCGGGAGATATCAAACAGTGTTATTAAGGTATGCATTGTTTAAGATTATCGAGTTTATATTTATGGCCTCTTAAGATATTTGAAATAAGCAGGAACCAATTTGCTTATTGGTTAGTAATTCTTTTTAGCAAAACAAAAGCCAATTGCAATTCAAATCTCTAAGGTAAACTATACTACTAATTATATCAAACTATTTTTGGGTAGTCATACTAGAAAATAAAGTCAACAGGGTCAAAAGTTAATAACAGATAGCTTACAAGACCGGGAACATTAAAAAAATTCACTTCTTGTGAGCTATGTATGGATATTCATTTACTGATATATAATTGCCACTTTTTAAAGTATTTTTGATAACTAAATTCTTACACTTAGACTATCATACTCCAATAATAATTTACATATATTGCTTTCCCTATTTTAAGTTAGCTATATGTTGCTTTCACTATTTTGAAAGTGTATGGCTTATAAATTTTCATGCCAAATAAATGTAGTTCTACCATCTGCAGATACAACGCTTCTCATGGGATCGAGTATGTATCAACTTGATTTAAGGGAACTGTTCCTACCTCAACAATACTCAAATGGCTATAGTGTGTTTTACTTCTAGCACTATGGCATATTAAAACCAGTATGGCCAGGAGGATGTCATACGAGAAATAATTCAAGTTTTATGGGGAACTCTCACACAAGAGGGACAACATTTAAATGTTTGACCATTGTATTTGGCTTCTAACTAATAAATAATACTTGGCTTGGCGGATGATTTATTATTGACTTGTGTGTCGTGTTTCATACAGGAAAGCAGATGTCTTGAGCTTTTGAAAAGTATGGCAGCAAAGGCTGGATATAGTGGAGTGGTAATTTCTTTCAACTCGTCATTCATAAGCTCTTATTGCATTAGAATTCGTTTTGGTTTATTAGGAACAAGTATTGTCAAATATTAAGACCAATCAACACATAATTTTATACTTTTTAATACAATGTATTCAGCTTTTTAACAATCACCTTATAATTTGATACTTATATATTATGTAGTTGTGGAGATATATCTATGTAGTGGAAAATAAAGAGACACAAACACCATTGACAATGTGTGTCAGTTTGGGAAGTCATGGTGTGTCTCTCAGCTGGCACAACTGACGCATAAATGAATGTGTCATGATTGTGAGCGATTTTAGAGTTTATATTAGATGGTTATTACTTGCCTTTTAGAGTAAGATGATTTATATATATTATTCTTAACTTCTTTGTCACGAATTAATGTAAACTGCTTTGTTAGTACATACCGTGAGACTAACAATTAATTTTAGCTGCAATATTTTAAAGAATGTGTACGTGCAGGTAGATGGTGCGTATATACACCGCAAGAACTGGCTCAGATTGTTTGATGGCTTAAATTTCTTATGGACCTTAAATCCTGGTATATTCCCTATTTATACTTCTGTTCATTATATTTATGGTATAATAATAATCAGAGCTACTGTGAGAAGCTACAAGGATTGTAACTGAAGGTGTAGCCACGAAGAGTAAAATCATCTACTTGGTCTCAGTTTGTTGTTTCTAAATGTTGCGTGCTATGATGATGCTTGTGTAGTATTTCAAGTATAATTGTCTTTTTGTCTGAAACAATTTGTTGGTTCAAATGTTCAAGGTGAAACCTGAAATGATTTTGAGTAAAACAGATTGTATTTAAGGTTTTAGACATGACGAAACAATAATTTTTTCCCACGAATATCTTTATAAACTAATTTTTTGAAGATATTGGTTATATTGGTTTTGTTTCTTTCCTTCTGTTAACGTTTTTGAGGTCTGATTCCTTGATATGAACCTTTTTTCCCAAAATAATCATGGTCATTGATGATAAAATCAGCTTGGTTTAAAACCCTTCATGTGGGGAGCAAATTGTCAGATCAGTAAGAGCGTAAATTTGATGGTGTTTTATGCCAGTGTTTTTTTCATGACATCAGTCTAAATTTGGTAGAAATGAGCTCGGTTATAGAATAGTGAATGCCAATTTCGTGCTTATCCTTCATGAATAAAGCCCCATTTAAAGAGCATACCTGGATTTATATTGTTGCAACCATACTTTTAGACTAATTTTTTATACAATAGATTGATGTGATTTAAGCTATGGCACGATTTCTGATTTCTTATTCTTATCACAGGGAATTATTGAACGGCGGAGTTGGGCATCTTTCAAAAAACGTTTATTGTTCTAACCCCATGTATCCATACGCTTCCAAACGTAAAAATGTATAGCTGTTGCGGATAATGCTTGGAATCCACGATGAATAGAAATCCTGATATGGGCATATTGAAGATCTGGTATTCCACTTTTGATGCAACTTATCTCATGGATATTTTAGTACTTAGTGAGCATTCATATCTTATAATAATATTATCCTAAAAATTTCAAATAGGCTTCTGTGAAATATAAAATTAAGTTCATAATTTATAACCATAGTTAATCCTTGCGGGTTTTTACATGTTTTGGTTTTCAGATGCCTTCCATCTTTTTAGTTCGGGTCATATAGTTGGCGGAGCCAATAGGGTAGCTATCGGGTGCTCAACCACCCTCAATCGGCCTAACTTGTCCAAATTTGAGCTCATGTCTCATCTAAATTTTAATTTAGAACCTGTTCTAAGGATCCAAGTCTGTTAGTTTTGTTGATGATAATTTCCATAATGTGAATGTGAATTGCCGAAGTGTGCTAGGAAGTTGCAGGTCATCAATAAGGAAGAAGAGAAAGTTTCAGTGGGAGAGGAGGTTGTTTTTGGGAAAGTAAAATACTTTTAAATAGAATAGTCCAAGTACATGTACCGTAAATATAAAATAGGGCTTTTATTGAGGAAATGATCACTTTGATTGTTTCAGCAAGAGCCTTTATGATAATAAATCACTGGGCATTTGGTTCGTTAAAATTAGAATCACAGAATTTCAATTTCTAAAGATTTTTAAATTGTAGATATTTCAAGTAAAATTCTTTCACCTGTTTTGTTTAGTTAAATTATAGAGAGAGATTAATAATGTTATAACATCAAATGACATGTTTTCCATCTCTCATCATAAAACAAATTATTAACAACAATAATATGTTATTGAGGTTTACAATAAATCAATATCATCAAGAAAAGTAACGAGACAAATTAAAATTCCATCCGAGCTTTTTAGCATCTGTTTATTTGGGCGTTTGATATACCAAATATTATGGGTAATATTTAAAAAGATTTATATTGATACACATTTGGGCCTAAATAAGTTTTCAGGATTTCATATTTACAAACATTTAACTTAATACGTGTTTGGGCATAAGATTATGAAGATTTTTTATATAACATTGATATATGTGTATTTCAGATTACCTGATGTGAATTTTATAAAGTGTACATAAAATTTAATATTTATCTGAAGGATTATTTTCATGCTTTATGAGAATTTATGAGATTATTTTAAGCTAGCTTCGATAATATATTTATAAACATGAACTTCATATATTATCAAAAACAAATCTTAAAGCTATTTTGTCCATCGAAAGAGCCTCGAAGCTAACAAATACATTATTTGTCATTATATTTTACGATTTTCTTCATATGTTTTTTGTTTTGTAATTTAATATTATCATTTTTATATAAATATAATATTTAATTTGATATATAAAACTATTTATTGTGAAATGTTATTATAAACAAATTATTAAGGCCACCCGTCCAGCGGACGGGCCTTGAGGCTAGTACTATATATAATTATTCATAAAAATAATTATTAAGTTGCAGGAAATATGACGTAGATATTAAATATTACACGGAAAAGAATTATTACGTTAAGGAATTTAAAACACGAGAAACAAATACGAATGCACGTGAATAAATTTAGTGTCGTAAAGCAAAACGAAAAACCAAAACATATACTATATGTATATGGGCTTTAGTCCATTTAAAAATAAAGAAGGAAATATGGGCTTGGAAGGCCCTTTTGGCAAAAAAAAATACACGGGGTAAAACCCCCGTCCACAAACAGAACCGAACAAAAAAAGGGGGATTTAGGGTTTTTTTTTGTAGCTGCCGACAGATGAGACAAAAGAAAAATAAAAGGGACGGTTTGCTTGCTTATTTGATTCACGTGTACATGATATCACAAAGGTAAATCATCCTTTAATCCTTCCTGTATTCACGAGACTCCTTTTGATAGCAAGAAACGTGGGTTTGATTGTTAAACCTGTTTAAAAATGGATTAAGGGGTGTCGGGTCTTGGTGGGATTCGCGTGTACCGAGACACAAAGTCTCGGTGGGTGCCCTTTTGATCAGCCGTGACCCAACAGAGGGGTGTTTGGCTTTTTGAACAGCCAGCAGCAAACCATCAGAGTGCGTTTGGGTGTGCAGGCAGGGGAGTAATGGGCCAAACAGGGTGTGTTGGCACAAGCAGTGGGAACCTTACCAAACAGTGGGAACGTGATGAAATCAGTGGGGAAAGTATTGGAGATCAGTGGAAAAGTTTTTGGACAGAAACTAATATATTTAGATTGAAATTAGCGACGGATTAGTGACACTAAATTCCGTCGCAGTTCTGTAGTGACTGTTTTTATGGACAGTTTTTAGTCACACAATTTTAGCGATAGATTTTTCTGTCGCTAGTTCTAGTAGGCAGATTTTATATAATTGTTGAATTGTTTTAGTGCGACCGAGAAGGAGATATCTCGGTAGGCTCGGGATATAATTAAAATAAATAAAAAAAATAAAGATTTTGAATTATACCTTTTAAATTACTTTATTTAAATAAATGTTTTAAAAATACATTTAAAGAATGAAATATAAATTAGTTTTATAAATTGTAAAAGGGAATAAGTTTATAATAGGAATTAAATTATTTTGGAAACTTTCTATTTTTAGCAGGTTACCAAATATAGAATTGGTGTAACGTCAGAATACGTTTTGTACCGTAATTAATAGCAGAACGTTATATGTTTAAAAAGAAATAGAAGAAGGCTCGGAACTATCAGTTAATATGAGTACAGTAATTCGGGAATAAAATAAATAAAACGAGAAACAGTTAAGATCAGTAAAATAAATAACCATTAGTCAACTTATTTTCACGTACGTTATTTATGTAGTATCCGTGGAGTCGGAGTAGACCTTTCAGCTTTCGCTCTTATTTCATTACTGGACACGAGGTACGGATTTTCCGTCCTTTCAGTAAGGACTTCCTTTCTATGCATGATTAGGATTCTCCGTCTTCAGCCAAATGTTTTCCCTAGTATATGTTTAAGCTTATCAGTAATCATGTTAATAACTAAATAAATTGCCTGAGCATTATATACAAGCATGACCAGTTTATGTACTAGTTACGAAGGTACCGTAACCACGGCACTAGAGGCACCGGTGTCGTGACTCACATGCAGGAGAGTTATATCATGCATCGTCCCTTCACGTTTTGGCCATTATTATTATCATGTCATGTGGGGCGTATGGATGCATCCTAGGCTTATCAGTTTACAAGTTATCAGGGTGAATGTGGTGTGTGCTCTACATCCTTCACATTGGAGCTGATCCCTCCACCCAGCACAATATTTAGAGGTCACCCCTCTACAGTTATTTAGAGGTCACCATTCTACAGCATGACGAGGACATCCCTCCAGTTATTCATGCACCGTTGTTACAGCACATGACCTATATAAGCTCTGGCAATTAAAATACAGTAAATGCATGTTTTCAGATTTAACAGATAACAGTTCAGCTTTATTATTTATAAATCAGACTTTACAGATTATACACAGATTTCCGCTGCAACTTTACTTATCAGTCTTACAGCTCCAGTATTTTATCATCTGTTTCATTTCAGTAATTCCTTATCATGCTTTATATCCGTTCACTGAGCGTTATGCTCAGCCGTAGTTCTTTCATGTTCTAACGGTAGGTACACCAGGACGCTCTTAGGATTCTGATAGCATGTGCATTGAAGGAAGCTATCCGGACTTCTTACTTTATGCACTTCTTACATTATTCTGCTTATTTGGACATTGTTTAGTCCTTTCCTACAGTATTTTACTTTTCATTTTTTGAGCTTATGTTTGGATTACCGATGTTTGATTCCGGTATTTCCTTTATGGTCAGTTAATGTTTTAGGACATTTACCTTATGCTTTGATCACACGTCAAAAATACACGTAACGGTCCACTTATCCTAGTGGGGTGTTACATGCACACTTAGCCATATACTTGCATCGTTTACGTTGTGCAGCATCAATCACAGCTCGGCCGGGTACAAAGTTATTCATCCCCGTTCGAGTCAAAGGAGAAGAACCAGTCAGATCAACACACACATCTTTACCTCCATCCCAAGAATAAAACAAAATATCTGCTGGACGTAAGGCATTATCAAGTCCTCCATCTAATCCGATATTAACTTCCTTTCCGACAGATATCCCTGAACGATAGCATATATCAGCAAGAGTATCACGTACCAAATTGTAGCGATGCTTAATCCCAACGATACCAGCACACGATACCACATGATCCCCAAATATATCCCGATCAAATACTCTCGAACAAGCTGAACAGGGCTTCGAAACAGAGAACAAGGGAATACCTAAGTGATAACACAAAACACATCGATAAGTCCTCCCGTTCATAGTCTGACCCAACCCCGAAATAGGGACCGTCCTAAGCCAATCAAAAGTATGATCCTCCCTCTGAGATGCCCATAAAGCCATCTATCGAGCAAATAAAGCGAAAGTGGATTCTGCATTCTTAATGACCCGAGCAAAATATATATCTGCCATTTTATTCATGAGTTTGGGGGCAGCGACTTCACTCGGATTACTTAGAAAATCGATCTCCATAACCGAGTTAAACACAGATAAGGCATCATCAAACTGAAGTCCATAAGCTCTAATATCAATGTGTTGAAGAAGTTTAGTCTGCAAATCAGCTGACTGTAACCTAGAAGCAAGAAAAGCATAATGCAACACATCACCCGCAGAATAGACACCCACCCCCCCCCCCCAAAGGTAAAGGGAAACGTAGCAAGTCTCCACTGCGAGTCACCAAACCCTGGTCCAGAAGCAATAACGATATGCTCCAAAGAAGAACGGAGTGCCATATCAAAAGAACTTTGGGCAGACTTAAAAGCACAGGGTGAACATGTACGCATAGAAAAATATAACTTGGAAATACCGGCACAAGAACGAAGAAGCAGCAACTCACATTGAGGGTCATTAATTTTGGCCACGACATCCATAAGCTCAATAGTCTTAGCCACACGCTTCAACACAAGCTGACTACAAAAATCAAGGTCTACACTCGCAGACCCCCCGAGTAACTTAACAACGCGCGTAGGTCGAGCAATATTATCTGGGAACACACCAACAAACTTGCTACGAGGATCCTCGGTCGGCCAAAAAACTTCAGTCTTATCAACATTTAGATACAAGCCATACACGGGGCCATCCTTCATGATACACTCCAAAACTTTCCCCACAGCCAAAGTATCCCCAATAATAGTATCCCCAATAATGATAATAATAATAATAATATTGTTTTTTTTAAAAAAATCTTTTATTTATTAATCACACAAAATTAGAAGGGAACCGCGAAACAAGCTGCGCTCCCACCCCCTTTTGAATACAGAAACCAAGTCTAGAAAATAGAAAAGAGCCACTCCTAGCATCATTAGAATGACAAAGGGATAAGCGCTTGAGACGCGAAAGAGTAACCAAGGCTTCCTCTTCAAGCTCTACAAAAGTAGAGAAGGCAAAAGGGATGAACGAATAACCGTGCTCTACACAAATAGAAGAATACTTCCTCCTTTTCTTTTGAGCAGCAGCCCGCAAAGCAATCCCGGGGACCCACGAATTCAAACCCGCACCAACAAACGGTGTAACGCCCGTGACATCCAAGCAAGCGTCTTTACCTTGAGACCAATTATGCAACAATAAATCCGCTGGACGAAGGTCTCGTCCATCAGTTGAAAGAAATCCCATAGGAGCCTCTTTCTGCACAGAAACGCCAACTCTATAACAGATATCAACTAACATATCACGCACCAGATTATGCCGAAACTTCACCCCCACCTCACTAGATCAGTGAACAGCATGGTTACCCCACTGGTCCAACCGATGCACATGACAATTCGGACAAGAAGATCCATCAGGAAACAAAGGAACCGCCAAACGATAACATAGAACAACTCTAAACTGACGTGGGTTCATCCGCTGCCCCAGCCCATCAATAGGAATAGTAAAGAGATAATCCTGTGCATGAGGAGCACGCATACAGCTAAGAAGAGCCACCTGGCGCCTACTCAAACTATATTGTGACGAAAGAATTCCATCAATGATACAAAAATATCTCATTTCCAAAGACTTCATAAAATGGGGGGCAGGAGAACTAGAGGTAACAGAGAGAGAATCAATACCACAAAAAGTCGAGAAAACATCCAGGACAGACAGAAAGATAGAACCTGGCGAAACAATCCCAGACCTAGCCAAAATGCGATCCTGCAAAGAACTAGACTGCAAACGAGAAGCAATGAAGGCAAAATACCCGACATCCTCAGCACACGAGACCCCAAGACCACCAAGTCTAATGGGCAGAGTGGAAAGCCTCCACTGCCAATCTCCAAACCCGGGACCTAAACCCGTAACAATCAACTCCAACGAAGTACGCAAGGCTTGATCAAACTCAACCTTAGCACCACCAAGAAATCCAGGAGGGCAAGTCCTCAAAGCAAAAACCAACTTCGCAACCCCTGTACAATTGTGAAGAAGAAGAAGCTCACACTGCGGGTCATTAAGCCTACGAATAGCATCTAGCAGAGAAATGGATTTGGAAACTCGCCACGCAACAAATCACGAGAAAACACATAATCCCTACTAACAGACTCCCCCAAGAAGCCTAACACCACGAACCGGGCGAGATAACGAAGCAGGAAAAAGACCAACCCTCAGACTGCGAGGATCCTCCACCGCCCAAAAAATTTCACTCTTATCAACATTCAGATGCAACCCACGAGCTGGTCCGTCAGCACGAATGATATCTAAATTCTTAGTAACCATAAGAGTATCACCAATAATAGAACCGTCATCAAGGTACCGCGCCTGAAGGGAGAGCTCACATGTATGATGAATAGTATGAATAAGCGGATGCAAAGCCAGGGAAAATAATAAAGGGCCTAAAGGATCCCCCTGCTGAACCCCCTGAGAAGACCAGAGAACCGAATTACCATAATAAAGTCGCGCGGGCCGAGAGTAACAGAAATCCACCCAGGGAGAGATAGCCGGACACCTTAACCGAGTCTCCTGAAGGATGGAACCCCTATCAACCAGGTTGAAAGCATTCTTAAAATCCACCAAAAGCATAGAAAGCCCAACCTCATCCCCCTAGCCTCCACAAACCTACTAACAGAATGAAGAACAGTCTCACATCCACCAGGCACACCAACACTAAACTGAAAGTTTTGTAATGTTTTTTTAATGTAATATTTTTTTTATGTAATGATTTTATTAAATGTAATATTTTTTTATTAAACATAATGTTATTTTTATTAATTATAATGTTTTTTATTAAATGTAATATTTTTATTTATTAAATAAAAAAATTGAACTGTGTCGCTTTGTCATGTTAAATAGGTCACTGTAAGTTGTCGGAAAGAAAAAATTGATGTGACAGAAAAATAAAAGTCACACTAAATAGCTGTTTGAGTATTTTAAAAAGGGCCAAAGAAAAGAATGCGTCCCAGATGGTAACCGGCTCGCAACGGTCAACCGCCCGTTACGGATGGCTTTGAGTCAACTCTTGTCATGTTTTCTCCCGTATGCGTATGCACCTATTAAAAAAGCAAAATTTGCTCAAAAAAAAAATATTAACAAAGCAAATAAAAACAGACATGGAACTTTCTTTATGATATTTCTCGTTTGAATATAACAAACCTACTTTGTCCAATTCAAACTTTGAACAAATTTCAAGATCCAATCTCTAGTTCCAATCACAGACCAACATCAATGTCTTCGGCAATACATTTGACACTGATCACACTTTTAACCACCACCATGATGGCTGCCGCGTATACTAATCACACCGTTGGAGACAAAGCAGGCTGGTTTTTCGATCCCAACACCAACAAATCTTCCGCAGATTACACCAAGTGGGCTGCTGATAAGACTTTTGATCTTGGCGACTACTTGAGTAAGTTCTTACGTTCGTTTATTTTAATTGTCGATCAAAGACCAATGTGTACATGTTATATTTTCTAGACTACTTTGTATAAGTTAGCATAGACTATAGGCGTGTGGCTTTAGTCGAAATAAGAAAAGCCGATAAGCTCACTTTTTATGATTATAATTAACTTGAGATTGCGAACTTAAGTAATTAAGTTGTAATTTTTTTGAATCTGATCTTATTCCGGAAATAAGCTAGCCTAAACACCCCTATTAGTCATTTCCTTAGACAAATTTGCATTCCCAAACTCCTTCCCATATTACTAAAGACATGAACCAGCCGAGCTGCTCGTGAACTACTCGAGTTTGATGCGCTAAAAGCTCGGCTCTTGCTTGCCAAAACTCATTATGAGAACAAAAAACAGATTAGACTCTAGTATATCTTCTTTAATTGTTATGTAATTTTTCATTTTGAGATACTTTTTACATAGACTACATCGAAATGAACCAAACCTTAAGTGCTAGACGGTCCTAAACCAACGGGCCGAGCCTAGACCTTTTTAGCTAACACTTTTTACATTTCTATTCGCAGTATTCAACTCGAACACGAACCAAACAGTCGTACAAACATACAACGAAACAACTTTCAGAAGCTGCAGCATAGACAACTCATCAGACACTGACACATCAATCTACGACCAAGGAAGCAACCAGTTCAACCAACCATTAACAGTTGCAGTACCATTAACTATCGAAGGACCAAACTACTTTTTCTCAAGTGCTAGTGACGGTATTCAGTGTCAAAATGGTATGGCATTTGGGATCAACGTGACTCGTGGCGTTGGACTACCGCCGTATCTTAGCCAGCCGCCACCACCGCCGTACGTGGAGGCGCCGGAGAGTAACGAGGGGGACTTGACGCCGCCTGGCGCGGGATTAGGTGGTGGTGGTGCTAACGTGCGCTGGACGGTGAGTTGTGCGGTCACGTGTTTTGGAATATTTGGTTTGTTTTTTTGAGTAAGAAATTATTGTTTTGACTTTGAGTTTTGGGAAGATATAAAAGTGGAAAGTGAATTCATTGATGGGTTAGGTTACAGTTGTCTTTTAAAGTTTTGTACTTATGTGATGTGATTTTTGTGAAATCTAGTCATCTAGAAATGGAAAAAAATTATACTCGTATATTATTTTTTTAATTTTTGTTTGTATATGTGATATGTGTCGTTTTAAATGTATTATCGTTAAACAGCTTAATATTAAGTGTGTGGTTTTAAAGAAATACACCACATGTCCAAAGATAGACTACAAGTTTGGTTACAGCTGTTTGAAAGTTGTATTGAAAATGAAGTTGAAATTATTAAGTTTTAATTACTGTTCGGGTTAAGTTCAGATATTGATAATTATTTTTCATCGTTTACACATCTAGGTAATATATTAATTTTATTACTAATATAGTTATATAAACCGACTAATGTTTTCCAATATAGGTAATATGACCGGCTGAGAGCAGGCAGTAACTCGAAAATTACCGACACATCATGTTTTTGCATACGTGAATATTTAGATTTGATCTTTTTATTTTTTCAAGGATATTTTTGTTATTTCTTATATTCAATTTTCTCCATCTTATTCCAAATTCCAAATCCCAGTTTCACATCCAGATCTTAGATTTCAACAAAATCTTTATAACAAAATTAAAACATCCATTTTTCAGATCTTAGTGGACCGATCAAAGTATATAAACAATTATTGATGGTCATTTTTTAACAAATTCAAGCATATCTCCCAGAACCAGCCTATATACACTTTCATCATATCCTTGATACTCTGTATGTGCTTTCCAGTCTTGTAAAGAGATATCACATACGCTCCCACATAGCATCATATCCAGATCTTCTTGCTCCTATGCTTTAAAACGCAGTTTCAAGATTTGATTTTTTTTAATTTAAAGGATTTCAAGATTCGATCTTAGTTTTGATTTAAAGGATTGTAAGATTTGATTTGGGTATTGATATAAAGGGTTTAGAGATTTGATTTGGATTTTGATTTTGATTTTTTGTTTTGATTTTAAGTTATATGGTCTCATATTGATTGTGTTGGAGAAGATGAAGCTTTAACTTTTTCTGGGGAATAAGAATTTTTTAAGATAAATTGATTTTTAGAAAGAAAAAAAAATCCACCTTAGAAAATTATAATTAATTTTTAATATAGCTGGAAGATTAGCCGGTCATATTACCTATACTGGAAAATATTAGTCGGTTTATATAACTATATTAGTAATAAAATTAGTACATTACCTAGATGTGTAAACGGTGGAAAGTACATTGCCAATATATAAACTTAACCCGTGCTTTGTTGGTGGTTTAAATCAGCTTAAAGTTATTACTCTTCTAGTCTTAAAGTTATAAAAAAAATTCGAGCATGAGCTATTATTAATAACATTTAAAAATTTTAAGCTAATGAAAATGACTTATAGTTAAAAATCATACTATAACTCGAATTTTAAGTTAAAGAAATGAATATTTAAGATAATTTATTCTAACAACGGGTAGATTATCTATCTTGGTCTTTAGCTATTAGCAAAGCGTTGAGCTCAAGATAATTGTTTGTAATCAATTTGAGATTGCAACCCAGAATTACATTCACGGGGATGTACGATTTAATGCGTTTACTATCAGCAAAAGAATAGAAATCTTCTTAAACTTGAGACGATTCGTTATTACATTTGAAGTTTATGAGCTCAAATTTATGCTTTAGAAACACCATATTTAAGAAGAAATGATTTTCAAAAAGCGTTGAACACAATCTTTAAATAAGTTCTTTTAATGACAAATTACATCTATAATTTTATGTGGTATATTTTTAACATAGATGACATCTTGATGACATCTTTTAAAAACATGTGTCAACACTTCTATCCTTAAACGGTTTAATGTGAATCAAATCCCCACAATGACAATTCAATTGGATCAACTTTTAAAAAAGAGCTTTCCAAGAGTAAAAGCCAAACAATACCAACTTACTTTCAAAATCAAAGTTTTAATGTTTTTTGATATTGTATCAAGACAAGTTTTATGTATCCAAAACATTATGTATAATTCTCAGCTGGTGAAATTCACATGAAAAAACTTTGATGTTCTTGAACACATTCTTCAATGAAACTTTTATGTAGTCATGAACATGTAGTGTGCGAGTGCAATTTTTTAAGAATTTCTCAATGACAATTTAAAATCTTTCAAAAATTATGTACTCGACACTATTGCCATCCCTCAAAATTACATAAGTATAATTTAAACGACAAGTGGTGTCATACCAATATAACATTTAGGGTCAAATATATTTTGGTGTCAATCCATGTACTACTGAGGGGGAGCAAAACAAATAGTTCCTATAATTCATGCTAAGAGTAAACGGAGTGGTCACGCCGTGTGGTGGCGTTGGCCGGCGTGACCACACCGTCATGTGCTGTGTGGTTCACGTTGTGACCACAACCATTGCGTGGAAAGCCCACCAATTTTACAAACCCCCCTTTTGAACTTTACAAAACACCCCCTTATGAATTTAAACATACCAACAACCCCCAAACGGCTAGTTTTACTTTTTTAAAGAATTTGAATTTTTTTTAACTAAACTGGTAGCCAACAAATACTTTTTTAAAAATATTTTTTTAAGCAATCCTAGAGCAACAGCTAGTTTTAAAAAAATTAAAAAATTTAGCCAACGACTAGTTTTTGAAACAAAGAAATTTTTTTATACCCCTATATATACATAACGATATATCCTCTAAATTTACACACTCCAAATCTTCTTAATTTTTACATATCACATACGAAATCATGTCAGAAAACCCCAACAAACCTTCTTTTGTTGGCCTCCTTAACACTTTTACCGGATGTCCATCTTAACAAGAAATATATTCGGATGACCCGGAATGGCTAGAAATCCAACGACAAACATACGAAAATTTCCAACGACAAAAATACACTCAATTTCAATCCGACGAGGATATTGAATTCCAAAAGCTTCAAGAAAACCCACCATCGTTCGATGAACCACAATCCTCCCAACCCACACCCCAACCACAAAAGAACCCCGTAAACGGGAGGCCAAAAAAAATTGATTTGAGTCAACTAGCGGCGGATTTCAAGAAAAACCCGGATGTGTCGAAAACTAAGTCACGTTGGGTTGCATCGGAGGAGGCATTGATTGCCAAATATTATGTTGAGAAACTTGGAATGTTTCGAACGCCCATGCGAAATGGGACCCTCCCGAAGCCGTTAATTTAACTGGCGACATTCCGTCGCATGAAAATAAGGCTCTTTTTGCACCAGATGCAAGACCCCATCCCCCCGGCAAAGAACGAACCGGAAAGAAGGCAAGATCCGAGTCGACGAGCACGGAAGCGAGTATTGGGCCGCACCCATTCTTGGATGTTATAACCGCCGAGTTTTGACGCAAAACTCAAGCCGCCTAAGAAGCCTACGATGTGTCGATAAACAAAGACAAGGAGTGGCTTATGATGGAGCAACTAAAATTTCTCACAACATCGACTTGGGGTTGTGACGAAACCGAGGCTCGTTTGATCGATGCACCAAAGGAAGAAATCAAAAAGAAACTTGATCGAAGTGAAAATTAGTTTTTTTATTTCTATATTGTTTTTTTAATTTCCGTATTATTGTTTTTTTTAGGATGTAATGTTTTTTATTTTATGAATAAAGTAAATTAGGATTTGAATAAATTAGTTGTTGAGGTAGTTTATATAAATAAATGGAAATTTGGTGTGGTGGTGTGGAAATGATGTGACCATAAGATTTGTTTTTTTTTGTGTGGATTTGGAAGTGAAAAGATGACGTGACGGTGTGTTTTTTAGTGTGGTGGTGTGACCACTCGTTTTACTCTAAGTAAGACACTTTTTCTCCCCAAAAGATTTTCAAGACTATTTTTGTAATATATGTTAATCAGATTGGTATCTCTAATATCAAATAATTTATATAGTTGAGATAGGAAAAAATATGATTAAAATGTGATCTAATAATATGTGATTAAGACTCAAGCACATCTAACTCTTACCCACATGTGCAAAATATCTTCTTAATTTATTTTTGCACTACAATGAACATGTGTATAAGGAGCATTTCTCAAACTACAAAACTCTGAAAGTGTTACAAGTTTGATTTATATCAAACACTTTGATTAATTAGAAAATGGTTTTATGGTTAAGATCTTATACCCACAACCTTCATTAATTCACGTTGATTTTGGTGACAAAAGGTGGTTTGGTATACGTCCAATGATCCAACTAAAACCGGAGGGATATTCTCAGAGACCATTCAATAGATTATTAGAAGTCCTTAGGAAAGATGGAGATCAATGAGAATAAGGGAATAATGTAAAGTAAGGCATATGTTAACACTGTAACAATCATAACATGGTGTTAATGAGGACGTCTTGGTAAACATTTAAGGGGTTGAATAATAAAAAAGAAATGTAAGGATAAAGGATCAAGAAACAGCCCTCCATACACTTAGGCAGAAACCAAGTCACTACATCTGCTACCAAAATCATAAAGATGATTTTTGGTATTGAAGACAAGACATCATGGACCCAATGATGCAATGCACAACCCTCCTTATATATTCATGTTTCTCTTTTAAGAAACTTGTCTCATTTTCACGGAGATCAACACGAATTCTATTGACTTTTCACTCCGAGTTAGTTGATATTGAAAAGGTGGAAGTCAGCTCCAGCCTACGATTACTAAAAACCAAAGTGTACAAATCGATTCTAGAGTCAAAACATCTTAATATAACTCTCGTTAGGACACTTTCCATGATAAACATTTGTTGTTCAACAATTAGAGCACAAGTGATGAAGAGGAGAGTCATACGCAATATCCTTGTGATTATGCCAGAACATTCAGAGTGGTACTCTTTAGTATTCACAATGGTGAATGGAAATTATTCTAGCGTCATCGTCAAATAGCACTACGATATGTAACTCGCGAGATTCTAAATGAATCAAACTTGTGTCAACTGGATAGAAACAATGGTGCGATTCTGTATGAATCAAACTGGTCCAATAAATAAATTGATGACTCAATCAGTAGGATAGCAACCAACTGATTCACTCTAGACCATTCTAAAACTTGATTCTAGTGTCTATGTACGCTTTGGGACATATGATCTTGACAATGTCAAGCAAACGGTGAATCTAATACTCATGTGTTAGACGAACACCTGCCACGAGTTGGAAACCCTGTCAAGGAGATTTCCATAATGAATCTTCCTTATCACATGTACAATATCAATACTATAAAACGGTCCTCAACGAACCGAAGGTTCACTTTACCGAAACTAACGAATGACAGAGGCTTATTCATCCATATCTGTGATTTATTGCTAACCCATACATGTGCAGATTAAGATGATGGTGTAATGACCTTAATCCAGCACGTTCGTATCATTGCCACATGCTTGGGCTCAAGCTACAAATACATACTTAATGCATCAAGTTTCAAGAATCAAGAAAGCTAAATATCAAACAAAGACAAAGACTTCTGCAACTCTAATATTCAAGATCTACTTTAAAAGATATCAAGATTATCAAGACAAAAATTGTCAAGGGAGATTGTAGCAAGCTTTCAAGATGATGCATAGAATGAGCATGTGTGTAAAACCCGCTTTAAGAACCCTAAGATTATTAAACGCATGAATTTACGGTTAAATTTAAACTTTGTAATTAGTTAATATACGATATGCATCACGAATATTTAATACGAATATTATGTATATTAATTCATTATCATAAGTATTATGTATGTAAACACGAATATTAATACACGATACGTATGTAGGTATAATATTAAGAAAATATTCAAGAAACATAAACACGATAATCAAACGCGAACACAAACGATAATATGTAAACAAGAAAAACAAACATGAAACTATAAGGGGTGTTTGTTGGATTTAGGCTAGAAGAAGAGAAAGGGGCAAGATGGGTCAAGCCGGCCCAAGGGATTTTTGCTAATTACTAAAACCATAGGAGATTTGCTCATTATTATTTTTCAAGAAAACAAAACCAAAACCCTACCTCCTCTCCCTTTGGCCGTCGGCGATCAAGAACACAAGAGGGTGTGTTTGTCGATTTTGATCTTGAATTCATACGCATACGTGTTCGTGTTTCCAATCACCAATTCATTCACACATTTGGTATCACCAAAACCTTCATCTCTTATTATTCTTTTAATCATAATTATGTTCATGTGTACTAATCTTAAAATCATAATTAAAACATGTTATACTAAAGCATAGATCAAGAAAAGGTTTTGGGTGGTTGTTGTTTTGGGCCGACGCATGCAAACCGAGAGCACTAGGCTTTCGATGACTGTTTTTGACCACCAACCGAGACCCAAGAGGACTCCGTCTGGTTTTGTCTCAAACGGCAGCAAGCAAGGAACCCCCACAGGGGAACCCTTTTGATTTCAGTGTCAACCGAGACCACATAGGGTCTCGATTGGACTTTTGGTTAGGAAGGGGAAACCGGCTTCAAGCCGGTGGGTAATTCAGGCCATCAGTAGGAACCCGACAAGGACCAGGGTGTGATTTTTTGGACCAGTGGCAACCGGCAGCGCCGGTGCGAGCCACAGCCAGCCAGTGGCAAACCACGACTGCAGCCAAAGGCTGCCAGCCGCCAGCCAGAACCACCAGCCGCCGGCTGGGAGGTGATGTTTTGGCTTGTTTGGTCCAGTTTGTTTGTTTCTCGGGTTTCGGGCTCGGGAACTTTACATTTTTCGATAATACATAATTAAACCAATTACGAAAAATACTTTACGTTATGATTTAATTAATTAAGTTTATTAATTAATTTGGGTTTAATTACAACAAAACTTAGTTATGTTTATTTAAACAAAATCATGATATAACATGTATGTACATTTATTTAAATAAACTTATGTTATACTAATTAATAATTTAGTTATACATGAACATAGATTTAATTAATTAAAACTTAGGTTAATTAATTATATCTTTTATGGTAAAGTTTAATAACATGAAATATGTGATATTATTAATTAATATTAACTTATAATAACATGACATGACATTATTAATTAATAATAATAAATTAAGCTAAGTATTTATTATTTATTAAACTTTATAGTATAATTATACATGATATAAAAATAAGCATATGATTAATTATGGAAACATGTTAATTATGGAATTCTACTAATTATGGCAACATGATAAATATAGAAAAACACTAAATATGGTAACATGCTATTTATAGAAATACATTAAATATGGTAACATGCTATTTATAGAAACATGCTAAATATGGAAACTTTCTATTCTTGGAAACTTACTAATTGTGAAAACTTTCTATTTTTAGAAACTTACTATTTAAGGAAACTTGCTATTTTTGAAAAGTTACTTATATGGAAACCTGCCATTTTTGGAAACTTACTATATATAGAAACCTGCTATTTTTAGAAAGTTACACATTATGTTATAACAAGTATTATAACACTTAAAACATGAAACACATGAATCAAAACACATGAAACTATAAGAAACACATGATTAAAACATGAAATAATAAGACAAGACAAGAACAAGTATAATAAGTATGAACACGTCAAGTAAACTAAATAACAAGTATGTATAAGTAAGACCGACTCTTATTCATGTCCCTTCATTATGTAGCTATCGTGAAGTCGGAGTGATCTTCTACGCTCGTTTTCGTCTTCATTTACTGGACATAAGGTACGGATATTCCGTCCTTCAGTAAGGACATTCTTTCCTATACTTTGGATTTCCCCGTTTGTAGCCATCTGTTTCCCCAGTAGTTATGTGTCTTAAACACATCAGTATATGTATGATTATTTTAGATTTGCCTGAGCTATATACATGCATGCCAGTTTCACCTAGTTATGGGGGTTCCATAACCATAGCACTAGAAGCACCGGTGTTATGACGCTTCTGCGGTGAGAGTGATTGCTCGCAACGTCCCTTTACAGTATTTGGCCTATGTTACTATTATCATGTGGGGCAAATGGGTGCATCCTAGGACAAGTTAATATGATTTCATGGTAACTGCGGTGTGTGCCTTGCATCCGTTACAAGAGCTAATCCCTCCACTCATTATATATATTAATTAGAGGTAGCCCCTCTAATTGCATGACGAGGTCACCCTTCTAAGTATTCATGCACGTTGATATAACATGACCTATATAGGCTCCGAGCATATTTAAAATACAGATTTTCAAGATAAATTAAACATAAGTCTTTTCAGAAATATAAACCAGTCTTATGAACTTAAACCAGGTTTTTCAGGACATACATTTATTCCGCTGCTATTCATTTCATTTCATTACTTGCTTATGTTTATGTTTTACATTCTATGTTATATATCCACACACTGAGCGTATTGATCAGTCGTATTTCTCTTTTCATGTCCCAATACGGCAAGTACTAAAGCTAGGATTTCAAGAGTACGTGCATGGAAGGAGGCGCCAGTCTTCTTTCATTCTTTAATGCATTTACATACTTTTGCTTTGCTGGACATTGGTTAGTCCTTTTCTTTAATTTCTACTTATGCATTTTCGTGTGTGGAGCTTATGTTGGATCCGATGTTTGTTTTTGGATTCTTCATGGTCATTTAATGTTTAGACATTTACCTTGCATGCTTTGATGATACGCCATAATTATCCTGTGATATTCCATTTATCAAAATGGGGTGTTATAATATGGGTGAAGACACAAGATGGAAAAGACCTTAAAGACAAATCAAGGAAAATATTTTAATATCTCAGAATTAAAGACTAAGTTAGAAGAGAATGACAAGACTCAAGATCAAAAATCACAGCATGAAGGAACAAAGCCTACACTTACAAGTTCAATATTATGACCAAGACTCTTAGAGCTCAAAGACAAAATAAATATCAGGTGTTAAAGAGGAATGACCTCCCATTAAGGGAGATTGTTAGCCCTTGATGAGATGGCATTTATACATGATCTCATCGTTCTTTTCGGGCTTTAAATGCATAAAAATGTCATAAAATACCATATATATGCTTGTGTTTGTTTACTTGTGTATTTTAGGTATGGATATCGTGAAAAAGACAAAAGATCACAAGTTACAAGGAAAAACGGACACGAGAAACGAAGCCGTACAATGAACCGGGCCCTAATCATGGAATTTTCAACAAATACCCTTGAAGACTTGAAGAGAAACAAGATTGATCCTCCAAGAATGAAGAAATGACACTTAAAACCCTTGTATATTAATAATTACAAGTTTGGTCCCTTAAGTTTGTCAAAATTGCAAAAAGGTCCTTCAACTTTGAAGAAATGACAAGATTGGTCCCTCAACAAAATCAATTTGTCAATTATGGTCCCTCATGAAGTCAAAGATACAAAGAAGACCTTTGAAGATCAAGAAAGTTCAAGATCAGCCCTTGAAATATGAAAAAGTGTCAAAAATAACCATTGATAACCTTTGTGTGAAGTTTGGTGCCAAAAGTGACAAAGTGTGAAAGATATTAACAAAGCAAAAACGGTTTTTAGGGCTGAAAACCTTATTTGCCAAAAAAATCAAAAGATAAGGGCTTAAGTTGTCACTTTGAAACATTCAAATTCAAAAACGCGCCTAACAACTTATTTCCCCCAAAATCGGATCAAAGGAACTTACTGTTCACTTTCACCCCACCCAGATTTTTACTTCACTTAAACAAGGTTAAAAAGCAATTAACCTTGCACATGTGTGATTCACACATGCAGAAAGCTATCCCACCCCTAAAACCCTCAACCCACTCACTGTAGACCCCACCCCCAATTCCCCTTTCAACCAATCAAAACACGCCTTGGTCTCCAAGCATAATGACGTGTCCTAAATCAACAACTGAGATGTATTGCTTCCTTCCAACGCACAAATAAACGTCCAGGATCCAATATGACAGCTCAAATCCTCAAAAGCATCTAGAAGACTTAAAGGGCATTTTGGAGATTTTCATAGATTAGGGTTTTGTTTTTAGCCTTCTAGAATAGTCATTAGAGTAGTATAAAAGGAGGGCCAGTCTGTGGTAACCCCTTGTTCCAGTTTTTCTTCAAAAATTTTGTAATCCCTTTTAATATAAAATAAAAGTTTGGTATTTGTTTTTAAGCATTATAATTCCTTTTTATGTTTATTTAAAGTTGGTATTATTTGTTGAAGAGAAACTGAGTTCCATTTTAAGTGGTGAAATAATTTTGTGTTTCAAAATTATTTCATAAAGTTTTCTGAATTTGAGATTTCCTTGGTGAAATCTGTTTCAGGTTTAAGTGTTAAGAGGTTATTGTTTAATTGGTTATTTAGTGTTTTGAAAACGTTTTTAGAAGGTTTGAAAACTTTTGGAAAAGTTTTAAGAAAGAAAAAGTAAAAACAGAATATATTGCTTGTATTATGTTTTTCTTTGATTTGTCTTAAACAGGTGTTGATTATTTGTTGATCCAAGGATCTGCATACACCCGGGTGTATAAGGAGGTGGATTGACATCCACAAAGGACTTGGATGTAAGTCCTTGAGGTAAAATCCCTTTTTCCTTTTTAAAATTTCAGAAAAGTTGTGGTTTATGTGATTTGAATGATTATTTGATATTTGTGTTAAAACTGGTTTGGATTATGTTTACATGATATAATATGCATGATAGATGTCATATGAATCAGTTTGGATAGGTTTAGGAAGCTTTTGATTTGAAAAAGTGTGAAACTGAGTTTTAAAAGGGTGTTTGGAAACAGGTTTAAGCAGGGTAAAAATCTTGATTTATGATTTAAAAAGGTGTTAGAGTAGTTGAAACAGGCTGTGATAGGTTAAAAGTTAATTGGTAAGTAAGTTTGGAAAGTTTCAAAGCAAGTTGAGTGTTACATAAGTGAAACAAGAAGCTCAAATTGCATCACCACCTTTTCTGCTTATTTGCTCTAAATTGTGCTTAAATCTTGTGAAATCTGTTTAGTGATAGGGATATATAGGAGTTGATTGTGTTTGGTTACTGGATTGTGAGTTTGTGTGCTTAAATTGGACATTTGAAGTTGAACCAAGTGCAAGTGATAAGCTTGTAACTTGTTTTAGAACCACCAGACCTAGAAACATTGTCACAGCAACCTTAAAACGTTTTTTGTGTGCTTTGGTTTGTGAATTTTGTGAGCTAGGTGTTTGTTTTTCTACTTGAATTGACTCCTTGTGCTCCAAAGAGCACAAGGGTGCCCCCTTTGTCCAAAATCATCCACCAAAGAAACACACAGCCAAGCTCCTCTTGGTGGTATTTCAGTTGTGAAGAAAAGCAAAGAACAAGCTAACTGCTTGTGTTAAAACTCAAGAACAGGCCAAGTTTTTGATTCCAATCCAGGTTTAAGTTTATAAAAAAGTGAATTGGGTTGTGTTATTAAGCATTAAGGGTCACTGATTTGGTTGGAAAAAGAAAAAAATAAAAAAGAAATAACTGGCAAAAAGCATACCCGTAACAGGACTCGAACCCCAGACCTCTCGTTGGAGGAGTAGGAGCTCTACCGTTAATCTAGATAGCCTTTTTACGTTAGTGTTTGATTTCATACTTTATTTAACCTCTTTTTCATTTGTTAGCTTAATATTAAGCCGTAGCTTATTTCCCACTTTTCTAGCTTATTTATTAAGCTAATTTTGTTTAGCTTATTTTTCCTAGGATTAATATAGGGTTTAAGATTTTCCTAGATTGGTTTCATATTTTTCCCTTTATTTGTTTATTTTTTATGCATTTTTATATAGCCGGTTTTTATTAAATCATTAAAAAATAGAAAAAAGAGTTTTTATTTTTAGGAAAAATAATTTTTAGCTTTTAAAATAATATTTTGAGGTTTACATCTAGTTTTGGTTTTATAAACTTTAATTTTTAATTTTATATTATTTTAAGGTTTTTTATAAACTTTAATAATTTTTATAAAATTATAAAAAAGGGTTTAGGAACTTTAGTTTGCATTTTTCTCTTAGTTAGATTATTTTAAGATTTTATAAATTTTTTAGAATTAATTTTATCAACTTTTTATTTTTCCCATTATTTTATTATTAAAATTTCAAAGTTTTATTTTTCTTTATTTTTCATTTTTCTTAAGTTCTTTAGCATTAATTAGGACCTTTTCCATTTTTAGAATATTTTTATAGCTTTTAGATTTATTTTTATAATTATTTTAATTTTAATTAGTTTTTAATCATTTTAAATCATTTTTAGAGTTTTAAAAATAGTTTTAATAGCTTTTAATTTTTAGAAAATTACTTTTTAGTCTTCTAATAATATAAGTTAAGTAATTATTCAATAAAATCATATTTTAGACATTTTTATTAGTTGTATTTAATTTTAGGGCTTTAATTAGCATTTAAAATTAAATATTTAATTAATAAAAGGTTTTAAAATATCTTTGTTGGATTTTTGTCTTTATTTATATTATTATTGACTTCTTTTTAATCTTTTATTTATTTTGTTTTTGGTTTTAGTTAAATTTTTAATTTGGGTAGTTTTTCACGGCTTTACGTTTACGTCGTAGTGTAATTTTAACGTAACCGTCTTTTCATCCTTTCACCCCCATTCTTCCAAATATTAATCTCAAACAACTACAAGTTAATTCACACACATATACCTCCTTGGGAAACGAACTTTCTCTCTTTTTATTTGATTGGGTCATTAACACTTGATTTTTCTTAAAAGTCATTTGTTTGATACTAACCGCTCATATACGTTCTTTTGTTTTCCTAAACAAGAGTCGTATTTTACCACAATCATTTTGGCGCCGCTGCCGGGGAGGTGTGTTGTGCTTTAATTTGGAAGCTTTTGTTTTTGATATTATCCATAATAAGTATTTGTGTTAAGTGGAACTCCCTTAACACGTATTATCGGTTTTCTTGGTTTTTCTTGTACAAATATTATTAATATATTGTATTAAGTATCACAATCAATATACAATATCTCCAAAAGTGTGAAAACACAACCTTAATTGGGATTTGATCTCCTAATTATTGTATTCGAATCTCAAACAAAAAGAAAAGGCAAAAATAGATAAATACTTTCGTGAAGCTCGATTTTGAAAAATACAAACTATAAGGCGGGTATTATAAAATATACCCTAAGGAAAAAGGCTCTTAAGTGCTTCGCGCCGCCTCGTTTCCCCCCTTGCTTGTGAGTATTTTGAGATTGAAGGCTAATCGAGGGTTTTGCCGCCCAAAGTATTATTACGTATACTATATTTGCTTGGTTTCTTTGTGATTAAACCCTCTTGAACAATTTGGTTTTCACCAAAGTTCTAAAGTCATTCGAAGACGTTCACTCCACGTGATCGTTTTCATTCCTTTGAGGCTTCTTTAATCAAGAGTTTGATTCGAGGAGAGATTTTGTAGATTGTTGTCTACGAAGATACACCAAAATCCAAAAAAATTAAATATCATCAAAAACACAAAAAAATTGAAAATCCACAAAACAAAAAGAATCTTCTTTGCTCACCTCCCATTCTTCGTGAAGTTTATGATCACTCGTAATCAAGCGAAACGAGCTCGTAAACGTCTTCAAAAGCAAGCAAATCAAGGATCGTTGATTGTTGAAGAACCTCCAATTGTTGAACCTATTGTAGAACAAGAAGTCGTCATGGCTAATCGTACTATGATGGAGTTGCTACAAGCACCCACCGAGGGTTTTGGAGAGGCTATTGTGATTCCCGCCATCCTTGCGGAGAATTTCGAGATTAAGACGGGTTTAATGTCGATGTTGCAAGCAAACAAGTTTAGAGGTCACGAGAAAGACAACCCGCATTACCACATTAGGAATTTCAACCGTCTCACCGCCACTAGCAAATTCAAGGATGTTCCACATGACGCCATTAAGATGATGTTGTTTCCATACTCGTTGGATGGACCCGCAAAAATTTGGCTCGAGAAAGAACCGCCAAATTCGATTTTGACATGGGCCGATCTCGTTTCTAAGTTTGTGAACAAGTTTTTTCCACCATCTAAAACAACACACTTAAAAAAATGAGATTTCACGATTTGTGCAACGTAATAATGAAAGTCTTTCAATGGCATGGGAACGATTTAAAGAGATGTTACATGAATGTCCACACCATGACTTTTCGGAATTACATCAAGTGGATACTTTTTATAATGGGCTTAATGATCATGAACGAGATTATTTGAATGCCGCCGCGGGTGGTAATTTTTTGTGCAAGACGACAAATGAGGCTTTACAAATCATTGAAAATAGATCTAAGGTTTATAGCCCTCGTAACACACCGAGTGTTGCCAATATGGGTTCGTCATCTTCGTCACAATCGTCTCGTAGCATTAATGCCTTAGATGATGAAACTAATGAGGAAAATCGGTTTTTTGATAGATTTGCTAATCTAATGTCCCATTGGAAGGCTCAAGAAGCTTCCAATTCCGCTTCGGTTAAAGCGGTTGCTAAGAGTTGTTTATCTTGTGGGGGAGCTCATGATCTTTCCGAGTGCATTACCGCGGATGGTAACACTTCGAGTGCTTATGTAGCAACGGGAACTTACAACCAAAACGGCCAAGGTTCCCGCCAAAATCAAGCTCCACCAAACCAAAATGCTAACAATTATCGAAACAACAACCAAGGTAATTACCAAGGCAACACACGCAATTACAACAAAGGGAATTATCAAAGTGGGAATGGACAAATCTTTAATCAAAATCAAAACTGTGATTTTCAAAACACTACACAAGGTTTTCAAAATGCTCACACTAAAAATTTGCAAGGAGAATTTTTGGATTATGCAAAAGCAAATGATGCTAAATTTGATAATATGCAACGTGAGATGATTAGCTTAAGGTCCGAGTTGAAAAACGAGCTTAAAAATGAACTTGCTAATGAACTTAAAACTCATGCAAACAAAATGGAAGGAAATGTCCAACGTCTTCAACAAAACCAACAAAAGATGGAATTAGGACAACATGAGATTAAGCAAGAGTTATTGAAAGCGGATGCTAGGCAATCAAAATTTGAGGACCGAATGGCTAAGATGTTTGAAGCAATCATGTGTAAGCCCTCTTCTTCGGGTGGTCTTCCTAGTGATACCATTAACAACCCGAGGGGAGAATTGAAGGTTGTTGCTACACGAAGTGGTAAAACTTTCAAGGAACCAATCTCTCGTACAAGTACTTCTAAGGAGAAGGAAATCGAGAAAGAACCCGAGGTGATGGTCGAAAAGGAGCATATTACAATCCCACGAAGTACCGCTCAAACCACACCTACGGTTGAACCAATACCAATTGTGGAACCCGAGTTTCCAAGGCCGTTGCCTAATGACCAACCCACACCACCTTTACCCTACCCTTCAAGACGAAACAAAGAAAAGGCACAAGAACGGAACAATTATCAATTTGAGCTATTTATGAAAATGTTTCGTGATTTGCATTTTAACATAAGTTTTGCCGATGCTTTAATCATGATGCCTCGATTCGCCGCAAACTTCAAAAGTATGCTAAACAACAAAGAGAAGTTACAACAATCGTCTAGTTGTTCATCGGTTTTTCTTAGCCGCATACCACAAAAAGTCGGTGATCCCGGTAAATTTTTGATTCCGTGTGCAATTCAAGATATGGAGGAATGCTACGCCTTGGCCGATCTTGGTGCTAGTATTAATTTAATGCCTCTTGAGATTTTCAAATCGCTTTCGCTTCCGGCTCTTACTCCTTCGAACATGTCTATCGAGATGGCCGATCATTCTACGATCATGGCATGTGGAGTAGCCGAGGACGTTTTCGTTAAAGTCGGAAAGTTTTACTATCCCGTTGACTTTATCGTTGTAGACATTCCTATCGATCGAAAAGTTCCTCTCATTTTGGGTCGTTCATTTTTAGATACATCAAGAGCACTTATCGATGTTCATGCTCGAAAAATCACCCTTCGTTTCAATGAAGAAGAACTTGTTATCAATGCAACACAAAACTCCAATCTTTCTCATGTCTATTCTATTGCAACTTTAAACCATGGTGACTCGACCAATGTCATTTGCAAAGAATTTTCACCAAGAGTTTTAGGAAATGTCTCCAAAAACAATTTACCATTACCTCCGCCGGTGGAGGTTATGAGTGTAAAGCCTACAAAGAAGAAACCATCAATACTTGAATCGAAAAATCCTTCGCCTCACCTCGAACATTCATTCTTGAAAAGTGTTGATAAGTTGCCGGTTTCTACGGAAGATTTTTCGGATGATGAATATGTAGACCCCGATGGGGAGGTTTTCTTCGTCGATAAACGTTTTGAGAACTTGCCACCACCAAAACCAAAACGGTTTCAAAATGTGAGAATTTTTAGTGTGACTAACATCGTCTTAGAAACACCGAATATTTTCGACATAATCAAAAAGGATTTTCATAAGGAGAGTTCAAAAGATAAAAAGGGAAAAGATCTTAAATGTGATTTAATTGATTTTTCTACAAATCTAACTCCGTCATCACCACGTGTTTTGAGTGCTACAAACTCGTCTACTCCTTTTGACGATGTTTTGTGTGGTTCTAGTATGGGGGAAGCCCCTTATGTTCCCTCATCCTTGTCCACCGAGGACGAGATATTCGATCCCGGAATTTCATATAAAGGGAAATCTCGGTCTTCCACCGATGCAATAAATGGAAACTATATCTATTTGCTTGGTGCGAGTCTACCTTGAGTAGCTCAAACGTTTGTCTTACCAATTGTCTCACCCTTCTATTTCTCATCTATTTTCTTCAAACTCTTTGAGTTTATGGCACATGTTGAAGTGGCGTTGAATTGTTTTTCCAATAAGAACGAGAACGCCATTTTCGACCCCGGTATTTTACATCATTTAAGGACTTAGTCCTTTATACCGGTTGCTTTTTGGGCCTTGTTTATCATGTAAGCCCCATCAAAAATTGACCATACCATGATATCCCTAAATGTTCACATTTTAAGGGGATCGAGTCGAGCTCATGACTCGGTAATCAAAAACGAGGTGCCTCGTGGGGGAAATCCCATGCTTATCTTTATGCTTACTATTCACTAATAAGGGGACTTGTACCCTTCCAACTCGTTGTCTCGTGGTTGTTTGTGATTGTGTTATCTAGCTCATCATCATCATCTACGATTGAAGACTCTCGTGTTCGTTTACGTGAGCCTCCATCGTTCGTTTGAAGAAGTTTTTCACGATTCCATGACATATCCTTTATTGTTCTAACAATTATCTTTTAGCATACTTAATAAACGACTTTAGATATATTGTTAATCACCCTTTCCATGCTAGATCCTAAGCATTCGAATCTTCGTCTCTAGTATGGGGGTGCTCCACCTTTAGACTCGAAACATTGAGGACAATGTTTACTTTTAGTATGGGGGGGTGAATAGATACTTGCTTTGCTACGCCCTCACGCTTTCCAACTTTCAATGTTTTGTTTTGCTAATAAGGCTAAAAATGGCCAAATTTTAAAATTTTTCTTAGTTTTCATAAGTGTTTTTAAGACACGAATGTATATTTTCCGATGGGTAGAATAAGAGTTAATTTTTGACTTGATGGGCATTTGGAGCCATTTACATTCCTTAACCCGCTCAATTCAAGTTTTGCTAGACTTTTATATAAGGAGCTTTAAAACGCGAAAGTCTTAATTCATTCGGGTTAAGAACAAGAACTTTTCGCAAGTTCCTATAATTGATTCTAGAAAGTCACTTATCAAGGGAACTTTAAAACGCATTCTCTAAGCTTGAAAAAGTCCAAGAAAGTGCAAGATCCTATAGGTGGCTTGAAAACCCAAAACTTTGATTTGATATAGTCTTAATGAAAGCTAATCCAAATTTGGCTTAATTTTGACTTGCATGGCTAAGTATTCACGAGTCTCTTTAATTAGAGGTCTTTATATAGTGAAGAACGAGAAATGATAGAGTTAGACAAGTGATCATGCTAAACGTAGAACATGAAAGTGTTCTTTCAAAAACTCATATGTTTTTAATTGTGGCTTTTTCTTCCCATAAGATCAATGCATTAGGAATAAATCATAATTGCAATAAGTAAGGTCGTACGATTTGAAAGGTTACTTAGCCTCTAGCGCAAGATCGTTTAAAAGTTGCTCGGGGTTGAATAGAGTTCATAGCCAAGGCATAACTTATTGAAGCGGGACGCGAAGATTGGCGATTATCCAAAAAGGCCCTAACAAGGCATGAGGAGCTCTATTTTTTGCTAAAGATCCAAAGATGATGTGAAGTATCATTATTCCTAAATCAATATGAAGGATCGAGACACACGACGAGAAGCTATTACTCCCCTAAAGAATGGAGAAAGTCTATCCAAAAAGACCCTAACAAGGTATGAGGATAAATATATCCAAGTCCGAAAAGGAGGCGGATCGTTGTATATCAAAATCCAAAGTAAAGATTGAAGAAAAATGATGAAGTCGTGGTCCTATATGAAGAATCTCTCAAAAACGTCAAGTGAAGAAATTCCAAATATATGAAGAGAAGACCATAATTTCAAGAACGTCTTCCCAAGATTTGAAGTATGAAGTACATGCCAAATATCGGTCCGAGAAAGGTCTCAAATCGTGAAACGAGTTATGCCAAGATATGAACTTAAGGAGATAGACGAGAAGCCGTTTTAAAAGATTTTGTCCTTCGGCTAACTATTAATCAAATCGTGCTACTTTGCTTTTGGACTAATAACTACTCAAATAAGTCAATATGTATCACTTGTGATCCATGACAAATAGATAAAAAATGCTAGTAACCCATTTCCTTTTATAATAACTAGGATTGCGGGGAGAAAAAGTATTACACAATTTGGACGTATGAGTAGTGTTAGCATTGTGACTTGTACCAACAATGATCTTGTTTTTGCACTTAGCATGGAATGTATGACAATCAAGGATGACGAAGTTTACTCTAAGGGACATTAACTTGTTTCTATTCTTTGACCCTAAAAGTCACCTTTTGGTGATGAAAATCATACATTATGTCTTTACACATTCTCGTAGTATGTTGCAAGTCTTTTACTCTTCAATAAAGGTTAATAAAATTGAACTTTGGTGATGCTTAGATACTTTATTCTAGCATTACGTGAGGGCACGACAATGGCTTAGTATGGGGGAGTGATGAGATGGCATTTATACATGATCTCATCGTTCTTTTCGGGCTTTAAATGCATAAAAATGTCATAAAATACCATATATATGCTTGTGTTTGTTTACTTGTGTATTTTAGGTATGGATATCGTGAAAAAGACAAAAGATCACAAGTTACAAGGAAAAACGGACACGAGAAACGAAGCCGTACAATGAACCGGGCCCTAATCATGGAATTTTCAACAAATACCCTTGAAGACTTGAAGACAAACAAGATTGATCCTCCAAGAATGAAGAAATGACACTTAAAACCCTTGTATATTAATAATTACAAGTTTGGTCCCTTAAGTTTGTCAAAATTGCAAAAAGGTCCTTCAACTTTGAAGAAATGACAAGATTGGTCCCTCAACAAAATCAATTTGTCAATTATGGTCCCTCATGAAGTCAAAGATACAAAGAAGACCTTTGAAGATCAAGAAAGTTCAAGATCAGCCCTTGAAATATGAAAAAGTGTCAAAAATAACCATTGATAACCTTTGTGTGAAGTTTGGTGCCAAAAGTGACAAAGTGTGAAAGATATTAACAAAGCAAAAACGGTTTTTAGGGCTGAAAACCTTATTTGCCAAAAAAATCAAAAGATAAGGGCTTAAGTTGTCACTTTGAAACATTCAAATTCAAAAACGCGCCTAACAACTTATTTCCCCCAAAATCGGATCAAAGGAACTTACTGTTCACTTTCACCCCACCCAGATTTTTACTTCACTTAAACAAGGTTAAAAAGCAATTAACCTTGCACATGTGTGATTCACACATGCAGAAAGCTATCCCACCCCTAAAACCCTCAACCCACTCACTGTAGACCCCACCCCCAATTCCCCTTTCAACCAATCAAAACACGCCTTGGTCTCCAAGCATAATGATGTGTCCTAAATCAACAACTGAGATGTATTGCTTCCTTCCAACGCACAAATAAACGTCCAGGATCCAATATGACAGCTCAAATCCTCAAAAGCATCTAGAAGACTTAAAGGGCATTTTGGAGATTTTCATAGATTAGGGTTTTGTTTTTAGCCTTCTAGAATAGTCATTAGAGTAGTATAAAAGGAGGGCCAGTCTGTGGTAACCCCTTGTTCCAGTTTTTCTTCAAAAATTTTGTAATCCCTTTTAATATAAAATAAAAGTTTGGTATTTGTTTTTAAGCATTATAATTCCTTTTTATGTTTATTTAAAGTTGGTATTATTTGTTGAAGAGAAACTGAGTTCCATTTTAAGTGGTGAAATAATTTTGTGTTTCAAAATTATTTCATAAAGTTTTCTGAATTTGAGATTTCCTTGGTGAAATCTGTTTCAGGTTTAAGTGTTAAGAGGTTATTGTTTAATTGGTTATTTAGTGTTTTGAAAACGTTTTTAGAAGGTTTGAAAACTTTTGGAAAAGTTTTAAGAAAGAAAAAGTAAAAAACAGAATATATTGCTTGTATTATGTTTTTCTTTGATTTGTCTTAAACAGGTGTTGATTATTTGTTGATCCAAGGATCTGCATACACCCGGGTGTATAAGGAGGTGGATTGACATCCACAAAGGACTTGGATGTAAGTCCTTGAGGTAAAATCCCTTTTTCCTTTTTAAAATTTCAGAAAAGTTGTGGTTTATGTGATTTGAATGATTATTTGATATTTGTGTTAAAACTGGTTTGGATTATGTTTACATGATATAATATGCATGATAGATGTCATATGAATCAGTTTGGATAGGTTTAGGAAGCTTTTGATTTGAAAAAGTGTGAAACTGAGTTTTAAAAGGGTGTTTGGAAACAGGTTTAAGCAGGGTAAAAATCTTGATTTATGATTTAAAAAGGTGTTAGAGTAGTTGAAACAAGCTGTGATAGGTTACAAGTTAATTGGTAAGTAAGTTTGGAAAGTTTCAAAGCAAGTTGAGTGTTACATAAGTGAAACAAGAAGCTCAAATTGCATCACCACCTTTTCTGCTTATTTGCTCTAAATTGTGCTTAAATCTTGTGAATTCTGTTTAGTGATAGGGATATATAGGAGTTGATTGTGTTTGGTTACTGGATTGTGAGTTTGTGTGCTTAAATTGGACATTTGAAGTTGAACCAAGTGCAAGTGATAAGCTTGTAACTTGTTTTAGAACCACCAGACCTAGAAACATTGTCACAGCAACCTTAAAACGTTTTTTGTGTGCTTTGGTTTGTGAATTTTGTGAGCTAGGTGTTTGTTTTTCTACTTGAATTGACTCCTTGTGCTCCAAAGAGCACAAGGGTGCCCCCTTTGTCCAAAATCATCCACCAAAGAAACACACAGCCAAGCTCCTCTTGGTGGTATTTCAGTTGTGAAGAAAAGCAAAGAACAAGCTAACTGCTTGTGTTCAAACTCAAGAACAGGCCAAGTTTTTGATTCCAATCCAGGTTTAAGTTTATAAAAAAGTGAATTGGGTTGTGTTATTAAGCATTAAGGGTCACTGATTTGGTTGGAAAAAGAAAAAAATAAAAAAGAAATAACTGGCAAAAAGCATACCCGTAACAGGACTCGAACCCCAGACCTCTCGTTGGAGGAGTAGGAGCTCTACCGTTAATCTAGATAGCCTTTTTACGTTAGTGTTTGATTTCATACTTTATTTAACCTCTTTTTCATTTGTTAGCTTAATATTAAGCCGTAGCTTATTTCCCACTTTTCTAGCTTATTTATTAAGCTAATTTTGTTTAGCTTATTTTTCCTAGGATTAATATAGGGTTTAAGATTTTCCTAGATTGGTTTCATATTTTTCCCTTTATTTGTTTATTTTTTATGCATTTTTATATAGCCGGTTTTTATTAAATCATTAAAAAATAGAAAAAAGAGTTTTTATTTTTAGGAAAAATAATTTTTAGCTTTTAAAATAATATTTTGAGGTTTACATCTAGTTTTGGTTTTATAAACTTTAATTTTTAATTTTATATTATTTTAAGGTTTTTTATAAACTTTAATAATTTTTATAAAATTATAAAAAAGGGTTTAGGAACTTTAGTTTGCATTTTTCTCTTAGTTAGATTATTTTAAGATTTTATAAATTTTTTAGAATTAATTTTATCAACTTGTTATTTTTCCCATTATTTTAATATTATTTTATTATTAAAATTTCAAAGTTTTATTTTTCTTTATTTTTCATTTTTCTTAAGTTCTTTAGCATTAATTAGGACCTTTTCCATTTTTAGAATATTTTTATAGCTTTTAGATTTATTTTTATAATTATTTTAATTTTAATTAGTTTTTAATCATTTTAAATCATTTTTAGAGTTTTAAAAATAGTTTTAATAGCTTTTAATTTTTAGAAAATTACTTTTTAGTCTTCTAATAATATAAGTTAAGTAATTATTCAATAAAATCATATTTTAGACATTTTTATTAGTTGTATTTAATTTTAGGGCTTTAATTAGCATTTAAAATTAAATATTTAATTAATAAAAGGTTTTAAAATATCTTTGTTGGATTTTTGTCTTTATTTATATTATTATTGACTTCTTTTTAATCTTTTATTTATTTTGTTTTTGGTTTTAGTTAAATTTTTAATTTGGGTAGTTTTTCACGGCTTTACGTTTACGTCGTAGTGTAATTTTAACGTAACCGTCTTTTCATCCTTTCACCCCCATTCTTCCAAATATTAATCTCAAACAACTACAAGTTAATTCACATACATATACCTCCTTGGGAAACGAACTTTCTCTCTTTTTATTTGATTGGGTCATTAACACTTGATTTTTCTTAAAAGTCATTTGTTTGATACTAACCGCTCATATACGTTCTTTTGTTTTCCTAAACAAGAGTCGTATTTTACCACAATCAGCCCTTAAAATATTGAGTCGAACAAGAATGTACCGATGATATATTAATTAGGATTTTTGTAATTAGTAGTAGGTTAGAAAAGGGTAACGGGCTCGTTAGGTAAGCTAATATTGTACATGTTACGGGCTAAAGCCCATGAATCCTGAACTCGACCCATTAGCAATAGTTCACCCACAAATTTAAGGCTTGGAACTATATAAACCTTTTTCCTTGGTGGAAAAGGGTGCTGGGTGTTTTTGTTCCTTTTTTCATTCAATAAACATCTTCCCATTCTCCACCTTCTCTCTACTTTCTCTCTCTAAAACTTATTTCTATTTTCTTTTACTATGATTTTATCCAACAAGTGAAATATGGTTTAACCTTATAGGATACTAATTATGGTTATGCTTCCTAATTCGTGTTTAGACATTATCCACTATTGGGTCAAGTTTCAAAATTGTATCTTGATATCATAAGAGAGGTATTGTTAAATTTTACGAGATTATTTCAATATATGATTGTTTAGTTATGTGACAAATATCTTATCAAGATGCCATAACACCAATTTATGGTATTGAAGTTCGAAAATTATATTTATGTGTTTATATAAGCTGTGAACCAAACACCCACTTATGGCCTAGTTCACTATTAAATACTCACTTATGACGAACGAAGTCTTGACTTAAAATATATTCATGTTATTTAGGCTTTCCTAGGTTAAAAAGGTTAGTTAAGGACGTATGCAGAGCTCTTGGTATAATTCAAGCTAAATCGACGTGAGTAATATATATAAGAGTAGAAACATGTCATAAGAGCCCGTTAGATGTATCACATGTATTATTTATGTGTATGTTCATAATTTGCTATATTTTTAAGGATTATACTCGTGTTACGAGTTAATTTCAAGTAAGCTCATAACTATGTCAAAGTATATGTTACGAGTAGAAATATATCATTCATAATAACTTTATTTGTGAAATGCATTATATAGAAAATAGAAGGGGATTGAATAGTTTCTCAATTAAAAATTAAGTTCATCATTAAAAATGAAATTTTACTTGAAAACTTGTTTCATAATGATTAGGCCAATTTCTAATGTTTCAAAACATTTGCTATATCAAGTTAATGATGGAAGGCTAAACGTAATAACAAGTATAAGTAGAGAGTAAGGAAAGAAACAACCTAAGAACAACACCAAAGACTTATAGTGGTTCAACAACAAAGCTCTTTCTTCGTTCCTACTCCACTCCTCGAGTACACCTTACTCGAGATTTCCACTACATCCACAAGCTCTCTTCTAAGCGGAGAAAACCTTACAACGTTGCTTACAATGTTTTACAACACTAAGCTAAATGTCGAGTTCTAATCGTAAGCTAGAACCAATCTTCGTTGCCCATCTTCTTTTCCGGTACAAGGCTAGATGTCGAGTTCTAATCCTAAGCTAGAACCAATATTCACTCACATCACTTTCTAGTTAAGTGAGAACTTAAAAACAAATACAAATACATCACGTTGTAGTTTAGTGAGAACTAACACACAAGACACATCCATGTATACACTTATACTTTGGATCTATACAAGACTAATCCAAGTATACATAAATACATTGGATCTACACAAGATAAATCCAAATATACACATATACCTTGGATCTACACAACACAAATCCAAATATACACATATACCTTGTATTTACACAAGATACAAATAAACAATGTGATGAATATGACTAGATCTTAGAAAGGATAATTTTCTCAAGGCTTCATATTTTATTACATCATAAATGTGTGAGTTATTTTCTCTTTGGACATATAAAGAATGGTATCAAAGGGCTAATCATAAATAAACATGATTAACACATTAAGTGATCATTTACTAATGATTGGAATATAAAAAGGAGATTAGAAGCAGAAATCTGTCCAAAAAGGCTTGTTGGAAAATGGAGAAATGATATGCTATTTATAGGAGACACGTTTCAACGGCTATCTGAGCGCAACTTATTAAATATGCATGCGGCTCATTATCACTAATGATCCGCGGGGACTAGTAATGATCTGTGGGCTCTAGAGTCTGCTTCTTTTTGTCTTCTAGTGGGGAAATGCAATCTGGTGGAGATTATACCCAAAAGGATATTCTTAGACCATTTGGAATATTCCAAATTCAAATTTCCATTTTAATAAAATATTTTCTTAAAAAGAATGTTTATTAAAAATATTTTGTCATATTTGTATAAATGTGAGTTTTAAGGTTAACCACTTTTAATGATCACTAAACATGTATAAGATATGTTTGTGAAAGACTTAAATGATTATTACCTTAATGATAGTGTTTGTTAAATAATTTGTCTTACAGTTATCTTTGACGATAAATGTTTTTAGACTTTTTCGTGATCAAGACTACGAAAGATTCTTTATTACAAGGCATCGGTTGCATTAACAATCTCCCTCTTTTTTTATTACGACAAGCCATAAACTCATTTATGTTAAAAAACGGTTTTCGAATTATTAACAAGTTTATCACTACCATTTATTGTGACAACCCTGGTTTTGAGGTTCGTCACTTAGTTTTATTTTGTGCTAGTTACGTGTCTTTACGTGTTTATGTGCTTATTGTGTGTATAGATTGTGGTTTGGATATCGTTTCCGGTACGGGGTACCTTGTGAGTGAAACGATATGTGATGATTTCATGTTCATGAGCTCACATGGTAGTGACTATGAAGTGAAATGGTGTTATTTAGTGGTTTTACGTATATGTTTATGTATTATAGAAAATCGTATTTTTACGATTTACGGTTTAGCATTTAGAGGTCTCGGATGAGGTAATTAGTCATATGTATATTTTTCGGGATGGTTTTAAGTCATTTAGGACTTAGTTATAAAGTTTATTTCAAAATTTGATATTTTTTTAAAAGTGTATATTTTACGACTTTTACGGTAAAACGCGTAAATTTGACTAGTTTTACGGTTTTGAGGTTTTGGAGGCTTTAGGAGCTGAAATAAATTAAGGAAAAATAAGGTAATATTAATAAGATATTAATTAATAATAAAAATAAAAAAAACGAAATTGAAGGGGTTTAGGTCGGTTTTGGACGCAGAAAAGAAGGAAAAAAGGGAAAAAGAGGGAAAAAAGGAAAGTGGCTTATTCTTGGACTAGGATTTTATGTACACCCTATATATTATTTTAATCACAATCCCAATTCATTATTTTTTTCCTGGAGGTTAAGATAATTCGTGAGTTATATAAAAATTAGGGTTCTTCATAAGTTTTTGGGGTTTTCATAAATCAAAGGTAAATCTTCTTAACCCTTATTAATTTAATTGTTTTTATGTTTTGTTTAATCATCTTATGATGGAATTAGGTTAGGGTTTAATTTAAAAACAGTAAATTAATGTTATAATAATGAGTTTATAATGATTACATAAGTTAGGGTTTGTAATTAGTGGGGTTAGGGTTAATTAATTAGTTTAATTTGATTAAACCCGTTTTTAAAAACTGTGCAGAATTTTGAGTCAATTGTTTTGATCATATTGGGAGTTCTATAAACTCTTATTCTACGATTTAAGTATCCCTGAAAAGGTAATTGAAGTGGCTTTCCAATGAAAGAAACTATAACTAAATTGGAGGTCGGGAAGTGGGTTAAAAACAGGTTACAACAGTCAGAGGTCAAAACAGTTTTGTAATCAGCCTGTTTTCTTTTTAAGTTTTGGGTTGTTTGGGGTACTTAGGGTTGCATTAGGATCTTCTCACGAACATGAGAGATGGTTTATATATTTTAGTAAGTATATGCACTTGGGATAAGGTTGTGGTTTAGGGTAAGACCCCTTAACTGTAACAAACTTTTAGTATGTTTAAAATCAGGAAATCTGGAATGACAAAAGTATATATATATATATCGGAGCCTTAACAGTAGCTTTAAGGTTAGGGCAAGTGGGAGGTGTTAGCTAACATATGTAAGGGTATGAATATTTATTTTACAGAAACCATGGGTATGTTTAAGTGGACGTTTGGCTTAAAGTTTGGAGACCTAAAATTGGGACTGTTTTGTGTAAAATATGAACGGGATACTTATTAAACTTAACCAAGTTAAGGACTTGTTAGGGAAGGGTAATGGGGTGATTAGAGCTTATCAATGAGGTATTTATATGGGAATAGGCTAGATGTCCATCATAGGTTGATGAACCATCTTAGTGATTGGTTCATGTATTGATTTCGCGTTTTTGGTTTGTTAGCTTGTTGCTAGTGCGAGGACTTGTGAAGAAGCAATCAGGTGAGTTTCATAGTCCCATGTTTACTATTGATTTTGACTTCCAGATGGGATGGAAGAGACACTGTGTTGAGTTATTTATAAATTGATGCTGTGAATGTTTTTATGGTTTGTGATGGACTTGTGTGTACATTATGTGATTAACTGCTATGTGATTCTTGTTTGTGTATGATTTGGATCGGGGGACACGTGACGTCTCAGTTATTGTGGTTTGACAAGGTAGGGGCCTTGGTATAGGTACATAGCGTGATCGTCTACGGGACCAATGGATAATGACAAGGTAGTGGCCTTGGCATAGGTACATAGTGTGATCATCTATGGTACCATGGTGTTTGGTAAGGCTGTGGGCCTTGGATTTTGGTTTGGAATGATTGATCTTGAATGTTAGTTGTTAATACATAATTGTAACACATTGTCCATATGTTATTGTGTTGATTGTTGTTATTCACAGCTTATAACTAATTTGGCGTTGGAGTCTAAACCTATGACTCTCATCAGCTTATAACTGAGTGGGCTGATGAGAGGAAGCATTGGTCTTTTAAAATGAGTGTAGAATTTTGCAAGTAGAACGAGGTAGGAATTTATTCGTATTGCCGCTAAGAGAGGGTGCAAGGAGGACATAGTTGAAACTAGTAAGGATGTTGTATGAACGCTTTGGGTTTACGGTTATGCATTTGGCTTCGCCAAAGCACTAGCGGTTTTCATGGTGTCAATGAACCAAGTGTGCATGAACGTGTATAAACGAGTTGTCATCGGGAGCATCGACGACATCTTGATCTAATCAAATCTGAGAAGGAGAGTGAGGCGAATTATGTGTTGGTTTTGGAGTGGAGTTATACGTGATATTTTCGAGTGTGAGATTTAGTATTAAGTTTACCATGATGAGTAGTTAGAGATGATGGCATATCATGGAACCAGCAAGGGGCGAAGTGAAGAAGGATGAGGAAGCGTTTTGGAGGCTGAAGAGGTGGATTGGATAATGAGCCGATCTTGGCATTATCGAAAGGACTGGATGAATTCACGAAGCATGACGATACGTGGAGCAAGGATTTGGATGTGTACGAGAACGACAAGAAAGGCGATTGCTTATACGTTGCAGGAACTGAAGATTTGGAAGAACTGGATAGACTTAGTTAGTGGAGCTGGATTGTTATATCTGCCTAGAATGCTAGAGGCATTTGGGGTACGAGACGTAGATAATGATCTATACGGATCATGAACGTCTCCAACACATATTCAATCATCTTGATTGAAAATTTGGCAAAGGTGATGGGTGAAGTTGATTGATGAAATAAAATTGCAAGGCCAAGTACCATCTGGGAAAGGCAAGCATAGTTGATGAGACATGGAATAAGAAGAATGAAGTGAAGCTGAGACGAACTTGAACTATATGGATGACGTATTAGAGTGGTTTAGATGAAGGATGTAGGTTGCACGAGTTGAGTTGTCTAAAGCAGTGAACGCGTCAACATTTATGTTGCATGGCTTGGACAATCGTAGGGAGGAAAGGGACGTAGACTATACTTCCTACATGTATAGGAGTAGTTTAGAAAGGGCGATGTAAGGACGAAGTTGGTGGAAGGGATACATAACGGTGGAGGATTAAGTACGATGAGAGTTGGGTGATAGTCGATAGACTGACTAATTCATCACCTATTTCAAGAGGAATGAGAAGTCACATAGTTGGGAAGTTGGAAGAATTGCGTACGGATGTGATGGAATCAAGGGTTTTGCGTAAAGGTTAGCCTAATATGTATGGAGTGCCTTATGAAGGATTATGGCAAGCGAAGAAACAAGGGGAAGCATCACATCGTGATGTGGTAGGAGTTGAGGAAGAATTAATGGATATGTGAAAGACCGTCATAGGTCACTTTGTAAGGAAAATGGAATTTTTAAGTAGTTTGGGATACGGACTGAAGGGAGTTGATGAACATAATTGGACATGGGTGATTGATTTAGAGGTAGTTCGGAAACTCGTTAGCGATGGCTGAGTTTTCATATAATGATAGTTATCGTACTAGAAGTCGATAAATGCCATTTGAGGCACTATATGAAAGGATATGGTGAGTTTTCCCCATTGTGGACTAGAATTGGTAAAATAGGCTACTAATGTGGTAATGGTGTTTGTGGACAGAATGAGAGCAACAAGGGATGCTATGTAGAAAAGGAGGAAACCACTAGATTTAGTGACAAAGTTATGTAGGGAGTTTCACCCATAGTAACGGGTGGTATGATTTGGAAAGATAGAAGTGTTGATCTAGAGTTTTGTAGGTCCATTTATGATCTTTGGAAAGATCGGACCATTAGCTTATGAGCATATAATTACCTGGGGTAAATGAGTTATATACATGATACATTTCATGTATTGAGATTGGTAAAGGTTGTTTGAGAATGCATTTTGCATGTACGGTTATTCGGGACTTGTGCTAATAAGAGTCTTTGTTTTATCAAAGAGTCATTTGTGAGATTTATTGACTGTGAGGTCAAGAGTTTGGCAATGAATTTAAATATTGTTGGTTAGTATATGTGGTAATTTGAGATTTGAACTAAAGTTCACATGGAAATGAGAGGAGTTCGTTTAGAACAAGTATCCTCGTGTGATTTGTTGTTTGTGTGTTTGATCCTAAGGAGTAAATCTCGGGACGAGATTTCTATTAGGAGGGAGTGATGTGACAACCCTGGTTTTGAGGTTTGTCACTTAGTTTTATTTTGTGCTAGTTACGTGTCTTTACGTGTTTATGTGCTTATTGGTGTGTATAGATTGTGGTTTGGATATCGTTTCTGGTACGGGGTACCTTGTGAGTGAAACGATGTGTGATGATTTCATGTTCATGAGCTCACATGGTAGTGACTATGAAGTGAAATGGTGTTATTTAGTGGTTTTACGTATACGTATATGTATTATAGAAAATCGTATTTTTACGATTTACGGTTTAGCATTTAGAGGTCTCGGATGAGGTAATTAGTCATATGGATATTTTTCGGGATGGTTTTAAGTCATTTAGGACTTAGTTATAAAGTTTATATCAAAATTTGAGATTTTTTTTAAAAGTGTATATTTTACGACTTTTACGGTAAAACGCGTAAATTTGACTAGTTTTACGGTTTTGAGGGTTTGGAGGCTTTAGGAGCTGAAATAAATTAAGGAAAATTAAGGTAATATTAATAAGATATTAATTAATAATAAAAATAAAAAAAACGAAGGAAAAAAGGGAAAAAGAGGGAAAAAAGGAAAAAGAGGGAAAAAGGAAAGTGGCTTATTCTTGGAATAGGATTTTATGTACACCCTATATATTGTTTTAATCACAATCCCAATTCATTATTTTTCTCCTGGAGGTTAAGAAAAATCGTGAGTTATATAAAAATTAGGGTTCTTCATAAGATTTTGGGGTTTTCATAAATCAAAGGTAAATCTTCTTAACCCTTTTTAATTTAATTGTTTTTATGTTTTGTTTAATCATCTTATGATGAAATTAGGTTAGGGTTTAATTTAAAAACAGTAAATTAATGTTATAATAATGAGGTTATAATGATTATATAAGTTAGGGTTTGTAATTAGTGGGGTTAGGGTTAATTAATTAGTTTAATTTGATTAAACCCGTTTTTAAAAACTGGGCAGAATTTTGATTCAATTGTTTTGATCATATTGGGAGTTATATAAACTCTTATTTTACGATCCAAGTACCCCTGAAAAGTTAGTTGAAGTGGCTTTCCAATGCAAGAAACTAGAACTAAATTGGAGGTCGGGAAGTGGGTTAAAAACAGGTTACAACAGTCGGAGGTCAAAACAGTTTTGTAATCAGCCTGTTTTCTTTTTAAGTTTTGGGTTGTTTGGGGTACTTAGGGTTGCATTGGGATCTTCTCACGAACATGAGAGATGGTTTATATATTGTAGTAAGTATCTGCACTTGGGCTAAGGTTGTGGTTTAGGGTAAGACCCCTTAATTGTAACAAAAGTATATATATATATATATATATATATATATATATATATATATATATATATATATATATATATATACATATATATATATATATATATATATATATATATATATATATATATATATATATATATATATATATATATATATATATATATATATATATATATATATATATATATATATATATATATATATATATATATATATATATATATATATATATATATATATATATATATATATATATATATATATATATCGGGGCCTTAACAATAGCTTTAAGGTTAGGGAAAGTGGGAGGTGTTAGCTAACATATGTAAGGGTATGAATATTCCTTTTACAGAAACCATGGGTATTTTTAAGTGGACGTTTGATTTAAAGTTTGGAGACCTAAAATTGGGACTGTTTTGTGTAAAATATGAACGGGATAGTTATTAAACTTAACCAAGTTAAGGACTTGTTAGGGAAGGGTAATGGGGTGATTAGAGCTTATCAATGAGGTATTTATATGGGAATAGGCTAGATGTCCATCATAGGTTGATGAGCCATCTTAGTGATTGGTTCATGTATTGATTTCGTGTTTTTGGTTTGTTAGCTTGTTGCTAGTGCGAGGACTTGTGAAGAAGCAATCAGGTGATTTTCATAGTCCCATGTTTACTATTGATTTTGACTTCTAGATGGGATGGAAGAGACACTGTGTTGGTTATTTATAAATTGATGTTGTGAATGTTTTATGGTTTGTGATGGACTTGTGTGTACATTATGTGATTAACTGCTATGTGATTCTTGTTTGTGTATGATTTGGATCGGGGGACACGTGCCGTCTCAGTTATTGTGGTTTGACAAGGTAGGGGCCTTGGGATAGGTACATAGCGTGATCGTCTACGGGACCAATGGATAATGACAAGGTAGTGGCCTTGGCATAGGTACATAGTGTGATCATCTATGGTACCATGGTGTTTGGTAAGGCTGTGGGCCTTGGATTTTGGTTTGGAATGATTGATCTTGAATGTTAGTTGTTAATACATAATTGTAACACATTGTCCATATGTTATTGTGTTGATGGTTGTTATTCACAGCTTATAACTGATTTGGCGTTGGAGTCGAAACCTATGACTCTCACCAACTTTATGTTGACATGTTTTAGTGTCTCTTTCAGGTGTGAATGTGTTTAAGCTTGAGGATAGAAGTGGCTAGACTTGGATTCCTTAGGATTGCATATAGAAGGAGATCCCTGTTCCTTCTTAGTTTACCTTTATGTTTTTTGATAAGTGATACATGTTGGCACCTATATGTTTGTTTGGTTTATGTTTATTGTTTGTCTTGGGTAAGTGGTAGGACTGGTACCTACTTACCTAGACTCCTGCATGTTGAGATATTGTCATGCCATTTGTGTCGTCATTTATGACATTTCTTATATCATTTAGTTATCTCTATAGACACGCTATTGTTGTGATGATATCCATACGTCGTGCCCCATATTCCGCCATGGTGGGGTGTGACATTTATCCCCCTTTTGTCGAAGCAAAAAGGTAGCACAAGTCTTTGAAGAAGAAAAGAACCGACTTTTCTAGTAGCTCCCCCTTCGTGCTTACTCCCCTTGCTTGGGACACCAAGTGATCGAGCTATGGTGACAAGCTACATACAAGGTTTAGTAGAAGTAAAAGAAACACCCATGTGAAGGCAATAGTCACTACTTACTAAATAACTTGAGAGGGAGGAAGAAAAGAAATCTTAAATTAAGAAGTAAATATTTGATAAGTATGTCCAAGGAGAGTATTTTGACAAGATCAATTCACAATTGTTGGAATAAAGATAGAAAAGAAACATCCAATAATTTGAAGATATTATGTCAAAGGGTTAAAAGATTTGAATTATTAGAATCACCCAAGAAAATTTAAGGTTTAACCAAAATCAACTCTCAACCATATGTGTGATAAATGAATAAGCAAACAAGCACATACAACAAAATATTCATATATGAAAATATGAAAACTAGACATGAAATAAGAAAATAAACAAAATAAGCATAACTATTATAGTAGAAGTAGTCATCCAAGATTGCTTAGGTTTTTATTTTAGACTCAAACGATTAGAACACAAAATGTGTTTTAACCGATAAAATAAGACGAAGGTGCATCTTCTGGAGATTTGCTCACGGGAACAAATACTCGAAGAGGAGGTCGAGTGAGGAGAAATTCAAGAAAATTTAACTTCTCAAAGAGATGAGCAAGTTCAATTTTTTAAAATCTACAACAAGCACACGAGGATTCATGATGCAAAACAAAATCATTAGATGGAGGAGGTCCATCATTATTAAAAGAAGGTGGTAGAGGAGAAGGAGAATGCGAAGAATTAAGTGAGAGGTTACCATCACAATATTTAGTGATGTTAGGGTATGAAAAGAGGTCATTTAGTTAAGGTGTGTTGAATGGTTTAGGTGGTGGTGGAAGAGGTTCCCTTTTTTCGGTAATTGGATTGATTGAGTAAGACTCATTCCAATACTCAATTGGAGAGAATTCGGAAGTCTTGAAAGGTTTGGGAGAAGAAGGCTCATAGAGATCCTTGTTCTTTTTAATACAGACGGGTTTCACCGAGATTTTCGGTTTCTTGGAAAGTTTAGAAGAATAGGCTTTAGGTTTAGAAGGTTGTGACAAAGAGATGCCAAGGTTATTTTTAGAAGAAGAAGACATGGTGAGGGGTGAGAAGAGATCCCAAAAGAAGATAATATAAAGAATGTTGAGAAGGCAAAGAATAGAAAAAATTTGAAAGATTTCAAGAATTGTTTAGCTCAAAGAGGCAAACAAAGAATCTTGAAGAAAACTGGTCGAATGAGAAATACAAAAAACAAACAAAAACTAGGCTCACTGTCTGGAGTTCGTTAAATGGGTATGCGGCTCATTATCAATAATGATCCAATGGGCTATTTAATGAACCGCTCATTGTAGACACCAAAACTCGATTTTTTAAAAGTTTGAGAAAACAGATGACATTTTCAAATTTTATCAAATCTTGGATTTTTACCTATATTAGAACTTGATTAGGCTAAGGTTGCATAAAGAGCAACATAATCACAAGAGAAGATCTTGAAAAAGAGTGAAAAAATATATAGATAATATTTTGATCAAATTTTAGTCAAGTTTTAGCGGTGACAATGGATTTAAATTCAATTTTAAATTAAAATTGAAGTTGATTAATGTGAAAACAAACAAGTTATAACACATAAAACTAAATCCATACAACATCTACATGAAAAACTCATGTAGGAAAAGAGATACAAGAAATGAAAGATAAGTAACTAAACAATAAAACTAGTTATTATAATCTTGATTAATTCATCTTCTTGGCTTAAGTAATGAAAGATATTTTTTAGAAAAATGTCATCATTTCATCCCTAGTAGGAAGTGGATTGGTAAACAAAGTTAGCAAGAATTCTTGCAACCTTGCATGAAGTCCATACATCTCCATCCTAAGAGATTGGATGATGTGGTTGTTGTATAGATAACATGGAAAATTTGTACCATGTGCCTCAAGAAAATTAAAGAGATATGGATCACCCAAATGGAGGTGAAGAGGAACACCCTGAAGAGGAGCATTGGGAGGAGAAGGAGACATGATGTCCAAGGATGATATGGATGAAGGCTTATCAAAGTCATTCTCAAAGGAAATGCTTTGGAGTGGTTGAGGGTTCTCATCCAAGAGAGGACTTGAAGAGAAAGGTAATGCAATATCATTCATTCTTGATTGTAATGAAGATGAGGTAGAACCATGTGAATGGTTAGTACCATGGGTTGAATAGGTCGTGTATGGTGTAAGAGGTGGTGAAGGTGATGAGGAAACGAGAATAATTATAGAAGTTGTCTCATTCCTTAGTGTAAGAAAAGAAGAAAAACCTAGCTTAGGTATCTTGATCTTAATCTTATGTCTTTTCTTGTAGAGGAGTTTTTGGAAGAGGAAGAGGATCTAGTGGACACCATTGTCGAGTGTTTAAGGTTTATAAAGGCTTAGAAATGGTGAGGAAAAAGAAGAAAAAGAATGTTTAAAAAGAGAAGAAGGTGATCCAAAGAGATAATGTGATAAAAATGTTTTTGGTAAACAATGAAAATTGTCAAGCTTAATTAGCAGAAGTTTTATCCATCTTTACAAAAATTGAAAAAAAAACAGTGTAAATGAAACATTATGTTCGAAAATATAACCTGTGGCTCAGTATCAATATTGATCCGCTAGGTTTAATGATTCACAGACAGAAGGTCTAGAAAAAGGCGCTTCCAAAATTTTCAAAAACCCAGATTTTACACAGCTATTATTCAAGCCAAGATAGATATTCAACCAAAATCTAAATAGCTAAATAACACATAATTACACACAAAAATGTGAATTAAAAGTTGAAACACATGCAACAAAGTTAGGATTAAAATCTAACAATCCAAACAATTAAGTACAATACATAATAATAAAGTGCATGATATAAAAATGTCTAAACCAAGATCAAGTTTAATACAAGAACTAAGACTACCAACCAAGTCTTCTATGAAGCTTCACTTCTTTTTCTTGCTAAACTTCCTAAGCATCTTTCCCATGGCTTTTAATGCTCCCCTCGTTTCAACATGATGCTCGTGCAATTCCTCTCGTGTTTCAAGGTTAGAACGGTAAACATGCTCAAGGTTAAATCCATGAGGAAGCTCGCTAACTGAGCAGGAAGGAGGATGAGCCATTCAAGGTAGACCATCCATGTAAGTGCACAAGGATGGTGAGGAGCCACTCGGGGAACCCACGCTAGTACTAGTTTCACCTTCATCATCATTATTAGATGAAGAGGAATCTTGCCCAACATCGTAGGATGATTCCCGATGAATGCTTCTACGCCTACCACGGTTACTCTTAGTCTTTCCTGGACGTTCCCTTTGAATAGGATGCATCACACGATAGACATGCACATAAGTGGAGAGACGGAGGTGAGGGATATCAACCCTTTTGAAAAGGCAAGTGAGGAGCATGCCATAAGGAAGGTTTGCTCTTGGCTTATAGAGGACGTAATGAAGCCGTCGAGCGAAAAAGTATGCAAGATTATACGGAATGGAATGAGAGATACAACACATCATATGTGTCATACATGTAGGAATGTGATCCCGTTTTCCATTGTGATAAAATGCATTCTACCTAATAATGTCGGCCCATGAGACCATATAAGGATTAAGATTTCTTACGAGTATCTCATAGGGAGATAATTCACGTACCTTCGTATTGGTACTACGTTCAACGGGTTCATTACGGGGTTGGGTGATGGTGCAAAGAATGAAGTCTAGATCCTCAACCGGAGTATCATATGGAGCATCATCGATGCACGTAAGCAAAGAGTCAAGCCTCCATGCATCTGTGAACCGACATTACCCAACATATGGCACTCGAAGTATTCGACCAAACTCGAAAAGGGAGTAACGAATTGGTTGACCTCGAATGGCAAAGCTAACAAAATTTTCATTTTCATTGGTGAAATGGAATATGTGCTAAAGAACTCTAGAATTAATTGAGAGTAGATTACCTCATTGATATTGAGTAGGCAAGTAAATCCATTATTCCCAAACATCGTTCGAGTGTATTCCATCCCCTCAATGTCCGTATAAACAACCCGACTGATAACGCTCTAATTATACATGTTTACGTGTGCGTTATCTGTATATATTTAGGTTAATTATGTGAACTTTCGATACTTAATAGGTTATATTTGATGTATAGGTTCCAAGGACGTATCATGGAAGAAAATGGAAGAAAACACGAAGATATGAAGATTAAACGAATAAATAATGTCAAGCTTCTGATCTCCCGACACCTGTCACTGTTTTGGCCATATCTTGAGCATACGAACTCCGTTTTATTTGATTCAAGCGGCCACAGAAAGTGGAAAGAAAGATCTACAACTTTGCCATTTGGTACAAAGCTGGAATGACCAAATGTGCGGTGCACAATCCAAAAAGTGCGGCGCACTTTTCTGCAGGCAAATGTGCGGCGCACAAATGAAAAAGTACGGCGCACTTTCCTTCTGCACAGCTCAAAAGTCATATTTATGACTCCTATTCATTACAAGACCGATCATTTACATTTCCCTTGGTCCCCAAGTGTTAGAATCACTTTATAAGCACCCCAAAAACACAGAGAAACATCCATCTCATATCTCATCTCATATATAATATCTTTCATCCTATCTTATAACTCCATTGGAGAGGGAGAACTAAGGTGAGGATCTTTGGATCCAATGATCCAAACACTCCTCTAATCCATGGTGTACCACCATATCACCACCACCACTCACCACCACGAATTACTACTGTAACATCATGATTTCCAGAACCTAAATCACCATTGGAACATTGGGTTGTTGGACTATTGATTGTTTTGGATTTATGATTGTTGTAATCATAATATTGGATTTGGTACTTTATAATCAAACCACTCGCATAAATGGGTTTGGTACATTTCTTTACTGATCAAATTGATATGTTTCTTAGTTTATTGATGCTTGTGTTATTGATTATTGAAATGATATATTAGCTTCGAAGGGTCGAAGTGCGCGCACAATTAGTTTTGTGCGGCGCACTTTATCCCTGGGTTCTTGAATATAAGTGTTCTTTGGATACTCATGTATTATGTGTTACTATATAAGACCATTGTTATATGTTGGATTCATCCATGATCATCGACTAATACTCATGTGAATGGATGAGTTTCATGTCATCTAATAAATGAATCTTGTTAATCACTTTTGTAACGATTAGGGGATTAAAACTATAAAACCTGCACGCTTTTACCATGAACAGTACATATATAATCGTACGTACATGTTTAAAACTTTCCTTTTATAGCATGTTTATGTTTCACGAATAGGAATTTCAAGTATTACGTACGTGTTATTACACGATTAGTATTTAATACGTATTAAGACACGATAATTATTATCAACAATAAATATAATCACGAACATGAAATCATGAATGTAATATAATCACGAACCTATTATTATGTATTTACGTAATGTTTATTACAATTACGTATAAATATTTATTATGACACGAACGATCGATAATTAAATCACGTAAACACGACACGAGAACATGTAAATAACCAAAACACGAGAAAATAATGGGTTCCCCTTGTGGGCCCCTCATACTCACGGCATAAACAAACAAAGGGGCCAAGCCCACCTTTGTTTTTAACTAAATAGAAAAGAAGGGAGTTCATGTTTTCATTTACAGAGAATTAGGAAAAAACAAAACCCTAGCCTCTCTTTTCCTTACTCTTTGGCCGCCAGTTTTAGAACACCACAAAGGGTGTGTTTGTTGATTTTGGTAGATCCAATTCTTGCAAGATCGTTCGTGTTATTAATTTCCTTTTGATCCACGAATCGGTAATTCCCTAAACCTTTTCTTTTTAATTATTTATTAGATCTAAGAACACACGAATCATGGGTTTAATTAAAACTATTAATTAAACATGTTAATTAATTAGATCTAATCATATGGTATTAAAAACATGTAGTTTTAAGGGGTGTTTTTGTTCGGCCGATGTGTAGAACCGAGAGCCAAGCTCTCGGTGGTTGTGTGATCACCACCAACCGAGACCACAAAGTCTCGGTTTGGTTTAGGTGTGTCGGCCGCAAGAAACCAAGGGACCCCAGCGCATGTCGGGATTGGCCTTGGTGGTCATGGGGGTCTCGGTTGAAAAACCACACGCACCACCGGCTTAAGCCGGTGGTGGGTTGCCACAATTAAGGGTTTATAGATCCAGTTCAAGGGGTTTCACGGACCGGTTCACGACATGTTTAGATTTAAAACACGGGTTCGGTTCATGATCTATTTTACAAGTTAATTATTTTTACAAGATAAATAATTACAAGATTTATTAAATTAATTTATCATGCTATATAATTAATTTAATTTAGATATGACTTAGGTTAATTATTATTAGTAATAATACATGATTTTAACCTAAGTATTTTACGATTTAATTTTAGACTAAAGTAATTAATTAATTATTAAAACATGGCATATAATTAATTAATTTACATGACTTAGGTTATATTAATAATAAATATTAATACATGTTTTAACCTAAGTATTTTGTGTACTTTAATTTAATTAAATCATGTTATATTTAATTAAATCTTATAACCTATAGTTTATTTAATTTACATGTATTAATTAATAAACTATACTATAAATCACATGACTTAGAATATTAATCAGTAAAACTTAAGCTTATATTATTAGCTTAATAATACAGCTTATTTATATTTATGGAAACTTTCTATTTTTAGAAACTTATTTTTTTAAGCAGTGAATCTATTTATGGAAACTTTCTATTTTTAAAAACTTATTTATTTTATGCAGTGAATCTGTTTATGGAAACTTTCTATTTTTAGAAACTTATTTATTTTAGGCAGCTATTCTATTTTTGGAAACTTTCTATTTTTTGGAAACTTTCTATTTTTGGAAACTTTCTATTTTTGGAAACCTGCTACTTTTATAAAGTTACTTATTATTACACAACAAGTATAATAACACAAGAAATACAAGTAATATTTAATCAGAACTAGGCGAGTACCCGCGCATAGCGGCGGAATTGCCTAGCGACAGATAATTAATGAAACATTACATCGTGGTAAGATCCAAGTATAATTGCAAAATGTGGTAGCATGTGATAATTCAGTTTCAAATTAAATATCTAATACAAAACAACATATTAAAAAGAAGTTATTAAAGTTAAACGTCAAACAGCAAATGATCAAATGTAACGACCGTTAATCATCGCACGATTAAACACAACATGATTATGGTGTAAACAACTCAGAAAAAGGCTTACATGATGAAATAGTTTTACCAATACAGAAAGAGGCTTACATGATGAAATAAATAAAGAAAACGAGCATTGGCAGCTTCACCCGAAATTAAAAAGTACAATGAAACCAAGAAAAGCTTCATGTCCTTATTAATGGCTTGCAAACTGTCAAAGAACCAAAGTCACTTTGCGATTATTTAAAGGATGGAAAGTGATGAATATGAATGCAACAGATAGGCAAGTAAGTCACCTATTCCACACAACACGTTTACGCAAATATTTGCACCATTTTATGTAATTATCCAGAACTTTTACGAATACTTCTGTAACAGCTCTATCATCTATTGACTACAAAAATTATGAATGACCTGTCAGCGACCTTTCATTAGAGAAATTATATAAATGTTCCAAGTATAAACGACATTACTTACTGGATCAGATCCATCAGGTATGCCAAGTCGTGATTGTGCATTGGCTATAGAAAGAACAACATTCTCACGTTGATTTCTTACGTTGTCTTTCTGCAAATGTAATGTCAAAATAAGTTAATTAATCAAACAAACAAAATCACCATACGGACAATATTCACTAAAAGGTGGGACACTCGAACACATATGTTATACGAAAGAATCCAAACCTGAAAACCGAACACAAATTCCAAAAGATCAAACATGTCTAAATTGCGATGTGCAGGAACCTCAAAATCTCTTGGAAGCCTTGGGAACTGATCATGATATCTAAGTGCAGATACTGCGCCTCTAATATGTGAATCAACAAAAGAAGCAATTAAAGTTCTATTCAATAAGAAGATGCCTCAAAGAGCGTCAAAAGAAGAAAGTGCTATGCAATGAAAGATATGTAAGACAAATATATACTAAAATAGTCACTTCGCTTACTTCTGGGTAGAACCCAATAGCATTTGCCACAGATGGTGCTTCAAGAGGGACTATGTTGTATGGCGTTAGATCTCCTGACAACCCTTGATCTTGTTTCTTTAGTCTTTTTAACTGGAGCGAACATATAAGCACAATGATTAAAAGATAAAAAATGACACTTGACGAATACTAAAAAGATAATTACTGACATCTTTGAGTGTCAATGAGTTCAGAATATTTAACAGCCCTAAACACAGTTACTTATTCCCAAAAAAATATTACATTTATTGAAAAGCATTAGAGACGCTTGTATAAGTTATAACATGGGGTATTTTTAATCAAATACAAAAAAAAACTGATTTTCCACCTTGAAAGCAACGATGAAGAATACATCATAGAAAAATGGTGTTGGCAAACTAACTAACAACATTAGGTCAGTGTGGACAAGTTCACTAAGAGCCGAGGGCATTGCAACTTACGAACCATCAATCCAAACATCATGTTATCAGCAACAAATATCTAGATCAGCAGCAAATATGTCGAATACTTTAATGTGTAACTTAACAAACGTTTAGGTGGTAATACCTCTTCAGCTATCTCTATTACAACTCCATCAGGTGGACCTTATTTGATAAGGACCTCCAGTACCTCAACAAGAGCTCTCAATGTGGTAAAAGCTTTTTTTGTTTGTTGAGATCTGAGTCCCATATCCGCACTGAAAGTTCCAGATTCAAGCATTCGCTGTTCCTCCCTCTGGATTTCATCCACTCTGTGCTTTCTTTTTCTTCCTGAATGCATATGCTATTTATTTCATCATGTAAGCCTTTTTCAAGTACTCATATACTATCATATCTATACATTCTATTAAAAATCAGTTTTGGCTGACGTCATATTCTGTACTTTTGTATACGTGTCAATCATTGAGGAAGTTTACTTTCTAATAGCTTATGTCATAATTCAAATAAAAGAATTTACAAAAAAAAATTATTTTTTAACAATACAGTATTCGAAATTATTGAAAACCCCCGCCCAAGTCTGTCACTTTCTCTGTTTTTCTCCTCTTTCCAAGATCTTACAGTACTTTTTTTCTCTTCATTCAAGATTTCAAATTAAAGCTTTCTATTCTTTTTACTTTACCCGGATCTACACTGCCATATGGAGAGGATTTCTCTTCCAGGAATAAAAATACATGTGGGTGAAATCTTGAAAGATCAGGATATAATTCTTCTCTATCGTTGAAAGATCAATGGAAAAAGAAACGTTGATTTACCTATCGTGATCACAAGTGTAAGATTTTTACTATGAAAACATATCTTTGATTTGCTGTTATGTTACATGTAAATCTTTCTTTTGCATATCAAGTGTTTGTGGAAACACCCGAGTGGAAAACTTAGTATTAATAAAGTAATTAAGTTGTATTAGGATGAGATGGCAGTATCTCTATATTCTTTTTGTTTTCTTTGAACTTTATTTGTTTGTCTACTTTAGGAATCTGAGGGTTGCGCTGATTTTTCTGATTGATATTTTCGTCGAATTTTAGTCGAATTAGATGTGTGTTATCAGTAGTACATATGGAGATTTTTGAATTTTGATGTTTAATTTGGGTTTATGTTTTTGTTCATTTGATTAATATGTTAATCTTTAATGTAGGAATTGATTGCAAATCAGATTTTCTGGTGATGTTCATCAGGTGTAGGAATTGATTGCAAAGCAGATTTTCTATGTGCATGCTTTTGCTTTAAGGGTTTTTGGTTGCTATAAAACTGATTTAGTGCCCAATATTGAGCTATTTTTGTGGCCACTATTGTTTTTTTTGGGCACGATAGATTGTTTTACATAAGCTAAGTACATGTATTTGCTTTTGGAGAGGTATTTTGTTGCTATAAACTAATTATGTGCCGATTTTTTTGCTTTTTTGTGCTCTTTAAGCTGTTTTTTATTGCCACGGACAATTTTCTAAGCTTCTTTCTATTTCCTATTTAATCTTTTATCTTTGAACATCAATACATGATAGAGCTTTACAACTATTTTCTTATTCTGTTTCAATATGAATCTGTGTAGTTGCGGCGATTAGGTTTTGTCAGGACCTATGGGTCAAGTTATGGAAACACTCGAAGCTTTTGGTGTATTTGAGGTACACAATGGACCTTCAATGGTAACTATATTTGTTTATGTTCTTTTAACAATGAGTTTTAGATGTATATATATTACTTAATAGTGTACATTTATAATATTAATAAAATACCTGAATGTGGATTGTTGTTTCAGGTTTTGGTTCTTGGAGCAGCCATCTATGGCTACTCAGGGAAGCATCCACGTCAGTTAAAAGAGAATGTTACATCATCTGGTGGGATATTATATGATTCATTAGTATATTTTTTTGTATCTGCTTGACTCATCAAGTTCGTGCCATATTCACAAAACCTTGGTTTTTTCCCCATCTTCATTAGATTCCCATTCGGTTACTCTATCGTCTTGGACTTTAGTTTTTACTATGAGACTAACGTTTTGTATGTTACCAATATTGGTTCTCAACTTAACTTTAGTTTTCGCATAACATTCGTAAATTCATGCTACCGATATTGGGTCTCCAAATAAACTTCTCTGTTAGTTTTATATGTTACAATTTACACAGATACTTTATTGTGGTAGCTAAGAAGAGCTTGCAAAATTGGCTTACGTGCTACTACACTAAGAAAACTGCCAAGATATTTGACCAAGGGTTTTCCGTTTGATATATTTAATCTTCTTATACAGGTTTGTAGTATCTCCAAGTATAACTTTGCTACCTATAGTCCAATATTAGCATTTAAAATACTTTCGGGTCTAATTTATGGATTTGTTGATTGTAAATGATACAATTGTTAAGTACAGTATGACGTTTCATCGTCTAATTATAAAATTTATAGTTCAACCATAAGAGATCGATCTTATACTCCCCGTGTATTACACGGGTCTTAATCTAGTTCTCCTAAGAAATCAATGTTATCAAAAATGAGTAAAGTATCTTACAATAGGTCATGAGAATAGTCATATTGGTGGTAACATAATTGAACACTAATGTTATAGGTATCTTCTTTAATCGTGTTTTGACTATTTGGCCGACCGTGTCAAAATCATATGAGTTGATGTCACGTTGACAAGGTATTTCTTCTATGAAATTGACATGGCCACCATATGTTTAAATCGGTACATCGGTTGTTAGTTGAAACAATAAGATTATACTGATGTGTTTGGGCTTTGATTTATTTTATTTAAATACAGATAGTCCCACATAATTCCTAACACTCTATTGTAAATTAAGTAGTACAGTATTTGTTAAGATGGTTATAATCTGCCACTATAACAATTTTTGCATTTACAGCTAGAGAACATGTTTGTACCTCAGCAGCCATGGGATTAGCAGCGCCTGCAGCGGCACCGGCACCTCCCAATCTGCTCATGCTCAGAACCTGTGGTAATCATAATTTGTTTCAAGCAAATTATGAATCAAAACTTATCAAACATAATGGTTTATTCAGGTCTCTATAGCTATGCATTGACGTAAACGGTTTAGAGAAAAGGGTACCTTGACTTGGAGTTGGAGGAATTTGACATAGTCTATGATCTCATCAAGCATTGAAGCCTTGTCTGTCTGTCATTCCACACCCCCATTAACAAAACATCAAAGATTTAAAATATATTTTTTCAATCAAGATTCACTTTTATTTTAACATTAAAACTAATATCTTAGTATATCAATTCCAATTTTTAAGACACGTATCATAAACCATACCATGTTCATATTCCTCGTTAAAAACATACATGTTACCAAAATCTTATAATAGATCAAGGTACTAAAGGTCTAAAAGTACACTTATTGGCACTAAACAGGAAGTTATGCAGATTTGTCATACACCATTTAAATATAACATCACCCGAAAAATTTAACATTTTTAGTTTATTACCAATTAATCTCGTTTCTCCCATCGTCTCTTGCAGTACCTCACTGACATGCGTCGGCGTCTCCAAAAGTCGTAACATCTTTACCCAATATCCATAATCAAAAACTGAAATTAAAGAAACTGAATAGTGATTAGGAGTTTTAATTTGCTTGGTTTTTAATTAAAAAAAAGATACCTGATGATTCAGGTGACTTGGATCACCATAAAACCGGATGTACTGCATATGAAGGGGCGGATCTATAAATGACCGACTTGGGGTGTCACCGCCGCCGCCAACTCTGCCGCGTCGGCCTCCCATCGGATCTATACTGCGTTTGAGGATTTGTTTTGGATGATAGATTAGGAATGGAGAGAGAAAGAGAGAGTGAGGAGAGAAATGGAATACCAGGATGTGAGGGCTTTAAACCGTATGTGAGGGCGTTTTTAATTTCTGGAACAACCATCTATCAACCATCGTTGATGGAGAAGATGGTGGCCATGTGTGGCGGCTGTGATTTTTAGAGAGAGAGAGGGGGAAGATGGATTGTGTTTTGTGTGTTTTTTTTTTATGTTTAGGATGTGTGTGTAGTAGAGATAGGAACCATTTTAGTGGGACCTACAAATTTTCAACCATGCTAGTTTTTCAACATTCAACCAAGTTGATTTTCTCTTTATAAAGGAGTTAAGATATGCAGAATACATGATAAACACAGTATACTGTTAGAATCAGTAAAACATGACATGAACATATAAAACAAGCTAAGACATGATATGAAACCAGTTACGTACCCTGTAATCAGAATACTTATACACGTATATTATTTATGTAGCATTAGTGATATCGAAGTAGGACTCTCTTCCGTTCGTCTTCTTCGTTCACTGGACACAAGGTACGTCTCGTCCTTTCAGTATGGACATTCTTTCCTTACTAGGATTTCCCCGTATGCAGCCAACTGTTTTCCCAGTATATGTTTTATATGTTTTGATTGCTTATGTTTAATAAATGCCTAAGCCATATACATGCATGACCAGTTTCACCTAGTTATGAAGGTACCATAATCATAACACTAGAGGCACCAGTGTTATGACTTCACCACGGCGGAGTGATAGCTCGTGGCGTCCCTTCAGCTTTTGGCCATATTATTATGTTATCATGTGGGGCGTATGGGTGCATCCTAGGTTACATGTTTTCAGCACATTATTCAGGTGAATGTGGTGTGTGCCTTGCATCCTTCACAAGGAGCTGATCCCTCCTGCCCAAAAACATATATTAGTTAGAGGCAACCCCTCTAATTACATGACGAGGTCACCCCTCCAAGTATTCATGCACGTTGATATCTCATGACCTATATTGGCTTAATGGTTAACATGTTAGACAGTTTTTATAAGATAAACATAAGGCTTTTCAAACTATAAAACCAGTTTTACTAAGTTATACCAGGTTTTCCAGGACTTATACATTTCCGCTGCTATTAGTCTTATTTATGTTTCAGCCATCCGTACTATGTCGTATATCCGCGCACTGAGCGTTATGCTCAGCCGTTAGTTTCTTTCCATGTCCCAAAACGGCAGGTACCTAATGTTAGACTGGAGCATTTGGAGGACACGCATAGGATGGGAGCTACCTTAGACTTCTTCTCCTCATGCCTTCATATATTTATGCTTGCTTAGTCTTTCTTTTGTTCATTTACTTTATTTATGTTTTGAGCTTATGTTTGGGAACCGATGTTTGATTTCGGTTTTCCCTATGGTCATGTATGTTTTACTATATATTACCTTGCATGCTTTGATGACACGCCATAATCATGCGTGTCATTCCATTTACCAAAATGGGGTGTTACAATTATGGTATCAAAGCCTGGTTTCGACCTGTAGGCTCTAAAATTTGACATGTGACTAGTGGGTAGTCACCAGGAGCTTCCTAAGCCAACGCTTGTTCTTCCACGTATTGATGTGTTCCGCGCATTGTTGTTTTAACCATGTTGTTTTCAGCACCTTGATGTTTTAACCTTGATGTTTTCAGCGATATTGCTTTACTAATATGGATGGACAACCGTCATTCATATTTAGTTATATGTCATTGTTTCATGCATGATGTTCCTCGTGAACTGTGACTATGTGGGCTGAACCCCAGTAGTTCATAATTAGTCACATAAAAAATTTTTGTTAAGTTTTGACAGCAGAGTTTCATTCATTTATTTCATGTATCATTGTCACGGGAATTAGACTAAGTAATGGTTGGTACAGGACTGGCCCTATTTAGTCGCATGTGCTTTTATCGAAACTTTTAACTTTCGGACTGACCCATAGGAGTCCCCTCGCCATGTCTTTTGTTTTGGGTAAACTGACCATTGGCGTTTACCCTCGCACATATAAAGGTTTTTATAACTGCATCATGTATTCATGCACTATTTTCATGCATAAAATTTTTCTCATAATTTATTGGCATAAAATTTTTTCATGTCCCCTCATAAATTAATATGTTTTTATGTCAAGTATGTTTTCATACTGTCATGGTTAACTTCAGTTTCATGCTGAGTATGTTATATAATTCGGTTTCATCGTTCATGTTAAGTTGTTTCATGTTTCTTCATGATGATTTCGTCTTCATGATTGATTACGTTTTACGTCTCTTTTGTTGTTTATGCTTTCATGCAAGACACTGTTGGAGTTCACTTAAATCCTACTTTCATGATAGTCATAGTTGGTTTTCATTAATAATGCTTTCAGGAAAATCATTGTTGAAATTTTTTTAACCACACGTTAGCGTTTCTCTATGCAACCGGAATGAGGTATATACTGGCATTGCCAGGTTATCATGATGGTCTTTCTAACCGTTTAACCAATTATTTTCCTTCAAAATCATGTTAGATGATCGACCCCATACCGATCATTTCATGTACATTTCACGTGTACCCCATGTACCGTATTCCATGTGTATTACACGTACCTTAATCCATGTGTACTTTACTTGCAATGCTCCACGAGTATTCGCTAGTCGATTCTAAATCATCTCAGGTGTACTCCACTTGCTGATACTCTACAAGATTGCTGATGCCGCTCATAACTTGGAAATGTTACTAAAGGTTGATGTTACTGATGTTTGGAGACCCTACAAGATGCGGATGCTGTTCACAACCGGGAGATCCTACAAGACAAAGACAAAGGCGTTAGAGCAAAGCAATTGGACGAGAAGATGCTTCACCATCAGACGATTTCCATCAATCATTGTCCCTATTTTTTAGTTACATGCCACACGTCATTCAGTTGTCGTTTCAGTCATATGAGTGCAAACCGGTACCAGTCGGCCACTCAGCTGAATAGTTACATGAATCACAGTCATGAGAATGACCGTCAGGGAACTAACAAACAAGACGATTGTAACCACTACTATGACAGCAACTATCCTAGCAATCGCAACCGAAGCTCCGGCCGCGGACGTGATCAGAAATACAAATGATCAGTAGTTCAACCGATCCGCCAATTCTGGCATAATAACCTAATAGTTGTAGTTCTATTCGTTTCACATCTCGAGACACATGTCAAGACATCCGTCAAGACACATGTCTCACGTATACTTTCTGAAGACACATGTCAAGACACCAGTCAAGACACATGTCATGCTTACATTTCCCAAGACACGAGTCAAGACACATGACTCACGTCCAATTATGGAACATCTCTAAGAAATTCAGGGTACCCTCCAAGGGTATATCCATTTTGTGGTGCCATGTATTAATCAGGCCACAAGAAGTTCAGTACCATCACCGGTGTATCAGTGAGATCTGTCACGTTTCTTAATACAAGAGATTTTCTTATATAAAAATTGTTCGTTGAAATCGGTCTAATCGAATTGATTACAGTTGAATGTGTGACTCAGTTGTTCTTGGTGGAAAATAAAGAAAATGTGATTATCTATTTTAAACTAAAAGTAAAATGTAAATGTCAATGTCGTTGAGTAAAAATGGAAGCTTTAAAATTTAAACTAAAAATTAAGACTTAAAAATAAATGACGTGAAATTAAAACTTTTAAAAAGTAAAATTTGGAAAACTTAATAAAAATGCAAACTTGAAATAAATCTAAGATAAAACACTTAAAGAAAAATGCTAAGTAAAAAGGCGGAAAAAATAAAGTTTGAAATTTAAAACAATTCGGGAAAATAGATTTTGAACTAAGTCAGAATAAATGTAAAACACACAAGTCGGAATCCAAAATCCTGTCACAATCCGGAATCACAACTTTCTATTTAATCCGGAATCCAAATACTTGACCTAATTCGGAATCCTTTATCTGGACCTAATCCGGAATACTCAATCTCTACCTTATCCGGAATACGAATCTAGACCTAGTTTGGAATAAAAATATTTGCACACAGTTCGGAATCTAAATCCTTCACGCAATCCGGAATCGAATTCCACACTTAATCCAGAATCCTTGTTGCACACTATTCGGAATCCTAAATCTAGATACCATCCGGAATGTGTGATCTTCACACAATCTGGAATCCACAACTAAAACACAATCTGGAATCGAGTTTAGGACTTAATCCGGAATCCAAAACCAAGACCTAATTCGGAATAAGTGTGTTGGGTGTAATCCGGAAGGTGAGCTTCACACTTAATTCGGAATGGATGTTCTACAACTAATTCGGAATACAGATTGCATATAAGTCAGAATAAAGTAAAGACTACACCTAATTCGGGTAACTAGGGTTTTGAAGGAACCCGAATTAGATACAAATAAGCAAAATCAAAATTATGATAAAAACCAAATAAGCACGTATCTAAAAACATAACCAAATCAACTTTAAGAAAAAGCAAATAAGCTAAAATTTAAAAACTTTTAAAAACACTAAATAATCAAAATATTTAAAATAAACTTTTTATAAAAATAAACTAATAAGAAATTAATTAAAAATAAGAAAAATAGCATAATAAGCACTAAACACTATAAGCTATAAAAATCAAACACATAAAAATCAATAAGCACAATCAAACAAACACAACAATAAAGCAATAAGCATAAAGATTAAGTAAACTACATGATTATAAAAATTAAACAAGATAAAGAAAGGTAGAATGAGAATGATTTATGAAAAGCTTGATTAAGATTAAGATTAAAGATTCAAAATACAAGATTAATGTAAAATCTTAAAACATGAAAGAAAACCTTGAGAGAGAAAGTAATATTAAGCTACTCCTAATTACCTTACAAAAATAAAACTAAAATCTACTAATTAACTACTACCCTTAAATGGAGTGTTTAAGGACTATATATAGGAGGAGGAAAATGTGTTGATGCTTTCTTCATTCTTCTCGACTTTTCGTCTTTTAAATTCTTCGTCTTTCTTGACGTTGTCTCGGGATTTGTCGATATTAATTGAACTCGTCTTCTAATTTTCTTCTTTTATTAGATTTGGTTCTTCGACTTCATTAAACTTTCGTCTTTAGACTTTTTCTTTGATAAATCTTCACAATAGGCCTTGGACTTCCGTTCTTTTTGCACTCTTGATCTTTTGACTTCGTCTTTTGTCTTTTTATTCGATAAAAGCCCGTGAAAGCCCGTGTTTTCTTCCTTTTTCATCTTTTGGTCCTAAAACACAATAAAAACACAAAGCACGCATAATTCCGACTTTTACGACATTAAATATACGTTTTGGCTTGGTTTCCGACTTTTACGACATTAAAAGGATGGGTGTTTTCACACCTATTAAATCCCCTACACTTGACCATTGCAATGCCCTCATGCAATGCATTAATTACAAAGCAAGATTTACATTTTCCCTCATAATTAACCCATCTTGGCCTTTATTAAACACTAGATACTAAGGAAAATAAAAAGATAGAAAATTACAAAATATTTAAAGGAAGAAAACAAGTAAAGAAATCGAAGACTTATATTAGGGCTTTGATTGTCATGAATGTTTATCACCCTCAAGTTTCACGTTCCCCAAACCAAGCTTAAAATCAAGATCATTGTTATTATAAGTTAGTAAGCTAACATGCACTCATGTGGCCCAATTATTCACTTAGACTCCCTTATTTCTAGGTGTATCTCTTATATTTTATTGTTGTCTTGAATGATCACGAGGATGCATTGTTGACTTATTTCGATAGTTATTTAGGCTGAAAATAAAGTAGGACGATTTAATTAATAGTTAGCTAAAGGACAAAATCTTTTAAAACTGCTTCTCGAGACCTCATAAAGTTCATATCTTGGCATAACTCGCTTCACGATTTGAGACCTTTCTCGGATCGATATTTGGCATTGACTTCATACTTCAAATCTTGAGAGACGCTCATGAAATAATGGTCTTCTCTTCATAATAGGAATTTCTTCACTTGAAGGTCTTGAGAGATTCTTCATACTTGGACCACGACTTCTTCATTTTTCTCCAATCTTTATTTTGGATTTTGATATACAACGATCTGCCTCCTTTTAGGACTTGGATCTATTTATCCTTATACCTTGCTAGGGTCTTTTTGGATAGACTTCTCCATGATCTTTAGGGGAGTATTGCTTTTCGTCGTGTGTCTCGATCCTTCATATTGATTTTTGCTAAATGATTCTTCACATCACTTGGGATCTTTAGCAACAAAATGAAGCCCTCATGCCTTGTTAGGGCCTTTTCGGACTCGCCAATCTTCGCATCCCGCTTCAATAAGTTATGCCTTGCATATGATCTCTAATTAATTCCGAGCAACTTTTAAACGATCTTGTGCTAGAAGCTAAGTAACTTTTCAAATCGTACGACCTTACTTATTGTAATAAAACTTATTAAAAAGCGATGGGAGAAAAAGCTCATAATTAACTCACATAAATTCATGAAAGAATACCAAACTTATAATTGACTCTATCATCTCTCGTTCTCCACAATTTAAAATCTCAAGGAAGGAGACTCGTGGATGCTTAGCCTATTAAATCAAAGTTTGGGTTTTCAATTCATCTATAGGATCTTGCAACTTCTTAGACTTTTTCAAGTTTAGAATTCGCATTTTAAAGTTCCCTTGATAAACGACTTTCTAGGATCAATTATAGGAACTTGCGAAAAGTTCTTGTTCTTAACCCATAAGAGTTAAGACTTTCGCGTTTTAAAGTTCCCTGTATAAAAGTCTATCAAAACTTGATTTAAACACGTTAAGGATACTAGCTAGAGTAAACTTAAATAAGTAAACTCGGGTTGAGTCAAAAGATTCATGACGGGACTAATATAACAAAGACATCTAAACTAATTAAAACCATTTTATTAAAATTTATTCTAATGAAAGAAAATAACAAAAACAAAGGAAAAACAACGAGGCCAAAATAGATTAAAAAATTGAAAAATGTCGAAAAGTCAATTTTTCGGTTAAAATGAGGATAAATACAAGGAAAAGCCCACTTAACTTCGATAGAAGTCCCCCTACACTTAATATAAACATTGTCCTCAATGTTTAAGCATGTGGGAGTAAAGTCCCCTACACTTAGGATATTGTGCAGGTTGTTTAAATCTTGCTAAGGAAGAGACAACTAAAGTGATTCCTATTTTAATATTGAAGAATATAAAATAGAGAATCAAAAGAGTTTAGGATAGAACCGGGAAGACGGGAACATGGAATCACGGGTCGTCAAAAGTCATCAAGAATGGATCTTTGAAAGCTCGAATCCCTGTACATCATAAGAAAGAAAACAACAAACACATACTAGGGTCTCCCCCTACACTTATGATAAAATGGATAAAAAGGATAGATACTCGGGTTGCCTCCCAAGAAGCGCTTGTTTTTGGTCACCGAGTCGTGAGCCTGACTCGACCTTGATTAGCATTGTAAGAACCTTGAAGAACTTCCACTGGGGTCAAATACATAGTTTTCGTCCATCAAATAGCACAAGCTTAAGGTGAACAAGACAAGCCAAAGAAGAGTAGGCGAGGTTCCCTTAAGCAATTGTTGAGCACTGTGGTAGAAGGTATGATGAAGTGAAAGCATAGCTCCATAAGTTCCAAAAATCTTTCGTTTTATTTCATAAGATGGATACTGATATGGCTTAAAAATTGTGATACCCGGATCGAACACCTTTTCCTTTAGGGGAAAATAAGACTTAGGCTCAGTAGACCTTGAAGATTCGCCCATAAAACGCACAATCTCATCCAAAGAAGGTGGAAAGAGAGGTGTTAAGACATAGGTACTACGAATATTTGTAACACCCACATAAAGCGGGTATCGCAGTGGTGGATCGATGAGCAAATAGCTTACAAAACACAGATCATAATTATATGATTTTTGAAATACAATTGATGTAAACATTGAATTGGTACAATAATTTAAATCGTTGAATAACATTTGTTATGAATATCCCAGTAAAAGATAATCCCCCGTAATTTTTATGCTCCTAAATGATGCTCAATCCATGCTCAAATAATCTTGCTAAATAACCTGTGCAAAACATACTAAAGGGGGTCAACATAAAGTTGGTGAATTTACAGACTTTAACAGTTTATTAGTTTGGACATACATTAAGCAAAGAAGTGACAATGCACAAAGCATTCTCACTAAAATGTGAATAACATTTGTTTATTATTATTAGAAACTGAAGCTTTACCTCCATAGTCCTCAACAGATGAGGACGTAGTGTCTCACTAAGAGACACCCATTCCTGTTCCAACATGGTATACGTCTGTTGTCCCGGCCAAGGCACAATGAGCATGACTCACCCAGACGGGGATGGTTAATCCCTAATAGATCTATTTATAACATTTGGGCAATTTACAATAATTTAACAGTTTCAATAATAAACAATCATAGACAAGTTTATACAATCCGGTTATGTCCATTATATGTTTGCATATTTTCTTCCCCAAAAGGGGAAGATTTATCAAGAGTTTATATGGGGCTGTAAACTCACCTGGGGGTAGGCAATAGCTGTTTAATATGAATATCCAAATAAAGCTCACGCCAAAGTTATGCTTAATCAAATAGTACAGTCTTAATAGATAGTACAAAGGACATATATGTAATAAGTATGTTTTAATGAGTTCTTGGACATTGCATGAGTTTTATGATTCTTTATAAAACTTTTTAGGTGAACACTTAGTCATTTTAAGTGAAAAATCCAAGTTGACACTTTTAGCCCATCTTAAGTCCAATAGTGGTCCACTACCCAAGTTCGGAATAAAAATATTTGCACATAGTTCGAAATCCAAATCCTTCACGCAATCCGGAATCGAATTACACACTTAATCCGGAATCCTTGTTGCACACTATTCGGAATCCTAAATCTAGATACAATCCGGAATGTGTGATCTTCACACAATCCGGAATCCACAACTAAAACACAATCCGGAATCGAGTTTAGGACTTAATACGGAATCCAAAACCAAGACCTAATTCGGAATAAGTGTGTTGGGTGTAATCCGGAATGTGAGCTTCACACTTAATTCGGAATGGATGTTCTACAACTAATTCGGAATACAGATTGCATATAAGTCGGAATAAAGTAAAGACTACACCTAATTCGGGTAACTAGGGTTTTAAAGGAACCCGAATTAGATACAAATAAGCAAAATCAAAGTTAAGCTAAAAACCAAATAAGCACTTATCTAAAAACTTAACCAAATAAACTTTAAGAAAAAGCAAATAAGCTAAAATTTAAAAACTTTTAAAAACACTAAATAATCAAAATATTTAAAATCAACTTATTATAAAAATAAACTAATAAGCACTTCATTAAAAATAAGAAAAATAGCATAATAAGCACTAAACACTATATGCTATAAAAATCAAACACAAGAAAATCAATAAGCATAATCAAACAAACACATCAATAAAGCAATAAGCATAAAGATTAAGTAAACTACATGATTATAAAAATTAACAAGATAAAGAAAGGTAGAATGAGAATGATTTATGAAAAGCTTGACTAAGATTAAGATTAAAGATTCAAAATACAAGATTAATGTAAAAGCTTAAAACATGAAAGAAAAGCTAGAGAGAGAAAGTAATATTAAGCTACTCATAATTACCTTACAAAAATAAAACTAAAATCTACTAATTAACTACTACCCTTAAATGGAGTGTTTAAGGACTATATATAGGAGGAGGAAAATGTGTTGATGCTTTCTTCATTCTTCTCGACTTTTCGTCTTTTAAATTCTTCATCTTTCTTGACGTTGTCTCGGGATTTGTCGATATTAATTGAACTCGTCTTCTAATTTTCTTCTTTTATTAGATTTGGTTCTTCGACTTCATTAAACTTTCGTCTTTAGACTTTTTCTTTGATAAATCTTCAGAATAGGCCTTGGACTTCCGTTCTTTTTGCACTCTTGATCTTTTGACTTCGTCTTTTGTCTTTTTATTCGATAAAAGCCCGTGAAAGCCCGTGTTTTCTTCCTTTTTCATCTTTTGGTCCTAAAACACAATAAAAACACAAACCACGCATAATTCTGACTTTTATGACATTAAATATACGTTTTGGCTTGGTTATTATTATAGTTAAGTGGTAAAAGGATGGGTGTTTACACACCTATCATTGCTCGATGACACTTTCGTTTCTTGCACCCATATTTCATATATATTCATGACCATTAATAAGTGTGAAAACACTTATCCTTTTACCACTTATTTCCAATAATAACAAGACCAAACCATGTATTTTATGTCGTAAAAGTCGGAATTATGTGTGGTTTGTGTTTTTATTGTGTTTCAGGATAAAAATATGAAAAAGGGAGAAAACACGGGCTATCACGAGTTTTTATCGAAGAAAACGAGAAAAGACAAAGTCAAAAGATCAAGAGTGCAAAAAGAACAGAAGTCCAAGGCCTATTCTGAAGATTTATCGAAGAAAAAGTCTAAAGACGGAAGTTTAATGAAGTCGAAGAACCAAGTCTATTTATAGAAGAAAATTATAAGACGAGTTCAATTTATTTCGACAAATCCCGAGACGACGTCGAGAAAGACAAAGAATTTAAATCGAGTCGAAACGAGAAGAAAGAAAAAGGAAGCAACACATGCACCTCCCCACCTCCTATATATACCCTCCTAATGTGTCATTAGGAGGGTGTTAGTTAGTGTTAGCTAGTTCATTTTTCTTTTGTAGTTTTAATTATTAGAGAGAGAAAGTTCTTAAGTTTCTCTCACTAGGAAAACTTCATCTTTTCTTTCTTTTATGTTTAAGCTTTAATTCAATCTTGTATTTTGGAATCATTAATCTACAAGTTCAAGTTTAAGCTTTTCATCATTAATCTCTTTCTACCTTTCTTGATTTTTATTACTTTTGATCCGAAATAATCATGCTTCTAGTTTCATCTTGATGTTTGATTGATTAAAAAGTTTATCTTTTTGTTCATATCTAAGTTTTTGTACAATTTGAGCTTTGAGCTTATCATGCTTATTGGCTTATTTTGCACTTAGCTTTTTTACTATTAAGTTTTCTTAAAAGTTTAGACTTTTTAGAGTTTGATTTATAAAGTTTTCTTATTTCGTGTCTTAAAAGTTTTTGAGTTTATGCTTCTTTTCATTTGGTTAAGATTTGAATAAGTGCTTATTTGTCTTTGCTTATTTGTGCTTACTCGTTTTTGCTTGTTTTCTTTTTGAATCCCATTGAACCTGTATAAGAACCCATTCCGAAGTAAGTGTGACCGTATAAACCCCTAGGGTTTCTACTTGCGATCCTTTACTTTGATCACCAAGTACGATCACACATCACGATCAATGGCAGCGATCCCATAGTGCGATCGTGGTTAGGATTGTTGGGTGCGATCCATTGTCACGATCAAAGACTACGATCCACTTGTTGCGATCGTGAGTGCGATATGTGGGTGCGATGACTTGCTACGATCACATTTGAAGGCGATCACTCTTTTCTATCGCATTGAATGCGATCACCATACTACGATCTAAGGTTGCGATCGCTGACTACGATCGCTTGTCACGATTCAAGTCACGATCCAAGGCTGCGATCGGATTTCAAGGCTTAGTTTTATTTCCTGTTTTCTCTATTTTAAATTTTCAAACTTAAATATTTTCCCGCATTTTTACTTAGTGTTATTTTTTAACTTTGATTTGTCTTAGTTTAATATTTTAAAAAACTTCTGAACGTTATTTTTTAACTTTGATTCGTCATTTATTTTTAATTCTTAATTTTAGTTTAAATTTTTAAAAACTTCCACTTTTACTTAACGACATTTACAATTTTTCATTTTACTTTTAGTTTAAAATAGATAACCACCTTTCTTTATTTTTCTACCAAGAACGACTGAGTCGCACTTTCAACTGGTAATCGATTCGAAAAGACTGGAACAACGAATCTTTTTTCATAAGAGGTGAAAACCTTGTATTAAATGGCGCCGCTGCCGGATCTTTTCGTTAAGATTAACGGTTTTTAGTGAGAGACGCGTTGGATTTTGGGATCCGTTCACTTTTGAACGTTATTTTTCGTGTCAAAAATTTTCAAAAATCCTAAAAAAATATAAAATTCTCAAAAATCCAAAAAAATAGAAAAGCATAAAAAACCAAAAATATTTCTTGTCTATCTTTCCTTTCCTTTTGTAGGTGTGTATGTGTACCCGTGCTCGTAAGAAGAAAGCAACTCAAGTCGAAGTCGAAACTCCACCTATTGTAGCCATGGACAATCGACCAATGATCGAGCTTTTGCAATCGCAAGTAGAGGGCAACACCGATGCTATTGTCATACCCGAGATTGGAGCCAACAACTTTGAGCTCAAATCCGGCTTCATTCGAATGGTCTCTGCTCAACCATTCTTGGGGCGTACACTTGATGATCCTCATGACCATATCAAAAGGTTCCTTCAACTTACTAATACGGTCAAGTATAATGGGGTTTCACAAGAGGTGATTCGCTTGCAACTTTTTCCTTTCTCCTTAGAGGGACAAGCCCGACATGGGCTTGATAAGGAACCGCCACAAAGTATGCTTACATGGTCGGATTTAGAGATCAAATTCATCTACTACTTTTTCCCACCCTCACGTACTACCGCTTTGTGGAATGAAATCATTAACTTTGAACAAAAGTACGTTGAGACAATTAGTGAATCTTGGGATCGTTTTAAGGAACTTTTAAGAAAGTGTCCACAACATGGTTTCACAAAAGTGCATCAAATTAATACTTTTTACAATGGTTTAAGCATGAATGACCAAGATTCACTAAATAGTGCCTCGGGGGTAATATTTTGGTTAAGTATTCTAATGCCGTGTGGGACATTATTGAGAATAAGTCTAGAGTGCAAACTAAGAGTGTTCGGGCTAATGTGGCTAGTGACGCCGACAAGAGAATTGATAAGCTTACTTCGATTGTTGAATCACTTGCTCTACAAACCACCAACAATGCCAAAAAAAACAATGCGCAAGTTAATGCTTTGAGTCAGTCATTTTGAAATATGCGGGGGATCTCATTCATACACCAATTTTCCTTCGACTCATGACAATCCGGAAAATGTGTATGCCGCTAACGGTAACTTTTCTACGGGAGGCTATCAAGCACGTCCTCAAGGTGACCGCAATTTGCTCAGTTATCGTTCAAACAACTTCCTTTCACCACCCGGTTTTCCTCCTCAAAACCAAAACAACCTCAATCGCAACAATCAAAACCAAACTCGAGTTCCAAATCAATTTCAAACCCAAAGAAACCCATATCCACCTCAAGGAAATAACCAAGTTTACCAACAACCCACTTATCAATCACCCGCTTACCATGCTCCTCCTCCCAACCAACCCATCGCATTTAATCATGAGGTTGAAACTTACATGAGGACTAATGACGCGCTGGTGCAGAATCTTCAGAGACAAATCATCAACTTGAAAGGAGATATGGCGAAACAAGGGAATGATCTTCGAGCCGATATGCGAAACTCTTTGAGCAGTCAAACGAATGACTTAAGGGATATGATGGCTAGTTTCTTCCCAAGTAATCAAGCCTCTGGTTCGGGTTCTCTTCCGAGTAACACCGTTGCTAATCCAAGAGGGGAGATGAAAGCAATCACCACCTGAAGTGGCAAAGGATTAAAGGAACCCGAGATTCCTACACCTACACCGGTGATTGTGATAAAGGAAAACGAGTCCCCTTCTCCAGTTCCTCCACCTTCCACTTCCACCCTTCCACCACCCAAGGATGTGAGCGAGAATTCCATTCCAAAGCCTTCATCTCAACCCAATATACTTTATCCCTCAAGGTTGAGGAAAGAGAAGTTGAAGAACAAGGATGATATTCAGGTTTCTAACTTTCTTAAAATGTTTAAACAACTGAATTTCAACATCTCCTTTGCCAAGGCTCTCGCTCACATGCCGAAATATGCTAAAATGTTTAAAGATCTTCTCAGTGATAAGGAGAAACTTCTTGATATCGCTCAGACCCAACTTAACGAGAATTGCTTCGCAGTGCTCTTAAGGAAATTACCCACCAAACTTGGTGATCTGGGTCGTTTTCTCATTCCTTGCAACTTCCCGGGGTAGAGAATTGTATGGCCCTAGCCGATCTAGGTGCTAGTATAAACTTAATGCCATTAAGTGTTTGGAAACAATTATCTCTACCCGAGCTAGTCCCCACACGAATGACCTTGGAATTAGCTAACCGTACGGTTGCTTATCCGGTGGGGACAGCCGAAGATGTCTTCGTCGGTGTTGACAAATTCACCTTTCCGGCGGATTTTGTTGTCGTTGACTACGAAATGGATCCCCGTGTTCCATTAATCGTTGGACGTCCATTCTTGAGGATCGTTCGTACTCTCATTGATGTAGCCGCGGGCGAACTAATCATGAGAGTTAGTGACGATAAAATCATCTTCAACATGGGTAAACTTTCTAAGCAACCTTATGAACACGAGAGCGTTAATTTCATTGACGTACTTGATGAGGCTTGTGAAGAGCATTTCAAAGATGCTTGTAAAAGTGGTTCTTCTTCTCTACCCATTGTTGAGAGCGTTGCCTCTATTTCTCCCTCACTGACTCCATTTGGAGAAAGTGATTTCCTTTTGAAAGAATTTAAAGCAACTTTAGGGGATGTGGACTTAAAATATGACGATTCTCCCTCCGATTGGGATGAAGACATTCGTACCATTGAGAAACTTCTCAATGAGGACCATATTTCTCCACCGTCTCCTAAGGAAATCTATATCGATGATCCAAATTTGACTACGCCTTCCATCGAAAATCTTCCGGATTTAGAGCTTAAGGATTTACCGTCTCATCGAAAATCTTCCGGATTGTGTGCCTAAGAAAGGCGAAATAACCGTTGTTCCCAATGAAAACAACGAGTTGATTCCTACTCGACTTGTCACGGGTTGGAGAGTTTGCATAGACTATCGCAAGCTCAATGATGCCACTCGCAAGGATCATTTTCCTCTTCCTTTCATGGATCAAATGCTCGAGCGTTTAGCGGGTAATGACTATTATTGCTTCTTAGACGGTTTTTCCGGGTATTTTTAAATTCCCATCGATCCTAAAGACCAAGAGAAAACCACATTCACTTGTCCTTATGGAACATTTGCTTACAAAAGAATGCCTTTCGGCTTATGCATTGCTCCTGGGACTTTCCAAAGGTGTATGATGGCTATCTTCCATGACATGGTTGAAGAAACTATGGAAGTCTTCATGGATGATTTCTCGGTCTATGGGGATTCTTTCTCTACTTGCCTTGCCAATTTAGAACGTATGCTCAAACGGTGTGAAGACACTCGTCTTGTTCTTAATTGGGAAAAATGCCATTTTATGGTAAAAGAAGGCATTGTTCGTGGACATAATATCTCCAAAGCCGGTCTTGAAGTCGACCGTGCTAAAGTCGATGTGATTGCTAAATTACCTCCACCTTCAACCGTGAAGGGTGTGAGAAGTTTCCTTGGTCATGCGGGCTTCTATCGTCGTTTCATTCAATATTTTTCTAAGATCGCTCGCCCGATGACCCACCTCTTGGAAAACGATACTCCTTTTATCTTTTCTAAAGAGTGTATTGAACTTTTCAATCTTCTTAAGGATAAATTAACTGAGGCACCTATCTTGGTTACCCCTAATTGGGAGTTACCTTTTGAATTGATGTGTGATGCTAGCGACTTTGCTATTGGAGCGGTTTTGGGACAAAGAGTGAACAAACACTTCCAACCAATCCATTACGCTAGCAAGACAATGACGGGGGCTCAATTTCATTATACCACTACCGAAAAAGAGCTTTTAGCTGTAGTGTATGCTTTTGTGAAATTTTGCCCCTATCTTGTCCTTTCCACCACCATTGTCTAAATCGACCATTCCGCGTTGAAATACTTGTTAACTAAATAAGATTCCAAGCCAAGACTTCTTAGTTGGGTTTTGCTCCTACAAGAGTTTAAAATCGAAATTCGTGATAAAAAGGGAGCGGAAAACCTAGTCGCGGATCATCTTAGTAGACTCGAGGATCCTTATCAAGGGAAGCTCCCAAATCAAGAGATTAATGACTCTTTTCCCCTTGAGGCCTTGATGTCTATTAACTCCTATATTGATGAAACCCCGTGGTTTGCGGACATTGCAAACTATTTGGCGGGTGGAATTCAAATGGAAGGGTTAACGTACCAGCAAAAGAAAATTTTCTTTAAAGACATTAAGCACTATTTTTGGGACGACCCTTACCTTTTCAAACAATGTGCGGATCTTGTCATTCGTCGGTGTGTTGATAGGCCGGCAGCTTTATTAATCCTAGAGGCTTGCCATAAAGGACCCACCGGTGGTCACTTTGGTCCCAATTACACCGCGAAGAAAGTTTTTGAATCTGGATTCTATTGGCCCTCCATTTATCGTGATGCACACGAAATGGTTAAACATTGTGATGCTTGCCAAAGACAAGGCACGATCACACATAAAGATGAGATGCCTCAAAATTTTATACAAGAATGTGAAATCTTTGATGTATGGGGTATCGAATTTATGGGGCCATTTCCATCATCCAAAGGGAACAAGTACATCCTCGTAGTCGTTGACTACGTATCTAAATGGGTTGAAGCAAAGGCTCTCCCTACGAACGATGCTAGGGTGGTTGTGAACTTTCTGAAGCAGTTATTTGCTCGATTCGGTGTTCCTCGTGCTATCATCAGTGACCGCGGGACTCATTGTTGCAATGATCAATTTGCTAGAGTCATGGCTAATTACGGTGTCAATCACCGTCTTTCCACTGCTTATCATCCCCAAACAAATGGTCAAGCCGAGATTTCTAACCGTGGACTTAAGAGAATTTTAGAGCGAACTATGAGAGAGCATCGTGCCTCGTGGGCCAATAAGTTAGATGATGCTTTGTGGGCCTTCCGTACCGCATATAAGACACCTATTGGTTGCACTCCATATCGTCTTGTGTACGGGAAGGCATGCCACCCCCTATTGAATTGGAGCATAAGGCGTAATGGGCCTTGAAGTGGGACAATTTTGATATCAACAAAGCCGGTGATCTTCGGAAGATTCAACTCAACGAGCTAAATGAACTGAGGAATGAAGCTTATGAGAATTCATTGATCTACAAGGAGAAGACCAAGATCATTCAAGATTCAAGGATTAAGAACCAAGAGTTTCACGTTGGTGATCAAGTTTTACTCTTTAACTCTCGGTTGAAGATCTTCTCGGGCAAGCTGAAGAGCCGTTGGTCTGGTCCATTCACCGTCGCCAAAGTCATCCCCTATGGCACCATTGAGCTTTCTCAGCCAAATGGGCCTAATTTTAAAGTGAATGGCCAGCGTGTGAAGTTGTACTTTGGTGAGGACATCTCTCATGAGATGATTCCATCCCTCACCATGTTTCCCTTGAATTAGTTCTGGGTCGAGTCAGGCTCGTGACTCGGTTAACAAAAACAAGCGCTTCTCAGGAGGCAACCCGTTGATCTATCCTTTACCGTTTTCATAATAAGTGTAGGGGGAGCCCCGTGGGTGTTTTTTGTCTTGTTTCTTATAATGTGCAGGGATTAAAGATTCAAATATGCACTTTTGATGGCATTTTATGAACCGTGATCCCGTGTACCTGTCTGTTGGAAATACGTTTTTCCCAATAAAGTCTCGGTCACATCTTAGTTAGCATAGATCACGAGATATAGACTATTTAGAACTTTGTCTCTTGGAGCGACCTCCCTTAGGGGGAGATTGTTGGAAATACGTTTTACGTATTTATGAAGGATCGGTCGCTCCAACGATAATTATGTAATGGGCTCGTGATCCATTTAGTTAATATATAGTCCATATAGCCCACATGTAGGGTGGGCTATATATATCCCCTCCTAGCATGTTAGGAGGGGTTGTTGGTTGTTCATTTCATATTTTTCACTAATTAATCTTTACTTTCTCTCTCTACTTCTCCCCCTTCTCTCCTTTCTCTCTCTACTCCATCATCTCCTTCATCTCATCTTCTTTATATTTCTTATATTAATCAACCATCCATATACATCAAATCCATAAAATCAATCATGTAGAATAGGCCAATAATTACGTAGACCTTCAATTGGTATCAAGAGCATGGTTAGTTTGGTTTATTCTTGTTTTTCTTTTATTGATTTTGGTGGGTTTTGATTTAATCAAGCTTTTATCTTAAAAAGTTTGTATTTTTATGCTTTAAATCATGTCAAATCTTTAGATTTACTTACTTTTTAGATAAAAATCACAAATTTTTATACAAAAATCAAAAATTTCATTATCAAATCTTAAAAAGTTTGTGTTTTTATAAAAAATTTGTGTTTTTCTCTTTTTAATTTTGTATTTTTTGATTCAATCCTTTCTATTTTGATTGCTTTTTTGTTTGAATTCCTTAAAATTGAACTTTTATTTTTTATCCTTTTTTTATTTTTTATAATCAGTTTCTTCTTTAATTTTTTTATTATTAATTTTTCTTTTTTCAGTTTTTCATATTCAGTTTTACTATTTTTTTTTTCTATAACCTTTTTTATTTTTTATATATAATCAGTTTTTTATAAAAAAATTTATATATTCAGTTTATCAGTTTTATAGTTCTCTGTTCTTTCTTTTTGGTCAACTGTCCAACTGTCAAAAGTTTATTAGTTATCATCCTCTCTGTCTGTCCCATCAATTTTCTCAGTCAGTCTCATCAAGTTCCGGGTGAAGGAAAAGTTACGGGTGAAGAAAAAGTTCCGGACGAACGAAAAGTTCCGGACGAACGAAAACTTCCGGACGAACGAAAACTTCCGGACGAACGAAAACTTCCGGACGAACGAAACTTCCGAACGAACGAAAGTTCCGAACGAACGAAAGTTCCGAACGAACGGAAGTTCCGAACGAACGAAAGTTCCGAACGAACGGAAGTTCCGAACGAACGAAAGTTCCGAACGAACGGAAGTTCCGAACGAACGAAAGTTCCGAACGAACAGAAGTTCCGAACGAACGGAAGTTCCGATCGAAGCACTGTAGACTCTCAAACACTCGAAACAGATCACAGACTCTCTCATTAAACAGACAACAACACTCGGTCAAAATTCAAAGACTCATTTACAGACTCAAACCAAAGACTCTCATTTTTGTTATTTTTCGACACAATCTACACAAATATCGACTCAAAAACCAACTCACGAACAACAGACTCATACACTCAACATCATCACCTCTCTCGACACCTACACTCAACACATCAAAAACCAAACCAGACTCACTCCTCCTAAACCAAACCAGTCTCTCGACTCAACCACACCCCTTAACACTCTCGACTCAAACATCCACTCTAATCCATCAAACACAACACTCTCGACTTCCTCTCACCCTCACACCCTGACACCTCTCGGACAACACTCAAACCCCCTCACACCCTCCCCTCTCAACAAACCCACACTCTCCCTCGACACAAACAACACATCCATACTCTTTTCGACAACACAAACACACAGCCTCTCGTATCACCTACACTCGGACTCCCACCCCACCTCTCGTCTCACACGACTCACCCTCGACCCTCCCTCAACAGACACAAAACCCCTCACAACCCTGACTCCCTTACACTCTCTCACTCTAGACTCGATACCCAGACTCCCCCTCTTCACCCTCGTCTTACTTAACAACAACCTCTCAACCCAACACCCTCCCACAGACCCTCACACCCTCCCTCGTCACAAGACCCTCACACCCTCACAATACCCTCGACCATTTTCAAACACAAACCCACACAAATCTTTACACGACTCTCGACTGTCAAACAAAATTATCAAACTGGTTTTGAAACCAGTTTGACACTCGACAAGACACTCAATCAAACAACGATCATTGATCTCACAACGATCTCACAACTCAATCAAGACACTCGACACTCAATCAATCAAGACACTCGACAGAATGACTCGATAGATGAGAGAGACTACGATTAGAACATAATTAAAAAACCTACCCGAGACCCTTTATTGGATCTTGAAGCCAGAAAAACCCTCTGTTTCTTCTTCATGATTGATTGATTCGATCTCTGAATATGAGACGATTGTGATTTTGGTGGCTTTTGAGTTGTTTAAGATTGGTATAAAGAAATGAAGGGGGCGGAAGTTGTATGAGCAGATTAGATTTGTGAGTTTTGGAGAAGAGAGAGATAAAAAGATCAGATTTTTTTTTGGGTTGACTGTGTGTGGGTTTAAGAAAGGTGGACGGAGAAAACTAGAGATGAGTGTATTAAATATTCAAACAATGCAACTTTCCACGTTTTTGTTTTCCTGAGCCACGTCTTTTGGGAGTTTTGGGGACACGTATTTTTTTTGGGAATCGTTATAATATTTCTTATTTTTTTAGAAAACGAAATCTCTAAATTTTAGTTACATTTATTTTTATTTTACATTTTGGTTACATTTTTTTAAGTATATTTAAGATTAAGTCCAAATTTTTATTTTTAGTTACATTTATTTTGTATTTTTGTCACTTTTATATTTTTTAGTTTAGTAATATTTTGTTTATTAATTTTTGACAAACCGTGTTGAGGCGGGTACTATTAAAAGTATTAACGTGAAAAATATCTGACGGGTTAAAAGTTTTTGTGGCCGGATTTGACGACAAAGTGACGAGTCAACGTGACAGCATTTTTGATCGGGTTTAATTCATAATCGTTTGAGCCGACAACATCTTTTGAGCCGAATCGAATTGTCAAATTCTGAAAACTACAACATCCACATCATTTTTCCTCGATTTTCAATGAAATCGTTAAATTCGACACTTAAAGAGGGAGACTTGCATCGAATGCACGACAAAGCTAGAGAAAGTGGTATAAATTCATTTCAAATGCTTCAATATCATCTAGTTACTCTTTCACGGATTCAAGGAGGGAGCGAATTTGTGACAATCTTTGGACAAGATCGTCATATATTCATCGACTCAATCTTCACCACTTTGACCCAACTCGCCGAGCAACTCAACCATAACAACTTTAATCACTCTGCATCGGCACTTGCATATAAGGCTCTTGTGACACAACTCACGCCTTTCCTCCAATTCAATATCATCAAGCCTGAAAGTTCTGTGATTTGCCAATTTTTTCTTCGAGATACACATACCGAGCTTCGAGTTTTCCGTGATAAAATTTTGAAACTCATGTCATCGGTCTCGTCTTAGATTTATGAAATATCTCGACTTCAGCAAGGGTATGATAATTGAGTGCAAGACTCTTCGATGCAAGAGGAAACTGGTCATACGGTTGAAAACTTGGAGCCTATCGATGCCAAGAGCATGGAATCAGGAGGACAACATGATACCAGTGGCACGTCAGGGACTGTTCACGAGATCACTTTTGCTGACACCTTACCCGTTTATGACGAAGCGCCTGCAAACATGGTACAATGTAATGTTGTTTATGATGTATATGCTGATGACATGCCGCATATTGAGCATTCTGAACCTAATTATGACAAACATGGGATGGAAAAGAGTGATAGAAATACCACTTCTGATTCATCCGATGTGAGTCATAATGGGGGAGAAAGTGTTCAAAATGCTATAGTACATCATGATAAATGCTTTATAACTGCCTCGTTAACTGATTCTGATTCCAAGATTAAAGAGCTCGAAACGATCGTAGCTCGGCAATCAAAAGATCTTGAGGATGCCAAACTTGAATTTTCTAAGAAAACGGACAAATTTGAAACATATTTTGAAAAACTTGAAAAATCAAATGTTGTTCTTGAAAGAAAATTGGATCAAAAAGTGTTAGATTCTAAAGCTGAAAAGGATAATCTTTTGAAACAAATTCAACTGCTTGAATCTAAGTTGGCATCCCAAGATAACTTGCTCAAAGAGAATGAGACCTTAAAGGCCCAAGTACAGGAAAAGGTTTTTGCTATAGCTGCGTTGAAAAACGAGTTAAGGAAAAGTAAAGGACCTAGTGTGGACACTAAGTTTGAAAAACCATCAATCTTGGGGAAACCGCCTACAAATCAGTTCGTCAGACAACCGATTGTCAGACAACCTACTGCATTTAGATCCGAGCGATCACTATCCTCGAGACCGCGGTTTGCCTCCCAAGTTGATTTGGGTCATATTTCTAGAACAGTCACTCCACCAACTAGGCCTAATGTGACTAAATCAGTTTTAGCAAGACCTCATCACATGATTGCCCCTAGTTACTCTAAGAATAGTTCAATGAACACGTCTAGAACTAGTTCAACTGATGTGCGCCATGATTTTGGTCAAAGGGAAGCTATTCAAAAGACACATGTAAGAGATAGCAATGTCCAACCTAGTCAGATGCCTTCTAGATTACCCAACACTGCTAACCGTAGCATGACGTCTCCTAGGAGCATCGATCAATCATCTAGGAATTACTCGGACATTAAATATGCTACTTGTAAAACATGTAGAAAATGTATCTTTACGGCAAATCATGACTCTTGTATCAAAAAATTGCTTAATGAGGTGAACTCCCGTGCTAGACTTAAATCCCAGTGGGTTGCTAAAATCAAACCCGTTGGCAAAATGTGGCGCCCCACTGGTAGAACTTTCACTCTTGTAGGAAACGAGTGCCCTTTAACTAGGATAGTCTCTGATTATACGAAAATTACTAGGGAGGAAATTGCAAAGGATGATACATCACTTAAGCCTGAACTTAAGGTTTTCTATAAAAGGAAACGTTTACCAACTAAGACAAGTGAATCATCCTCTCAGGTCGCCTTTGACACAAGTAAAGCCAACTGTGAACCCCCACGTGCTTCTAAAATTGATATCGCTAACCCAAGTCAAAGCAAGCAAATTCCTAATGAGAATGCAGGTACCAAAGTTGATGTTCCAAAAGAACGAAGCGGTCCAATTATTGTATACCGTTCAACTAAGGACACTCTTAGAGTTTGGTTGCTGAAGAAGCAGATATCGGAGAAACAAATGTCTCAGAGGATTCATGGTTAAGCTGCAATCAGGACTTATAGTCACATCACAGACTATAACTCGATCCTCAAAGAAAGGAAAGTTTATCGCCGATGGTAAACTTATCCTAACAACGAGAAATTAATTTTTCTCGGGCATGAGCTTATATCTAAAAACATTCCAAGTTTTTTAAGCTCATGCACTTTGGCTCCTCGTTAAATGACAGACGACGACCCGGACTTCAGAGACAGGGAAGTTTATCTACGCAACGATAACTTACCCTCTTAACGAGAAATTAAGTTTTCTTGGACACGAGCTTATACTAAAACCATTCAAAGGTTTTAAGCTCGTGTATATGGTTTATCATTAAATGTCAGATGATGACCCGATCTTCACATTAAGGAAAGTTTATCGCCGATGATAAACTTATCATAACAATGAGAAATTAAGTTTTCTCGGGCATGAGCTAAAATTAAAAACATTCGAGGTTCTTAAGCTCATGCACAATGACTTACAGTTAAATGTCAGACTATAACTCGAACTTAAAATAAAGGAAAGATTATCTTTTATGATAACTTATCCTCTTAACGAGAAATTCACCTTTCTCGGTCATGAGCTTGTATTAAAACATTCGAAGTTTTAAGCTCAGAAAGGAAAGTGTATCTTTTAAATAAGAGAACTTTTCCTCATAACGAGAAATTAACCTTTCTCGGTCATGAGCTTTCCGTTAAAACAGTCAAAGTTTTCAAGCTCATGAAAAACGACTTCTAAGTATATGTCAGCTTAGGACTCGTTCTTCAGATAAAAGGAAAGTTTATCGCCGATGATAAACTTATCCTTAATAACGAGAAGTTTACAACTTCTCGGACTTGAGCTTTCCTAAGATATTCCAAATCTTAAGCTCAAGTAATTGGTTTTCAAAACTTTGAACACAATTTTTCAAGAATTTCTCAAAAGGTTTTTCTAAATCTTTTAAAATTGTGTGTTCAAAAAATGTTTTGATAAAAAGAGCATGTCTTCTGGAATCGATAATATTTACGAACCTAGAAATGTCATTCAATAATGACACGGGGTTGTAAATAAAGTTCGAGCAGAAGTTCAAACTTTTAAAACATGCTCAAAATGGTTTGCTATTATTTCCGATAGTAACCCGCTTTTCACTTTGAAGTCAAGCATTTCACCGGAAAGCTTTGACTTCAGAATCCGAAGTTATCATCTCCACCAACCGTAGCAACTTACAATTGATATCTACATACTCGACGATGCGACTACTCAAACGGTGACTACAGCTCTTTCAATAGAACACGGGTCAACAATTGAGGGGGAGCAATTGTCCAGCATTCAGAATCCTTGATGCCGAGAGTGCCAAGATCACATATTGGTGTTAAGACAAAGATATCAATCATTCACATGGAGTCAAGAGATAACTTCAGAAGTTACGAGGAAGACCAACATTTGTGAACAAGAACCATGTGCTTCTTTCATATGATGTTCTCCATCATTCAGGTCCAACCTCGTAAATTGCTAATATTGTGAATTCATTATCATATATGATCTTTGCACGTGTTAAATACCTTACACTTGTGTTTAAAAGGTATTTAATTTACGTTTCAAGTACACCCTCATTAATTTGAGGGGGAGCTTGTGTAATTCATGAAGATAATTGGATTTGCATTTTTCTTCCCAAATTTTCTTAAAATGCTATTAGATCAATTGATATTAAAAACATCGATTGGGTTAATATTTTTAATATGGGGGAGAAAATGTGATTTAATATGGGATATGATCAATCATAAATGGTTTGACTTAACGTGATAGCTCATCCCGACATGTGCAAAATGTTTTCGGATATCGTAGCATATGTTAAAGGGGAGCAAAATGGATTTGCACTTCAAAATGGATTTCATGGTGACATACACTTACCCAAAACATCTCTATTCACGACGGTAAAGATTGTGGTGACATAAGGATGGTAGGATAGGTTAAAGCCCAATGATTTCTCTAGAACCGGAGGAATCTTCCCAAGGACATTCCATAGCTAGAAATAGTAGTCCTTAGGAAAGATGGAGAAAGATTGTGAACGTAGCTGAATGCCGACCAAGTACTTAAGTTAGCACTGGAACAATCACAACAAGGTGCTAGTTATGACGTATTGGTAAGCATTGAAGGGGTTGAAGAATGAAAAAGAATTGTAAAGATAAAGGGTGTAAAGAAAGAAGCCCTCCTTACAACTTTAGGCAGAAACCGGGTCAATACATATGCTATTGAGATCATTTTTGTTAATGATTCTCGATATTGAAGAAAGACATCATGGACCCAGTGATGCAATGCACAACCCTTCCCAGCAAACTCAGATATCTCTTAAAAGATATTTGTTTTAATCACACGGAGACAACACATTATCTATTGATTTATTCACTCCGAATAAATTGGTATTGAAAAGGTGGCACTCCTCTCCAGCCTCCGATCACTAAAATCCAAAATGCACGATCGAGTCTAGAGCCATTTGAGATCATCAAATATCTCATTAGGACACACTTTAATATTTCCTTTCTTCTTCACACACTGTGAAAAGTAAGAAAGATCTTAAGAGTCCTACGCAAAATCTTCATGATCTTACCTGAACATCCGAGTAATACGAAAGTATTTACAATGAAGATGGAAATCCTTCTTGAGCGAATATCAAAAAGCTCATGGTAGGTGACTTGTGCGATTCTTTATGAATCAAACTTGTGATAACTAGAAAGCAACAGTGGTTTAATTCTTAAATGAATTTAAACACGTTCCAGGCCTCTACGCAATATCTTAGTGATCTTGCCAGAACATTCAGAGTAATACTATTAAGTATTTACTGTGACGAATGGAAATCCTTCTAGTGTTAACATCAAACAGCACTTGGTAGGTAACTTGCAAGATTCTATATGAATCAAGCTAGTGACAACTGGAAAGCAACGATGGTGCGGTTCTTAATTGAACTTCACTTGTTCCAGGAACATGAATTGACGGCTTCAAATCATGCGGATAATATTATCCAAATGATTCACTCTTTACGTTCGCAGTCAGCTTTGGACGGTCGAGTAAAGAGAACGGGTTTACCCGCGAAATCTTGTCAAGGAGGTTCTTTATTGAAACTACCTGCCATAAGTACGATATTTAATATCGTCCAACGGTCTTCACCGACCGGAGGTAAAATGCTACCGAATTAGAATGAAATGTTCAAGGCCATTTCATCCGTGTATATTGTTTGTTGCTAACTGTCTTATGCAGCGTAACAAAAAGGTGGCATTGCGGTGTACAATCTAGAAGAAGTCGTCACCACATGCTTATACTACATACAATTAGTACTTCAACAAATTCAAGAAAGCCTAAAGGTCAAGTCTTCCGCTGTATCAAACTCTGAAGCTTTCAAGAATTTAAAAGTATAAGTATGTGGAACATGAAGTCACGAAGAGGCAAATATCACAAGTGAAGAATGCACAAGGTCAAGGCAAGGAAACATGCTCAAGACTAAAGTCAAAGATCACATCAAGCATATTCACAAGAACAAGATCGAAGACTCAAGCATAGATGCTAGGTTTAAGATTTTGTAAAAAGATGTGACCTCCCTTAGGGGGAGATTGTTGAAAATACGTTTTTCCCAATAAAGTCTCGGTCACATCTTAGTTAGCATAGATCACGAGATATAGACTATTTAGAACTTTGTCTCTTGGAGCGACCTCCCTTAGGGGGAGATTGTTGGAAATACGTTTTACGTATTTATGAAGGATCGGTCGCTCCAACGATAATTATGTAATGGGCTCGTGATCCATTTAGTTAAATGTATAGTCCGTATAGCCCACATGTAGGGTGGGCTATATATATATCCCCTCCTAGCATGTTAGGAGGGGTTGGTGGTTGTTCATTTCACATTTTTAATCATTCCATCTTTATTTTCTCTCTCTAACTTTCTCCCTTCTCTCCTTTCTCTCTCTACTCCATCATCTCCTTTCTTCATCTCCTTTATATTTATCAATCAATCAACCAACTTAATCCATCAAATCCATCATATAGAATAGGCCAATAATCTCGTAGACCTTCACTGTCTTCCTGGTTCTATCCTAAACTCTCGTGATTCAATATTTCATATCTTATATGTTCACATTGAAATCACTATAGTCGTATCTTCCTTAGCGAGATTTAAACAACGTGCACAATGTCCTAAGTGTAGGGGAGTTTACTCCCACATGCGTAAACATTGAGGACAATGTTTATATCAAGTGTAGGGGGACTTCTATCGAAGTAAGTGGACTTTTCCATGAATTTGTCCTTATTCTAACCGGAAAATTTTATTTTTCGACATTTTTCTAAATTTTTAATCTATTTTGGCCTAGTAGTATAGTAGTATTTTTCTTTGTTATCGTTATTTACTTTCTTTGCTAGAATAAATTTTTAATAAAGTGGTTTTAATTTTTAAACGTTGTGAATCTTTTGACTCAACCTGAGCTTACTTATCCAAGTTTACTCTAGCTAGTATCCTTAACGTGTTTAAGTCAAGTTTTTCTAGGCTTTTATATAGGGAACTTTAAAACGCGAAAGTCTTAACTCTTACGGGTTAAGAACAAGAACTTTTCGCAAGTTCCTATAATTGATCCTAGAAAGTCGTTTATCAAGGGAACTTTAAAATGCAAATTCTAAACTTGAAAGAGTCTAAGAGTTTGCAAGATCCTATAGATGACTTGAAAACCCAAAACTTTGATTTAATTGGATAAGCATTCACGAGTCTCATTCCTTGAGATTTTAAATTGTGGAGAACGAGAGATGATAGAGTCAATTATAAGTTTGGTATTCTTTCATAAATTTATGTGAGTTGATTATAAGCTTTTTCTCCCATCGCTTGTTAATAAATAAATTTGCAATAAATAAGGTTGTACGATTTGAAAAGTTACTTAGCTTATAGCCCAAGATCGTTTAAAAGTTGCTCGGTATTAATTAGAGTTCATAGCCAAGGCATAACTTATTGAAGCGGGATGCGAAGATTGGCGAGTCCGAAAAGGCCCTAACAAGGCATGAGGGCTACATTTTGTTGCAAAAGATAAAAAGTGATGTGAAGAATCATTTATCAAAAATCAATTAAGGATCGAGAGACACGACGAAAAGCAAAAACTCCCCAAAAGATCATGGAGAAGTCTTTCCGAAAAGACCCTAGCAAGGTATGAGGATAAATAGATCCAAGTCCTAAAAGGAGGCGGATCGTTGTATATCAAAGTCCAAAATAAATATTGGAGAAAAATGAAGAAGTCGTGGTCCAAAATTGAAGAATCTCTCAAAAACTTCAAGTGAAGAAATTCCTATTATAAAGAGAAGACCATATTTTCAAGAACGTTTCTCAAGATTCGAAGTATGAAGTCGCTGCCAAATATCGGTCCGAGAGGTCTCAAATCGTGAAGCGATTTATGCCAAGATATGAACTTTAAGAGGTCCCGAGAAGCAGTTTTAAAAGATTTTGTCCTTTAGCTAAGTATTGTTTAAATCGTCCCACTTTATTTTCAGCCTAAATAAACTATCGAAATAAGTCAAACAATGCATCCTCGTGATCATTCAAGACAATCAAAAAATATAAGAGATACACCTAGGAATAAGGGAGTCTAAGTAAATACTTGGGCCATATGAGTTCGTGTTAGTTCGCTAACTTATAATAACAATGATATCGTTTTTAAGCTAGGTAAGGGGAACGTGAAACTTGAGGGTGATAAACATTCATGACAACCAAAACCCCAATGTAAGTCTTTGATTTCTTTGCTTGTTTTGTATATATTTGTATCTTTTTAATAAAGACCAAGGTGGGTTATTTATGATGAAAAATGTAAACCGTGCTTTGAAATTAATGTATTGCATGAGGGCATTGCAAAGGTCAAGTGTAGGAGATTTAATAAGTGTGGAAACATTTATCCTTTTACCACTTATTTCCAATAATAACAAGACCAAAACGTGTATTTTATGTCGTAAAAGTCAGAATTATGCGTGGTTTGTGTTTTTATTGTGTTTCAGGATAAAAATATGAAAAAGGGAGAAAACACGGGCTATCACGAGTTTTTTATCGAAGAAAACGAGAAAAGACGAAGTCAAAAGATCAAGAGTGCAAAAAGAACGGAAGTCCAAGGCCTATTCTGAAGATTTATCGAAGAAAAAGTCTAAAGACGGAAGTTTAATGAAGTCGAAGAACCAAGTCTAATTAGAAGAAAATTATAAGACGGGTTCAATTTATATCGACAAATCCCGAGACGACGTCGAGAAAGACAAAGAATTTAAATCGAATCGAGACGAGAAGAAAGAAAAAGGAAGAAACACATGCACCTCCCCACCTCCTATATATACCCTCCTAATGTGTCATTAGGAGGGTGTTAGTTAGTGTTAGCTAGTTCATTTTTCTTTTGTAGTTTTAATTTTTAGAGAGAGAAAGTTCTTAACTTTCTCTCACTAGGAAAACTTCATCTTTTCTTTCTTTCATATTTAAGCTTTAATTCAATCTTGTATTTTGGAATCATTAATCTACAAGTTCAAGTTTAAGCTTTTCATCATTAATCTCTTTCTACCTTTCTTGATTTTTATTACTTTTGATCCGAAATAATCATGCTTCTAGTTTCATCTTGATGTTTGATTGATTAAAATTTATCTTTTTGTTCATATCTAAGTTTTTGTACAATTTGAGCTTTGAGCTTATCATGCTTATTGGCTTATTTTGCACTTATTTACTTTTAAGTTTTCTTAAAAGTTTAGACTTTTTAGAGTTTGATTTATAAAGTTTGCTTATTTCCTGTCTTAAAAGTTTTTAAATTTATGCTTGTTTTCATTTGGTTAAGATTTGAATAAGTGCTTATTCGTCTTTGCTTATTTGTGCTTATTCGTTTTTGCTTGTTTGCTTTTTGAATCCCATCGAACCTGTATTAAAAACCCATTCCGATGAAGTAAGTGTGATCGCATAAACCCCTAGGGTTTCTACTTGCGATCCTTTACTTCGATCACCAAGTACGATCACATATCACGATCACTGGCTGCGATCCCATAGTGCGATCATGGTTAGGGTTGTTGGGTGCGATCCATTGTCACGATCAAAGACTACGATCCACTTGTTGTGATCGTGAGTGCGATCTGTGGGTGCGATGACTTGCTACAATCACATTCGAGTGCGATCACTCTTTTCTATCGCATTGAGTGCGATCACCATACTACGATCTAAGGTTGCGATCGCTGACTGCGATCGCTTGTCACGATCCAAGGCTGCGATCGGATTTCAAGGCTTAGTTTTATTTCCTGTTTTCTCTATTTTAAATTTTCAAACTTAAATATGTTCCCGCATTTTTACTTAGTGTTATTTTTTAACTTTGATTTGTCTTAGTTCAATATTACTTTATTTTATTTTCAAATTTGTTTTTAAAGTTTTAATTTTTCGTCATTTATTTTTAAGTCTTAATTTTAGTTTAAATTTTTAAAAACTTCCACTTTTACTTAACGACATTTACAATTTTTCATTTTACTTTTAGTTTAAAATAGATAACCACCTTTCTTTATTTTTCCACCAAGAACGACTGAGTCGCACTTTCAACTGGTAATCAATTCGAAAAGACTGGAACAACGAATCTTTTTCCATACGAGGTGAAAACCTTGTATTAACCATAAAGGACGCCATTCATATTCCCCATGTATACGAAGGTTTTCCTTCAGCCTAATGATGAGATCCAAGCTGCTAACACATTAACTCGGACATACACGAGTTGAATTTAATCCTAAGTATGGACTACGAACAGCACACCCTGCTACGATTCATGATTTTGTACAGTAATGTTCAGGCTCCTGAATACATTCAGCATGGTTTTCCATCAGGAAAATCTGTACAAATTATCTATGCTTTACAAGCACGTGTTGTGTTGGCCATGGCTGCTAAAATTTCCTAACTGTCAGTTAAGACACGATCACTAAAGTACCTTTACGCATACCTAGCCGATTATTCCAAAATCTTCCCATACATTCCAGAAGACCTTCAAGGAGGAGGACGGTACCATGAGATTATGTGTCGACTACCATCGATTTAAGTAAATCACCATTCATAACCGTTATTCTCCTCCACGTATTGACAACATGTCCAACCGACTTAGGATGTTAATCACTTTTCCAAGATCGGATTCATGATCATGCTACCAACAGTGACGAGCGAAAGAGCAGGACATTTCCATGACTGCTATTCGTACACGACTCGGTCATGCTAGATTCATGATGTTGTATTAGTCTCATAAATGCCCTAGCAGCATTAGGGACTTAATAGAATGAGTTTCCATGAACTCATAAACAAATTCATCAGTGTTTTCATCGAGGACAACCTGATTTTCTCTAAGTCCAGGGAAGAGCATGAAGACCATATTTGCACTATGTTGCAAATTCTACGACAAGAGAAAGTTCACCCTGAAATTTTCCAATCTAAATTCTGGTTGATTATAGTGACACGCTGAATCACACAGATTCTCAAAGTTAATCTTACCATGACTCAACTTATGCATAAAGGTGAGAACCCTACACTACGTTAGGTGTTCCAAGAAAATCCTACGCTAAGAAAAGTCTAGTTTCGGAGACTCAGAGTTTCGCAAACTTCTATGTATCAAGTTTCTACGAAGCAAGATACGGTTACGTTCATATCTAAGTACCTGACATACCAACAGGCTAAGATAGAACACCAACAGACTAGGATGTTCTTCCATCATCGGATATTGTGAACAGAAATGGGACAAGATATCCATGGATTTTGGTTACCAGATTAACGCAAACTCAGAAGAAGCATGATGCTATCTGGGTTATTGCCAACAGTTTGATCAAGTCTACAGAATCCTTACATCCTCAAGGATTTCAGAACCAACAGATTGATTAGACATGTTCCAGCCAAGGCTCATCAGATCACTTGGTAATCTCTCAGCTATCGTGCAAGACAAAGGTTCGCATTTGTACTCCTTATTTACGTCCACGTCCTTGTTCTAATTTTAAGACTTGCTTTCGCACTCACGCTCATGGCACGATTCACGTTCATGATAGTATCCTGGCTTACGATGTTACGTCCATTTTTTCATTCTGGGAAGTTTTGCAAGGACTTGAGAGACCAGACTCAAGTTTAGTATAACTCTCTATCCTTTTATAGACGTTTCATGTTACCTTCCACGTCTCTCCTTATAGTGTTTGGCGTTACCACCGTCGTATTCCATGTTCATGATATGTTTCACATGCCATGTTCATTCCACGTTTCTCATATCACGTTCACGATATGTTACACGTATCCTTGGTCACGATATGTTGCCATATTATACTCACCATATCTCCACGTATCACGTTCAAAAATTTTCACGTATCACGTTTAAAATTTTTCACGTACTATGTTTCAATATGTCTCGTGCATCGTTGCTAATTATCAGTTAGGTCAGATTATTTTACATCGTAATGTTTCAGTTACCCTTGTACGTTAACTCTTATTTCCTCGATCGAATTCAGGGGATCTATCTTACGTAGATGACAATGAACTCTTCGTGTTTTCAAGTCAAGGTCACGAGGACCAATATTTATCATTTGTGTCAAGATCTTGTGAAGGAACCGTTCCAAGAGGGAAGCCACTTGGAAACGGACAAGTTCATCCGGACTTCTTATTTGTTTTTCTCTTATCAATTAGATATGTCCTTTCAGTCATGTCACGTTCCATGTCCTTTCAAGACATGTCACGTTCCACGTTCCTTCTACCATGTCACCTGCATGTCCTTTTATCTTACATACCCTCTCAGTTAGATTCGGGTATGTTTCTCTTTCAGCTTACTTTATCTATAATTCAAGGACGAATTATTCTTTTTAGGGGGGGGGGAGTTGTAAAACCCGCACGCTTTTACCATGAACAGTACATATATAATCGTACGTACATGTTTAAAACTTTCCTTTTATAGCACGTTTATGTTTCACGAATAGGAATTTCAAGTATTACGTACGTGTTATTACACGATAAGTATTTAATACGTATTAAGACATGATAGTTATTATCAACAATAATTATAATCACGAACATGAAATCATGAACGTAATATAATCACGAACCTATTATTAGGTATTTACGTAATATTTATTACGATTACGTATAAAAATTTATTACGATTATGTATAAATATTTATTACGACACGAACGATAGATAATTAAATCACATAAACACGACACGAGAACATGTAAATAATTAGAACACGGGAAAAATAATGGGTTCCCCTTGTGGGCCCCTCATACTCACGGCATAAACAAACAAAGGGGCCAAGCCCACCTTTGTTTTTAACTAAATAGAAAAGAAGAGAGTTCATGTTTTCATTTACAGAGAATTAGGAAAAAAACAAAACCCTAGCCTCTCTTTTCCTTCCTCTTTGGCCGCCAGTTTTAGAACACCACAAAGGGTGTGTTTGTTGATTTTGGTTGATCTAATTCTTGCAAGATCGTTCGTGTTATTAATTTCCTTTTGATCCACGAATCGGTAATTCCCTAAACCTTTTCTTTTTAATTATTTATTAGATCTAATAACGCACGAATCATGGGTTTAATTAAAACTATTAATTAAACATGTTAATTAATTAGATCTAATCATGGGGTATTAAAAACATGTGGTTTTAAGAGGTGTTTTGGTTCGGCCGATGTGTATAACCAAGAGCCAAGCTCTCGGTGGTTGTGTGATCACCACCAACCGAGACCACAAGGTCTCGGTTTGGTTTGGGTGTCTCAGCCGCAAGAAACCAAGGGACCCCGACTCATGTCGGGATTGGCCTTGATGGTCATGGGGGTCTCGGCTGAAAAACCACACGCACCACCGGCTTAAGCCGATGGCGGGTTGCCACAATTAAGGGTTTATAGATCCGGTTCAAGGGGTTTCACGGACCGGTTCACGACATGTTTAGATTTAAAACACGGGTTTGGTTCATGATCTATTTTATAGATTAATTATTTTTACAAGATAAATAATTACAAGATTTATTAAATTAATTTATCATGCTATATAATTAATTTAATTTAGACAACTTAGGTTTATTATTATTAGTAATAATACATGATTTTAACCTAAGTATTTTACGATTTAATTTTAGACTAAAGTAATTAATTAATTATTAAAACATGGCATATAATTAATTAATTTCCATGACTTCGGTTATATTAATAATAAATATTAATACATGTTTTAACCTAAGTATTTTATGTACTTTAATTTAATTAAATAATGTTATATTTAATTAAATCTTATAACCTATAGTTTATTTAATTTACATGTATTAATTAATAAACTATACTATAAATCACATGACTTAGAATAGTAATCAGTAAAACTTAAGCATATATTATTAGCTTAATAATCCAGCTTATTTCTATTTATGGAAACTTTCTATTTTTAGAAACTTATTTATTTTAAGCAGTGAATCTATTTATGGAAACTTTCTATTTTTATAAACTTATTTATTTTAAGCAGTGAATCTGTTTATGGAAAATTTCTATTTTTAGAAACTTATTTATTTTAGGCAGCTATTCTATTTTTGGAAACTTTCTATTTTTGGAAATTTTCTATTTTTGGAAACCTGCTATTTTTAGAAAGTTACTTATTATTACACAACAAGTATAATAATACAAGAAATACAAGTAATATTTAATCAAAATATGCAGAATACATGATAAACACAGTATAATGTTGGAAACTGTAAAACATGACATGAACATATAAAACAAGCTAAGACATGATATGAAACCAGTTACGTACCCTGTAATCAGAATACTTATCCAAGTATATTATTTATGTAGCATTAGTGATATCGAAGTAGGACTCTCTTCCGTTCGTCTTCTTCGTTCACTGGACATAAGGTACGGATTCTCCGTCCTTTCAGTATGGATATTCTTTTCTTATTAGGATTTCCCCGTATGCAGCCAACTGTTTTCCCAGTATATGTTTTATATGTTTTGATTGCTTATGTTTAATAAATGCCTAAGCCATATACATGCGTGACCAGTTTCACCTAGTTATGGAGGTACCATAACCATAACACTGGAGGCACCAGTGTTATGACTTCACCACGGCGGACTGATAGCTCGTGGCGTCCCTTCATCTTTTGGCCATATTATTAAGTTATCATGTGGGGCGTATGGGTGCATCCTAGGTTACATGTTTTCAGCAGATTATTTAGGTGAATGTGGTGTGTGCCTTGCATCCTTCACAAGGAGCTGATCCCTCCTGCCCAAAAACATATATTAGTTAGAGGCAGCCCCTCTAATTGCATGACGAGGTCACCCCTCCAAGTATTCATGCACGTTGATATTTCATGACCTATATTCGCTTAATGGTTAACATGTTAGACAGTTTTTATAAGATAAACATAAGGCTTTTCAAACTATAAAACCAGTTTTACTAAGTTATACCAGGTTTTACAGGACTTATACATTTCCACTACTATTAGTCTTATTTATGTTTCAGCCATCCGTACTATGTCGTATATCCGTGCACTTAGCGTTATGCTCAGCCGTTACTTTGTTTCCATGTCCCAAAACGGCAAGTACCTAAAGTTAGACTGGAGCATTTGCAGGACACGCATAGGATGGGAGCTACCTTAGACTTCTTATCCTCATGCCTTCATACATTTATGCTTGTTTAGTCTTTCTTTTGTTCATTTACTTTATTTATGTTTTGAGCTTATGTTTGGGAACCCATGTTTGATTCTGGTTTTCCCTATGGTCATGTATGTTTTACTACATATTACCTTGCATGCTTTGATGACACGCCATAATCACGCGTGACATTCCATTTACCAAATTAGGGTGTTACAAAAACATATACCAACTCTTGCATAATCTCATGTACTATATTAGTTATCGGAATCATGCATAAACTAATCTTAATGTTGTTGGTATGACAAAGTCTTTAACCGGATTCTTGTCATATCAATTAGATGTTGCATGTACGACTAGTAATCGGTATGTTGTCTTACATTGTTTATGTGCTTGTAATTCATCTTTTCTATATACCATTTCTATGTTTCTAGCGTTAACCAAACGCACCTTGATATCATCATTTGGAAAAGTATGTCTTTAGAACTTTTGACACTCTAAAGATAATTGTTTTTACTTGTTAACACCAATCCCGTGGATCGACCTGGACTTACCTTAAGACTATGTTATACACGAAAGGGTATACTTGCCCGTGTTGTGTTTTTAGTTCCTTGTTTGGTAATAATCAATTAATATAAATTTAAAAGTCGCTTTCGCAACATCATGCTTTTGGACCTTTGTTTAGGACTTGCGAACACACATCAAGTTTTTGGCGCCGCTGCCGGGGATTGTTTTCGTTAATTGTTAAAACTTTCTAAGATACTTGTTAAAAAAACCCATTGCCGTAGAGATTTCTGGCAATCTCAAACCTTTATGTTCTAAAAATTGTAGAAAGTACGCCGCACATTTAGTTTTGTGCGCCGCACTTTCTGGCGAACATGTAAGTACGCCGCACATGTAGCAATGTGCGTCGCACTTTCTGAAAAAAAAAATTCAAAACATCAACCGAGTCAATTTCAAAAACCCCTCAAGCCTTTTTAATGCC